>OU342844.1:1329136-2658273 GCA_910591585.2 Nysson spinosus | reverse complement strand
GTCTGTCCGCTTAGCGCGCTGTTCTTTTAAAGGCTTATGGAAAGTGTTTTAATGGAAAGTAAAACTAATTCTGTTTTTACTTGAATCTTTGACGAATTAATTGAATAATGAAAGCCTTCTTTATTGAATCTTTTTATATATCGTGTAAAGAAAGACGGTTTAAGGAGAGTCAGGTGTACATGCATTCATAGATAGCCGGACAAACTTACTAGACTTTATTAGTATTTTTTTGTGTTTTCTAGATTTTTTTTAGTACTTTTTCTCGCTCAAATGTGGCCCTTTAAATTTCTCGTCGCATGGAAACCTGGACTTATACAACTTTCATAATAAACAAAGCATGTCACGAAGATTGAAGTGGAATGAAAAGTGATTTGGTCAGTGATTTCTATGCATAACAAAACGACCAACAATTGCAAGCACATCAAACGCAGCCGTTCGGCTTGTATCTGTAAAACGATTGGCCTGATTCGAGGATCTCCGGGGGCTTCCACTTCAGTATTCACAAATTCCTGCGAATGACATGTCCTGATCCTTTTCTCTCCGCCATGTTGAGCACCCAGAATAACCCTAGGCCTCGATTCTGCCAGAAGCACCGAACCTTTTATCGAAATTTCGCAACTGGAGTGAACCTTAAACGATGAATAAAGATGTGTCCCATTTGTCGAATGCGGATCAGCTGTTCGCCCCGATTGGAGCTCGATTTACAATTTTTATTCCTACGAAACTCCGATGACATAAAAAGTCCTCGGAATTTCAATGAGTTTCTGGAAATTTATCGTCCACCTGACGGTGAATCCCCAAACTAACAATGCACCACATGTTTACCACTAACAAGAATACAATCTAGTAGCAAACAATGCCGCCAACATGGTTGTTGGAACAGTGGCAATGTCCTGATAAAGGAGTCGTTATCAAACCCGCACTTAGTCCGTTAAAATTCCCTATCAGGCCATCGTGTAATCAACCTGGCGCAGACTGATAAGCACTGAAGTGTTGGTCAACCTGTCCTGGTTGCTGTTCTCCGTCATAATTGCATCCATCTATCCTGGTGATCCCTCGGGAATATTCTGCCCGAGAAAAGAACGATAAATTTGCAAAGAATTATCAGGCAGTCAATTGGCTGGTTGTTTTTCTTATTATTATTTTTGTCAAGCGTTTAAACAGATGCCACGTGGACCGGAATGCTCCGTGTTAATCGAGGGACGGGTGTATATGTTATACACTATTTTTTCAATGCTTTTTCCTCATTCGATATTCCATAAAAAGCTGATATCGTTGCTTTCATGGCAGATGAAAGTAATACGTGAAAAGAGGACGCAAGATAAGGTGATGAATGGCGACTCGGAAAAGCGAAAGCTAACTCATGGAATAAAGATACTCGATGTTTCAGTCGTGGCTTTGTTTTATCATCCCACGCTTTCAATGTCACCTACTGTTTTTTAAATATTGTATGCTAAACAATGCAATTAATAATAAGCGAATCTAATCAATCTTCAATCCAAACCTTGCACCCCAAATGAGACTAATAAACGAAGGATCAAGTAAACCAAGATCTCTTTTTACGCTGAGAAACACTTCCTTATCCGTTCAAAATAATAGTCCCCTAAGTCGCCGAAACTTTCCAACAGACCTAAAAACATAGCCATAAAACTTCCATGAGAACCAACCCCAGAAGCGTCGATTTACTTCAAAACCAACAAACATGATGCCAGGCGTCCAACGCAAGATAAAAATAATAGATGAATGGTGGATGAGTGAATGAATGAAGAATGAGAAGAACTAAGACGCAAGCTAAAGTTTAAGTGGAATAACGAACGGAGGTGAAACTTCCATGAGAAGCAACCCCATGGAATGTCCGTTTACTGCAAAACCAAGGAATAATGTCAGTCTTCCAACGCGAGATGAAAATAATAGATGAAAGATGAATGGTAGATGAGTGAATGAATGAAGAATGAGACGAAGCGAGACGGAAGGTGAAGTTGAAGTAGGACAGCGAATAGAGGCGAGTGGCTGTAGAGGATACGAATAAATACGGCGCGCAAACGCGCGACATGCGCCTTCACAATTGGGTCAACGTCGAGCACGAGCATCTGAAAATCCATTGCTAGCCTGGGTGAGTCTGCTTTCCTAGGTCAGGGCAGCAGGATCACGAAAATCACCAGGAAAAGACATCCACGAAGATGGGTTGGACATCGCTACGTACTCGAGTCGTTAGTATCTGATCCCTAGTGACTTAACCTCTGAACCTGTACCACCACGAACCACTTAGAACCCCTTGAAACCAAGTCAATCAAAGGGGCAAGGATCACTAAGGAAGGCATCAACAATCCTGCCACGATTGATCGATCACGTGGACAACGTTATCCGTCATCCTACTGTCATCCGGACTCTGTTGTCATGCCAGTTGCATACCCACCATGAAGTGTCACCAAGTATTTTTTAGGGGTCGGTGCTCCACTTTGTTGATGGTCCGAGTTCGAACGCGAGAGTGCATCCTGTGAATTGCATTTCTGAGTGCAGAATTTGCAATATTGTGATCCTTGCTTGGTTTATGGCGATGATTTGTCGAAGGACCAATGTGAAGTGTTCCTTCGGCGGTGACTTGCTTGGCATGGTGGTACGCATGTGTCTTCTCTCGGTCTGTGTATGTGTGTCGTGTGGTACACGTGGATCCCTGACAGATTTTGTCACGTGCTGGTGTCATTGGTGGATTGTGGGTGGCTATCGCAGGGGTGATAAGAAATGTTTCTTGTTGGAACGGCTGCTGAACGGATAATGGACTCTTCTTGCGACGCGTGCTGGCTGAGATAACGTGCTGGCGACGATGAATGGAGATGGGAATCAATGGATATCAATTGGTGGTCGATTTTTTACGGGGTTCCAAGGACCTCCGAGATTCGCGAATGCCGGGAAAACAGTTTTTGGTGAACGTATTTGAATGGAAACATAATAACAGGCTTCTTTATTTGGATATCTCGAGTGATTTGTTTGCAATCACTACTGCCATTGTGGACTAATATTTATATAAATGAAGTTCAGAATTAATTACAGTATATTTTAGTTAATTAATAGTTTTCATTCGATTTTAATCTACTTAATTCAATACAAGCTTTGACGCATTTTAAAAGTACTCGTAACAATAATTACTTTGTTTATACGGATACCTCGTCATTCAAACAATTCTTAAGAATACGAATTATTTTATTTCAGTTAATTGTTATGTGACATTGAATTTTAAATTTAATACGAATTGATACAATTATATGTTATTATAATTATACATAACATTATAATCATACGAATGATTTTTATTCATTTATTCTATTCATCTTTATAGCACATCATTTGAATCACTTCAAGAATATTAATATGCTATTCTGATTTAAATATACCAGCGATTTATAATATTCTTATTATATTAATAGCTATTTAATATTTTCGAATTAATCAATGTACTTTATATTCAAAATTCATAAATATATCAGAGTAGTAAATTTATTTGAAAGTACGAATTGTTCAATATATCCAAACATTAATATTTACACCACGTAATTTGAATAAACTTATAGAATATTTTTATTAAAATATACGATATTATACGATCATTAAATCGAATACAAATTCCAAAGTGATCCACAATATTCTGATCGCAGCTGCTTAATATTTACGATTCCCGAATTAGCTCGGAATGGCGGAAAAAAACCATAACATTCCTGGCGAGCCATCCTTATCACTTGAGTTGCTCGGTCGCCGCCATTGTTAATGGAACTCGATCAGTTATTAATAACATGCCGCGTCGTAACTCTTATCTTGTCCCTTTAACACTAGACTACCGAACATATACAGACATGCCCCGTATAACACTGTAGTAAGGCTCCAAAATAATGTCGTGTGATGTGAATCCATGTTATGAGGAATAAAAGAGTAGTACTGACGAAAAATAGGGTTACAAAAATGAACAAACGTATACTAATTGCTTTTCATAATTAAAAGACATATTTGTTTAAGATAATCAAACCGAGAGTGCATCTAGGTTATGTATTAAGTAATATATAATATATCTAATATATATAGTGCGCGACAAAATGATAGCCGATCCAACTTTTTATTTATTTCTGAGGAAATATGCAAGAAAATATATATTTTCTCCGCCCAATATATTTCATACGAATTAAATCCCTTTATTTAAACATTGTTTACGAAAGTTATGGGAAAAATGTAAAAAGTAGCCAAAATCGGTGCGACAAAATGAAAGCCCATTATATTCAAAATATGTCTATACAATTAATAAATAATTTATCAATGCTTTTTATTACGTCCTTGGTTTTTTATTAGTTCTATGAATTTGATATCGATTTGATATCGATTTATATAATTTCTGAATTTTCTATTATGGCAAATTACGCCATTCCTCAACAATTTTCAATTTTAATTCCAAACCTGTACAGCCAATGGAAGATCGGAATCCCACGTGACGATTGCGTCACGAGCGCCATCTTTCCAGATCCAAATACCAATGGTATCCAGAACACCTCCTACTCCCTTAAGCTTCCCGGCGCCATCAGTCAGGAACCCAATAACGTATGCGTATCAAATTGAAATCCGATTAAAGCTGGTTCGCATTAAAACTGTGCTAGGCTTCCTCTTCGATATCTATTTACTGTTCTTTCGTCTATCGACTGTCAAACTGCATTCATCGAATCCAACGATTCCCTTCTCGGTGTCACAAAACACTTGCACTTCCATCCTTTGTTTCCTTTCTACGAAGAAAAACCGGAAGTAACGTATATCGCGACCGGCCGCATGCTCCTGCGAAGACTGCGCAGGCTCCGCTCGCTCGAAAAAAGGAGGCAGATGTCGGAAAGTAAAGTCAGTTTCGGTGAACGAAACCACGTGACCTTGTTAGGGCCAATGGATTGCATTTGTGATAAGAACACCGCTGCGTTCGATGCCTATTTGCGATGTTTTGTGAATAATAATATTTTGGTGATTAAAAGTTTTCTACAATCCATAATTTTGGAGTAAAGGAAATTATTGTAAATATTAAGGCTTTTTTAAATGCTCACGTTGTACGAGGATAACCTGCATTTCCATTTATAAAAGGAGTTTTGATACAGTCAACAAATGTCCCCATCAATCTTATCAACGAAATACCTCATATTTAACGAAGTAAAAACTTCAACAATAATGCATGCATTTTTCTCGCAAATAATCGTGTTCCTTTGATTTTGCAACTCGTACGTCGAGGACGTATAAATATTCATAAAAGACGCGAGATAAAATTGGGTCACGAGGTCATCGATCCTGAATAAAAAAAAAACAAGTAGGAGCAAATATTTGATCCTTGGTAACTTTGAATTTTCAGAAGGAACTCTTCACCGGAGGAGAGGCCAGCCAACCGGATGGCTTGAGCAACCGGAAGATGTCGAACGGCTCCACCGGAAGTACCAAGCACAAATGGCTGAAAGCATTCAAGAGCTTAAAGACGAGTTCGCCAACGACGCCACCCCCAGCTGACAAGTGAGTACTTTGTTTATTATTAATTTCTACTCATCTCATTAATTGATTAGTGATATAATAACAATATTACTGAATGGTGAAATTATTATTATTTGAGAAAATTATTCCGCTGGTTTTGAAAGAGTATTCTAAGTGGCTTCCTATAACTTTTCTAATTAATAGTACATTAACAGCGCATATTAATTATTAAATCGAAGCTGTATTCATTATTATCCATATATTTAATATCTAATTAAAGAAATACAAACAGAGTTATATTATTATTGTTAATATTAGAATTTGAGTTTAGTTTTCGTGGTGGAAAAAGTCAGTGTTTTCATTTTGCAATCAGAATCAACGAACACCAGATATGATTTTTAATATTCTATTATATATATAATTAATATACAGGGTGTCCGAAAATACAAAATATTAATGCAGAAGAATTTGTATACGATGTTATTAATCCCGGATTTCGTTCTATATTTATTATGTATAATAATGTAAATAGATTTTATTAATATATAAGTAGTATTCATATGATTCCCATATCTTAAAAATATAATATTTTACGGATTCTCTCTTCATCCCCGAGTAGCAAAGCGGGCCAGGCTTGCCACACTTGCCACACTTTTTCGCGGATATATTTTCATAAGGGATGACCGACATTCGGAACTCTGTTTACCCAGGAAATAGAATTTTTTATTAGGAAAACAGTCGACCGCTTTCTATATAAACGTTGCCTCGAGATTAGGGTTGTATTTACGTAGTCCTTTCAAATATTTTCGCGGTGAAAAAGTGTGGCTTCTTGTCATTTTTCTAATAAAGATTACATTAACAAAGTATACTAATTATTATCCACTCATGAAACTGTAATAATAATAATTATTATAATATATAAATATGACTTTTCTGTTATTTTCCTTCTAGCGTTAGGAACCGATTATAAATTCCCATTCTATTATTAACAATAATATTCCTCCGTTTGGCTTTACTTAATTAGAAATTAAATGTATGTTTATTGATCTATATATGTAGAGCGATTGATTAAGTAATATATTCATTAATAATCATGTGCTTAATATGATGTAACATATTTAATATATTTAAAAAGGTAGTTATAATAATAACAACTCATTTTTTTCAATTAACCCAACTAACACAGGGGGAAGCAAGCGATGTACCATGCGGTTTCGACTGTGGTGGCCATGTCAAGGTAATTTCTTGCGATATCGTTAATAAAAAGGCTTATCACTTTCCAGGAAAAATATCGAATAATAATAGTAATAATAATAACAATATAATAATAATAATAATAATAATAATAATAATAATAATGAAACTTTAACTTGAATGTTGACATGTTATCAAAGAGTCTTATCATTTTCGTGGACAAAATCTGGATTAATAATAATAATAAAAAAATAGATGGAAGAATATCGGTATCAATGGGCCTTATTGGGCCTTACTGTTACAGAAAGTGTCTCAACTATTGATAACGGTAATAATAATGATACTGTAACTAGAATGTTGGCAATAATAAAACTAGATGGAAGGTGTTCGTTATCAGTGGGCCTTATTGGGCCTTACTGTTCCGAAAAAAGTCTCAAATATTGATAACGATAATAATAATGGTACTATAATTAGAATGTTGGTTATAATAAAACTAGATGGAAGGTGGTCATTATCAATGGGACTTATTGGGCCTTACTGTTCCGAAAAAAGTCTCAAATATTGATAACGATAGTAATAATGGTACTATAATTAGAATGTTGGTTATAATAAAACTAGATGGAAGGTAGTCGTTATCAATGGGCCTTATTGGGCCTTACTGTTTCAAAAAAAGTCTCAAATATTGATAACGATAATAATAATGGCACTATAACTAGATTGTTGGCAATAATAAAACTAGATGGAAGGTGGTCCTTATCAATGGGCCTCATTGGGCCTTACTGTTCCAGAAAAAGTCTCGAATCCGAAGGTGGCCATTCCTGGCGCGAGTACACCTATCGAAAGATCACACCCTGCGACGCCTGTGGGCAGGTTCTCAGAGGACACAGTCGCCAGGGTGTCCGATGTCGAGGCTGCAAGGCGAATGCACACATGGACTGCATAAACCTGGTGCAACCAGCGAATTGTCCAAGTTTAGGACCCAAGAAGGTTGGCGGTATACCACTTTTGCGCCGTCAGAAGACCCAGGCGCAAGTCGATGAGGCCCCGAATCCAGAGCACAGTGAGTCCAAATTGAATGCTATGAATATTCTTGAAAACTAATGCACTGCATTCTGGAAAGAGGGCGTCTGTGATGCAACGATTCCGTAATTCCCCTCCCCCGCATTTGATTTACATTGGCAACCCTGGCTTAGGCGGGTATAAGCTTTCCAGTCGCTTTCTCGCCAGATGCAGTTTATCCCGGATGCCTTTTTTAAGTAATTTCGAGTGAACTTTTCTTCTCTTTTCCTCTCTCATTGTCGAGGACGATCGATCTTTGCCCGCACGAAGCTGATGGAATTAATGATCTTTCGCGATTAATGTTTAACGCGAACTTTTAATTAACTGCATAATTAACATGTCATCATTCGCGGATTAACGCGGGAAAAGGATCCAAGAAATTATTGCTTCTCAATTCATTATCGATTTAGGACTGGCAATTAAAGTTCGAATAATTATATCAGATATTCTACAGTCAATAATGAAAAATATAAAATGCTCCAAAATTATATAATTAGGCTTATATAATTTGTTATTAATTTTTAAATAACGAAATTCTTTGATGAAAATTGTAATCCTTTATTAATTCGTACTATCTGAATTATATGTTATATTATATCATCTTTTTATGATGTGTAAATTAGTTTAAATTTTGTAATCGATTCTTTGATGTTAATTTCTTGGGAGAATCGATTCTCTTGAGTCGATTCTTTAAAGAGGATCGATTCTCGTGGTTGGATTCTTTCAAGAGAATCGATTCATGTAATTCGATTCTTTCGAGAGAGTCAATTCTCGTGATTCGATTCTTTCAAGAGAGTCAATTCTCGTGATTCGATTCTTTCAAGAGAGTCAATTCTCGTGATTCGATTCTTTCAAGTGAATCGATTCTCTTGATTCGATTCTTTCAAGTGAATCGATTCTCTTGATTCGATTCTTTCAAGTGAATCGATTCTCTTAATTCGTTTCTTTCAAGAGAATCGATTCTTGTAATTCGATTCTTTCAAGAGCGTTAATTCTCGTGATTCGATTCTTTCAAGAGAATCGATTCTTGTAATTCGATTCTTTCAAGAGCGTTAATTCTCGTGATTCGATTCTTTCAAGAGAATCGATTCTCTTGATTCGATTCTTTCAAGTGAATCGATTCTTTCAAGAGAATCGATTCTTGTAATTCGTTTCTTTCAAGAGAATCGATTCTTGTAATTCGTTTCTTTCAAGAGAATCGATTCTTGTGATTCGATTCTTCCAAGAGAGTCAATTCTCGTGATTCGACTCTTTCAAGTGAATCGATTCTTTCAAGAGAATCGATTCTTGTAATTCGTTTCTTTCAAGAGAATCGATTCTTGTGATTCGATTCTTCCAAGAGAGTCAATTCTCGTGATTCGACTCTTTCAAGAGAGTCAATTCTCGTGATTCGACTCTTTCAAGAGAGTCAATTCTCGTGATTCGACTCTTTCAAGAGCGTCAATTCTCGTGATTCGACTCTTTCAAGAGCGTCAATTCTCGTGATTCGACTCTTTCAAGAGCGTCAATTCTCGTGATTCGATTCTTTCAAGAGAATCGTTTCTCATGATTCAATTCTTTCAAGAGAATCGAACATCCCTAGGATGTAGGAGTATAAAGATACCGAGAATAATGAGGATTCTTATCAGTGCCTTTTATCCCCTGTTATCAGTAGTTCTGCTAGCCAATGAATTATCGAGCATCCCTTATCAGGGCAAGCAGATGATAATGTAGTGTTCACAAATATTTGGCTACGTCGGGGCGATCGATCGATCGGTCCATCAGCCAATATCTTATTCGAGAATTTAACCTCCCTTTTCATATCTTATCATCGTAACTCACGTTATCACGCTCTTTTTTGATAATCACACGGATTAACAATCACGGCACTCACACCTCATATTGTCGAGCCTCGCGGAACCCGTGGGAAATTTAAAACAAATTTCGAGTTGCAGATCCCCATTTTGTAACAAAATGGAATATCGATTTATCGGATGAAAACTGTGCAACAAATTTCATACAATTAAAATGTAATGAACAATGGAAGTTACGGTGGTTGTAAAGAAGGGACCAGAAAGTCTTGTTATCGCCATCTTTATTAATAATAAATACTTGATATATTTTATTCATTATACAATGTTTTAATCAACATCAGACTTCATTGTTTTCTATTTTCAACTTATTTATTTTCATATTCAACATTTATTTATTGAATTTAATATAACTGGATAATTAATTCACGATAGAAAACAACTCAATTCATTTTATTTGCGATTAATATAATTAGTTAATTAATCCACCAGTCAAAGCAAGCAATTTATTGCTAAAAACGAAGATATTTTACCAGTAAATTTAATAATATCATAAACATTTTATCCGAAAACAAGACTTTTTCGTCTTCCAATACAAGCGACACCCAAAACTTCTCAAAAAGTCGTCGCAAAGTTGGTATTCAAAATTCGGGCTGGTTTTAAAAAGTGAAGGACGCGGAGTAGAATTAGAGAATGGCAGGGAAAGGAAGCTAAAAAAAGAGAGCGGACAAAGGAACAATATGGCGGCGATGGATGGTATAACTTTTCCATTATTGTATCTCCATCCCAAATGGACAGACGTGGACGCAACATACCAGGTGCTGAAGCAGGCAGGGGAAATCCGTGGAAATTCGACAAATTCACCACCCACGCCTCCCACAGCTGATCATCCCCCCTCTGGTGCAGCACCTTCGTCAACGAGGGCATCCTCCCACCCCTGTTCCTCATCCACCTCTGGTAAGCCACGTCATCGTGGAGTCCTTTTAACCTTGGAGCATATCTTGGTATTTTTCTGACATAGTTATCGTTTTATTATAAAATAAATATTTGATAGACATTTATTAAATTATAGATATTCTAATTTCTATTAGAAGTTGTTAGGCGGTTATCGGTTTATTATAAACTGTATTTTTATTTCGTGTTCATCGTTCTGTTCATTTCATTTATGTTCATTGTTTTATTATAAACGATATTTTAATATTGATGTGATTATCGTTTTATTATAAACGATATTTTAATATCGATATGGTTATCGTTTTATTATAAACGATATTTTAATATCGATATGGTTATCGTTTTATTATGAACGATATTTTAATATCGATATGGTTATCGTTTTATTATGAACGATATTTTAATATCGATATGGTTATCGTTTTATTATGAACGATATTTTAATATTGATATGGTTATCGTTTTATTATAAACGATATTTTAATATCGATATGGTTTTTGTTTTATTATGAACGATATTTTAATATTGATGTGATTATCGTTTTATTATAAACGATATTTTAATACCGATATAGTTATTGTTTTATTATAAACGATATTTTAATATCGATATGGTTATCGTTTTATTATAAACGATATTTTAATATCGATATGGTTTTTGTTTTATTATGAACGATATTTTAATATCGATATGGTTATCGTTTTATTATAAACGATATTTTAATATTGATATGGTTATCGTTTTATTATGAACGATATTTTAATATCGATATGGT
Organism: Nysson spinosus; assembly: GCA_910591585.2. Lineage (NCBI taxonomy): Eukaryota > Metazoa > Arthropoda > Insecta > Hymenoptera > Crabronidae > Nysson > Nysson spinosus. Next base: position 2,647,022 of record OU342844.1, on the reverse strand, counting down.
TATCGTTTTATTATGAACGATATTTTAATATTGATATGGTTATCGTTTTATTATAAACGATATTTTAATATCGATATGGTTTTTGTTTTATTATGAACGATATTTTAATATCGATATGGTTATCGTTTTATTATAAACGATATTTCAATATCGATATGGTTATCGTTTCAATATAAATGATGTTTTAATATCGATATGGTTATCGTATTATTTTAAACGATATTTTAGTATCGATATGGTTATCGTTTCAATATAAACGATATTTCAATATCGATATGAATATCGTTTTATTATAAACGATATTTTAATATCAATATGGTTATCGTTTTAATATAAACGATATATTAATGTTGATATCGTTACCATTTTCTTATAAACAATATTTCAATATCGATATGGTTATCATTTCCATATAAACGATATATCAATATCGATATGAAAGTCGTTTTATTATAAACGATATTTTACTATCGATATGGTGTTCGTTTTATTATAAACGATATTTTAATATCGATCTAGTTATCGCATTATTATAAACAATATTTTAATATCGTTATTGTTATCATTTTAAGTTTCTACATTATATTAATTATATATTTGTTATATATCATCATACATAACATGTGCATATTATAATCATATACAATATATGTATAATATACATATAAAATTCCTCCTTCAGAACCATATGCTCCAAGGTCATATTTAATCCCATATCTTATGTTAAATTAAAGGAAGAATAGGGACATGACTCCGTAAGTTCGCTATCAGTCTTATCATTTATCATCCCTCTGAATGGTACTCTTCTTCTCTCTTCTCTACTTCATCTTCATTCAACCCTACCCCCGTGTCGCGGTCGATGAGTTACAACCCTTTTTTTATTTATCCACCCTTAATGATCGGGGTGTATGGTGTCGCCGGGATTTATGGTGCGCGAGGTCAGGTTCAATTGAATTTCGCGGGCTTTTCGGAGGGGCGGATTAATGGTGCAATCGATTCTGACGTCATACAGCGCGTTGAACCACTGCATTCTCATTCACTCACGTCGACGAACTCTTTTTTAACGCAAGACATATATATAATAAAATGTTGCTAATTTCAAAAATTAGGAAATTATATTAATTGGATCTCCATGAAATATGTACATGTATAATTATATATATGTATATATGGTTTACAAAAAATATATAATTGTATACTTTATACTGTAAATCTCAAAGTATTCCATTTTATTTGGAGTCAAAATTAAATTAACATGAAACACATCAATCAACCTCAAATTTCTCGAACTAATAAAAAATCGCATTTTTCAATGTCACCTTAGAAGTCGCAAAAAAACCTTTCCAATTAATTCATTACAGGATATCTAACTTTGCAACATAAAAATAGCGCTTAGAATTGAAAACCTACCTTAAAACGGAGATCCATGCAAACTGAGAAAGTTCAGTGACTTGTTACAACTTCCTGTAGCTACAACTTGAAAAGATAACCAATTAATCTTGCGCTAATCTGATTGCTTCGATCTTCCGTTCGGCTTCCAATCGAGTGGATTGTCGAGGAGGGCCCGGGACCCTTTTCGAAGGGTTCGAAAAGTTGGTAGGGTTCGAAAAGGGTCGCGTCGGAAGATCAAAGGATCTCAGTTCGCAGCCGTGGGTGGTTTTTCCTCGACGACGAGAGAAACTGTTTGTCGCTTTTTCGTCCCCGCCCCCTTCTCGCCGAACCCCGCGCCAGCTTATCAGTAGCCCCGTTTATTTTCCGAGCCCTCGAACCTTGATTCAGGATTGCACCCCCCCTCCAACTTATTTTCTTGATTCTTACTCGATTGCCAACTGATAAGAGAAGTTCTTCTGACGGCTTCTGGATCAGTTCGAGTGATAACGCGCTTTTTCCCGATTGGTGGCATTAACAATAGTTGATTAACGTGTTAATTAGAATTACGATTGCAGTGATGATGAGGGGTGGGTTTGATTGGGGAAGGGGGAAGCTTATCGGTGATTTTTGAAAACTAATTTTAGTGCGGTTGGGGAATTGTTGAAAGTGCTTGGAGTTGATAATGTAAGGAATAAAGTATTATTAAAAGGAGTAAGTAGGAATAATTAAGCGAAATGTTAATTGCAATTAAATTGGAACAATGGAAGACAGGCAAAGATCAACAGAACAATCGCTTTATCAGTGTGCTCAACATCAGTATCGGAAACATTTGAGCCACTAACCAATCATCTTCGAGGCTGATAACAGGACTTCGTCAATTGCAAATCGCTAACAAGCCACGCCTACATTGGAACATTCAGTCAATAGGAAACTAGTGCATAAGGCCCAAAGATAAAAGTGCCACGCCTACATTAGAACATCCAGCCAATAAGAAATTAGCCCGCAAGTCCACATGACAAAACACCGCCTTATCAGCGAATGCAAAAACTAGCATCATATCAAACTGAGCGACTAACCAATCACCTTCGAGACTGATAAGGACTTCATTAATTGCATATCGCTAACACGCCACGCCTACATTGGAACATTCAGTCAATAGGAAACCAGTGCATAAATCCAACAGATAGAAGGTCCACGCCCATATTAGAACATCTAGCCAATAAGAAACTAGTTCATAAGGCCCAAAGATAAAAGTGCCACGCCTACATTAGAACATCCAGCAAATAAGAAATTAGCCCGCAAATCCAAATGAAAATCACCGCCTTATCAGCGAGCGCAAAAACTAGCATCATATCAAACTGAGCCACTAACCAATCACCTTCGAGACTGATAAGGAGTTCACCAACTGCATTTTGATAACAAGCCACGCCTACATTAGAACATCCAGCCAATAAGAAACTAGTTCATAAATCCGAACGAGAAATTCGGCTTATCAGTGAACAGAACAATCAGCATCAGAGTAAACCGAGCAACTAACCAATCACCTTCGAGGTTGATAACAGGACTTTTCCATCGCCTACTTTCTAACGATCTAACGATAGCTTGCATTAAACATGGAAATGAGGTTTGAATTTAAACACAGTGCAGAGTATAGCAGAGTGAAAATATATGAGAAACGTGGAAATGGAATATGAAATAGTTGCAATTCGATTGGTCAGGAAGGGGCAGTGGTGGGTCCATGTCCGGTACAAGGCCCTTTGGACAACCGCTGGTGTTGATGACCCAAAATCCGCCATCCTCCTCTTCGCCAAGGTCACCGGAACCGAACTCACGAAGTGCCAACAGGAGACGATGACTCTTATCAGTTGGCTTATCACAATTTTTCATGCATCGAAATGCAAACGAAAGATTGGGAACTCATCATTAACCCTTTGCGGTTGAATTTTAATACCGATTTGAAAAATATCAATTCCGCCATCTTTAATCGCAATTACTTTCAGCCAATATCTCGGCTTCTCCAAAGTTTGACGAATATGCAGGCATCTTTGAGCTGAACAACTTTCCACACTTTGTTCTTAGAGAAAATTCATTTGCGATTGTTGTTATCAATATTGCCAGGTTGATTTGTTCCGAATTTTGGATTGACAGAAAGAAACTGAAAAGTTTACGAAAAAAAGTATTGCTTTCCATGACACTGCGATAAGATACGAAACATTGGCATTGTTTAGTGTAAAACATACCTGTTCGGGATTTTAAACAATACCTTTGTTACAGTGATTAGAAATATTTATCATTCGTTATACTTATAATGTACCCTTGACAATGAATGCTCAATCTAAATCGTGATTGTTAATTGTTATTAAAAATTAACGGTTATCCCCAAAAGTTCCAATGCCTTTCAATAAATCTTCTCTTTCTATTCCCTTTTTATTTTAACGCATATTTCGAAACACAGTGTAGAAAATAATTATTTTTAAAGTACGACGAGTTTCGTGATCGAGGAAGGAACAGTTTACGGAGAGCAGGGAAATTGATTGACAATGAGAGAAATCACTTCGGTGGAGTTAATGATAGCCTTGACCCCCCCACCCCCCATCCCCCTCCCCCGAGGGGGGGGGATGTCGAATAATGGCAGTTTGATATCAGTGACATCGATAACTCGCACTGCACTCGCTCTAATTGACGGTTCGATAATTAATCGACGAACATCGAGATGATATTCAGTACATCGAACGTGACTGGTTGGAAGTTAATGGAAGATGCATCGCGAGTATCATCTGACAAGACAAATCAGATCGGTGCTTTCAAGAGAATTCGAAACCCTTTCTTGGTTCAAAAGGTTCGATTACTGGAAGCTTGAAATCCGAGTTTCAATCTTACCATTGAAACTACAAAGGCAGTTCTGCGATGTTTTGCAAGAGTATTTTAATTTCTAATTAATAACTCGATATCTTGGTGAATTAACTGGAATGTCAAGTATGCTTTACAGGAGACGATTCAAATTTCCCGCTCAAATAAGCGAGATACGAAAACTGGACGGTTTGCTCTGATAAGAGAACCTTTTTGATAAGAACAAGACATGGAATTAAAAGATAATGATATTCGAGGTTGTTTTTGTATTTTATTGTGGATGATAGATTTTTAGGGATTTGAATGTTAATGATATTAATTTGTCAGAATATTAATATTCCCGGAATTATAGAAATATTTCAAAACGAAGGCGAGGCCAGTCAGAAGTACGTACCGGAAGTAACTTTTTCAATTCTGCCACCCCCTATTCAACGCCCTACTTTTACCATTACGCGAGTCGTGTCCCATTTTTTTGGTGTTTTCATGTTTCTTATTATTTCTTTATTCGTCACATGAAAACCTGTATGTATATGTCATACAAATAAGTGTGCAAATGTTGTCTTTGTTAAATAAATCATTTTTATGTGTTCGACGTTGACATCGTGAATGAAACATTTCGATTTCCGTGAAAGATTTCGAAATTATATGATTTATATGAAATAATAACTCGGGTGTTATGAAATGATATTATTTTCGAGAAAAGTTTTTTGGAAGACTCAGCCTCTCCTTAATAATTAATTAATTTATTAATTTGCATTAAGTGGATCAGAATCATCCAATTTATTTATTTATTTATTTTATGTATTTAATGCTAGATTTAATTTTGATTCCATAAAAACCTGTTTCCTTCCGAAAATGGCGAACGAAATCTTGCAAATTGGTGTCAAGATAATTTATTAAATAACTGAATTATGATTGCATAGAAATAATTATTGCAATTAAGGAAAATTTCGAAGAAAAATTGATTGGTTTTTCTATCATTATAAACCATATACAATTTTAATAATTTCTGAACAGAATTAATTAATGTCCAAGGAAGAATGTTGAATATTTAAGAAAATATATTAAATTGTTAATTTAACTGAAACACGAATTTTCGCAATTTTCGATGGACTTTTCTTGCTTTTAATCAACTAATTAATTTACGCAGTTCGACTTAAATTAGATTTCATACTGAAATACACATCCAGCATATAATTACAACAAATGTAACACTTCAGAGTTTAAATTCCATCATAAATTCCGGATCCAAATCTAAATTGCCGTAACTTCGGAGATTAAATTTCAGAGTGGATTATTAATAATCGTAAAAGGACGGAATATAACTCACAGCCAGCAAAACCTGTTATAGTTAATTGTGTTTATTGTCAATATGTATTTTATGTGAAATACAATAATAATGTAGTATATCAGTAATCTTTACAATTTTGTTTTATTTATATAATAATTGTAGAATAATTAATGTTGCTGGATTTCATTGCAAGTTTAAGTATCTTTTACGAGCGATTTATTTTTTGAAATATTAACATTAATATCGGCAAATTTGTTCAGTTTTTACTTACATATTTTAAATATTAATATCGGCATTATTCTAAATAATAGTTTATTTATAAAAGTTTATTTGTAAATTTTAGAAGTGCTATTTCGAGCAGAAACGGCTCTAAAATTACTTGAGAATCAGAATTTCGACCAAAAACTGATTCAAAACTAGTCAAACATCTAAATCTCGAACCATAGCCGGTCGAAAACGATTCAAATACCTGAGTTTTTAATAAAAATCGATAAAAAACGATTCAAGCATTTAGTTCTCCAACAAAAACCAATCCAAAATTACCAGAAAATCTGACAAGTGAGTTTCAACTAAAAACTGAGCCAAAACGGCTGATCAATCTGAATTTCGAAGAAAAACCGATCCGAAATGACTCAAAAATTTAAGTTTCAACAATAAATCGATATCAACGTTGAACAGTAGATCAATTTCCAAGGCTAACCAATTGATAAATCCCCCAAAACTGAAAATAAAGCACCGCATAGTCCGCAACGTAGACGCGAGAGGCTGAATTTAAGGATGAAGAGTCTCAGCTTGGACTCCCCCGAGGGATCTGCGCATGTGCGACATCGTCCCCGGGACTACTATTCCGGTGGCCAAAGAGAATCAACACCACCGAGACACTCCGACAGTGGAAGCATTAACAGATTGTGTGAGTACAAACTCACTGACTTCATTATTCCATGTTAATCTTACAATTCGTACACAACGTCAGTCCCAATCTTGGGCCCCAAAACTTAACACTCCATCCAACCACTAGACTTGAAAATTCCAAAAACCAACAGATACTTTTGGATACTTTAAATCCCACCTTTGAATACTCAACTTGAATTCCAATCTTAGGTCCCAGATTTGGTTCACAAACTGGGCATCATTTTTGATCGGTAGTCTTACGATTAGTTTATGAAGTCAGGTTCCAGTCTTGGGTCACTTGGGCCTAATAATTCGGGACTCTTCAAGATTCTATAATCTAAGAAGTAATTTCGATACTTCACGAATGACAGTCTGAACTACATATTTCTAATTGTCAATCATCAAGCTTTTTGGTAGCCATCTTTGCTATTTTGTTCCAGCACCATGCAGTCCAGGCCAGGGACATGGCGTCCATAAACACATAAGGAGTGCCATCAGAATGTCCAGCATGGAGTTGCCGGATGAAAACGAGAAATCCTATTCGTCAGCCAGCACTTCTCCATGTCCATCTCCGCACACCAATAATCAAAATCACCTGAATCCTCCAGGAAAACGTGTCCTGCCTCTTAATAATCTTTACGTGGTTTTGTACAACTTCGAAGCGCGGCACAGAGACGAGCTGGATCTAAAGTAATCCTTGACCTTTGAACCTTCCAACATCTTGCCAACCCTTTTCATCTTTGAATTACTTTATGTCTGTAAACACTAGCCTTGACACTAAAAACCGCGGAATTCAGAAGTTAGAACTGTTTCACAGTTTTCTTCAGTTTTAAAATTTGAGAGAAATAATACTTAAAAAGTTTTTCATTCGAAGTAATAAAAAATAAGCTGAAACTAAGTCATAATCCTTTCGCTTATCAAAGAAGTATTCCTGACACTTGGCGCTTATCAGTGAATAAGTCATGCTGCTCGTTTCTTATCAATGAATAGAGTGCTTTATCACTTACATGGCTGTTATCTCGAGCATCTTGACTGACATCATTGATAAGACCGATTCAACCCCTTTAAAGGGCCAAATGGGTTCCCTTAATCGTACTTTAAGCTCCACGACCCTACGTTTCGAGCCACCAAAGATGATTGGCTGGGATTTCAGGGCTGGCTACAAGGTGACGGTGATTGATAAATCCGAGAAGGACTGGTGGAAGGGGAAGTGTCTCGGTGGACGAGCTGGTTATTTCCCCAGTGCTTATGTCATGAGAGTGGAATCTGGACAGAAGACCCTCCAGGTTACCCGAAATTTACAGTTGACCGACCAAACCACTTTGCTGCGCGATCAGGTACCCTATAACACGCTGATTGTTCTCGTAGCTTCATCTTAGCCCCTTTTGCTAACTCCAATCAATCAGCCCAATCGGGGTTCAGGTGGTTTGGAATCACCTGACACCCTGTTTAGGGTCTATTTCAATTAATTTGTTAGAATGAAGTTGATTAAAAGGTGCTTTTGTTACCATAATTATGGAACCCACTCATATTGAACTCCCCAATGTATCGGAGATTGTTGTCACATAGTTGCTTGACATATTGCTGAGGAACAGCAACAAATCAGAAGTCCCAGAGGAGTTCTAAAGATGTTTGTTGGCAGATCGTGATTCAAGTTGGGGAGGAAGTAGATGGAGTAGCAATGGTTCGTTGCGCAGCTGACGTCAGATCCGCCGACCACACTGGGAAAGAGGGTGAAGTGCTCTACAAGGAAACCCTTTGTCCCTTAAAGTACCTTCAGGAGGTGTGACAACAGTCTTACCAAGGGATTCATTCAAACCTAACGAATGAACGTCAGAACTGCGCCAACCTGCGCGACCGGTTTTCACGTCGCAACGTCGTCGAGAAGTACTACGATTGCCTTCAGTGTGCTGAGCAGTGTCGTCACGTGACCAGCATCGTGAACAACAACAACAGCAACATCAATCACAACAATAACAACAAGTACAACAACGGTAGTGCGATTACGAAGAACATAAAGAACAGTAACCTGGCGACGGACACCACCAGGGATATCTGCCGGGGAACAAGTGCGGAAACGATACCAACCGCGAGCAAAGAAACCACCAACATTCTCGAAGACCTGGACCAAGTGACGAGGATGAAGAATACGAAGGATAATAATATGTCGAAGTCGTTGATGAAGATTCAGCCGATGCAACTGACCCCTGTTAAGAAGAGGTCATCATTGGCACGTCCTGTTAGGGTTTACGACTCGTTTCCTCAGCCGAAGAGGTTGCTGGCGAGTGGTGGGTACACTCTTCAACAACACCAACTAGAGATGCAATTGGATCAGCAGCCTAACACTTCGGATTATGCCTATGATGATGAGGAACATGTGGAGGATGATGGAAGTTGGCCTATTAGGTTCCGACTGGAGCAAATGCTCGAGCTAACCCTCTCACATAAGAATAGGATGAAGAAGAAGAAGAAGACGAAGACACCGATGATGCTGATGAAGCAACAACAGATGAATAGACACGTCTGCAAGGACACCGAGAGGCTACTCAAGGTACTCAACATTAACAATGTGGACCAAGATAATAGGTACAACGTCAAACGGTGTTCTGTCATGTAGAGACTCCTAGGGACTCTTCTAAGGGACTTAGACTTGTTTACCTGCTACTTCCGGTTCGCGAATTACTTGGATCGCCTAGGGGATTCCTCCACGATATTATTCCTGGTATAATCATTCCTGGAACAGGTAACTCCGCAAAGAAATAATTCCTGATGTTATTCATATTATTCGGGTTTTATGATTTTTCGTGTACTTATTGTTTATTGTTTTGAAATACGGTGCATTTATTTAAAAGGCGCTAGTTCTTGAAATTTTTTATTTTATTTTGGAATATTTAATATTAGAACGAATATACGGGAATATGACTTTTGTTTAATAGTAGTGAGTAATTGTTTCAGTTGGAGTTATTATTGATTTATTTACGTTGATTGTTGTCTAGTCTCTTGTTGTTTTGTCCAGTAAACAATTGTTGTTATCTAGTCAATTATCATAAAATAATTATCTTCGGTTGTCCGAATGTATGAATTATACATTTGCCATTTTCTAAATAATTTTAATCATTTGGTGTTCGAAATTTTATGTTTATAACAATGATATATTGTCTGGTTGTTACATCGACATATGTAAGAGATTTTTTTGGAAATTCTAACAGGATTTATGTAATCGATAAGGGAGGTAGAAAGGACGAAGGATATCGGGAATTATTTCCTGGGATAGGATCCGAGCAATTTGGGACACGCGAAAGCGTTAGAGAACTAATATAGAACTTCCCTAGTTTACCCGAAAACCAACCCTAATTTTGTTCCCCGTTTCCATCCTTGCCACCTTGACGACACGAATTTACGAGGCTGAACATTAATCAATTAATTCGATTCATTTCACTTTCTTCGAGCTGTGACTTCACTTTCCGCCACCCTTCCCCTGACCCCCGCCCACCCTCGCCCTTCGCACCGAATTACTCCGACCCAGTTTGTATAAAGTTTTTGCAAAAATTATGAAACAGGAAAACGGGAAATTATTATTTAATTGGGTCCTTGAATGGAAAGTGATAAGACTCGTTGAATTATGAATTAATTGAAAGTTTATAACAGAAAATTATAAGACTTGTCGATTTTCTGTTTGATTGAGAGTTTTAATAGAAAGTGATAAGATTTGCCAAATTTTTGTTTGATTGAGATTTCTAATCGAAAGTGATAAGATTCGTTGAATTATTATTTGATTGGTATCCTTGGATAGAGAATGATCGTTTAATTGGGACCTTGATTTTGAAAGTGCCATTAAAATGTTATAAAAATGTATAATATTGTTATAACAATACTACAATTCTACTGTTAGTTTATTACGATTGTAGCACATGTAATCCTAAGTTTGTTGAATAATGGTGAATAATACGGTATGGGAGGCTATTTGGGACTCAAATCAAATTTGGGACCGTATGGATTGCTTGAGGCTTGAATATATCGACTTACATGTGTTATCAGAACACTTAGGGACTTATATAGAAGAGGTCACGCGAGATAAGGCCTAATTCCTAAAGATAAGACCCATAAGCTAAATCGCAATTGGGCATAACGGTCCCAAATATGCGGAGATCCTAAGCGTATAGGATTCATAGAGTATGAGCTTGCAAAAGAAGCTAGATATAAAGCTTTTGAAAGTATAAGGCCCCTAAAATAGAACATATGATAAATGAAGATGTAGATAGGGCCCTTAAAAATTCAGGGCATAGTGTTTCTAAAAGTATGTTAATCCTAGAGCTACAAGGCGTAGGTCACGTCAGCCCTTATAGAACCCGCGAAGATATAAGACATAAGGCCCAAAACCCATGGGGCCCTCCTAAAAGTATTGGGCCCGTAAGGCCCTTGTGCCCCTCAGAGTATAAGACAGTGAAACATAAAGATTCTGAACCCACGTAAGTCCAAGGCCCCAACGGGCCCAAATTATTGTACACTTAAAAAAGACCCTGAATTAATAATTTTTAATTATAAAATATTTCCTGGCTTTTTGTATATCGATGTACAATTTTCCTGTTTCATAATTGTTTGCAACGGAGTACAGTGTTTTTGTATCATCGGTATCAAATTTGGGACTTATAATGCGTACTTTTAATGGCGATACCAAATATATTATAGATTCTTATCAGTTGAATTTGATTGGTGAAAGATTCCTAAGAGAATCCTTCGACGGTTTCGGTGGCAATAGAATGTAATTCGATGTCTCGATGTTGATCCTCGCGATTTCCTTGATCTGCACTCGCGTGATAACAATAATGATAACGCATTTTGATTGTTGAACATTAAAAAGGTATAAAAGCGATGTTGAAACTCTTGCCAATGTATCTTGAATTAGAAAAAAAACCCAGAGAAATATCAGAGTATATTTGTTGAATTTTCGACAAGCAATTGTTTATAAAATTTATGAAAACCCACGCCTAAGTGTTCATTTAAATAATCGTCGGATTATAAATGATTGTGAATCGTTTCTTTATCGTATTATTACGCCACGTTTATAATCGTTCATTAATATAAAATATGATATTATTGGTTAAGTTATGAAATTATTAAGTTATTAAGTTTTGGGTACAGATGCTTATGAAAGCAAGTATTATTTTTAATTCAACAATTGTCTATACTCAAACATATTTATATATTTCAAAACAAATGTGTTTTCACAGATATATCACTTCCATTTAATTACATTTTAGACTACTTACTTAATTAACTAATTACGTACGAGTCATTAATGTATTCACATCAAGATGGTACGAAAATGGCGGCGTCTCAGGACGCCATTTTTCTGAATAACATTTGAACGACAGAAATAAACTAACTCGAAAATTATTATAAAAGACGAGAGAAATATAATTAATTTTCATGAATTAATTAATGTCCACGATTTACACAAAAATTTGAAAAAATCGTTTCCGTGATCCGAAGATGTCGGCATTTTTATGAAACGTTCCAACGAATTTTCACGAAAGATTTACACAATTTTCGGACAGATTTTGAGTGAATTTACGCGAATATTATTTTATTTATACGACATATATCAAAAATTGAAGCTCATATAGCACGTGACAGTTACGTCACGTGCGCCATCTTTCCATAACCCGATAGCACTTGTTTTTATCGTATGTTGCAATGGTACTTATATATATTATATTATATTAATTATATTACATTATATTATATTATATTATATGCCGTATATTAATGAGTGCCCCTTCCCTTGTTGAGCCTGTAATATCGAATTATTAATTATATAATTATATTAATTATACGATAGATCGTAAGCTGTTCCAACTACCACACCCAGTATTTTTTAAGTATTAATGGTAAAATGCCGTTTGGGCCCCGGAGAGAAGGCATCTGGTGACTTTATATTATTATATAATACTTATATTGTATAATAAAATAATATAATATAATATATTGTGTTATATTATTATAAAGTAGTATATATCTACATTAATAATATATATATTTTACCATATTATTATGATGTACTATATTATATATAATCGTATTAATATTATATATTGTTTATGTATATATATAAACAATTGAACGTCGACTGCCTTCTTTCCTGAACCCAAGAGTAACTGCAGCTGGAAGTTCGACGTGTTTTTAATACTTTTTAACAAGTGGGTTTAAATTAATTCCTTTAATTCGGTTAAGTTAACAATAATTTATTGATAATTACATTGCAATGAGATAAATGAAATAATATGTAATAATGAATTATCTAGAAAAAGGATTCGTAAAACTTGATTTCCGTCAGAAAAAATTCTAAAATAACACAAACCACAGATGAATGATTTCCAATTTTTGAAATTCATCGATAGTCGATGTTCATTATCGAATTTTTATCAAATGTTGTACAGTAGACCCCGCTATAACGCGGTTAATACGTTACGCGTTGTATGGAATTGCGCTTTGGGGGAATTTCCACATTTTAATATGTAACGCGAATTTGTTTGTAGGAACTCCCGTTATACGGGGTTTACTGTAATTTTACTACCACAAAACCCACTCGTTCACCTAATTAGATGTGCGTAAATGTTGAATCATTGTAAGTCTCCGCAAACTAACAAATAGGATTAAAAAATTGTTTAATTGATAAGGAAAAAAGGAATTATTTCCTGCTCGACGGATATCGCGGGTTAAAAAAAGGGTTCTCTCGATGGAAGACAAGGTTCGAATTTTTGGAAGAAATCGTTTGCTTTTTACGTGTGAGTGAGTGGCTATCGTCTCGTGTATCATAACTCCTAATGTTTATATACAGGTAACCCTCATACAACGCGGTGCCGATATAACGCGGTATTTGTACAACACGGTGTCGATATAACGCGGTATTTGTAGAACGCGATGTCGATATAACGCGGTATTTGTACAACGCGATGTCGATATAACGCGGTATTTGTACAACGCGATGTCGATATAATGCGGTTTTTGTACAACGCGGTGCCGATATAACGCGGTATTTGTACAACGCGATGTCGATATATCACGGTATTTGTACAACGCGGTATTTCTACAACGCGGTGCCAATATAACGCGGTATTTGTACAACGCGGTGTCGATATAACGTGGTATTTGTACAACGCGGTGCCGATATAACGCGGTATTTGTACAACGCGATGTCGATATATCGCGGTATTTGTACAACGCGGTGCCAATATAACGCGGTATCGATATAACACGATACTTTGTGGAACACGGTACCGATATTACGCGGTAGCGACATAACACGGTACTTTTACAACGCGATATCGGTATAACACGGTACTTTTACAACGCGATATCGGTATAACGCGGTACTTTCACTACGCGGTATCGATATAACGTGATACTTTTATAGCGCTATATCGATATAAAGCGGTACTTTTACAACGCGGCATCGATATAACGCGTGTATGTAATCCGTGTCTTGCATAACGCGACCTTTCTGGGACCTAAACCCACGCGTTATACGAGGGTTACCTATATTTGAACCGTGTGTAGTCGATTTACATGAAAAAATACCTTTCGTACACACCCGAAGAAATGTGTTTATCCGAATTCATAGACTGCACGAAATATATTATCTATATATCTATATACAACTGTGTTTTGTCGGATAACAATTGTTTATTGTGTTGGCAAGGCTGCTTCGGTTATTGGAGAATATTAATTAATCGAGTTTGGAGGGAAACTGAATGAATAAATGATTTTAATAAATTATTGAGTGAAAAGTATTTAAAAGTATGTACCCTTGTTATATATTATATGTATATTAAGTTATATGTTATGTGTTATATTACTGCCGGGTTCTAGCGGGACAGATATATAATATATATAATATGTAATATATAATATATGGTCACATGGAATTTCGATTATTCATTGATCATATATATAGTTATTATTACATATTAATTTTTATATTAATATATCAGAAACCGTATTTGATATAATATTTATCAAAAACCGAAGCTGCTTGCCCGACACTGTTAATCCTTAATCCTGGCATCCATAATGGTTTCCTTGAGAATTAATTAAGAATTAATAACCATAATAAATAATAATAACCATATTAAATTAATTTAATATTTAAAAGGAAGTAAAGTTTGTGGTGAAAATATCTTGGTATGAAATATTATGAAATATTACGAAATAGTATTAAATATTATTGAATCAAATACCAGAAATTAACATTGAATTCTATTCTATTCAATCTTAATATGAAAATCATAATTAATAAATATTAATACATATCAGCTTTTAGTTAAAGAATTATTTATGTATGCTGACTGATTATGAATCTCTATTGTGGTTCTTGTCGACATTAAATATTAGTTAATTAATTAATTAATTAATAACTTGTGGTACTATTAATTTAATTGGCTTGGTTATAAATTGAATCAAAACTGTTCTCATAATTATCACTAAATGAAGTACACTTTAAATAATCCGAAATAATGTAATTAATTAATTACTTGTAATATTATGAATTTCATTACTTTTGTTATAAATTCAATTGAAGTTATTATCATAATTATCACGAAGTTAATCACGAAATTAATTAAGAAGGAGATAACTGCGTAAACTGATAACAATAATATATCATTTTTATTGTTACAACACAATTATTACATGCACACATCGACACAATATCATTGAACTGTAACATCAAATAATAAACATACAATGTTTCAACATGGCGGTGCGTACGTAAAAAATATAGGATACAAAAATAATAGGTAGAGATAAACATTATCCTTAAATTGTTTATCACACTTGTTTATAATCTCGAAAAAAAATGCAATATACAATTTCCGGGTTTCTATTCAATTTCAATTTCTAGGCTTTTATAATTTTAATGAAATAGTTGAACATTTGAAACAAAGGAGAACCAAAATGGATGGTGTCCTTCAAAGTTCGCGAACAAAGAAGAACCAAAATGGACGAAGGTTTAAGAAACGGTACCAAAGGGTTAAGATCCAATCAGCTGATGAATAAGACTCTCCAATCAACCTCGAAAAAATGCAATATAAAAATTCCAAAATCATGAAAGCAATTTAATGAAATAGTTAGAAATTCGTAAACAAAGGTGAACCAAAATGGCGTGTTCCAAGTAAAGCTTTAACAAACGGTATCAAAGGGTTAAGATCCAATCAGTTGATCAACAAGACTCTCCAATCCACCTCGAAAAAAGGCAATATAAAAATTCCAAAATCATGGAACCAATTTAATGAAATAGTTAGAAATTCGTAAACAAAGGTGAACCAAAATGGCGTGTTCCAAGTAAAGCTTTAACAAACAGTATCAAAGGGTTAAGAACCAATCAGCTGATCAACAAGACTCTCCATAAAACCTCCAAAGAATGCAATATAAAAATTCGAAAATCATAAACTTTTATTAATCAAGTAATCCAAAATTCAACACCAGTCTCCAAGCCCCCTTTACAGCTTATACTTAGCCCCCCTGACAATGGGGTACTTGTCTCCAGTACAGATTCCCCGGAAGTCGTCGAGTGAGAGATCAAAGATGGCGACCCCACCGAGTCCCTTAGCTTTAACATACGCAGCCTTGTTTCCGGCGGTATCAGGATCTTCGTAACCAACCCAAACGCCATCGTTTCCGGTATCAGAGTTGTATGCCTGAAAAGCGTAGCTGCCATATTTCTTCGATGGATCCCCGACGCGTCTCAGACGTCCCACGGCACTTTCCGTTAATCTCGTGCAAACTTCCGTGTAGGAGAGGACCCCTGGGATGTTGGTATGCGGACCCTCCGTACCTGGCCCATCTGCCACCAATGGTGGCACACCGGAAATCTGACTCTCGGAAGTCAACTTCCAGGTGCGCGCAAACGTGGGGATGCCGACGACGATCTTACTTCCGGGGGTTCCGTTTTCCAACCAATATCTGGAAGAAGAATTGATGCTGGTGGATCATTGATAGTGGTGATTACTGGGGATTCTAGCATTACAGTAGTACCACTTGCAGATGATAAAAAAAGTTCACCCTATCAATTTCAATTGGACTTCATTTTGATTACAATAGTTTAAGAAACGAAATTGGTAGGAACACTTGACTTGCAGAGTGGTGAATTTAAAATGCAAAGTCCGCGAAGGTTTTCATTCCTCGTTGTATATTATAATATCGATCGAGACTCGCAACACGGAATCCAGGTCAAGCATGAAAGACACGAGTGTGGCGCGCGGCACGGATTACGGGCCAAACATAAACACAAGTCGGGCACGTAGCTCAGTTATTACGGATGTATTTACATCAGTTAAACGCGCATATTTTCAGTCCGTGCTACGAATACGCGTCTAATATCGTTCGTGATTTCGTGCTTTCTTCAGTTTGCGAAGTTCAATTTCTTTCGGAAACCATTACATAATGTTTCAAGGAAACAAGATGAATACGAAAGGTAATAGCCGTGCCTCCGCAAACGGATACAATGAAAAATGTGTTAATATGTACTCGGACAGTGAAACTCTTGATACTATTGACACTATTGTCTCGGACAATAGTGAAGACAGTGATATTATTTTCCCTGGTAAAGGGAATCGAGCGTAGTGCCCAAAGTTTGTTAGGCCCAGTGCACAAGCGCCTTTGTCCCTGACTATGTCACTCGAGGTACCAAATGAAATCGTACGGCAAGGGGTTAAAAGAAGTAGTTATAATGCAACACGATTGTTTCTCAATATTGAGCTTCTCACCTGGATTGAGCATCAACATTATCTTGTGGAACACGTCCGTAACTTTCGTAAATTGGTGACGGATAATCAGCTTCCTTTGGATTGCGTTCCGGTGTTTTTTGATCGAATGTCATCAGGTGAACCGCGTCGATGTTGGGGGCCAATAATCTTGCGTCGTAGTAGACTGTTAAACGAAAGAAGTTTTATTAAAAAATGTTTGATAAGTCCGTAATAATTCATAAATTTCGTTAACATTATTCATCGAGAAGTTTATTATAATTAATAACATATTTCGATGAACTCTTGTTTAATATTTATCGCTGGAACTTTTTCTTATCCATTTATTCAATAAGTCGTGACTCCTCTCAAAAATGTTAGTTAATGAATTTTACCGTTCTAACAACGATACAATAATTATGCAATACTCACTGGTGCTGTTAACGTGTGGCAACACTGTGATAGTCAACGCCTTCATCCTTGGCCTAAGTTGGCCCTTTAAATCACGAACCAGAATAGTGAATCCATCCCGGTGTTCCTGTTCCTTTTCGTCCTTGAATTTTCCGTAGCCGAAGGTTTTTTTAATGCCATGCCAGATCGAGCCGAAAGTGCCACGGTTCTTCTTTACCTTAACAGGCGGGAATTGCCAGGCGAGATCGATTCCATCAAAATCGTAATCATTCAGGAGACGATTGATGGAGTTGATAAACTTTGTCCTCGCCTCTGCTGTCTCGGTCTGTAAACAATTAAGTTATTTGTTAATAAAAGCAACATAACAAGTCAGATACTGTAGAGACTCAACGGTAAATGCTAATGTTAGTTAGTTATAGTTTTTTCATATTTTTACGAGTTTATTAACAGTTTTAAAAGCGTTGATAATGTTGGGTAATAATTCTGTTTCAAGAATTAATTGAGAAGGTACAACTGAAATTAGCACATTTTTAATTGGCCTATTAAGATCGCAATTAGCGAAAGTTCCTTTAAATAAATTCTGTTTTGGATTCGCGTGATTTGTTTTGTTAAAATCTTAATGTTATTCTATTACGAGTGTCTTCTTTCCTGAACTCAACAGAACTGTTAACAACAATTTAATACAATATATTAACTCTATTATGTATCCTACATCAATTGCAATTGATTATTAAATAAATAAATTAATTATAATAGCCATTTTCGTGGCGCGCGCTTTAAATGGATTTGAATTTGGCGCCAGGAAGTGCGGTCCCCAAACTTCAAACGATAATATCTTCTAAACGAGTTAAAATATTAAAAAATAGCAAAAGAACTTTTCGATTTGTTTTGTCGTAAAGAATTCATATACATGAAGTACTTTTAATAAAACCAAAATTTCATTTTATATGAAATATTAACAAGTTTAATCAAAGTAAATTAACAGCTTAACGTGTTTTTTGGTGCACAAATTTTTGGAAATTATCTCCCAGTTAGTCTAAAGGATTCTGGTAGTTTTGGTCGTCCAGGTTTTTTCGAAGAAGAATTAAATTTTCCATTTTAAATATTTGTATTACTTCATAATAGCGATGGACTATATTTTTTTATATAAACATAGAGAAATAAGAAAATTGAAAGACTCACCAGGGTCAGGTATTTGTGTGTGTCCTCATAAGGATCCGCATTGCCACCAATACTAAGATATACTTTGAGATCCGGGAAAGATCTTTTGAGTTGGGTTGCAAGTCGGTAGTACGCATGCCCAGCACCAGTATCAAGGCTCGCACTCAAAGGTATGGCTTCAAAGGTTTCCGGATTAATTCCGGCGAAACCGTAAACCAAATGGGTACAAATTGATAACGCAGGACGAACATCTTCTATCTGATATTTCCCTGGCCCTAAAAAAAAATATTATTTTCCATTACAAAATGAAATTTTCTTCGTTTCTAACACACAGATCTTGTTCCTTTCAAGTATCTTTACTTTATTTCCAAGTTACTATAATAACATATCATATCATATTCTTTAGTGAAAATGGAAATATTTAAGAGAATGTCATTAATATAAAAGATTGACAGTTGGTAATATGATTATCGGGATTGAAGCAGATGGTTGAGTCCAGAGGGCACCGGGGGGGGGCTGCCGTTATTAAGAAAGTGTTTCGAGTGAAAGTGAGTCAGAGGAGGGGGGACGAATATGATAATCATAGAAAGAGAGCAACTCAGAGTGAATGATGGGAGATGCAAATTATCTCCGGGGAAATGAAGTAATTCGTCCCTCGGGTTGAATTCATATAAATTTTTAAATTGTATTATTCTCTGACTCGTCTTTTAAAGATTATTTTTTTTGCTTGTTTTACTTATTTCCTGTAACATTTTAATATTATATTTTTGTTTCTTTAACATATATATGCATATAGATGTTTCGCAGACGTCGAGTGTTTTCGAGGCATAAACGATACGGACGTCTCCGAAACGTCGGTTTCTTTCGAGCCATAAATAAGATAGACGTCTCTCAGACGTGGTAGATTTTGCAAAATTGAAAACCACGTTAATAAACAATGCAATGTATCACTAACAAGATAATTAGTATGATAATTGTAAGATAATTAGACTTCTCGTAACTCGATCCAATTTATGTTGGCTCGCGTCGACTCGCAAAGGACTTCGAAGGGAACGGAAACTCCTCGTAAAAAGATAGACGAGTTAGTCGCAGACTTCCGTTAATTAAATGACAACGAAAACGTTTGAAACGATGTTTATCAAAACACGTGAGAACAAAGGCGTGTCGCGTTCGTAAAAAAGGTGTCGGAAGAGAAAAACATAAAAGTTTACCTTGTCGTTCGAAGGCCGTGGAATTCCAGTAACAAACAACCTTCGAGTGTTCATGAGGATCGACGCTGACTACCGATTGGCAGCAGAACACCGCTAATGCGGCTGACAATGTGATTAGCACTCTCATCTTTCCAGTCTGAAACTGAAACACACCAGAATTGGCACTGTCAGTCAATCTTCATTTTTTTAATATTTTCAGCCTGATTACGGAGGAATATTGATTTCGACGTGAATTATTATTATGAATTTTCATTATTACTATTATTATGATATATAATATTATGATCTTTCGAGTCCTCTTCCGATCGTGCTTTTTGAGTGTTTCGTTGTGAAACACACCAATATTTGCACTGTCGATTTTCATGTTTTTTAGTATTTCAAGATAAATTATTGTTCAGATTTTTTATTATCATTATTATTATTATATGCAATATTATGCTTTTTATGAAACACACAACAATTTGCACCGTCGATTTTAATTTTGATTTAGTATTTCAAGATAAATTATTGTTCAGATTTTTTATTATTATTATTATTATTATATGCAATATTATGATTTTTATGAAACACGCAAAAATTTACACTGTAAATTTTCATTCCTTTTACATTTCAAGATAAATTATTGTTCAGATTTTTTATTGCCATTATTATTATTATATGCAATATTATGATTTGTATGAAACACGCAAAAATTTGCACTGTAAATTTTCATTCTGTTTACATTTCAAGATAAATTATTGTTCGGATTTATTATTATTATTATTATTATTATTATTATTACATATAATATTATCTTCTTTATGAAACACCCAAAAATAGGCACTGACAATTTTCATTTTTTTTCACATTTCAAAATAAATTCTAATTAGCATTTAATATTATTATTAATTACTATTATTATCATTATATGATCTGCAAGAAACGCGCACAAATTTCATTTCGATTTATTATCATTTTCAATAATTACTTTATCGCGATGAATCATTAATTATACAAATTCCAATTAATTCACCCCGAAACCAATATGCAGTTTAATTCGTGAATTAAGTGATCATGAATCACAACTGTTTCCTCAAATGTGAATCACAAAAAGTGAATTTTAAAATGAATGATTACAAAATAAAAAGTGGACAGAAACTCGTATGGAAGTTAAAAAAGGAATCGTTGATTTCCACGATTTCGATAATTAACACTAGTACCACCAAAAGGGGTCAAAATTACTTGCCTGTCACTTTCAATGATATTATTCGACTCCACCACGGCGCATTGTTTAAGATTTGCCATACTTTTACTTTATATATATTACGTAAATGATAATCATTTCTGTATTAATAAATGTGAAAGCATAACTGAGTATATGTTCGGTAGTTCTACTGTTAAACATTCCACGATTAACACCAAAAGCCGTAATAAACAATAAAAATAAGAAGTAAAATGCTATAATATCTTATCGTTATATTGTTACAAAGAAATGATGTTGAAAATAATGAATATTAATAATAACTCTGAGAAGAGATCTTACCCTTTCAAGATGAAGCAGCAGACTGGTCGAAACGATTTCTTCGTCGAGGACTTTGATACCTTCGCATGATCTATAGATCATTGGTGGGGCTGACAAATATTACGTCATCACTGCGATCTTCCAGAAGCGTTTCTCCGTATTCTTTAAGCATTGTGGACCAAAAACGGTTTAATGCTAAAATATGAAAGCTGTTCAAAGAAATTTTCTTGCTAAGCAAAGAATTTCTATCTCAAGTTTTTCAAGAGCGATAAAAACCCATAATTTTAATAAAATATCATTTTTTACTACGTTCGATAATCAAATTTTGAGTTAAACACTTTAAACTTATTTTTTGTTAACCTAACAAAAGACTCACACAAGCATTCCGAATTTATTAAACAATATCAATCTTAATAGTTGCTCCTCGTAATATATATATTTTTTAGATATAAGATTTAATTTGAAAACAAATATAATAATTGAAAAAGAAATATAGAAATATAGTTGAATATATCGCCGGTAGTTTTAGTGTTAAAGAAAGCATTCAGAATTTATTAAAGAATATCAATTTTAATAGTTGCTCCTCGTAATATATATATATATTTTTTAGATATAAGATTTAATTAGAAAACAAATATAATAATTGAAAAAGAAATACAGAAATACAGTTGCATATATCGCCGGTAGTTTTAGTGTTCAAGATATGAAAATGACTAATAATAATAATAAATAATTGCGATTAGACTAAGAATATCGAAGAATGCAAGATTATGAATTATGATTTTCTTCGATGATTGTAAATTAGATGTAATAATACGACGAATCCAAGGACGAAAATGTTCGAGTCAATTTCGTCCAAGGGTTCACCTTGGTGGTTTACATGCGCGCGACGTCTCCGTGAACTTAAGATTCCGAACAAAGATGGCCGCAGTGACGAGTCACCTTGACGTCTTTCAAGATGAAGATCGAATAAATTTCCATCGGAGACAAACACTTCTATTTATTAATTTAAATAAGTTCAATGTACTGGACAAAGTTGAGAGCATCAATTGCATGTTATTTATAAGTTGCGATAAAACTAATTGCAAATGAATGTTAAGTATAGATTTGATTTATGTTAGGGAATTACAGGCTGCAAAATGTCAGCATTAATGATTTATAATTTACGGTATAAATATCTCACTGATTCATCGAAGTCAGTTACATGACGCAGTTTGTGCCGTGCAATGCAACGTAATTAATGAATTAATTAACTCGCGAGTTGTCCTGATTTTCATTGAAGAGGAAACTGTTTTGATGCAAATGCATTCGCATCAAAGAAGGAAATCATTTTCACACGGATAGTTTTGTTCTTCCAAGATGGCCGCTTTAACTGCCAGGAACAGATCAATTGGCAGCTTCCTTTAAGATTAATGGCAGTGGAAAAAGTCATTGCGATGTTAATGATATTTTTTAATATTTCATTTAGGGTTATTAATATTTCTTGATTGCACTAAAACAGAAAGGGGCTAATTGTAATGTTTATGACAAATTTAATCTTCTGTTTGTTATGAAATGATTATTGATATGCCACTATCTTTTTATAATCGTAAGATGAAAAGAATTTATTTGTATTTTGATTGTTTTCGAGCGATAAAATGTATTCATTTACAGATTAATTTCGATGAAAGTCACTCTAAGTTAAACTTAAACTCTGTTGTTAATGAATTTGTTTATTTATTAGTTAATTTTAATTTCATAAGATATATTTCATAAAAGACTGTTAAGTTTGTTACTTGACCGCCGCCATTTTGATACTTTTCTCTACTGGAAGCATTAAAGTCGCCATGAAGCAGTGCGTTGACCTCCACTTCGAGAAAATCACCGAGTAGTTTTCGGAAACAATTGAAAATCGAGCTTAAACAATACGAAAATTCAATTCCAGTGGAGTGAACGATGCGAATAATCAAGTAAACAAATATAATAATCATAACATTTATATAAAAACGCCTCCGACAACTTTTTACTTTCACCGGAAGCATTAAAGTCGCCATTAAGCAGTGCGTCGACCTCCACTTCGACAAAATTACCGAGTAGCTTTCAGAAACAATTGAAAATCGGGCTTAAGGAGTTCGAAGACTCAATTCCAGTGGAGTGAATTAAGTGAGTTATCAAATATGAGTCGTAACGAGAGTAATTGAAAGCGATTGCGCGTTACAGTTTTAGCGGTGAGGTCACCCGAAGGTATCACGAATCGGGAGCAATAATTCTCAGGCACATTAACTTATTCGAGATGATCTCATTGGCTGCGACGATCCGAATCTCGCACTAAGAAAGTTTGTTCGTCGACGGAACACAAAACATTTGTTTGTAATCTTCATTATTTTGATTTCTTTCCAGGAAATCGTGACACGAATATGATTTGTAACCTTTTCTTTACTGATTTCCTATCTGCTTGCTCCAGATATTTCATAATTAATAATAATGTGTGAAGTTTTTTAGTGCGCCGATAAGTGTGACGGGTTTGATAAGCTTCTTTTTTTTAACAGTTACATCATTGGTTGGTGATAATGTTTTACTTTTAATTATGGAAGGTTTTTTGTATTATATATTTATTAATATAGATTTTCTTATTAATATAGATGTTATTGTTATCTATATTGTTATTAAATTGTCGGTCAGATGTTATTGAATTAATACTTCTGATATTACGATAATTAATATTTCCAATACTGTACTTATTAATCAATATTATTAAATTAATAATATTTGACCGATCTGAGCCGATTCATTACAATAATTGATCCAACAATCTGACGTATTTTATCCAAATTGCGATATAAAATTTGCAATGTATCTTACAGGAGATAATTGAATTCGTGGAATTTTAATAACGTAAACAGTCTGATAAATGTTTACAAATATTGCAAAACACCCCCGTGGGTGGGGGATTAGAATTCACCCACGGTAAACCCTGCCTGTCGTAAGAGGCGACTAAAAGGGTTAAGGGATATTATAATAATTATTGTGATATTTCAGTCGCCAATATTATAATAACTATTATAATATCCCAATAATAATAATGATTATGATTATTGCAATAATAATTGCCGTATAATACTGCAACAGTTGCAATAATAGTCGCGCAACAATATTTCATTTGACAAACAATGTAAATTGAAATGCAACGATAACATAAATACAAATAATGTATAGTAAAGTTTTTGACAGAAATTCGAAAAAGATAGCTGCTTTTTGTGGGAAACCCGGTAATCCAGTCGGTCAAGGACAAATCAGGCATTAACAGAAGCAATGTTTTGAATTATGAAACTAGACTTACGAGAATCTCTACCTTGATAACCCGAACGAAAGTTCGCGATTCTGGATATTCCAGTGAAATAATGAAATATTATTAATTTCTGTCCCACAAAGTGATTGTTATGATGCGCATAAATTAATATATATGCTTCATAATAAATCATTTTAATTGCAAATTATTATTGGTTATATTTCTCGTGGAATTTAATTTAATTTAATTTCATTCAATTTGATTTAAATTAATTCGATTCAATTCGATTCGATTCCATTCGATTCCATTCGATTCCATTCGATTCCATTCGATTCCATTCGATTCCATTCGATTCCATTCGATTCCATTCCATTCGATTCGATTCCATTCCATTCCATTCCATTCCATTCCATTCCATTCCATTCCATTCCATTCCATTCCATTCGATTCCATTCCATTCGATTCCATTCGATTCCATTCGATTCCATTCGATTCCATTCCATTCCATTCCATTCCATTCCATTCGATTCCATTCCATTCGATTCCATTCGATTCCATTCCATTCCATTCGATTCCATTCCATTCGATTCCATTCCATTCGATTCCATTCCATTCGATTCCATTCCATTCGATTCCATTCCATTCGATTCCATTCCATTCGATTCCATTCCATTCGATTCCATTCCATTCCATTCGATTCCATTCCATTCGATTCCATTCCATTCGATTCCATTCCATTCCATTCGATTCCATTCCATTCGATTCCATTCCATTCGATTCCATTCGATTCCATTGCATTCGATTTAATTTCATTTAATTTAATTTGATTTGATTTAATTTAATTTAATTTGATTTAACTTAATTTAGTAATATCATAATTCAAAATTCTGAACTTCTGTGGCACAAAGCGATTATTAACATACGCATAAATTAATATATAAACATTATAATAATACAATTTTAATTGCAAGTTGACATTAAATATTTCTCGCAAGATTATAAAGATCTAATTTATCCAAAGAATTCTTGTCGCGGAATATCATAAAGGATTGATTTGCGATGGCAGTTCGATGTTTCCAGGTGGCAGCGAACAGCTCGAACGTAATACAAATCACTTCTAAGAACCACGACCTTTTTGTATCGTGTTCTACGCTTGCGTAACATTCTAGCCCGAGTGAGACTGACTCACTCGCAAATCAAGTAACGAGCTCGTGCGTATCCGACTTTTATCCTGTAATGGAAATCATTTTACAACGACACTTTAGAATTCGGGGTTCCACGGGAAATTAATATTCGACAAACGAAATATGTCTGCTTCTTAAAAGCCTTCCAACTCGACGTGGAATACTTGCAAACACCACGAAAGCAATTACTAAGAATTACCATTTATTTACACATATTCCATTATAATTTCTGAGTTTCATTATTAATTTTGTTGAGAATTATAATTTCTGTTATAATTCTTGTTACCTTCGTGAAAAGTAAGATTCTTTTTAATGGTTTATTACGAAGAGAATATTACGGGAGCGTTTTAAGATTTAAAACTAAGAAATCACGAGGCGAATGATGATGCGGAAGAGTCCGTGCAGGGGCTGTCAATTAAAGTCAGTGAATGAATAATGAACTGTCAATTAGAGAGTGTCTTTTCGATAGCCGTGCGCTGGGAAAGTTATCTTCGTCAGTTCCAGATGTTGTTATCACTCCGAGAGGTTATTGGGCCAACGAAGATTGCGCTGTGATTCGAACTCAACGCCAGAACTACCGAACATGTTTACGCATTTATTTATACATAAATTATATATATATATAATGAAGTTAATAGAAATTTTACCTAATATTACGGAACTCTATAATTATTGCAGAAAGAAATCGTTCGAGGATCATTTTGGAATGTAAAAATAATGAATTAGTAGGGTGTTTATTGGCATTTCAATTTGTCGTATTTATTTCGTGATATTATATGCTCGGAAATACTCGAGGATCTATGAAAATATTTGAAATTACTCCAAGATAGTAAAAAATACTCTAAAATATCTGGAAGCATGTTAAAAATACTCGAAAATTGGCAGGACAACTCAAAAATACCACAAGGTATTCTAGAAATAGTCCGAAATAACAGAAAATAATAGAAAAGACTCTAAAATATTCCAAACTATTCCAGAAATACTCGAAAATAACAGAAAATAATAAAAAAGATTCTAAAATACCTCAAAGTATTCCAGAAATACACGAAAATAGCAGAAAATAATAAAAAAGACTCTAGAATGCCACAAACTATTCCAGAAATACTAAAAAATGGGCAAAATAATAAGAAAGACTCCAAAATGTCCCAAACTATTTCTGAAATACTCGAAAATACCCCGAAAATACTTGAAAATACTCTAAAATTCGTTTCTCCTCACCGTTTTCCCCCAAAAGAAGAAGCAACAAATGCTTTCAAATAGGATACCAATGATTTCACAAAAAGGTAATTGTTTATAACATTTTATTAAAAGAACATTATGTACACGTGAATCTTTCCTCCCTTTCCGGTGTATAATTATATCTACCGGTTATAACAAATATTTATTTATTTATACTCGTAATAAATTCCTCAGAGTAGTCACCTCCACTTACATAAGTCGTGATTGTTAATTTCTTGGCAAGAAACAAAAACTATTATTGTTTAATATTAAAAAGCATTCGTGCAGATTTATTTCTGTCATATTTCCATGCGATATTTATTATTCATTTACGGAATTACATTTTTGTTTAATAAATGCCATTTCTCGATATCAATAAAAATAATTGATAATTCAAGTAAATCGGAAAAGTAATTCATAATATTTTCGAAAATCTCCATTTTCCGTAATTATTTTGGAAATTCTTTATTCCGAGATTATTTATTATATTCATTCTCCAAGATGTTCCGTGAATATATAAATAAAGACAATATTATTTAATTAATAATATTCAGTCATATAATTATGTAGAATAGAATTATATTATTAAAAATATGCCGTGCGTCCATAATTAATATAATCATAAAATTATGCAAGTTACATTATTTATATTAAAAATCTTCGTCAGAGGTTTGTAATTGCAAAATGAATAATAATTGAATGATGATTTTGTAAAACAGTACGAATGCTTTTTATTTATTACTTTGACAATGGAAGTAGCAATTGTTTATTTAAACGCTTCCGTCGATTGCCAAAACTTCGTGGTAATAATGTTAATTAAGTATTAACCGCACTTAAGTCGCATTTGTTTGTTCGGGGGAACAACAATTAATTATTTTGTTGGTGGTTTTCGAACGGCACTGCGAATGGTTTCGATATTATTTGAAAATAGCTAAGAAATTTTGATATTAATAAAAAACTGATAATGTAATAAAGATTCTTGAATTTGTTCGAAGAATATAATAAAGTCTTAGTTTTAATATATATTATCATTTATTTATTAATATCAAAATTATATGGTAAAATATGAATTGGAATTATAAAACAAAGGGATCTTCATTATCTAATTCTGATATTAATAAATAAATATTCTTTGTTCATTAATGACAAAATAATATAATAAAGTATTAGCTTTAATATTAATCTTCGATAATTCATTATATTATTTTGATATTAATGAACCAAGAATATTTATTTATTAATATCAGAAGTAGGTAATGAAGATCCATCATTTTGTAATTCCAATTAATATTTTATATAATATAATTCTGATATTAATAAATAACTGATAATATAATAAAGATTCTCCAGTTCGTTCGAAGAATACAAGAAACTGTGGAACATTAATATTTAAACTAATACTTTATTATATTATTCTGACATTAACGAACTAAGAATATTTATTTATTATAATATTATATGATTAATGGATGATTAAAAATTAATCGCGTATGAATTAATTACAAAAACGTCCACCAACAAACGAATGAATTTATCACGAAAAACCACCGATGTCTCAAAAACGAGTCTCGTTTATCGCAGTTTTAAATCTAGAAAAATACAGTCTGTTCGTTTCCACTATCGACACACTACTTCAGGGTTCACGAAAGAAGGCACGCGGCGTGCTTAGACGAGGAGAGGGGGTAGAGAAGGAGGAGCTAGTCCTCTGCGTAACCAATGGGAGAACGGGACTCATGGGCCTTATGAGAATTCTCCGAATAATGAAATTTTCTTGTAAATATGATTAAAGAATTCCAAATTCGCGTTACTTAATATAACGTTGGGATTATTAATATTATTATTGTAAGTTTATTGTTATTATTTACTTTCATTTTGGCGTCATGAAGGAAATAAAAATGGCGGACTGACCACGTGACAGCTACATCACGAGTGCCTTCCTTCCAGAACCCAATAGTACTCGACTAATTAACCAATTAATTACGAAAGGAGTCGAGTACGGATTGGCGATTCGTTGATCGGTACCTCGATTCTTATTGGCTATCTACAGTTTGTTGTTAGGGCCTCAGGGGATTCCCCTGAAAGGTGCTGCAAGGGTCTGGAAAGAAGGCACTTGGACACTTTCGACGTATAAAAGATTGATTACTTTTTTATAGAAAATGCACGAGCTGAATCGATTGGTGGATTAAAATATACATGATCGTATTTAAAAGAACAAACTTAACCTTAAAATGTCCATTAATCGACCACTTACGAAAATGCTAATTATATCAAATAATGTCCCCCTCGAAACTATTCAACTTTTGTCGGAAATATTTTTCGA
The DNA here is from genome assembly GCA_910591585.2 of Nysson spinosus. Lineage (NCBI taxonomy): Eukaryota > Metazoa > Arthropoda > Insecta > Hymenoptera > Crabronidae > Nysson > Nysson spinosus. Next base: position 2,617,603 of record OU342844.1, on the reverse strand, counting down.
TATAATTAATAGTTCCGAAAATATTTGAATTTCCGATTTTAGGTGAATCATCCTTATATAAACAATAAGTTATCCAAATACCACGTGACATTTACGTCACGAGCGCCATCTTTCCAGAACCCAGCAGTACGAAGGTTTCAAAGTAAATCCATGTGCTGCATTATCTTATCTCCTATTGTTAATGTTATAAACAAATTCAAGTGGCTGGCACCGTGTAGTAACTTGGATTCGTTAGTTCCTTTTTAAAAAACCCTCAGAAGTCAACCTAATTGGATTCACTTTTTGCAAAATCCGAGTTGCAAATTGAAGTCTTCTCAAAAATTCTTCATAAATTTCTCGATTTAATATTTAATTCTTTATTTCATAATTCTGATTAATAATTTATTATGTCATTCGGACATTAATGAATAAAGATTCTTTATTACAATATCTAATATCTTTGTTTATTGATATCCGAATTACACGATAAATTATTAATCGGAAACATAAGATAAAGAATTGTAAATCAAGTATTAAACAATTTCGAATTTCCAAATTTCTGCATAAATTCTTGAATTTGCAAAGAGTTGAAGTCATGAGTTTGACTTCCGTGTGGTTGATATGCGAGGTTGTTCAGAAAACTGGCGAATGGAATTCTCGAAATACAGCGTTGCCACGTCGTCGAGTTGACACAGTGTTGCCACTGCGATATAAAATAATAGAGAATATATTTATGAAAAATGTTTTCAATTTTTTCGAAAACTCCAACCAATTTTCTGAGCAACTGTTCTTCGTATCGGTGCTGAGGCTGATTTATTATTGCAATTTGTTGTTAATAATTCCAACATGGACGTCGAAACAATTCTTTCGAAATTGATAGGCTATTCAGGCTTTCCGTTTGTTTATAACAATGTTTTCTACAAAAGCATGATTTAATTCGATTCTCCCAACCCAGTATTATTTTCAAAAATCAAAAACTTGAAACGCAAACAAAATTCCTTTCCAGAAGTGAAACCAAAGCAAACGAAATAAGATTAAAAACAATAATGATTATAAAGTTTGTATCATTTAACATACAAGATTATTAATCTATATTTATCGAGTAATCTTAATTATTACAATAATCATCATATTTTCTAATACTATAATTATTATAATAATTATTTCGCAGAAAGAAGAATTCGATTATTTTCAATAAATACAGATAATAATATTATACGTTAAATAATGCAAATTTCGAATTCATATTCCTCGGCAATCCTGATTGTTTAAAGAAATGCTATCGACGTATATGAACCCCAATCAGACTTCTTATTAGTTTATTAACAATTTCCAGTTCTCGATCGACCTTTGCTCCAATTGGTCGGAGAGTTATAAACTAGTTATTTTTCCTTCGACGTACATCGTGGCCATAGAAAAATATTCGACGACGTTTCATCTCGTCAATTGCATTACCTTCGGCCGCGTTTCCGGCGCCTCAACTTCCGGAATTAATCCATCTGATCCTCCTCGTCTAAAAAGAGAAAACAGAAACGCCGTTTCGGTCAAAATTACCCGCAAACTATTTACTGAGAAACTCTAATATAAAAAATACTACGTTAACTCGACTGGAATAATTATAAGATAATTATAAAAGATATTTAATTAACTTGAGTCGATTTTTCTGTGGAATTAATAATCCATTCAATTTTATAATAAATCTATAATTAAATTCATAATCAAATCATCGCGCAATTCATTTCCTAATTTATCCGTAAAATACTTTTCTCGCGTGTTACTTTTAAACATTTTACAAACAGAAAGCCATTTTAAAATTTATTTAGAATTATAGAGTCGATTTTTCTGTGGAATTAATAATCCATTCAATTTTATAATAAATCTATAATTAAATTCATAATCAAATCATCGAGCAATTAATTTCCTTTATCCGTAAAATACTTTTGTCGCGTGTTACTTTTAAACATTTTACAAACAGCAAGCAATTTTGAATTTATTTAGAATTATATGTCGTGGAAACTTTTAGACGATTCTTCGGAATTATTATTGAAATCAATTCAATCATTTCTTTGTATTATATTCACGGTTTTTAATGATCCATTGAGGTGTTTTTTAAATTGTTGAGTAAACTTCTTTTAAAGTAGTTCTTTTGTTAATACCTTCCCTTTCGTCTTCGACCCCTGGCTGCACATCGCTATTTTTTTGTTGCTCTTTATCGTCATCTACGTCGTACTGATTGTCCGCGGCACCCGGCTGCTGATCCGCAACGCCATCTAATCTGAAATGTAACAGTTTTATGTGCAATTCCTTGGAATTCCATGCATTATGTAACCTAACAAATCATTATCTGTTATACATAATTATGAATTATTATATTATATACTAATAACATTTCATTTTAACAACATTGTGTCACAACTGTGATAATAATTTGAAGACATTTGACGCCAAAACATATTAAAATCAGTTGGCATCTTCCGAATTTGAATCTCAGAAGCATCGAACGAGGTTTTCGTTACCCAAAAACAAGACGAAATTTTAAACCGAATCAGACACTTTTAATATAATAAATATTTTTTTTAATATTCTGTGATTCTTTCTCAACATGATGAAAGTTTGAAAATTCTACTTTTACAAAAATCTACGTTTTTATTATTAAAAACATCCGACACTGTCCTCTTTACTTCTTCTCCGTTTGCGAAGTTTCTATTCTCTATGTGATTTTGAAATGCCAAAAGATGGTAATCCGTTCTGACTTCGAAAAAGTTGTTTCGTCCAAAAAGCACATCTTTTCAGCGGAAAACCATAAAACACTGTCAAAAATTAATTCTCACCCAGAAAGTCTGCCAACTTGAATGAGAGCATCTCCAATTTCTTGAACCCCAGGTTCAACCCTGAACATCCGGCCGCCATTGGCTCTCCTTCCAGCTACCGGTTCATCCGGATGTCTGTTATGATTTAATCCTTGAAAGGATTGCTCCAGGATCACGTTTTCCAGGAGGTCATCGTTCTCCTTGCTACCCGGATTGTTTTTCGAAAAGTTTTGCGCAACTTCGTCCTTCCTCTTTGTTTCTTCGAATTGTCTTTCCTCGCGATTCTCAAGTTTGTCGTTTAATAAAATCGGGATTGGTACGACACCTGGTGGCAGTTTCGCCTTCGATGCCGATTTCCCGGACACCGAGAACTTTTCCGGTGACATCGATGCCGCATTTCCGATTCCACCGGTCGTTGAACTCTCCATTTTGAATCCTGGAACTGCTTTCATCGAACTCGTCGATGCCGTGCTCTGAAAAATGAACGACGAGCAACTCGTGTTAAGAAATCAGTCGATAATTTGGCAACGCTGCAAGTTGGACTCAAATTTGGACGCCATACTTTCGGCCTTACACTGTTGCCAGATCTACCGGTGACTAGGCCAATCAGAGGTCACTGTGCGACTCGATTATTGGCCGACAAAGTATAGCGTTCTACTTACGAATATTGCCGAATGAGAATTTTGAGGTTGGAAATATTCAAATCGAGAAAACTCATTTGCGTGTATTTTATTATCCGGACTGTTTAATCAACCGAACCACCTTGGTACCAGTTAGTTGGTACCGGTTAATCGACGTTTTATTGTATATGAAACTGTGATTGGTAATTGTTTATAACCGTCAATTATTGATTAAATTATTCTTTACTTAATTAGTTTAATCAATCTTTATATTAATTAGTGCCAAAATATTATTAACTTAGAAAACTCGTGCATATAATACATATATTATTAATAAATATTATATATATTGTATATATTACATTATTATTATTATATACATATATATGATTTTTATTGTTATTATTATGGCAGAATTCTATTCAGCACTTAAATATTAAAGTTAACGCAAATTTTGTTAATAAATAATAGCATCAATTCTAGTCAGATCTTCGTTAAACTACTCTCAGTTTCTACTTTGTCAACAAGTAATTATTAATAACAATCTATTTGTCGATAGAGATTTATTAATAACAATCTTGCGTGACAACTTGCGGCGAAGGTGAGAAGCTTCGTTTTCTACATAAAAAAGAAATATAGTTCAATTAGTTTAAGCAAATAATTACAGCGGGGTGGTGCCAGAAAAAATGCAAGCGGATAAAAATAATAACAATTTTATTAATACATTCAAAACACATACATTTAATGCGCCTTCCAACCCACCATACATTCAGTAAACAATTGTTTCTACATAAAAAAAGGTTCACCTCTGAATTGTTTATAAAAAGCATCTAATTAAGCCAGAATCTTTCGACAGAATTATTTGCGAAATAATAAAAAAATACGTAAAATTAATTTGAGATAAAACTTGAAATTTGGAGTTCGTTGAATGCTCCTGAGATTCAAATTCGGAAGATTTCTACTCGTTTTAATACGTTTTTGCGTTAAAAAAACTCCAAATTATTATCACAATAGTAACGCAATGTTGTTAAAATGAAATGTTATTAAATTTTTGATAATTTAAAAGGTTTAAAGTCATCAATCATCTCGATTTATTAATAATACTTAAAATTCCTAGAAAAACTACGTAAATCTTTCCGAAAATATATATATTTTTTAAACAGACAACAATTTTTCCTTCGTTTTATTTTTACTCGAATGTTCAGTTTTGATGGCAATCGTTTTTCATGCACAATAAAAATCTAGATATGTTTCCTACGTCGAATAATAATAACAATCTCAAAGTTACAAAGTTAACAACATTGGAATAATTTTGGTGAAACATTTTGCATCTCAACTCTTCAATTTCGAGAATCGCCGATCTTAGTTTCGAATTCGACAACAAAGAATTCTTAATAACAATCTATTTTGTAAATAAACATTTCGTATGAATTCTTGTAGAATTCTATGTGATAATTGTTGGAATTATATAAATAATAATAATTGTTATAATCTTCGTTACATTCAATAACACGTCACACAACAATCTTCCATTTCTTGCAAAAATGATCGTGACACAAACAAACCGTTGTATAAAATTAAACAATGCTGCAGATAAGGAACAAAAATAAATTATTTTATCACTTTCTACACACTTTTCTTTTCTTCTTCTTGTTTTCATTAAAAATTATGATAGTCATCGCTGCAATGCACCCAAAAGAAATCATGCAGTGTTGCGTGCATGTGTAATTATTGCAAACAAATGATTAGCTTTAAACTAACAATAAGTGGATTCCATAAAGCATCGAAATTAGAATGCTGATTAAAGGCACACCATTGACTAATTAATCCAGGATTTACGGCAATTAATTAACACTTTTATACCTGACATCATCTGAATTAATTCCATCCCGTATCTTAACCCCCTATTTTATATTTGTAAATCATTTTCATAGATAATTAATAATATCGTGTTTTTTAATGTGGTATGTTTGACGAAGAAATTGGAGATTTTTTAAAAAGATCGAAGTTTACTGTTTCATTTATTTTCCACGATTTAAAAATTCGAATCCGCGGAAATTCAATAAATAATGTGTAATTAAACGATACATAATTCATATTTCCGATTAACGAAACTTTAATTAGGGAAATTACAGGCTCGGAAATATTACGTTGAAAATTCGAGATTTTGTTGCTTCCGGTTTACTTAAAGGTGTAGAATTAATAAGAAATATAGATCTTTTTGGAAACGCAAAGATTTTGAATGATGCGAATCCATGGCAATAGAAAAAGAATGAAAGTACAGAAATAAAAACTTATTAGTTCGATTTATTTTAGTGGCGGATATTTAGTTTCCCAGACCTTACTCTTTTAATCCCCCATATTATAAAACAAATATAATTTATATAAATCTAAATTCAATTAGAATATCTTAATATCAATAACTGTATCTCCAATTATGTAATCAATAACAGAAATTAATAACCCCTCGACGTAAAGTTAACCTCAAAGTGCTCCCCACGGAAGCCAGGAACCATTTCAAGTCCATCCCCATAATTCTCTGAAAATCGAAACCCATCAACGAAGTTCTCATCACCTTCTACATCACTTTTCTATGTGCACTTTTGACTTTAGAGTTTATTCAACTCGTCATTATCCTCGTTAGATCTGCCATGTTGATTTTCATGACGATATAAGTGGCTTTTCTACAGTCGTAGCAAATGCATCAGTGTTTTATGGCTTCACCAGTGAACCATTATTGTTAGGTTGTGCAGGGGATGACTTCTTGTCATCCCTCACCTCCTTATCAGTCTTGGGTGCAGGTAAAACATTCTTGTTCTGTTCCTCATCAACAGTTTCCTTATCCTTGTCATCCTTCTTTTGGTCTTCTAACGGAGGACCAGGTCCTTGATTCACCTCAGCATCATCCTTCGCATCATTCTGATGCTTATCCCTGAAATTGTATGGCAATGGCAGAGGGGCCTCGGGTTTCTCAGATTTCTTCACCTCGTTTGGACCCACTGGTACTATATTGCTACCATCCTGAGCAAATTGGGCATCATTTGCCCCATTTAGGGTGTCTTCTTCGTTCGAATCAGCTTCAACCTGTGTTTTAGGTGCCCCTAAAGGCGGCTGATGGTTCTCATCGTCGTTGCGTAGACGACTTACCTGAGGCTGCTGTGGTGGTGGTGCTTTGCCTGCAGGGTTGGGCCTGTTCGGGGGGTCCTCTTTCGCAGGCTGGGGTTGGTCTTGCTGGGAGGGTTGAGGTATTAGTATGCTTGGACCTGGGGATGTGGCTTTGCTAGTTGATTTCTGGAAGTAAAAAGATACAGGATCATTTAATTTGCTCTTTTTACTGAATAGAGTGTTACTGGATATAAGTATGCATTTATACCTTCGCGGTTTCCAGCTCGCGTTTCAGTTGCATCACCTCCTTCTTCAGGTGATCAATGACGCTATCGCTGTTGCCATTACTCTTCAGTAATTCGTTATATTTCCCCTGGAGTTTGGTGTTCTCGGTGTCCAGTTCCAGGTACTTGTTCTTCAGGTGTTTCAAGGACTCTTTCTCCTCAGCTGCTATTCTGATCCTACTCCTGAGTTCCTGAAGAGTTGCCTCGAGCCTCTTTGTGTCTTCCAATGCTTGCTTCTGACGTTTGTCGCATTCGTCCTGGAGATCCTGGTGCTCGGTTTGCAGCAGTTTGTACGTCTGCTGCAACGAGTTAAACCTCTGCATCGCTTCGATGCTATCCTTGTCCCTCAAGGACTTCTCTCGGGTAGCACGTTGCTGAAGTTCCTGCTTCACCGCGGCATTCGAACTTTTCTCTTCGGCCAACGACTTCTCCAGACGTACTTTGTACTCAAATATTACTGGAATGAAGAGCAACCAGTTTATTCTTAGACTGACTTTTCAAGTCTCTTCATGGAGGAGCTAGAAAAGGATGAGAGGAAGAAAGGAAAGACAGGTTGAAGAGAAGAAACTGGGGAAGGATACAAGAGATGAAGACAACAAGAAAGGAACAGAAGAACAAGGCGAGATGGGACCATAAGGGAAGAGGCAAAAACAGGTAGAAAGGTCGAAGGCAGTGAGTAGGATGAAAGCAGAAAGGAATGAAGGAAAGAAGAGGACGAGGAAGACTCCCAGCCGGAAGGGAGGTGAAAAGGGTCAAAGGAAGGTAGAAAGGATGGAAGGGAAGAGAATGAAAGTCTGGACACAGGGAAAAGGGAAGGTGCAGGAACACAATATGGAAAGTGGACCCAAAAGAAGGATAAAAGGGAAAGGGAGTACCTTGAAGCTGAGCAGCGAGGGCTTCCTGTTGATGTGCACACTGGACGTGCAGATCTCGAAGCCTGGCCATCTCCGAGGTGGCAGCGCGGTAGAGAAAAACCAGAAGAAGGGCCACCACTCCGCAACCCCCGTACACGGCCAGGCGGCCACCCCGGCCTCTGCCTAGTCGAGAACCGCTCATCTCTGCAAATAAGATAACACTTTCTATGGAAAAAACACCACAGAAACCACCTACTTCCTGAAAATCCATATAAAAACCCCTTTTAAACTTTTAAGGTCATTTTTAACCCCAGCATCACGCCTCAAAGGTTGAAGTCTCTGCAACCCTTCTAACTGACAAGGGGAGGATTAAAACTGGGCCCTTTTTAACGTGTGATAACTCAAATTGTAGGTCTCAGTAGTTAGATTACGAAGCTACAAGCTTAAATATTTTTGTTTTTGTAACAAAAACCTACAAGATGATATGATCTTTTTCTTGTTTGGGATACCTCAAAGTTGTCACATTTCACGGCGGTTTTTGGACAAACGGGGGGCTAACTACATCCAAGCTTGTAACTTTGTGATCCACCCACCAAAACCTACAGTTTGAGTTATTAGACGTTAAAAAAGGGCCAGTTCTGGTTCTCCCCTTGTGGGTCCTCGAGTCACGTGACTTTAAGTCCCAAACTCAGACTTCATTCGATTTTAATGAAGTTAATTGATTCATAAGCAGATGGACAAATTATATTAATGTTCATAATCCGTGGAGAAAATGGTTGGTGATGAAAACGCAAAGTAAGCCGTGAAATATGAAAGTCACACAACTCGTTTGGGGGGATTGTCGGGATTATTTGTTTGAATATTAAATAATTTCAATAAACAAGCGCCTAATTTTTGCCCTCGAAACAAGAATAATAACTAAAAATCGATTAAAGTCAACTAAAATTCACTAAACATTAGATAAATTGCATTCCAAAGTTCCCTATCTTTGATTAGTTTCTTATCGTTAGTTAAACTTCCATCATCTTTGATGCTGAATCTGCATTTTTAGTGTGTCATATCTTTGCTATATGTTATAATAATATTATTATAATTTGTGTGTCTTCACTTCAGTCCTTTATTTCCGGGAATCAGATCCTTCAGGAGTGATATATAATTCAAATTTAAAGGCTACTTGGAGTTAGTGTTTGTGCCAGGATTTCGAGGGTTTCCGAAATGAATCATGCAGAGGGCGCTGTCGCGTTACGACGGAAGTTGGCGGTGGCCTCGAACGGAAGTGCTCGGGAAATAAAGCCGGAAACTGTTCGGATGAACAATACGTGCTCCACCATAGTTTGCATTTCCTTCTTCCAAGAAATGCAAAGTGGAGTTAAATATCTAACAAGTTTTTCAAACCAAGCGTATTAAACTACAACATTTTTATTAACACGAACGTCATCTTATGTTCATTGTTCATTTTAATAATATACATTATTAACACACAATGCATACGTTCATAATAATATATTATTATAAATAAATATCACGTTGTTACAAAGTGGTGACATTAAAGTTGGCAATGTTGCGAACGTCACGAAAATTGTAGATGCATCGACGTTTAAGCGGATTGCAATTTGATCTACAACCGGCCGCCATTACGGAGAACCTTGAGAATAAAACGCGCTTGAAAACCTCGAAATAGAGCGCACCAAATTCCGTACTGTAATAGAACTCGATCGAACCAATCGAATCCCAGGATAAGCTTCTTGCAACCTTTTATTCTCCCAGAGAAGTAATTCGGAAAAAAAGAAATATAGAAAACAACGGTGATTACATCGGGAACTACGATCAAAGTGAAAGGAAGACATAACAAATATGTTAAGTCGTGTCATGTGAAATGGTGCAGTTTAAAGTGATGTATTTTTTATAATATAATATTTATTTCATTAAAATACATCCCATTCGCTTCTATGGTCTTTTAAAATCGTGTATGTTGAGAAAATGTGCCTTTTTTATAAAAATCACTAGAGTTATTGTTAATAAATTAAAGGAAGGAGTCTAAACTTTCCTCTGGTTTCGGAAGATTTTATGTGTGGTTGCTCAAACCGTAGGTCTCAAAAAGAGAGAACCAGAACTGAACATGGCCGTTTTTAACATGTGATAGCTCAAACTGTAGATTTCAAAAAGGGAGGACCAGAATTAAACATGGCCGTTGTTAACGTATGATAGCTCAAACTGTAGGTCTCAAAAAGGGAAGACCAATACTGAACATGCCCGTTTTTAACTTGTGATAGCTCAAACTGTAGGTCTCAAAAAGAGAGAACCAGAATTAAACATGGCCGTTCTTAGCGTGCGATAGCTCAAATTGTAGGTCTCAAAAAGAGAGAACCAGATCTGAACATGCCCTTTTTTAACGAGATCAAACTTTAGGTCTCAAAAAGAGAGAACCAGAATTAAACATGGCCGTTGTTAACGTATGATAGCTCAAACTGTAGGTCTCAAAAAGGGAAGACCGAAACTGAACATGTCCGTTTTTAACTTGTGATAGCTCAAACTGTAGGTCTCAAAAAGAGAAAGCCAGATCTGTTGGTAAAACATAATATTATATTGTTCTGAGCTCGTTCAACATTTTAAATAAATAAGTACATATTGGGTTGCCCAGAAAGTTGATGCCGATTTTTAATGAAAATTCGCAGGCAACATTTTTATATGACGATGTATGTTTATTTCATTATGTATGCACCGTTTTCTTCCACAGTCTATCTCCATTTTTCATGCAAACGAAAGATTCCATTCTCCACAAACTTCCCAGGTTTTCCTCACGAAAAACTATTGAAAATCTGCGTGAATTTTCCGGACAACCCAGAATGTGCGTTAAAGAATCCATATTTATCTGGCACAATCATATTTATCCGGAGATGAATTAATTTCATCGAGGCGTTCTATTCGCCGGGGGAAGTCAGAGGGGGGGAAACCGGTTTAAAGAGAGCCGCGAGATGTAAGGCCATGAATATGGTGTTTCAGAAGGCCTTCGTAGCCGCCATTAGACAGTTAAATAAAGATTTCTCCCGAAGGACATCGATTCTTTTATCATCGACAAGTATTTCTCTTATCAATTTATCAAAATGACGAAATTAAAGGACACACAAACTTAATTCCATCGGAAAAATACGTAAATTGATTAACGTAATCTGTTTTACATAATATTGGAAAGCATTAAATATTCTTATTCTTGCATTTTTTAAAATACATAAAAATTGATAGTTAAATAAAGATTTCTCCCGAAGGACATCGATTCTCTTATCAGTTTATCAAAAACGCGAAATTAAAGGATTTTCGAACTTAATTTAAAAAATGAGATAATTAAATTGATAATTTGAATATATTTTATTAAATAATTCAGTAGCTTTATTGATAAAAGTATTGGAAGAGAAAGATATTATTATTATTGTTACTGTTGTTGTTCACGCATTTTATTTTACAGTTAACAGTTTTCCAAAAATTCGGAAAATCTAAAGGATTTGCAATCTTGATTTCGTTGATGAATATATTATATTATATAAATGAATTCAAATACTTAATAAAAAGTATGGAAAGTAATAAATATTATTATTAATATTTCGGTTTACAATTCGTATAAAAATCGTAATAATAACATTATAATAAATATTATATTATTATATTATATACATTAAAGTTATCGCGAATAATTGAACTACCTTTAATTAATTATCGAATCGCCATCGGCAATTTAATCTGAAATGTTGGCAGTCTTTTCTTCCATTTTCTCCACTTTTGTGTTTATTTTTCATTGCGTTATGGAAGCCAAATATTGAATATCGATATTGGAACAAATAAAAGATAAGAGGTATTTATTAATTGTTAATTAAAAGTACATAAAATCCAGCGCGAAAAATATGAAGATGAATAAATCTGAATTAATCTTTAATTTCGTTATATATTCCCGATATTCCTCCAATATTACTGTAATTCGTTTAAACATTCAGATTAATTAATAAATCGTTCAATCCATTTGTTGAAATTCACTTCCGAAATTACGATAAATTTCGTTTATTATTAAGTTATAATCGATTTTGTTAACAAACGATTTGTACATCAGTGTTTTCGTGTCGATTAACATTACAATTAACAATATAATTATTGCGATGTTAAGTTCCATTTTCATGGACGAAAGTTCTTGAAGATCAAATGTTGTCGGTTTTTCAAGTTTAACCTCAAAAGTAAACAAATATATGAAAAAATAAAGAAATATTGAAATATTTATCGCCAAATGCGCAAAACCGATAAAATAATTGTTACCTTCCCAGTGTTGCCGATAACAGCGGAAGCTGTTCGAATTATTTCGATTGCGGTAAACAATGAAAATCACTGAAAAATTATGCGAAACAAATAAACCGTGACATCGGCATTCACGTCAAAAGAGAAGACAGCTGTCGAAACACGTGGCACTTGCGAAATCGAAACTCGAAGAACCACTCGTCAAAATCGAAAAGAGGTAAAAAATGCAAGCAAAGAGTCATAAAATGTATCTACATACTTAAAACTATAAATATATATGCATGAAGAACAACGAATACAATTACAATATTGTTTAAAACAACGTCATTAATGTAATGCCTTAATGGAGCCTCAAAACATAGGTTTCGTAAACCAACATTGAACTTCTTCGACATAAAAGTATCACTTTCTCGTGGAAATCCACTAAAATCACGATATAAAGATCTGAAAAACATTAACTTGGAATCTGATTGGAAGATCGTGGAGCCTATTCCTAATTGGTTAAACAAGGCGCCAATAACTGAGTTCCATCACTTTCATTAAATCGATTGTGGTTTTTGAAATAATTAACGTTAAAACACAACACTCGAGTAAATATTTATCTCATTGGAAGATGGAATCTATTCCCGATTGGTTAAACAAGGCGCCAATAACTGAGTTCCTTCACTTTCGTCAAATCGATTTGAGTTTCCGAAATAATGCTGTTAAAATGCAACACTCAAGTAAACATTCATCTGATTGGAGGAGCATGGAACTACTTCTGACTGGTTAGAAACAGATCATATACTCGAACAGATAACTAAGACTCTTCGTTTTCACCAAATCATCTCGTATCTTCGACATAATTTATGCCACAACACAATAGTCATGTAAACATTTATCACATTTGAAGATCGAAAAATTTGAAAAATCTGTTTCTGATTGGTTAGAAACAGATCGTAGTACTCGATAGTACCAATGATTAACCCTGGTTAATCCTAAATCCTGTTTTCGAATGAATTAATGGTAAAAAAACAACACTCGAGTAAACATCCACGAAACTCCTACCTCATGCACGATAAAGACACGATATTCTCAGCTTTCCATCGTCGGCACGGCGTCCTGGAGGTTCTCGCGATAAATGGCGACAACGCGGATAAAAAACCGACGTCCCGCACGAACGTCCTGGCACCGATTAACCCGTTCCTCGTTCCCGGACGTGGAAATCGATGTGATCGAGACAACCAGGTTAGGGACCCGTGTAAAATATACTTGGAACGACACGTTGGAACAGTTGGACGCGCTGAAAAGTTCCCCCCCTACAAGCCAACTGCCACGCCATTCAACGGTTCATTCATCGACCAATCACGGGGCGCCACTTTACGCGACGACCAATGAAGCGAGAATCCGCTGCCAATCTTAAGAAGACAAACTTCCTCTATGAACATTCCCTACTGGCTTACTTTCATTTGTGGTGCATGGTTTGGTTGTGTTAATTAAAAGGTAAGATTCTATTATTTTTATTCATTTCGTTGGGTTTTATTGGTACTTTGATTTGTTTGGGATGCGATTTAATGTTTACTTTGAGATGAGGAATTGCGAGGAATTGTGAAATGTGATATCGAATATTTGGTTGTTTATTAAAGAGTTTATTAAATAGAGAGAATTTTCTTACGTTTACGTAAATACTTTCAGCGTTTATTCACATTTCTTTGGATATTGGCGGATTTAACATATTTTAGTCAGTGAATTGTCTTTGAAATTGCTTTACAATTGATAATCAATTCAGATTGCTTTACTTCCGGATTGATTGGAAACTGTTAAAATGAATAAAGAACAGAATTCACTTATAATTCTAAACTTAGTTATTAAATAAAGTAAATTCGGAAGCACTGCAAACTTCTTTCTAATAGAAACGACTGCAAATTAATAATGCACTTTTAATAATTATCGACTCACTGCACGCAATTTAAGTGGAGATTTGTCTAAAATATTAATAACGCTTCTTTAAATAATCAGTAAGCGAACCTGTTAAGTAATTAACTGGAACCACGTTAATTCTCGGATTAATAATTAACAATATTTTCTGTCGATTTTAAGAAATATTGACAATCAGGATGTTATTATTTAATTAATAAAATTAACTTGCATCGGAATATTTTCGAGATTAATAGTTACCGACATCTTTTATGGATTCTAATAAATATAACCGATGGCAATGTTATTATGTGATAATAAAATTTATGAGGATTCACGAAATATCGCAAATCAATGTAACATCTTATTTCTTGGATGAAAGCCAAGATACAAGATGTGAGAGTGACCCTCTTCCTGAAGAGCTAATAGCGCGACATGGATTTCTCGTTCAAAGATACTGCATTTCTCCCGAATCCTTGTAATTCAATAAATTTCTAAATTCCCCGTTAAATCAAAATATATAATAAAATGATACATTTTCCGTAACATATGTTATATGCGATAAACTTTTGCAGATTATATTCACTCTTTTGCAAATTAAGCTTCCCAACAAATTACTGTTTTTTGTAATGAAAATCAAGTTATTATAATAAAAATAAAATCCAGTATGATATAAAATTAATATAAGATACTCATTCAGTACCAAAAATAATTCGAAATTAAATGTTTGCAAATATTTTTGGTATTAAATAAGTATCTTAAGTTAATTTAAGGCTGATTTTGATTTGCAAAAAGGTGAATTTGACTCGCAAAGAGGTGGATTTGATTTGCAAGAAAGGTGAATGTGATCTTCAAAAGGGTTAGTTTCGAGTGCAAAACCAGTATAACAAAATACAATTCTTTATTATTATTTATTGCAAAATATATAGTTTACATTCATCAGATTTGTTACGGTTCAATAACTTCTGAGTCGCTATGCGCATCGATTAAAAAATAATTTGTTCCCAACATATCCGGAGACGGTAGTAAATAATAATAATAAATGCAACAAATTCCGTTGAACACTTCCTTTATTATAAACAATGAAATAAATCGTGGCGAGAACAATAAATAACGCTACTTAATAACACCTTTAAACAAATCTGTTCCGCAACAAAATTAACCGACCATTCCATATCCTCCAAACAAAACAAAAACAAATCCGCAATATAATTATTTATTACCACAAAAGTGATTTATTAATCACGAAATCCTTACAGAAGGATGTTCACTGAGCAATAAACATAATAATACATAAGACATAATTGTAAACAATCCATTACTGATCAATAACAAATGCAGAATACAAATCTGTTTCATATAATTCGCCGAGGGAAAGGAATCGAGCGGAGAAGCGCGACGGCGTCAGCGCACCGCGCAGGGACTTCGGCGCGGCGCTTGTTGACAGTTGGCAGCAGTGCTGTCTCGCGGGGCAAGGCTCGGTAAGCATCGGGTGGTCAGTCAGAAATCTCGACTGCACCGAGTCAGTGCGCGAGAGGTTAAAATCTGTCGGAGCGAGGAGCGCGGTGCTCTCCAGCTCGTCCATCGGCTCTCTTCGCTCGGCAGTGCCTCCCTGCCGAGCTCGTGTCGTGTTTTCTCCTCGTGGAAGGTGTACGAGAACGGTGTGTTCATCGAGACTTGTGTCCAGGATATTCATTGGTCGAGGAGAGAAAGGCTTCCATTCGCCCTGAGAGGCGGAAGGAAGAGAAAGAAAGAACGATTCGATCGGCCTACTCGCTCGGTTTTCTTCGACCGCATCGCCGACGGACGCGCGTTTTACCTGCACTTCGATTCATGGTGGATCGCATCGTACTTTATGGGCTCCCGTGAAGAACCACCCTTGGATATAACTAGCAAGTATCTTCGTGACAGTGATGAGTGTTTCCTCAATTGTGTACGTTGTCGTCGTGGCCATTCCTCGGAGCTTACGTGACTGTGACCGCCGCCGTGATGTTCTTCGTGAAACCAGCCACCATCGGGATCCTGTAAGTTCGAAACTCATGTATTCTTTACGTCGTAACTTTCCATGGGTTTTAACCGCGTCATTCGTCAATGGTTTCTTCGTTCGATTTACTTTGCCACGCAAGGTTCGATTGTATATTAGCTACAGATGTTACGACGGGTCATTGCGGGCTATTATTAAATTCCCATGTTTATTATGACCTTCGTTGGGTTTACTATTACATCGTAAATCGAAGGGTTATTATTACCTCTTTATGTAAGTGCACCGTATTTCCATGGTTTCAACGGAATGTCTCTGATATTGTTATCAAAAGTAACGATATTTATGTTGTATATAAAGAAGTAATCCTCTGGGCACGTTTGCATGAAGCAATTCGATACTCTTTACAGATTTTATGTGGTTCTTATAGTAATATTTTCAGTAGAGTCATCGGATATTCTTTTTGATTGATTGTTTATTAATATTTGTTGACTCGCAGTCGTAATGCGATTAGAATTCGAGTCGAAATCCGGGAGTGCATTACTCCCGACGATAATGACGCGTTTGTAAGAAATGCAAATATTTTGCTCCCACGAAACTGGGAGGCTCACGGTCGACGTTTCCTTCTTATTCTTCTTGTTTTTTTTGCTCGTCGCAATGATAGCAAGAAAAGTTTGATGAGAGGTTCTCTCTTCTTCTTTCTTTCTTTTTTTGTCAACGACGTTACTGCGCAATAAAGGCGCTCCGAGTCGACGCTAACATGGTGGCACTTTCCGACGGAAACGATGAAAGTTTCGTGGAAAAAGGGTTTCCGATCGAAACACATCGGTTGCTCGGACGCATTTCCCATTTCCGGTAGTCCGTTACGATCGCGGTGACGAAGCCATAGATTCGACGAGGTATAGCGACGAACACCGTATGGAATTCTCGTATTCGCCGCGCAACGGAATAAAAATTCAGAAGCGTTGCACATCGGGAGCAATTATTTTCCACGGTTGATTTCGTCATTCGAGTCAGGGAAGCCTTGTAATCAAGAATACACGTTTCAGTTTCCATTGGAAACAGCAATTAAAACCAATCCAACGAACATTGAGTCAATAAACAATCACAGAAATTTACGGAAAAACGATCGTATTTGTACTTCCAATATCAATCACTATACGCGTACATTAAAAGTAAATAGCCGAGTAGAAACCTCCAACGTTTAGGTCGAAATATAAACTATCCGAAACATTGTTTAATCAATTATTGATGGATATTTTAATAAAGGATCGGATTACATTTGGAATTCGATCCCGTGAAGAAGGATTTTACTTGATGACTAGAAATTAGGTTTAATGGATTCCTGTGAACAAGGCTTTAATGTCCTATGGATTCTACTGCATTTATAGGGCGATTTGTTTCATGGTTGTTTTTTTTCGTGACTTTTTCGCGGTGTGATTGGAATAATTGTGTAGCATTGGTGCACGAGGAAATTGTGGTTGTTTGGAAATCTATGAAATTGATAGGGAATTACGTAACACGACATGCAGAATCACGAGAATCTAGAGTCGATTAGACGCCATTTTTCACTACAGTCCTCAAGTCATTAAGCAAACAGGGAGTAGCGTTGGGCACGTTGCGCACTAACTCACACACTGATACAAATATATCTTGCGTATTCTATTTTTGGAAAGACCTGTAAATATATACGGTTACCGAACACCCAGGAATTTCCAGTTTTCTGAAAAATCCGATGGTTTTAGCGTGCAATCGGATCTTTATTGATTAGATTGCAGTCGATGGATGTTTATGTAACTCTTTAATGAACGCATCTTTTGCATTCCTTTTTGAAAATCTATGAACTCAGAAGATTCATTCGATCAACGTGAAGTCGGAATTTTGATGAAAGTATATTTTTGAACGATTTTCTTGTAATTTTGGAGAATGGAAGTTCATTATTTTCTGACGAATGAACAATAAACAAGAATTTATGGATTTTCTTCGATTTATCTAGTTACTTTTTGGGGATATTGATTTTGGGTCGTGATTTATGCATTATATTAAACTGCAGTCATTTTTTGAATAGTACGAATGCAATTTCTAGGATTTCTAGATTGCGGAAATTCAAGATTGAAACATGGAGGCAGAAGAGGTTCTTAATTTATTTCGGATAATTATTGCGGCCTGCATTAAAGTTCGTTCATATTTATTATTATAATCTGGGAAACATATTTATAACATTATATTTATTTGCAGAATCGAAATAATTCCCTTCTTCTTTTTAAGTATCCTGGGACTTAAAACTGTTTCCAAAATCAAGTTAACTTTAAATAACAATATCTCAATCTTGACGAAGTACACAGTTAGGGAATTTATTTAGTCAAACATCTCGTAGTAACATGAAACACCATACAATACCAACAAATTATCATAGGGTTTTTGTTTGAAAAGTTCGTTGAAGATACAGCGTTCGTTTTTGAAACCAGGTTTTTCGTGATGATAGAATTACATTCGAAGGATGTGAATTCGATTTTGGGTCAGCTTTGGCACACAAAGGGTTTCCTTGACATTGTGAAAGTAATTGAGAGCCACTGGGCCTCGATCAGCCAGATTAGATATCTGGATCTCGGATGTGTTGCTAGGGTTATGTTAACACGGAGTAGCCGCAAACTGTATCGTCACTCTTTCAACTCTATGCTCCGCTGACTCCTTCGCCGTGTTTTTTTCCCTCCTCTTCGGTTATATAAGAAGGAATGATCAGTGTGGGGCTCTGGGAAGAAGGCACTCGTGACGTAAGTGTCACGTGGTATCTCGCACTCTGATTGGTTGCATATAATATACATTATAACCCTATAGATTGTTGTATAGGGAGAGTTTCTGCTGGAAATATCATATATAATATATTATAGTAAGGAAGCCCAGTTTCGGTTATATAAGAAAGAATGATCAGTGTCGGGTTCGGGAAAGAAGGCACTCGTGACGTAAGTGTCACGTGGTATCTCGAGCTCTGATTGGTTGCATGTGATATATATATATATATTATAATTTTATAGATTGTTGTATAAGGAGAGTTTCTGTATGAAATATCATATATAATGTATTGTATAGTAAGGAAACGCAATTACAGGTCACCCTCGTATAACACGGCATTTATACAACGCGGTTTTGGATGTAACGCGGTTCACAGTATGGAGATCCTCGTATAGCAAGGCAGTTATGTAATGCGACTTCGATATAACGCGACTTCGATATTATAGCATGGAAATAATAACCGAAGAAACTCTGCGAGAAGAATTATTCGGGGAGTTTAAATTCAAATTATTATCCACGGCAAATATTTCAATATTATAATAATTTAATCATTTAATATCGCAGCCATTGTTCTCAATATTTAATAAATATGCCCCAAAAGACCGCGAATGAAGTAATATAATATATAAACAGCAAGTTAGCTATTTAACAAAATCTGAATGCAATATTTTCCAACATTTCCTGTGCCTATTAATAAAATAATAACAATTACCAACAAAAACTTATATCAATTATTGAATTTTCTTATCAAATCAATCATGGAATTAATTAACAAAGAATCACAAATTTCTTGCATTCATTCACTTTTTCTAATTAATATAACAGCACGCATTAAAAAATGAAGAAAAGTTTTGAATCTTCGTGTCCGGAATAACGCGCATGAATTTCATTGGTCACAATAGTCCACGCCCCTCGAGAGTGGGGGTATACTGTCCCCTCCACTCCGTCCGTGTGATACAAGTGAAATCCAATATTCCACGATAAGTCAAAACTTGTTGGTGCTAAATTTCGTGCAAGCATTCGAGTGCTCTGAAAAGAAAAAAAACGTATATAAATCCACCTTTGTGGCACGAAAAAAAATGTGTTTAAAATACCAACGGCGAAGAAACGAAATATCCTAGTGGGTGTCGATCTTCAGAAGGTTTTTTTCGTGGTGAAAGAAGTAGGTTGAGCGGTACTCGTTCGTAAGGACCGCCTAGTTTTTATCAGAATCGATTTGTCGGGTTGGTAGCATACGTAGATCGGCCCGTGAAATATGGATAAACGGAAGCGCTGTCGTTAGTCGTTAATTGCCTTACAACTTTGACACCACACGCGAATCCTAGTAATTCTTAATTAAATGACATTCTTTACGACATTAAACTCGTTTCAGCCGCCATTTTATATTAACAAAATCATTTCGAAAACCGCAAACATTAAAAACGACTACTTCTCATACTTCTTTCGAGAATAAACTGAATTCCCTAGAATAGTAAAGTGCAGAGACTTTTGAAAGCAAGCCTTCATGAAAATCCGCCATTTTACGTGGGATGATTTAATATTATATTTAATATATAATATATGGCATGCATAACTAATGGATATCGAAATGCCACCTAATACTTACGTAACGAGTGCCTTCTTTCCGGAATTCAACGGTAAGCTTACCGTTATCACCAGCTGAATTACGATTCTGACAGAGCATCCAACCTCGGAAAAGTCGGCCTAATTATTCCTGTCGAGTGTGCCGCCATTATCGTCGACTTTAAAATCTAGAATTTTAATCCTGTGTCATCCGACTTTTTAGAAACGTCCGTCTACTTGGTTCGTTCTTTTTCTGCGAAGAATTTCTGCGAGAAATTCACTTTTGGATTCTTCACTTTTTTTTCGTTCGGTTGTTACAGAAAGTTGTAATATAGTTGACCATCTATCTATTGTTTAAGTTCGTGGATCACCTCTGGAGATTTCCTTTCGGAGATCAGAATATAAAATGGCGGAAGAATCCGGTTTGTTATCGAAAGAAATATGAGAACTAGTTGTTTGCGATATTTGCGACTTTGAAGATTACTTTGGTAAGATAAAATGGCGTGTGAAACGGGCTTAATGTTGGGAAGAATGTTTGAAGTAAGAATTTACTATTTTTATGGTTATTTTCGTAATATTCGATGGCGAGAATTCAGTTTAATATCGAAAGAAATATGAGAAGTATTCGTTCTCAATATTTGCGGTTTTGGACATTATTTTGTTAATGCAAAATGGCTGATGAAACGAGCTTAATGCTGCAAAGAATATGAAAACTAATAATTAACTATGTTCGCGATTTCGGAGATTATTTTCGTAATAAAAATGGCGTATGAATCGAGCTTAATATCAAAAAGAGTATTCAAACGAATAACTTACAATATTTGCGATTCTGGAGATCATTTTCGTAAAAAAAATGGCGTATGAATCGAACTTAATATCAAAAAGAGTATTAAAATGAATAACTTACACTATTTGCGATTCTGGAGATTACCTTCGTGATATAAAATGGCGGATAAAACGAGCTTAATGTTGCCAAGAATATGAAAACTAATAATTAACTATGTTCGCGATTTCGGAGATTATTTTCGTAATAAAAATGGCGTATGAATCGAACTTAATATCAAAAAGAGTATTCAAACGAATAACTTACAATATTTGCGATTCTGGAGATCATTTTCGTAATAAAAATGGCGTATGAATCGAACTTAATATCAAAAAGAGTATTAAAATGAATAACTTACACTCTTTGCGATTCTGGAGATTACCTTCGTGATATAAAATGGCGTATAAATCAAACTTAATATCAAAAAGAGTATGAAATTGAATAACCTACAATTTCCGCGATCCTGGTGATTATTCTCGTACTAAAAATCATTTGCAATGCTTGCAATGCAATATAAACATTCATACGTCCATATAAATTGATTTCATCATCAAATCATTAATTATTAATATATCTCTCTAAAATGATTAAAGTCCAATAATAATAATAATAATAGATAACAATCGGAATCTTGTATCCGTGTATTAACTGCAATTACTCGACTGTTTGTATTATCGGATGGTTACGCCAATGTAATTCGAGTGTCGTTAATTAATTATATTAGATTATGAAATGGATCGGGAATACAACAAACGACCGCGATTTGGAAAGCAATGCCACTCTATAGATAACTACTTGATTTCATCTGATTGCATTTCGGTAATTAGAATCTGATTATCTCGGATCCGTGTAACCATAGATTATAATATGGTAGTCTAAGTACTTACCAAGTACTTACAGTACCCTGAGTGCTTCCTGGTAATCAGTTTCTAATTAAAAATATACAGACTTTCAAAAGTTGGTCGTTTCAGAAGTATAATAAATAATCGATCACAATGTTTTCGTTTGCGAGAAAACATTTGTTTAAGATTTGTAATCTTATATCACAAATATTATAACGAAATATTCAAGCATAATATTGTGGTGATAAAATAATAATATTCTTAATGGAAGAATTTATGGGAATTTAGTTAAGATTTGGAAGCTTATGTTACAAGTATTATCTCGAAATTTAAGATAATTTCCTGATAAAATTAGTTATTGATAACAGATAATGAAAGTCCAATAAATCCAGGTCGAGGGCAGGCAGTCGTGAAGCATGGTTTCACCGAAGTTACAAAATGGCGGCCGTTCTTCCGCTTTTACTATGAGTCCCATTTATTTGGTCCCATAATCTACTTCTTTTATATCCTTTTTTGCATATTTCGTGAGAATAATTAGAAATAAATACGTATCAGTTGCATAAAGTATGAGAAATGTTTGAGAAGTGTACATCTCGCGTGTATAAATCTCATTGGTTGCGATTGAGTGGCGGGAAGTTTGAAAGTGAATCGTTTATGGAGGTCCCTGGAACCGAGATTTTGAAAATACCATTTTTATTCATTAATTAAATTAATATCAAATTATAATATATCATAAGAATGGTATTAATTACCATTTTTCAGAAAATGGGTATTTCGAAAATATATTGTTTCGGTTTAATTGAATTATTATCAGATTATGGTACCTCGACAAGATAGTGTTAATACCAACCTTCAAATATAGTTCGAACTTACATCTTTCTAGTATTATTTAACACAATTTGGTATTAATTATATTAGTTTATTAACGTTCATTTTCCCGCCACATCCACCAAACAATTTATTCAGAATCACACGATTGCCACATTTTTATTTATTCTTTATCAATCCATATTTCTAATTGTTCTCAACGATTTAGAATTAAAATTCATTCTAAATTATGAATTAATAACCCAGTGAACTCTATTTGCAATTGTTTGTTAATGTTCCATTGTTGATTAATCTTCCAAAGCGTAAACAACAGAAGTCAACAAGAAAGTCGATGAAGCACTCTTTGAATTTATAAAGCTACGTCATAGCATTAATGCAGAAACATAATGGAAAATATGAAATTTTCAGTTTCGTGTGAAAGCTTATCAGAAAATGGCGTCGGGAAGCCCGATAAACTTCCACGAATGTAGTTTCCTTTCTTGGCAACTTTCTTTCGCGCCCCTCGCCTATTTACAAGTTCTAGAAGGAAAATTACTGACGCTTTCTTCTCTTGGCAACTTATTAAAAATTCAATTATGGAATTCTGCGAACCCCGCTTTATTAATTCCATTGTTTAGTTCCAACGATGGAAACGTGACTTTAAGATGGCGTGGAAATATAAACAATGGCGGCTCAAAATGATGTTTTATCAAGTGTCGGAAACAAGACATTTTTTTAAGGTTAGAAACGAGATTCAAAAAAGATATCAATGAAAAAACTAAAAACTAGTTCGTAATATATTATTCGCAAGTTAATTCGATTAATTTTGAAGTGTTTTGAATATTAAATTAATACATTTCTACAGAGTCGACATTATAAGTTCGATTTCCGTGAGATCGATTTTAGTTTTCGAATATAGTTTTGAAATTTACGTTAACTTATTGGAATTTTTTAACGTTAAACACTTTTTTGTTAAAACTTGCAATTCTGAACGATGTGATGCTTTATTTTACTTGCAAAATGGCGAGAGTATCAAAAGAATTATTAGTTCTTTATGGAAAATTGAACATTTAGAAACTCTCAGATTTAGAAATGAATTCTTCGCTACTTTTGGGTTAAATAAAATTTGAATTTGAAAGCAATGAACGCGGATCAAATCATCGAAATAATTTCCATTATTATCAATTTCCGCCATTTTTCCCGCAGCTTGAAAAGTGCGGGAAAGCATGTCGATTTGAATGGCTGTACTGATTATGTGAATCCACTTAGCCCTCGATTTATACAGCATTTTTTAGAAACAAATATATAATTACTGTTTTATATGGATTTGTTAAACTGATTTCATATTTATTTTGAATATGAAGTATGGATTCGAACTGCACGATTTCATTTTACACGGCATTTTCGGGGAAGCAAGCCATCTACCGTGTAAATCGAGGGTTAGGTGTACTTTTAATGTACTACTTAGAATATATTTAAATAAGTACTGCATTGAAGAAAATATTTATTGCAATAAGTAAAATCCCGATAAGGGAATCGTATGCCCAGTGGCATTGTGAAACCGCCTTAAGCTTTTTCCGTGCGGCCCGATTCGAGCTGACCCACTTGCGAGAGAGTCGACAACGTTGTGCAAACCGTCCGTAGAATTTCGTACCCGAGTTCCATGCAGTGCCTCGAGCCACTCTGCAAAACTTTGTCCTTCCAGTATTCTGGAACTTCTGGAAGCAAATTCTACCCGGGGCCCCTCATAGATTTCCGAAAACCGCCATTTTGAAAACTGTATGGGGAAAGTGACCATGGACGCTTCGGAGTTTAGTCAGATCTTGTACCAAAAAGTGTTTTGATACTGAACATTAATTTGGAGTTCCAGGATTTTTGAACTTCTGGAAGCAAATTCTGTCCGGGACCCTTCATAGATTTTCGAAAACCGCCATTTTGAAGACTGTTTGGGGGAAGCGATAATTGACGCTTTGGAGTTTAGTCAGAGCTTGTGTCGAAAAGTGTTTTGATACTGAATATTAATTTGGATTTCTGAATTTTGGAGTTTCAGGATCTTGGAATCTCGGAAGTTTATAGGTTTAGAACTGTGGAATTTTAGAAATTCGAAGTCTCAGAATTTCGGATTCTCAAAGTATCAGAAGTTTGGGATGTCACGAATTTTATAACTTTCGAACTGTGGAATTTTGAGATTTTTTTAAGTTTGGATTAATAGAAAATTAAAAGTTTAGAATTTTAGAAATTCGGGGCCTCAGAATGTCAGAATCCCAGGGTTTCGAAATGTCAAAATTTCGGTATTTTGGAAATCCAGAACTCTAGAATTGCAGCATTTTTTAATTCCAGAACTCTAAAATTCCAGCACTTTCGAATGCCAGAATTCTAGAATGTCAGTATCCTAGAATTTGAAAAACCTTTGATAAGAATAGGGCCCATTGTGGATAAAGATGAGACCCATTTTCCGCGGTTAAACGGCGGGAGTTTTGAAAGAGGATCGTCACAGAGGTTCTCAAACACCCTAAAATCCAGTTTCTTTCGCTTTCAAGTATAACCACGTTCGACATCCATACTTTTTCAACACCCTCTATATCGTTTAAGCATAGACGAAGGGAAGATTAGATAGAAAAAGGGTTTTAAAAATCGATAGAATGCGACCAATCCTGGAAGGTGGTTCGCGTGACTCGAATGCCGCTTGAAAATTTCATGCGTTTCGAAAAGGGTCGCTTTTGAACCTTCTGTCAATTACAACACTCCGCCATTAAGGAGAATATCGTTAACCCAACCGAGTACGGAATTGATTCGGTAATTAAGGATAATTTTGGTAATTAAGAGGCCGGTAATTGAGTTTTTAGTTTAGTCGGCTATTAGCCATTGCTTGGCAATTACGAAATTAGCCGCCATGTTGGAAGAAACTTGTCCTTCGGGCTTCAAAATATATCTGAATATTCGGGGATGTCGTAGACCTTGTTAATTAAAAGTATTAATTTTATCAATTAATTACTAATTGCGATTGCTTTATGGAATATTTCATCACTAATTAATACAAAATTAATGGAAGTTACAATCTAGCACCAATTTAATAATTAAAAACTCTTCCATTTGTACTACTTCTGTGAAATACTTTAAAAGTATATCATTTTAATTATTTAAATATCTTGAATATTTAAATATTTGATATTTAGTTATTTGTTAATTTTACGGTGTAGCGTCATATTCCAACTTAAATTCTAGTAATTTTTGGATTTTCCAATTTTGCATTAATCTTGCGAAACATTTCAAAAGGTATTAAGCTTCCGTTATTAAAATAAGTAGACCAATGTATCTTATAATATTGCAATTGATTGTAAACGAACTTCGAGGTCCGCCATGAAACGGAAGTGAATTGGTTAACAATCGATGTGCACGCGGAAAATGGTCTTCCGCCAATGCGGTGGTTCGAAACTCGAAGAGTTCGACAATAGAATTTCGGGCACCTTTGCAGAATACTCGAAAAAACCAGAGGAGGCTCGAACGTATTCTCCTCGAGACAAAAGACTCTGTACTTTTGTTTCCGCCCCTCCCCTTTTTTCTTTCCCCTTCCACGTCCTCCATCTCATTGGTCTCCCCGCCCATTGTGTTCTCATTGGATCAAGTGAGACAGGGCTTCCCAAACTTACTAGACACTGAATCTTTCTTAATAATTCGATGATTTGCTGTGCATGGAATTCGGAAATCTTGAAATCTTAGAACTTTGAGTGCGCGGAATTTTAGAATTTTGTAATCTTGGAATTTTAAGACTTTGAGAGCGCGGAATTTTAGAATTTCTTAATCTCGGAATTTTAAGACT
Organism: Nysson spinosus; assembly: GCA_910591585.2. Taxonomy (NCBI): domain Eukaryota; kingdom Metazoa; phylum Arthropoda; class Insecta; order Hymenoptera; family Crabronidae; genus Nysson; species Nysson spinosus. Next base: position 2,591,148 of record OU342844.1, on the reverse strand, counting down.
TTGAGAGTGCGGAATTTTAGAATTTTGTAATCTTGGAGTTTTAAGACTTTGAGAGCGCGGAATTTTAGAATTTTGTAATCTTGGAATTTTGGGGTTTTAAAATCTTGGAATCTTAGAACTTTGAGTGCGTGGAATTTTAGAAGTTTTTAATCTTGGTGTTTAGGAATTTTGCGTTCTTGGAATTTTAAGACTTTGAGTGCTCGACATATAAAAATGTTGTTATCTTGGAATTATGGGAGTTTGAAATCTAGGAATTTTAAGACCTTGAATGCGTGGAATTTTCTAATTTTTAGTCTTCGAATTTTGGGATTTTGAAATCTTGGAATCTTAGAACTTTGGGAGCGTGTAATTTTAGAATCTTGTAACTTTGGAATTAAGGAATTTTGGAATCCAGTAATGTTTCAATTTCGAACTTTGGAATTTTGAAATTCTCTCTTAATTCCCAACAGAAAAACATGAAAAAAAACGAAAATAAATCGCAGCGCGTTACGCTGCCTAAAACTTCCTAGATTTCGTGGATTACTTATTTTTCCTTGCTCTTTCGTAACTTCAAAACCGCATTCAAAAGATATAATTACATAAAAAGAGACTCGACAGTGTGTATTTGAAAAATGGGTCCAAAAGTCGATCACAAAAAGGGCATTCGAAGAGCATGGAAACATGGAACTCGAACGGAAACGCGTTAAAGGGGTCCCAGACGTAAAGTTGCACCGTAGTGCACCGCGGGATTATAACGGAGCGATGCACTTAAGTGCAAGTGGAATTGCGTACACTCATTTACCGTTCCGTTTCCCTTTGTTTCTTTCAATCTGGGAACTTTATTCCGTTGGCTTCTTGCTGCCTGTTGTATTCTAACGCACAAAAAATTTGTGGAGCACGCCAGCGCCCTCTAGCAAAAACTCCAAAGTTGTGCGGTGAATAGCTCGGAAAAAAGCATTCATTTAATTCGCCGGCCACTTGAAGGTTTTTGGGGTGAATGAAGAGAACACGATTTAAGTGAAAACGGGGTAAATTCAATTATGAATTAATTTGTTTATTAAGCAATTGTTGTAACATGGCCATCTTACTTATATTCAAGATTCGCGTACTTAGAAGTTCAGGGATTCAATAATTTTAGAATGTCGGAGTCTGAAGATTGTAATATTTGAAAATTCCAGACTTTTAAGACTCAAAAGTTTGAAAGGTTTCAGAATTCGAGAATTTCTAGATTCCAACATTTCGGAGTTTGGAGATTCCAGTATTTCAAAATTTCTGCGTTCCAGAATTCCAAGATTCGAAATTTTTGAATTTCAAGATTCCAATATTTCCAAATTTCTGCGTTCCAAAATTCCAATATTTCAGAATGCCACAGTTCCATGATTCCAAGATTTCCAAATTTCGGAGTTTCAACATTCCAATATTGGTTTCCAAAAAAAGAGTAAAACCTTGTTTTCATGTGCGATATTCAAACTCAACCTTATTATATTCCAATTATTATCGACAAAGATGGGTACTCTCAAAAGAAAGAGTAAAGCTCTGTTCTCATGCATGATATTCTAATTTCCACATTGAAAGGGGTTGTAGCCTTTGATGGTTAATCAACACGTGGCCTTCCACAGACAGACCAATCAGAGCCCGAAGGTAACTGCACTCGGTGCACAGGTGCAGCCAGACAAAGTGCAGTTGTCAGGAAAAGATAAATAATTTTCCTTCCGCGTCCTTCTCTTAATCATTCTCCACTAACGATCATTAACTTGTCTTTATCGCTCGTGCATTACCATTTATACTCGTGCGACATTGTTGCTCTGATTAATTTACAGTAATGGCGCGCGATTTGAATTTCCTTGAAACTTCAGTACTCGAATCTTTCGTAGTTCGAACGAATTAACATAAATAATTCAGAAATACAAGAATAATGAAGTCTTAAAATCTGGCATTTCTCCGATCGTATAAGAATTGAAATCCAGTGCTGCCAATTACGCGTGGTTACGTAACAGTAGGATTAAGGTGAGACAGTAAACACAGGGAAGAAATGCGTGTATTGACACGTGTTCGATAATAAATGTAAATATGGCGGCGGTCGGATCGTCGAAAGGTATATCGGTCGATAGAGCAATACGAATTATTTGCAGAGTAGAGTTTCGCATCGCGTGACAAACCAGCCTCGTCGCGACAACACTTTCAAAGATAACATTTTGCCCTGCCGGCCGAGTAAGCAAAATATCCGCTGTGTTTGCTCTCGACAACCTATCCTCATACCAACATTATAAACTTCTCGATACTGTGCTTGTTAATCCGTGTTCTGTTACCGTCTCTTCTTCTTGTTCTTCTTGTTCTTCTACTTAATCGTCTTCGTAATGCTACTGCGAGATTTGGTGTTGGAGGAATTAGAAGTGTAGAGGGTGGAGAGTTGGAAAGCTATAGAATTCTGAGGTTTCGAGGTTTCGAAGTTGGAAAATTGGAAGACTTTAGAGGTTCCAAAGTTGGAAGATTGTAAGCCTCTAGAATTCTGAGGTTTCGAGGTTTCAAAGTTGGAAAATTGGAAGACTTTAGAGTTCCAATGTTCCAAAGTTGGAAGCCTCTAGAATTCTGAGATTCCTAGGTTCCTAAGTTGGAAGCCTTTAGAATTCTGAGATTCCTAGGTTCCTAAGTTGGAAAATTGTAAGCCTCTAGAATTCTGAGGTTTCGAGGTTTCAAAGTTGGAAGATTGTAAGCCTCTAGAATTCTGAGGTTTCGACGTTTCAAAGTTGGAAAATTGGAAGCCTCTAGAATTCTGAGGTTTCGAGGTTTCAAAGTTGGAAAATTGGAAGCCTCTAGAATTCTGAGGTTTCGAGGTTTCAAAGTTGGAAAATTGGAAGCCTCTAGAATTCTGAGGTTTCGAGGTTTCAAAGTTGGAAAATTGGAAGACTTTAGAGTTCCAAGGTTCCAAAGTTGGAAGCCTCTAGAATTCTGAGATTCCTAGGTTCCTAAGTTGGAAAATTGTAAGCTTCCAGAATTCTGAGGTTCCAAAGTTCCGAAGTTGGAAAATTGTAAGCCTCTAGAATTCTGAGGTTCCACAGTTCCGAAGTTGGAAAGTTGTAAGCCTCCAGAATTCTCAGATTCCAAAGTTCCAAAGTTGGAAAATTGTAAGCCTCTAGAATTCTGTGGTTCCAAGGTTGAAGAATTTCAAAGGGTCGGGGTACCAACATTCGAAGGTTGAAACATTCTGAGCCTTTAGAATTCCGAGGTTCCAAGGTTCCAAAGTAGACGAATTCTGAAGTTCTATCATTCAAAATTCCAGGATTCCAATACTTCAAAGTCGAAGGATTCTAACGCTCCAAAGTTCTGAACTCCAAAAATTCCAAATTGTAAGATTGCAAACTTGAACAACGTTAACCTTCCAAAACTCCGAAATTCCAAGAATCTAATATGCAGTTTGCATATAAAAACCAGGACGCTACTATCGATAAATTTCAATATTGCAATATTGAATAATAAATATATACTAATCAATAGTTTATTTCTTGGTCCAGTGATAGTTAATATATGTGATTTTGGGTTACGGCTTTTTATGGACCAATGTGAGGATATAAACTTCTTTATTATTTAATCGTAGAAACGTTTCGGTACGAATTTTGTACCCTCTTCAGTCTAAACAATTGTTATAAAAGAAGTCCTAGGCTACTTAATATCGGCCCTAGGTGCTTGTGTCTTCGGTGTTATATGAAGAATAAATATATACTTAATACCATCTGTTGTTGTCACAATTAATCATTAATTATTGCATACCCTTATGCAAAATCCGAGGCTACGAATATTCCCAGAAGTAACACGAACATTCGAGAAATAAATACCAACCGGAAGAAAAAAAATACCACAACAACACAAAGTGTTCTAAATAATTCAGTGTGTCGAAACGGCCGAGATCCGTCGAACGTGGCACGATTACCTCGCAGCGGTTAATAAAGGACGGCATAAAGTAACCATCAGTGGTGGTTTTATTCAATGATGCCAATGACACACGGCACGTCATGTGGATATGGCAGTGGTTTTCAACCAATCCATGAATAAACCCGTGAATTGATGCCTTTTTGACATTATTCAATGATTAATATCGTTTGGTTTTCGAAATTATAATTAATTAGGAATATAAAATACGTCAGCAATTTTAGTCATACTTTTATTGTTAAGTATTGAAGAAACACTGTTATTAAGATGGAAAATGTTCGAAGTTGTTGTGCCAGATCAACTCTAATGTTATCAATATTAATTTTAAAGGCAGTGTGCCAAGTTTTTATCAATGATAATAGCTCGCGAGATATTAATTTGAGCTGTTAATTCGAGATATTAATTCGAGATATTAATTCGAGATATTAATTCGAGATATTAATTCGAGCTGTTAATTCGAGATATTAATTCGAGATATTAATTCGAGATATTAATTCGAGATATTAATTCGAGCTGGTAATTCGAGATATTAATTCGAGCTGGTAATTCGAGATATTAATTCGAGCTATTAATTCGAGATATTAATTCGAGCTGTTAATTCGATATATTAATTCGAGCTGTTAATTCGAGATATTAATTCGAGATATTAATTCGAGATATTAATTCGAGCTGTAAATTCGAGATATTAATTCGAGATATTAATTCGAGATATTAATTCGAGCTATTAATTCGAGATATTAATTCGAGATATTAATTCGAGATATTAATTCGAGATATTAATTCGAGCTATTAATTCGAGCTATTAATTCGAGATATTAATTCGAGCTATTAATTCGAGCTCTCAGAATGCAGTATCGACACCTTTCAAGCAAAAAATTCGAAATCCGCAACAAACTTCAGATCAATTCAATTAGTTTGCAACATTAATTCCAAACCTGCAATTTCTGGATAGGTTTTGCAGAAATACATATTTTCGAAACCGAATTCTTTAAAAGCCTGCAATTGGCTGCAATTTGATTTCTACAATTTCAAATCAATTTCTTTCTTAAAAATCACAGATAGGCCGTTTAACATGTATGATAGATTTAGGCCACTTTCAAGCTAAACGGCACAAATATCTTTGTCAAAAACTAATTAACTAGTTTATAGAAAGTTTGATTACTTATGACGTGGCACGACTTCCCGTTATCTGATTGCAGTAAAATTGGTCAGAATCTATTTCTATTAGCATTGGAACGAATTATTGTAGCCAGACTTCAAAAATTCGAAAAACAATTTTCAACCAATCGCAAATAAGTACCACACTAATAGTCACTATAGCAACCAAAAACAATCAACGGGTTAAATTTGAGTGTTCCTCGGAAAATACACATCGGCCTTCTTTCGTGAATCCGTTTGTGCCTCCATGTTGATATAAACGTACTGCTATGCCAAGGACGTTCGACCAGAATTTCCACTTTTTCACTTACTGGAAATTCCAGGCTATTCCACGGAATTATCACCGGATCGAATCGAATCGAATCGAATCGAACGCATTTATTGTGTATCAGCCTTTATCAAGATGGACTCTCATCCAATCCCTTTTAGCGACGCGTGTAGAATATATGCAGTTTATTGATTCGTTACAAAAATGTGAGTCTAGGGAATTAGACTTACGATTGTGGCAATACGTATTATGATAATTTGTGTTGTCCAGATTGTTGCTGTCATAGAAAAAGGAATGTAATTTCCAAACTTTTTCAGTTTTCTGACATTTAATGTCGCGTGTGATAATTGTCAGATATTTGAAATTCGTGGGAAACGTGGCTCGAGGAGATCGCAAGTTTTCAGTTTTTTTTTGCCACCTGCTGGAAATACCAATTGATCTCAGCGAGTGTAATAGAAGGCAGAACCTCGAATACGCGTCTGGGTTCTATTTTCAGGTTCCCAGTGGAAGCAGTGCTATGAGGAACTCGCGTGTGAATGTGTGCCTCGAGTTCGGGCGTCGTCGACTCTCGGCCGGTCGATATTTTAGTTTCGCAGCTAGAATTTTTCGGACACCGTTGAATTTTCTCGACGCCTGACACACGTTCCACATCTCTGTGGCTCTGCAGTTGGTATACATACACTTTACTTATATATTAGCGCTTGGAAATTCTGAAATTCTGAGATTCTGAGATTCTGATACTCTGAAGCTTGGAGATTCTGAAATTCTGGTACTCTGAAGATTTGAAATTCTGAGATTCTGATAATCTGAAGTTTTGAGATTCTGAAATTCTGATACTCTGAAGATTTGAAATTCTGAGACTCTGAAGATTTGAAATTCTGAGATTTTGAGACTCTGAAGTTTTGAGATTCTGAGGTTCTGAGTCTCTTAAGTTCGGAAATTTGTAGATTCTGAGTCTCGTAAGTTAGGAAATTTTGAGATTCTAGGACTCCGAAGTTTTGAGATTCTAACATTCTGATGCTCTGAAGTTCGGAAATTTTCAGATTCTAGGACTCTGAAGTTTTGAGATTTAAAAATTCTAATGCTCTGAAGTTCGGAAATTTTTAGATTCTAGGACTCTGAAGTTTTGAGATTCTAAAATTCTGATGCTCTGAAGTTCGGAAATTTTGAGATTCTGAGACTCTTAAGTTTTGAGATTCTAAAATTCTGATGCTCTGAAGTTCGGAAATTTTGAAATTCTAGGACTCTAAATTTTTGAGATTCTAAAATTCTGATGCTGTGAAGTTTTGAAATTCTGAGATTCTGAGACTCTGAAGTTTCGAGATTCTCCGATCCTGATACTCCGAAGTTTTGAGAATCTAAGATTCTGTGATTCTGAGACTTCGAGTTTCTGGGAGTCTAAGGTTCTAATCTGCTATGATTCTTGAATTCTGAAACCCTGAGATTCTCAGATTTTGAGATTCTGACATTCTGAGTTTCTGAGATTCTGAAACCCTGAAACTTTGAAATTCTGAGATTCTGAAACCCTGAGACTCTGAAGTTCTGAGATTCTGAAACCCTGAAACTTTGAAATTCTGAAACCCCGAGACTCTGAAGTTCTGAGATTCTGAGATTCTGAAACTATGATTCTTGAATTCTCAGATTCTGCGACTTCGAAGTCTCGAAATTCTGAGCTTCTGATATTCCGCGATTCTTTAATTCTGAGCTTCTTTAACTCTGAGATTCTATAATTCTGAGATTTGTTGCTTTCGCGTGCCTTTCATTGGTCGCACTTCCGTCAAACAACTAATTCCGAGTACCAAACTAAACCGGCGCGTGCACTAATTGCAAGTTTGAATTAGATTAGTGTTTAAAATTAGTTAACAAATGGAACTGTTTCCGACGATGTCCGACTTGGACGAAAAGCACACCGCAGTGTCAAACCAATAAAATGGCGGCGACCATGCGACCCAAACTTCCGACGCTGTGAAAACACAAATCAAATTTTAATTGATTTCACTCAAATTTGATTAAAACTCCCTTAATTCAATATTATTATTATTTATAACATTATAAAAATCCGGGGAATTAATGTTTCCATTAATGTCCAACAATTAATCTAACGTTTACTCAAATTCTGGGACATCAAGTTTACTCCAACTGTTTAAATACAAAGGAAATTATGAAGGCACTTTTGCAACAAACATTTCATTGCATATCATTTTTATCGGATTTCATAGTTTCTTGTTTTTTACTGGCATTGTTTATAGATAATGTTTACCGACACAGAAAAATCCCCGTTGCGCAATTCGTGGATTTATAATAATTGGTTTGTAAAATAAAACCAAAATGCGCCGCGAATGTTCGATCATATTTACTTCCGGATTGGCCAATCCGGTTTGTTCGATGCAAATCGGACATGTTTGCTTTCGGACTTCGGAATTTATTACCGATCCGAGGAATGTTATGTAGTTTGTGGAATTGCAAAATTCCGGTGAACCAAAACATTCCTTCATTTTATTGCCAGAGATATATATTCCAAATTATTGTCAAAAATTGCCAAAATTAATTTTAATATGAATTATAAATTCTGTACATATTCGAAATATCGAAATTTCGGAATTCTGAATTCCAGAAATAATACTTTGGAAATATTTCGAACACTTTGTGGATAAAATTTGTACTGTTTATGTTATTTTTAAGAGTTAATCGGCATTCTTCATTGATATTTTATGGAAAGAATTATGGGAATAAAGTAAACAAATTTGACTGAATATATTGAAGATTTTCCTTTCTTTTTCGTTTTTACTAATATTTCAGTTTTACGTGTTTCAGGAGGATATGGCGTTTAGTTTGTTCTAAATGGTCAATCTGAGGGGACAGCTAGGAAGGCATGAGGGAAAGAACACCCTCTGCAGACGACACCCCGAAAAGGGCCCCACCAGCACCATCCAGGGGTGAGTTTTTATCTTTATTATCGATCTTCTTGATAACAATTAAGTTCAACTACCAAAGTAAAACTTTAAGCTGCCATTAAAACTTTATATCCGACCCCATAATATTCGGTAAAGTAAGTTTCTTCGATTCAAGTTCGGAGATAATAATCCTAGAAGTATTTCGTGCTACCGTACGCCACTGTAGTGGCTTCCGTGTGCGTCATCTTTTTCACCGGTACGCCACTGTAGTGGCTTTCTTGTATGTTGACTTATTATGTACCTGTTTTCAAACTCTTTACATGAAAATGTATAAAGAAATTACCGTTTATTCATCTCTAACTCTATTTTAATGTAATTTCATAGTGGAAAGCATTACCGGACTGAGATTTTGAAATTCTGAGACACTGAGATTCTGAAACCTTGAGGCTTCGAAATTCTGAGATTCTGAAACCCTGAGACTCTGAAGTTCTGAGATTCTGAAACCCTGAGACTTTGAAATTCTGAAGCCCTGAGATTCTGAAATTCTGAGATTCTGAGACTCTGAGACTCTGAGACTCTGAAATTCTGAAACCCTGAAACCCTGAGACTCTGAAATTCTGAAACCCTGAGATTCTCAGATTTTGAGATTCTGACATTCTGAGTTTCTGAGATTCTGAAACCCTGAAACTTTGAAATTCTGAGATTCTGAAACCCTGAGACTTTGAAATTCTGAAACCCTGAGATTCTGAAATTCTGAAACCCTGAGATTCTGAAATTCTGAAACCCCGAGATTCTCAGATTTTGAGATTCTGACATTCTGAGTTTCTGAGATTCTGAAACCCTGAAACTTTGAAATTCTGACATTCTGACATTCTGAGCTTTTAAGATTCTGAGCTCCGCAATACCATCTTAAGAGAATTTTAGTAGTTTGGACTAGAAATATTCTTCAATGGTATTATTGACTTCGTAGGTTTGGAATTGTTTCCATTCAGATAATCTTGCAACGACGTAAACAAATGGTAATCAGATGGTCCCCATATCAGGGGAGTACTTAAGATGCTCCATCATTTCCCAGTTTAGTTCCATAATTTTATTTTGAGTCATAAGACTCACAGCGGTCGCATAATATCTTGATGGAAGATGACACCTTTTCAATTTACGAGATACGAACGATTTGTCGTCAAACATTCGTTCACTCTTTACAATCCCTGCCAATAAACTTCTGAATTAATAGTTTTATTTGATTGCAAAAGTTCATAATAAATAATTCCCATCATATCTCGCCATACAGGCGTGCCATCAAAAGCGCACGAACTTTCCGTTCGACCCAATCCACAAAATAAAACTACACAAAATCTCAAACAATTCGCCGTGGAATATTAATTATTCAATTTAACTAAAAATGACGCGCAAGCCGTTAATAAATAAATAAATTATTTATAATATAAGTACATACTTATATTTACCCGTCAAGGCATTTAAATAATAATAAAAAATATATGCGCACACTAAATACTTTCTTACTTTCTTACTTTCTTCGTGCACGAAATTCACTGGTAATAACTCATTCTCAAATTGGCCACCCTGCGGGGCGTATGCCCCATGTTGGCAACCACGGTTCTAGTGTTAACAGGGATAGAGAAGGCAGGCCAGGTTCTCGTATCATAAAGAGGAAAGATGGCGACCAGTGCGCCAACTCGTATTTATCGAATGGTTCGCAGCTTCCACGCCTTCGGCCTCAAAGTATCCTGGGTCCTCCGAGAATCGTTGAATCTCAGAAAGAAATCACCCTTTTCACTTCGTTTATCATATATTGTTATCATTATACTCCGAGTGACGAAGGGAGGAGTGTGTCTTGAAGCATTGAATTCGAAAAGCCAAGTAATTCTGTCATGTTGGCAACCGTGTAAGTCACTGGTGTCGAACGATGCCAATATTACTAGAACTCGAATCAAATATATCGCGAATATTGGTAATATTTTTAATGTTACGATAACAATGTGAAGTAACAGTAAAATGGAAGTATTTCTTATCACGTTGGCAACCGTGGGAGCCACTGGTATTGAACGATGCCAATATTACTAGAACTCGAATCAAATATATCGCGAAGATTTGTAATATTTTTAATGTTACGATAACAATGCGAAGTAACAGTAAAATGGAAGTATTTCTTATCACGTTGGCAACCGTGGGAGTCATTGGTGTCGAACGATGCCAAAATTACTAGAACTCGAATCAAATATATCGCGAATATTTGTGATATTTGTAATATTTTTAATGTTACGATAACGATGTGAAGTAACAGTAAAATGGAAGAACAAGTATTTCTTATCACGTTGGCAACCGTGGGAGTCACTGGTATCGAACGATGCCAATATTACTAGAACTCGAATCAAATATATCGCGAATATTTGTATTATTTTTGATATTTTTAGAATTACTATAACGATGTGAAGTAACAGTAAAATGGAAGAACAAGTATTTCTTATCACGTTGGCAACCGTGAGAGTCACTGGTATCGAACACTACCAATATTACTAGAACTCGAATTTAAATTGACTGGAAAATATAAGAATTATATTAAACAGGGAAATTTAACTTCTCGAATTATTCGTGCGAGTGTTTTCACTTTACAGGACACCATTTAACCCTATCAAGTAACTAACCTCTTCAGAGATGAAGGGTTACATTTCTAGGGACTCGAAACCATAGAAGTTTGGCAGCAATTATATACACTCGTTTCAAGTTTCTCAGAAACATCTCGATTACTTGAAAACCAGCATCGAAAGTTTCGTTAAAATAAATGATTAATAAAACATAACCATTTCGAGTAGTCAGATTGCAGGTTAAACATCGTTGCCAGTATGAGCAACATACGAGTATTAACTAAACTAGTGATATAAATTCAGGGATCAAAATGAAGAGCTATCTTTCGTTTAGAAAAAGTTTCTCTTCGAACTTGTGTTTCGTTTAAAAAGATATCCGTTCCTGTAGAATTTTGATGGAAAGAATTGTAACCCCTCCAGGAACTTATTTGAAAAGTGTTCGCATTGAACAGATACTTTAGAATCTGTGTAATAAAAGTTCCATGGAAACCGGTTATTTCCGAACATTTATCAACTGTATTCATTATTTAATATTGTTGTAATACTGTTCATTTAGTGTTCAGTATTGGTTACAATGATTGAGAACTTGTTTTTACATTGATGATGAAAGTGTCTGTTCCTGTTATAGAAACAATTGCATCTTTATATTTCACGAGTTCGATTCTAACGAAAACTTTGATTTTCGAGAACCTTTGTTTATCTGTTCTCGTCGGAACTTATAATGTGAGAACATTTTTCAAAAAAGTACCACATTGATTAAGTTCCAATAGAACCTTTTCAAAAGTTCCATAACTATTTCGATCCCCGATATAATTATATCAATTAATAAAGAATAATAAATATGGAACGACTATTAAATCTGATCAGTAAATATGCAGGCATTTTTGCAAAAAGATAGCTTCAATTATAGAATTTTCTCCGAAAACAAACTGAAAATCAAGAAAATGAGAAAGTTCAAAATATATAACAGTTCAGGGAAGAACGAAACAAAACAAACACGACACACGAGAGTCAGAACAGGAACTTCCGGTTCCTCCTGAAAGATCGATAGGATTCAAGTAGGCCAGGAGACCATTGTGTTTCCGAGGACACGTATTTCTAAGCGCGAAAGATAAAGAAAGCTATTCCATGACATAAAAACTATTCCTTGAATCTGAAAACTCTTTTCCTTCGCGCAATTTTTTCCTCCTCGGAATTGTTTCTTTCGTTTCCTCTTTCCTCCCACGCCATCTTGTCTTCTCCATCTATTTATGGCGGCCGGTGATGCGTGAGCTGTCCAATGGGAAGACTGCAATTGTATTCTTGCACGGAATTGAGGTTAGAATTCTCCCGGAATCTGAATATTCACAGATTTTAATATCTCTTGGTGTTATTTGAGAATTAAGACACTAAATAGGGCCTCTATCTACTGCTTCGAGTGATTTGGAGGTTATGTACACGTATATCTATTGTTTTCTTCCATTTTTAGTTGATTTTTGCTGGATTTTAATTGTTTGTTGGTTTGTTTTGTTGTATTTTAACATTTTATTGTTCCAATGCAAGTAAATCCGACGTTTAGACAATAATTATAGTGTGTTTATGTGAATTACTAATTGTTTATGTTGAATTTACAACATTTGCAGTTTACAGATTGCGTAATTTGCGTACTAATCCGTCAAATAATAAAGAAACTGTATTAATTAATATGTCAGCAGCTTACAACTTCTGTTATTTCCAAGTTCACTTTAAACATAAACCTAGCTTAACACTTTGACGGCCGCTGTCACGTGTACGTGATTTCGACAACCAGCGGTTATCGGCCGGTGTCACGTAAATGTGACTTCGCACTAGCAATCTTAGACCAGCATTATATAAATATTTCGAGATCGTAGATTCGACGTTTCTATATTAATCCATTTTAACTGTTTTTGAGTTACTGCTTTCCAATTCTTACGAGTTTATTGGCGTTTTTTAATTCTCAAATTATTGGTTTTGTGAATTTTTCGTATTTCAGTACGCGAGATATGCCGGCGGTAGTAGCCCGACTTTGAGTAAAATGAGCGGCCGTCAAAGTGTTAACATATGAGAACTAGTAAACATAATCAATCACGACTTTCATTATCAATTGATTATTGCCATAATAAATTCTTCAAATCTGCTTTCCAACATTGATAAAAGTCTCGTTCGAAAAAGTTTGTCGAATTTCCAAATGCCAGGTGATGCTCGTTTCACAAAATGGCCAGTGCGCCGTTAACAAGCGCGCTGCATATTCTCAAGAACGTAATTGCATCCCGGCAACTTCCGGTCCCGGCTGAAACTTCACCGCGTTGTTTAAACATTCGTGAAACTTTTAACCGGCGGCGTAAACTTTCGAAATAAATTCGTCCGGCGATTTTTCACTGCGCCGCGCAGAAACGAACTTAAACACAACTCTTTCAAGCATGTTTTCACCTCCCCCCCCTGCGATTTTCTTTATCCCCCCCCCCCTCCTCTCCCCACCCGGCGTTTGTAAATATTCACGATACTTTTCTCGGCTTATCGCCTCCTTTAATGGAACATTATAATTTTCACTTGGTTTTATTGGCCGATCAAATCTAACTTAAGTGCGGGAATAAAATTTTCCCGCGAAATATGGCGCTTGTTATTTTACAGCACTATAAATTCCGGATGCAATGTTCGACGTCGTAAAGGGTTTTACGCGACAAAGATTGGGTTCATTTTGTTTGTTTTTCTTTTGGGTGATTTAACACTGGAACTACCGGCTTTATTTGAGCCGTGATTTTTGAAATTATAAGTCCACTTTTTCCTTTGAATTTAATATTGAGACTGATAAAAAGAAGATGTCAATCTGTAGCGGAAAAGTATGTTCACTTCCGTTTTCATAAAAACGGGACTTACACCACTTTTACGTCCTTAAAAAAAGGATGAATGAAAAAGAGGAAAATGAAACGTTATAGTTTTGAACGTTTTTATTAAATTCCGAGAACCCGCCATTTTGACTGCTTTGGTAGTTTTAGTGTTAAGATGGTACGGTTTTGCATGGGGATTTTATTTTAACTGTTGTTGACTTGTTTCTTGAAACAACTTGAGACGTTTTGGCTGCCATATTGGAACCTTCATTAATCAGAATATGAAGACTGCAAATTATAAACAGAACACATTCAGAAAACGATTACGAATGAAATTAATAAACCCAACAGTATCCAACAATAATTTACAATAATATGAAATAAATAAACTTATGCAATTCATTGTTCCATTTTTTATTAATCATAAAATAACTACAGTCTTTTCACATTCCCCAGCAATAAATCGACATTTCAATAATTCTACATTGCGATACACCGCGTACACCATAAATTGGGGTATGGACGGCAAAAAAAGTCCCTAGTAGTCGAACGTAAATATCAATTTTGCAACGACAGGTGTAATGGATCGAATAACTGTAGCAAAACTTTATTTTGCACACAGTCTGCTTAGAATGGAGTCTACTGAACTAGTTTTTTATCCTTTTTGGTAGTGGCAAGGGTCTAATGATTGATGAAGAGTGGAGAACGAACGACCAATCATAAGTGATAATGTTCACCAACTCTTTTATGACTGACATGTGGCTAGGGACTTTTCACGTGGATGAATCATTTTCTTTTGCATTGTTTATATCAAATACAGAAATTACTTTCATTATTACTAGATTTTTCATAAACATTCGACTTTGATCTTCCAATAAAGGCGGGTTTAAATGAAACGACCAATCATGAATGTAATGTTTACCAACTGTTTTATAACTGACATGTGGCTAGGGACTTTTCACGTGGATGAATCATTTTCTTTTGCATTGTTTATATCAAATACAGAAATTACTTTCATTATTACTAGATTTTTCATAAACATTCGACTTTCATCTTCCAATAAAGGCGGGTTTAAATGAAACGACCAATCATAAATGTAATGTTTACCAACTGTTTTATAACTGACATGTGGCTAGGGACTTTTCACGTGAATGAATCAATTTCTGTCGCACTATTTATATAAAATACAGAGAATAATGTCATTAATACTAGGACTTTCGAAATCGTAGGACTTTAATCTTCGAGTAAAGGCGGGTTCCAATGAAACTGGGAACTCGTTTTATGGGAAAACCACTTGTCGCGGTTGCAAGACATTCCTAGCTTCCTGTTTCCCTTCTTATTCGCCTTTTAAAGAGTTCGCACTGAATGCATCGTTCGGTTTTGAATTGTATCAAAGGATACGCGGGTTTCGTTCATTGAAACACAGCCCTTAAGTCCATTCAGATCTTCGGAATTTCCCGAAACGGAACCAGGAATTAATGCATTTTACCTTGGAGGTTACTTTGTAACCCAAATTCCCTATTGTTCCTTAAGCGTTGGCAACCGTGACGCCATTAAACGAATTGATGTCATTATATTCTATAATGGAGCCTGTTTTCACCGAAATTGTTTAATGTAACTGAATTAAATCGTTTCGTGGAAGACAGGAATCCTTTCTTGATGTTATTTCAGGAATATTATGAAATACGCCATGTTTCAGGGATATTATGAAATACGCCATGTTTCAGGGATATATTTCCGTAGATTATTTATTTGGGAATAATTCTAGTTTATCACTAGAAGTTTGGTCGACTTTTATAACGTTATATATAGGAGTACATTTTAATCTTATATTATATTATATTATATATATACATTCAATTTACACTCAACACTTTCGTCCTCAATTGACACGCCACCCCAAAATCATACATTTTTATTAACGCCATAATCGATTAGCCAAATATTCCACCCCAATTGTCAAACCCCCATAATCCTCCCCGAAAACAATGTAAGAAAGTATCAGGGCAGTCTAGAAATTAGAAAATTGTCGATTCGTAATCGTGTCGTTCAGTGCCGGCATCGTTCCTTTAAAAGCCAAGCTCGAAGGGTGGCTGCGACCCCTTTCGACGTTGCAGAAGGGGTGGTTTATCGATCACGCCCTCCCCTCCCCTATTCCTCGCGATTTCCGGTTAAAAGCCCGACAGTAGAAGCCCGGCTTGGCCATTTATTATTCGAAATACAAAGTGTGAAACGTCGAATTAATGCGTTGCAAATTGGGTCTGCCGAATGCAACAATTGCATTGGTTCATTCAGTTTTCATTGTTGCACTTTTGTTTCGATCTATTCGGAGTGAAAGATGTACTTTTCGTGGTGTTGCGTAACGTTTTTATTATGCTTGTTTACTTATTTATGCAATTTATCACTTAATTTATTACTTAATTATCGAGGTGGAGGTTGAAAGAGGTACGAGTCACGTGACTTGAGTAACGGAGTGGAAGGGGAGGACCCAATCGATGCTCGAGGTTCATTGGTTCCACCGTGAATTCTGTGAGTTCATTGGCTCCTCCGTGAATTCTGTGAATTCATTGGTTTTTCTGCGAATTCTTTTCTAAGAATCCGTTGGTTCCACGAATATTCCGACACCCCACTTACTACGCCATTGCGAAGCTATATTAATTATAACAGTATAATATTATCAACATGAAATTACTTTGACAGGAATTTATAAACAATATTGTCTTAAACAAAGTGGTGCGAAAGATTGTTGTTATGATAAAATCGAAGTTGTTTGCGCAGCTATTCAAGGTGATCGGTTGTTTAAGAAGTAAAGGGTGGCTTTTTTATAATTCGTGAAAAGATTGTAAATATGCAATTTATGAAAAAAGAAAAGGAATAATACTGTTTGATTAAAGTTTTAGTAATATTCGCATCGTCAGTTAGCAGTGACTCCCACTGCAGCCAACACAGCGGCAAATATCGTAAACAACAAAGCGCATTAATATCGTTGCATATCCCATTTTCCACAACATAATAAATCCCACGAATCAATGAAGAGAGAAAGAGTATTAAAGTGGGTGTTCAGCTCGATAAATATTGAAAGAACAATGCAAGCTTTGCCCCCTCCGGGAATAAATCCAGTCGGCGCCAATGGTTTCATCCCTCATTCTCCATTCTCCACTCTTTCTTTCGACACTTAATCTACCTCTTTCATTACTTCTCCCTTCATCCTTTTCCATACACGTTCTGTGCGTTTGGCATACGTTCCACCATTCCCCCTCCATCCCTCCTCTTCTTCATCTATTCATCCCATTTTCTTGTCCCCCACTTACTTCTACCCTCCCCTCCTTCACGTTCGACACCCTTGGTTTTCCCTTACCATCGAAACTCGACCGCAAAACTCGTCCAAGGAACACGGGAATATTGTTTATGAAAATGGCTGCCGGATGGCGCCCGAATCACGTGGTTACTACAGGTTTATGGACTTCCGGCGATAATGGCGGCAGAAGTGCGGTGGAGGAAACCGCAATGGAGGTTAGGTATGTTGAAATTGATGACCTACGGGTTTGTTGTGTCACTGATTTCGAAAATAGCATATTTTGGAGGGGAATATTTTGTAAAAGAGTGGAATCAATGCCTGATGGAACTCGAATTTTGTTGTTTCGGGGAATATTAGGTCCCTCAATTACTGTAGGGTTCTTGGGAGAAGGCATACGGTGAGGTTAGATTGGAAAAGGAGAATGAAATATAATCCGTGAAAGTGTCCTCATATAATATTATATAATATATAATATGTAAGTGATACATTATATGGATTATTGAATCATTAATTATCGAGGCTGAACCTACACACATTTTAATGAACATTAAAAGTAAATAGAATAAAAAACCTTTGTACATTTGATAATTCTACCATTAATATTAAACTATCTTCTTGCCATGCAGACACATATTGTATTGGCACCTGGGTGTAATAAGATTTTGTTACCTTTAAAATCGGTCGGGTCCGTTTATTGCTATCGGTCGGTTTTTAGTTTCCCCGCAACAAATTACTTTACTACAAGAAGGTTGTCGAACTATGCAGCAAGAAACATTGCACAAACTTGTTGGGGTATGTCAAAAATATGTAAGATAGTAATAATGAAAAAAGGGGGATACTTCGACGAATCGCGTATTAAGCGAAATGTATAATTAATATAGAATCAAATATACGAAATTTATACGACTCTTCTATCTTATAATATCAACGTACATCAACCTACAGATATACAAGGTTAAGCTTATCAGAAGATTATAATAATCAGAAATCGACACTGTGTTTCGTATTTATATTCTAAGATATTTGATTGCATTAAACAAGAATCGGAAACATATAATAATTCCAATATCCAAAATCGATTTCGCATCACGCCCCCTCACTTTCGTGACACAATTTCGAAGGGTACGGAATTCGTAAGAAAACAAAATTCCATCTTCGTATTCGTATTCCAAGGCGTCCTTCAAAGACTCGACGGAAGGTTTAATCGTAACCGGAAGTGGCAAGGAATTAGGTTTACAGAGGCTCAGGGAAGAAAGGAATTGCTGGAGAAGGAGATTTTCCTTTGGTGGAGAATTTCACGTCGAAAGGAAAGAACGCGGTGAAAGGTGGGGAGATCCAGGAATGGAAGAGGAGAAGAGAAAGAGAAAGAAAAGCGAGTCTCGAGCGTGAGCTGAAAGCCAAATAGGGGTGAAACTCGAGGGCGCGGAGGGGAGGGGGGTGAGGATCGATTCAGCCGATTGTCAGAAACAGGCGGATATATTTATTTACGTTGAAGAACGAAAGTGACTTAACAATGGCGCAGGAAATAGGAAATGATTATTACAAAATTGTGAAAATGGATGGACAAAGTGAAATAATGCGTGAAAGAGTAGAATAACATTTATACATTTCACTTTACACAGAATAGTGTAAAGTGAAGTTAGCACCGAAGTATAAACAAGCCGTTTATTTAAAAAATAACCTAAGTCCATATTTAAAAAAAATCTAGTCAACGTTTAAAACGTTGCAAAGAAACCTTGCCCAACTATTAAAAATGTTAACCTGATTTTCTTGAAAATTGGACTTCAATGACATAAATATACAGTCGTAGCAGGAGATTCGTCAGCAGCGTGAAGTTGGCCGCAGACTTTGTTATTACAACAACGTAACCTAAAATATTAAACGTCGCGGGACATATTAATGTAATATTATGAAGATTTTGGAAGAATATCCAGTAAATACTAACTAATGAACATATGAATATATAAACTAGGATAAATTCTAGTTAAAGCTAATCAAATGTCTGCACTTACAACGTGAAGTTGGCCACATCATTTCCCGATAATTTCCAAATCTTGGTGTGAAATTAGATCGTAATATGACGACGATTTTGGAAGAATATTTAATGAATAGCAGAAAATGGCGGATATCGCGATGGGCGTTCGTTGATTTAAAAGGATAACCCCGTTAAGGGCTTAAAGTGGTTCGGATTAATTCATTTCGGGGGAAGGGAAAGGGGCAGGGAAAGGGTTAGTTTGCATCCGCCATCCATTCGTCTGCCAGCCCGAAGGTACACAGAGTCCCACCGTTAGTTAACAGACCGGAAATCTACCTGGTGTGTTCCGACCAAGAATAAACTTGGATGGACCGGGTACAGTCGCGGCAAGCGATTCTGATAGTGTGAAGTTAGCCGCTAACGACGCTTCATACAACTAGTATATCTATATAGAGATATTTAAGGGTTTGCAGTTGAACCGATGAAAAAAATACCAATAAAGTCTAGTATCTTTTTCCACGCATCGATGAATTGCAATTTAAATGCCGCGTGAACAGCAATATTTTATTTGCGATGTTCTGCGTAATAGAAGAAATATTCGAATGTAAGGTCTTCGCCATTTTGAAATGTATCGGTATCTGAAGGTGTACTTTCTGCGGCCAACTTCACACTGTAGAATCGTGTGCTACGACTGTACAGCGACGAGCTCGAGGATTGCTTTCTGACACTGAGGGGTTCCATGTGTAACCAATCACGACGGGTTACGTAACGGAAGTCAACCGTCGGGGAATCAACAAACAGTGGGAGATCATAAAAGATTAGGATTTCAAATTTGGAATCAGAATCACGAGATCGAATTAAATCGGGACGAAATTCGTAAATTTGATTCGAATGAAATTCATGAGATTGAATTAATTTGGGACT
Source organism: Nysson spinosus (assembly GCA_910591585.2). Classification (NCBI taxonomy): domain Eukaryota; kingdom Metazoa; phylum Arthropoda; class Insecta; order Hymenoptera; family Crabronidae; genus Nysson; species Nysson spinosus. Next base: position 2,571,291 of record OU342844.1, on the reverse strand, counting down.
AAATTCGTAAGATTGGAGGAATTTCTAACGAAATTCCAGAAGTCAAATTTATTAGTTTGAAGATAGGTTTTTTTTGGTCGAATAAGGAAATATTAACAACGAAATGTTAATATCTTTAAGAAATGAAATAATTTCACATTAACTCAACAAAGTAACAGTTCAGACGCAACAAAACGGGGTTAACTTCAATTTCATATAAAATCGCCGAACCACAAACTCGAGACTCGAAAAAGTGAGTACAAAATGGCGGTAGAAGATGTTTTAACCAAAGAAAGATCGATCGATACGGTGCTACACAGTTGCGATATTGTTGATTAGTTTTGCCGAGTGGTAAAAAGTTGCGTGGAATTTCGGCGGTTATTTTACCGATAACGAGAGCAAAACAGGATGGACGACGCATCGAGTATCCAATACGGTGCCGTGAAAATGACCCAATTACAAGTTGCGGCCCGCCATGCAAACTCCACGGCAACCGGAAATCGAGTATAGCTCGTTCCAGCTAGCTCGCCTTCCGAGTACGTAAAGCGCACTTCCAATGCCATTATCCTGATGTTCTCCATTTATCGAGTATTTATGACCCGCCATATTAATTCTCTTCGATGAAATTGATTTTGCGGTCGATCAAATCCTTCATTTTGTGCAACAATTTAACCCTCCATAATCATCCTCGCGTTTAAAAGATCATTTTCCGACGTGAAGTTAGCTGCAGACTAATCCACGCAGTTTAACGTAAACATAGCAACAGACAAGTAAAGAGGACAATTGTTGCAGTCTTTTTGCAATTATTATTGTAACAATCAAAGTTAATATTTTTTTCTAACATCAAATATGTCGATGTAAGTTTTTATTAATTAATATTCGCCAGAAATCCACATATTTTCAGTGATTTCAAATTTGGCGTATTAAATTGTTGTGTGCCAAGCCGCGCCACTCACCTCGCTGACTTTGAGTCGTAACTGTCGTCTATGCTGACAGTCAGTCCTGTCATTTCGTTCGGTAAGTGAAAACCGAAAGTGTCAGAGCCAGTTTGTTAACTTTACGTTAATGGTAATTGTTCACCATTAACTGGAAAACCTGGTTCGTTAGCCATTACTGTTTTTAGTGTTCCATTAATTACTACGATCTTTAATGGATTTTGTTGGTATTTTATGAAGTGAATTATATTAACACGTTGACTGCCGAATCGAAATCCGTGTTACACGATACCTCGCAAACGCATTTTGTAACGTGTACGCAATATCTCGTTTGTTACTTTACATTGTTATTGTAACATTAAAAGTAACGAAGGTTTTGCAAATATTGGGGATGCATTTGATTCGAGTTTTAATAATATAATATAGCGTTATTGTAATATTAAAAGTATTGCAGATTTTAGAAATTTTAGCGATATATAATATGTGTACTGTTGGGTTCTGGAAAGATGGCACTATTGGTTGCAAATGGAATATTATATGGGATGTTTTCTGTAAGAACAATAAGGGAAATATATAACATAAAGTATTATTTTAATTGGCAAATATTTGGAGCGTGTTATCGATGTCCAGGGGTTTAAATCCTTGGGGATTTAATTAACAAGATTTAAAGATTGAAATCGCGGTCTGAAAATCAAATTGGATCCTAGCCTGGTTCCTAGAATTTAAACTGGCAATTGGGATCTAGATTGGAACCTGGAAAATAGACTGGAACCCAGTTTAGGATCGAAACTGGAACTCAGGCTAGGATCTGATACCCAGTGATCCAGAAGAGGATCTAAATCGGAACCTAGACTGGAACCCAGTTTGGGATCTACGCTAGAATTCAGACTGAGATCTAAGCTGGAACCCTGAATGGAAACTCAGAATGGAATCTAAACTGAAACTCAGGCTGGGATCTAAATCGGAACCTAGACTGGAACCCAGTTTGGGATCTACACTGGAAATCAGGCATAGATCTAGGCTGGAACCCTGAATTGGAACTCAGAATAGGATCTAAACTGGAACTCAGGGTGGGATCTGATAACCAGCAAACCGGCTCGAGATCCAGATTGGAACCCAGACGGGCTTCCATCAGCCGGAAGTCCACACTGGGACCCAAACTTGAACCTAAACTAGTACCAAGAATGGAACCCAAACTAATAACTGCAGTTCAGAATGGAACCTAGATAGAAGGCCAGAATAAAACCTAGCCTGAGACCTAGTCTGATGCCCAAAATGAAACCCCGTCAGTAATGCAACCTAAGATCTAGATTAGACCCTAAACTATGACTGAACTAGAACACCTACCCTCGCAGGATTGAAATATAAAAGGGGAAGGATATAAGGTGGTTAGCAAAATCCATTCTCCTTGAAATGTCCTAACTTTAACAGTATCATCATGATTATCTTTCAGAGGCTGCTTCGGCAGATGTAGCAGGTGGTAGTGAGACGATCAACGGAACAGTCGAGGTGTTCCGTGGGGCGAAACTCGAGTGCACGTCGAGTGCGAAACCGAGTGCAACCTCTACCAGTGATAACGATAACAGAATGGTCGCATCGACCCACAATCTTGATGAGATCACCGTGAACCATTTAGCAAGTGTTAGCAACGATCGCCAGCAACAGCAACAACAGCTCCAAGAGAAACACGGGCATCCTTATAGGTCTGGGCAAACGACCCAGGATAAAAGGAGCAGGTTAAGCAACGTGATAAACAACCTTCGGAAGAAGGTGCCCGACACCCGGAGTGGCGACTCGCCGAAGAAAGAAGAGGACGACCGAAACAGCGTCGAAAGGAACCTGGAAACTTTGGAGAAGTATGTGATGACAGTTTTAAACGGTGTGATCAAGGACGAAGAGGAGGACGAGAGAGAAATCGGCAGGAATATGAACATTGACAGCATGGAGAAAACAAAGGACATGGAGAAGATCACGGAGGAACAGGAGGATGAAGACTCCAAAGGTCCTGCGGCGAAGTTTGAACCTTCCAAGCCTAATGAAAGTAGAACCGAGTCCGCTGTTCTTCCGGTGGAACATGGCGAAAGGACTATGAATAGTATCCTGGGATGTGACTTGGAGAAGGAAAGTTTATCCAAGGAATCTGAAAAGGACTCCAGGAGCCAGCAGTGTTTGAAGAATGCGGAGAGTTTGGATTGTCTCGTTGCTGCGAAGCGAATGGAGATTCAAGTTGGTGAAGAACAGGGTTCCCGCATCGAGAAGGATTCAGAGTCCTGCAAATTGAAGGTCCTACCCAGCGAAACAAAGTCGGAGACACATTCCAGGCAGGAGGTCTTACGGTCTGAGTCCCAGGATCCTCAGGATGAGAAGAAGGAGAGTCGCTCCCTGGGTACCATTATCCTGGAGAGGCTAAGCGAGCATCAAACTCTGGAAGACAGGGCAGCCATCATTGAAAAATCCAAAGAGGAACTCTGGAATCTCGTTCCTGAAAGCGTGGAGCTTCGCAACATCTGCAGAGATCTGTTGAACGACCTTCTGAACGATATCAATCAGCTGATCGATGAGAACACACAGGAAGTCGATGATAAGAGGACTCCAGAGTGTTCCAGGGATGACATTCGCGACTCTAAAGCGAATAACCAGGAACCTTCCATGACTAGTCTTCACTGTAGTCTACCTCTTGACAAGGTTGCCTCGGTGTTGCAAAATTGTCAATCCGAAGCTTCATCCTCCTGCTTGCCCCCATCAGCATCCTCTTCGTGTCCTTCATCTTCCTCTTTGTCTCCTTCATCAACCTCTGCGTCTCCACAGGGTGTTACCAAGTCTCCAAGCAAACCATTGTCTCCTACGGTCAGACATTTGTGTCTTTACTGTGACCGCAAGTTCTCATCCATATCCTTAAGACAACGACACACTGAAAGGGTTCATCAGCTGGGTGGCGGAAGACGTTCCGAAAGGAACTCCAGGAAGCCATCACAGAACTGCCAGTATTGCTCTGATAAGTGTGCTGAGAGTTTGGAGGGATTGTTTCAACATATGGTTGGTAACCATGGGGATAAATACCATGCATGTGTACAATGTTCGACGAGGTATCTTACCAGGGAAGCTTTGGCGGGACACATCAGTGAGACCCATGGTGGAACTATTGAGAGGACACCACAGATTATGGTGGGTTCTATATTTTATTGGTTCATTACATTCTTGTTGCATTCGTAGTAGAACAAACAGTATTGTCTTTCCTGAATCATCTAGTTTCTATGAATCAGTGTCAATCTTTCCAGGATATGTCTAATGAGTTCTTTTTCTTATTACATGTTCAGGAGAAGATCAAGGAGTCCTCAACCTGCACGGAACTCGGTAGTCAAAGTTCTCGTGAGAAGTCAGAGTCACAGAACCTGAAGGAAAGGAGACCACCAAAAGAAGGGGAACCAGAAAACCGGAAGGATTCGAACTTACTGAAACCCCTGATGTCCTCAACGAAGGACACCTTCAGTAATCCTGGCAGCCCGGAGTTCGACAGTTCCTTTTACAGCAGCGTAAGCTGTAACATCCGTGAGAACCTTCTTCATCACCTTGATGGCAAGCTTCAAAGTACTTCTTCATCGTCGTGCTCCACAATGGCGTCCACAGTGGACTCAAAGCAGCAGCTTCAACCATCGCAGACATTCTTCGAGCATAATTCCAATCAGATTCAATTCCCAATTGACATTTCACTGACGGCAGCCACTCCTGTTTACTCGAAGGACTACACGCCAGAGGAATACGAGAATTCCAGCGAATATGCACAGAAACCTGGGAAGAGTAACAAGTCACATCCTCGAAGAGTGTCCTTCGAGAAGTACAACTTTCCCAGGAAGTACGTCGGCAAGGAACAGTGGACTTGTTCCATAAAGGATCTCAGTAAGTTCGATATTTCAACTCAGTTGTCTTTGAGGAAGAAGCAACAGTTGATCAAGGAACGACTCACGTTGAGTAGACTTCATCAGATTCCAATTTTGAGTTCGTTAAGTTCGACTGATGTTAGTCAGACGACCATTGAGTGCGAGGAAACTGTTGGGACTAAAGAATTCCTGGAAAACATTGAGGAAACAACTGCTAGGAACAATGTGGAGAATGTGATTCTGGATCAGTCAGTGTATTGTGATTCTGTGAAATCAACCGCTAGTGATAACAAGCCGGAAGTGCTGGCAACCTCGACGTTGAGTGAAACGAAATCCACCGAGTTCAGTGATGAGTTCGTGAGTTTTCTCAGGCTTCGAAAGTGGAACGAAAACGGAAGTGAACCCGGGAAAACACAGGAAGTGGTGTACGCGGAACTCACCGGGGAGTGGTCCAGGCCGAGGATTTATATTTGCGGCGCCTGTGCTTCCAGACATGTAAGTCATGCTATTTTATATAATATTTTTTACGCTATCAACATTTTGTTGTTATACAAATAAAATTTGTTAACTACATTTTTTTCAAAAACTCTTTTCTTGTATTTATTACTATAACTTTCTGTTATCCATCTGTTGGAAAAGCGCGATTTTCACATGAAAATGTTAATTAATGAATTTCAATAAGTAAATTAATTTTGTAGATCTTACATTTTAAATCATAAATAATTGATTAGACTGATTAATAACAGTGTCATTTATGTAAAGTAGTTAATGGAGATCTCTATTAGATTATATAATTAATATTCTTTTACATATTTTGACTTGATCTTAAATTGCCTCTTGCAATTCAAACCCGAGTTATTAATAATCCTATTAATATTTCGTGGTACTTTGAAATGATTCTTCGAAATTATTACCCGATCATTTCTTTATACAATATTCAGATTTTTTGAAAATTGTTGAGGCATTTTGAAAATCCTAATCGAATTTTATATACATATATTACTTTTTATGCGCAAACATATTTCTATATAAACTTAAACCAACATAAAAACTTAACGCTTCGCAAGTGTCATCAAATCGATTTTACCGGTTAATCCTCGACTAAAAGTAATTATTAACCCTTTGCACTCGGGCGGCGACTCTCAGTCGCCAGTCAATTTATTTCCGCAGCTCGAAGTGCGACTTAGAAACGACATTAAGGTTCACCCCCGTTAGCTTTTATTATTGAACATAAAATCACTAACAATTGAAGTAATTCTTGATGTCGACTCTCAGTCGCCACTCGAGTTACCGTGATAAGTCTAAGTAATAACAAATAATCTCGAGTGCAAAGGGTTAAATAACGTGGTTTTAATAAATATTTAAGTAAATAAAGGGTACAAATATGAAATAACGTGGCACGTTATTCGCTTCATAAAAATCCGACCAATAACAACATGTTCCCTTGGCGCGCTACGTTCGAAAAGGGTTAACATTGCTTCTTTGTTTCATGTTTTACTTCTTCAAGTTTCATGATTGTTTCATGTAATATTTACGATCTTAACATTCCAGGTAACCCTGCGGGAAATGGAGGAGCACAAAGCATCGACGCATCCAAATGTTTGGTGCTCGCATTTCGAGTTCTCCGGGGACCAACGGGAACTCTACAAGCACCTCTTCCTTCCGGGTCGCAGTGTACCAACTGCGAACGCAAAAAGTGCAGTGCTCTCGGAGAAGGTGTGCACCAAGTGTTCTAAGAACTGCAACACACTGTCCGAGTTGCACAGGCACATGCTGGAGTGCGCTGGTGATCAGGCCTGGTTATTGGGCCTGTTTGGCAACGGGAAGAAAAAATGCAAATGGCGGCCGTTCGGTAGTCGCAGCAGGAGACGGAGGCAAAGAGGAATGAAGAGGAATATTCAGAACTCACAGTCACCGCGGGTTAATGTGCCCAGGGAGAAGCAAGCCACTGGGCCCAGGGTCCGACCTAGTGATCGTAAGTTGTCACCATTATTTTGGGACTTATGGCCACTTTTGTGTGCGAGATACATGGCGCACGGAATTCTGTCTCTATCATTAGGGAGGCCTTACGTAATATATATATATATACTCATACGTTCATCGATTTTATGCGGTACTTGTTATACACGGTTTTTTTATACGCGGTAAATAATTCCTTCGTCTACGCGGGTTTTTTTTATACGCGGTCAATAATTCCTTCGTCTACACGGGCTTTTTATATGCGGTAAATAATTCCTTCGTCTACACGGTTTTTTTATACGCGGTAAATAATTCCTTCGTCTACACGGGCTTTTTATATGCGGTAAATAATTCCTTCGTCTACACGGTTTTTTTAAACGCGGTAAATAATTCCCTCGTCTACGCGGGTTTTTTATACGCGGTAAATAATTCCTTCGTCTACACGGTTTTTTTAAACGCGGTAAATAATTCCTTCGTCTACGCGGTTTTTTTTATACGCGGTAAATAATTCCTTCGTCTACACGGTTTTTTTAAACGCGGTAAATAATTCCTTCGTCTACGCGGGCTTTTTATACGCGGTAAATAATTCCTTCCTCTACACGGGTTTTTTATATGCGGTAAGTAATTCCTCCGTCTACGCGGGTTTTTTATATGCAGTAAGTAATTCCCTCGTCTACGCGGGTTTTTTTATATGCGGTAAATAATTCTTCCGTCTACGCGGGCTTTTTATACGCGGTAAATAATTCCCCCGTCTACGCGGGCTTTTTATACGCGGTAAATAATTCCCCCGTCTACGCGGGCTTTTTATACGCGGTAAATAATTCCCCCGTCTACGCGGGCTTTTTATGTGCGGTAAATAATTCCTCCGTCTACGCGGGCTTTTTATATGCGGTAAATAATTCCTCCGTCTACACGGGCTTTTTATACGCGGTAAGTAATTCTTTCGTCTACACGGTTTTTTTATACGCGGTAAATAATTCCTTCGTCTACGCGGTTTTTTTATACGCGGTAAATAATTCCTCTGTCTACATGGGCTTTTTATACGCGGTAAATAATTCCCCCGTCTACGCGGGCTTTTTATACGCGGTATCTATATGTATATATTAAGTATTACATAAAGAATGATTATATTATATATTAGATATATGCAAAAGCTTTAGCCTTTTCTTCAGCGTCCTAATAAAACTCATTTAAATTGAACTTTCCCGCCGTTTTGTGTTTTTTTAAGGTTGGCATTGAACTCTCTAAAACGCTATTTATTATTATTTAACAACAATTTCAAGGCGACTACATGAAATGGGACAAATTCAGAAGCGCGGAATGATTACAACTTTTGTATACATTTAATATAATAGTTCGTGAAAACGAAGAAAAGTTTAACAATGAAACCTGATTAAATACAAGCGACCTAAGTTCTTACTAGACACTTAATACTTAATATTTATTAGCTCCTAATAGTTAGATATAATAATAAAAGTTGGTGAAAACAGAACATAAAAATGAAACCTGTGATTTATGATTGTTTTCAGGTGAAAGTATCCAGAAGATGCTAGCAAATTTGCCACCCAAAAGAGCGACTAGGAAAGTCCTTCAAGATAGCCAGATGAGGTCGCAGGGTAGACTTCGAAATGTAAGTCGGCCATTTTGTAACCTCACACCATATTTTAACAATATTTTCGCTATAATAACCTACAATATCATCAGAAACTTGATGTCAGCTACATAACTATCAACAATATCCTCGATTTTCGTCAAATAACTGGACAATAACTTCATATTTTACAATTTTATAATTGCCAAGCATCCTCGAATTGAAATCGAGCTATTTTGGTTAACCAACGTTTTAAGTGTTTTTAACGAATATAATCAATGTTTTACGATGCACTTAATGATCAGTGTGAAGAAGCTTTCCACTAATTAACAAATATTGGGAACTGTGTCAAGCCTGACGTAACATAATAACCAATTATTAACAAGAAAGTGACCGTTCCACGTGCAATAATAAATATTGAACTGAAATAGGAGAGTAACATTTCACTTCAACATAAAATAATTATTAGAGTCATAATAATGTGAAGTTATGTTTGAAGATATAAATTGGGGATGGGATTTAAATATTATTCCCGGGATTATATGGAGATTATAATTGTTTAGTGCAGTAATTAAAACTTATGCCGTTGTGGAAATGCAATTTCATTTAATTCTTTTTAATGTGACTTCAGTGCACCGCGTACTGTTCGGTTCTTGAGAGAAGGCATATGGTGATTTTAAACGGGGTTGGGATAATATCTATATATAAAATATATTATATAAAATAATAGACAGATTGGCATTAAAAATCGTGAGTGATTTAATAAGTTATTAAAAAACTCAAGTACCCGTACGAGCAGTAAAACATTACCAATCGTTCGCTTTATAAAAATATATTAACCAATCCAGAACCTGTACCAACCCACAGATTCGAAACTACCATAAACTGCAGGTGTCAGATTTACTGTGCTAAATTTCCGCAATTCGGGGAATCCGAAGGAGGATACTGTTAAGCTCTTATCACTTGGTGCGACTCATTCCAATGACTCGAATCGATATTAAGCCGACTCTTACTCTCCCTAATCTCCACCAACAAAATATATGAGCTTGCGACAACGAATCCTCGTATTCTTCGGTTCCAGAAACTTGTCATTTGCGATGTAGCTCCCCCGTAGTACGCGGTTTCAATACAACGCCGTTTCGATATAACGCAGCTAACCTTTCAGTCCCCATTTTTCTAAACCCCAAATATAAGTACTTTCATCTGCTGAACAGTTCACATCCCTGACGTAAACATTTCAAATTTGAATTCCCTATACATTCTGTACTTTCACGCGCCAATCAAATCCCTGACGTAAACATTTCAAATTTGAATTCCCTATACATTCTGTACTTTCACGCGCCAATCAAATCCCTGACGTAAACATTTCAAATTTGAATTCCCTATACATTCTATACTTTCACGCGCCAATCAAATCCCAGCACGTTCCATCACGTCTTCTCCAAGAGTTTGCGAACTGCTCGAGTCAACGTGGAGCTCCATTTAACAGATGACCCGAATCCAAAGTGAATCGTAGGAAAAAGATGAAACATGATAATGATAAGGCAATAACGACCATCGGCTCCGGCTAGACGACATAGATATATAAGTAGAGTATTGATTAGCCAATGTGGACGTCCCATACGTGTACACAGACACCAAGGACTCACACACACACTGAGAACACTGTACACACACCGACATGAAAAACAGGGCGAAGCTGGCATCCATAAGCATTCAGACGTTTCTTTGGAGGAACATGAATTGTGATACTGCAAGCTGATGCAACATCCTCTGCCAAGTTTCGTTGGTTTTTCCTTCGGTTTAAACCTTGGGTTGCAGGGTTTTCGATGTTCCACGTGTTGGCACCCTTGATAGGTGTTCTCAGGGGCTTTGTAGTAATCCTGGATTTAGGTTATTATTGTAGGATGTTGGTCACTCTTTTGATTCTAGCTTGTTGGGGTTATTCTTGCTGCTTTCTGGGCTCATTGAAATACTTGTTTTACTGGCTGATGATTTTGTGAAGTTGTTTGAAATTGCCGGGGGAAATTGTTGTGTTGGTAACTGTTTCAATTTAGTTGCTGCTGGTTTTATTATATAATTATGTACCTTTAGTTTGATTTCCATTTCTTTCGGAGGTACCAATTTCATGCCCTGTAATCTCAAATCTGAGGAACTACATTTAAACTTTATTTGAAGTAACGGTATTTTAAAAGGAACGGAACAAAATCTAACATTCATCGATGATTATTCTTTATAACTTGATTTAGAAAATATATTATTAAATTGTTATTATATTACAAATATTATTATCACTTGAAGAGCAGTACACATTCTAGAAATAAGAACCCACAGATCGACCAGTTTCGAGCGTACAATCGATGACGTAATTCATGCAAGTGGATTAGGCAAACATAATTTCATTTTACATTTTTGAAGAATATTCATACGCAGGGTGTTGGTTAAAAAAATCGCACAGATCCACGCATAGTTTAATATCTGCACAGGTTCAAACGAGGTCGAGGCCACGAATGGTAGGCGACAATTCCAGCGCATCTCGAATGTCCCGCAATAAAGCAGCTCTGAGGAACAAGTTGCTAAAAAACGCGAAGTCCATTCAAAGGAATCGTTGCAGAAGCGACAACATCTCCGCCATTATCGAAAGTGTCGTGAAAAATTACAATGAATCCATGAAGACAATGGAAAACCGGAACGACTCGATGGATGACATCGACTCGGAGAAAACCGCCAAAGAAAAGAATGATCAGGGTTCAAAGGATAAGAATTCTAATGCTGAGGAACGAAGTAAAAAGGTCACCAAAGGTCCGAGAGTCCTTGCTAAGAAGAGGAACATTAAGACGAAGGATGGTGCTGTGAAGAGTTTCGATCAAATCAAACGGAGGGCAAGGATCGGGTGGAAGAAGAAGAGCTTGAAAGGTGAAGTTAATACAGATCCTACGAAACTGTCGAAGAACGCGAAGATGACGTCGAAGGAAGTAGATCCTAGCAAGACGAGTACTAGTCCTGAAACCAAGGTTGGTTCGCCTGGTAAGAATAAGTCACCCACGCAAACCACACCGAAAAGGAAACGGCCGGTTGATCCAGTGGCTTCTTTGAATGCCTCCATCAAAGCTAAGTCCCAATTGAGGGCTCATGATGGTAAGTTTGCTCGGAATCCGAACAAGGATACTTTAGCTACACAGAGGACCCCTGTCAAGAATCAGGGGTCGAAGGTCAACCCTAAAACACCTGGTGGAAGCAGTGAAGATAGTCCGGAATCATTAGTCACCAGGTCAAAGCTGAGGACAATTTCGAGAAATAAGAACAGTGATGTACAGAAGAGGACCACTAGGTTATCTTCTGACAGTGATAAGATGCCGACTTTGGAACCGGTGGTTCAGATATCTTCCAATGAAGAGGACCCTGAGACTTCGGCCAATGATCTACCAATACTTTCACCAGTTGTTACGTTAGCCATTGGCGTGGAACAGAAGAATTTGAGGGGTAAGAACTCGGCGAAGAATGTGGATGGAGAGAAAGAGGCTTCTTCAACTCCTAGAAAGAATGAAGTCAATGTTGAGGGTTCTGATATCCTGGTTAATGTTTATCCGTTGAAAGAAGCTGAAGAAGAGAAGGTTCAGAAACCAAGTAAAGGTAGGAGACCCAAGAATGAGGGGAAGAATAACTTCAAATTTAAAGACTCTGAGAATGTACTTGAAACTGCTGATGCATCCTTGAAGGATGTTCCCAAAGGTTTGACAAAGGATGTGAAAGTTAGAGGTAGAAAGAGCGCACCTGCAAAACTAGGGGACTCTGAGGAAGACCGGAAGGAGGAGGGGAAGAAGGTTGGTGGTTTTCGAGGTGGTTCCACTGATGTCAGCCCCAGGAAGCACAAAAAGGACGAAGTTACAAGTAAATCCTTCGAAACGAGGAGTAACTCGAAGGCGAAGTTAGATCGGCTCTCCGACACGGTGAATGAACCAATTCAAATTCAAAATGTACCCTTTGCTGTGAAGAAACTTATCGGCTCGGATAATAAGGAGGACCTTTTGACGAAGTTGGGTCTGACTTCACGTGATGCATCCTCGAAACGAAGTCTGAGACAATCTACGCCAAGGTCGAGGCTTCTGCAAGTTAAGAATAAATCCAAGGACTTGGATGCTGAGAAATTAACTGCATCGGAATCATCATTAGCTGCTGATACCTCGAAGATTTTCGGGAGAAAGGAGAAAGTGGACTCACGGAGGAAGTCACCAAGGAACGTAGAGAAGAAGTTGAACGTTGATAAGGATAGAAGAAGCTTAAACGATAGCGTGGAAGAAGGAAACAAAGCTCAAACAGGTATTCGAGGAAGAAGAAGCATGAGTTTGTCTAATGAGACTAAAAGCAATCCGATTCATTGCAACCGGGTTTCATCCCTTGAACGAACGAGGGTGGAAAAGGACAATCCAAATAAAGTAGATCATATAATAACGTCAGAAAACACCGAGGAAGAGAACGTGAATAATAAAAGGCAGACCAGGGGTTCCTTGTTAAATATGAACGACCTGGACACCCAGGACAAAGAGATCCCAAAGGAAGCAAGCGACACAGCATTCAAAAAGAATACTTCTCTTGGGAAACGTCGTGGTCGCATCAAATCGAGTAACGAAGTTCCTGAGAAGAACATTAGTGAAGTTATTGATATCCGAAATCTGACATCCGAAATCTGTGATAAGAAACATTCGGAACTGGATTTAGCTAACAGCAACGTCGAGGATACGGAAAGATTCAGTTTGACAACAACAACTGATAAAGATCATTCGTTAAAGATGGATGAAATGAATGCAGAGAGCAAGAAAACGATGACCGACTGTGAAAACCTATCAAGAATGAGTCCAGATGGAAAGGTGAACGTGATGATTGACTCAAAGCTGGAGAAATTTGAGGCAAATATGAACACTGAAACCCGAATAGATGCAGAACTGGTGAACCTAAGTTTGAGCAATGTACACCTGGAATCCAGTAATTCTATCGATAGTGGAAAAGAGAATTCCTTAGAGGCAACTATTATTACTCAAAAATTGAAAGTAGGGAGACCAAAGAAGTCCTGGGGTTCCCGGCGAGAAAGGAGTTCCAAAAGGACCTTAAGTAACGTGATAGGAATTCTGACTGAAGGAATGAACATTCCTGTTGAAGTCCAACAAAGCGTGGTACTGACAGTGCAAACAACTCTGGACAATCCTGAAGGAATTGTTCAGAGCAATGCCCAACAGCCAATTGGAAGCAACGTTCCATCTGGTAGATCATCCAGTTTGGAGAGAAGTGAGAAGTCATTGGAGAATGATACTTTTGCTGCCAACACTTCTGATCACACTAATGAAGGTAGCAGACCCTGTCTCCAGGAAAAGGAACAAGAAAAGCAGACATCTCAGACATCAGAAGATGCGACGAAGAATTTAGAGGTTAGCGAGACAATTTCAAGGAACCAGAAAGTTGCTACTTCATCAAGTGTGTCCAATAATACACAGTCACCCACCAATGACATCATCCTGGACCTGTCCAGAAGGAAACCAAAAGGCAAAGGATCCTTTCTGGAGAAGATAGTTTCTAAGATTGCTAAGCAAAAGGATGCTTTATTGGAAGGTGAAGTTGGGTCTCTTTTGGATACCGCTGCTGATGAATTGACTAGCATTCTTGATGAAGTGGGCCCAACTTTCTCTGAAACTGTTGAGAATCCAGAGACAAGAGTTGTTGATAGTGGAAGAATGAATATTAAAATTCCTGTAAATAATCAACAAGTGACTGATAAGAAATCTGAAAGCAGTGGATTAATTGTGCAGGGTTCATCTAATTCTAAACATGCTAAAGTCGATAAAAGTGATGATGCCAAGAATGAGGAGTTTCTGGGAACACCTTGCAATTCTAACAAAGAAGATTTAATTAAAACTGCAGCAAATTTGAGTCTTAATAAAAAACAAGAGAATCCTATTCTTGTTCCAAGAGATAAAAGTCACCAGTTTAGCATCGAAGATAAATCCAAGACCTCCGAAACAAGTGAAATTAATGAAAGTAGTATAAATCAAGAATATACTCTTCCTTCAAATATTCCGAATATTCCAAATGGAATTCGTGTACCAATTATTCCAATTATTCCAATTATTCCAATTATTCAAGAACCAGCATCAATGTTTTCGCAAATGTCTTCGTCCTCCAAAGAAGATTATGGTGAGACTTCGTTTAAAAGGAGCGAAGATCTATGCGAAGAGATGAAGTTGACCAGATGGAGGTCAAAGAAACGCTCGTTTGAAGATAATTCACCGAAGAAAAGCAAAAGGAAGTCAGTCGATGTAACGGAAACCACGGAAGAAAGTTTGATCCCAGAAGAGTTGCAGCTTTCTGATATCATGAAATTGATTCGGAAGTCGGAGCAAGTGCCTTCAATCAAAGACAATTCCGGAACAGCGGAAAACAGTAATCTTGAAGTTAATTACGAAAGAGTTCAACCTGGCAAACGGAAACCGACGAATGATCATTTCGAGTTCAAAGAATCGACCTGTAAAATCCGCTCTGTTGAGAGCAATCCTTTTAATCCTTTCGAAACGAATGTCGATGAGAATACCATGGAAACCATTGATGGGATCAAAAAGTTGAAGGTGGATGTGGATGAAGAAGCGGAACAATCAAAATTTTGTAAACAAGAAGACAAATCAAATTTTGAAGGAACGACGAGCAATGAAAACAAGGCCAAAGGTTTGGAGAGCGGTGCTTCTTCTTCGACTGCATTGAAGATAACTGGTAAAAGGAAGTCATTTTCTGAAAGCACTGACCAGTTCCCGGATACGGAAATGCAGGAAAGACGACATTCAAAAAGAAGATCGCTCCCTGAAGACAGGTTAGGTCATATTTCTAATACAGAACTTCAAGGAAGTCAGCCATTTTCTGATGACTTCAGAGATGTAATAAACGAAGGTATAACTTCGGAGTCATCCAAGGGAAGATCCTCGAGGACGAAGTTACCGATCTTCGAAATATCAAAAACTGACGATAAAATGCAAAAGGATGCTAACGTCCACGAAAGTATGATTGTAGAAAAAGCTGTTTCTAATGAAAATGTTGGTAATCCTTCGCTTCAAAATGTCCCTTTGATCAAGACCACGATATTACGTGTACCGGAAGTGTCGAAGATATTCGACAGAGGTAATCGAGAGCTGGAAATGCGGAAATCCATGGAGAATCATTCAAGCGGGTTAATTGATTCTTCCAAGTCATTGAATGAAATCGTTATACCAAAAGTTCCGAAAAAACGTGGCCGCAAAAAGAAGAATTTGACCGTCGAACATTTACCACTTAATGACGGTACTTCTAAAAATGTTCTGCCTGAGGAACAAGTTGAATCTACTGTTTCATCCGCTTCTTTATCTGAAAAAGAACGCACAACTTCGAATCAAAGCCTGGAAATTAGTGATCCAAGTCAAACAAACTCTGAAACTTCAACAACAATGGCGCACTTCAAGATCCCCGAAGTATCGGAAGTTCTGCAGCACACAAAGAAGCGAATATTAAAAAGAAGAACACTGCTGGATGAACATTTAGATTTATCTTGTTCTGAGTCCGAGATGAGCAACACGGAAATGTCTGACGTCAGCAAGTTATCGATTGCCGAAAAGGATCAAGAAGACCAGCAAGAAAGCATGAACAAGAAAGACGCCATGTTGGATGATCCGAATCGTTCTTTTGGGGAGAATGTTGATAGCCAGATGGAGAAACTAGGCAGACCAAATTCTTCAAGTTCTATTGATTTGATACCATCTTCAAGGACCAGGTTTTCGAAGAGGAAACAGTTATCCTCTGATGACTTGTCTAGACCGGAAGTACTGAATCGTAGAGCTGAAAGTGCGGACAATTTATCGGAGACTTCCTGTGCTAGTGAGTCCAGTTACTTTCGGAAGAAACGGTTCTCGAAGAAGAAGAAGGACTTCCAAAAACCATCGGATGACGTTCAAACGGATGCCTCGATTACTGATTCTGAGTCAGTGGATGCTGAAAAGAGTGATAGAAGGCAGATCTTGAAGAGGAAGGCGAAGAGTAATATCTCCTTTGTGGATGAGAACTTTGACTTGGTCGATGATTTTGATATTCCGATGGACATCCAGGAATCTCTGGACATTGGTGTTGTGAAAAATGCTGAAAACGTGGATCGTAAGTTGTCAGTTGTTAAAGAAAAGGTTATCGATGAGAATCGTCAGCAAGATGCTTCCATGGAGATGGCTGATGAAAATGAATCTGCCACTTCGAATGACGTTGAAAACAACGATGTCTTAAAGCAATCAAGTAAACAAGATTCACATGCTGACGGAGAGAATTATCAAGCTGAAGAAGACTTTCAGACCCCGAAGAAACGTTCAGCAGGTAACTTCGTTGTGGTTCACACGAAGACTGGTGAGATTCTGATAGTTGAGAAGAGGAAGAAACTAACAAAGGAAGCTGCGAAGTTCTTCTGCGATGTTTGCGCTACTAGTTTCACTCGGAAGAGCTCCCTGAAGAAGCACAACTCATCGCAGTCTCACATATTGCAAGTAATAAAGTCAAATAAAGAGAAAGGCTCCATGGAAACCAATGATAGTTCTACGACAGAAAACAGCAAAGATTCTAGTTGGAAAAATGATTCCATGCTGCAGGATGAGAGTCTGAATGATGAAGATAAATCATTGTCAAAATTGTCAGAAGAGGATGAAGAGAATGATCAGATGTCTGAAAGCCAGTCGAAATTCACTTCTCTGAATGATCAATCTAATGATTTCAATGACAATCCTGAATATTCTGCTTCAATGCAATCAAACGGATCATTAATTGAGCCTCATGTTGAGAGGCCGGAGAGTTTTGAGGATGAACTTTTGGATGAAGAAATCTGCAAGATTACGGAAAATATGAGTCACGATGAATACGTTTTGACGGATCATGTGAGTCCAGCACCACCTGAGTCATCTTCTACTCCGATACAAAAGAACCCTGAAATGGTGGTAAAGAAGAAGAAGAACGAGAAGAAGAGAGAGAAAGGGAAAAGAAAAAACCTTGCTGATGAACATCTTGCATTAGATTCACCTGAACCGAAGAAACATATTGATGCCTCCATTATTTCAGATTCTAAAGAAGTCTCTATGAACTCAATGAGTGAAGAAAGCTCAAACTTGTCATTAAAAGAACATATTCAACGGAACGACAATAAAACATTTTCAGAGTCTCCAATTACAGAGAAAGAGTTACTAAATAATATCCCACAGATAAAAATAGCAGAGCCTCCGCAAAATCTATCAAAAAGTATCTTCGGAGCTGATAAAGTACATGAAAATAATGTTGAGATGCAGGTTGATAATACTGGTTTGTCGGTGGAGGAAGAAAGTGAGAAGAGTGTAAACCAAGAATCACAGAAATTTATTGAAACAAAGTATCCCGTTAATCAAATATCTTCAAAACTAGCAGATTACGATAGAAAGATGGAAGTTTCCCCAGAAAATATCTCCAGTAACAAACCTATTTTGAACGAGAATCAAAGGTCGCAAGAACATTTTGCTTTTGGACTCCCTATAAATCAGTACAGCCAACAATCAAATATTGTCATTCATAATCAGGAATCGAATAACTTCAAAATTCAAGTGTGCAGTCAGCAAGTTGGACGGAATTCGGATGATGTCTATGAATATAATGAAGAGTCATCAATGAAGTCAGAGAATGAAATGCAAATGGAATCCACAAACAAGTCGCATACCGTGAAACCTGACGATTCAAGTTCCAGTATTAACATAGGCGTAACATTTACAACGCATGATCAGAAAGATAGAAACAAAGACGTCGGCAAGGAAAGTACAACAATTGAAAATGAGTTCAATAAAATGCGCTGTCTGCAACAAGATGTTAACTTCAAGTTAGATCATCCACAGACTGAGAAGTCTTTAGGTTCTGTTTCCAAAGGAGACAACGAATATCCGAGCATGCAGCATCACAGTAAATCAAAGAAGAATAAAGTAAAGAAGCATATTCAGCAACAAGAACAAGATTATCTTATTGATTCGTCATCCCCGGAGAGACGCGTGCGAAAGTCATCGAAGTCTAAGCAAACTCTGAGCAAAAACGTCTTAGAAGAAGTTAGTGTAAGCATGGAAGAGAATAATGAGAATATCGAGTACAGTTTGAAGAAGGATATTGAAAAGGAGACATTAATTTGCCTCGATGAGACAACGGATCGTTCAGAGTCATCGAAAAGTGTCCTGGAGTCGAAGGATTTCGTTGATCCCGAAGGATCAAGGAACGAAAATGAACAAAGTGATGAGTTAAAGGTTCCCGGCGAGGAGATGCAGGAAGTTGGTCACGGTTTCGACATTCTTCAGGAATATACGCCGACGGAGGACTCGAAGGACGAAGAGCAGAGAGGGGACAACGTGGAAGGAGTTACGGACAATGTCCAGGATCACCGTGAGAGGAATTGGAATTCTGAGGGAATAATCGAACCCCACGTTTCCGTGGAGGATGATGATGTTTCTTCATCCTCGAGCTTCGCTGATAAGCCTCCGTTGGAAGTTTTCTTGGGAGCAGAGGACAAGGATGAAGTAGGTGATGGAATCCAGCAGGAAACGCCTTTAAATGCATCCGAAACTATCGACGAGTCTGGAATCGAATCGCATCTGGAGATCCTGGAGAGGAAGTCTGCAATGGGTCTGGATGTTGACGAGAATTGTTTAGAAACCGAAGAGTCCCCTGAGATTCAAAGGTGTGCGAGCAATTTAGGGTTAGAACTTGAAGAAAACAAACTAGGAATCGTATCTGGTGATGTAGAGGAGCCTAATCGAGACGAAAAGACCAATAAGAATGCAGGAAAAGATAAAGTATCTTCGGAGTCTGAGAATAGTGAAGATGCAAGTGTAGTTATTGATAAGGTTTATGAACCTAGTTTTGTGAAAGATGTTGCTGAAGGAACCGAAATAGTTATCCAGGATAAAAAGACAAGTAAAGGAGACAGAAAAGTAACTGGAAGTAGTCGAAGATCAGGAACTTCTGATCGTCAGAATAAAATGGCGGGCAAAACGCATAAATCGACCAATAAGGATGGCCATAGAAGATCGAGAGGACCAAAAGGTAAGACCAAGAAGTCATCGCCCAGGCCAAAGTACACTAATATAACAAGTGATAGCGACGACACTGAAAATGAGAATACAATCGAGTCGCAGATTAAGAGTAAGATTGTTAGGAGTGTCTTTGGTCGAGTTTTTGGTGGTGAAAAAGTTGACAAAGTAAAGGAAGTTCTGAACGATTGGGTTTCGAAGTCGGAAGATGAGTCTGATGGTGCGAGAGGTGAATTAGGATCATCGAACGAAGCTAATTCAAGTTATAGAAGTAAGGAGAGTACGGATGAACGTGATAGAAGTAAGAAACGACATTCTACCTCATCTTCTGTGTCCTCGGGCGCAAAAAAGCGTCCTGGACGTAAGCCAAAGAAGAGCAGTTTGTCCATAGCTCGTATTAAAGGAAAGAATTCCACGTTCGATAGAAAAGAGGAGCAACCAACGACCGGGAAACTGTCGAAATCAAGAAACAGCTCGAAGAATCGTCGGAAACAGGAACCGGATACGATTAACAATCATTTTGTGGCTACTTCCGAGCCGAAAGAATTGAACCTTCCTGCTTCCAGATGCAGACAGAGCAAGAAAAGAGCCGAAGAAAGAATCTCGAGAGCTTTCAACGAGTCTCCAGTTCCACCGGAGGATCCCAATTTCAGTAAAAAGCTATTGAAACAAAAGGACTCCTACGAGTTGAGGAATCAAAAGTCTGATCTGAGCTTGAAGGACAGTGGCTATGGTTCCTTCAACTATGATGAGGAACCAATGAAGAGTACAATGCATCTTGAAGATCATGTCTCAGCATTGGACCAGGAAGAAGAAAGCGCTATTAAAAGAAGAAAATCATCAGTTTCCAGGAAGAGTAGGAAGCGACCGAGTGATGAAGACTGGAAGGACTTCAAGAACGTTGAAGAGGAAGAAGCGCCTGCAGCCACACAAATGCTTGTCGAAGATGGCGATTTGTCCACCCTGAAGAATCAGTCTCAGAAGGAAGAGGGTCCAAAGGACCTGGACTTAGAATCATCATCTTTTCACAGTTGCAGTAGTTTGGCACGCAGCAGCGTGAGAAATCGATCACCAAGTCTTGATGGACACTTCCAAATAGCTGAAGATGAAGAAGACGAAGAAGACCAAGACAAATCTAGAAGAATATCTCCTATCTTTGCCTGTGGATCTCCAGAAAGTACATTGGACAGTGGTTCCCACACGGAGAACGACGATGAGGAAGAAGAGGGGATCATTAATGAAGAAGCACAGCCAAAAAGAAGTTCCAGCGAGTTCTCTGGAGAGAAGATTGTCGTCAGGTCACCTTCGTCTACCCACAAAACGGAAGTCGTTACTATAACACCAACTGATGCCATTGAAGACAATGCACTTGATGTCCCCCAGGATATAGAGACTGCCAAACCTCGCCAAGGGAAAGTCCTAAATTTTGACGAAGAACTGTTCGTCGAATGTTGCTCCAGACTCAAAGCTACCACGGAAACTGAACTCAGAGGAGCAAAGAAGATTAAACTTGATCATGTTGAGGCTTATCACAGAAAGGATGATCGTCAACAGGGGTACAGGGTTACCAAAGACAGGTGGAGGGATGCTGAAAGTCAAAACAGCCTTGGAAGTCTCTTGGAATCAGTGAATCAGGTGAGTACTTAATGTTAAGTGCTCACTCATCATAAAACCTGCATGCTCTAAATATGGAACTCTAATTGCTTAAAAAAAACCGCATTACTGTTTTCAGTGCCTGTTGCTTGTCAAACATAATTGGCTATTATATATGTTTTACTACCATGAGAGGATTGCAATGAGAGTTCATTGAACTCCTGCTCTTCTTTTCCGCCGAACAACAATATTGTTTCATCTTTCTACACGTTTTTTAACATGCTTGCACCCTTTCTTATGTGTGGAACTTTTTATGGGGGTGTTTTCAAATGACATTGACCCTCTGTAACGCCATATGACTTTGCAGTCACATACTCATCTATTCCGTATGCCTTGTTTCGTTTCATTGTTTCGTTATAATCAGAATTATGAAAACACGCGCGACAATCGTCACCTGTTTCAGTGCGTTTGAGTAAAATTTGTTGACTGCTTTCGCGTTTCGCCTTATACGATTTTCTTTTAGACATAAACGAAACTGGATTACAGAGGATTAATGCATTATTATTATATGTGTATAAATGTATTATTACTAAACAAAGCCGGGTACTCAAATATTCGTGACTTAATTGGATATTAAATAAATATGTAGAATATATTGAATTAATTCGTGATCACCTATTATTAATAATTGCATGAGCTAAGATCATTAGACCTTGCATTGTTTTATAAAATTCTCTTTGCAATAGATATTAAACATTGAAAATACCCCTTTCTTAAATTCCAGGAAACCATTTTGTTTCTCTTTCTATCTATATATTATTATAATGATGTTTACAGGAACTATGAACCAGCTTTATACAAAAAACTCTCAATATGCATGCAAAAGGTAGTTCTCATTACTTTAACGTTTCTATGTTACTTTGTTACTTTAGCATTTTTTTGTCGTTGATGCATAGAGTAGAAAATATGCCTTTGTTTATCGGTAATAAATAAACTAGCCGACTAATGCTTCATAGATCATTTAACTCTTTGTGGGACAGTGGGATGTTTTTCATCCCACTTTGTCGTTTCATATCACCATTCATTGTTTATAAATCAAACAAACCTACTTTGTGACTTTTAAATGAAATTTCTGTCAATTAAAGTAACATAATTTTTCAAGGAAATACAGTTTTATTGATCGCTTTGGGCTAAGAGGTAATAAAAATTATGGTTTGCCGCTTAGTTTAATGTTGATTAGCTTTTGAAAGAATCAACTTTTAGCTTACTTTGTGAAGTGGATAACAAAATAAAAATTGTAACGGCTTGCTTTGAGATTCTGGATGCGATGTGTAATGGAAATGCAGCAGCAATTGTTTAATCCGCAGTGAACTTAATTAATTACTAACATATATTAATATACGCAAAATAGATGAAATAAATATAATGGATTAATGAATTTAATGGAAAAAAGGTGAAGAATATCGATGTAGAAACAAGTTTATATAATAAAAGCAAGAATATAACTTTAACCCTTTGCGGTAATTCGAGTGGCGACTCAGAGGCGCCATTAAGATTTACTCCACTTATTTTTTCTTACTGAATTTTAACTCGCTGGAGTAAGTCTTAATGTCGCCTCTTAATCGTCGTTCGAGTTGAGTGACGACTGAGAATCATTTCTAGAGTTTCGAAACAAACTGAGTGGCGACTGAGTGGCGACTGAGCGGCGCCCCTCGAATTACTGCAATAAACTGCAATCGAGAGTCGTCTTTCCGATTGCCGGAATAAACTGAGTGGCGACTGAGAGTCGGCTCTTAGTGCAGTGGGTTAAATTGACCCTCGATCTGATAAACTACATATGCGGCGTCCTCCATCTTGAATCTGGATTTCAGTTACTCGGTGAGGAGATGTACAGCAGTAAAGAAAGAGATTATCCAAAACGAAGCACCAGGAACATCCGCAGTGAGCATTCCAGTAGATCAACCAGTCCAGATATGTCCAGGCTTGACAACCTTGGCTATGAGGACAGCCTGGATGTTGCTTTTGAGCATAATAACAAGCTCAGAGACAAGATCCAACAACGTATGAGAGAAAGCGAGAACCTAATCGCCACTACCTTTGGTCAGAAAATCACCAATGAGATTCCTGTCCACCATCAGAAGACTGATGAGCATGATTCTATTCGAAACTATGTTCATCAACATGAACAGGAACAACTGTCAGGTTTCAATGTTTCTAATGGTGGCTACAGTGACACCGTTCATCTCAGAAGTCCCTTGGAACAACAGAACAAGATGCATTTGGATTCTTCAGGGTTTAAAAGCAAGATCAACTCGGCTTTGGGAGGACTCTTGGATAAAGCTTTGTCCAACTTGCTGCACAGCAATGGGAAACATGATCACAAGTAAGTAAATACCTCTTATTTACCCTCGTACAACGCGGTATTTATACAATGCGGTTTCGATATAAAGCAATTCACGAATTGTAGCGATCCTCGTATAACGTGGCAGTTGTATAACGCAGGACTTATACAACCCGGTTTCGATATACAGCAGGTCACGAATTGTGACGATCCTCGTATAACGCGGCACGTATACAACGTGGTGCTTATACAACAGGGTACTTATACAAGACGGTACTTGTACAACGCGATACTTATACGAGGCGGGACCTATATAAGACGATACTTATAAAGCGCGATACTTATACGACGCAGTACTTATACAACGCGGTTTCGATATAAAACGGTCCACGAATTGCGGCGATCCTCGTATAACGCGGCACTTATACAACGCAGTGCTTATACAACAGGGTACTTATACAAGACGGTACTTGTACAACGCGATACTTATACGAGCCGGGATCTATATAAGACGATACTTATAAAACGCGATACTTATACAACGCGGCACTTATACAAAACGGTACTTATACAAGGCGGTTTGGATATAAAGCGGACCACGAATTGTGGCGATCCTCGTATAACCCGCCACCTAGTCCAATCCGACTTCTATATAACGCGTTTATGTAATCCGAGTTTTAAATAGCGCAGTTTTTATAACGCGACCTTTCTCTGGAACCTAACTCCTGCGTTATACAAGGCGTACCTATATTTTGATAAATTAATATTTATATTTATGTCCTCCTCTTGATGTTCATATTTACGTAATTATTTAATAGTTTTCAGTCGAAACGGCACACACTTTTACATATTCCATCAATTTTTCAATCTTCGCAAACCTGTTGTAAATAATGATGATCATGGAACGATTGTAAATCATTTTTATCGATCAACGGCTGTTTCGCAAGTAATAAATGTTTTATCAACGCGATTTTGTTATTTGTTTCAATAAATGAAACAGCCAAGTTCGTTTTTCGATTTCGCACCTGTTGATTGCTCGTTTATCGATTTATTAGCTTCTTGTTTTTATGAGGAATCCGTAAAAACCACAACTGGGATTATTAGCTCTATAAATGTATAAAGTGGCAAATTATAGTACAGCTTGAAATCTGAAAATATTACTTCGTCCGACGGCGGAGGGATTTTTTTTCAAAATTTTGCCTGTCCATTCTAGAGATTTCAAGAAAATAAAATATAAGAAATAACATTTCCAATATTCCTGGCGAGAATTCTGAATTTTTGAAACATCAGCAACACAAAAAAAGTAGCTTAAACACATTCGGTTGTTTTGTTTTGTTTATGCATAAAAAGGTTTGAAATTCTTACGAGAAAAGCTGTATTTGTGTGTGGAAATTATTCTCCTCTCTCTTAATTGCCAACATAAAAAACATAAAAAGAACGAAAATCAATGCATAAACGAGTTAAGCTGTTAAATCTTCCTACATTTCTTGAATTACTTTCTTCGATTTTTCCTTGCTTTTTTTCCTTCATCGCGTAACTTTAAAATCGCGTTAAAAGAGACGCATAAAGGGAGACTCGACTGTACTTTGAAATACCGCGATGAGTTGGAACAGCAGTTTCCAGTTTGCCAGGAAAAATACTCGAAAATAGGAAACAGGGATATCCGTAAATCCGAGGAAAAGTAATAATACTAGTCTCGTTGAATGGTTTCCTATTCGTTCGTGTTGCGTATTGATCTGAGTCCATCACTCCTCCCACCGACGACACACACACACACACACATCCACACATATCAGACAGGCGAAATGTGTTATTTATCCAAATAGCAATTTAGATTCACTGAATATGTTGCCAGATGTGTCCTTTCTCTGTGTTGGTTCCTCTACTTCGATTTTACCGTGTTCCAATAAACACGTGGGAATTTGTGGAGATGTAGAACGATGGCCATGAGATGAAATAAATATTCCTTCTTCTATGGGAATATTGGATTGAATGCAAAACAAAAAACAAATAATGGAGTGTTTTAATCTGAAATATGATTGAGTTTTGATTTGTGATTCAGAGTCCATGATGGAATTGCTTCCTGTTGGAAGTAATTTCAATAAAGCAGTTCCCTTGGAAGTACTTTCAATAAAGTGCTTGCAATTCCAGAGAAAAAGAATCATCTTGAATTTAGTTATCAACTGAGAATTAGATTTGTTAATGTTCGAAGTTGAAAAAGAAGATTGATGAATGTTGAATTGTTTGATTTGTGATACGAGATAAAAGAGTTTAGATGCAAGCAGTAATTAAATATTTCGTGAGACACACTGAATCAATATCAACCCTTTGCACTCGAGAGGCAACCCTCCATTGCCATGATAATCTGAGTGGCGACTAAGAATTGTCTCTAGAGTTCTGGAACAAACTGAATGGCGACTGAAAACCGCTTTTAGAGTTCCGGAACAAACCAAGTGGCGACTGAGAGTCGACCCTCGAGAACAAAGGGTTCAATTCAGAAGGAAATATATTGATAATGGTTGTTTTTTTTCTGTTCTCAGTGGATCAACACCAATGAAAGTTCTTGCGGAACTGGCTTGCGCGCGAGCTCCAACATCAACATCAAGAGAGGATCCAGGTTCGCAAGAGATAGTGAAACCACCAAAGGCCATTTCGATAAGCAAAGATTCGATTCAACTTCCAAATCCTGCCAGTATCCCAAAGGAACTGCAGATGAAGAAGCCCAGGAATCCCATCAAGGAGCTGTTCGAACGTAAGAAAGTGATAAACGATAGGAAACAGCATGAGAAGTCAAAGTCCGAAGCTGCTCTACGTGAACTGAATGCGCACAGACAACGCAAAACGAAGAAGACCAAGAAACGCCAAGAGTTCCCTTTGATTCGTAGAAACCAACATGGCGGTCTAGCTGAGAAAAAGAAACGCCGCGATGGTCTTGTAACCAAAGATGGTCTGCTATCTGATAGGATCAAGGATGTCTATGAATTCGATGAAGAAGAGAGTCAGATAGAATCAAATCTTGGTACTGTGATGTCTTATAGGAACAAGATGGACAAGAATTATGAAGTAAGCTGTGTCAGAACCAAGGAAGTGGATGTTGCTACACTGATGTCAAAGGCTATCGGTGATAGTTTGGAGAATGGCAAGACTGGAGTCGTTTTGGGTACCAGACTGGAGTCCATGATTGATCGCAAGTTCAAAGAATTGGAGAAGTTCGCACCGAAAACCAAAGGTGCGCTCAAAGCATTCCAAAGTGAGGATCAACAGCAACAGAGGCAAGTAACTGGACCTATGGATGAGTTTGTAGAGAGGAAGCAAAGATCCAAAGGACCGGTTGAAGGAAGTCTGAAGTATTCAAAGTTGAAGAAACGAAATAAAAACTCGAAGAAGAAGACAAAGAGTGCCTGGTACGAGAATGATAGCTCAGACGAATATAGAACAGCTGTGAAAGCGGAAGATATCGGTGTTGGTATCTCGAAGAGTCAACGTGCCTGTTCCAAAGGTAAACAAAACCTATTCGCGGAATTGTCTACGTCGTCCGAGAGCGAGTTTGATGAAGAGGATGCAGATTATGAAGCGAAAAAGCAACGCAGGGTGAAAAGAAGTGCGAAGCAGATGAATGCTCATGCAGATGATAATGAGAGAAGTATTGAAGCTGCTGATAAATACCAATTAGAAAGTGAAGTTCAGATAAATGATTGGGATGATCAGGATTTGACGAACGATGCTAGTAAACATGATAGTGATCATAAAAAGTCGGAGTCTGAGATGTCGGATCATCCATTAGTGATAGACGAGAGAAAAGAAGATGAGCAGAGAAACAGCGACGAGGAAACTGAAAATCAGTATGAAAGAAGTTACGTGTTAGATGATTTGTACAGGGAAGATAGCTCTGTTGCTGATACTGATCTCGAAGAACAAACAAATACTGAGAAACAACTTCCAGACGCGCCAAGAAGTAAGAGTCCTCTTTCGTCACAGGATAAGGATGATGCTGAAAAAGCTAATTATCCGGAAGAGGAGGAATTAATTCCGTTGGAAGAAGCTTTGGATATGTTAGATCAACCTGACTCTACTCTTGGTGCAAGATATGAGCAAATAAGTCAAGATACAAACATTATAGAACATAATAGTAACTCAGCAACAATCAATGAACCATCAATAAACGAGGCAGTGAACGAAATTAAAGAATCTGATGAAAAAGACTTTAGTTCTGCTGAAGAGCAAGATGAACAAGAAGAAGGACCGGATGATGATGATCTCACGTTACCAGAGAAATTATCCAGTAACGAGAAACCGCAAAAGGAATCGGAGAATTTACCGCTTCACGTATTCTTGAGTAGAAAAGTTCAGGAATCAAAGAAAAGGAAAGAGCAACAATTGAAGAAACTTCAGGAGGAGCAGGAGAGGATATTAATGGAATTCCCGCCAACTAGGAGGCAAAGGAAATGCGCGATTGGTAAACAAGGTTTATTAGCTGAAATAAGTAGCTCCGACGAGGAAACCTGTTCAAAGGACACTAGAAAGAGCACCGATAAATCTGATGAAAGACCACGCAAACAGAAACGCGAATCAAAAGAGAAACGAAAGGAGAGATATATAGAGAAGAAACACGAACAAATGATTGCTAAAGAACAAAAGGCAATCGAGGAAGAAATCCTTCGGGAGCTTGGAAAGAAGAAGGATAATCTCAGCACTGACATTTTAGAATCAAAACTGAACACTGCAACCCTAAAAAAAGAGGAGAGTTCAGAATTAATAGAAAACAAGAACAGTCCACGGCAAACGCAAAAGAAAAAGCACCAAACAAAGGAGAAGCAAAAGAACACCAATAAAGAGGAAGAAGAAGAAGATGATGATGAAGAAGAAGATAGTGATGACGGTGAGGATGATGATGATGATGAAGAAGATGAAGAAGAAGAGCACTCAAAGAACGAGAGTTTAAGTGACTTAGAGAATAATTGCAACAAATCAACACATTCATTCACCGATGAGAATAATCCCAGCTTTCCTACCAAACAAAAGAAACACTCAAAGTCGCCGATAAAGAAGTCCACGAAAACGGATTCAAAGTCAGCAAGTGGAGGTAGAAGGAGTAAAACTGTAAATGCTGAAAAATCAAAAAGTACTGCCAATGGTAAAGACTCCAAAGAACGAAGGTCATCAAGTGGCAAAAGGGATTCTGGTGACGAAGAATTAAAGACAACCAAATCGTGGAACAAAGTTGAAGAAGGCATTGGTGTCGCCATTGGCAGACGCAAACGAGCCGCTGCTAATCAACTCTACTATTGGTCCAGTTCAAGTGACGAAGAAGAGATGCTGGAAGTTGTACCAACTGTTGAGGAAGAAGAAGACGACCACCAGGAACAACACGGTTGGATTGTTGGTGATTCCCACAAAAGAATGATAACAATGTTAGCTATGGAGAAACAATTAAAGGAAAAACGACGCAGGAGTGAAGATGAATTTCAACCTGGCAGAACGAAGAGCAAGAAGCACAGAAATAGCACTTCTTGATACGTGTTTCACGATTAAATTGATTAGGAATAAATTACTTAGGATGGCATTGTTCCTCTTTCCAGACGTTTAGGTGGAAACTCTGAAATGTTCCATTTAACTCATTTTTTCTAGGTTCGAAAATCGATTCTATTTATACTTTTAATTAACTGAATGATATTGTGAGCGAGTTATTGTTAATTGATGGACTCAAAGCGAATTAGTGAATCAATTAATTAAGTTTTAGTTGACAATGAACCAAGTGTTACCTACTGCCAGGAGAAGTTGAATTTCTTCGGGTCACGTGAACTTATTCGCAAACGTTAAGAACGTTTTTCTAATTAATAAACGAAGTGAAGAATAGTTTCTTGGTAATAACTTATTTTCGATTCAGTGACACGGAACACGTGCAAGTGTAAGAAGATGTATGAAACAAACCGAGGCAAATTGTACATAGTCGCTTGGCGTTATAATGAAACTTAGCTGATATTCCCCTTTATATAATAAGAATACCGATTCCAAACTCTTATAAATATTATAAATATAATAAACGACTTAGACTGAATGTGAAGAATATAGTGACAATTCAAAAGTGGATACGAGAGAGCACCTTTTTAGACAATACTAGGAACATTTGTAACGTTTAGTTTACATAGACAAAGGTCTTTTAGAGTCGAGGACGCAAAATGGTAGGAAAAAAGGAAAGAACAACCAAAAAAAATAGCTATGATTTTACTTCTGAAAGGACGATATAAACTGGGGTCCAATCGAGAGTAGCGCTTCTGCCAGCTTTTCGTGATTCGTACATATCGCAAGGTGAAAGAAGGGTAGAGAGACTTTAATGGCAAGTTTTTTTTGTTTTTTTTTTTGAAAATATGTATATGACGTTGCGGAAGAAGAAGAAGAAGAAACATTGGAAAGAATTGCTTGGCACCATTTCAAAGTTACAGAGTGATGTCTTTTTGTTTCTGTTCAATGCGTTTCAATGCAGATCCGATAGAAATCTTTTCCTTTCGTATATTTATGAGAAATATAAATACATGTATGTACGCCTAGTGGACGCACCGAATACAGGGTGTCCCAGAAGTTTCTATCTACTTTGATCAAATCATTTATACTTAACTCTTTCTTTTGCGGACATTCTTGGAACGAATGCAGACGAGCTTGCGACAGTTATACATCTTTGGTAATCGAACCAAAGAAATGCAATGAAATCGGACACTTTTGGACAAAGATTTCATAAATAAGACTCAGTAGTTGAGATGGTACATTAATTGCTAATTGATTTACATTAGACTCCCGTATAACGCGGTGTATGAAATCACGTTATCAGGGAATCCCCGCGTTTTATTATACAGTGCATTATACGAGAATCGTGTTACATAAAAAAGCTCGTCACAATATCTTTAGCGCGTTGTAGGAATTCGCGTTATACGGGGGTTTACTGTAGAATAATTTGAACATA
Organism: Nysson spinosus; assembly: GCA_910591585.2. Classification (NCBI taxonomy): domain Eukaryota; kingdom Metazoa; phylum Arthropoda; class Insecta; order Hymenoptera; family Crabronidae; genus Nysson; species Nysson spinosus. Next base: position 2,540,979 of record OU342844.1, on the reverse strand, counting down.
GTCGAAACTTTTCACCGATCTACATATGGCTGTACCTTTTGAGTTCGTCTTATGAAATTTGTTTTCCAAGAATCTCTTGTTGCATTGCATTTCTTTGGTACGATTCACGAAATTGTTAGCATTACATTCTCTTTTGTGTTCATTCTGAAAATGTCTGCCAAAAGGATCTTAAAACGTAAATTGTTTGAACGAAATGAATGCAGACTTTATGGACACCCCGTATAAGTGACGCAGATTAACATGGTGATATATGTATATAAGATAATCGTCACATTTATCTTATATACGTATATATGTATAAGAGAATAGGAGATATAAATGAAAATATAGAAGTGAATGTATAACATTGAGATCGATAATAGACTTTAATATGTAAATGTACTGCCATAATCATATTATTATACGAAAGCCTATGCGAATAGTGATTAAAATATTATTCCTGTAAAGATGATGATGCGAACATTAGCACAAAAGTACTAGGCAACAATCCAATGTAAATAGAGCATATTTTCAATGTGTCCGGAAAGGTATGTTTTGTAATATAAGGATTGCAAAGGAAAATAAAATTATTAATGAATTCCTCCAGATTGCACGGATTAATCTCCTCGAGATCACCACGAGCTTAGGAAGTCCGTTACTTTTTGTTTCATTTTTCCCCGAAAATTATTGGGTTTGTCTATAAGGTCGTGTGATTTTCATTTCATATTGAATACCTCGTAATCATTTCTTATCAGCTATGTATTACATGCCGTTCGATAGCTTTTATTTTATCCTTTCATGTGAATTTTAAATAATAATGAAGAATATATTGTAGATTAATTTCTATTAAATATATGAAAAGAACAGAACTTTTCATATTCGACAAAACCGCACGAACTTATGGAACAACCCAGTAGAAAGTATTCAGAACACTTCAAATTATTTTACTTTCCTCAATTTAATGATAGAAAGGAATCCAATAATATTATATCTCGGAAATAATAAATGTCAAAGATTCCTCTTAATTCTAATATATAGTAACAACGCTTACCTCATTCAACTTGCCAATCACGAAGATTCAGGAAAGAAAAGTAGCTTCAGCATTTACAATTAAAATCACATCGAAACAAATAGAATTATGCACATAAATTAACAATAAACTTAAAGATTAGTTATTAAAGCAGTTAATTACCTGCATTAATTAAACTCGAAGCAACATTTTTAAAAGCACAACACTTTCTTAACTCAAACTGTAACATTAGAACGGAAGAATCTGAGCAGCAGTGCCGGTACTGCGAACGTTGGCGCATGCGCAAGGCGGTAACGGCGCACGCGCAGTTTCAAAGTGCCCCCGTTTAAACACTCGCGAATTACCCGCCATACAAACAGATATATCTATATAGGGAGTCTCTCATAGGTTATAAAGGGAGTTCCCCGCTCCCAAATATAGTCAACGTGTGCCTTTTTTCCAGAACTCTATACTTCACAGCACACGCGATGTACAAAAACACAAACAAACAGAAATTTGCAAGAACCGAGTTTCTCGCATTGGCCATCGGTTTTCAGGTAGGGATATTCGATTCTCTATGAAGAATCGATTTTCAAATCGATTCTCGTAAAATATCGAATGTCCAAGAATCGAATCGGAATCGAACATCCCTACTTTAAGGTTGCAATAACGTTGGGGTAGATCGTAACAAAGAAGAATGAATTACTGCACTTAATTAATTGTGTATTCTAGTTAATTTTAGAGAAGTTTTTAGAATACGTGGCTTTGATACATCTCATGTATATCTTCGGAAGGGTAGTTTTTAATAAAAGTTTTTCCTAACTCCGGAAACCGGCTGAGACAAAATGAAGCAGATCCTCTGCGGTAGAATGGGGTAAGAAATATTGGAATTATTAATGAAAGATTTGCCGAGAAAAGCATAAAAATAATATCAGCGATTATTGAATAAATGTCTGAAAGTTCTACTTGATACTTTCTGGTACACTTTATGTTTTTTACGTTGACGTTCGATATGCGATTATTAGGAAGGTTAAGTCTCGACCTACTGTCGCGTACGTTGACAGCCTCCTGGAGTATTTATTACAAATTGTTAATGAAAAGACTATTTTAATTTAATTCTTGGAGGCTCGATTTCGTTAGAAAATGATGTAAATGCAATTTTTCATTTGATTTTGATCATGGTTTGGTTAGGTTTTTCTATTTAGAGTCATTAATGTCGTTCACCGATTAAAAATTATATACTTACGTTATCACGGATGATTAGATTTCTAAGAATTGAAGTATTATTCTTTGGAATTGCAGAGGTTTTTTATTCTACGAGAAATTTGAATGTTATGAACATTGTAAATGGAAGGAAATAATAATAATAAAGTATTTCTTTGTTATATAATGATATTTTAGGGATGTATTTGAAAAATGGATATTCTTTTAAGTACTACGTATATTTGTCATCTTAATTTACGTAAAACATATAGAATTAATGGCAATAAGTCCACAAAAAAGTGACTTCAGGTCACTTTCATTTCAAAAGATTCTCAAGTGATTCATGAAAATTAATTTCCATTATTTTAGTAAACTATTAAACTATTACATTTTATTAAAAACTATTAAAATAATGGAAAATAACGGATCATATTATATATTCGTAATTTATAATTTATTGCAAGGCTCCCAAGTGATTAACGAAAATGATATTCCATTATTTTAGTTACAAACTTAAAAACTATTAAAAATATGGAAAATAATGAATAATACCATGTAATCGTAATTTATAATTTTACGCGTCCGACGCTATAATAAAAAAAGAGCCGAGGATGAAATAGTTATTTCATTCAAAATTCGAAATTTAAGGAACGTAAATTAAAACGCCATAGCAATTAATTACTTATAATATTATTTAATTAATTATAGACATTTTCATTCACGTAGCAATAAATATTTGCATACCTCTTAAAATATTCCGAAATATACCGCATTAACGGGATCCGCGATCAGAACACAGCCAATCAACTATAACCCGCGAAATATTAAAAAAATGCAATAATTATATTTCTAAACGAATAATATTTAAGTGTTTTTAATGCTTGGAATTCTTTATTCACCACAAATTATGGTAATAATATAGTCATTTTTACTCAAATACCTATCTTGAGCGGTAAATCTCGTCGCAAAATTAATAATCATAATTATAACACTGCTAACATTCAATATACATAATATATCTGCATATTATCGGTATTATTTGTAGATTAATATCATAAATCATATTTAAATTGTTATAATCTCGGAAACCGATTGCTAATTTAACGGATTCACTTTTCAGGGACGGTGTCCTCCTGATATCAAAGACGTCCAGATATTCCATAAACAAAATAAATACTCGAAATCTAATGTCAGGAAAGAATAATAGGATAGCCCGGCCATTATTGGCATCACCACATCTGCGATACCTAGCCAATCCAAATCGTGCATATGGTATGATGATTGCAAGAGTGTTAAGAGGTGCCCTGAAGATCCGGTATCTGTTATTGGGTGGCGCAGTTGGTGGTGGTGTTACCTTAAAGAAGGTTGTTATAAAGCAGTTGTTCGGTCTTAATTCTCCTTTATATGAAATGAAATGCGAACCACAAGTCTTTCTCATTGTATCATCTCCCATAATTGTATCATACGTATAATGATATGAGTATTCCATCCCTTTCCAAATAAAAAATTCAAGACTAATTATTGCATTTAATACAGAAATATGAACAATGGACGGAAAATTTGACGCCAGACTTGAATTGGTTGTCCAATCTTCTACCGACGGATCAACAATGGCAAGACTTTCGGGGTACATTAATGTCAGCGAAGACTAACATAGCAGAGAAGATTGAGTTAGGTGAGTAGCGATACTTAAGTCACACTGGATGTACTTTCATTAATGGAAACGTGAGGCAAACGAGTTTGAGATGAGTATGCGATATAAAAACCAGCGACGCACAAACAGATCCACGCATAAAGCAGCTCGGTGAAGCTAAGTACGAAGAATACCGAGCTTGGTTCAATCAGAGGTTGGACGATGCTATTAAGGCAGCGGAAATGAATCAGAAAAGCGAAGAAGATGATTCTTCGAATCGTGAGTCGTCGAGATATCATTTTTTTTATCTTTTTTATTTTCAAGATTTTGCGATTCCCACCCCGATATCCCCTCCGAATCTATCAGATTACCTATCCTTTGCTTCACGTTTTCCTTTTGAGTCATCGCTACGAAATCATATAGTTTAAGTCCTAAATTTAATCACCTTATGATTTATGATAAATATACCCTGCGCTATTACATAATGGACAATAATGATTCTTAATAAATCACTATAGCCACAAATGATTATCGCTTGTTTGAAATCGTTTTCGTTGAACGCATTATTGATTTGACTCGATACATACTCATTGCGGAATATTGATTGCTTACTTAATACATTTCTTTCATTCTATTTCTGCTTTTATTGTTGACAACGAATGGTGTTATTTAATGTGTGCAAAAGTGGCGACCGTAACGATGGTCTTTTTCAAAACTGCATTCGTGCGATTACAAACATACCGTTTCCGTAAAGCGGGATACGCGCCAATCGTATCTTGAGTTTTAACTCTTTTGCACTTGAAAGCGATTCTCAGTCGCCACTCAATTTCTTCCGGTAATTCGAGTGGCGACCGAGAGACGACGTTAATATCTTCTCCAGTTATATTTTGCTATTGGACGTTACATCACCGATAACTGGAGTCAATTTTAATGTCACCTCTCAGTCGCCACACGAATTGCCACAATAAACTTAATGGTTACTGAGAATCGCCACCGAAATGCGAAGGGTTAACTCTTAGAAGTAGAATTTACTTAATTAAGTAATTAACAAAAATTGTAATGGCAGAGTCTCGATAATCGGAGGCCGATTATTACAGAAATCCTGTCAAGCAAAAGTGATTACAAAACTCATAAAGTAAACAGTAGACAAGCAGTAATTAAGTATCCTTAAATCAAAAACAAATGATGTCATACTGAATTTTATAGCACGCATTAAGCAAACTTCTTTAACACGTTCGCACCGGATCACGCACATGTGAGTCTTCGGGATTCTTTATCGGAACCCGGATAATTCAAATGTAAGTCTTTAGATACGTTAAACTTCGGTCTCAGAACGTTTGAGTACGTTTTGGCTAAGTTATACGTTGATGTTTATAGCATTTGTTTTTGTCAACATAACTTTATTTAGCTAAACTCCGCGAATCTGCCACGTTACGCGCGTAACATTCGCCTGAAAGTAGCCCGATGCGAATGTGTTAAAGTAGAAGTTTATGTGTCTCATTGCGGCGTTATGGAAAGTGCAATTTAATTATTATATAATAATTCAAATGTACTAGCAATAACACCATTCAAATATATCATATATGCTCATATTTATCTTAGAAATATATCATTATGGTCTGTTCTGTTCAGGTACGTTTGACGCGATCGCTACAATAGCAAACCGAGTTTATTCAGGTGTGTAAGAAATTCGAAGTTACTAGTATTCCACTGTCTGTCCATTCAGCATTTTTTTGTTTACCGCCTTGGAGATAATTGTTAGTTAAGTAAGTGTCTCATAAACATAGAGGAAGTAACAAATTAACACTTTCGCGTCGGGCCGTTTTTAGCCGAATATTATGCGCTTAACGAAAGAAATTCGCGGAATTATGCTACATAAAGTCATGTTGAGAAAGAATGCTATAAAAACCAACGTATGACTTACGATTAGTCAAAACGTACTCAGACGTTTTGAGACTGAAGTGTAACGTATCTAAAGACTTACATTTGAGTTATCCGGGTTCTGGTGCTGGTAAAGAATCCCAAAGAGTTGCATTTAAGTTATCCGGGTTTAAGTACAAAATCTTAAAGACTCACATTTGAGTTATCCGGGTTCTGGTAAAGAATCTCAAAGACTCACATTTGAGTTATCTCTCTTCTGGTAAAGAATCCCAAATATTCGCATTTAAATTATCCGGGTTTAAGTGAAAAATCTTAAAGACTCACATTTGCGTGAACCGTTGCGGATGTGTTAACTGTTAACAGCTGACTTCCAAATAGTTACGTATTTTTGTCAAACGCGATTATAAATGAAATTGTTAAGTTGAAATACTGAATGGGACAGACCCTGTTTGAAGTTTTTGTGAATTGACTCACTGACGTTTTCTTTTACCTTTTGCGCCTTTATTACTTATCCACCGTAACATTGAGTACATGATTTTTCACCCCGAACCATCCCCTACTAGATATTTATTAATTCAAAGTATTATTAATGATTTGTATTCTCGCAAATTATACAAATACTCCAAACCTGTGAACCTTTGTTTGTTATTAAACAGATACGAAGAGTCAGATATCAAATAAATACAATGCGTATGCTCGACCACTAGCCAATGACAGTTTCGAAGAGGAACGTAGAAAAGCAGGTATGTATTAATCATTGAATTAGAAACTAGCCTTAAGTTTAAATAATCCATTTAAAGACAACATACAACATCTCTTTATGCCTTCTTAAAGAAAAGTCCCAAGAAAGATTGGATGCCATGCAAGAAGAAATGATGCAAACACAGTTAAAGTACCAACGTGAATTGGAAAGGCTGGAAAGGGAAAATAAGGAGTTGCGGAAACAGATGCTGCTTCGTGGGAATCAAAAAATGAGCAGTAAAAAGATCAAAGTAATGAACTTCATATATGTATTTGAATACCATTTGAAAGAGACGGGCCCCTTTTCGCAAATTACTGCTACTACATTGATATATTTGTGATATTTTTTTGTAGAAATCTTTAATCGACATGTATAGTGATGTATTGGACGAACTTAGCGATTATGATAATACATATTCAGTAGCTGATCATCTACCGAGAGTGGTTGTCGTCGGTGATCAAAGTTCCGGGAAAACGTCAGTGCTAGAAATGATTGCTCAAGCAAGAATATTTCCAAGGTAACAATCATTTCTTTACTTCATTTGCAGTTTTATTACATTCCTGTCGGGGCATTTTCAGTCGAATACTACGCGTGTAATGAAAGTTATGTTTATTTCAACTTAACTTTGTTTATCGGAATTTCGGAATTTGCCCCGTTATGCGTTTAATATTCGGCTGAAAATATCCCTAAGCGAATATGCTAATGTCGCCTCTCACTCGAAACTTGAATTGTTACGATTAATCGAGTGGCGACTGTCGGTCGCCGTCTCGCGAGTGCTATCAGGGGATGCTATATAATCATTGGACGAAATGTACTTACTTCAGAGGCGGTGGTGAAATGATGACCAGAGCACCGGTTAAAGTCACCCTCAGCGAAGGCCCGTATCACATAGCTCAATTCAAAGATAGTTCGAGAGAATTTGACTTAACAAAAGAGTCAGAATTAGCGGAACTTAGACGTGAAATAGAGTTACGCATGAAAAACAGTGTTAAAAATGGGAAAACAGTAAGCCAGGATGTAATCTCAATGACTGTTAAAGGACCGGGTATTCAACGAATGGTTCTCGTCGACTTGCCTGGAATAATTAGTGTAAGTCACAATTTACACCAGAATTTTCCAACTTCTTGGGTTTAGGTAAAAAGAAGTTAAAATAACTTTTTTAACAGACAGTTACAGTTGATATGGCGGAAGACACGCGGGATGCAATCAAACACATGACACAACAATATATGAGTAATCCGAATGCCATTATTCTTTGCATCCAAGATGGATCCGTTGATGCTGAAAGAAGCAATGTCACTGATCTCGTGGCTCAAATGGACCCGTCGGGAAAACGAACTATCTTTGTTTTGACGAAGGCAAGTCATTTAAACACTTATTACTTATATTGCTACAGTATTTAATAACTTAATCTTATTTTATCTACCGCATTCGGAAGATTCACATAATAAACAACTCTTACGTCAAATTACAATAATATAATTACTGAAATGTTCCTGCAATATATATATATATTATCTGTTTGCACTCAAAGGCGACTCTCAGTCGGCATTCATTTTATTGCGACAACTCGAACGGCGATTAAGAGGCGACATTAAGATTTTACTCCAATTGTCGGTGATTTAAAATTCAATAACAAAAAGTAAGCGGAGTAAATCTTAATATCGCCTCTTAGACGCTACTCGTGTTGCCGCAATAAACTGAGTGGCGACTGAGAATCGCCGCCAAGTGCAAAGGGCTAATAGCGGTAGTTCATTAAATCAGTAATTAAATATAAGTTCTATCTGTTCAACTAACAGGTAGATATGGCAGAACAAAATCTTGCTAATCCCGATCGATTACGTAAGATATTATCTGGTAAACTGTTTCCTATGAAAGCGCTTGGTTATTTTGCTGTCGTTACTGGCCGTGGTAGACAGGATGACAGTATACAAACAATTAAAGATTACGAAGAGAAATTCTTCCGCAATTCAAAACTATTCAAGTAAGCGGATTTTCATAATTCATATATATATACACTACCGGTGATAAGTTTGGGCTCACTTACTATGGTTAAGCAAATTATTAAATATCCTGTCTATAAAATGGAATGGGATACTTTTCTTTGGATATATCTGTAGGTTGATGTACGTTGATATTATAAGATAGAAGAGTCGTATAAATTTCGTATATTTGATTCTATATTAATTATACATTTCGCTTAATACGCGATTCGTCGAAGTATCCCCCTTTTTTCATTATTACTATCTTACATATTTTTGACATACCCCAACAAGTTTGTGCAATGTTTCTTGCTGCATAGTTCGACAACCTTCTTGTAGTAAAGTAATTTGTTGCGGGGAAACTAAAAACCGACCGATAGCAATAAACGGACCCGACCGATTTTAAAGGTAACAAAATCTTATTACACCCAGGTGCCAATACAATATGTGTATGCATGGCAAGAAGATAGTTTAATATTAATGGTAAAATTATCAAATGGACAACGGTTTTATATTCTATTTACTTTTAATGTTCATTCCAACGTTTACTTTAAACGTTAGAATGAAGACAAAGCGAGTGATTCCAAACTTGTGACCGGTAGTGTATTCGCTTGCGATCATTCTCTATTTATAGATTTACTACGATACTCGTCTGGATGATGACAAATACAATTAAAATTATCCCTCTCATAATTTTGAAATTTTTATGAGTATACATTTCGGTAGTTAACCCATGCATTCCCAGTAATTACAAATATATTGCACGAATATCTTTGATTATAATTGCAAGTAGCTGAGCTCCTAAGAGTTGCATCTGTTAACTTAACTCTTACAATTTAATTTAGAAGTTAACACTTAATCTAACTCTTAGATACTGAAATTAACTCTCACAGTTGCAAGAACTGAAAAACTCTAAATAAACAGATAAAATCTGTCGAATATTTCTGTATTAAACGTAATTCCAACGTAATTGGAAGAATGTATATACAATTAAGTGTTCATAATCCATATTTGTGTACAATTATTATTCTCCATTATTGCAGAGATGGTTTGGCAATGTCAGGCCAAGTAACTACTAGAAACTTAAGTCTCGCGGTTGCCGAATGTTTCTGGAAAATGGTGCGAGAAACGGTGGAACAGCAAGCGGATTCTTTCAAAGCAACGCGATTTAATCTCGAAACGGAATGGAAAAATAATTTTCCGAGGTAGGTAAGGAACATCATCCGTAGCATGTTCAGAAATACATTGGATTCCTTTCATCGCAATTCTTATTCGTTTGTTTACTTAGACTCCGAGAATTAGACAGAGACGAATTGTTTGAAAGAGCACGCAGTGAGATTCTCGATGAAATTGTAAATCTCTCTCAAGTTTCTACGAGGCAGTGGGACGAGTTGTTGATGAACAGAATATGGGAGAAAGTTAGCATGCACGTATTTGAAAATATTTATTTACCTGCGGCTCAAGGTGGAAATTCAGGTAGTCATTCATTTTTCAGTGATTCAGAATTACAATATTTTCTAAAGAAATGCTAGTATAATATATTTATTATATATATTATTATATATAATATTTATGCAACTAATTAAAAGACTTAAGATATATATGATTCAGAAAACAATTAATTGTGATCGAAATCATGATCTTTCATCAACATCTTCGAAGTTTACGAATTAAACAAATTTCTATATGTATAAATTTCAGTGACTAATAGTCAAACGTATATATACGTCGTAATATAAATATGTCGCGCGGATTTATTTGATTAATAAATCGAAACTGCATCATGTCGGCTTTCAAAAGAACTCATCGGTTAATGGTTTAACTAAATCGGGAATTAAAGAGTTATAAACTTTACTGCGAATTGCATTGAAACAGTGATATCATAATTCATTGTTTTTGATAGCAGTTCTTAAATCATTATGAATGTAAACAATTTCCTTCCGTTGAAGGTGTATTTAATACAACCGCCGACATAAAACTGAGAAACTGGGCGGAGCAACAATTACCAGCTAAAAGCGTTGAGAGTGGCTGGGAATGTCTTCAACAAGAATTCCGGCGTTTCATGGAACAAGCGAAATTAAATCCGGATCACGATAACATCTTTGACGATTTAAAGAATGCTGTTGTTAATGAGGCTATGAAGAGGCATTCATGGGAAGAGAAGGTAAATCGCGAGGTCTCTCAAATTTTCGGTTCTGTGTAGGATTTCTTAATGAAATCTTTCAAAAAGCGACTCTAGTTATCACTCAGTTACTTGAAGTAATTGAATTAGCGACATTAAGATTGTCTCGAGTTACATTCAGTTATTTGACATTAAATCACCGACAATTGGATTAAGTTTTAATGTCACCTCTCAGTCGCCATTCAAATTGTCGCAGTAACCGAGTGGCGACAGAGATACGGCATTAAGATTTACTCCATTTACTTTTTCTTCCTGAAATTTTAAATCACCGACAACTGGAATCAATCTAAATGTCACCTTCGAGTGCAAAGAATATCCGTTTTAATGTATTTCCTGCAGGCATCGGAGATGCTTCGAGTTATTCAATTAAACACATTGGAAGACAGAAGCGTGAACGACAAACGTGATTGGGATTGTGCTATCCGGTTTCTGGAAACGTCTATTAAAGAAAAATTGCAACATTCGCAACAAATTCTACGGGACATGTTAGGTCCTAGTGCAAAAGAACGCTGGCTTTATTGGCAGACTCAAACCGAGGAGCAAAAGAAACGCACAGCGGTCAAAAATGAATTGGACAAGATCCTCTACTCTGATAAGGTGAGCAGGAAACAGTGAATATTATTTAAACAATTCACAGCTGTCAATTCATAATTTATATTATTATTAGACCTATAACTATGTCATAGTTCCTCTTATTTGATACCTCAAAGCATTCCGGACGAAGACTTATGTTATTATTCATTAAGATTATCTTGTATTTTGCTTCGACTCATTTTCTCGGTTTTCTTCTCTTTTTCTGTTTCCAATAGAAACACGCGCCGACTTTAATCCAAGATGAACTAACAACTATCAGGAAGAATCTGCAACGCAATGATTTGGATGTCGACAATGAATTCATCCGAGAGACTTGGCATCCGGTTTACAGGAGATTCTTTTTGCAACAAAGTTTAGCGAGAGCTTACGATTGTAAGAAAGGATTTTATTTGTATCACACTGGCCACGAGAGTGAAGTAAGCACGTGATTCATTCAAATTAGAAATAATTATATGTTATTAAGTCAGCAGCAGTAGGATGTGCACTCGGTGGCGACTCTCAGTCGCCACTCAATTCATTGCGACAACTCGAACGTCGATTAAAAGGCGACATAAAGATTTGCTTCAGTTATATTTTGTTCTTGAAGCTTAAATCACCGACAACTGGAGTCAATTTAGTGTCGCCTCTCAGTCGCCACTTGAATGGCCGCCATAAACTGAATGACTCGGAGGCGATTCTCAGTCGCCATTCAGTTCATTGCGACAACTCGAATGCCTATTAAAAGGCGACATAAAGATTTGCTTCAGTTATATTTTGTTCTTGAACGTTAAATCACCGACAACTAGAGTCAATTTAGTGTCGCCTCTCAGTCGCCACTTGAATTGCCGCCATAAACTGAGTGACTACTGATTGGTGACAATAAAATTGACTCCAGTTGTCGGCGATTTAATGTCCAACAATAAAATATAACTGGAGCAGATCTTAATGTCGCTCTCAGTCGATGCAATAAACTGAATGGCGACTGAGAGTCGCCTCTTGAGTGGAAATGATTCAAATCGAATGAATAATGATTGAAATATAGTTAAATGGCTGTAAATCCTTATTAATTGTCATTAATTAATAATAATAAGTAATCATTATTAATTTAACGAAGCGATTGACGATTGATTAATATTTCTGTTAAATCAATTTGTTTAACAGATGGATTGCAACGATGTCGTACTATTTTGGAGAATCCAGCAGATGTTGAAAGTCACTGCAAACGCATTGCGACAACAAGTCATGAATCGTGAAGCTCGGCGATTGGATAAAGAAATAAAGGAAGTGCTTGAAGATTATAGTCAAGATAATGAAATGAAACAGAAGTTATTAACTGGCAGACGCGTCGTACTAGCCGAGGAACTCAGTGAGTCTATTAATTATAGTCTACTCATTATAATATTAATTCTATTCTACAATGTCGAGTGTGAGTCGACATCACATTTCGTACCAACGGTGTTTCCATTTCGAGTTCACTCGATATGAATTATAAGTTGTAAACAATAATAGACAATGTTTTCTTAAACATTAACTCTTTGCAGTCGTGGCACGACTCTCAGTAACGCACTCGGTTTATTGGAACAATTCGAGTGGCGACTGAGAAGCGACATTAAAACTTACTCCAGTTATTGGTCATTTAACGTCCAATATAACTGGAGCATATCTTAATGTCGCCTCTCAGTCGCCACTCGAGTTGACATAGTAAACTTAGTGGCGACTGAGATTCTGATTTCGTCAGAACTTGGAATCCATTGTACTCGGAGGCGATTCTCAGTCGCCACTCGAGTTGCCACAGTAAACTAAGTGGTGACTGAGATTCTGATTTCGTCAGAACTTGGAATCCATTGTACTCGGAGGCGATTCTCAGTCGCCACTCGAGTTGCCACAGTAAACTAAGTGGTGACTGAGATTCTGATTTCGTCAGAACTTGGAATCCATTCTACTCGGAGGCGATTCTCAGTCGCCACTCACTTTACTGTGACAACTCGAATGGCGACTGAGAATCGCCTCAGAGTACAGTGGATTACAAGTTCTGAGGAAATCAGAATCTCAGTCTCCACTAAGTTTACTGTGGCGACTGAGAATCGCCTCCGAGTACAAAGTATTACAAGTTTCGACGAATATTTGCGATACATTTGATTCGAGTTTTAGTAATATCGACATCGTCCGTCAGAAGTGACTCCCACTGTTGCCAACGTCTTAAACTTGCATAATACATTAATTACATATTTCCCGAGCATTATCAAGTTTCACATAAAATATCTATTATCCACCGCAGAACGTGTCAGGCAAATTCAAGAGAAACTGGAGGAATTTATTCAAGCACTGAATAAAGAGAAATGAGACGGATAAAGAAGAACCAGAAGACATTCAAAATGGAAGGTTGGCCAAAAGTGAAAAGTGTTTTGCGAACGCCTCTTCGATTGCATGAGAAGCAATATGGAAAGGAACCACACCGGAAGTGCGAAGAGTAGTAACGAATTTTTACGTAACACTTTGTAGAATAAACTATATGCAAAGTTTGATACAAGAGATGGCTAGTCGATGTTATTTATTAACCCTTTGCACTGGAAAGTCGATTCTCAGTCGCCACACAGTTCCTAGCGGTGATTCGAGTGGCGACTGGGAGTCGCCTTCGAGTGCAGAGGATTGAGTGCGCACTAAACAAGGTTAATATTAGAGGAGAAATATTAATATTAGAATCTACATTCATAAATCCGAGTGATATAACTGTTGTATAAAGAAACAAAATGGAGTCCGTTATTAATATAATTTCATTAAGAATCGCATTAAACACAACACTGCAATATTAAACTGTTAACGTGCAGTAATAATACTGTCAATTCCTGTGTATAGTTGATATTGGTTTCAACATAATTCTTTTTTTACCTGCGCGCGCAGGTCTGTGAAACGGTGGAAATATAATGATGTCGACATGTACCAACGCAACCCGAAGAAAACGATTCTTCGGTAACCAATGAAATGCTTTTCATCGTCCGGGAACTTTGCCATTCTGCATATTGTAATGCTACAGTAAACCCCCGCATAACTTTCTTGTATAATGCGATTCTCGTACAATGCGCTGTATAATAAAATCCGGGAATTCCCCGTTTACTTGAACCAGATTTGTGACGAATATATAAAAGTTAGATAGTTATTATTACTTGTAAAAAATTCTGTGGACTTTTGTGAATAAAATCATATAAATTAGGTTGGCAATAACAATTCGCAAATATGTTTAAACATTATTTGAAGTTGACGCAACACAATCCGCCCACTCATTTTTCAAAACTCTTTTCAAGTTTGCATAAAAATTGTGACGTAATGACAGAAGTTAGACGATCCTGATTGGTCGCAAAAAATTCTGTAGACTTTTGCGAATAAAATCATATAAATTAGGTTTGCAATATTAATTCGTAAATATGATTAAACATTATTTGAAGTTGGCACAACACAATCCGCCCACTCATTTTTCAAAACTCTTTTCAGGTTTGCATAAAAATTGCGACGTAATTATAAAAGTTAGACGATCTTCATTGGTTGCAAAAAATTCTGTGGACTTTTGTGAATAAAATCATATAAATTAGGTTTGCAATATTAATTCGTAAATATGATTAAACATTATTTGAAGTTGGCACAACACAATCCGCCCACTAATTTTTCAAAACTCTTTTCAGGTTTGCATAAAAATTGCGACGTAATTATAAAAGTTAGACGATCCTCATTGGTTGCAAAAAATTCTCTGGACTTTTGTGAATAAAATCATATAAATTAGGTTTGCAATATCAATTCGCAAGTATGTTTAAACATTAGTTAAAATTGGCGCGACACAATCTGCCCACTCATTTTTCAAAACTCTTTTCAAATTTACATAAAAATTGTGACGTAATTATAAAAGTTAGACAATCCTGATTGGTTGCAAACAATTCTGTGGACTTTTGCGAATAAAATCATATAAATTAGGTTTGCAATATCAATTCGCAAATATGATTAAACATTAATTGAAGTTAGCACAATACAATCCGCCCACTCATTTTTCAAAACTCTTTTCAGGTTTGCATAAAAATTGCGACGTAATTATAAAAGATAGACGATCCTGATTGGTCGCAAAAATTTCTGTGGACTTTTGCGAATAAAATCATATAAGTTAGGTTTGCAATATCAATTCGCAAGTATGTTTAAACATTAGTTAAAATTGGCACAACACAATCTGCCCACTCATTTTTCAAAACTCTTTTAAAATTTACATAAAAATTGTGACGTAATTATAAAAGTTAGACAATCCTGATTGGTTGCAAACAATTCTGTGGACTTTTGCGAATAAAATCATATAAATTAGGTTTCCAATATCAATTCGCAAATATGATTAAACATTATTTAAAGTTGGCACAACACAATCCGCCCACTCATTTTTCAAAACTCTTTTCAGGTTTGCATAAAAATTGCGACGTAATTATAAAAGATAGACAATCCTGATAGGTAGCAAAAAATTCTGTGGACTTTTGCGAATAAAATCATATAAATTAGGTTTGCAATATTAATTCGCAAATATGTTTAAACATTAGTTAAAGTTGGCACAACACGCTTCACGTGTTTATTTTTCGAGACTCTTCAAATGTGAATACAAATTGTGACGTAAGTATAAAAGTTAGACACTATTTATTTGTTGCAAAAAATTCTGTGGACTTTTGCGAATAAAATTATATGAAATTACTTTTGCAATATGAGTTTGCAAATATGTTTAAACATTAGTTTAATTTGGCAAGACACGCTCCTGTCTTGATCTAATCTGTTTTTTTATGATTACAGGGTGGCCACTGCTTATTTAGCCGCGACGTCCGCAGTCAAAGAAGATAAAAAAACGAAGGGCCATCTTCAAGATACTTTATTTACAAGTGTTTATTTATTGCATATATTTATATATTTATGTTTGTTATATTATAATATTTATTAGTATACAATGTTGTGTGCAAATTGTTGTACCTTGTGAATTTTACATTTACAATAAATGACTTCATTACAAATATATTGTATTATATTTTATATTTCCTACATGAATTTAGTTCATGACTTCTGCGAATTTCTTAGCCAAAGTCTGTCAATTTCTGAAATTTTGCCGAAAATTTAAGAATTGGTATCAGGAGAACATGATGTGCTAGGAGGTATTCGATTCGCACAATTCCTGGAATTTGACGTCATTTCTTAGAATTGCCCACCCATTGCCCGCCCATTTCCCGCCTTTTTGCCCGCCCATTTCCCGCCTTTTTGCCACCCATTTCCCGCCTTTTTCACGCCTATTCTCGGAAATTTCTTGCCGCAAAATCCAGAAAATGTATCAGGAGAACATGATGTGCGAGGAGGTATTCGATTCGCCCAATTCCTGGAATTTGACGTCATTTCTTGGAATCGGAAAGTTCTTCAGAAATTCTGAAATTTTGCCGAAAAATCGAGGAAATGTATCAGGAGAACATGATGTGCGAGGAGGTATTCGATTCGCACAATTCCTGGAATTTGACGTCATTTCTTGGAATCGGAAAGTTCTTCAGAAATTCAGAAATTTTGCCGAAAAATCGAGGAAATGTATCAGGAGAACATGATGTGCGAGGAGGTATTCGATTCGCACAATTCCTGGAATTTGACGTCATTTCTTGGAATCGGAAAGTTCTTCAGAAATTCAGAAATTTTGCCGAAAAATCGAGGAAATGTATCAGGAGAACATGATGTGCGAGGAGGTATTCGATTCGCACAATTCCTGGAATTTGACGTCATTTCTTGGAATCGGAAAGTTCTTCAGAAATTCAGAAATTTTGCCGAAAAATCGAGGAAATGTATCAGGAGAACATGATATGCAAGGAGGTATTCGATTCGCACAATTCCTGGAATTTGACGTCATTTCTTGGAATCGGAAAGTTCTTCAGAAATTCAGAAATTTTGCCGAAAAATCGAGGAAATGTATCAGGAGAACATGATGTGCGAGGAGGTATTCGATTCGCACAATTCCTGGAATTTGACGTCATTTCTTGGAATCGGAAAGTTCTTCAGAAATTCAGAAATTTTGCCGAAAAATCGAGGAAATGTATCAGGAGAACATGATGTGCGAGGAGGTATTCGATTCGCACAATTCCTGGAATTTGACGTCATTTCTTGGAATCGGAAAGTTCTTCAGAAATTCTGAAATTTTGCCGTAAAATCGAGGAAATGTATCAGGAGAACATGATGTGCGAGGAGGTATTCGATTCGCACAATTCTGGGAATTTGACGTCATTTCTTGGAATCCGCGAAATTCTCGGAATATGACGTCACTTCTTGGAATCCGCGAAATTCTCGGAATTTGACGTCATTTCTCGGAATCCGAAAGTTCTTCAAAAATTCAGAAATTTTGCCGAAAAATCGAGGAAATGTATCAGGAGAACATGATGTGCGAGGAGGTATTCGATTCGCACAATTCTCGGAATTTGACGTCATTTCTTGGAATTGCCCGCCCATTGCCCACCCTTTGCCCGCCCATTTCCCGCCTTTTTTCCTCCCAATTCCCACCCATTTCTCGCCTTTTACCCACCCATTCTCACAAATTTCTTGCCGTAAAATCGAGAAAATGTATCAGGAGAACATGATATGCGAGGAGGTATTCGATTAGCACGTTTGCTGGAAATTATCCACCGGTTCTCGGAATTCCACGAAATTCGAGGATGTTATTAGGACATATGGGACGATATTCGGTACGTCGAGGAAATATAAAATATAACACAATATATTCGTAATAAAGTAATTTATTTTAAATGTAAAATTCACAAGGTACAACAATTTGCATACAACATTCTATACGAATAAATATTATAATATAACAAACATAAATATATAAATATATGCAATAAATAAACACTTGTTAATAAAGTATTTTGAAGATGGCCCTTCGTTATGTTATCTTCTTTGATTGCGGAAGTCCTGGCGATGCAAGCAGTGGCCACCCTGTAATCATGAAAAACCAGATCAGATAACAAATCTAATAAGTAGTGGTCAGTAGTGGCCGGCACTGGTCGGCATTGGTCACCCTAGGAAGAGGAATCGTCGGTTCGGAAGAGAGAATTAGGAAAGACGTCCTTCCTCCTGCAGTGCATCGAGCGGAATGAAGAATCATTGTGAAGGGGGTATATATACCACATCACCTCGGTTCATCAGGAATCAGGAAGGGGTAAAAATTAGTGGGGTCCACCCCCCTGACAAACCCCGATCGCTTTCTTCGATTGTTATCGATCGTATTTGTATAATTATTGACTTGGAAACTTTTGAAAAATATTTTTTCATTTCTTTTTCAAAGACTTTTGCGATTGACATTATAATTGATGCACACAAATACACTGAAACGATTCCGCTTTGAGGCAACAGACAAGCAATCGATTAACAAAGAAACTCCTTCGGATTCGCCTGAGATTTTATGAATTTATTATTATTTAATTGGATCATCGTTAATAATTAATTGATATAACTAATATTGCAATCGCTAAGTCGTAATTTAATCAATTTATTAAATAATCGATATAAATTCAAATTCGTTGCGAACTTGCACTTTTTGAGACGTCGGAATATTACGATTCCGAGATATTCTGCTTTCGTTTTTTACTGATTATTTCTTAATGTTGTTTATGTATCGCATGTTTCCCAGGGTCAATAATTCGGTAGAACAGTTGGTAGTTTTTACAGCGATTATAGTCAGTTTAAAAATTCTCTGAAAATGAGCTCGGAGAAACAAGAAACAAAATTCAAGAACAGAAACGAATGTAGATATAAGAATATAAATAAGCTTATTAGATATAGTAGGTTCAACTCTTTCTCTGCAAAGACTCTTTTGCCTGATATATTGTTCGATTGACTTTGCCACTTCGATTGCATTAGTCTTTTAAAATTAGTATAAGTTGCACATAAGCAGAAAAACTGTTATTCTAGAAATTAAGCGTAGACCTAAATCACTGACAAACTTATTTACGAGGAACGAATACTTAGAAATTCTGATACTTTTATTCCCCGTTGCTTTTAGTTTCTGTGTTTATGGCGACATGACGATTTTCCAGTTATATTTCGTTACTGAACGTTAATCCTTTCGCCTACAATATCGTGTGAGTCGTGGTACGTCGATGCGGGCAATTTCGAGCGTTTTATGACTCGACATGACCTACTTTGCTGTTGATTATGGCACGTGTGGCAACCTAAGAAAAACAATTCCCCCGGGAGTGTAAAGGGTGAATAATAACGCGCATGGCAATTAGCACGAGAAATAGAAGAATGAACTGCATTCGCACATCTAGAAAAGTCTTATTTATTTTATTACATGATTATTGGTTTCTTGTTGCCTTTGATACATAATCATACCAATTATTTATTTAGCATTCAGTCACGTTTTCCACACATCCATCACTCTTACTTTTTAAACTTGGAGCGAGTTTCTTTTGTTTCTTAATACGCGTACACTGTACGGAAAATTGAAATAATATATATTTATATATATAATATAGCATCGTTAAATTACACCTCAATTACCTTTAATGTATATAAAAACACTTGACAAACAAAAACGGAACAACTTAGAGTCTTTTGTGGAGCTGTGTCATGGTGGGGACACGTGGGAGGCAAGATGACCCTTTCTTTTTTTTTAAATTCCTTTCGTTTCCTTACGCTATGCATTCGATTATGGCGCGCCTCGTGTAACACGGAAGATATAATAGAACTTTGCAAAGAATCACACTGTTTTAAACGACCAACAATTCCAATGTCACATCTCCAATGAATTCTCGCCAACTTAAGCAAGGAGTTGAGGAACAATTTGAATTCCGCATGGAAGAGGCTTTCATTTGCGACGTTCAGTGACTCTGCATTGTCAATAACTTCTAAACACGAAACATCAATGAAAAAACGACTTTCATTTGCTAAAGAACCAGTTGACATTGCAAAACTAAGTGAGAACACGATGCTGAAAGCTTCGAATAATAAGATCTCGTGGAACTTCTAAGTGGAAGATTGAATTGAATCCATAAAGAAGCATTCATTTGCGACATTCAGTGATTCTGCATCATCAATAACCTCTAAAGAAGAAACATCAATGAAGAAAAACGACTTTCATTTGTTAAAGAACCTGCTGACATTGCAAAATGAAGTGAAAACACAACGCCGAAAGCTTCGAATAAGTAGATCACGTGGAACTTTGAAGATGGCGGAACTTCCAAGTGAAAATTGAGTTGAATCCTCCGAAGTTATTGGATTCGTATCAGATATTTAAAATCAATGTTTTCTTGCAAAGTTTTATCGTTCTTCGATGTATCCTTGTTGTTGTTTATTGTTGTTTTTTTATCGGGCAGAGCTCAGCAGTGGAGAAAGTCGAAGACTAGGATGAAATGTTTTAGGCTCCTGATAGGCGAGGCCGTGTTCCGTTCGAACGATTAAACACGATATTCTTTTCAAGCTTTTTCCTCTGTTATGTTGGTAACGACGGGGACCTTCGAGAGCGTCCGTTCCATTGCGTCCCTTTGGCTTATTGTAGAAGTTCACTGTTTTGCTCGGTTTTTAAATAATTTTGTGCCTGTGGGGAGTTGGTGTGTGTGTCGTGGCTACACAGCTCCTGGAATACAGTCTGTGGTTGTGTCAATCACGACACTTATATTTACAATTCGTCGTGCTCCTGTAAACAAATCGAGGAAGACAGTCGTTAGAATAAGTTATTTGTAACAAATGGAATTAAACAAAATCATAATGTCCATGTTCAATAACGAAGAATTCCAGTTTTGGTTTTTTCGATCCGCTTAGATCCGATGGATGAAGTCAATATAACACTAATATTTCCAAAATTTGCAATATTTTTAAGGTTACGATAACGATGTAAAGTAACCAATGTATCGTAGTGCGCTTAAACTATTTTATTTTTAGACTATGATACGTTAATTACTTTACATTGTTATCGTAAAATTAAGAATATTGCAGTATTGAAAAATTTAGGAAATATTAGCGATATGTTTGATTCGAGTTTCAGTAATTCGCATCGTAGGTCACCAGTGACTTCCACGGCAGCCAACGTGTTAAACGAATCCCAATGAAAGCGTTCAATTTTAAGTATCGAAATTAATTCGATTAAATAGCCGAGTATTTATAATACTATATTAAAGATGATGTATAAATAAATGCTTCAAATAATACGTACTTCTGCGTCTGGCACAGTGTTTTCCTCCTCATCCGCATCCTCATCTTCATCCTCATCTTTGCTCTCTTCGTTTTCTTTGCTTTCCTTCTCCCTCTGTTTCCTTTCCTCCTCGTCTTGAGCTTCCTTCATCTTCTTTTCACCTTCCTGTAACAAGAATCGTTGCGTAATAAGTAACCGCCATGTTGGAACAATCGACTAGTTCCTAGATTCTAATGCAATGCTCAGCAACGAGGAATTCCAGCTTTTGTATCGCTCATTAGAATCGGCAAGGCTTTTGTCATCATGTTGAAAGAACAATAATTGCAAATCATAGAACTTAACACTTTGTCGAGCGACGAGTAAAAAGCATTCTCAACATTAAGTACCTTTAAACATACAAACACGATCAACTAACAAAACAACGATCATCATACATTTAACACAGCATGCATAAAATGTATGAAAGTAAAAATCTGCTACAATGTTGAGTTTTTTATGGACGAAATAGGAAGATCTCCGACATCTCGAAATGAGATCTTCAACATTGGTCGGCAAAGTGTTAAATATTCCGTGATTATGAGATAGAAGTAAACAAGTATCATCTACAAGATAACATGTTTCAAAGAAGTAGTACGTATTAGAACAACTGCTACTTACGATTGTAGGTTTCAAGACATCCGTGGCGAATTTGCTGGCAACTTCCGGCTCGTCTGTGATGAGGATGTTGTCGAAGATGGTGCCGGATTTCACTTGCCAGAGATCGAATCCGATTGCACAGATCTCTTCTCTCTTGTAGATCTCGTTGTCGGCTGTGTATTCAGGGTTATCGATTTCCGGGTGAACCCAGGGTCCTTTGTAGTTTGGATTGTCGATTTGTTTTGGTTTCCATTCACCCTGAGAACATATTGAAATGATAATATAATAACTTCACTACAAAGTATTACGTCTAGTAATAAGATGCAATGTCTGGAACCAAATATTAACTCTTTTCACGTGGAGGAGATTCTGAGTCGCCAATCAATTTACTGCGTCAACTCGAGCGGCGATTGACAGGCGACATTAATATTTACTTCAGTTGCCGGTGATTTAATATTTAATAACAGGAAATAAATGAAGTAAGTGAATTTCTTGCGGTAATTCGAGTAATTGGACTCCACTTGTCGGCTCTCAGTCGCCAGTCGAATTACGGCGAGGATCTGTGTGGCGACTGAGAGTCGCCTTTCAAGTGGAAAGGGTTAATTACTAAACCGTTGGAATTTTTATCAACGAGAGCCGCGGCGTTTATGGTTAATCAAAGATTATTCCATGCAATCCATATTTTGTATAAGGGAAGCTTTTTGCGCTTAAAATATAGTAATATTAATATATTTGTATTATATATCTTCACCGTCGCTTAGCAACCAATCATTTGCTTCTGCCTTTCTCGGCGCAAACGATTACGCGAGTCATTCTATTTTATATCCGGTATATCATGGCAGTTCTAAAATACTGGCATAATACTAAGATTAATTAAGTAATTAGTACACCAATTAGACACTACCTTGTATTCAGGGTTGTCAATCATTGGTGCTTCCCATTCGCCATCCATCTCATCATCCCAGTCCTCAGGTTTGGCAGCCTCAGGGTCAGGAATGTGTTCAGGCTTCTCCCAGTCTTCAGGTTTCTTGTCATCAGGATCAGAAATGGTAGGCTTGTCATCCCAATCATCAGGTTTCGATTGCGATGGATCCTTAATTTTCTTGGGCGGAAGGAAATCCCAGTCGGCTTCCAAACTGCCAGATTCCACTTCTTCGTTATCGATCAGAACCTAGAAATTGTCGGAACAATCGGATTAGTTACGTTTCATACTTAAAAATGAACCCTTTGCACACGAATAGCGACTCTCAGTCGTTTATTGTTTCCTTAAATGACTATGTTGATCTTTACTTATTACATGTTTTAAGCCATAACTCAAAACACATTGAGTAAGCAAGATAATCTTTCCTCTACGAGGTCCTTGGGCACTTATCCTCCACGGCGAATTAGTGAGGACATGTGACTCTAGGCTCGACATTCCAAATTATTCTTCATAACACTTTCCCCAGTTAATCCTTATCACCTCTAGCGTGCTTCCCAGGCACCCCTGATATCAGGTGTGATAAGGAATGTTCGATTTTGTTTAACCCTTTTACTGCCAGCGGGCCAATGCGTTGTGGCGGGCTTACGTGCTGAGGGACTTTTTCTCAGCATCGTTAGAATTAAACATATTTTATAACTAAAAATTTGGCTGCACAACATTGTATTCCATATTCTTTAAGTTTCCAAAGAATAAATAGTACAATTTTCCTCCAGGAAATCGGAATTTTGTTCCTTATAAAGCTATTCATATAAGCGCGCATATCAAATCGGCCCGTGGCATTCTTCGCATGTACTCCGTAAAATGCCTGGCACTAAAAGGGTTAAAGAATCGATTTTCGAAATGATTCCAAATCGAATCATGAAAACTAACGAATGAATCTTGGAATCCAAATCCTATACGTTCACCATCTTAGTTCATTTTATGTGACAAGTCATGAATTTTGAATGAATTTTGAATGAATTATTGCGAACGCATGCCGCCATTAAGACGCCCACGGTGTGCAAAGGGTTAAGTTTCACAGAAGACAATTAAATTTGATAAACCCAATGATATTGTCAAGTTTCTTCTTACCTTGTATGTGTTGTCAGGATTGACAATGAGCGTGTACAAGTGAGTATAGATGTCATCCTTGCAACGAATGTCCTTGTTGATCAAGTGGTTCTTGCCCTTATAGCTGAAGATCACATGAACCTTCTTGGTACCAGGTCCACAGATATCAGGTCCTGCGAGAAAGAGATTAATTCAAGGTTAGAGAAGATGCACGTGTCATTTTAATTGGAAACATGCCAGGGAGAGAATAGCAGAGGATATATTTGTATATTGTACACTGTGTGTTGAAATATGCGTTAAAACGAGTCTTGAAGGATCAGTGTTAACCCATTTGCATCATGCGTCTACTTCAGCTGCCGTACCCAAATCTCAGCGGCGGTGAACTGACGACTGTCCCGTTTCACCGCGCGTGGTCGGGGTCTTATGTGCAGTTAGTGTTTCGTTTTGCGGGCTCGGAGGCCGGGGAGTACCTGGGACTTTCGCCTATACCTCCCCTTTGGTCTTATGTGCAGTAATCGACATCCAAATTTTTCGGGGAGTTCATTAAAACTTTACTGTGTAAAACGATTGATACACAATGTTACATTGCAAAGATCGCATTTTACATTTTTCAGTATTTTTCAGTATTATACAATAATTAATGATAGTAGACAGTCGCGGGCTCGCGGAATATTCCGTTCTTGGTGATAGTAGACAGTCGCGGATCGCGGAATATTCCGCTCTTGGATGCAAATGGGTTAAAAGAAGGAATTTATAAGATTTCTTTCAAACTTGATATTGTTCTGATATTTGATGATAAGTGTTTCTCCATTGGTACCTGAAGTATGTATGAAAACAATACTCAGGGCATAAATGAGAACTTAATCTCCGAGGTCCATTAGCACCAATACACCACAGGGTGTGATCAGTGACTCTAGGCTCGGTTTACTTAATCATTTCATTGTTTACTTATGTAATACAACTCTCGAATAATGGAAACGGTGTTTATTATTAGTATTATTATCGGTACTGTTAATTGTACGCATTCATTGCCAATAGAATCTGGAACTCTAAGTATATTGATATTGCTATTTTGACTCATTCGATCTGAATGACTCAGATTTAAGTCTTCGGGATTCTTTACCGGAACCAGGATAACCGGATGAGTCCTTAAGTGCGACATACTTCGGTCTCAAAATGTTTCAGTACGTTTTAACTAAGTTATATGTCGGTTTTCATAGCATTTTTGTTTCAACGCTTCTTTATTTGGAAAGATTCCGCGAGTTTGAGCCGTTGCGCGCGCAACATGCGGCCGAAAGTGCGTCGGCGCGAATGTGTTAATATACTTTAACACCTGCGATTTTCTTTCTTTATAAAGCGGTTAATACGTTAGGCGTTGTATGAAATCGCGTTATAGGAAATTCGAGATAACAAGCTATACTATGCTCGATTAAAGTAGACGGGGAATCCCTGCGTTTTATAGTATAGCGAGTTGCGTTACAGAAAACAGTCTGTTCAATATTTTTAGAGAGTTGTCCTCTATTATGTTACTTTTAAGGGTCAATGACCTCAAAATGCTTACCAAACATAAGGAGATAAGGACTTTCTCCGTGCATATCCTTCTGTTCCAAGGAACAGTCGAACACTTTCAAGTATCCGCCACCACAGTCAATGTTTTGTTCATGCTTTACGCTGAATTGGATAACAAGTGGCTTATCTACGTTACTGAATGGCTTGAACTTGGTGCTCAACGCATAGAATCTCGCATCCTGGGAAGTTTGGATACCTGTGAACCAATCAGATTCGTTTATCACCTACTTGTTTATTACAGCTCGTTACAAGTGAAAATTGCGTAGGCGACGAAAGCACAACCTTCGTTTAAAAGAAATCATCCGGATGACGAATAATAAATGTGCGTTTACGAACTCCATAAATAATTTAATTTAATTAATTGCAAGCTTCAATTAAATAAACATAATTATACGAAATAATAATAGTATTATTTATAATAATTATTATATGGTTCGTATAAATAAAAACGGAAGGCCCGAATTTAGTTGGCAAGCTAATATATTTACGAAGTAATAAATTATGGTCGTAAAGAAGATTAAAATGGAATAAACTGTACGAGAAGTATACTTCCGGTTTACCTTTGTCATTTTCAGGTTCGTTCCAGAACTTTCCATGGCTCAGAACGAACTTTCCGAACTCCTTTCCGGGATGTTCGGAGTAAACCCAATTCTTTTCCCACGAATCTGCAAACAAAATCAATCATCCATCCATTATCTTTGAAAAATACGGGTGAGTGTTTGTTTAAGAAACATGACATCTTTGTTTGTTTACCATACAAATACACTCATCAAGATCGTGTGGCGAATGAAAAGAATTCAATCTGAAAGTTTGCGCAGCTCGTTACACTTTAATTTGTGTAAACAACGAATGCGAAAGCTTTGTTTCAAAGAAATCAGTTTGATAATCAATCATACATTTTCATTCACGCACATAATTTCATAATTAGTTTTATACTGGTGGTATCGTGACAATGTTTAATTATTTAACTTATGTTTTAACTAAATTTAATAATAATAGGATTCGAATAAAACTAACAATTATTATTGTTATTATGATTGCTTGATGCGATGTATTTTGTGGGCCAAATTATATAATATAATGAAATAGTAAATGGTGGAAGATGCTACCAACTTGAGGCAAGATATAAAATTATCAAAATCTGAGGAAACATCGTAAATTTCGAAACCGCCTCCGCAATAAAGATTACGAGATAAGCCGAAAGAACACGGTGTGTTATCAAAATTATGATTATCTATTGAAACAAGAATTACAATGTTTATGGAATCCATTTTTATCAAATAAAGTTCCATAAATTTATTTCACAGTAATTAATTTTATTTCTAATTTATCATATAGTTTACGAATTTATACATTACATTGTTGATATAAAGATAAAATTCATTAAGTACATTTTTTTGCAAAAACTCCCTCTTTGCATTTATTGTTGTAACATTTTGTTATCCATCTATTGGAAAAGACGTGATTTTGGATGAAAAAGTTAATTAATGAATTTTATTGCTATAACAAGGATATATTATATTATTTTATAAGAATTTAATATATTTTTAATCGCCAAAATGGATTACGAAACGATAATTTGTGCGGCGAAAGTTCAAACTTCGCGCGTTTTTCTATGCCACGATCTAAAGTTTTTAATAAATTCAGAACCATATGACTGGAAGAAGATTAGATAATACGTGGAAAATATTCGATGATTAAAGCATTATCAGAAGAACAATTATGTAATTCTTGGACTGTACTTCAATGCAATGCAATATGCGTAAAAATGTTTCAAACTTCCCGCTTTTTTTAACGCTCGTTAATCGTGCCATTTAAGGCAATGCCGTATTGCGCCGGGAACGGAATCCAAGTTAAAATATACTACAAACCCTGAATCATATATTATATTAATATCTACAATATGTTCATTAATCCGATTACCATAAGGAAATATTCAACTATAATTTTCAAGTACCAAACTTATTATTATACAATTTGTTAACTTAAAAGGGAATAAATAAGTATTGCGTTCTCGGCGAACACAATCCTGATACAATCACGAGGAGGATAAAATAAATCTAGAAATATCGATGAAAATAAGGGCAACAATATGCCGAAGAATTTCGGGAAGATGGGAATAAAAGAATGGAATTCTGATGTTTCTAACGAATCAAATTAGAGTATCAATGGAAAAGAAAGATGATAAAAAATGCAGCGGAAAGTGCAGAATGCACGAGGAAGTTTACTTCGGAGACCGAGAAGAGCCATTCAAGCAGATCAACGAATCGATTGCGCGTCATGTCGGTGAAATACAACGCGCTCTTCGATTGCCACGAGATAGTTTTCCGCCTCCATATTAGCACGTATCAGGATCGACTTTCTATGCATATGGACACCATAAAACATTTCCCACTTAAAAACCTCAAAATCACTAACTATTTTCCCAGAAATTCGTCTACAATTGCCCAGAAATTGCGACGGACTAAAGGAGACCAGGCAGGGCGTGTGGTTACTAAGGCGAACCTAGCTTCACTTCGAAGCGATTAAACATTGATAAATAATGAATAATGTTAAACAATTTATGTGGAATCCGTTACACAGATGTTTGTATAAATCAAGTGAGGGTGTGGTTCTTGAAAAGAATACGTGGATGATTGGGTGTTGATTTTTCTTGTGGAGTCTTGTCATGTACCCGATGGGATCTCGGTGGTGCGCAGTTTTAAGGGGAAATATGATCTTTTGTGGTTTTACTTACCATCGAGGAATTTCTCTTCGTAATAGACTTCCGCGGTGACAATGGTAATCACCAGGAGAAGAAGGAACGAGCAGAAGGACCGCATTTTTAGACGCCGGGACTGTCGAGGTCCGGTCGACGATGATATTGACTGTTCGACGAACTGGCCGATAATGCCCGAACGGCAGATGTGGTTGGTGAGTTTAGCAGCCGCCGGGGTAGACAGATGGAGGGCGCTTATTGGCGGTTGCCTTTCAGCCAATCACCTCTGACCACGCTCGACCAACGGGGCGCCGCACCGTGGCCATGGATGACCCTGCAATATGCACAT
The DNA here is from genome assembly GCA_910591585.2 of Nysson spinosus. Lineage (NCBI taxonomy): Eukaryota > Metazoa > Arthropoda > Insecta > Hymenoptera > Crabronidae > Nysson > Nysson spinosus. The sequence continues at coordinate 2,512,346 of OU342844.1, read as the reverse complement.
AGGCCCATACGTCACCAGTTATTACGCCTTATCTGTTGTCGATAGAACAGAAGATATTGGGGGAGTGGCGATTCAGTGTAAAGTACTGATTGGCCCGAGAAACACAGCGCGAGATTCAAAGCGTGTTTTTAGCTCATTCGTTGACTTCAGAATATTATTTAGTTTTCTTTAATATGCAAGAAGAAAATGTATAGTAAAGTGTGTGGTTTATGAAGCTTGGTGACAAACTTCGATGGAAAATTATCGGTAGAGCAGAAATAAAGGGGGTGGGGCGATTGGGTGGAATGCGCTGATTGGCTCGGCATATTCGGCGCGAAATTCAAGCGGGATTTTTTACTCGTTCGCTCTTCAGATTTTTATTCAGTTGTCCTTAAGTAATAATAATAATAATCTTTATTATATAAGTCTATTATGAAAATGGTAGAACTAAGATATTATACATTTGTTAGTTACAATAAAATTATGTACGCGTTTCTTCTTTGTTGTTATTTAATAAACATTTACTAAAAGAGCTGAATAAAACAAGGTACAAAATGTGTAAAGAAATGTCAACTTCCCTGGAAACTTGCACGCTTTATTTCCAGGACACATTAACGGAAGACAGAAATAATTTTCACTTTCCCTTCGCCGTTACAAATTCTGATTCCCTTAATCACTAATTTCTCCGAGCCAGCAATGAATCACGAAATTAATGGCGTCAATGGAAGCCGCTCGAATCTAGTTTTCTAACGGGACACCATATATTTCAAACATTACTGTGTACAGTTTGTTGCCATGGCGACGAATTCCATTCAGCCCATATTCACGAGAAATATCGAAAACACTCGAAACCTTCTGTCGCCTTTCAGCCTTTGTGAAAACAAGACTTCAAAATGTAGGAACCAATTAAAATCTATAAGTGAACAAGTCTGGAAGTACGTATATGTATATGTCAACAAATCCGAATACATATATGTCCATGTATATATATGTATATATAAACAATTTCTCGGGGCAATTTGTTAAATAAGTAAAAAGCGTGAGGTTTGTCTAAAAGGTTTTTGTATTCCACTTTGAAAATGTATTCGAAAGCAACGGCAGCGTTAAATCGCCTCAAAGAGATCGACCGGAAGTATAACATTAAGAGCAAGGAGGTTAAGTCACCGGAAGTGAGCGTGAGTACGGAAAGCACACTAAATAGTTCGATAAGTTCACCGAGGACTTTGAAAATTGGGGTCAACGAACGCTCAAAAACGGGATTGAAAACGAAACTTGAAGTGCAGATGCAAAATATTTATACGAAAGATTTCGATTCGAATAATTCTCGTGAATCTGGGTCCACTGAATCTTCTAAGGCCCCTTTGCAACCGATACTCAACATTGAAACGGAACAAACAGATTTAAATATTTTATTAGACAAATATGAAGCTTCGAATAATACTTCGAAAAAGTTGTTCGATACTTCGAGAATTAAAAAAGGGATTAATGGAAGAGCGGAAGAAAAAAGTGAATATGGCAGCTCGTTCGAGGAGTCGATAGTTTCCACGATAATTGGAAAACTATCGGAAAATTCTTCGGAACGAAACGTCGGATCGTCAATGAATGACCGGAAGCAGCATGATGCCCCGGAAGCAACGATTCGCGAGCAGAATAACAAGAATGAAAACGATTTCGGAAATTCGAGCGCGACGACCATAGACGAAGTTATCGGAACCGAGGAGGGCAGCGAAATTATCTCGGAACTGTCACGCTCGACGGAAAACGATAAAAAACTGCGAGCCGGAAGTTCGTCTGGAAGCAATGTATCCGTGAAAAATAAAAAGCTTTATGTAGAAAATGTTTACGCAAGCGATACTTTCGAAAATATTACGAGTTCCACCGAGTTTGTTAAGTCGAGGGATGATTTGAGGGAAATTAAGGCCCAATCTGATGTGGAGAATGGTGGGGGGGACAGTGTCATGTCCGGGGTGAAAGGTGTCAAAATTTCGCCCTATAAACAATTGGAACAGGACGAGGAGGATGTTAATAATGTAAGGTATGTAATTTCCACTAGTTGCAAATTAACATTTTTATCAATTTTAGGTTATTTGAAATAGTTATTGGCTTTCTCGCGTGAATAGAGTTATTAATATCAGCTCTTATTGTTTGCTGAGACGTCTGTTTCTTTCGAGTATTTTTAAAGCTAGACGATGCTTCCTCGCGTTATTTGTGCATCGGTGTATCGATTACGAGGAAACGAGTTCACGTGTCGAGTGTTCGATTGAATTCCACTTTTAGGGCGAAACAGGTAGTCGAGATCGTTGCACCGAAACCGATGCAAACGAACAGCGAATGCGAGTTGGGCCTCGACGACGAATTGTCGAATTACGTGAAGAATATCGAGAAACTCAGCGACGAATCAAATCGATTGACACCAATTTCTCTTCTAAGATCCTCGAGTTCCTCGAGGAAACCGAGAAGAGTCAAGAAACACGAAAAGCGCCCCAAGGAAAACACCAATGAAAGCAGCCGCGCGATCGTACCGATCGATGATTCGCTGAAAGCAAAAACTAATCAACATAAAGAGAAAAGGTCGGTAAGGAAGAACCCTAAGATGACACCGAGGAATGAACTTAATGTTGAAAAAATAAATACATCGAAATTTGAAACGGACACTTTTATAATGAATAATAACAAGAAATTATTGAATGCCAAAGAAAAATCGGCGAACAAATATTCCGAGAAAATAGGTGGAACTTCGGAATCCTCCATAATTTCGGAAGTAACGGAAGCCGATGAGAGTGAAAATGAAACTGAATCAAAATTGTCAGCTGGAAAAACCAAGCAAATCATTTCTGGAAGAAGAAAAAGTGCAAGGAATGAAGAGGAACATTTATCGATGATAAATGATTCTGTGTTTGCGAGAAATAAAGTAATCAATGTGGACATAGAAAGAAAAGCGTCGAAAGAAAATCGGTCGGTGGAAAGGGAAACGGCAGACAGTACGCTTGGGGATTCGTTTCCCGGGGAATTTACAGGGAAACTCATGGAAAAGGAGGATGCGACGATGGTTTTACGAAAGTTGAACAGGGATGCGATCGATGCAATCGCCAGGCGACACAGAATTGCGAGAATTGAAAGTGAAAAACCCGGTGATAATTGCACTTCGGTTGCCAAGCGCTCAGGGAATCCCGAAGGGAAAATTGGCTCGAATGAAAAGAGTTTTTCATTCGCGGAAAATGTGAAAACGGTAAACTGCATTAACAAGAAGAAATAATAAATTTATAGTTGCTACGTTAATCTTGAATAACTTAAATCTATTCAGATCTTTCTTATGTTAAACAATTCTTTAATCTCATGTTACTCTATGATTACCTTAATTCTTGTTTTTCAATATATATTTGCTATAATATTTATATCATTATAATCATAAACCTAATATAGTGACAAACAAGGTGACAATTCTTGTTTAACTAAAAGTTTCTTTAACAAATTTGTTCCACAGTCCAGTGGGGAACACGGGAACAAAAGAAGGAAATCTAAAGTGCAGATGAAAGCATCGAAGTCAGGGAAAGTGCATAAAACGATAAGTCACGTTAGAGCCGAGGAGAAAAGTTCGCGATTCGAGTGCAAGCAGATGCATCATCATTTACGGAAAAAAATGGCCGCCCTGAGGCTGCAAGAAGAACGCCTGAATATTGGGAATTATTTCTTAGAACTTGAAAAGGCGAAGATGAAATTGGATGGAACTACTTTTGATTCTTCTAAAGTATCGGTATTTAAACCCCTGGAGTTTCCGAAGATCATGGAATTTGAAAAGCCAAGTAAGTCTAATTAAATGAATTGCATCTTCATGGAGATTAACATTCTGTTAATTAATAATATTGCAAAGTTATGGTAGTGTTATATTCGATTCCTTAAATAAAGTGAGTCGAGTTGAATGCGAAAACTTGTTAATGCAGTACAGCTTCTTGCGCACTACGATGCGCAGTATAGGTTCTTGCGCACTACTATGCGCAGTATAGGTTCTTGCGCACTACTATGCGCAGTATAGGTTCTTGCGCGCTACGATGCGCAGTATAGGTTCTTGCGCACTACGATGCGCAGTATAGGTTCTTGCGCGCTACGATGCGCAGTATAGGTTCTTGCGCACTACGATGCGCAGCGTAGCTTCTTGCGCACTAGGATGCGCAGTATAGGTTCTTGCGCACTACGATGCGCAGCGTAGCTTCTTGCGCACTACGATGCGCAGTATAGCTTCTTGCGCACTACGATGCGCAGTATAGCTTCTTGCGCACTACGATGCGCAGTATAGTTTCTTGCGCACTACGATGCGCAGTACAGTATAGCACAGTAGAATAAGATTCAACATAGCACAAATTCGACATAGAATAACATAACACTACCACAAATAATTAATGGTTATTAATAATATCCGTTGCCCATAGATTCTGATGATTTAGATCTAAAATCAGCGGATGTACCAAAAATATTACAAGACCGTGTATTAACAATAAGACAGTGGCTCAAGGATCAGTACATTCTTTATCGAAAATACAGCGAACTGGCCCAAACCCTGAATGCAAAATATGTCCCAAGCAGTCTCGAAGACGCAAAGGAGGTTGGTATCACGAATCCAAAATATATTAAACGCGCAATATTTATCAGATACTCATTCCACGAATTTTGTCAAAATTTGAAAGGATTTATTAATTGCATCCTTAATTCGAAGATACGTATTGTATATTAAATATTGAGTTAAAATGAATTTTATTTATACTTATTTATCTGCTAATTGTGAGTCTGTTAATCTTGATATTCCAATATTTTAATATTACAATACTTAAACATTTTAATATTTAATATTCTAATATTTTATCGATAATTGTAAATTAAATATTACTATTAATGAATTAAATATTAGCTTCTGCTTCTTCCTAAATTTCCTATATACTTAATTAATATACTAAATGTCTTAATATCCAAATATGTTTAATATTAAATTTAATTAATATTATATCTTTATTAAACTCGAAACATCTAGCTTTGTTTAATAATATTGTTACTTTATGAGAACAATATTAAATTACAAGAAAGGTTTTACATAACACGACTGGACCCAAAAAAGTAGTTCCTTTTAAGTGTTACACGGAAGTCTATCAGTAAGTTCCGTGTTATGTGAAGACAATGGGGCCCAAAGAGGTTCTAACATTGTAAGGAAACGAATCGAAAGGATGCCACGAATTCCCAGAGACAGGAAACTTTTTCGTTCGGACACTTCGAAAGTTTTAACGAGATGCTCTTACTTTTTGCAGACCATCCGCCAATTACGCGCCGCCGTGGACAAAGTCAGGTGACGTCCGCCATCTTTTTCGACCCGAATTCACGATGAAATCCAAGAGGAATAAGATAATTTGCTTGGGACTTGAATCTATAAGAAAGTTGTTGATTGTATTTCATTGTATAATTGTTGTCTACACGATTTATTATTATAAAAACTTCCATTTGTAGCAATAAATAATAACCATTACGAGTGCCTTCTTTCCAGAGCCCAACATTAATATTATGGTTCCCATTATCCCTCGCGGCGCTGAGCGAAATCCAAACTCGACGGTTCATACAACACGATAATCAACGTGTTAAAAAAGCGTGAAAATGAAAACCATAAAGTTTGTTTTCATTGTAGATTATTATTTTTAACACGCGAAAAGAATAAAATTGTTTTAGTTTCCGGTATTCTTTGGTTCGCTTTTGAATTTGTATTAATCGGGGTTTTTGAGTGTCATTCGTTGATCTCGTTGATATTTAGTAACAAAAGGTGCATTTTTTCCAGCCACCGGGTTCGTTCGAATAAAATCGATAACCTAAACGATATCGTGCATTCATAACAGGTTGCACTGGATGGAGGTTAGGAATGGGATTAAGTAACATCAGAACTTATGTGATACACGAACTAATCACAGTAATTTTTAAGGAATGAAACGATTTATTTCGTGCGAAAAATGTTTATCAGAATTTTGAAAATCGGGAACATCGCCTCAAGGTATTTCTTAGAAAGATGGCGGTATAGATATTTCGACTTTTGGGTATTAAGAGTGTTATGGCAGTCATATTTTCATATAAATCTTAATTAATCTCAGAATATTTTAATATTCTTATGTTTTAGTGTTCCAATATTTTGACATTCTAGTATTTTAGCATTGTATTCTTCTGACATTACAACATTTCAGCATTCTAGTATTTTAATATTCCAATACTTTAACATTCTAACCTTGCAACATTCTAATATTTTAACATCTTAATGTTTCAAAATTCTAATATTTTAACATCTTAATGTTTGAAAATTCTAATATTTTAACATCTTAATGTTTCAAAATTCTAATATTTTAACATCTTAATGTTTCAAAATTCTAATATTTCTAACATTGAAAGACCTCTCTGCCACTTCACTGCCAACTTCATACATCAAACAAACCGAAATTTCCATAGATACACCATAATTTCCATGCAACAAGAAACATTCATCCGATTGGTTCAGACTCGCGAGTGCATCGAGCTATTGCATCCATCCGTAAGTCAGTTCTCCAGGCGCACGTGCGTGCCAGAGATGCGCAATGACTCAAACGAATGCTGTTTCGGTGTTCCGGGCGTGCAGTTTCGAGCGAGCCTTTCGCATGCACGGTGTGCAACCTCCGCGAGACAGAATCCTCTCGAATCGTAACACGGTAGACTTTCGAAATCGGAATTTGGGAAAAAGGACTCTTTGAAATTATAGTGCAAAAGGAAGCCAGTTAATCAAGTGACGGGAATTTTTCATTTGGAATTCCAAGGAGGCTGCAGAATCCAGCGTTCTTCTCGCCGGTAAGTCACTTGGTTGAATATCATTGTATTGCGGGGGTGGAATTCCGGGAATTTTAATGAAATTCTAGTGGAATTTACGTTTTACACTATTATTTGTAAAAGGAATTAAGCTGCATAACATAATAATAATTTTTTGTTAAAATTGATCAGAATTAAGTTGATCTTCCGCGATGTTTCGAATAAAGCGGATATAAACAAACCGGAAGTTCGTCGCTCAAGCATCGAAATATGTGTTATACGTTTGAGACCAAGTCGTATATTTATAATATTTCAAACATATTCCATTATTGTTAGATTCAAACAGATTTCTTGGATCCCACAAAACATAAGATTTAGTGTCAAAAGTAATATTAAATTAATTCCATCCTTGAACATCCGGTTTATTTATATCCGCTGTATTTAAAACATCGAAGAAGACAATTCGAAGCTGCACAATTCTGACAATCTTTATTCAAAAGTTATTGTTACATTTTTGAGTTTAATGCCTCATTAACCGAGTAGATTAGCAAAGTAGTTAATAATTTAATTAAACAATGAGATTTCGAAGATTACCACCTTCAAATTATCGGATAGTTAAATGCATGACGTAACGCTGCTTTACCGATAATCGATATACATTTTTTTCCTGATTTAATAAACACACATTGCCTTCTTTCCGGAACCCGACTGTACCCGAGTTAATATTAAACAAGTAGCACTAAAATATGTCGGAGATTGGTTTAACCCTTTCCAGACAATTGGGACACATATGCCCCGTGAATTAATTGTTTTCGTTTTATCCTATTATTTCAAACAAACTCATCAACTGAACTAATAGAAATGTACTCTAACTCTTTTATTTTCCTTAACAAAAAATCCGTCCCGAAAGAGTTGACACTAAACTACCAAAGGGGATCGGAATGACTTGTCTGCCATTTTTTGTTAAATCATACGAATATAACTTAAATCCTCCGGGCATAATTTATATATAAATAAATGTGTAAGCATAGCTGACTATACGTTCGGTAGTTTTAGTGTTAAGGAGAAAGCAATCATTTCGAAGGGCACGGAACAGTGAAGCGATGGTTCTTTTACCCCTTTTTTCACATTCCATGCTAGACGATATATCCTGTCGGCTCGACATCATTAGGGTCACGACCCCTTTTTTTCTCTTTCCATAGAATTCCTGTTCCATTTCACACGGGTGACATAAGCGAGGCTTTATCGTCGAGAAAGCTAGCCGAGTATTAGGGTCGATAAAAACGGATATTAGAAAATCTCAAGTTCGCGCACTTTCCATCATCGAGATGACCTCGTGATGATAATCTGCTCGAATGTGATGGAAAGGTTGGCATGTATTAAACCATTGCGCTGGCTGGCGATTCTCAGTCGCCATTCAGTTTACTGCGCCAACTCAAGTGGCGACTGATAATGAGAAGCGACATTCTAATTTTTTCCAGTTATACTTTATTATTGGATATTAAATCGCAGACAACTGGAGTTAACTTTAATGTCGCCTCTTAGTCGCCACAGGTATTGCCTCAGTAAACTGAGTGGTTACTGAGTTTTGTTAAAAAAGTGTATTGTACTGCAAACAGCAATTAAACGAATGAAAGAAAGTCTTTCTCCGAGCACTTAACTCTCAATCAGTTACATTTCACGAAACAATAGTTACGTCGTAACAAGTCGTAAGTCCCAAACAGACAGACGACGTAAACAGGAAGAAAGGATAATTTCTGGATGAGCTTTGACCTGGAATTGCACTCCTGCGGTGCTCGAGAGTCAGCGCCTGGGAGTGGGGATAACGCGAGTAACCAATCAGCGCGCACTGCGTCACACGAGCCAACTCTCGAGCTCCCGATATGCTCCGTCGACTTCTGCGGCCCATTGTTTCCCAATTCTGAACTGCTTAAAGGAAGTCTGGAAACAAATGGCGGACGATATTGTTTTTGCAGTCGTTCAATTATATTCGACTTCTCGATACGGCATCTATTTTATTAATATTATCCTGTTTGTTTATAAAATACGGTTTAACATCATTCGTGCATTTAATGATGCAACGTATTTTAATTACACAAAGTATTTCATTATAACACACATTTATTTATAGACATATTATAAATATTATAAAAAGTATATTGCGTAATTAAAACTCGGATAATTATTTACTGTAAGGTAATTGATACCAACATTATTATAATTAATACAAACAGTTTGCTTACTCGTTTATTAAAACAACATTTCACGGCTTCATAATTATCACAAAGTGGTTAAAAAGTTGAGCTTTTTAACAAACAATACTTTTTCATATAATATTTTAACGCCATCGTTGATGAATATCTTTGTAAAAGGATTTTCACCTGAGTGACATCATCATCATGTAATGACCCTGCCATAACCCATGTGACCTTTCGAACAAAGGTCAAACCCTGCTCGTGAACTTTCGACGAAGCTAGGTTTCAGGGATCCGTTATTAATTGATTGATTATCGGCTACTTGTGTAATCAGAACTGATATGGTTAATTAAGTGCTACGATCGATTCGGGAACTTTGACCTTCAATGGTTTCGATATACAAAAGACAATCTCTTTTTCTGCACAAATTCTTGCTGTTTTTAGATGACACAGTTTATGTATTATACTTTCTTTAAAAGGAAACAAATGCAGTTCAAATTCCAGTTCAAATTCCAAAAGCTTGTAAATCGATGGAATAAGGTTATAGAAAATATTGGGGAATATTTTTTGGAATACAAACTATTTTTATTAAAAAAGATCACGTTCGTTTGATTTCATAAAACGACGATAGAAATCAAATTAATTAACTAACAATTCCATGTAAGCCAGTCGCAGAGGTTTTTTTTGTTTCGTAATCGAATTTTCAATATTCACGAAATAAAAGATTTGAATGTAGCATAGTTTATTCATAAATCCCGCCTCTGTCGTCTAGTAAAATGGTGTTTGTTAAATAATTGTATTTGAAGTAGAAAATGGCTATTCTAACTGGTGCATTGAAAGCGATTATTTGAAGGATACCAGGACACTAAATTCGGCCATTTTTGTTTTCAATTTACGAGCCGAGTCAGCGCCGAAGTTCTTTGTTTCGGCGGGCAGCCGACTAAAAAAAGGGAGCATAAGGTAGACGACGAGACGGGAGAAGAAAAGGAGGGGATTCCCCCCACATCTTTCCTATCAAACCAACGGCAAACTGACAGAAACTCGCGATAAAAAGCGATTCTTTCGCGTACGACTTCCTTCTTGTTTTTTGCAATTAATCAAACGCACATCTTCCTGTAATTATTGGCTTCACACCAGGAAGAACAAACTCGAGCTCTTCTAATGGATGCCATTGCGATGGCGTTTCGTTTGTCGGTGACTTTTCATGTGCTAATTAAGGCAATTAACCTTCACGGTGTCCGTGGAATTATTCTCGATGATTGTGTCTTGGAATATTTTGAAAATGTTGTTGATTATGTGGCAATATGGAAAATATGGGTTAGGTTATGAAGCTCCTGTTGCTTGTCCAAGGAATATTATAATATAATTATAATATAATGCCATTTTCTGTGAGAGTACTTATATTTATACGTCTTTATAATATATTTAATATCATTTTAATATTACTTCGCGTTTAACATTATTAGTTGGCTGAATTGAGGAAACTGGTCACGTGACTGGCTCATTGAAATTCGCGCAGTGCGCATGCGTAGAGTAAGTGTACTAAACCGATCGCGAGTTACAGTGAAACTAGCTAAGTTTTTATATTAACAAATTATAATATTATTATAATAATAATTCTAGTACTAAGCTTAAGAAAATATGCGGATAATTTTGCAAACAACTATCATTCAACAATAAAATCAACTATCATTCAACAATTAATTGGAAAGCCTGCTGATTCATAGCCAAATAATAAGTGACTATTAAAGTATTCTACCTTCGAAACTGCGAAATAATATTTTCTAGAGAAAATAATAATTGAATAACTTACAAACATAAACACCGAACCAAAGTCAATTAACTCGGAAGACACGGACTGAAATTCTGAAACGCATCCGCAACTTCCGATCAACGAAACCAGCCGGAAATTGGCAGGAAAGGTTCGTCCGTGAGTCACCGTGTTATATGGGGTACTTTCACGAGGGTGCGGGTATCGTCATCGCCGAAATTAATTCACGCCATGGGGGGATGAGTGACTAGTAAACGTTTCTGTTACGCCATAAAAGCTGTTACGGACACCAACTCGCATATGGTGTGAATAGCTCCATCATTCAAAATGGAGGGAGCTCTCCCCTGAAAGTATTTCCTGAGTCAATTTCCCAATTAGTTTTTACCCTTTTAATTAAGTTTGTTTTGTGTCTAAAAGGGAATGGAAGGAATTAAATCGGTAAAAACTAAGTTGTCATTCATTTATCCTAGCAAAACTGGGACTACGATAACTTAGAGGGCGCGTCGGTCGCTTCAAGATTGCGACTTTATTCCCAAGTTATAAAAGCCTTTCTGTTTCTCGCTGACATTGTTAACTTTTTATAAACTATCTTCTATTTTTATCTATAAACTGAATGTTCAATGCAGAAACAAACTTCGTTCTTCATTCAATATTGCATTATCATTTTCTGTTTGTGTTAAATATTAGTTAAAATATGATACGAAATGTAATGAAAGTATTCACTCTTGGAATATTTCTAATCCATATTACTTATTATATTTTATTATACCAGTATAGAGTTATTATTAAATTAATTATTATTAAGCACGCTTAAGATAATATTATATAATACTCGTGCATAACCAATTTATAATTTTCCTGATTATATATCTTATTTATGAAAGGTTAAAAACATTATTATCCGCCATATTTAAGCCAACGGCTTTCATGGGTACCAACTCTCGAGCTCCTTGAAGCAAAATGGCTGGACGACACGAAAACCAAGATAAAATAAATAGAAGCAAGAGAAATGAAATAGTCCGAACCAGGGCCAAACTGTTTTGTCCGCCGTCTGACTCCGCTTTTTTACCCCTTTTTCTCCTTTTCCCCTCATATCCTTTTCTCCTTTCCCCTTTTCTCCTTTTCTACTTCCGCGGGGAATCCGACTAAAAATAAAGTTTCCTCCGGCAGACGAGAAATATGGTTTCCTCTTTTTGCGGAGGATTTTCAAGTAAGCTGATTCGCGAAAAGAGTTTTCTTTGCATTCGTGAATGAGACGATCTTCTATTTATATAACTGAATGTATATCATTACGCATAACTATGTATTCAACTGCATTTTTATGTATAAATCAATCATATTGGCATAACATGATCAGAAACCTTCGATTATTTAAACTTTTGCAACTTGTTGGTTTAAAATCAGACATTTCCTTAACTTGATACGGTTGATGCACGATGGGCTGCATTTCCCATTGGCGGGAATTACGAAATGCAATGACGTTACCCAAGATAGCCTATGTGTCCGGTAGTTTCTCTTTGTTCCATTGGCTGACTCTGGATAACCAGAATCTACTTGAATATGTTCCCACCGGCCACCAATCTCTTACACAGAGTGACTAAAAGAAGTATGAAATAATAATTTCATACTTAATATCTAACTCCATAACAGTTTCATACCTAATTTACGATTTCACACAAACGATATTTGTTCAGGACACAAATTTAAAACTGCTTATCAACGTGAATGTATGAACTATTACTTAAGCTCTCGATTGATATGAACTTTACTGTAGAATAACATTTGTGCAACAAAAACAGGGATTTAAGTAAACCATCTCAGAATTAACGCCACGGAAGTATTCCAAGTAAGATCGTCCTTCGACATGCCATTTTTATATCAATCTTCTTTCAACTATGAACTCGAACATCATGAAATCGAAATTCCACGTGACAAGCTATGTTATATGCGAGTGGCAGTATTTCGAACCTAACCTCAAAAGCATGTCCGCGCATCACGTCTCCCTGCAACGACGGATGCTCAGATTCGCGGATGCTTTTATCGTCGGTTTTATGCGAGATTCGTCGTTCTCGTAGGTAGTAGTTATGGTAAAAAGGCAAAGGGGGGCGGGAAGGGGACCAAAGGGGTACCAAGGTGATCCAGTGAGAAAGCGAGAGGAGTCCAAGGCACACGTTCGAAGAGAGGAGAGGAAAGCGAACTGATACGACATTCGAAGGAACGGAGAAAGGAAGAAAGACACCCGGTGACGAAGATGGAAGATCGAAGATAAAGGGAAGACAGGAACCGAGTTGCTTGGGAATTCACCGATCATTGAAAACGGCTCGCAAAAGGATTACACTTAGCCCTCGATTTACACGATTTCGGTTTAACACGCTTGAAGAAATGCGAATGAAAATATGTGCTCTTAAATTATGTTATGTATATCTTGCTTGAATTAATGCATTTTTAAATTTAAAATATGTACCCTAATTTCATATTAAAATACATAAAAATGTTTCGTATGGTTTTCTTAAATTTATTACATATTTATTTTCAATGTGAAATGCGGATTCGAATTGCACGATTTCGATTTACTTGTTTACATTGTTTATGTTAATGTTTCATAAAATAATATGAGACTCTTTATGAGACTTTTATGAGAATTATTCATTTTATGAGACTCACACAACACGTCGAAATGAATTAATTAATAATCACTGATTAAACATGTATTCTGTGCACGCAAACCACAAATGGTTTATTGAATCATAACGATTCACTCTTTCAAGAAATATTAATTAAAAACTAAACACAGACATCAATTAAGATTGAAATGTAATAAACTTTGTTTCAGTATTCTTCTTATCTTGCAATAAAGTTTGATAACGCGCCTATCATATTTCTTAAGCATATTTAAGCAATCATATTTAAACAAAATCCAGACTTAAGAACTGAGCTCATAAATTGTGTGGCGCTCAAAGAAACACGTGTTGCCCGGAAGCGCCATCTTTCCACGGTTGTCCGTTTCTATTTTCGAAGAAGACACATGGGTTTCCATCCGGAAGCTTCAAATCCGACCGTAAATCACCTCGCAAACTTTCCACGATATTTCTGTGTCCCCCTCTTAACACGAAAGATAAACAAACGAGCCGTTTTTAGCCAATGAGAGAAACTAGGTGATAGATGGAACGAAATAAAAATAATGGAAAGTTCAAGGAGATATTTCGGTTCGGAAAACGAGACTTAATTTATCGTGTTTTAGGATCAATGGGTTAATAAGATTTGGGGGATGTTTGTTAATGGACCTTTGGAAAGGAAAATAGATTTTGGTTCGAAATAGAAAGATTTAATTGAAGAGAAGAGTTTTGGATGTCTATTTCGAAATTTGTTTGTGTTGACTCGGGAAAATATAAGTTTATATGTTTATAAAAATCTGTAATAATTATGGTTACCAACTGTGTTGGATAATGTCTATTTTATAATAATATTAATTCTTTTACTGGGTTAGGTTCACGCTTTTTAACCCCTTGCCGTACGATTTAATTTAATACCGCGAGTGGCATAGTCAGGGACAAAGGCGCTTGCGCACTGGGCTTAACAAACTTTGGGCCCTACGCTCGATTCCCTTTACCCGGGAAAATGATATCACTGTCTTCACTATTGTCCGAGACAATAGTGTCAATAGTATCAAGAGTTTCACTGTCCGAGTACATATTAACACATTTTTCATTGTATCCGTTTGCGGAGGCACGGCTATTACCTTTCGTATTCATCTTGTTTCCTTGAAACATTATGTAATGGTTTCTGAAAGAAATTGAACTTCGCAAACTGAAGAAAACACGAAATCACGAACGATATTAGACGCGTATTCGTAGCACGGACTGAAAATATGTGCGTTTAACTGATGTAAATACATCCGTAATAACTGAGCCACGTGCCCGACTTGTGTTTATGTTTGGCCCGTAATCCGTGCAGCGTGTCTTACTGATGTTATTTATGATTGACTTGGATTCCGTCAACGAGTCTCGATCGATATTATACGGCAATGGGTTAATCGCAATTTTGGTATTGAATAGCCGGTGACACATATTAGTTTCTACATAAAATTGCCAACAGTGTGTTAACGATGTGTTAACACCCCCGAAAATAAGGGGACCCTTTTAGTCGACTCTTACGACAGGCAGGGTTTACCTCGGGACTATTTTATTCCCCGGTCCCGCACAGGGGTATAAAAAATTACTATGTTCCAAAAAACTATGCTACTATTTTTCGAAAGAATTACTATATTCCAAAATTCTAGAAATATAATTTAGATACGATTTATAATGTGTGGATTCGAGAATACCTCTACAAGACACCTCGAGTAAGAGGCTTTTATAGAATTTTCCAAAATCGTGATTTTTTTGGAATAAATAAATTCCTCGTGAAGAAACAAATCAAAAATTCCTTTACCACTTTTTAACAGCTGCCACCGTTTTCGAGATACAACCACTTAAAGTTTAGAAACTTGACTTCCGTGGCGCGCTTTTCAAATCCTTGAATCCTGTTATTTATAATACGACCTTAACTCGTAACATTATTAAACTTTTAATAAATCTTATCGAAAAATTCTCTTAAGGAGCGAAAGATAAATATCTACGCATAGTTTCTACCTTCATAGATGATAAATAACAAATAAATGTATGTTAATATTTAAATAAACAAGTAGATAATCCGGTATTGAAGTCGCCCACGGAGTTGTTCGTGAAATTTGTTACGAGTTAATGATTTAACGAAGCAGATTTAACGAACAAGTACACAAATATTGAATCTAAATTCCACGGTGATTAGGCCAATCGCGTGGGTGGAAAAACAGGTATCGAAAACCGAAGGCTAAGTCGATGGTGGAAAGTAGTTCTTTCACGGCGTGTCGTGCGCTTCGAACTAGTCCCGAGAAATCTTTTACAATATCAATAAACTGCAGCTCTTCATAATTATTCATTTAAATTATATTGTTATATCTCACGTAATAAAAAAAAATGCAAATTTAACAGCTCAAAAATTGTTTTGTTTGCCGACATTGTTTCAAAATATTTATTAAACTCAGCAAAAGAAAGGAAACTAGTTCGACTAAAAACTTTCTACATTTTGAAAGGTCGAAATATCGGTAAAAAGATATTTGCAACAAAGATGGCCGCCGATATTTCGGTGAGTATTAAGACGGTTAAACATAATAATTTTTCAATTCAAAGATTTCTAAATTTTGAAAGGTCGGAATATCGACTTAAAATATTTGAAACGAAGATAACGGTGCCGAAATTTCGGGTTCTGGGTGTTAAGCGGGTTAAATAGGACAACTTTTTAGGTTAGACATGCCGAAACTTTGGAAGGCCAATATATCGACCCAGACCTAACCTAGATACGTACGACAAAGCTAGGAGTGCCGATGTTTGAGCTTTTGGGTATTAAGAGGGTTAAAGTAAACCTCGTCGCAGTGACATGCACGATTACTCGAGTTTATGGTTTCCCATGGTTGGTCGATGGTGGTGCAGATGTAAGAACGCCAGAAGGACAGAGCAACGGTAATCTGGACGAGGAAAGACCGCCGACTTAATGCTAGCGGTTCTCAGGCATTCTGTGTCTCGAAGGTTTCCCAGGAAATCGTAATCTAAAAGAAACAAATCAAGAGCAGATCGTTAATGAAGTAGTTTACCCTCTTAATACATAAAAGCTGAAACATTGACTCCGCCATCTTTGTCAGAAATACTTTGACCCGATATACCGGGTTTCTAAAATGTTCACAAAAATTATCGCATTTCTGAGCTGAACAACAAATCCAGACATTATTTTTCGAAATGATATGTTGATCTTAAAAAATATCTTCTAAATGCATTTTTGCAAAGTATTTCTCGATAGTTCTTAGAAAAATTGTGGAGTACTAAAAGGGTTAATTAATGGGTACTGCGCATGCGGAAAGCATAAAGGACCCAAGTTACTAGCGACACTGTTTTATTTAGGGATTTTAATTGTTTATTTTATTAAGAGAGTTTAACGATATAATGTGACACCACGTTTTTGGAAAAGGATGTAAAACTTGCTGTGATTATTTCTTGTTATATTATTTAAATAGGGCCCATTTTTAGGTACAACCACTAAGCCCAGTTTTTTGTGGGAGGATCTTAATTCTTAATTCAGGGTCCGTTTTATCGCAAGTATATTCAGCCCTACATGACGGACCCAAATGCGCATAAATCCGTAATATTCTCGTGGTACGAAAACAAATCCTAAATGTTTCGTCCAATAATAGCGTCGTTGCCAAGGCAACCGAGTCCCAACGACATACAAGCTCCGCCCCTTCCGAGTCTATCTGACCTATCATCTCATTTAGAACTCAATCCTGGGGCCTTAATCACGCATATTAATATCTGCGAATTATTATCTATTAAATACACCGTACATACACATTAGATATATATTTCATACATCTATTAAATACACAGTTATGTGCTGCAAAAAAATATATTACTTTTTATTCACACCTGTTATCGTTAATCTGTTAATGTTAATTGTTAATTTACATTAAATGTGAATACACAGTTATGATCTTAAAAATATTGTATTATTTATTCATATAATAACGGATCTTTATGGAAGTTTGGGAATCACTGAGCCACAGGTTGCATAACGGTTCCACGCAGCATCCAGCATGCAGTATCGGATGTCAGCGGAAAAGAAAAAAAGTACGCGCACGCGCGTTAGCTCGTATCGTGGAAATGGTGTTATCTATTTTAATTAGTTCGTGCTGATTAGGATTACTTTCGGCTAATTTTTTGTTAATGACGTAGAAAAAGCATTAACTTAATTCGAAGCTAATTAATAATTATTACGTATAGGTATTATATTACAATTATAATTAAATATAAACAATATTTGCTCTCCTGATATTAAAACGGAATATTTAAATATCATCCACCCACGAATTAACAATTATTTATAACGAAATCTATAAATAAGTCGCGCAAGATAAATCGTAAAGTGCGATAAAAATTCCCAGGAAGCTCGAAATGATAGCTCGACGCGCATGCGCGCACATTTAATTACATGTAATTTACAAAGCGAGTATTACGTCGCCATGAAAGCCGGTTACCGTCGAAACCGAGGCCCCTTTCTTTCGGGGCCCGGTTACAGCACTGAATTCAGAAAGTGAAATAGAACGAGAGCGTATCGGCTTGCTGTGATTTTTATGATAGCCAATCCGGAAGTAGCGGATGGGTGCCTACAAAAATAGCCACGGTTTACGTGTAAGCCATTGCGCTTGCGCCCTGTGTCATGCTTTCAAAGGTTTTACTGTGGTTCTTGCCATTGGATCTCCTAAATGAACTTGCAGAGTGGAATTTAGATTACATGCTTTAAGTATTTCACCAGAAACGGGGACAAATATCGTTCCATTTGTTGCGGATTTCAAGATACATTATTATTGGCTACCCTGTGTATAAATATGCGAGAAGTGTTACGAAGTTACATCGTCCACTGACTCGATAAATACATCGTGATTCGCGGTTCAACCACCTGGAACTTCGTGACAGTTTGTTAACGCGAGGAGTTCGAGCGAGACCATCGAACGACTCATTTATTCTGCTTGTATAATTATTTATTAACTAATAATTGACTAGTAATTTGATTTTTGATCTTCCAACTCATAATTGGTCATTATTCAACATTTTAATGACTTAATATTCAGCAAGGCTCGTTAAAATGTCTTAATTAATTGCTGTAAACTACACATTGTATTAAGTCGGCCATTTTGGAGTCCAGATTTCGAAAGTTTAAATATTAATAACTTGTAAACGAGGGGTTAAATTGGAAAAAGTTAGAGGACTTTTTGATTTGTTTTCTTATGAGCTATAAATATACTTCGTGCTAAATGAATTCTTTATATATAATATATATAACCTATAACATAATCTCTAATCTAAAATCTGTATAATATTTAATATTTAATATATAATATATATAAAGATGGGAGATCGAAGCTCTATCTGACACTTACGTCACGAGTGCCTTCTTTACGGAACCCGACAGTAGAATAAATTCCACGAAGAGTTTCATGGTGGTTAAACGGTGGCACTAACTGCTTTCAACTGTTTCCGAGCATCCCCGCCATCTTAGAAGATGGCCTCTCTTCAAGGTCCGATTGCTTCGACCGCAAACAACTTCCGCCTCGAAGCCGGGCTCAAATTAATGCCGGCATAAACCACCCAAGAAAATATCCATTCACTTTCTGGCAAACGCGTTGGCTTCTGTATTCATTTTCCTCTTCTATGCATCTTCTTTCAGACCCCCCCTTAGGCAGCCATATTAAACTTTTACACGAAGAATTAACACCTTTGAGGTTAGGATGCGCTTATACAGGGTGGAGTATTTAAATGGCCCAGCTAAATATCTTCGTTATTTATAAACGTTTGAATGAACTTTGCGGAACAAAGTCACAGAGTTCCGTCGGGAAAAGGTGTCTTTCGGAGACATCTTTTTCACGATATTTCAAGGTTATTGCGAGAATATTTCTTGAAATCGGGGAAACGCCTGTACATTATTTTATGTGATTATATATTATATAGATATATATCACATTTTACATGGATTATATCGTAATATTCTTGATCCAGCGACACATTTCTCATATTTTATTAACAATATTCTGATGTCTCGTAATGCGAGATCATCCAAAATGGCCGCCATTAATATCAATGCAGGATCGAAGTCTCCTGATAAACTGGTGATCACTTCCGGTTTACAAATCCGATGTTATTTGGTAACAATAGTCCGATAAATAAAACACAATAAATTATAACTTGGAGTTAAACAGTTAAATAAACCATAAAACTGATAGGATTTCGATGTAAATATCAATTAGTATATTATATATAATAATATATTCATTATATCTTTAACGTATCCAGTTTTTGTATATATTTATGTTGTTTATGGTTGTTTGAAACAGGGACTTCATATTCACGTACAAACTTTAAGTTCTATTATATACAGTTATATTAGTTTATAGGTTATGTTCAGTTAATATTCCCGAGATTCTCGGAGTCTCTTCAGAAGTAACTTTCGAATTCCGCGCAAAAGGACCTTCGTCCAGCGCGGAAGGATAAAGGAATAAAAAAAGAGTGGAAAGAAATCAAGGATCGAGGAGGATGACTCGTAATCTTGGGCCTTATGATGCCCATTTCCTGTCTGTCCTTGGATCGACCGGTGCCGTAATTTAATGAGCCGGGCATAGTTTTGCGAGATCCACGGACCGATTTGATATTACGCTCGAGAACTTTGTTTAATTATTATCATTAACATGTCTCATTATTTATACTGACAGAACTTTTTACGGCTGCTATTATAATAATGATAATTTTTATAAAATAACCGACAAAACAATTCTAATTATTCGAGGTAAAAGGTTAATGTAGATTTAGTGGATTACCTATTCTTTTGCTATTTGATCAATTATAATATTCAATGTTTATCGGAATATAATATTTAATATTTACGATAATACAATATTTCATATTTATTATGTATGCCTTCTTTTCAAGGCTCTACGGTGACCCACAAATATCTACAGGGTGTCCCAAAAGTCACATTCCCGTAACATCATTCTATGAAAATATTAAAAACAATTCTATTTCAATTAAACAGAGTTTACATAAGTTTACATTTTCAGTAATATTTCTTATAAAATAATATCATAAATAATGAATAGGGTATGGTAACATTTTGGCCACCCCATATAATGCAGCCACGAAATATAAATCAAGTGCCAACCTAAATTAGCAGAAAAATTAACTACGATACATAAATTACACCATAAATAATATTCGTGTCTACTTAATAAGTTGCAAATCACAGTTGGAACAAAATACGAGCTCAGAGAAGTGGATTAATTAACAGTGTTATGAACAACGTTACTTTCTAGCCGCGGTTCATCAAACTGTCTCGCTTGACACTGATTTCTCGGGAAAAATTGCAAATGCATTTTGATTCGCACGCATTGTCCGTTCGCGCAGATCGAGGACGTCCGCCATTAAATCGAAGTGGCTCGGAAAAAGAGCGCCACGGATGGAAAGTCTTGTTGTGGCTTATCGCGCAGCTCGAGTTCCATCTCGATGTAATCGAGATACTGCAAATCGATCTCTCGAAAGGTGTCGAGAAATGAATTCGATATGAACAATATATTGGCTTGAGAAAAAGTTCTCGCGTTTTTTATCGTTTCCACTCGAAAAATATTACGGTTACAAACGAGGATTTATTCTAACAATTATCTTGTGTTAATTGATTTTTCAGAGAAACGATAAACTTTATGAAAACATTGTATTAGACTTTTTTGTTTCTCTGATTAATATCTACATGATATCAATTTTGGTTTGCTCGGAGGACCTTAGACTTTAAACTTTAAACGTGATTTTTGACAAAATCTATGAACTTTTGACAGCGCAACACGGTTATCTATTCATTTTCGTTCTTTTTATGTTCTTCTGTTCAGAATTAAGAGAAAAGGGAATAATTCCCACGCACAAATCAATCTTTTTATGCATTAATATAAACCAATCAAAATCGATGATTCTTTATCTGCAACTGAATCTAATTTCACCGTAATTTCCAAACTGGGGAAACTCGGTATCTATAAAATCAACCGTTGCATTGAACAATGCAGGAAACAAGGTTGAAAAGGCGCGCATGCGCGCATCTTGCCGTAATTTACAGCCGTTGAATAAAGTGTTCTTTTTTTCTCGATGTTGTAATAAGATTACGAAACGATTCTCGGGCAGATAACTGTAAACATGTGTGGGAGGCCTTGTGTTTCTTTTTTTATCGGACGTTCAGACTTTCCCTTTCTTTGGAAAAGTATTAATCGCAAATATACGTCTGGGTGCTGGGAAGAAGGCATGCTATAACTCGATGGAAAGAGGAGACTCTCTTTGTAATATACATATAATCTATATAATACATAATAGCTGGTATATAACCAATCAGAGATCGACATTTCATGCGACACTTTGATCAGAAGTGCCTTCTTTCCAGAACCCTACAGTACCCATAGACTTATCTATGCACGTGTGTGTGTGTGTGTGTGTGTAAGATTCAAACGAGTTTCTTATTACGGAAGAGCTTACAAGAGAAAGTTGTTAAAATCAATGGAACATAGATTACCGATAAAAGGAAAATGGCTAACGATTAATATTCTTGAATACTTAACGCTTTGAAAAGATGAAAAGCGATTCTCAGTCGGCGCGCAATTTCTTGCGAGTAATTCGAGTGGCGACTGAGAGTCGCCTTATAATCTAAGTTTGGACGATCCACAAATTAATTATACAGATGATATATTTAGTATTGTATGTTGATGCCACGAATTTGTGCGCACTCGCATTAATAATTCTATCGAATTCTATGAAAATACAGTGCATGCCATCGAATTTCATGATATTCCAGGGAATTACATGGAAGTCCTAGGAATTCCAGTCAGTTCTATTGAATTCTAACGGATTGTCAAGGAATTATATTGAATTTCGCGGGATTCCAACAAGTTGGATGGAATCACATGAAATTCCAACGAATCCCAGTGAGCTCCGTGGAATTCCGTGGAATGTGATTCCATCGAACTTGCTGGAATCCCGCGAAATTGAATATAATTTCTTGAATTGAATTCCTTGGAATTCGATGGAGCTCACTCGAATTCGTTGGAATTTCATGTGATTCCATCCAACTTGTTGGAATCCCGCGGAATTCAATATAATTAAATGGAATTCCATGAACCTCACTCGGATTCGTTGGAATTTCATGTGATTCCATCCAACTTGTTGGAATCCCGCGAAATTCAATATAATTTCTTGAATTGAATTCCTTGGAATTCGATGGAGCTCACTCGGATTCCTTGGAATTTCATGTGATTTCATCCAACTTGTTGGAATCCCGCGGAATTCAATATAATTCCTTGAATCGAATTCCACGGAATTCCATGAACCTCACTCGGATTCGTTGAAATTTCATGTGATTCCATCCAACTTGCTGGAATCCCGCAAAATTCAATATAATTCCATGGAATTCCATGAACCTCGCTCAGATTCGTTGGAATTTCACTCAATTCCCTTCAACTAGCTGGAATCCCGCGAAATTCAATATACTTCCTTAACAATCACATAGAATAAAATACAGCTGACTGGAATTCCTAAGAATTTAATGTAACTCCATGGAATTCAATAGAATTCACCGATGCAAAACAAAGAAAACACATCTTCCATTATCTGCATTCACCCTAAATTCATGTATAACCTAAAACAGCTTCACCTTTCGTCACCATCTTCCCAAGAGCCTACAGTTCACCAACCAGGATGTACTCGAACCAAAAACCGATGTGAATTAATATCACCAAGCCACAACACGGAGACCGATATCGATAGGTCACAATAATCTTTAAGCCAAGTTTCCAAATGCATCGTGAAAGCAATACTGTATTAAACACAGTGTTTAATTAAATTCGTCTAGACACCCACGATAAGCGAATCGACGTCGAGCATAAAAGGAGTACGAAGTGGAAGAAGTGGTAGTAGACAGACGGTTATACTTTTCTCTTACATAACACCGCCCCGAAGTTTCTGCTCGGCTTAGCGTGTAAGTACATAAGCGACCTCTCTCTAACAAAGGAACTAAAAAAAGCCTTAGGATTATAACCCTTTGGTCTTCATTTCCCGAATGTGATTTTTCTCGAATCCTTCAAATTACTTCAAATTAATAGTTTTCGTGTATTATAATTCATTCTTTCCGAGTAAAACATCGGATTTATACAAAAAAGGAATGTATAAGCTTGTAGAATATCGGAAAAGAGTTATTGAAATAAATAGTAACTAATTGATCAAATAATATTTCCTTCGAGAATGTTCCGGTGTATGATACATGAAATTCAAGAAAAATATAATGCACAGTTGGTTCAACAAACGGGTGGACGGAGACGCACGTGGTACCATTGGCGGCGGTAAGGTTATAACCTCACCTGACGAGTGTTGTAAAGTCTCCGTCGAGGAGAAAAGAACCGGTATCAGAGTCAATGAGAACTGGTTCGTGAAGGGAATATGATGTCACTTTCGTCCCGAAGCCTCGAGTCCTTCTAACTCCGAGAAGATAATAAAAGACGATACGCGTTGCGAATAACAAACAACTAACCTTAGATGATCCTACCGAGTGATTGTTAGTCCATATTTCTGGAAAGAAGGCGCGTGCTATATGCATTGCTATATAATGCGTAGACAACCACGGTGTCATATGTAATATGTAACATGTAATATGTATATGATATATACAACCGATAGAAGATCAAAATTGTACTATGTTTTACATGCTTTACATGTTTACTACGTTTATGTCGCGATTGCCTTCTTTCCGGGGCCCAAGAATCATTTTTTTGGGCACACAATGCGACCCATTATGCGAACCGATATGCGAATTAAGTTATAGAATATAAAATATGTATATGTATATGTAATATATAATCTGCAGAATATATAGTTTATAATATCATATATATCTAATGGAAGACGAAATACCACGTGAGATCTACGTCCCGAGTGCCTTCTTCCCAGAACCCAACAGTACACGAGTTTATCGTCGATTTACGAGTCATTGGACCCATTTTCCTTGGCCTTATTACGAAGACCATAATGGCGTACGTTTTACAAGGACTCGAAACTTGCTCGATTTCTGGGCCTCTTGAAGGATAATGTTTCCTCGGTTGGTGTTTTGAATTAATTTATTCTCGGGATATTTGCTTGTCCTTTGTCCGCGGCGGATTTGAAATTCAATGACCGCGACTGGATTGGTGGGGCCGGCTCTTTGACCGGTCACTTTTGATGCGTAGCCATTGGACAAAAGACTGGTTCCTGGACCGAGATTCGGACAACGGATCTTCTGCTTTCCGGACAGGTGCTTTTCTAATTAAGTTGCCTGACCTGTTTGCCGTTCCTCTTCCTTAAATTCAGCCCTAAGTTACTTTTTGTAAAGTTATATTACTAATCCGAACAGAGTTGCAAACGTTTCCTAAGAAAACTTCGCGATCGTTATTGGGGAAATGAGATGACGTTGCACCTCGAAATATAACATTGTTGCATTTTGAACTATTGCAACGTTGTATTTTGAACCACTGCAGCGTTGCAATTCGAACAGCACGCCGTCGCTGTTGTTGTCTTGCGAAAATGCTGTGTTTTGATTTAATGCAAGCTTGTATTTTGAATTAATACAATGTTGCATTTCGAAATACGACGATATTACATTTTGGACTGTGATAATCTCGTGTTTTGACTTACTGCAACGTTGCATTTTGAACTACTGCAGCGTTGCATTTTGAACTACTGCAACGTTGCATTTTGAGCTAGTGCAGTGTTGTATTTTGGAGTACTGCAGCGTTGCATTTTGAACTACTGCAGCGTTGCAATTCGATCTACTGCAACGTTGCATTTTGAACTACTGCAGCGTTGCAATTCGATCTACTGCAACGTTGCATTTTGAACTACTGCAGCGTTGCAATTCGATCTACTGCAGCGTTGCATTTTGAACTACTGCAGCGTTGCATTTTGAACTACTGCAGCGTTGCATTTTGAACTACTGCAGCGTTGCATTTTGAACTACTGCAGCGTTGCATTTCGAACTACTGCAACGTGGCATTTCGAACTACTGCAACGTTGCATTTCGAATTACTGCAACGTTGCATTTCGAATTACTGCAGCCTTGCATTTCGAACTACCACGGCAACGTAGCAATTCGAATTGCGAGCGAATCCTCCACTAGATTTATCCAGTGGATCGAAGCAGAACTAAACGATCTCCGATGTTGTAATCGGTTCTGACGACTATACACTATACACGTGAATCCTCCTATTCCTTCGACGAAGAAGGGAACGAGGAGGGTTCACCTTTCACCCTGAAGTAACTGTACAACGAGGAAAGTCAGGGAATGGATTATGCCAGGAGAAACAAACGACTACAACTTAAGTAGAACCTGTTGCGATTACGTGTTTCTTATTATATTTATAATAAACGATCATTACGATCCAATAACAAGTCGAATCACCCAGTAAACTATTTGCAAGATCCTAGAATTTAAAGACATCGAGACCAACTTGCATACTATAACTTTACATGAATAAATTTGCAAATGGCGGACATTAAAAGTCTGGCTTCTGGCAGACTTAACATTGTATTAATCACTCGCGTCATTTTATACATAATTTTTTAAGTATTCTCGAAACTTGAAGCATAAAATGTAATGAAAATATCCCGGCATATGTTAATAACCCCGTGCGGTTCATTATTTATACAATGAAGTATATTTTTATCATTGCGCACAAAATGCCAGAAAATGGCGGGCCGCTTAAACTTATTCAGGAAAGCGGTAATTACTATTACCGCTACATAAATGACTCTAAAGCCGCGGTAATTAATATTTCTGTGTCCTGTTGCAAAAACCAGTTTCCCGAGACACGTTTTGTCTGCACTTCGACACAGTAACTTCGCGAAAAAACATTTGCAAACCGTTCCATTTTAAACTATTACGGCAACGTAACATTTCGAATTGCTCTTCTTTCCTTAAGTCGCACCATTTTCGCGTAATACCAACGTCACCCATAGAAACGCATCTTAATGAAGAACTAAAGAATGGACACCGGGTATATAATCGAGCGGAAGATAGGAGAAAATTCTAGCAAATCTTATTGGCGCAGATGGAAGCGGTCGGAGTGCATATTCGCTTAGGAACAATTCGTTCGTGATTCAGACTCGAAAGCGTGGGCGTAGACGATGGAATCGGATCAAGAAGGGACCATAGGGCCCCTCGGGGCCCCACGAGTTCACTAAAGTGAAAGTCGCGGATCGACAGTCAGTCGCGCCGCGACCATCTAGCCGTTTGCATCTCGCGCTCCTTCGATTCTTTTTTATATCCCCACCCCCATTCGTCGACCTTGGACCAATAAAAAATCAGCATCGCGAGGAACAGTTCGTTTGTTAATTAAAGGTTCATTCGTGTAAAAGATTTGTGAGAAAACGAAGGGTGAATATGAAGATTAAGTAAAGTGATTAACGGGTGCTCTTCGTGGATTATCGAACTGTTGATTGTGACTCGCAGGTAAATCGAGTTCTTTTTTTTATGTAGATTTTTTATGGATTTTTAATGAATGTTTTTCATGAGAATGAGATATGCTGGGTTTTTTGCCTTTTTTTGGTTTTCGGCGTTTATGTGGAAAAGTTTAACGATGTGTTTCGAAATCACGGAATAATATGAATTTCATATTAAGAGCTATTATATTAATGCTATTATATTATTATAGTTATTCCGTAAAAATTTGAATAATATTAGGATTTAAATATAAAAACGGCTAATAATGATCATAAGAATAAACAATTATTTTATATGTTTGTATGTTTATAAAATAATGTTCATTTATTTAAATATTACCACATTTTCATTCTTTGTCGATAAATATGCATTGCCCGCAGATAATAACTTTTTCATTTACATTATTATTTACTACGTGAACAGTAGTTCATTTTGTGTAAATCACGTATAATTATTAATCATACATCGTAATTTTTATATATATATATATATATATATATATATATGTATGTATTCATTTTTTATGTTTTTAAAGTAATCGTTTATTCTGCCGATCGTTATTAGTCGTGTTTCACCTAAATCCTAATAAACTACACACGATTGTTTAATTACATCTTATCGAAATAATATCGTTTCGTGGTTACAAATAAATCAAAAATTATTATTTTTGGCGGGAAAACTGAGGGATTTTTATGAGTGCAGGATCATGAATTAGTCCGAAACATAATAGAAGATCGTAAGTAAAAACAGGCAATATATAATTGAATAAAGATCGCTTTCTATTTACGCGTTAAAAACGCACGAGTCTTCTATCCAATCTAATATTATCATATAACATATATAACCAATAATATATCGGAGTCCCACGTGACATTTAAACCACGAATTCCACGATTTCGATTTAACACGCTCGAAGAAATGCCTCCAAAAATCTGCACTTTTCAATTATATTACATACATCTTGCTTGAATTAATGAATTTCGATTTCAAAATACGTTCCCTAATCTTATCAAAAAATACGTAATACCGTTTCATATGAATTTGTTAATTTATTACATATTTATGTTCATATTTAAAGTTCTTGAGTGAAGTAGTTGGTCTTTATAGAATTAATACGTAGTGGTTTTTTAGCGGCTATTTATGAGACCAAGAGAATTTGTAAAGATCTCTTGGTCTCATAAACAGAGAATTTGAAAAGATCTCTTGGTCTCATAAATAGCCGCTAAAAACCACTCCATATTAATATTTATGTTCAATATGAAATGTGGATTTGAATTGCACGAGTTCAATGTACACAGACATTTTTCGGGGAACCAATGTACCGCGTAATTCGAGGGGTTAAGTGTGTTTCTTTTTGCTCTGCGAGATAACGAGAAAAAGAGAAAAAGCAAGACAAGGCAAACTTGTCTTCGAGATATCAGCGGCTAAGTTAACAATCGAGTACCCCGATTCCGAGTTCCAGTGTGTGAAAGGCCTAACCTCGCAACGTCGACCGCGCGCAATAACGGAAATATTAATGCCGAGAAGTTCGTTGGTACTTTCGAGCGTGGACTCTAACGAGCCACGAATCGATCGGTACGTGTTCCTTCTCCACGTCCTGTTCGTTTCGAACCACCAGGCGTGAAGGCCCCCGGTGCCTTACGGTACATTGGGACCGATGCGTTACTAATTTCATGCGTAATATCGGCCCAACGTAAAGAAATTTACTAAAGAATTATATTCAAACATAATACGAAACAACTATATACAAGTTTGTTTACTTATCCTTTGAATAAACACGTATGAAAAATAAATACATAATAATAATATGCTGTTATATATGTTATTAATAAAAATGTCTTAAGGCGTTTCCTTTGGAAGAAAAATTGCGAAACCATCTGGGAACTTTTATCTATGCAAAAATAAGGATGGATGGGGAATATAAATTAATTGATATAATTATGTTTATGTCACATGATTAATCGTTGGTTTTTTCTTGGGAAGCATCAGACTACCCGATAAATTTTATATTGTTATCAATTTTGATAAGCAATTGCATTAAAGAAATAGTGGACAATGGGGAAATATATGCCGAGGAAGAAGAGAAAGGAGTTAATTCATAAACATTATCATCCTTGCACTCTCTTTTTTTTCTCAATCACTGTCATTGGTCAAGCAAGGATAAAGAGTTATCCTTGGTCCAAAGATTATTTCTTGAATAACAGTTTAATCAGATAATTAATGAGATAATCAACATCGCATTCTGAATCCACGAAACCTTGACTTATTTGTTAACCTTAAATGCTAATCCCAGTTACTTCTCAAATCTAATTACACTAATTAATTGGCCGTTTAGTCAGTGTCATTGGTAATGGATAATCGTTCTTACCCTTCTACGTTTGTTGCTAATCCTCCTCGTTGAATAACAGCACTGTTAGAATAACAATTAACTCCACGTTAATGGATGCGGTACGCAATTAGTGTTAACATTTAAGATTAATTGGGAAATACTTGGAAATTATTAAAACCGCGAAGAGCTTCGCGGAGGAGAATTAAGACGAGCATTAAGATGTACTAATTCCAATATGGCTGAATACAGTATTATAAGACGATCGTATAAAATCGAAGAGGACCTATAAACTTCTACAATCTACGTTCAAAGCTTAATTAGGAATTTATAGCAAAATTGCATCACACATTTATCAACTAAATACAATATTAGAAAGAGTTATGGCGTGTCCCGTGTCTTCTGCGCATGTCCGTAATACGGAGCTCTATGTCTCGCAGGTCATTGGTTGAACTCACTCTTCGTGCTTTATACTCTAATATTATTGGCGGAGATATGGGGAAGACTATAGAATTGTTCTTTCTTAAAATCTCACTAAATCACTTTAAAGCGGCAGAGAAGGGCCAGTTCCACGAAAAGTCGATATCAGGAATTGATATCGATGAAGTAATAACCAAAGGAATGACTACAGCATTCAGGAACTGGTTATAACTTCGCGGAATATATTCCGCGGCGATCGGTCGCGTTCAAAAGAGTTTTGCGTATCGGCCAACCGATACTAAGCGCCGATAGACACGTAATATAATGTTTTGTATCCCTGGGAGTGGAAAAGTGGGGGTGCAGAAACGACGGGGAGAGGAGAAGAGGGGAAAGTTTGGACCTCCGTGGCCTGGCAAGCAAAGATACCAGCTCGAATCGAGAGACCTTTCACGTTCCCTTCGTTCTCCGATTATCTAACTCGTTTAGAGTCAGCTGCTCGAGAGCTATAGGGTGTCTCGTGTGAGAACGCAACCCTCTCGGTCAGATTTGTGGTCCGTTCTGCGCAAGTCCGTAATATGCAGCTCTATTTCTTGCTGGTTATTGGCTGAACTCACTCTTTGTCCTCCTTACTTTAACCCTTTGCACTCGAGAGGCGACATTAAGATTTAGTCCAATTATATTTTGTTGTTAGATGTTCAATCACCAACAACTGGAGTAAAGTTTAATGTCGCCTCTGAGTCGCCACTGGAATTACCACAATAAATTGAGTGACTACAGAGGCATCTTTCGTGTGCAAAGGGTTAATATTATTGGTCGAAATATTAATGAAACTAACACAGAATTGCTTCAATCTTCTTCAGTTGACGGAAACTCACGCGGCTTCTTGTATTCTTACTTATTTATTAAGTTAATTAAAGCTTAAGACTGGTTTCCATGAACTTGTAACGAATATCGGGTCGTTTCTATTTGGGATTTAACGAGGTTTCAACCATTTTATTTCTTTAAATTCCAAATTGAATTCATCGAACTCCATTACAATCCAAGTATTACAGGTCTGGCATAATAATGCAATAAATTGTATTAAATAAATAAACTAATATACATACAATACACTGCTTTCTATTAGATATCCGAGGTTTGATATTAATATTGAAAACAGAATTGTTGAATATTATTAACAAACACCATATATAAGTCCACTCGCAATTAGTTCGACGTTTCCTCGATAGTTCGTGGGCCGGGATGAAAAAAATTAATTTCCAGATATAAACAAAATGGTTTCTCACGGCGCGGATTGAAAGTACGAGGGAAACGTGGGCGAGATTTCGCGTTATCGAATCACTGATCGAACAACGGGCCCACATTGAATCGTGTAACTCTGGACTTTATAGGGAAACAATGGCGATCTTTTTCTTGGAAATACATCGATACTCCGCTTTTTATTGTACACTCATACTATTTACCGTTTTTTTTCAATAATAATACCAATCAAAAATAAGACCATGGTCTTATTATGAATTAAGGTCTTTTTTTAATATTCATTATAAATGTACATTATTATCTACTGTTCTAAAAATAAGACCCGGTCTTATTGCCGAAAATTGTTTTTTTTAACAAAAACCTCGGTTGTCCAATAAGACCAGGTTTTCCGAGTCACAAGTGCCTTCTTTCCAGAATCCAATAGGAGATTCGGTGCACCGTGCGTTAATATTATTATAATAAATATCAATATTAATATAAAAATTCTTCCTTGATATTAACATCATTTTGCATGTAAATGCATATGACATATGTTTATAATGATGATATATGTTTTTCCAACATATTTTTTGATTTACTTATATCATATAAATACAAACAGAACAATAATTCGATATTATTTTCATAAATACACAAAAACAGATGAAAAACATCTGTTGTGTCTATTATGGCAGTATCAGAAAGTAAGTTGACGCTTCAAAAACCATATTAAATATCATATACTTTAATTGAAATAATACCAGATGTGGTATCCTTTCGCTTCTATTATAACTTTAAAGCCATTGGGTGTGTTCTTGATTAATTTATTAATAACATCCATGAATATATTATTCCATTCAGACTTTAACGCTTCTATTCAAATACCTTTGTACTTTCTATCGCCTTTTGGCACATTTCTTTTTAAATGATCCCATAAATGTTCAATTGGATTCAGTCTTTTTTAAAAGCTCCTCACATTTCTCTCCAAACATAATGTCATCTATTATCATTCAAGACTTTAAACTTTCACTCATCACTTCATAAAATATTTTCCATAAGAACATTGGTTTGTTTAAATGTTCATATGTGAGTTGTAATCGTGTTATTTTAATATTTATTAATTGTAAGGTGTCGTTTGTGTAGTTCTAAGAAGACCTTCTCATTCCACCTCCGTATTAAATTATTAATTATAAACATAATGCAGTGTATCGAATGGGATTCACTTATTTAATAATAAATCGGCAATAGAAAACGCTGGTTGTACGATCCGCAGATAAGAATTATACGATAATGCATTGATAAACTAATAATTCAGGAAAGTTTCTAACCTCGCAAACTTACGCGAATCCGTCGGTGAATCGAGGTCGCAAAAAATCGAACTAAATTCGCATTATCCCTGAATTTCTCTTAAATCGGATCCAAAATCGTAACGAGCGGTCGTTAAATTGTTAATTTGTAACAATTCAACTGTTATTTGGTTAAAAATATTGATATAACTTACTGAAATCACGACGTCAATCGTAAAAGCATCTCGCGTGACCGTTGATCGGCTGGCGTGTGACGCGCAACCGCCTCGCGCATCTTCCCAAGCCGTAGCGATGTGTTTACAATTTGTGGCACTTTCAATTAGTTTTAAAATTAATTAAAGTACCGTATAATTATCGGAATGTTCATAAATTTTGTAATAGTTTATTAATTATCTATTTAGTGATAACAGAACGGTTGTTAAATTATAATATTACGATGTGACGTACGAATATATAAATCATTTCTGATCGAACAACTGTATTTATATACCTTAAAATGAATAGAGTATTATACTTATAACTTTAATTATATTGTTTAAAGTGCTTAAAAGTTAACAAGTGTGTTGTATCATTATTAGAATGTTCATAAGCTTTGTAATATTATACTTATTATCGATTAAATGAATGTTAATATTGTTTGAAAATTGGAGTTTGCAATATTTAATGGAATTAATGTTTTCTGGTTCATTTCTGTGGATGGCTCTAATATTAGAGCGATAA
Source organism: Nysson spinosus (assembly GCA_910591585.2). Taxonomy (NCBI): domain Eukaryota; kingdom Metazoa; phylum Arthropoda; class Insecta; order Hymenoptera; family Crabronidae; genus Nysson; species Nysson spinosus. The sequence continues at coordinate 2,479,478 of OU342844.1, read as the reverse complement.
TAAACAAAGATACATTCTATTTAAATAATCAAACTGAATCAATCAAAGTATAATTAAGATATAAAAATATACAAAATACATTATGCAATATATTCTACTTAAACAATCAAAAACTAATAGAAATTCGCGTATTGTTTTGAGCAAACAATTAACATAACTACCATCCACTGATTCCAGATCAACAAAGGAATCCCCTAACCCATCGAGGGCCCAAAAACTCAGAGAAAAAAACAAGATGGCGAGACAACAGACGTCTGACCGGAACATTCCTCATCTACGTGACATCTTTGGGTTCGGAAGTAAATGGGAAAACACGCGGATTCAAGCGGAAGACAAGGCACCGGGTCACGACAGTGCGATTTCCGTTGGCTCGACGTCTGGCGAGGAGGAGAGTCCAAAAAACAGTAAAAAAAAGAAGTCCCGGCGTCGCGACAACAGCAAAACCCTCACGGAAAGTGATGTGAAACATCTCGAGAGACATTTGTCCATGAAGAAAACAATTCGCAAGAAGATCATGCGTGATCTTCAGCAAGCTTTTGTCGAAGATCCCAATGAATTTCGTGTGGATGACATTCCGCCGGAACAACTCAAGGCGGAAATCAATATTCAGAGTCTAAGCTTTGGAACACCCTCGCAAAAACAAGGACGCACGCGTGGCAACGCTGAGAGTACCTTCCTCGACATGTTGCGCGCTGGTGGGGGTAAGATCCTTCGAAATTTATTAGGTTTTTGAGAATCGGGGGTAAATCTTGTCGTCCAGTCTTTAATATACCGGGTGACACCGAAACAGGTGGTCAAACTTTCGTACTGTATTCTAATCTAATCCATATTTAATAGGTTTTGTAAACTACTTTTTAATCGGTATTGATAGGTATCACATTAATATTAAATATTTAAGTAATTCCTATTTAATTGGACCGAGAGATTCTTTTCGATTATGGACAGCAATGTTCAAATTTGAACTCTATAATACAAGCGTATTATATTATAATATTATAATATATGATTTCTATAATCTATCTATTAATCAGTATTAATTGGCATTTTACTAATATTCAATATTTGTAATTCAATATAAAATTATTGTTCATTATTGTCACCAAAACTATTGAGAGCAATTTTCAAATTTATCTACTATAATTTACAAGGTTTTATCCATTACAACGGAAAATTGGCAGTTTATACTCATATTTTATAGGGTTAGAAAAAAATGGCGCAGACGGGGACAGAGATTCCGGCCACGGGGGTTCCCCGACGAGGGAGACACCAAGTTCCCATGACACCGACGATGAGTCTAGTTATCCCTATGAGACACCGGTTGCAACCCCCACCAAGAAGAGCGGTAATTTCTGGAGACGTTTCACCATGAAGAATCGCAACAAGCGGTAAATGGTCGCGCATGCGCGGAAACCATGATGCACAAGGTACACTCCTCCCCCAAATAAATGTGAAGCACGTGGTGCAAAGCGGCGAAGATAAACTTCCCCCTTCCCAGAATTCCCTAGTGGCTCACTTTTATTTGTAACTAGTGTACTCAAGATACTTATTTCGATTTCTATGACTTTACCAACTTAGTTATTCAAAGCAGAGCTTGCAACTGTGATATACATAAATCCCCACAACTTGTCCCGCGTGAAAACTCCCCATGTTTTACCCCAACCGCGAGAAGTTTCCAGGGTCACGCTAAAAAATGATTGGACCAAACGGAACGGAGAAAACCAATAGGAAGTGGGTCTGTATTTAGGGGGTAGTTTAAATGAAATTCATATTTTTAAAGTATATTTAAAAATATTAGAAACCTGGAAGAATGTTGGGTGTTTCGTACGCTTGATTTTTGACTTTGATTCGGTGACGGAAATAATTGAGAGTTGATTTTACGAACTCGAATCTTGTATTTCGAAAATGATATCGTTTCTGTAAAATTGCAATGTAATATGGCGGAAACAAATACTTTACCTTATTATTATAAAATTTGTCGAATTACATGAGAAACACATTACATGAAATTACATGAAATTCAACAATGAATAAAATAAATATTAAAAATGATTAACGATATGCAATCAAAGTCAAATTGTACGCGTGTGTAATGAAGCAGACAACCAACAGAATAAAAAACAACTTCCAGTAATACTGATAGTTTTCGTAATTCGCGCAACATTAACATATCAACAATCTCTAATCGAGACACGACCAGACAATATTTTACGAAGAATTCCAATATACACATATTTTGAGAGAACTTTTTTTAGGCGTACACTTTCGGAAGACTTTTTTACGAGATTTATCTGTAAATATACTTTTTAGTGTCAAGTGACTTGGAAACTTCTTGAGAGATCACGATTAACAATCCGTAACGTTACGCGCAACTTTTGGTGTGTACTTAAAAGTAATAAATTAGGGAAACTAGAGAATACGCGAAAACACTTTCCATCGATCTACGGAAGAAAGTTATTTTCGAAATTTTCTTGTCGATTACAAACACGACTTGTCACTAGAGATTCAAATTCCCTAGAAACTGAGCTTTGCACCAGAAATTCAAATGTTCTAGGAACTAAATTGTTCACTATGAACTCTGAATCCATTCTTAAATTGAACTTTGCACTTCAAACTCGAATTAAACAGAAATAGGAATTTCACTTAGAAATTCGAATCCCCTAGAAATTCAACTTCTCACTGGGAATTCAAATTCCCTAGAAATTCGATCTTCCGTATATCGAGGGAGCACAGTGCTTAGAATCTAAGGGTGATTAGTTTCAATTCTTTCTACAATTTCATTTGAAAAACTACATTGTACATTTTTAGTATTAGCTAGTCAACTTAACACCTTAACGCCGGAATGAATTTTGTTTCATCAAAAACGGAGATTTTGAATCTCCTCTTATCGAATAAACAATGAGAACAATAAACACTTACAACAATTAACTTCGATTTATTCTAAAACAACAGTAAACTGTTTCAAATATATTAATATTAATGATACGTATTCGTGGATATTTCCTGGATCACAAAATGGCGGAGAATAAAACCATCATGGCGATGGTTGACCTTATTCGGTGTTAAGGTGTTAATAAGTTATGCGGCGCGAAGTATGGAGAATGAATTACGATATTGAATTTATTGAATTTTATCGGAAATCTTCCATTCGTGAAATCGAGATATCATTACGTAACTGTAAAAACTCGGATTTACATTGGTGTGACTAGGAACCGGAAGTGCTTCTACGAAATATATACACACATACAAGTTGGTATACAAGACAGTATACTTGTATTATATACTGTAAAACATAATATATACTAAATACAATGCAATATATAATATAAAGTATACCTACATAATTGTTTATATCTCATATTTAATATAAAAGGTGATAAATAACTCGATGTGGCTCCCAAAATCGATCCTTTCGATATCTCCGAGTGATCGATATCGTAAGCGAGACTCCTCGCGCCATATTGAATGTAAACGGAAGTATGAAAGTTGACTTTACATCGAAAGGATTGAGTTTGGGCGCCATTTTTACTCGTCGCGTGGAGTTCCACGAGTTCCTACGAAGTTAAACTTGCGTTTTTTATTTTCCTGCATATTAAACGTGAAATATAAACAATGATATTGAGTGTAAATTATAATATATTGTATATTGCATTGTATCAAGTGTATGATGTATTATTTCTTCATAATATAATGTTGGTATTCAGAGCTACATTCCATTCCTCGTCGCACCAATTTAATATATACATATTATGCATTGCAACATTTAATATTTATTATATAAGCTATCGGTGTTTTAACTTCCCATTGTTCCTACCGTTTAAAAATACACATCGCCTCTTCTAGTTAATATTTCACGAGCAGAGGCGGATTGATAATAATAATTTAGGTGCTTCAGAATTGTTAGTTATGAATTAGGGAAATTTCGGATTTAGCGGAAAATATTGAATCCCTGTGAATTTGGTATTATTTGTGCAATTCTGATAAAGGAATACTATTCTCTCTTGAAACTCGAAGGAAATCGAATCGATTATTTATAAGATGTATAAATAATAAATAGTGTTTTAACAACCACCAACAGAATAGTACTATTATTAATATTAGTATTATATATATGAAATAATTATAGCATTTAAATTGATCTTCCATGCCAGATCCACAGAATACGGAAAAGTTAAACAATAATTCAATAAACATAGATGGTTTAACTTAAAAATCTAATGAATTTTACGGAAAGAATAAAATATTATTTAAAACTATTTGCTACGTGCACTGAATTTAAATGAAATTAAGTGAAACAACTTGCTTAAAGTATGTCTAAGTTTAGAACAAACTTGTATAAATGGAAGAAATACGTACAGTTGGCTACAGCGACTCTGAAACAGTGCAGGCAACCCACTTCGTACCATTTTTTCAGTTTATAATCGATGTATTGGCTGTATAGAGGCCCGAGAGTTGGCTGGCATGGCGCAGTCGCTTCCGATTGGTTGCGCCTCTTCCTTAGACCAATAGGAACCAACTCTCGAGCGGAACTCATGAAAATTTGAATATTCAAACAGAATAGTTTTATTATTAATGTAAATCATTACGATTTAATTAATATCCGAGTTTATAGTAAACAAGGAAAATAAATAGAAATATATTGGATGAAGTATAAATTAGAGTCTACTTCTGGAAATACTTTTCCACAGAATTTCATAATAATTAATAAATTCAGACTAATCAATTAATTAAAAAATAATTAACAAACTGTGTTCTTGAAACTCTGGAAACTATGGATTCGAAATGTGGAATATCCGAATACTTTTTGATATTAACAAGTATATAATTATTTTGAAAAAACTAAAAAGGGTGCAGAAATAATTAATTATATTCTTTAATCTCTGCAAAATATAGGTTTCGAATTTTCAATATTTGAGTGCCTTTTAGTCGGCAATTAAAATAATTATCTGTGGCTCTGGAAACTATGGGTCTGAGATTCGACGTATTTTCTACGCCATATTGAAAATCCGCCATTGCTCGTGACGATAGAAGATATGCTTTTTAATGAGACCATTCGTTATCACGATCTGATAACGAACCAAGATTATCTTGCAATGCTAGAATTAGCTTAAATTGTATGATACTCGAAGTAATATCGATGTAAGGGTAGCTATATGTATATTAAAATAAACGTTCTTTTTCAAAATGGTTTCCTCTCATTTCTCGAGAATCCCGTAAAAAGATTTATTAAAACGTAACAAGTATAAAGGGCGATCTTATAAATCTTTATATCGTGTAGTAAAAAAATATGGTTTAACATCTATAATATTGCTCTCCTATTGGAGGGAGGAATATAACTGGTTCGTATTTTAGGTTACCGTTTGTTTATTGGTTCGTGAACTTTGGTGGGCGTTTCTCGACAAACGCGGCCATACCTTCCTTTTGGTCAGCCTGGAACAGTTATTAATCAAAAATACGTAATGAATTGTATTACTTACATACTTAACCTATAAAACGTAATGGAATGTTATTATACAATACAAATATAATATGTTATATTACATCTAACTAATAAAGAACGTATCAATACAAGTTAATATAAAAAACGATCGTTTGAAACTGAATAGATTTAGATCGATTTGAAGTCGTGGATTATATTTATATTTCGATGTTATTCTACGTTTGCAGATATTATTTGTTATATCGCAGTATATTTAATACTGTAATGTAAGAGATAATATAATATAACGTATTATTTTTATATTATTACATCGCTGGTTAATAAAAAACACAGAAGATTATAACAAAATCATTTTATACCGTCGCAAAAGTGCCATGGAACATTCTCTTCTCGAAGTGTAGACCTTCTTGGAGGGTGGTTTCATAAGCTACAAAAAGAAAGTGAATTAACACCGTAATAAAGAAATACATTTGCACGTTTTAAACAAAGAAATACCAGTGTTAACGGATTCCTTAGCCATGGAAACAATCAATGGCGAATGAGAAGCAATCTTTTCACCCAACTTCACAGCTTCACCTACAACTTTGTCGGCTGGGAAGACTTTGCTGACCAAACCTGAAGAAAGGATTTCCTGTTTTGGATCTGGTGACATGATTTTTGTCAAACTTTTTTGGAAATAAACCAACCACTCTTTTCTGCGTCTTCAGCAGTGAACTGGTTTCCGCTGAGGACGATTTCCATGGCTTTACTTTTGCCCATCACTCTGGTCAGCCTCTGGGTGCCACCGGCGCCAGGAATGGTTCCGATGCTGATTTCCGGTTGGCCGAACTTTGCTTTGTCGCCGGCGTAGATTATGTCGCACATCATGGCGAGCTCACAACCTCCTCCCAACTACATAATTGTTTACTTTGTTATTATATTAACAGCTGAATGTACATCATCATATTTTGCTCAAAATAAAGCATGAAAAATTGTTCCGCTTGAAACTGCAGAATTTTTAATTCCCGGAAATATCGGCTCGATAGATTTCTGACAAAGATGGCGGAGCGGATATTTCGACCTTTCGGTATTAAAAGGATTAAGTTATTCGTTTGAAAAGAATTTAGACATAATTTTATAGTGAACATGGTAGATTATAATATGTGGATCGAAATAGACATCTTTTTCTATCATTATCGTAATGTTTAATTAGCCAGCAGTAATTATGTACTGTCATAAACATTAACTATTTACCGCGTAGCCGTTGACAGCAGCAATCACAGGTTTCGCTGCTTTGGCGACAGCATTCCAGTGTGACAGGAAGTTTGTTCTTATACAGTTGGAGTACGTGTTGTTAGCCATTTCTTTAATGTCAGCACCTAAACGAAGATATTGTTTGGTGTTTAAATCTTTGCGCCATCTTGGTCGCCATTTTGTGCGTTGTAAGGAAAAGAGGTATTTAATATTATCAATAATTTATTTGTGTGAGAAATGTTACTACTGCTACCAATTTTAATAACTTTCTGGTAGAACTAATATTATATTAATTATACAATACGCTCTATATATGCATATTAACGATTCATATTTTTCAAATATTTCGAACTGAGAATAAAAATATTTCGCGGAATTGGAGGATTGAGAATTCTATAATTGGTAATTGCAATCTTATTTTATTGGAAGGAAGTATATATGTACAGATATATCCTTCCAATATTATGTATAATATATAATATTTCGGAATAATGAATTTCCCATTTTTAAATATGATAATATTGTTAAAAGAATTAATAATACAATTCATATAGAAGCAATTCCACGATCAATATTATATTATATTATATATAAAAAGGATGTCAGTACTGTATGTAACAAATATACATATATATAATATATTCAATAAATATAAGAGCAGAAGTTTATATATCAATGCAAAAGCTTTACTATAAAAAGTATGGAAAGAGAGAAATATTATTATTGTTACTAAATAAATATAAAAATTATTAATATATAAGTATTTATAGAAAAAGAAGAGCTATAATTTGTCAATCGGCAGCACAAAGTGTCTTATTAAGTACTTCTTTATATAAAAAGTAATCTCGAAGTGCGAAAGGGGGCTGAAGTTGCCAACTTAAAGTGTATCCTGAAATTGCCAACTTCTAGTGTATTCTGAAATTGCCAACTTCAAGTGTATCCTGAAATTGCCAACTTCAAGGGTATCCTGAAATTGCCAACTTCAAGTGTATCCTGAAATTGACAACTTCAACTGCATCCTGAAATTGCCAACTTCAAGTGTATCCTGAAATTGTCAACTTCAACTGTACCCTGAAATTGCCAACTTCAAGTTTATCCTGAAATTGCCAACTTCAAGTGTATCCTGAAATTGCTCACTTCAAGTGTATCCTGAAATTATCAACATCAAGTGTATCCTGAAATTGCCAACTTCAAGTGTATCCTGAAATTGTCAACTTCAACTGCATCCTGAAATTGCCAACTTCAAGTGTATCCTGAAATTGTCAGCTCCAAGTGTATCCTGAAATTGTCAACTTCAAGTGTATCCTGTAATTCCCAACTTCAAGTGTATTCTAAAATTGCCAACTTCAAGTGTATTCTAAAATTGCCAACTTCAAGTGTATCCTGAAATTGCCGTCATCAAGTGTATCCTGAAATTGCCGACATCAAGTGTATCCTGAAATTGCCAACTTCAAGTGTATCCTGAAATTGCCAACTTCAAATGTATCCTGAAATTGCCAACTTCAAATGTATCCTGAAATTGCCAACTTCAAGTGTATCCTGAAATTGCCAACTTCAAGTGCATCGTGAAGTTCCTATCGTATACTTTACCTGCGGCGAAAGCTTTCTCGCTGCCAGTGATGACGATTGCACCAACATTTTCATCTTTTTCAAAGTTGGCAAGGGCCTCTTGGACTTCTGTCATCAATTGGTTGCACAGCGCATTCAAAGCTTTTGGTCGATTCAAAGTGATTAGGCCGACATTTTTCTTTTCCCCGGTCGTCTCGACTTTGATGAACTCGTAGTTTCCGGTTTGGGCTGCAAGGAAACCCGTCTTTATATTATCTCACGTTTCTCAGAAATCTCAAGTTTTAACGTTAATATTAAATATTTAACACAAACAATAACATTGTTTTATGTTTTCTATATTCACCAAAATTCACTGCATTTTGTGGATAATAATAGTTGTGATATTAGAAATAGATTTAAGTTAATTAATAAAACTAAATATAAAATCCCAAACAAAAAACCGTGCTATATTCGAATTACTTTTAACTCAAAATGGCAGACAAGTCATTTTGACCCCTTTAGTAGTTCTAGTGTTAATTTAAACACAATGTCCATGTAATCATCGGAATCCAGATAAAAATAAGTACAAAGCAAGCAAGTGCTACGTCAATGAGTTCTTCCACGCGCGAAATTTGGTTCGAGATAACGTGCTCTTCTTGAATTCTTAATCGAAGCGGAGACCGAATTCGTTTAACCTTCATTAAAGCGTTACATAACCTTTCGCGATTGGATAAACAGAATGAAGTACATCATGCCGTGAATCGAAGCACGGAATTCCATAAAACGTTAAACCCAGTGCATTATAACTTTTCTATGGTGCATCTAGAAATACCTTGCAGATATGCACTTTTGAAAATATTTATTAAGATCAACATATTTTTCGAAACATAAAGTCTGGAAAATTATTCAACTTATACATGTCGAATTCTTTTGTGAAAATTTCGGCCAGTCACACGTCGTTTTCTTTTTATAGGAAGTCAGTTGGAAAATACAAAATGGCCGCCGTATTGGGGTTGCAGGATTCTTGTCAAAGAATTATTTTAGAGTACTATAATGTTGTGATACTATTTTTTGTGTTTCGATTGGGAAACTCTTCATTAATATTATTTTCGTGTTTATTTCGATTCATTTTGATAGAATGAACTGCGTATTATTACTTTTACTATTAATTATATTATTAGAAATTATATTAAAGAATGAGAATCATAAGTCCATGAAGGACTCGTTCTGCAACCCCAACCTGGCGGCCATTTTGGATTTTCCGGCATGCAATGGCGGCCAGCTTGATAGTTCAGTAGATAAACGTTCATCTATATCATTAATTGTATGGTTTTGTAGATAATATTCATATATAATCTACTCTGATGTATATTTTATCATAATATTGCAAAAGTTTTACTTTTAACGCAACAAATTACAAGCATTTTTAACATGTTTTTAGATCATGTCGATGGAAATGCGAACCATAAACACAGCTGAAATTGTGGAAACATAATAACTGTGGAAGAAATCGCTAAAAAACTAATTAACAACGCGTTAACAACTATTTAATTGTAGTAGTAAAAATAAAAGTTTAACGAACGAAATTAATATTAATAAAATTTGCGAGAAGAAAATACGGTCACGCGAATCCTTCCTTGAGAGACTCTCAACAGACAAATTAAAATTATAAGAAATTATATATTTCAACGTAATTGATTTAGATTGAAAAGCATAATTTTTAAACAAATTGCAATAATAAAGAACAACAATTATGTATTAATATTATTAATTAGATCAACAATTAATATAATTGAAGTGGCCATTTCATAACAAACATCCATTGTTTTATACATTCTAGTTCCCCGTCATTATTCGTGCAGCCAACAACACAGCGATAAATCCCGTATCTTGGTTTCCAATCGCGACTGCAGCTTCCAATAATTCATAAACGATGCATTGAGTTGTCCGGAAAGTTGATGCCGATTTTTAATGAATATTCAAAGGAAACATTTTTATATGTCGAGCTATATTTATTCAATTAAACATGCGCCGTTCTGTTCCACAACCTTTCTCCATCTTTTCACGCAACTTCAGGATTCCATTCTCCCAGAACTTCACATGTTTTATCGCCCAAGAAAAAAACTACCGAAGATCGGTATTTCCGGACAACCGAATAGAATGTCGAGCAACAACAATGGCGCGGATACTCACTGGAGTAGAATTTGATGGTGCTAGCGAATTGCTGCGGCTTTTTGGCGACGTAGGAGACACGGGAGAACAAGATTTGAGCCACGCGTGTGGTTGCCATGATGACTGCGTCGATAAGAAACACGTGAAACAAGACCCGGCGCCGATGCGAATGAAACCAACCTCCTCGATTCGTGGAGAGAAAGCTATTATTCTCGGATACCGTACTGATAACGGCACCGTTGTCTCTCGCCAATCAGGAGAACCGGACAAACGGCAACTACGGATGGCATTCGCACTACCGGCAGGGTTCTGGAGAGATGGCGCGTTTGATGAAGCGCGGGGAAAGGAGAGCGTCGCATGTGTATCTGATGGGGAATCGAAGTTCCACGTAAAGAATACTTGACGAGTGCCTTCTTTCCGGAACCCAACAATGTCGTGGAATTGATAGTAGAGTTGATAATACATAATTAATAATAATAATAATAATGATGTGGCAGATTATCGATTGCTAACTCCGTAATTACGTAATAATGAATGATTTATTATTCTTTTAATGCATAAGCAATTTATGAAGTGACTTTTTACCGGATGAGGGTAACATCGTATGTAATATGTGGAGGTCGCTATGTGGTATATGATGTACAATATATAACCTGTATAATATATACTGTATATTGTATTTAATATATATAATTATTTCTAGATACTTTCTTCGCAAAATTCCCTGCAGTGTGTGGAAATAATGTGTAGAGGTCTACATAAGTAGACCAAGCACGCAATGGAATCTGTAATTCCAGAGTTACCGGGTCCTAGAGCCCGGTAACCATTTTTGTGTCGCGGGGGATGGCGATGTTACCTACCGAACACATAAAATAGCTGTTTTATTTTCATATTTTCATATTTATTGCAGTACAGAATTCTTTGACTCGTTTCTGCAGGCGGGCACCTTTTGTTGCGTTGATTTTTACTGCGTCGGTAATTTTTTAGTGGAATCACGAAAACCCATTTAGTGCTTGGTCTACTTATATCTCAAGGAAAAATAAGATATCTGATATTACATAACACTCGTATAGATTCTCCGTCTCCAGCGTACTCGTCGTGTGCCTTCTTCTGTGAACCCTACTTAATACATGCCGGGGTCAACGACCCCGTGCACCGTGAGATATGCAACGACGAAGCCACGAAAGTTAACAGTACAACATAGTTATTAAAGTCAATTTCAAACAACGCGCGCAAATGAACAGCCACTTTCAATAAACCCGAATAAACGAATGATTGTCCAATCAAATATATTCCGAAAGCATAAATCATCATCGAGAAAGAATGCCAGAAACTGTAGCTTTCTAATATTTTACAAAAACATAAATATAAACTGAATTAATATATTAATATATTATAACTATATTAATACATTAATTGTGACTAGAGGATCAGAATTAATTAATGAATATATTTATGCTTAACTAACGTTAATATCCAGTTTATACAACCTAATAAAGGTTTCGAATATCTCCCACCGATTTACCGAGCACAAAACTACCCAGGGATTCAACAATGGCGGACGACGATTCTAATTAACCAATAGAATTTTCTTGCTCTTTTGATTCTTTGACGCTTCTACTTTTATTTCCAGCCGCAGTGACTTTTTATCGGCGTCTCAAACCAGGTGAAAGCAGCCAATGATTCAACGAGGCAGACAAAGTGGGAGTCAAACTCAAGGAGCCAACATTCCTTCGAATGGATGAACTTGAATTAACTGTCAGTTCACGGTCGGTCGTCTAAAAACTTACGCCATGCGTCGCTCCCTGTGTTCGGTGTTATTTTTTATTTTTATTGGAAAATCGTATTCGGCAGGTACGAAAGAAGTTGATTTGATTATTTCTTTTTATAGTTCATTTTTGGTTCTTTATTTATATTATTGTCTATATATGTATTGATTTATTTATAATGATTTTTAGTTATTCATTTGACCCACTAAAAAGTACTCATTATTTAATGGGTAATATATTAAATATTATATAAGAATTATCCATTATTATATATGTAATATGTGATGTTATATGAATTGCAATTGTTTTCGGACTCAACGGGCATTATTTTATTCATTTTAATACTTATTATATTTATTATGTTATATAATAATAAATATTTATCATATAATAAGTATAAAGATTAATTTAGCAGCAAAAGACGATCGATTAGAATATTAGAATAACTATACAGAAAACAGTTATTACGAACTTCAACTGCCTTTTTTTGATTAATTGTTCCATGTATTAATTGTCTATTAATATAAGTCTGATTTCTAATTTCGATATCAAGATAACAAAATAAATATTCCAATTGAAATCTGATGGTAATTTAATCTAATTACCTTTGAAGTTAACCTACCGCGCTGTACATGTTTTGAATCCATCAATTCCTTCCAATTAAGCGAATTTGATTTTAGAGGAAATCTGGGAACAAGACTTAACCAATGAGATCGAAATCGGAGCATCAACAGAAGGATATGAAAAGGTGAATCTTCGTTGCGGAGCGGAAAAAATGGCGGTCGAATTCACGACGAACGAGGACTTTTCCGGTGTGATTTATACGCAGGGTAGTTTCCACTCGCGGAAGCCATCTTGTTTCCTGGATCCGACGCGCGGCAAGAGTTTCACTTTGAATATTCCTTTCAACGAATGCGCAACTGAGAAGGTAACATTTGGCAACATTTTGGGCCACGCCTCAATTTTTAATATGTGATTTAATTTTCCGTGCGATTGTTATATTGAATTGTTATGTACTGCTTACAATGTCACCACATTAAGGAACGAAATTTGTAGCAGGTGTGCGGGAAATTTAAATGATAAAGTGTCAGAAGACATTCACCAATTAGTTGATTAAGTTTAAATTGCTCCAGGAAACTGATTTTTTTATATGATTTGTGAAGAAATCGAGATATTAAGGGTTTATGAATAACCTTGATCTGAATAATTAAACTCTGGTTCTCTAATTTGTTAATATTGTAAATGTCATTGAAAATCGCGAATGAAAGTTGTAATCAAAAACTTTACGGTAAAAAGTATGAAAAGAGTGTTATATTATTATTATTATTTCAGAATGGAGATAAATATAGCAACATTGTGGTGATTCAACACGACGATGAGTTAGTGACACCAGGAGATGCAGCTTTCGCTGTGGAATGTGACTTTTCGAATCCAAAAGACCTCACAGTAACTGCGGATTTAAATGGCGCCCAAAAGAGGCAAGTGTTTTGGTTTAATTTATTTATATCGTTTAATAAAAACATCGGAAGTTATTGGAAATATAGTAAATCGACGTTGCCAACAACAGATAAACTAATGAAACCATTTGTTGGACGAATTACACAAACAATTGTAAAAAGAATGTTTAGTTGAAAAATAGGAATGTAATTTATGTTAAATGGATTGTAATTCTTTTCTGAGTGAAGCATTACGAACTAGGGATAAAATCAATTTGTTGTTAGGAACTAGGGATAAGTTCAATTTTGAGTTACAAATTAGAAATATAGTTTCTGCGCACAAATGAATGTTGCTTTCCTATTTTTTGGCAGAACGAGATCGAGTATAGCTTTAGTAGACGCGGATCCCGGAAGAGACAGGAAGAAGAGGGCAGCATTCGTGGAAAGCGAAACGGAGGAAGTTGTCTTCGAGCCAAAAGCGATTCGTAAGATAAACGACGAACTATGAAGTGCTTTGTATTTGCTAATAAAGGAACTGTTTGCTTCCGAACGAGTTTATTATTGCTGATGCTTTGAATATTAATAAATAAATGTAATTCGAGCCGTGGATTCTAATATTTTCAGGATAAAGCTTGATGAAACCCGACGCCGGAAAACTTGCTATTTGCTGTATTTATTGTAATATTTATTTTATAATTGAATAAATAAATAATGTTACATGTTAATTGTTTAATAAAATAGCGACAGAATCGCTACAAAATGGCGACCCGGGCACCCTATTAGTCGCCTTTTACGACAGGCAGGGTTACCTCGGGACAATTCTACTTCCGGGTCCCGAACGGGGATTATTATAATTTATATTTATTGCAGTTGCTTTTATTGAACTATCATTGGTTTTTTGAAAGAAGGCACTATGTCCCATTGGTTATATATTAGGAATTATACCCAATCAAGTCTTTTGTTTATTTTAATGGGGTTTAAAAGGTACGCGGTGAAAACAGCAAAAAGCGGACGTTGCGCGCGACAAATTTCAAGGTTATGTTGTTCGCGATGTGATCGAGGCGCGAGATGACGGATCGTTTTAGGACGACCTTGTTGATAACGTTGCATCGTTACTCTTGCAATTTTATTCCGCGGGATAAACGATTGATATGATAACCCTACAATGATCTGGCCATGAAAATGCTTAGTACATGGAAATATACGCGCCTGATTATTATCATTGTTTTTATAACTTATGACATCCCGATAGCACAGCAGACATGTCAGTAAACTGATGAAGTATTAGATGCACTTAGAAAACAATTTTTGTTGCAATTATGGAAATAATTCAATATTTAATTATGGAAATATTTCAATATTTGATCATGGAAATATTTCAATATTTAATTATGGAAATAATTCAATATTTAATTTTTCAGGTACCTCCATATTTAATTCCCGAAATACTTGCAATATTTAATTTTCCAGGTACTTTTGTGTTCAATTCCCGAAATATTTCAATATTTAATTATGGAAATAATTCAATATTTAATTATGGAAATATTTCAATATTTAATAATGCAAATGTTTCAATATTTAATTATGGAAATATTTCAATATTTAATTATGGAAATCTTTCAATATTTGATTATGGAAATATTTCAATATTTAATTATGGAAATAATTCAATATTTAAATATGCAAATGTTTCAATATTTAATTTTTCAGGTGCCTCTATATTTAATTCCCGAAATACTTGCAATATTTAATTTTCCAGGTACTTTTGTATTCAATTCCCGAAATATTTCAATATTTAATAATGCAAATGTTTCAATATTTAATTATGGAAATATTTCAATATTTAATTATGCAAATGTTTCAATATTTAATTTTTCAGGTACCTCTATATTTAATTCCCGAAATACTTGCAATATTTAATTTTCCAAGTACTTTTGTATTCAATTCCCGAAATATTTCAATATTTAATTTTTCAAATACTTCAATATTTAATTTTCCGAATACTGCAATATTTAATTGAAATATTGCATCAATCCAAATGCATCAATACTTAATTGTGCAAACACAAAATAATATACAATAAAACAATATTCTATTCTATTCTATTCAACATCGAACTTATGCAAGATGGCGACTTCCGAAGAACGTATTCGAAATGTATTTAACGAAAGAATAGATGCAAAATAGAAAAAGATGATTTGGAAAAGGAGATGATTGTTTTGAATAATGAACGATAAACAAACATTTCTAGATTTGCAGGCAAAATACTGCACTCTCTGTGGCAAAGGTCACCAAAGTTGGGCCCCCACTTCGGGGTCCCCGAGTGTATAAAACAACCAGGAATCCCCCGCTCTTTTCAGTGACAGAAGTGGCGAGTCACATCTAATCCGACGGTTCCGGCAACATAATTCGTACGCTTTTTCAATCATTATTTTACAATAAAACAATTACTTCACTTTACGGTTATTTCAACGTAGTGCACTCAAACATGGCCACCATCAAATTCAAGGAAACCTCGCCATACGTTAAACCGACACCCAATCCGCCTCCAGAAGATTATTATTACAAGAAGTAAGGGATTTTGAAATATGAAATTATAATTTCTTTTATTATATAGTGTATCAATATTTAACTCCTTGTCGATGTCTGCAATAATAGACAAGGTGTCAGACGTTTTTCTGTACAAACGTCGTGAGTGTATTCTACGCGGAAAAATCAGAAAAAGAATGTTAAATGAAAATCGACCGACGAGGCTTTATTGCAAAATTATAACATAAATCGTAAGACTGTCGAAATGTGCTGTTCAAAGATGATGTTTAGCGGTTCTGCGTATGTTGTTTACTATCTTGGAGTGATTCCACGTATTCTTGTCGATATTAGTTTACGTTTACCTTCTCCGCGTATTTCACGTATGGTTTATGTAATGGAAATGCTCGGGCATCTGTGAGAGAGTACCAGCGTAGATTTCCCGACAGAAGAGTACCACATCGCACAGTGTTTCAAAATGTTCATTTACAGCAACACACAGTTGCAGAAATGAATAGAAATCGACAAGAAACTCGCCATGTCATAAACAGCATGCTACAGCGTTGTCAAACTTGTATTCGCGAAGGCGGGCAACATTTTGAACAGCACATTTAGACGGTCTTACAATGTATGCTATAATTTTGTAATAAAGCCTTGTCGGTCGATTTTCATTTAACATTTTTTCCTTATTTTTCTGCGTAGAATACGCTCACGACGTTTGTACAGAAAAACGTCTGACACCCTGTATAATTATTATTTCATTTCTGATACGAAATTATAGTTCGTTTTATTAAAATTCCTAAAACTCGAATCAAACATATCGTTAATATTTCGAATATTTCGAACATTTTCGACATTTTCAATGTCTCCACGTACCAACACGTCCGTAATCCGTAATCCGTGTTTAAGCGCTTTAAAAATATTAAAAACTTTACGAATATTTGCGATATATTTGATTCGAGTTTTCGCAATAAGGAATTCACGGTCACCGGTGACCGTCATGGCGTTCAACGTGTTAATATTCCTGGACAACCTTCAATTTATACTTATTATACTTATTATATTTATTAAACATCATTATACTGCTTTTTTCAGGTATTTGGAGGACCTTGCACTCACCAAAGCCGCAGTAGATGAGAAAATATTAAAACTGGCCCTTTTTGGGGTCGGCCGTGCGGGTACCATCCACTTGGCAAACATTGTTAGCAGTCCACGAGTTAAATTACTTTACATAGTAGACGACATGGAATCGAAATGGGATAAAATGAAAAAGTATTGGCGCCTGGAAGGTGTTACTTTTTTGACCAGTAAACAATGTGGCAAAGTGTTCAACGACCCCAAGTAAATATTCCTAAAACTGGAAATTATTACCGGGTTGTATCATAAATCCGTGGGTTTAGTCGAGGTTTTTGTCGAATGTGAAAAATTCTGTTTCGTTTTTCTTTTTTCATATATTTAATACGAATTAATCTACAATATTTTCTCCGGCATTATTTGAGCCGCTAAAATGCCAAAGTGATTAAATCCACTTTTTGAACAATTTCCGACGTTACTGCCAAAGCACATGATTGGTGCTCAACGTTTCATAATCATCAATTTTCTCAAAATTTTAAATATGAAATTAAAACCGCACATTATATTCTATTTATAAACATAATTCATTTCCCATATTACACGGTTCTCATCATTCCACGTAACATGTTACAGATTATGTTTAACATTGAATTATAATCAGCAATGGAATGCATTGCATAACATAGAACATGGCAGAATATCTTGTAGTTATTTCATATTTAATATGAAATTGCAGTGTGGATGCAGTTATCGTCGCATCACCCACCGCCACTCACGAAGAAATTGTGACAAAGGCATTGAACGCTAAAAAAGCGGTGTTCTGTGAGAAACCCATCGCTGAGAATCGCACAAATACAATTAAGTGCTACGAGGTGGCGAAGAAAGTTGGGAAACCATTGTTCTGTGCGTTTAATCGACGATTCGACCCAAGTTATGGGGCGGTTAAAGAAAGAGTACATAAAGGAGAAGTTGGACACGTTCAGGTTATCAAAACTGTGTCCCGCGACTCTCCTCTGCCATCTTTGGAATACTTAAAGATATCAGGTGCCATCTTTCATGATTGCATGGTGCATGATATTGATATGATCACCTGGGTACTTGGAGAATTCCCAATCAGGGTAAGTAAAACTATCTGTGAGATGTTTGTACTTGTATGGTATGATTGCAATGCTATGATACTGCTATGATAAATGATAAATGATAAATTACATGATTGCTGATAAGAATTGAATAACTTCGTCAATACGAGTTTAGGAAGATCCTAAAAATGTAAAGTATATTACATGATGTCTAGAATAGCTGCTGTAAATCCTTATATATTACTTTGACTCAACTTACGAAAGTTAGAATTCGTCTGAGATGATTGAAATGAATTAAGAATTGTAAAATATGAGAAATTAGAAGACATAATGTAGAGTTGTGATACAGATTAAGTGCTCAGTTATCAAAACTAAGGTTTAAAATCCATCTTCCCAGCTGTTTTGTGTGATGCAAGTTTAAGCGACATGAAACCAACAGTTTATATTACGTTTCGTGGTTAATGTTTCGTCATAAGAAGCCTGCTAGTAAGTTAAGCCTTTGTACTTGAAAGGCGAGTCTCAGTCGCCACTCTGTTTCTTGCGGTAATTCGAGTAATTCGAGTAATTTAAGTAATTCAAGGAATTCGAATAACTCGAGTAATTTCGAGTAGTTCGAGTAGTTCAAGTAATTCGAGTAATTCGAGTAGTTCAAGTAATTCGAGTAATTCGAGTAATTCAAGTAATTCAAATAACATCGAATAATTCGAGTAATTTAAGTAATTCAAGGAATTCGAATAATATCGAATAACTCGAGTAATTTCGAGTAGTTCAAGTAATTCGACTAATTCGACTAATTCGAATAATTCACGTAATTCAAATAACATCGAATAATTCGAGTAATTCGAGTAATTCAAGGAATTCGAATAATATCGAATAACTCGAGTAATTTCGAGTAGTTCAAGTAATTCGACTAATTCGACTAATTCGAATAATTCATGTAATTCAAATAACATCGAATAATTCGAGTAATTCGAGTAATTCAAGTAATTCGAACAATATCGAATCATTCGAATAATTCGACTCTCAGTCGCCACTCGAATTACCGCAAGAACCTGACCGGTGACTGCCAAGCAGCATTAAGATTTACTCCACTTATTTCCTGTTATTGAATATTAAATCACCGACAACTGAAGTAAATCTAACTGTCGCCTGTTAACCGTCGTTTGAGTTGTCGCAACAACTTGAGTGGCGCTTGATAGTCGCCTTCGAATGCAAAGGATTAAATACTAAAGAACAATTAGTATCAAAGATTTACTACTGCATTCACAGATATTATACTTCTTCAATGTTTCTGACAGACTTCTAATCCTCATCAATGTTTTAAGGAAATAATTAACGTACCATCAACAACTTCTTTGCAGGTCGCCGTGCAAGCTCACGCGCATGTGCCGGAAATCAAAGAGATCAAGGACTACGATACGGTTGCGGCAACCCTTTACTTTCCATCCGGCACTTTGGGGATCATTGACTTGTCTCGAAACAGTTGTTACGGTTACGATCAACGACTCGAGGTTTTCGGACCGAAAGGAACGGTGCATGCAGCCAATGAGCAACCGATTCACTGTGTTACCAGAGAATATGGCTTAAATGGTCCAACCAGTGCACCAATTTGGTACTCGTTTGCTAGTAGATTTAGACTTGGCTATTACAATGAATTCAATCACTTCCTTGACGTTGTTCTTGGTAAGACTGAGTCCACAGTGAAAGCGAAGGAAGCCCTGGCTGTTAGCAAGATTGCTTCTGCTTGCGAGGAATCTGCAAGAACTGGGAAAATGGTAGAAATCCAATGGCAGAATGATGAACTGTAGATGTTGTAAATAAATGGAATCTCATTAATAACTGTTAGTGTTACTTTTTTATCCGATGCTCCTCCAGCTGCTTTCACTTTTGAGCATCCATTTGTTAGGAAGTATGTTGAAATTATTTCCCACATGATGGCGGAAGGATGGAGGGAAGAGAATATCAGATGGTCTACGTTTTACATTTTTTATCAGCTATAAAGGAAATACAGAAATAATACCATATACCCTAGTAAGATAATAACAGTACAAAACCGGTGTTATCTTTAAAGATGTACAAACGACCGGCTAGAAAATGAAATCAGTAGACAAATATGAATAATGAGTTCTGTAAAAAAAGGGGATTCTGGAAACTGATTTTGCGGGTCAGTGATCGATCATTGTACACACCTTAGTAAGTTTACGCAATAAATAGGAAGGAACTAATTCTCGGAGATATTAACCCTTTGCACTCGAGAGACGACTCTCAATCGCCATTCAGATTGTTGCAGTATTCTAGAAGCGCTTCTCAGTCGCCATTCAGTTTGTCGCGGTACTCTAAAAGCGATTCTCAGTCGCCATTCAGTTGATTGTGGCAACTCTTACTTTATCGAGGCGACTGAGGGTCGCCTCTCGAGTGCAAAACGTTAAACTTAGTCGGTCGGAAAGCTTAAAACTCTTAGTAAACCATGAGTACTTAATTTCCGTCTAACAGTGTCATCACGGTTTTAATTATCGCGTTCCTGTTTCGAGTAGATTCATAGAAATATTTACACTTGGCTGGCCCCCGCTTCCCGGAAACGATTATTAGGAAGAAATGCCACAAATATAAAATCCCTTAGAGCACGCAGAAACACGTAACTTTTAGGACATCCGATGCTTTCTATCTTTCGGAAGAAAATCCTGGTAGACTAATTATGAGGCTCCAATTAACGAGACTCGGACAATAAACATCCATATAAGAATACACGAATGATTATTTTCACACTAAATTCATCTAATTATATAAAACAAACCTAATATGCTTCAATATTCCGTGCTGTCTATTGATATTCGTAAAGCAACAACTTCTAGCAATATTATAAACAGAATATGTAATAAAAATGGAGGAAAGAATTCATATTTATATAAAAAAATCTCTTTTTGAGGTTACAATTAGTAAAAGATGCTAATTAATTTAGCAGTTTTCTGCCAACTTATCAACCCCTTGCACTCGAAAGACAACTCCTCTCAGTCATCACGCAGTTTCCTGCAGGTAATTCGAGTGGCGACTGACAGTCGCCATTGAGTGCAAAGGCTTAAATTCCATATGGATTACCGAAACTTCGAAATATAAGTATTAAAAGATTCTTATATGGATATTTATTAGCGAGACCTCGAACCCGATGCTGTTAACTTTACGACTCTAACAGATCTGCAGACTGATTTATTCACTGATTCAATGTTTTATCAAATTATTATTGATATCTACGTTAACTTTAGCTCTTTTAACCAGTATATGTAACAAAAAAGTATACAAGCGTGCACGATCCTATAATAGTTGATTATCTCTTATTAACCTTTTCCAGTCGAAAGGCGACTCTCAGTCACCACTCACTTTCTTGCGGTAATTTGATTGGCGACTGAGATGCGGCATTAAGATTTGCTCCGCTTACTTCTTGTTATTGAATTATTAAATGATCGACAACTGGCGTAAATCGCAGCAAACTAAATGGCGACTGGGACTCGCCTTCGAGCGCAAATCGTTAAAACCATCTGCGTTACGTATTCAAGTCTATTGCACACTTGACAAATAAAAACTATCATACAAGTCTGGTTGCATAATTCCATCCGGCCTATTGTCAAAGTCCGAGTGAGTCCGTCACAACGTTATTGGTCATCAAACTGTCAAATATACATGGCAGGCAATAGGAGTCGCTGCCAAAACAAAAAGTCAGTTCTAGATTTGAGCTTTTGCTGCATTCCGAGATTACTACAGCCTCGTACTGCGATTTTCTTTTTATCGTTTCATAAACGATTATTAATTAACCCTTATCACGCCGAGTGTGCCTTCCAGGCACCCCCTGATATCAGGCATGACACCGCAAGTGTGCTTTTTAGAATCCAATATATAAATATGATAATCAAAATGTCATTACTTCTGAAAAGAAATCAAGATTGCTTCAAATGACTTGAAGATTATTATTTACATTGCATTGTCGCGATTTAAAGTATGATACTGAAAAACTCGTAAGCAAGCATATGCCGGGAATATGTTGAGTGTCGCAGGCCGGTAGTCGCGCTAAACAGTTGGTGTGATAAGGATTAATTATACGCAATTAATCTGGGGAACTAGAATCTCAAGGATTTCGCGAACAACGCGGCAGTGGCTTGTGCTTTATCGCCATTGAATCTACGCAACTCTGCGATTACTTGCATTCTGGTGAAACCCAGTGCTTCGATTTCTTTCACGGTATCTTCGGAGAAAGAATCGTGCGGGAAAACAGTTGTTTCCATGGCGATTGATCTACTCGAAATGGACGCGGCATTTGGATTACTACTCCCTTGGCCGTCTGAAACATGAATACAAAACGATCTTATTTAATTCGGCAAATACCTTCGCTACAAACTTCCAATCCTAATCATTATAGCATCACAAAATTGATTAATTGTATATCGTCCAGGCAAAAGGATAAATGTTCTTCATGGCAAACGAGTTAACACCTTGTTGACCTTGTTTCGAGTGATATCACGCGAAAACTGTTCCGTGCAACCTGCTTTTGTTCCGCAGTTGAATATAAAGTGAAAATATCTACATAAACGCCAGATTCTGTGCTGCATTCAGTTGAATTATGAGTAAAGTTAGAAATATGGACAATTTAAATATGACGAATATTAGCCATATATTTGGTTCGAGTTTTAGTAATATCGGCATCAGCGGTTATAGATGACCGCCATGGCGTTCAACGTGTCAAGAAGAGTTTGATGGACAATTTGCAACTAGGAACTAGTCTTGCTCTTTGAGACAAAAGAGTTATCAGTAAGTTCAGGATACTCTTTTTACTTATTAGGATTGGAAAGGATAAGGAATCAAAGGATAGCCTGGACAGATACATACTTACCATGCTGTTGCCGCTTCTTCTTTGCATCCCTGGAGCTATCTTCCAAAGCTCTTTGGAGATCTCTGTCATCCAACGTCTCATCACTGTTTCCACTCAGTCTTGCACATTCTGGCAAGTCACCTGTAAGCAGAACACAGCTGGTTCGAATGATATTCAAGGAAGAAAAACACTGTGAAAGAATTCCTGCACTGACCTTCTGCCAGGAAAGATGTCTCTGTGCCAGTGGTACCGATTGTTAGGATGTTTCTTTTAAGGTCTATACAACACTGATGTCTCTTCAGCATGTCCAACCCAAGTAACATGTCTGTAGGCTGCTCTTCAAGCACACTGAATGACGTGGTGAGATGGTCATTACCAATTTGGATCTGTACCATGTGTATGCGACCAATGATTCGCTGGGTACCAACACCTTTTGCTACTCCAGCCCACCTTGTGTCGACCAGCCGCATTATATGACACCTTTCGGCACACGCGGATGACATTATGGTCGTCTGAGCACCTAATTTTATAATATTCTTCTATGTTATCGATCATTTGAAATGAAACAATACAGCAGACACCAGCCGTAAACCTGATATTCGTAAAGACGATCAAAAACATTTGCCTTTTGTAACATTCTTTGACTCTAATTCTAAGTTTCCAAAAAAGAATGCGATTCGTAAGCGAAAATATGCTTCCATCATCCAAGAATCAATTATATTGTTAGAATCGATTATAATCGGAAGTTATTCAAGACTCGAGACTCAAGTTTTGATGCTGGGTGTCGGGAATATTGTTAGGTTCCTGTAGCTTCAAGGTTTTTCTGTCCGAGATACACGGAGAATCTGATTTCTAAAATTAGACTGCTTTTTCTACGGAGTATTGCACTGCACGGTCTGACTTTGAATGACAGTGTGAATTTAAAAATAGACATTCCTTCAACCGATGCAGTCGAACAAAGCCACTCAAAAATAACTTGTGCACAATCCAAATATTTGCAAATATGATGAATCTATCATATTATTTATACATCAGCCGCGTTTCTTAACTTGTATGAGACCTAAATCCGTATGTATTTAATCATAACCGGTCGTTCTTTTACATTATACTTCAGTTACTATCATATTATATCATATTATGTCACTCATTTCTCATCAACGAATCGAAGGCAGACCATAAAACTTAATATTTATAATTGCCCTGGTTTTTTATAAATACTAATATCATTAAACTATGAGTATATACTGCACCATTATGTACCTGAATCAATAAAAGCTTTAACAGGGAATCCATTGACTTTACAATTAATGTACAACATAACAACAGTTCCAAAAATCTCCGGATTATATTCTATAGCAGCTTCCATGTTGGCCTCAATATTTTTCTGCCTGATCTCTTCAGCTATGAGTCTTTGTGCTTCCGTGTCAAACGGATCTGCGCTCATCATCCTCAATCTTTGTACCTGACGTTCTTCGCGTGTCTTTATCTGCTCTCTAAGTACAGTAGAGAATCTTTCTGTAAAGCGCAGGATCTTTAAATCATCAAGAATCATTGTAAGATTCATTGGCAGCCGTTGATCAGACTTCTTCTTAGCTTACCAAGATTCCCGGATAGCAAAGCATCCGCTAGTCTGGGATTATTTTGTTTGAGCAATGCCAATTGATCTGGATTGGCCAGAAACATATCCCTTATCATTGCTGGGTTATCTTCACTCCTAGGATTCTGGATTCTATGAGCTGCGTTATTGGCTGCCGATGGTTGCCGATTGCTCGACGTTCCTGGCACTCTGATTGAACTGAAGTCCAAGAGGGGAACAGCTAGAGCGACGTATCTTTCGATTTAATACATTCTTTTCTTTTACTAAACGATATATGCTTGGTTCGTGACGATTCGAATCGGGATAAGGAACGGGTTAAGGATGCTTTTTATGAACATCACCTGTTTCATTAACTCTTTGCACTCGGAGGCGATTCTCAGTCGCCAATCAATTCATCGCGGCAACTGGAGTGGTGAACTGTGTGGCTACATTCAGATTTTCTTCAGTTAGATTTTGTTATCGGATATTAAATCACCGAGAACTGAAGTCAATTTTAATGTCGCCGCTCAGTCGCCACTTATAATGCCGTATTAAACAGAGTGGCTACTGTGAGTCGACTCTCGAGAGTAAAGGGTTAATTGATTTCTGATTTATTAACCCTTTGTACTCGAACGGCTCAGGCACCGCTCAGTTTCTTACGGTAATTCGATTGGCGACTGAGAGGCGACATTAAGATTTACTCCGCTTACTTTTTCTTGTTGGATTGTAAATCACCGACGACTGGAATCAATCTTAATGTCGCCTATTAATCGCCATTCGAGGGGTTGCAATAAACTGAGTGGCGACTGAGATTCGCCACTGTGTGCGGAGGGTTAATAATACGGCAAATAAGAACGCGTACCTTTCGAAATGATATGCATAGAAATTATTAATATTATAATATTGTTATTATCAATCATTGTAACGTTATAATAATACAATGTATATTATTATTGTTATATATTATACTATTATAGTGCGGTCATAATATGGTTCAAATTAATATTGCAATATTAATAATCTGATTATTATGCGTATTAATTATTCGATATATTCGTTAAAAGATTAGTAAAACAAAGCTACATAATTTCGTAATAATGCAAAATGTAAGTAAACATCATATTCATATTAAAATATATTGTTTTAATAATATTAATATAGCGTCATCGCTTAATAATGGCACCATTTTAATTTTGTTCAACGGCCACCGATTGGTTGGCAATTATATTTAGTTCTTTATATTTATTAGTTTCTTATATTCAGATAAGAAATTCAAAATCAAGTTTCACTTTTATTAGCATAAATAATGTCAACATTTCGGACAAAAGTGACCGGATATCCGTTGACTGAAGATGAATATAAAACTTCGGTCGGCAGCCATTGCCAGCATAAATATTTCCCCAAAATTATGGAAACTAAAATCGAAGCGTTTCGAAAAGTTTATACATTAAAATTATTTGGCGGCAAACATTAAAGCGAATTATTACTTTTGCTAGAGAAATTTCTCTTTGGTTTCTATTATTTCGATACTAAAAGTAGTAGGACTTAAACATCCGCCATCTTGGATCCTCGAGTTACCCAACTAGTCGCGAAAGAAAGTAACTGAATAAGCAACGAAAACAGTTCGAATATCCGGAAAGTTTCAACACGAATTTTATGCAATTTGAATATAAATTTAATAATACGACGGAATAATTTATGAAAATATTAATTAAGTGTAGTTTATTCATGTTTTCACACGCGATCGGAGAAATCGGTGCGTAGATAATCGAGGTTTTACTGTAATAAATTATATAATATAACTACTTTTAACGTTTTACAGCATTCTACTCAGCTTTTTCATTAGTTATGTAATATAAACATTTATATTTATGCCGTTCGGAAGCGGGATTTAAAAATAAATGTTGTAAACAATGAATTATGAATGATTAATCAGGCGAACACGATTGTAGCATCCTCCTTTTTGCAAATCTATGTATATATATATATGTTGTTATAGTATTATAATAATATAATATATAACACTATGACATTCTAATAACAATTAATATATTAATAATATCAATTAATATTATGTAAAAGTGTACGAGCTGTAACTTTTACAGTCTGAAAAAGAATGATTATGAATTGTTTATTAATATAATGAGCCAATAGCGTTACTTCAATCAAACATCGCCGGGCATGCGCACTTCCGGTTCCGGGACAAAACATTTCCGTACGAATTCTTCTGCCTTGACAGAGATATGATTAAGAATTAAGTGATGCGCTTTATTCGTGTCATAATTAATGCGCAATTAACGTTATTAACGCTTAATTGCCATCTTTCTTTTATATATATTTTTCGTTAAACGAATTCATTTCTTTCTAATACATTTAAAAGCGTAAAATGAATCCTCAGGTGGAGAATCTATGACTAGTTTCAATTAATAAAAATTGAAAATTAATATGTTGCGAGTAACAGTAGACTTTTATATGCTGATTAATATTAATTAATTAAGTTAACATTATTGTTACGTCATTCTATATTTGATTTTTCAATGTTTTTGTAAAGTTTCATGAGTTATGAATACTTTTGAATGACACTGAATCGCCATCTTTGTTGTCCCTGCATTATCGGGTTAACCGAATGTCATTTATTCCGACAATCGACTTAAAACCAAAAAAGTAGTCCTCGCATTCAAAAACTATAGATCTTATATCTTCCAAAAAGCATTCGGGAACAACATTCCACAACAAAATCCGGTAAAAACGTTCGAAAAAGTGCATAAACCATGGAACAATGATAACACAGACCAGCCACGATAAGCATGGAAAGGGTTAAAGGAAGAAGGGCAAACATCAGCAGAGAAAAACGGGAAGGGAACCATGCCGGAAGTATGATCTCCAACGAATAGAGGTGTCATTCAGTAAGGTTTTCGAGGGGATACTTTAACCCTTTACACTCCAGAGGCGACTCGGATTATCACGGCAATCGGAAATACGACTCTCAATCGCCGCACATTGTACTACAACAATTCGAGAGGCGCCGCTCAGTCGCCGCTTACTTTGTTGCATTACTCTGGTGGCGATTTTCGGTCGCCATTCTGTTGATTGGGTCAACTCTCAGTTCATCGAGGATCTGAGGATCCGCCTCTCAAGTGCAAAGGTTTAAAAGGAGAGCGTAAATCGAAGCCGAAAAGCTAACCTCACAAACCCGCCTCGATCGCCACGTTAAATAATGGTGCGGTTTTAAGGCTGACCTCCGTTAAAGGGGTGAAGGTTCAAGTCGGTGCCGCTCTGATGCATGTGCTGGAGTATCACAGCATCCCCGTCCCGTATTCCATGATCTCTGAGTGATTTTTTGTCATCCATTAGCGGCAATCCATTGAATGCTATCACAATTTCATGGGCCGGCACACCGCTCTCGATCTCGCAAAACGCCTTGAAATTTTCCAGCTCCAGTTCCTCGCTGACATCCAGGACGAAGATGTCGTCGCTCAATGTGGTCACTGTCACCTTCATTCTCCTCTCGTGTTATCAAACGGTTTTCGAGGGGGGGAGCTGAAGAAACTCACGGTTGCTCGAAGAGTATCCAGGATTTAAAATGTCGGTGTTCACGAATATCGCTGGTGCGTGTAATTTTTCACGAGAATTTTGCTCACTGCTCGAGGTACACTGACTCTCTTCCCCTCGGACTGTTCCGGGGACGGGGATTGGGGATGGGTGAACACGATAAACAGCTACGGGATGTAAACAACAACCCAGCTCAGCAAAAATACTCCCCGTCCGCGAGAACATACGTGAAAGCGACGCGCCGATCGAGATATCGAAGATGGCGGCGCGAGCCGGCGGGAAACTATGAAAGAATCAATGCAACATATTTTTTACAGTTTCTTCATAATTAACATGATATTAAGCACGAGTTTTATGTAATTGTTGCTACTTATTAAATCAAGTAGTCAGTAATTATTGTATTATACTGATTTTGACAAAATTTTTTAAAATATAATACATTTATCAGATATCTTTTTATTTAAAATCCTGAAGTTGCAAAGATTAATCAATATCCGGTTGAATTTCAATTAACTTCCTTCGCAAACTTCCAAAAATTGTGAAACCGTTTATAAGAATAATTCTATCCATGTCTGTAAACAGTTTATTATTAAAAGTAATAATAATAGTAATAAAATGGCGTCAAATGAATCTTTCTGAGTTTCCCTTGAATTAATAATTATTTCTGACACAACTAGACTATTTGCATAATAACATATTATACATTAATTCTTGAAATATTCAACAAAATGGCAGAAAGATATTTCGTTCTCTACGTGCTAATTTTTTAAGTCCACACTATTTTTGAATAAACAAATTTTGTTTAATTTAATCCACAGTTGAAAATACTGTTACTTTTAAAATGTTTCAATAGATGTCAGTAAAAACCGGAAATGCACCCCTCATTTAACCCTGTTTTAGTATAACAGGGTAAATAAGGGATTCAGCGTAAATATTACTGTTGAGAACATGTAATTCATTACAATTATTATTATATCAAAGTAATAATAATAATAATATTTGTTTCTTTCCATACTTTTAACAGTAAAGTTTTTTGATTTATACAAAGGCTTATGCTCTATTTACAATCTTCGGTATTTAAGTCTACAACGTCTTCATTTGTTTCGATTTCTTTTTCCAACATTATTCTATCAAATTATAGTATATTTCTTATAATTTACAAGTTTTATGATCGATAAATTTAGAAAAAAATGTAAGTGGAAAAGATTTCAGGAAAGCTTAGGCGAGTCAGAGATCGATCGATATCGAAGTTGACAATCGATGCAGGTAGGAATTAAATGACCCATTCAGGATATTCACGTAGATCGGTGTGAAGATAGCGCTTATCTTTTAATCTCAATGGAAATATCTTCATCACGCATGGCTCGGAGCTCGTTAAAGCATAAAACCGATCCTGAATCGTTGCCATCAATTCATTTTTATCGTCGCAAACAATTTACCGCGTATTTATTCATAATCATGGAAATTATGCGTGCGTTTGTGCACTTTTACGCAACAGATGCGCACGAATCGATATATCGATTGCGATATTCATGATCTATGTGCCACGTGTGAAGATTGAATTAATATTATTTTAGCACATTTTATTCAGCGTTAAATGCTTCGTTTTATTCTTTACATTTTCAATGTTAATTTTACCTTTTTTCTTTTAATTGTTTTGTCTTGAAATCTTGCGATTTTATTGTTTTATATGTAAATTAAGTATCAGGATAACGATATATCGATTCTTCGCCAAGTTTTAATGCCGCCGTTGTTATTTATTTATTTATCACGACAATGTGCACCTTTTCTATATGAAAATAACAAAACTGAGCAACCATATTCCATAATTAACTTCGTCAAGAATAATACCGGTCAAAAACCGACAATTTCTATATAAAAGTGAACAAACTAACCAATTACATTCGAGAATTAACATTATTAAGAATAATGCCGGTCAAAAATCAACAGTTTCTAAATAACAATCAACAAAACTACGCGCACCAAGCAATTACATTCGATAATTAACATAATCAAGAATCATACCGGTCAGAAGCCGGCAGAAAGGGGTTACTCAGCAATATGGCGGACGCAGCGTGTGATTGTCAACACATAATGTTGTCCCGTGGGATCATGAATGCGTTAAAATTCGAGAGGAAATCGAGAGCGAGCATAAATCGATTTCACACTCCCGCTGAGTATAAATTAATAGACACTTAGGGGTTTGGTTGGTACCTCGGATGGGTGCCAGGATGTTCCTGGGGCCCCATCGAGTACCAGGTGTTCGACACGGACCCCCACACCGAGGATCCACCATGGAAAATCGGTTACACCCTTCGATGAAGGATGACCCTTCGTAAACAATGTTTCGAACAAGAGCTCCTCGTAATTGCTCCCAAAAACAAATGTTGAAATCGATTGAAATGTCTCCTATTTGTTTGAAACATTTTCTCTTAAAACAGGAAATTCTTCCCAACCGTTCAATCGCGGTGTCAGATATAAGAAAATATTTGTATCAATCCCTCGGTGTGAGTCGTATGAATATTATATTTAAAATTAATATTATTATGGCTATCCATAAGTAACTTCGTTTTTTATACTTATACAAAATTCGATTTATTTAACATTTAGTATAGATTAATTAACAATATAATCTCCATTGTTATTGATAATCTACTTACATCTCCCTGACAGGCTTTTAATTCCCCGCTAGAATAAATTTAATTAGTATATGAGGTTATGTAAGAACAAATCCCTTCCACGAAAAGGTGGCGCTGTTTACTTAATCTGAAAAAACGACATTACTTACGGATACCTTTAATACATGAGTATTAATTGTAACCGAAAATCAAGAAATTTCTTTCCAGAAGTCGTAAACCTTTTCAATTTTTTCGTCTAATATCAAGATATCTAACATTGAACATGTATGCGTGTTAATTGAACACAGACACAGGCACACGCATATAAAATAATCGTAATTCGAATATCATACGTGACAACCTCATAATTCGTTATTGTGTGGATTGTCCGCGATAACAAATCGATTTTGCGGATACGGAAAATGGAGGGTGAAAGGTGGTGCATTGAAGCGTGGCGGTCCAGAAGGGTCGGGGACCCTCGGCAGAGGACATCACAGGGGGTAACATCCCCTTTACATACCGGAAACAGTTTTACACCGTACCGGATACGGGGAGTACACATTAGACAGGTGGCATAAAATTTCCTGGCAAAAAGACACGGGACAAGCTGATGGGGTTAGGTTAGGTGAAATTAACCCACGATTTTAACGGGCCGCTTGATTACACGAAGGTGCATCGTAAGCTGACCGGAAGTTCCTCTGTAAATATTCCGCGGGCATCCCCCGTATAACACGACAGTAATATTCCGAAAGAACAACGCGTTGTGCGAATCCGTGTTATAAGAAACAAGTATAATAAATATAAAGTCAGTATAATAAGTACAAAGAAGTAGGACACCAAGAATGAATGAAAGTAAATTCTTTTCTTTTCATAACTTAAAGAAATATGTTTATTAAAATATGAATAATTAATGGGAACTCTTACACGTTGACGAACCGAGAATGCATCTAGGTTTCTCCAATCCTCGAATCCGTGTTGTACGCGGGACACCTGTACTTGGGAGTAATTGTTTCTACGAGGATTAGGACGCCGCATGATTCTATGCGCATCAAATCTGCGCATCCCGCTCGTAAATAAAACTGGAGGAGTATGTTATGTATATAATAACAGATTTATATTGCAATTTATACATAAAACTATATCAATCATAGTTTAATAATCGTTTTTGTCCGACATTCTTCTTGTCGATGTTAATTATTAAATAATGCTGCTTAGTTTTATTGATTTGTAGCATAAATAACACTAAACATGGCTTAACCTCAATCGATCGTAATAAAACTCGAAAATATATTCGACAAGAAAGATACTAGCTTTGATTCTTCCAATTCTTTTCGTGATCGGCAGTATTTTTCTTTAAGCTCGAATAAAGATAAGGAAGAACAAAGAGATAAAGTATATCGGGATAAGTAGATCTTTTATTAAACGGATCGGTCCATCCGAGTTCTACTTAAGCGGGGCGGGGGCAAAGGGGAGGGGGCACACACACGTGCCAAAGGGATTTCCATTTAAATCCGATCCCCATTGGTTATCTCTCGATCTCGAGGATCAAAAATCCCGCGTCACAATGGACCTGTCTCGATCCACTATTTTCCTTGCGGATTACTTTCGGACGAACTGCGGTTTCCGATCCTCGAATCGCGTCAGTTTTAACGTCCGCTTGCAACCAATCAAATAACGTTTGCGATTTTAGGTTAGATATTAGGTAGCGGAAAAACGTTCGTGCGGATTTCTAATTCATAATTCACATCTCTGGACAGTCTAGAAAGTAATTTTATTTGAGGAAGCAGTCATCATTTATTATTACGAATCTTTTCCAACGTTTCGCAAACTTATATATTCCTTTTTTGTAGAAATCTCTTTTTTGTATTTCGCTAATGAAATTTAAAAAAGTTATCCTTAATTTTATCAAGAAAGCTATATCTTTTCCTGTGCGATACTTTTATGTGGAATTATTTGAAACGATTTACCGAATAAAAAGAGAAGTGGGTTTGTTATTTTGAATGGTTCTAGTGTTAATCGTATAACCTCTTTTATGCTGTTGGTATTTCAAAAAATTATCCTTAATTTTACTAAGAAATTAACTGATTAATGAAATGAATTAATTAAGATTGGAAATGAACCAACTAATAAATGCCATCGTACGAGTGCGTTTATCCGTGATAATTACGTCATACTTTCCGATCAGTTTCTGTAAATTACGAGCGTGGGAAGAAACCTAATCGTTTCCATGATTCTCTCCGGCTGAGCATCACAGATGGAGGAAATATAATAATTCATTCCTCTGCCAGTTTCCCACCCCCTCATAACCTATCTCCTTAATTATCCAAGCTTAATGGAAGCGTTTAGAAATATATTTCGGAACTAAGACAATGGGATTCAGTTTATCAGCCCGGCGGAGTGTCAAAGGAAACATTGGAAACATTAATTTCCCTCAAATCGCAAAATGTTATTTATGAAGCTAGCTAAACCGTTTGAGTATCACCTGTTTGTTAAAATGTTACAAATAAACAAAGTTCTACGAGATTCTTTTAAAATTCCCGGTAAACCTAACCCTTTACTGTCCTACAGTCAGTATAAAAAGTATTTCGTACAGCAACGAATTTGAAGAAAAACTTGATCGAACTCTGTTCATTGAAAACAGTTCAACAAACGAGTTATTTGTTTCTTTATGAAACAAATTGTAAATATTTCCATAAATAAATATCGATAAATAATATTCTTTTTTATGAAATTCATTGCGAAGGTTTCCAAGAATATTTACGTATCACTTGTTTGTTGAAGTGTTTTAAATAAACAAAGTTCTACGAGGTTCCACGAGGAATATTTCGCAATTTCATGAAAATGGGTTAAAGGATTAAAGTTTATTCGAGAGGAAACCCGAGGAAACTCGAAATGAGCAACGGGCTGAAATCAAAGGTGAGCCGTGCCAAGAGGAAGGAAATTATGGGACACGTGCGGGGACACGTGTACTTTCATTGCTTAAGGGGTTATCGAGGGTTAACCACTTCGGTAACATTTGGCCCCACCACAGAAACGTGTAATTATCTCCCACGTAACAGGTCCGATCTGATTTCTTCTACGTTATTATTCGAATATAATGACACTTAATGTCGTATCTCTCGCCATGACAATATGTTCGCCGGAACCGCGTGTCACGTGATAAGTAATTGCGGCTTCCGACGATTTTCCGGAACAGTTGCAGGCTGCATGCGCGAAAACGCACGAAACACGGAATGAAACTGTTTCCATAATGCTTGGAATTATTTTCATGAAACGGTAGTATATCAATATTTTAATACGTAGTACATAAATATTTTAAAGGTACTGCGTAATCCCAGTCTCACATAACACGATTTTTTAACACGGCTTTTCTTTGGAACCCAACCCCTAAGTTGTACGAGGGTTACTTTAAAATTGCAAGAAGATGTATACTTTGACTTCTTTCATGTTACATGAGTCAAATGCATTTCCTATAAAGTCACCGTGTAATCCGAGTCCCGCATAATGCGATTTCTACAACGCGGTTTTTAAACCGCCACATTTTTCTGGGACCTAACACCAGCGTTACACGAGGGTAGTTCGAGTCTCGCATAATGCGATTTCTACAACGCAATTTTTACAACGCGGTTTTTAAACTGCCACATTCTTTTGGAACCTAATACCAGCGTTATACGAGGGTAATCCGAGTCTTGCATAATACAATTTCTACAACGCGATTTCTACAACGCAATTTTTATAACGCGATTTCTACAACGCAATTTTTACAACGCGGTTTTTAAACCGTCACATTTTTCTGGAATCTAACACCAGCGTTATACGAGGGTAATCCGAGTCTCGCATAATACGATTTCTACAACGCAATTTTTAAACTGCCACATTTTTCTGGGACCTAACATCAGCGTTATACGAGGGTAGTTCGAGTCTTGCATAATTCGATTTCTACAACGCGATTTCTACAACGCGGTTTTTAAATCGCCACATTTTTCTGGGACCTAACACGAGCGTTATACGAGGGTAATCCGAGTCTCGCGTGAGTATAATGTGATTTGTACAACGCGATTTCTACAACGCAATTTTTAGAACACGGTTTTTAAATCGCCACATTTTTCTGGGACCTAACACGAGCGTTATACGAGGGTAGTTCGAGTCTTGCATAATTCGATTTCTACAACGCGATTTCTACAACGCAATTTTTAGAACACGGTTTTTAAATCGCCACATTTTTCTGGGACCTAACACGAGCGTTATACGAGGGTAATCCGAGTCTCGCATAATGTGATTTGTACAACGCGATTTCTACAACGCAATTTTTAGAACACGGTTTTTAAACCGCCACATTCTTCTGGAACCTAACACCAGCGTTATACGAGGGTAGTTCAAGTCTCTCATAATACGATTTCTACAACGCAATTTTTACAACGCAGTTTTTAAACCGCCAAATTCTTCTGGAACCTAACACCAGCGTTATACGAGGGTAGTTCGAGTCTTGCATAATTCGATTTCTACAACGCGATTTCTACAACGCGGTTTTTAAATCGCCACATTTTTCTGGGACCTAACACGAGCGTTATACGAGGGTAATCCGAGTCTCGCGTGAGTATAATGTGATTTGTACAACGCGATTTCTACAACGCAATTTTTAGAACACGGTTTTTAAATCGCCACATTTTTCTGGGACCTAACACGAGCGTTATACGAGGGTAGTTCGAGTCTTGCATAATTCGATTTCTACAACGCGATTTCTACAACGCAATTTTTAGAACACGGTTTTTAAATCGCCACATTTTTCTGGGACCTAACACGAGCGTTATACGAGGGTAATCCGAGTCTCGCATAATGTGATTTGTACAACGCGATTTCTACAACGCAATTTTTAGAACACGGTTTTTAAACCGCCACATTCTTCTGGAACCTAACACCAGCGTTATACGAGGGTAGTTCAAGTCTCGCATAATACGATTTCTACTACGCAATTTTTAGAACGCGGTTTTTAAACCGCCACATTCTTCTGGAACCTAACACCAGCGTTATACGAGGGTAGTTCAAGTCTCTCATAATACGATTTCTACAACGCAATTTTTACAACGCAGTTTTTAAACCGCCACATTCTTCTGGAACCTAACACCAGCGTTATACGAGGGTAGTTCAAGTCTCGCATAATACGATTTCTACAACGCAATTTTTACAACACCGTTTTTAAACCGCCACATCTTTCTGTACCCCAACACCAGCGTTATACGAGGGCAACAACATAATATTAAAAGAAGCTGTATTTCTTACACGAGTTAAATCCAATCACCCAAAAAGTCAGCATGTTTGTTTTTCCCCGAACTCCAAAATAGTTACCATAAAAAGTAGCGAAAAATCCGGAAGCCTGAAAAACCAGCTTGGCTTAGAAACCTCGTAAATTGATCGCACTATCACACGATGTTCCGTGTTATCTGTGAGGGAGAAGTACCGTGTTCCTTATCAGATCGATGAAGAGGCGGACCCAGCAGCCTAGCAACCAAGGGGTAGGTATCCACCACCGACCAACCACTCGACGAATAAGGTAACCCCTGGGTTTTCAACCCCGAGAATGGTTCCCACCTTCCCATCCGCTTTTCGATTTCAGTTATGCCAGGCCACCTGAACCATTCGAGACCCAAAACCTACTCCCCAGAGTCCTAAACTGAACCCTGTGCCCTGAAACCCTGCATTTAGTGGTCCAGATTCTAAGTCCCAACTGTGAACTTATATTCTCTGACACTGAACCACTCTTCTTTACTTCGTTACTTCATTACTTCATTACTTCATTAGAGTGGTGTTATTCTACTTGGTTTTGGTGAAGTAGAGTTAAGTGGACATTTAAGGTTAGGTCCGGATGCTTGGTTCCTTGGAGAACCCCTTTGGTTTGGATGACTTAAGTCCAAATAAGTGTACCAAGTGTAATTAGGATGTTGAAAGTGCGGTGATTCGTGTAATTAAATGGAACTGGACTTTGTGATTTATGAGAGTTGATTGCTGTTTCCGAATTTGTGTTCGAAATACAGGAAACTGCAAGGAAATCGGAGATCTAAGAAGAAATTGGGATCAAAGAATATAAAAAGACTGGCAAGAAAAGAGGAGGAGTTGGAAGATTCCGCAAAGAAAAGTGCAAGTTTATCAGAACTAGATCCAGCAAACTGAATAATAATCCAATCACTTCTGCCAACAAAAACATATTAAAACACAGTGAGAAGAATAAACTCCAAGTCATAAACAATTAATAAAGTACACCACAATCAACAAAAACTCATCAAGTGCCAATATAATCGCATTAAACTTCACGCAGTGAACCTACTGACTCAAAATTGAAGTTATTTAATTTCAAGTATACATTAATTATTAGAAAAGGGTTAAATGAACTTGATAAGTGCCTGCGCATGATAAAGGATGATAAGACATCCTTTTTATCAGTTGCAAGGTTGAGGAACATGGAGGAAGAACTTCGTTCCGGTTCCTCAGTGGCATTAAAGTAGCCGGATACGTGAAATCACGCGCGTAAAGAATTCGTGTGGACTTTGATAAGTGTTTCGACAAATTTCGACACGTGACCTAAACTCCCTAAGGACACGTGCCACTGTTTAGAAGCATTCATTGGCTCGTGCCACCGACACGTGCCGTCGATCCAATCGGATCCTTGGAACGTGAACAAGTGTGTTTAACAAGGAATCAAGAATTCCAACAAAGCATCGCTTTCAGATTATGAATTAATTAACAGCTGAGAATAATTCATTGGGGGAATCGTTTGCTGGAATTGAAATCAAGATGCAGGTTATTGCATAGATTAGATGTTATAATTATTGGTGATTCTTTAATTGCCTGAAAAGTGGAAGTGTTTCGAGATCCTCGGAGTGCATTTCGCACTTCTTCGACTTTAATGTCTCGTCATTTCTATCTTTCTTTCCTGAGATTTGTAAGTTCATTCGTGAGAAGTTTATGAAACTGGAGGAACTTTACTGTGTTCGAGTTTATGAAACTATATGAAATTGATGAAATTGTAGGAATTTCATGAAGTTATGAATTAAACTTATAAAATTGTGAGAACTTTACTGAATTCATGAAATTGTGGGAACTTTATTCAGTTCGAGTTTATGAAACTATATGAAATTTATGAAATTGTAGGAATTTCATGAAGTTATGAATTAAACTTATAAAATTGTGAGAACTTTATTGAATTCATGAAATTGTGGGAACTTTATTAAGTTCGAGTTTATGAAACTATATGAAATTGATGAAATTGATGAAATTGTAGGAATTTCATGAAGTTATGAATTAAACTTATAAAATTGTGAGAACTTCATTGAATTTATGAAATTGTAGGAATTTCATTAAATTATGAACTAAACTTATAAAATTGTGAGAACTTTATTCAGTTCGAATTTATGAAACTGTACGGAATTCATGAAATTGTGGGAACTTTATTAAGTTCGAATTTATGAAACCGCATAAAAGTTATGAATTTGTAAGAATTTCATTAAATTATGAACTAAACTTATAAAATTGTGAGAACTTTATTAAGTTCGAATTTATGAAATTGTGCGAAACTTATTAAGCTCGAGTTTATGAAACTGTGTGAAACTTATTAAGTTCGCATTTATGAAATTCTATGAAATTTACGAAGTTCAATTTGATTGAACTCAACGACATTTATTTATTTCGTAAAAATCTTGAATTTTGATTAACAAATATAATTCGAATGAATCAACAATCAACCATATATTAATATAGTGAGATAATTATTGTAATTATTGGTGGAATAATTATTATAATTAGCCTTTAAATGCTGGAGTATCATCATAATTTATTGCAACACGCTACGAGTCTCCGATTGGTGGAAATGTTAATGAAATGTAAAAATCAGTAAGATTAAAAGCTCGATTGCAGTCTCAGTTTCTATTTCACAATAAAACTGATATTAATAATAATTCAAATAATCAATTATTATATCGAAACTTATGACAAGAACTTCAATGTGAAAGGAAGAATTGAATTTGTTTATCAATCCCATTAATTATTATGTAGACATTTAAGTGTACCCTTGAACCTTCTAGTCAACAATCTAGTCAATTTTAATAACAAATATAAATCGAACGAAATTTGTTCGACAAATTTCACGAAGATATTTGGAAACCAAAGATTGTGAAATAATAATAATTGCTAAAAATGTATTTAAACTAATATAAACAAAATTATAACAAGTCAAGGCTCGTCAAGAATAATTAACTTCTAATTATCGCAATTAAGTTATTAAATTGTATTATTAAATCCAATTAAAACACTGGATGAAACAAGAGACATATCTTCGAATAAATAAAACGAAAGAAACTACAAGATTGGCGAAGGAATAATTAACAACAATTGTATGAAAATAATAATTATAGTAGATATAAGTAATTATCGCTAAATAATTCGTCAACGAAGATTAAAATACAAGAACAATATCTTCGAGAAAGGTGATTAGAAAAGTGAAGGAAGAACAATCAACGAAGAAGATACCAAAGGAATAACAAATTTACGAAGGAAATCTATTAAATTGTTTACAAGTTGCAATTGTTTTGCGTGCAAAGCGGCAATTTTACATGGCGGCAACCTTCAAACAACTTTACGTGTTATAAATCTAAAGAGTCAAGAGTGAAGAAATATTGTAGCAATAATTCAGTGTTCCGAATCTTGAAAGTTAAAAGTGAACAAACGTTTTAACAATAACTTCCTGCTAGAAATGTAAAAGTCTGGGAGTGTTGTAAAATATCAAACAACAAATTTGGGTGCTAAAAGTTCAACAAATAAATATTGCAGGCCAGGAATTATTTAAAACATTGTGAAAGTTGTTATCATAAATTGAATGCATTCCAACAACTTGCGTTTACAAGGATTGCAATTGAAGACATATTCCAACAATTATTGTTACGAATATCTAACAATTATTGCATACGAAGACGGATTTCAATAATTATTGCATTTGAGGACGCATTCCAACAATTTTATGCGAAAGATTCAGATTGAAGACACATTAAAACAATCAGATATCAAAAGAATATCATAAATCTAAACAAACGCTCGGCAAAAATAAACGGCGTCAAAATGTATTCCATGGACAATCTCGAGCTCGATATGATGAACAGACAATATATGTATGAAACTCACAGTTTCCTGGGGAACCCGGCGATCCCAGCACTTCCGCCGCACTGCGGGGCACCGACGACAGCGACACTGCCCCCCATTCCAACGCAACTAACCTCGCATCTTTCCGGAAGCACCGGAAGTACCAGTGGCAGTGAGATTTACTTGTACGACGAGAATAGCAGTGACAATGAAAGTGCTTACAGCAGCGATCAGGAGAACCACACGAGGGAGTGAGTATTTTGTTTTTATTAGTGTCAAACAAGCTTTTAATACTTTCAATTGTTTCCAAAAGTATAGAATTTCTTTAGAAAGGAATTTTCGATCTACTATTTCCTTGTTGTTTTGTATTTTGATTTCATACCGAATGACTTATTATATGTATATCAGAAAAGTATGTCGCTCGAGAATAATAAGACTCATATTTATCCTTTAGCATTTGTTAATAATAAATAACAATAATTATACCCTATGAGTCGGCTCTTACGACAGGCAGGGTTTACCTCGGGACAATTCTACCCCCCGGCCCCGAACGGGGGGATTTTATAATATTTATAATAATGATTCTTATAACAAATGTGATGATTAATTACAATTATTAATTACTTATAAATATAACAGACATCTTTCGCAACAATCTTTATATTTACTCCGGTTTCCAATCATGCATTTATTTCTACCGCACATTCATCACGATACAAACAACATCCCACGTCACGATTTGTTAATACAATTATTATTAACAAACCAATATTAATTGACTTCAGACGAAGTCGAAGTAACAGACGCAATGGCGCAACCGGAAAGAGTCCAAGACAGGCAGTGCAACAACGGCAAGCTGCTAATATGAGAGAAAGGAGACGAATGCAGAATATAAACGATGCCTTCGAGGGCCTTAGGGCCCATATACCAACCCTTCCTTACGAGAAACGATTATCGAAGGTGGATACTCTGAAGTTAGCTATTGGATACATTAACTTCTTGAATGAGCTCGTCAGGGCGGATAAGGGTAACGATCCGCTGACCGGAAACGGCGGTCTCTCGAGGTCTTCCGGCCGCGATGACTCTAAGAAGGTTATAGTTCGTGGTGAGGCCAATTTCGATCACTTTTCATTATGCTTTATCATCTTTTATTATTAAATTTGAACAACTTATTATGTATTAGGGGTAATGTCGTTTTTTTTCAGTTTAAGTAAACCCTTTTTGTGGAGATAATTTGTTATTACATTTGTTTTACTTAAATTGAAATGAAATACAATTTTAGAATATAAGTATTAAATTAAATCGTGTAATATTAATATTAAATATAAGTATTAAAAACGACATTACTTTTTATTGAATTTACTTTATGTAAACTTGTTATATAATTTCTTCATGTAACTTTTCAATAATATCAACTCAATGTTTACCAACACTTTACTTTTCGAAGGAAAAGAGATTCCGAAACATTACATGGATGATAAATCGTAATAATAATAATTAGCTAGAAATTCTTTCACTGTTTCACGCGGGAAATTCAAATTACAGGAAGCGGAGGCAACCCTTTTATCTCCCACTCGCTTTCCTGGTCCCGGAAGTCGGACATTTCTCCGAACGGAACGATGTACGCGAAGCTTTGGACACCGGAAGATCCGCGGACAACGAAAAACGGTTCGACTTTCGAATAAATTATTAATTAGTTATTAATTATTAACACAGATATTAATGTTTAACACTAGAACTACCGGGTTCATGTTTAAGTATCACTTAAGTGCAACTTACCGGAAGTGAATTATTCTAATATGTTTATGTGTACTTCCGCCGTAAGTGTTTCTCCATCGACATTATATTGAACTTCTACGCGTACTACTTTTCTGGAAAAAGTACTTTTATTTACAAAAAACGACGAATATATTTAATCGAATTTGATACTTCAATTTCTTGAATCGAGATTAAAATGAATATTAAGAATATTAATAATAATTGGAACATTGAATAGCATGTTTTCTATTTTCAATTGTAAGTGCAATAAATGTCTGGGTAGCTGCGCAGATGCTTATGCGCGGGCGTCTATGTGTCTTTAAAAAGCAAAATGGCGTACGCAAGTATTTTACTGGATTTCATCGCTTGTATTAAACGAACTTTTTTGTTTGAAACCAGTATTTTAAAAAATATTTAAATACTTTTTTCGGAACTGTAGATCCGCCATTTTGAATGCATTGGTAGTTCTAGTGTTAATTCGATTCGACTCATCAATCTTTAAGCAAATATCTTCCAAAGTCATGTTACAAATTAATTTCTGTTAAACAATGAAAAAATGTTCAAAAAATGCGTTAAAAATGAAAATTATTAGCAGAAGAACGACATTCCTTTAACTTCAACGTGAGAATTATTTTTCCATCGTTTCAATTGTCGAACGCAAATGAATTTTTAAAATCATGTTGTTAACAAAATGGCTGACTATTCGGATTCAATCTTTTCCCAATAGTTTGTCTTGTAATTAAATCATTTAATAACTCGAATGTAACAAATGACTTTGAACTGAGAAATAATTATTGTAAACCAAAGGTAGATCTTAGGAAAAGATTTTGCGAAATTAGGTAAACTAAGAGTAAGGTTAGTTCGGCAATCGGACGCTTTTTTTTGAAAAAGGAGCGTCGTGTTATTTAGTTTTTAAGGAAATCTTGTTCTAGTCATCGGTCCTCTTTATATACTCTGCTATCCAGTATTTAAAAATAAAAGTATTTTCCAAATTCTCTGTCTTTTTTCAAACCTTTTCTTCCGTTTCCAAATTCCTCGCGTGAGCCGTTTCTCATAAAACTGTTGTAACACCATTTAAAACTGAATCGTAAATAGTTTATGAATAAAGTATATAAACATAATATAATATAATATAATCTTAAAGAAATAATAATTATATTAATATTATATTTATACTCTATAATAATATTATTGCAATTTCATATATTTTCAGTATCGAACTTCCTTAATTAACGTAATATTTTTTTAGCAATAATACAAATCATATCAATTTCTAAACTTTCTAGTAATTCCATATCAATTAATTAATCTCCGTTTAACCCTTTGCCTTGGAATGACGTCTCCTGGACGTCAACGTTTTTCAAAGGTGGTACATTTTTTAATTATTACGAATTATTAATACAACCCCATTTCATTTAAACTTATAATTTACGTTCGCTC
The DNA here is from genome assembly GCA_910591585.2 of Nysson spinosus. NCBI lineage: Eukaryota > Metazoa > Arthropoda > Insecta > Hymenoptera > Crabronidae > Nysson > Nysson spinosus. The sequence continues at coordinate 2,436,276 of OU342844.1, read as the reverse complement.
GCAAATGTTTCGAACAAATCGGAGCTCCTCGCAACAAAATGGCCGACTGTGTCTCAAGAGTTAATTACTAATTCCATATTTAATGGCGGATCCTCAACGATGGGCTTCATGGAAAGGCATGGAAAGTGCTTTTAAATATATGGCGATTATCTTAGTAATTAATTCTAAGTAGACATAATTTATTGATGCGCATGAAAATAAAAACAAGAGGAGGAAAGTAAGTTATTGAAAAATCGCGGCCATTACGGCGGCCATTATGGTTGCCATCAACGAGGACTAAATAAAGTAAGTCATGCAAAGTTTACGGCTATGTTTTACGTCGAAATACGTCATTATCTTATCGCCATTATCGATCTCGTCTTTTTAACGTGCGGTTTCATGTAATTATTAATTTGTGAGCTGTTTGGTATAAATATTAGTCGTTCAATAGTTCGCTTTATAATGGCAATTAATTAAGTGAACGTATTAGTGTAATTATTAATAATTGAGCAGTTTCATATAACTATTAAGTAATGAGGAAATATAGAAGATAATTATTAATTAATGAATAAGCATGGAAAATGAACGCAAGATGGCGGATATCTTCGAAATGCAACTCTGTGCCCCAAATCACATCACTCAAAGATGGAAATTACGTAAAGAACTTTAGATCTTTCACTTCGTGTAATTCGAGTAGAACTTTCAAAAAGTATGTACTTTGAAAATCAATGCAAGATGGCGGTCAATTTTGAAAAGTACTTGGTGAAAGATGTGCGGTGGGTGCTGGAAAGAAGGCATACGGTGACGAAGCGGGGAGAGGAGAATCCCTGTATAATATTCAATCTATGTAACATATAATATCTTGTATATAAGCTATGTAATATATAATATATAGAACTAGAACCAATAGGATTCAGAACCCAATACTAGCAAACTTAGCTTTGGAATGGCTTCTAAGGAAAGATAGAGAAAGCGAGTAAGAGAGAAAGGAAGACGGCGTGGGCGGTACGTCGATATTGCGGCGTCGCGACGCCCTACGGCACGGAATAATGGCGACGACGGCTGCGAATCTTCCCACGGCGCCGATCCTCCGTTCCCTCCTCGCATTTTTCTCAACTGAATCACTCGAGTTTTCTTCACTTTGCCTCGTACAAGTACAGGCATCCCCCGTACAACACGGATTCGCTCTACCACGATTCGAGAATCGGGAAAACATAGATGCATTCTTGGTTTTTCAATGTGTAATAGTTTCGATGAATTATTCATTATTTTAATAAACATATTTCCTTTTAGTTATGAAAGGAAAATGGCAGGCTCTTGTTAACTTTTGGAAACCAATTTGTTTGTACTTCGTTTCTTTTAACACGGATTCGTATAACAAGTCATTCTTTTGGAATCTAATTGTCGTGTTATATGGGGATGACTGTATCTCCTTATTATGATGTGATATATCTCTATTTGCGGCCCAAGTTGGGACCTCTTAAGTCCCAATCCTCCTTTTTCAGACCCAACGCTTTTGAATCACCAACAACTGGAGTAAATCTTAATGTCGCCACTCAGTTTCTTGATGTAATTCGAGTGGCGACTGAGAGGCGCCATTAAGATATGCCCCACCTATTTTTTGTTAATGAATTTTCAATCACCGACAACTGCAGTAAATCTGCCGTTCAAGATCCTGCAATAAGCTGAATGGCGACTGAGAGTCGCCTCCGAGTACAAAGGCTCTTAACGCCGTTCGAGTTCCCGCAATAAACTTAGTGGCGACTGAGAGTCGCCTCCGAGTACAAAGACTATTAACGCCGTTCGAGTTCCCGTAATAAACTAAGTGGCGACTGAGAGTCGCCTCCGAGTGCAAAGGCTTTTAACGCCGTTCGAGTTCCCGCAATACACATAGTAGCGACTGAGAGTCGCCTCCGAATGTAAAGAGTTAAACGCCGTTCGAGTTCCCGTAATAAACTAAGTGGCGACTGAGAGTCGCCTCCGGATGCAAAGAGTTAAACGCCGTTCAAGTTCCCGCAATAAACTAAGTGGCGACTGAGAGTCGCCTCCGAATGCAAAGGGTTAACAGAACCAGCCGATATCAGCGAAATATGAATGACAGTCTCGGCGATAACGTGTTAACCGTGTATTCATCACATAAATAACTGCATTAATTTGCAACAATGCAGAACACCATAATTATTTCAAACTAGAAATTCCATTCCATGGAATGCCACACACCAGGTTAACAGTATCAGTTCACCCCGATAAAAAGAATACAAGGGTTAACGGTGCAATGCGAGGGCCGTGTATACCGGGTGAGGCATTTCAAGGGGACACACAAGGACCCGTACCACCATGGGACTCTATCAGCTGTGAAAACAAGCTTGTTTATAGACACCGGGGTACAATGAGGTGTAATTGAATCCATATTCCACGGGGACTCCTTTCGAACCCCACAAAAGGCATAGAAAGATGGCGGAACACCCTTCGGGGGTGGCTGTACTTAACGGTTCACGAAATCGAGGGTGCCCTGTCGATTTGTGGACAATTAGGGACGATACACTCGGGCCCCTCCCCCTCCATCATACAAATCGCTCCTCGACTTCTATTCAAAGACTCACTGTTTCTCTTTTTATGGAAACCGTGGTAAGACTTTAACTCCCGAAGTTAGGTTAAGTAACATATCAGGTTTACCGGAGTTCTGTCCTCCAAGCGCGCAACTGTTTTAAACGCGTAGGAAACTGTTTTCAATCGAAAGTATATAATTTGTTCTTTTCACTGTTATGTTTTAGAACCCTTGCATAAGTATCGCGTTATACGAGGATCGCTACGAATCTACACAATTTAAGAACCGCGTTATATACCAACCGCATTGTATAAGGGTTGTATTCGTATTAAGTGTTGCAAAGTAATGAATTACTTTGCGGTAACCCTGACAGGGACATTAGCATGTTAAAGTACCTTTATCAATGCAAGTGTATTATTTATCGGTAAATGTTGATAAGGGTGGATCTCAATGAACAATGTGATGATCGTTAACGTGTCAAACACTACGATAGGAGTCCTAGAAAAGTGGCCGCCATATATTGTATCGGAAGGGTGGTGATAAGCGCAGGTGTGTCCATACACCTGCGCCAATCGCTGATAAGCCGCGTAATCACTTTTAATGATAGATACTTGTAAGATAACACAGTACTCATATTGGAAACAACTGGTTTATCAGCTATTATATATATATTATTAATATATATATAATTATTATATATTATATATATATATATTATTAATATATATATATATATATATATATATATATATATATATATATATATATATATATATTAATATTTCTATTGCATTTATGACCTCGTAAATATGGATTCTGACGTAACTGAATATTTATGAGACGATATATAATATATATATATATATATATCAATTATATAATGTATTAGATATATGCGTAATAAAGTGCAAAACTTGAAATTCTGTACGTAAATCTTGTTTTGCTTCTTTTTCGAAAATATTCGCCATGGTTACATGTTTTGAAATGTTCACTTTTCTGGAATGCTTTTTTATGTGTACAAAGTAATTAATCTAAAATTCGGTGAGTAATTAAGCGTGTGACAAGACTCTTAACCCCTTGACATACAAATAAAACGGAATTTCATGGGTCCAAAAAATCCTATTTAATTTGGCTCAACTGAACAGTTATGTAAGCTTTGAAACAGAACGGAATATTTACAATGCTAAATATCTTTTAATAAGATTGATACACAATATTAATGGACAATAATGAAGTAACATTATTAAATAATAAATAAGTAGTTCTGTAAAGTATAACATTTTTCCTGTCCGCCGGAGACAGTTCTTGCGTCCCGGAGACGTCAACGTCTACAATGACACGCGAAACAGATTACGTCTCTCAGACGTCATTGTATGCCAAGGGGTTAATCACGGAAATTTGTAACACGGGGTTGCGTTTCCAAAATATCCACCATCTTGCATTCATTTTTGATACTTGGTCACTAATTAATAACTAGTTTCTATATTTACTCATTAATAGTTTTACATGTATAAAATAAGTAAGTTTAGTTTAGTATTTCACATATATAATAAAATATATCGTCTCATACTTTTAGGTTACACGAAAACGCCATCTTTCCAGAACCCGGCGGTGCCTCAAGTTGTTTTTAATCGGCTCGAGCGTCACGGTACCGTGATCTCGTGAAAATTAGCAAACTATAGAATCGCGGCTGCAGCCCCCCTTTTCTCGCGTATTAGGAACGCATTAAGGGCGCCCCCCCTTGTCGGCTCTCGTCGCCGAGGGTCCCACTTGTGTTGATCCTCGCAGCTGGAGTGACACACAAATAAAGTATTAATTCTCGATTCGTGTCGTAATAAACCCCACCGCGCGCCTGCGCCGTCGCGACATCTACACGTAATTTGAATAATAGAAATTAACCCTTTGCACTCGACGGTGATTCTCGGACATTAATTGGTTTTTAAATTATCACCGATGTTGTAATAAAGATTAATGTCGCCTCTAAGTCGCCATTCTGGTTGCCGCGATAAGTCTAAATGATGGTAAATAATGTCGAGTGCAAATGTCTGATTGGGATCGTAGTGGATTCTGTAAAGAAGGCTCTTGTGAAGTAGGTCACGTGGTACACTGACCTTCTATTGGTTCTGTATATTATATATTATATATTACGTAGGTTATATCTATATTAAATATTATTTATTATACAGGGGGCCAGTTGTAAATTAAAGTTGTTTACTTTGATTTTAATTTAAAGAACTCCGTAAAGAAAAATTCCAACGTCGCAATATGAAAGTGATGCCAAATTGAAGAAATAAAACCGACAAAGGAAAGGAAATGTCTCGATTACACCACAAAAGGGGGAGTGCGGTAACAAATCGAGTAAAAGAGAGCATCAACCTACCCCTCTTCACCCTAAAATCACCCCCCGTGGGGTGAAAATTGGGGCACACAAATATCTGGGCAGCTGCCGTCTATGCTTTCGAAAGTCCAACCAAAATCCTCCGTCCCCTTTCCAGTAACCTCCGGGCCCCTACGGACCCGACTGGATCACTTTTACTTTCGAACATCCTTTGTAACAGGATTATCGAAAGGACACAATGTAACACTTGATGTAACTATCGCCCGATGATGCCGAGTGGTTTAACCTGAATAAAGTAGCAAACGGAATTTGGGCCGCACTTATAGGGCCCCAAATTGAGTTAGAGGTACGGAATCGAGAGATAGTTTTGCGATTAAGCTGCTACGATACGTTAAGATTCGGATTGAAATTCCTCGAGGGAATAAGAATGTTGGGCCCACTTCGAGGATTCTGGGTCCCTTGAAATTCAGAAATAGTTTATCTCTTTACTTGATCTCCGCTGTTACAGTTAACTTTTAACAAAGCTATGTTTACTGATGTTTTTCCATTAAAATGGCAGACAGACTTAATTACTCCAATATAGAAATCCGGAGATAATTAAATGATTTGCAACAAAGGCCGATTTCTATTTTGAATATATCTGCCATGGTTTTTGAGAAATTGATCTTTTGAGATCTGATTTTTTGAGATTTTATGAAGAGTCACTAATTTAACCATTTTCATAAACCATTTTCCACTTATAAAGCATGTTTTCTCCGAAATTCTCGTCAGTGAAGATGTGATACTCGGAAATAGTGTCATATTTAATTTAGTATAATACTCATATTCGTAACTTAATTATATTAATTTTAAGTTTTATAACGATCTCAAAATGTATTATATTAATTGTACTATAAGGCTTTGCACGTTTATTTTTAAATATATATATAAATATAACAAAGGACGGATCCCTGATAAGGATCTAAAATGGGAGTTAAATCCACCGTGAAATCTCGAGGCGTGGCGATCTCGTTGAAATCCTATTACTTCGTGTTGTACGCGGGACATTGTTGGGCCCTAATTCCACGGCAGGGGTCGCCAATTCGGTATCATTTACATTTATATATATTTAAAATACACGGCGCAGACTTTCTTCGCGTAATATATATTTATATATATATTAGGGATACCGGAAAGTAATCAATTATTTGTCACATACCGACCCGCAATTACAAGAAAGGAACATTCACAAAAGTGGAAAACCTTTTAAGTCAGTTAAGAACTGTTCGAAAGATCTTTCACTTAATCTAGCATTGTTTCAATAGTAATATACCGGACAATTATTATGCCATCCTATTTACTTTGAACTGTGCTAATAGTATTAGCTTAATTAAATAACCTAATAGTATTAGGTTGATTCCTTCATTTCAAGTTTCGATGCAATTCCACGCACTTGAATGTTGATATTTCGCTCCGCTAATACAGCACTGTTGAGAGCAGTATGTGGTCGTCCTGTACGATGGTCATCTTCCAATGACAAATTTCGTTCATGAAAATGATCAAACTATTTTCAAGCATTTTCATGATCAAACCTGTTACAGAACCTTCCTCGTAAACAGCACATATATTCCTCCATGTTTCCGAATCGTTATTTTTTACGAAACTCGTATAACATGATTCGTCGAAAATGACTTCCATTGAAATATTACAGAAAAGCATGGAGAAATGTGCTTGATTTGCACGAAAGCATAACTTGATGTACGTAAAGTACGTATTGTGGTTTATTTCTCAGACTAATAAATTATTAATAATTTATTTCTCGACTAATACTACGTCGGGTGTCTTCTGTCCAGATCCAACATACATAGACACTTCAGGTCGACATTATCCATGGAACGGAGTGTATTCGTATTCTCTCGCGTAATATTGATTTGGCAGAGAGGAGGTCGCAGGTGAGGGGATTCCCACGATGGTTGGCACCGGCACCGAGGAAATCTTCTCTGTGCCCCTTAGATAGTCATGCGAGAGACTATTTCGCACTTCCGCTTAGAAAACACCATCTCCTGCCTCTTCTCAACCCTGAATAGGGTTCTTAACTCTTCTTAACTCCATGTAACTTTCAACTCGTCCGGCCGTATTTTTCATTTCATTTGACTTTTTTTCGTAATAATAATAATTATGAAAGTCTCGAGACTCTTTTTATATCTATGATATCTTTGTTGGTCAAATTTAATGATACAGTGTGTGTTATCGATTCGTATCAAAACTGTTAATTAAATGATGTTCACGATATCCTCTGGCAATATTTTGTTTACAATATCTGTTACTGAGTTAATTGTGCAATCGTAGAGTATAAATGATTTAATAACAAATCTGCTTCTTTTGGATGGAAAACATTGTTTTAAGTGACATCGGCCTTTGAATAACGGAAGACTTTCGTGAATGCACACTTTTTTGAATGGGTGCTTGTTACGTTGTTATTATTAAAATGTAGCGCTTGCAATAATATCATGTATCTGTGTCGTCACATAATTTCTCAAAAAATGTTAGTTTTTATCATCTGATCTGTCGACCAATACTTATTCTAGTGAATTTTCCCGAAATTCCGGTGAATTTTCCCGAAATTCCGGCGAATTTTCCGAAATTCCGGTGAATTTTCCCGAAATTCCGCCGAAGTTTCCCAAAATTCCAGTGAATTTTCCGATATTCTAGTGAATTTTCCCGAAATTCCAGTGAATTTTCGCGAAATTCCAGTGAATTTTCCGAAATTCTAGTGAATTTTCCCGAAATTCTAGTAAATTTCCTCGAGAATTGTGAACTTCGAATCTCGAACCCCGAGATTTCGAGCACTTTGAAACTCTGAATTGATTATCGCTTAACGCAAAATCGTCAATAATTATTAAAAATGTTGAACGGTAAAAACATATGAATACAATGATTCTTAGTATACTTGATTGGTTTACACAAGATTTAGCAATTTTTCTCATGCATCAATTAATTGCATATCATTGTTAATGATAAAGTACAAACACAAATTTTGATTGTACATCTAACAATAACAGTAATAAATTAAGTCAAGTCATATTAATATAATCACATTGACACGTTGATATAAATACATATTAATCTAAGCATTTTACAGGATGTAAGTCAACTTAATTTACAATTAGACGCACAACCAAAACATTAAACTATTATCATAACATGATAATACAAATTAATATTAATTATTATATCAATATCGAACGCCGGACAGAAAATCCTAGGTTTCTTATCTTCGTTATTTCAAGTTCGCACATAATTGTTGAATTCACGCAAAAGATCAAAGAAAACAGCAACATAAAAGCTCTACAAAATAATAGCGTACGATTGTTTCTTTGGGTCAATAAACAATTACTACTTCCATAATCAGGAATCAAGTAGAAATCTCTTATTTATTTTCCATGATTTCAGATAACGTTATCAGTTGTTCTTATCTGATATTAAAATGTCGCTCCTTTCAAATATGTACAAAAGTGATTGCTTCGTAAGCAAACAATGTTTACTCGATGATTGTACGATAATTAATTCAGTAATTTCAGGCGTTTCGTAGTCAAAAGTGTAAAATCGACATGCACGAGGAAAACTCGAAAGATAGTTTTTTTTTGGTTTTTTTAATAAATCGACTTCCCTGAGTAGTGATAAGTTATTCTCCATAGATTTACCTTCGCCCTTTTTCTTTGTGATCTCTTATCACCTTATCACTGCGTATTCTAATTTTATCGTACAACGCACGCTGAATATTTTAGTCGCAAAACACTTTTTCTCGCTTAGAAACGCGCCTTAAAGTCTTTATACCGGATCTCAGATTAGATTGCCAGAGCTCGCGCAGTCCACATTACTTTTTCTTCACACCACTGCTTTAACCACGCCTTCTGTGACGTCACCGTGGGACTGCGACCAATAACGTGTTCGGAACAGGGAATGGTAGTGGGAGAGGTCTGCGCACAACGAACGAAACTCGTCCGAGACTTTGGCAATCTAATCTGGGACCCAGTGTAGCACTTGTAATTTAGCGGAACTCTGTTTCTTAACATTTATCCCTTATCGCTTTTAGTCGTCTCGTCATCAATACTTTTATTTTATTACAAGCAGCTTTGTTGTAAAAGTAGACGAATTTATAATATAAGAGTCACATTTCTTCTAAGTACATGGAGACAAATCTAATATTGTTTTCTATTAAGATTCTCGTCCTTTGTTTTGATTACTCAAAAAAGGTCGGAAAATTGTCACTTGATGGTGTTTTAATCCATGTTGGCCAATAATCTTTATTAATTGGAATAAACATAGTTAATTGCAGGTATTCCCTCAAAAAATTATTATTTCCTGGACATTTATTTAAAATTGAACCAAATTTTGTTCGTTAAAACTCAAATTTCGTTCAAATGGCATCTAATATTTAATACAAATACGGGTAACCCTCGTATAACACGGAAGTAAGGTTCCAGAGACTCAGATTACATGCACGCGTTACATCGAAATCGCGTAAACCATTTTTATAACTTAAAACACCATCATTAAGTAACAATATTAAAAAAGATCAGAAAAACTAATTTATTTCACTTGCAGAAAACGCACTATTTTGGTATTCGCAGATTGAAATTGAGAACAATTATCCTGAAAAGTATATTAATTTCCACTTAGTGCCATTTAAAAGCAAATGCGACTTCTTACATAGTTTCTGCACGACTTGGTTCATTTCTTTCAATTGTAAATTGATGCTTTACATCAAATCATAGGATTAATATCGAACACAATAGGAGAATGAATGAATTTCGAGATGTTAAAGCAACGTTTCACATCATCCGAGATGTAAATGTTCATTTATCAGAAACTAATAATTCGTGATAAATGAAGATTTCCATTTTGAAAGATGACAAAACCTCAGAATAGAAGAATGACGATGACACAGAACACAATGTGGCTAATAATCTTTTAGTAAATGCTAAGAAGCTTCGATTCCAAAAGCGGAATATCGGTGAAACATTTTCTGAACACTTTCAGACCTCAATGCGGAACAAATCAAGATCACTTCGAACTTGTACTAAATTATGTATGATTCATCTATTTTAGGGAAATGAATTACGGTTATAACCGACTGTCAATTTCCTTTTAATGGCGTCGACATTATATTCTTGGGATTCCCATAAAGAATATCAGGCTTTTGGAAACCAGCCATCTTGAAACATGAACAGATACAGCAATGAAGTACTCAATCATTAAACATTTTAATGAGAAATTACTTTTTGGTTCCAATGTGAACATGGAAATTCATAAAAGTAGTTATAAATATACATATTTTATCATTTTTACTACGGATTTAATTCAACGTAGCACATCAAGTTGATAAATATGTATATTCTTATCAGTTTCGAACTGTTCCATGCATTTGTTGACCTCGCAAATATTAATAAGTTGATGTTTATCATCTCAAAACAGAGTTTTTGTTGAATAATGTTAGAAATCAATTTTTCGGTGGATTAAATTAAACTTTTTTAAAAAGAAGGCATTAAATAACTTAATCATAACCTCTTTTTAATACAAAAATTAGGAACTGAGATTATTTTTAACCCTAAAGTACCCGCTCACGGTCTTGGGACCAATGAAAACGTTCTCCAATCTCTTTGAATGCGCATGCTCGAAAGCACCGCTCCGTCGAGTAACTTCCTAATATTATTTAGGGCAACTTAATAATATCAACTTAGAAGACTACATTTCTTTGTAGTATTTCTAAAATTTGCAAAATCAAAGTAATTCTTCATAAAATCTTGTTATGATTCTCTGAGAAACAATGAATCATGAAACATTGAGACCTCTACGGGTATTCTAGGGTTAATTAAGCCAATGGTGGTTCCAATGTTAACTAAAACATCAGAGTATTTTAGAATTACGGAAGAATGGAATCCTTTCACAGATTTGAGAAAGGATTCCATTCTCTCGCAAGTCTGAAATTATAATTTATAAGAAGTCTTCAAATTCAAATATCTTATGCTTTCAAGCATCCCAACATGTATCTGTTTCATGCTTCAACTTGGTTTCACAAAACCCTTCATGTCCTAACATTATTAACACAAATATTACTCTTCCGCCAAATATATACAAAACGCAGGAATAACGAGACGATCCTTACAATCCTCCTTGCCGTAAATGTTTGTCAATAATATACAACATTTATTTCTTACACATACTCGGCCTAACCTTAAAACGACGAGTTTCTATTATACAGTAGCCTTGATTTTGAGCGAAACTTCTGAAGTTCTTCTTCCAAACTTGTCTTAGTTTCAACTTCTAATGCTTCTCCAAGAACCATTTAATTATAAGTATCGCGTAAGAAGTCCATTATCGTGGAGAAACAAGCGAAACAATAAATATCTCTGCGCAGTTACATCTCGAATGAAGATGTAACATGACAAAAAAAGGAAGAGAAAAGCAATGATTTTCAATGTCGAAATAACTTAGTCGGAAGTCACATGCTTATTCAGAAGATTGAACTCTTCGTCGGAAATCATTTCCTATTCTTTCAATAATAAGATAATTTCTTTATCTTACAAAATCGCATTGTAAAACGTTACATTATTCTCGTCGATTCAATGTCGTAAATGGATAGTGAACGAAGGAAATATCGAACAATCATCCGTTTGCTAAAAGAAAAGGGGATACTCTTGTTAATCAACCTACTTCACAGCGATTATTGGTGGAAGGCAGTGCTTGAGTTTTACATCTAAGTATATGTTCTTTTTTTATGTATAACATTACAATATACATAATCGTAGGCTCTGAAATAGGTTAATTCTGATATAATCTACCCGATCTAACTTTCAATGTCCATTCGCAAATGGCGGCGCGCTAAAACAAAAGAAATCCCATCAACCAAATACACCCATCACTCGTTTACGTAGTTTTGATTTTATCATTTACACACAATTCCAACAAGGTGTCCTGTTATCATTATGCAACGGAAAACAAATACAGGTAACCCTCGTATAACACGGGAGTCCGATTCCAAAGAAAGTTCGTGTTAAAGCGAACTCGAATTACATACACGCGTATATTACATCGAACTCGTATTACTCGATCGTTACGATTCGTGAACCGTGTTGCACGAGAATCGTCACAATTTGTAAACCGCGTCATATCGGAACCGTGTTGTACGAGGATTACTATCTGTATACAGTACTCATGTAGATAAACGTGGAAGGCCCTGACTTCTTAAGATCTCTGAACCCAGTAAATCGAAAAACCAAAAAAAAAAATGAAAATGAAAGAACTAATAACTCACAAACGAAGGCGCAGATTCGTAGAAGACAAAGGTTTTTTGGATTTATCTACTTAAAAATGATATACTTGCTCCGAGAACTCCAATAATAATTTGACACCTTGCGCACATTTATCCGTATCTTTTTCACTTAATAATGTTTCTATTACTTTCCGATGATTTGTAATAGATAAAGTCTTTCATACAATTTGGCAACTCTTTATATAAAGCCTTGAGTACGGATTTCGAATTTATCAAGTACTCGTTACGTCAATTTATGAACCCTTGCGGTGTCCACATATTTTTAAGTCTTTAGATTACGATTAATAACAGAATTCCGTTTACACATGAAATTTTGCTTTTCCACAATTACCATTTACGTTTACATCCACGTTATAAAGTTACTAATATTATTCGAGTTTCGTGAAAACAGGTATCTTCGCATTTAGCTCAAATCTTGGTGGCATTAAAGGCTTTCAACTAATTAATCCTTTACCAGGATCTTCTTTAGAGAAGTAATGACATACGTAAACTGAGTTATGGCGTGTAAATACCGCTCAGGTATGCGTTAAAAAATGTATCAGTCACGATCACGATCATCGTAGATGATTGAATTCATTAAAAACCGATCTCACGCTCGAATTTGGTTAACAAGTTGAACGCCGGTGATCGCGTAACACGGATTTCGGTGCGACGTTCAACGCGTTAAGTCCTTCGTTTAACACTGAAAAGTTTCATTGTAGAAAATTGATGATGCGGCGACCACGCCGTGTCACCAGACACACGCGCGATTACCTTCGTTTAAAATGTACACCTACGGTATATTATTGCTATTCGTCGCAATAGATTAACTTACAATCTAAGATTTGTACATCTGTGGATTTGCTGTTTCGTTTTTTTATCTTTCTTCCTTTCAAACGATGCCGACACTCAAAGAGATTGTCTCAGACGTGCTCGACGTGCAAACTCAAAGAGAGAAACTCGATTCTTACGGGAAGTAAGTATTTCTGTATACAAATGTTTGACCCTTTTGTTCTACGCACTTCTCAGCCAAACTCGCATTCATATTTATCTATTTGCTTCTTCGTTTGCAGTTGCAAGCCCTCGATTTGATTTCTTGCGATTATAGTTTTGCACGCGTAAATCTAAGTAATCTTACGTCGGAAATTAATGATCGGTGCAAAAGGCACAGTAATTAAAAACAGCTAAGTCATTTCATCGGTTTGCAATCCGAGTATCTTGGATGTTTTCAGAAACTTAATAAGATTAATGAAACAATTTGAATAATCCACGATACTTTTCGACGTATCGCTCAAATTTGAAGTCTAAGATGTTAATAAACACGTGTATATTAATAATTGAACAAAATACAAATGGTGACTGCAGAACATCGTCCGGATATAAATCATAAACAGGCAATCTCGATAATACGGCGAATGAAAGTAATGTTGTCAGATATGTAAATATCAAACAGATAAATATTAACTAGACATTATTGATACCTTTCATCGAATGACATGCTGATGAAGATCCAAATAATGATGTAATTCGAAGAAGAATCAGTCAGTTAACCGTGCAGAGACCAGAAATCGAACCAGTTGGCTGTTATTGAATGCAATGAAGAAGCAAGGTTAGGTCGCCGTTGAAAGTTGTTTGCCAAAAAGTCCTATCTTTTGTTTTCTACACAGTATTGTGCACGTCTTGGTTGGTAATTACTTCTTACGACTACCACGTCTGTCAGTAGATGCAGCATGGTTCTCTTTATCTTGAGTTTCCATCTATCTTCAGCTAGGTTTCCCAGGTGGTCCATGACTGGTCGGTGAAGGTCCATGAGAATGAAGATTATGAACGTTACCTACTTGATTACTCGCGAGATTGGACATTGAGGGTTGGTACATTGAAGGCAAATAACTTCCTGAGGACTGTGGCATTGATCTGGGAATAAAGATACCACGTGTTAATCTGTGTATTGAGTACAGTAGACTCCCTGTAAAACGCGGTTAATACGTTACGCGTTGTGTGAAATTGCATTAGCGGGGAATTCCTGGCGAATTTTATTATATAGCGCGTTATATTCCGAGATTTTATCATATAGCGCGTTATAGAAACAAAAACTTGCGATATTTTTGGCGCGTTGTATTCCGGGATTTTATTATATAGCGCGTTATATTCCCGGATTTTATTGTATAGAGCGTTGTATTCCCGGATTTTCTTATATAGAGCGTTATATTCCGGGATTTTATTATACAGAGCGTTATATTCCGGGATTTTATTATACAGAGCGTTATATTCCGGGATTTTATTATACAGAGCGTTATATTCCGGGATTTTATTATACAGAGCGTTATATTCCGGGATTTTATTATACAGAGCGTTATATTCCGGGATTTTATTATATAGCGCGTTATATTCCGGGATTTTATTATATAGCGCGTTATATTCCCGCATTTTCCTATATAGCGCGTTATATTCCCGCATTTTCTTATATAGCGCGTTATATAAAAACAGGTCATCGCATTATCTTTAGTGCGTTGCAAGTACTCGCGTTATACGGGAGTAAACTGTATTTATAAGCATAGAATTCCTAACGAAGAACTGCAAACAAAGATAGAATGCGTCGTAAAGATATAAGAGGTACAATGACGAAGTCGCACATTGTTTCAACTACTCATACGATGAGAATAAAAGAAAAAAAGATCGGCTTCATTACAATCAGACGAAACCCAGACACTCATCTTTCACTTCATTCCATCAACAAAACAGAAATCTCTACTATTTGCACTTAAAATATACCTTGGAACTCCTCGTAGCGGATCCGGTGTGACGGACGAGTTTCGAACCACACCTGGATTGCTGGAAGGTGCCGGGGACACAATGTTACCGGGTTGACCTTGGTGATATGCGCTTCCAGCCGGACTATGTCTATGACAATCCAATTTACATTGTTTTTACACATCCACCATCTACTGTACAGTATTACGTCACACCATAAGTAATTCCGTTTCTTATTTACTTATTCCTTACGTTTCATTCTTTCATGCGACTATTAATCAACGATGACGAACACATACGAAAGTAACCTTATCATAAGTCAAGGAACATCTTATTATGAATTGCAAAGTAATTGAAATAGTTATTGTACCTTATTGTCGGACTGGGTTGCGGCGCAACTAAAGAAGCTCGATGCTGATATTGAGAGAGTGACGCAGCTGCCGGCGGTGATGGATCCGGTGGTAAGCCATTTTCTAATGTTGTCGAGTGATTACTTGTACTAGAATGCGGCATGTACGTATTATTCACCCTTGGTTCACGGTTTATCCTCGGCACTGCAGCACCAGGTGGAACATCAGGATGCGGAACATTAGGATGCGATGGATTTACATTCGGATGTATATTATTTGCTGGAAAATATTGAAAGACAATGTTGAGTTTAAGAATAATATCACAGAGAGTCGTCTCCTGTGTTCATTATTCTACTGGATTATGTAGTCATCTTCAAGTAGACGTACCTGGATGCGAACTCGGCTGAGTCGTTAATGGAATAGCAAGCCTAGCATTCACAGCCAATAGATGATCTCTCCTTTGTAAAAGACTATTTACATGTTCCTCTAGCCTAAGATTTTCAGCCCTTAACTGATGAAGACACGAAAGTAAGGAGGCAACTATAGAAATAAGAAAACATCCAATCAGTTTCGCCTTTCGTTGATATTAACCAGATAATCAAACGTAGAAAGCGAAAAACTGGGTAAGATATTCTCGGATGGGTTACGATATGAAATGCATAACGAATAATACGTTACAGTAGTTTAGTCGATTAGAAGTAGAGCAGGTTATAAAATGCGTTAATGAAGTGTGTTAAAAGGAAAACAGAAATACGAATGGAATCAGATAGTTTCGGCTGGCAACGAATGCGTTAAGTTATTTCGCGAGGTGTAGATCATGCGTAGGAGATATTGGAATGCAATGATAAGATGTATCCTTTTAAACCATAAACCCATGCGATTGTAAGCATGTTTTTCCTTGCCGTACACTCACTGTCAAAGTGCTGAGCTTGCTCCATTAGGAATTGACTTCCCTGTTCCCATTGGCGCTCCAGAAGTTGATCCAAGGTTTGTGGAATTGCTCCGCCACCCAATGCACCGGTGCTACTTGTATTTGTATTGATATTACTGTTCGTAGAGAAAACCGAGGAAAAGGAGGTCGGTGGTGCGCCCGTTTGATTGGATCGTATCTGCTTGTTGAAGTAAAAGATCACGTCTATTATAAGTTCTAAAGATTAGTAGCGCAATGCACTGCCATTATGAAAGGTACATACAGATGCAATCACTCGACTATGCAACTGTGGGCCAACTAAATTAGTAGCGGAATTGCTAGCTTCGGTAAAAATCGAATGTGCCTCCAGCTCTTGCGAAAGAGTGTCGGACATTTTTTGTGCCATTGTTGATGTCGGGTTTAATTGATTTCCCAGCATGTGTGGTGCACTGACTCCATTCTGAAATCTATTCAAAGAGATTAAGTAATTATGTATCCGTAATTCGATGTTTATATCCAAGGATCGGCAAACAATGAGAAATGTCGCTCCTTTATTGTTTTATCTCGCCATCGGTATATCGGCCGATTGAAACCTTAAAGTATTAATAAAGTCGAGTGGATTTACATAAATATGTAGATTAATACGAGCTCGCAGGAAACGGAAACAGAGTGGCATGATCTAACTTCGAATAAGGAAATTATAAGATTTTGTTTTTTACGATTCATCTAATAATTATACAGGTCGGATCGAAATAAGTTAGTACTTTAGGTGAAATCTTTGTCAGTAATAACGCTCGGTTATTAAATTCACCTAAAGAAGACCTGAATAAGATGAAGAGTGTAGTGAAAGTAACCATGGTAGGCTGATAAAAAGCCAAATGTAACGATCAGAAACCTATATAGTCAAATTTAAAAAGATCGTCTTGCAAGCAAAGATTAGCTTCGATATAATAATGTTAAGTGGAATATTCGGATCCTTGATTTTACCGCATCTTCTTGACTTGCAAACTTCGAAAAAAACTTAACTTTCCTCCTCTCTCTAAATAGGTTTGCCAACCCCTGGTTTAATCTTGCAGGCATTGCTAATAATTCTTACAATTTAACGTCTTTCTCTTCTTTAGTATTGTTTGTAAGCGCAGTTGGTGTACTTGATGCTGAAGGTGTAGGTGTGGTTGATGCACCACCAGCGCTTTTCCTCTTTCTTCTTCCAGGACCGTTACTACTCATGCTTTCTGAACCAGGACTACTGGGTGGGGAATCTTTAACCGTAGGGCCCATTGTGTCAGCGGAACCTGTTCCAACGCTACTGAAGTGACCAACACCTAAGATTGGTCCTTGAATAATCGATGGTACAGGTGCGACAGTAACAGCTGGCGGAGGTGTTTGATGATTGTTTCTTGCGCCTCTTTTCGACGTTGTAACAACGGCCGTACTAGATACTGACGTCACTACAGAAGAAACTATTGGTTGTGGCAGTGGTGGTTGACTGTTTGACGTTCCACGCTTTGGTTTACGAGACTTTTCTTGCTTGTCTGATGATTGGGAACTGGAAGAACCATATAAATGCAAGCTGATTTATATCACATACATATATATCCTCTTCTTCATGCACCGTCTAACAATTTTAAGCAACATCCATCGTCCGTTAATATTAATTTTCATACTTAAAAACAAGGATAGTGATAATAATAATATTAACAACAATTTCATAATTAACTACACTTCCTCGCAATGAAAGTTCCGTTCGAGAAAGATTATATACTCGAGATATACGTAATAATTAATTTGTTCGTTATTGAAAATTTCGTTATAATTTTATATTATAACAATATAGTAAGAGTGTGTTAATTATTACGTAATGTAGAAGCGATAGCAAGGAAGTGTACGAAACGTTACATACATGTAATCATTCTAATGAAATTGTGACCAAAGAAATACTAAGAGCCAACTTGTATGATAAGGATCTTAAATATAAATTATAATTCACGTCTTTATTTACAGATATTACAGTAATATATCGAACTTATTAAGCTACGAATCAAACGGACCGTTTCGTAGAGCCATTTACAATGTCACGTTACACCTTTTCTTCGTTCGTTGCCCTTGAGGCTTCTTGCAGTAGAAAAAACAAACATAACCTCCGAGTGTTTTTTTTAAAGTCGACGAAAATCTATCATACAAACGATTCACACGCACTTTTTTTGTGGGAATATCCTAAACCGGGACTCTCCGTGAAAAGTTTCTTAGAATAAATCCGCTACGAATCCGAGGAATTCGTAATCATCGGTTGACCTCGATTGAACCATTATGCTGAATATATAGCTAGCATAATAACGTTATAAACATACTGGGTTCGCCACTTTTTCCATCATTTTGACATCCCGGAATCGCGGAAAAACGCACTTCAATCACACCAACATTTACTCCTCGCTTTTAAGTCTTCGAAAATAATACGCAGATTTCTCGGGTTTAAGGATACGCGCACTTAGAACGCAAATTATCGAGGTTAGACACAGCTACTTGTTTACCCATCGTGGCAGCCATTTTGAAAGAGTCGTCGTACATTTAGAGCACCTTATTACCAAACATTTTTCTTACCTTCGGAATATAAATTCAACAAAAACCCGCGTACTTGGATTGAACTTAATTTAACTTAAAAATAAAATTCTTTTTTAATCATACCGATTTATATAGATAACCCCAACCATAAATATTATCATATTGCAACAAAATAATATAGATATCAGTTAATGAATGATTGATATAATTCCATTCGAGCTGTATAGACTTAAGCAGCCCTTGACTCGCCGATGATCAATGATTAATTAGGAAATATTTTTATTATGATTACGATCTTGAATATATAAATAAACATCACTTACCGAGACCTTTTAGCGGGCGCCTCTTCTTGAACAAATCTCTCTGAACTAGGCATCGCGTTGCTTCTTGGATCAGTGGTAGCTGCAGTGGTGATTATACTTTGTTGTAATTGTTGGTACAATGTTGGTGCACTTGTTACCACACTTTGAACCGTACTTGGTAGCGAGGTGGCAGTTAAAGGTACAGAAACGACTATACTATTCGACGTGGTTGTCGGCGACTGAGTAACGACCGACGATTGAGATTGGGTTACCGCCATTATCACAGGTGTAGTTGTTGCCTCCGTAGTCACAGGAGTACTCGAAGACGATTGGATAGGACTATCGACTTTTAACTGTAAAAACCAAAAAATGTATCACGGTGAAGATAACACAAGATCGTGTAGATACTGTTGCAGATCCGCGGTATTCTTCCACTGAAGTACAAACCTTTTTTAATTTCTCGGGTTCGGTAGTTGTAGTCAGACTCGTAGCTTCGGTAATAGTCGTTTGTAAGTTATTACTGGAAATTGCTTGTTGAACTACCGAGGTAACGGCAACGACGACCGAACCACTCGCTTCCGAGCTGACCGATTGGTTGGAATTCTCATTCCCGATCACCGTTGGTGTGCGCGCCCCTGTTTTTCTCTTTTTACTTGTATGGCTGGACGTCTTGTTGGATGTCGAGGAATTCGACTTAGCTTGACCACTGTTCTTGTGTCCCGTATTCGAATTACTTCCTGATTTAATCGTAGAGCCAGCGACTGCTACGGTAGTGGATGTAGTGCCGTCATGTCCAAATACACTCTCCGATTGGGTGACGATTGTCTCTACGAAGTTGGAAGTGGTGAATTTACTGGAATTTGTCGAGTTGTCTTTGGGTGTATTACGGCCGCTACTGCTTTTGTCATCAGCAACGCCATTTATTTCTAGACTTGGACTAGTATTGGATTTGTTTTTAGAATTGGTAGTGGATTTGGAACTTGAACTCTTTCGTTTACCACTTGATGAAGATTTAATCGGTGTCTCTGCTTCCTTTTCAGGAGACGAATCCGACGAGCCATTATCAGCTGGTATCGGCTTGTAAGGCGGTATGGTTTTAACGTTACCACCCTTTTTCTACACCGCAAAACAAGAACACCATTCGAACACATTATTCACACGTGAATCAATCAATCCACAGGTCTCTCCCGTACAACGCGGGTACACCTACAACGCCGACTTCCTCCAACACGATTCGAGAACTCGAGGAAACCAAGATGCATTCTCGGTTTATCGATGTGCAGTACTTTTCATTAATTATTCATTACTTTAATAAACATATTCTTCTTATATATGAAATGAAAACAGTATATTTCCGTTAATTTTTCGTGTGTCTACTTCTTTGTACTACTCCTTTGTTTCTTATGATACGGATTCGCGAGATACGTCATTCGTTCGGTATCTAACTACCGTGTTATACGGGGGATCGCTGTATGTCGCCATTCAATCGATCTTACCAATTTTGAGTAATGATGCTGACAGTATCCACAATACTTCACATTGTCAAGATAATTGCCAGCTTCTTCGCAGAGCAAGCCAAGAGCCTGAGCACACGTTACATGAAATTGCTGCCTGCAGCCAGTCTTATTACATTGCATACAGGCTCCCACATTTGCTCTACTACCTCTCCCTTGTTCCTCGCAGATATAGCACGACTGAAATAGTATTTGGAAATGTATTTAACCGTTTGAGCGGCACGGCTTTTTGCAAAGATACCGTCGGAAAATGCCAGACGGCGCGATCGCGTTTTTCGTTTGCTTCATTCTCGTCCCTTTAATCCTTCGTACTTCTGAGGCGATTCTCAGTAGCCACTCAGTTTATTGCTGCAACTCGAGTGGCGAATGAGAGGCTGACATAAAAACTGACTCCAGTTGCCGGTGATTTAACGTTTAACAACGAAATATGACTCGAGAAAATCTTAATGTCGCCTCTCGAGTTATCGCAATAAATTGAGTGGCGACTAAAAATCGCCTTCGAGCGCAAAGGATTAATGCGAAGTATCGCACTTTAAGTAAACGTCTTAGAAATGATATTTATTAACACTAGGTTTACGGATACCCGTCAAACTGACGAGTCGGCTAATTTCATAGTTAATTCTAATAAATCTGCTTCATTTATGAAATTATTACTCCGGTAACAAGCGTAAAAGTAATCAAAAAGGAGAAACTAATGAAAATCATAATACGACAGAGATATCTCTCGCATATTCCAAAATGGTGCCAATAAAACAAAGATTGGGGTTGGCGGAACGCTTTGGAACAATTTTAAGATTGTACAACTACATCGCTTATGGATTAAAACAACCGATTTTTTAAGGAAAATGCGAACCCGTCAATCTGACGGGTGTCCGTAAAAAGAAGTATACTGGAAATCTCCGTGAACCTGGTGTCAAACATACGGGTTTTCATCGTCTTTTGAAAACTTGGGATGGAAGCTCCTTTCTCAGATCCGCCGGCATTTTCGACGTGGAATCAGAGAAGCGCGATCGTGCCGTTTATCACGGAAACGGTTAAATACGAGATACACAATAATCAAAGTGCATGTCCGCTTATCACACTCACTTTGCTAAATCTCTCTGATGGTATGAGTTGCAGGATAATTGGTTCCATTGTTGTCACATTACCAAATCGGACTTCCGGTATGTAAAGAGCACAGACAACGTGCGCCCATCCACCTTGATCCGTCCTTTTGAGTGCTCCATCTCGACTCGGACACAACTCACAACGCTGTTTACATATAATTTCTGTGTATTCGTGTCACTCACTTGCTACTATTTCTACGCATTCACTCACATCTCACTATTGCTATACTTAGATATCGAAATATTATATTTTCTGTATGAAAACGAGAAGTAAATATGTATAATAAGAAAATGCTTTGACGTAGACGATCATATTTCGAAATAAATCATCATACATTAACCTCTTAACGCGCGCACTCGAATTAATTCGAGCCGACGATACTGAAATTTTGAAAAAGCGCGCGCTAAGCGGTTAAGTTATTGTATCGGATTATTAAACAATTGCGTTTGTTGCTGTCAATGCATTATCTCTTCATACAAACAAACGTTTTGTAATAAATATGTAACATAAATCATTTGCAAAGTATATTAGCTGTATCATTAATGAAATAAGATTATCAAGGAGATAAAATCACAGATTCCCAAATAAAAATAAAACATCATCGAACAGCATCACAGCTCTATGAATTAAACAGCTTGTACTCGGTCGATTTAAATCATACAGCATACTCGATAATCCTCACAAACGAATGTACGACATTTGCATTCACGCAAGAGAACCATTGTAACCATCTCACTTACCACCCGAGCACTCCTTTCCTGTGACTCGCATTTCCTGCAGTACCATGGCCCAGTTGGTACCGTAACGATACCATAACAAGCTGTAAAAAGTCGTCATATGAGAACCAATTCGTGTCCCTTAAAGTTCATTCGTCAACGCGGATGATTGTTTAATGTACGAAGACGATGGGATCTCTTTGAAGATACAAACCTTGGTGTACGGCAACGGTGCAACCTTGTCCATCGCAATATACCAGCGGATTCTCAGTCCAACCCCTCTCGTCAGAACACACGCAGCACCCTCCAAGCATCTCCTTCATGCTGTGCTCCAAGCAATTCGGAAGACAAGACTAGCATGAGAAGCTAGGCGAGCCGTAAGTAACGACGTGGGACAGGGTAGTTCCCAACCCTTCGCAATTGCATTTTGTCGAGTTGTGGATTTCGTGTCGATTTATCCACGGTTTGCCCTGGAAATACCTTTTGGAAGGACCCGCGGTGGTCCTTTAGAATGCTCGTGCACGCGCGTCACGCATTCGTCAGGGCAGACGATTACGCGCGTACCAATCGTTTATGAGTTCGTAACACTTCTCGAAACTGGGACCAATAACTACACGTCGATCACCCAAAAATCACGTCTCGTATCTTCTCGTGTGACTTTCCACCCTCGGAACGTGTTCGGACGGTTTGTTATTTACGACGGCGCTCTATTTGTTTCGCTGTTCAGCCATCTTATTTTGTTGTCGCGCGCGACTCGCGCGCTCACCCCGCGAAAACCCCGTGGCACGTTCTTAAGTTTGACTCGACAGAATATTCGCACGTTTTTACTATTTTCTTTTGTTGTTTCCCTGGGAAACTAGTTCAACTTGTTTCTGCAAATCTTTATGAATCGATCGAGCTGAAATTCGTAATTATAATTTGATATGTCCTGTCGTAATGAAAACGAAAATATAAATGAATCGGCCATCGGTGAGTCACGTGGATGCGCGTACGCAGAGTTGTAACCAATCAGAAGACACGCGAGAAACGGTTGTACGAATTATGCTGGGTTCTTAGGATTTACATGCGTTCCAGGAGCGTATAAAAAAAGGTTGTATGTGGTGGAATAAATTGTTTTTATTATGGTAATTATATTTAAAAATGCAGCCGCATTAACACGCATTGTATGAAAACAGATAAAGAATACGTCATTTCTTGATTCTACTTAAATATGCAAATGCGGGAACCTATAACATGGAACTATTTGTAGTTATTTATCGAAAGAATCGGTAGAGTGGAAGAAGAAGAAGAGGATGAGATTATCAAGTAACCCAATGTTTTAACACAGACGAGATACAAGTTGACCAAGCAACAAATGTACTTTCGTGATTCCACTAAAAATTCACCGACGCGGTCAAATTCACCACGACAAAAGTCTCCTTTGCGGAAATGAGTAAAAAAATTGTGAACTACGTGCCCTTAAGGGCTAGATCGTAGATGATGCCTAAACATGTTCTAGGACGATTTTGGGTCGAAAGAAGCGGTTTAAATATTTGTTTCGGTCAAAAAATGAGTAGAATGAAAATCGCAAAAATGTAAAGGGGTATACCTTCAAAAATTCTCAAAAATTGAAAGTCGCCAAAATCAATTCTAAACGACCCAAATCGATGGTGGGTGATGTATAAACATATTCTAGGACGATTTCTGGTCGAAAGAAGCAGTTAAAAAATTTTTATTGGTCAAAAATGGGTCGATCCAAGTCGAAAAAATGTAAAGGGGTATACCTTCAAAAATTGTCAAAAATTAAAAGTCGACAAAATCAATTCTAAATGGCCCAAATCGATGGTATATGATGTATAAACATATTCTAGGACGATTTCTGGTCGAAAGAAGCGGTTAAAAAATTTTTATTGGTCAAAAATGGGTGGAACCCAAGTCGAAAAAATGTAAAGGGGTATACCTTCAAAAATTGTCAAAAAATAAAAGTCGCCAAAATCGCTTCTAAACGACCCAAATCGATGGTAAATGATGTATAAACATATTCTAGGATGATTTCTGGTCGGAAGAAGCGGTTAAAAAAATTTTATTGGTCAAAAATGGGTCGAACCCAAATCGAAAAAATGTAAAGGGGTATACCTTCAAAAATTGCCAAAAATTAAAAGTCGCCCAAATCACTTCTAAACGACCCAAATCGATGGTGGGTGATGTACAAACATATTCTAGGACGATTTCTGGTCGAAAGAAGTGGTTTAAAAATTTTTATTGGTCAAAAATGGGTCGAACCCAAATCGAAAAAATGGAAAGGGGTATACCTTCAAAAATTGTCAAAAATTAAAAGTCGCCAAAATCGCTTCTAAACAACCCAAATCGACGGTAAATGATGTATAAACATATTCTAGGACGATTTCTGGTCGAAAGAAGCGGTTAAAAAATTTTTATTGGTCAAAAATGGGTCGAATCCAAGTCAAAAAATGTAAAGGGGTATACCTTCAAAAATTGTCAAAAATTAAAAGTCGACAAAATCGCTTCTAGATGGTCTAAATCGATGGTATATGATGTATAAACATATTCTAGGACGATTTCTGGTCGAAAGAAGTGGTTAAAAAATTTTTATTGGTCAAAAATGGGTCGAACCAAAGTCGAAAAAATGTCCAAATGATGGTAGATGGTGGATTAATATTAAATTTGACGAATGGGTTATTTTACATTTATAAATAAAATGTTGATTCCACTTATAAATGTGAATTAACCCGCAGCTGATTAGCTCGAAATGATTTACGGTGTAATAAGACCAACAACTAAATTATAACGCTGGTACTTCTTCCGTAACTTCTTCCGGAATACGAAATACTACCAGCTTTAGGTATTATAATTCTACATAAATTTGATACAATCAAACAATGCCTTAAAATAATTCTCTTGTCATTATTACACGACAAATAATTCCGATTGCCCAGGTCTCACCACGTGGAGGTTGCTGCTTCGAGACCCGCCCTGTGCGGAGGGCGGGAGGTAGGATCCTACCTCCCAATCATTTCAACAAAATTTTAACTCTAATTTATATTCAACATAAAAAAGTATATGCTGAACTGAACAAAATTCCTTTTTTATATCCATGTAAAACGCCAATAAAGCCCTTTCCACGAGTTATAAAAAGGTACTTGACTCGATCTGCCCGAGGATAAGCTATCGCGATACCAATTATCCTGAAATCGACTGGCAAAAGGCTGTGATCCATTGCGAATAGAGCCCGGTAACTCTGGAATTACAGATTGCTTTTCACCCTTTGTCTGTTTATATCTCGTGTGTGGTATCAGTTGATAATTTCTACTCAGTCGGTCATTTTTGTACAGGTTTCAAAAATGTCCGGAAGATAAGTGTACACTGTCGGCTTCTGGAAAGAAGGCACCAATGACAAGTGTCACGTGAGATTTCAATCCTCCATTGATTATATGTTAGTTCTATATGTCATTTATTATATAAGTTACATATATATTACATAGGGACTCCCATCGATTGAAGTCTCCGCGTGCCTTCTTTCCAGAACCTGCCTGTAAGTGTAATATGGAATTTCGAACTCTTATTGGTTAGATATATTATATATTATATAGGTTATACATCGCACATCATATATATTTTATAAAAGATATATTTCCCTGCGTTTCTTCGGCGATCTAACAAAGAAGTGTACATTTTTAACTGGTTTACGAAATCAAAGATTATATGTTGTTCGTTTTTGCTCCAGAAAACGGGAGAAAGTTTTTAAACTGTTTCATTCGACCCAAAATTGAGGAGCTTACAATTTTGAACATTTTGGCAAATATACCTTTTCATTTTTTCTAGAAAGTTTGATATTTTTATATCTCGTCTGTGCTTGCATTAAACAATCTTCGTCACACCTGTGGACCTCTCGTGGCACCGGTTGAAAATCGCAGTTCTAAACTACACGCGTGCCTTCTTTCCGGAACCCTGCAGACTTATATTTGCACTGTTTCAACGATGGATATTTTATCGACTGCCAATTATACCATATCAAAGGCGAAAGGATCTCAACTTCCGGAGATTTTAAGCTTCCTGTTGGAAAACTTCGATAAGGAAGAAACTATGATGAAGAGTTTGCGTGCGAATAATGAGATAAGCGAAGAAGAAAACGAGCGGATGAAGATGGACCACGTGAATATCATAACAGCTGTGTTCCAAAGTTCGCCATGTTTAGTGGCGGTTCACAGTGATTCGAAAAAGATCATCGGTGTGAACTTAATGATTTTGAGTCAGAATACGAGAAATGGTGAAACCGATGGCGTTGTTGCCATTTTCAAGGAAAATGCACCTAAAACGAGGTTAGAGAAGGAATACTTCGAGTATTTATCGGAAATCGGGGAAAAGGCGGATTTGTATGAAAGGTTTCCGCGGGCGAAAGCGGCTCTCGAGTTTTACGCGGTTGCGGTGGACAGAAATCATCGGGGAAAAGGAATCGCGACAATGTTAATGTCGGATGGAATTTCGTACGCGAAAAGTTTGGAAAATATTGGATTCGTTTTTGGAGTTTATACTTCGGTTTTCTCGAAGAAGGCCGCGGAAAAACTTGGATTAAGGAGTGTCTTGGATGTTGATTTATTGACGCTTAAGGATAAGGACGGAACTCCTGTTTTTCAGGACACACCACCGCATAATATTGTCTCGGTTATGGTTTTGGAAATTTGAGGTGTTATGCATTTTGTGATTTGCATTGTAAAATATATTGTTCGAAAGTATTTTCTTTAATTTTTAACACCAGCATTATGTATTCCTTCGTTAAGTTCCCATACCATCATTGTTATTGTTTGTTTATTCATGTCAATTTTCAGTCAGGATGTTCATTTCTTTTAATATTGTTTCTTGTATAAGGTACGCGGATTAATTGTTATTATGTTACCAATGTGCATCCTGAAGTTTGTATCTTTTTCGTACAATTTTAATTCACTGTATATATAGTTATATATATAGTTAGAGATCCATGATTATATTAACAAAGTTACACGAGTTGTTGACAAACTTTTCGTAACATTCCCATCTGCATATCCGAGTGAACTGGGACAGTTGAAGCGGGGACTCACTTATATACTCCCGCGGCGATTCATTTCTGCGCAACAGAACTGCGCAGTGACACAAACTTCCAAGTAACAATACTTTTATAATTGACTTCTTGATTGCATTACATTTTATCGAAGCTTATCAGTTTTCCTAATATTAATGCAGAACCTCGTTACAGTGTACCATTTATTAAAGTTGATAATTTAATATCTAACACTTGAGCAACCTAAGAATCATAGTAAGATTAAGATTAAGACGATCGAAGATTGTCAATCTTTTACTTGAATTTACTTAAAGGATCTAAAAGTGTACGAAAAAAAGGGTTTCCATAGAACTTCGATAAAAGCCCATCATGGCACCAATCTGATAACAATCAACTGTTATCACTGTAATCACCCTGCCACTCAACCTATCATGGTATACCAATTTAAAAATCTCAATTACCGCACATTTATTTATAAATCGTTGATAAATTTAGTGTGTTGATATTTTAGAAAAGTGATGTCACAGTTGGCAGCACAAACGTGACTACGATTTCTTTTCCTTTCATAGGGACATTTCATGTTCAACAACAAACCAGATTCTATTACTGCAATGGTCGACGAGATTGCACTTTGCACTCGGTGCCGATTCTCAGTCGCCACTCAATTTATTGCGGCAATTCGAACGGCGACTGGGAGGCGACATTCAGATTTTCTCCAATAACATTTTGTTCTTCGACATTAAATCACCGACAACGGAAGTAAATTTTCTTTACTTTTATTTTCTTTACTTTATTTAGTGCAATGGGTAAAAATTGAATAAGAAAAAGTAAGTGGAGTAAACCATAACGCCGCCTCACGGTCGCCACTCAAATTACCGCAAGAAACTGAATGGCGACTGAGAGTCACCTCAAGCTCAATGAGTTACTATATATTTGCTTGGCGTATATCAAGATATTACTTTATTAATGTTTCCGGGAGACCTCCAAAGTCGATGAGAGAAAACCAAATTCGATGAGAGAAAACCAAATTCGAAATTTCCCCTATTTCATATCTCGTCTATGCAACACAATTCATTACAAGCACCTTGCAGCGTTGCAATTGTGGGATGCACCTGGAAGTAACTTCTGCGCCGGGGAATTTTGCAACCAAACAATGCGGCGCATTGTCATGTGACACTTTACGATAAATAATCCGCGAGCAATCGAACGCGCCAGTTCAATTCGCATCGTCGTCTTTCCGTGAACAGAACAGACAATAAACTCTTGAATCGTCTTTCGGTGATTAAACATTAAACATATAATATAAAATAAGCCTCTACGTGTTGTTTCTTTGACGAACAATATTCTTTGGCGACAATAAACTTTCGTTAATTAATTATTAAACACATAATACACAAGAAACTTCTGCGTGGTTGTTCCTTCGGGGAACAACGAACTTGAGAAATCTTTGCCCGTGAATGTTGGCGCTACTGGCGGTGTTCGGAAATAACAACCTTGTAAGTTGAGTTTTTAGTGATCTTTTCTTAGCCGCAGTGTTAAGATGAAGTGGTTGTGCCAAGATTTCGCTGTCATTCCGCTGACGTAATGCAATTTCTTTGCTATTGTTGTTGCTTTTAATGTTGCTTTTATTTATTGTTATTGTTATTTTGCATTTATTAATATCCTGGATCTCGGATTTCTGATTTGTCTGTGGCTCAAAGTAATAATACGAGGACGTGAATCTAATATGGTGTACCAAATATTAATTACTAATATTGTTAACTTACTTCAATTTCTGTCATTTTGTATTAAATGCATAAATAATTGCCGATTAGAGCCACTTTTGATTTTAATAATAATAATAATAATGAATTGTGCTGATATTAATGGCGGCTTAGATTACGAACTCTGTTTCTATGCTAATTATAATTATATCGTGTGTTGATAATCTAAGACTGTTATTAGTTTTATTTTAATAATAATTGAATTTCGGATGATTATCGTCTTTTTAATCGATGAGAATACGGTTTATTGAAGTGTTGGAGCCGTAATTTTATTAGTTTTCATTAATTTCTATGTTTTTTTTGGGTTATTTCAAACTGTTTCGAGCACCGAAGGGTTCTATTTTTGTGCTGAATCGAAGCAAGTCTCAAAATAACTATTTTGAGTGGACTGCCATTTAAAATTTGACAGTTGAAGGAGAAACTATGGCTTATTATTAATAATATAAACTTGCGAATTTATATAATCCCGTCCCAGTAAATAAATATATAATTATGATATCTGATTTCAACGAAACAATTATTTACAACTATTACAAGTTGCTATTGCGATTATAATAATTAATAAAACATAGTTATTATAATAGTAATCATAATTGTGACGATTCAAATAATAATGAATTATTGTACTAAATACGACGGTAATAATAAACCATTTACTGTCGGGTGGCGACTCTCAGTCGCCACTCAGTTTATCGCGGCAATCCGACTGGCGACTGAGAGGAGACATTAAAATTGACACCAACTGTCGGTAATTTAACGTCTGGCAGTAAAATATAACTGGAGAAAATCTTGATGTCGCCTCTCAGTCGCCAGTTGCATTTTATTACTAGACATTAAATTACCGACAACTGGAGTCAATTTTAATGTCGCCTCTCAGTTTATTGCAGCAATCCGAGTGGCGACTGAGAGGCGCCATGCAATTGACACCAATTGTCGGTAATTAACGTCTAGTAATAAAATATAACTGGCGACTGAGAGGCGACATCAAGATTTTTTCCAGTTATATTTTACTGCCAGACGTTAAATTACCGACAACCGGTGTCGATTTTAATGTCGTCTCTCAATCGCCGCAATAAACTGAGCGGCGACTGATAATCGCAAAGGATTAACCCGTTGCACTCGAAAGGCGACTCTCAGTAGCCATTCGAATCACCGCAAGAAATTGGGTGGCAACTTACAGGCGGCGTTAACATTTACTCCGTTTACTTCCTGTTATTGAATTTCAAAGCACTGGCAACGGAGTAAATCTTAATGTCGCCTCTGAATCGCCGCAATGAACTAATTGCAAGTGGCGACGGAGAATCGCCATCGAGTGCGAACGATGAAATTGAACGTCGTTGAGAAGCACTGCGATAGTACATTCACAAGTAGTCACTGACAACTGGCAGCTGACAAGATACGCTGCGCGCTGGAGGATTTTTATCGATGATAGTCAGTACGCTTTAACTATCACTGACTAAAGGTCCCAGCAGAATGATGAGGTATGTTTTCGATCTGTCATTTTGCCAGTCGTTTTGCAACGCAGATAAACAATCTGTCAGTGGTGCCATTATTACAATTATAATCACGTCTTTCTCCATGTTTCGGATAAAACGTAACAGGATGAAAAACGGCACGAAACATCCATTATTATCTCACAGTTTCCGCGTGAGATATCCGTGCTGTCGAATACGTCTTCGATTAGTTGTCCGATTGATTTCCGCCGAAGTTTGTGAAGTTTCTCGGTAAATTTCTCGCGAAGTTCGTGGAAATGACGTTCGTGGATTGCAGCGCAGAATTCTTTTTCCCGATAAGCATACGTTTCGACGGGTTATTGTTTTACTAGAGTTTAAAGGGGTGAGGCTAATTGGGCCATGTAACGGGTGTCCATTAAAAACGTAGCACAGTGATTCTAATATTATTGGCAATAAGTGGTTGCAAAAGTGATTTTGTTTATAAATAGATGCGATAATTGCATGTAGAAACAATTTGTTGTCAATTATTAATCTTTCTATTAACTGACCCTGCAAAGATATTAATTTAAAAAATGGCGCAGATACAAAGTAGCTTGGGCGGCTTTCGTAATAGCGAATATTGCGTATAATAACGAATTGTTTATGTATAAATTAATGTCATTATATAAACAATGAAAACCGCAACACAGTCCATAATGCAATTTAATTCACGAGGTTCTAATATATTATTGAATTGTTATGTAATAAGATATTAAGTTATGCAATGAAATTATGTAATACTATATATTACTAATCATGCGAACAAATTATGTGATGTGAATATAACACGAATGTTTAATTTGTTAACAATTCAAGTAATATATTCAACGGAAGTGTATTCAATTATGTAATTGGACATTCACCGATAAGAAAAGTGTCGCCATTTTTGCGTTATCACGCGCATTTACTTACGGAATTTCGCCAACTTTGACGACACATAATTCATGGTGTTTGGAAACAAACATGAAGGTGATAAGGCACCTCAATTTTTTATCTAAAACCTAGTTAATAAACTATTGTTGAGACATTAGACAACAAAATTGACGTATTTTATCATTTTGTTAATTTTATGGTTATACTATATTATTAGTTATATTATATTAATATGCCAAAGCTTTCGTACTTTAATTAAAAACTATAAAATTTATTGAACATTAATATTCCAAACCTCTCAAACTTTAATTCCCGAGTATAAAAACAGATAAAATGAGATATTTCATAACATTTCGGATTACTTTCACCCGTTATTTTGACTATTGGCAAGAAATTGTTGCCAAAACAGGTTAATTAATATACTTCCGATATGGCGTTTGAAAGATATTTGCAATAAACGGTAAAATTTCTAGGTTACCTTGGCGCATTTTCGGATGCAAATAAATATTGGAATAGATTCGTGGTCATATCGTTACGTTAAGTGTGTATTCAAAACAAAATGGCCTTACATTTGCCGTCACAGGACTCATAAATACACGAAATATATTAAAAGTTATTGTTTTAATGTAATATTTACAACTTACAGAACGAGAACGAGAATGCCTTCCTACCGCCCTTGGGGCACCACGGAAGATGGCGCATTCGA
Organism: Nysson spinosus; assembly: GCA_910591585.2. NCBI lineage: Eukaryota > Metazoa > Arthropoda > Insecta > Hymenoptera > Crabronidae > Nysson > Nysson spinosus. The sequence goes on along the minus strand of OU342844.1, from coordinate 2,404,038 downwards.
GTTCGAGTCTTTAACCGAAGACACCCTCGAAGGCGCCTTAAACGTTATCAGACAAAGTTTTTTCGTCCATGAAAGTGCGTCCAGGGGCGTAGACCTCGTATCGGAACCCGGTGCATCGGAGGAACTCGAAAAGTTGTGTTTGGATGCTGCAAAAGATGGAATTAGTGTCGTGGCTATCGATACAGCCACTGGTGACGTTGTTGGAGTTGCATTTAATAAAATGCAGGTACGAATCACCAAATTCTTGACACATGATTCCTTTCCATGGATAACTAATATTATGTTATGTTTGGTGGCCCTGTAATTTGTATCATTAAGTTGGCAACAAGCGCGGAAATATTTCGTTAAATTGTTTCTCAAATGACGCGGAAATTTTGTCTATTAAGTTCGATAAACCTAAGTTTATCTAAACATTGGATATGTTGTAAACAATTGTAAAATGTATCTTCTTTGTCGAAGAGATTTGAAGCTGCAAGGATTTCAAAAGTCTCACATAGAGAATGTGAATATCAATGGGCCTTATGCCCAATTCTATTCCTAATTTCCTAATTTGGGTCGTTTCTTGCAAAACTAGGCACTAGGCGTCCTTAGTTTCCTGAATCTTTAATCAGAACGCTACTACAATGGGCCTTGGGCCCTAATCTGTTCCAAATTAAAGTTATCTCCCGTACAAGTTCTTCTACACAAATTAATTTCTTGATCCCATAAATAAGTACACATTTTATCTTAGTTACCGGCCCTTTAAAGAGATCCTGTGCCGGGGCCTTATGCCCAATTCTGTACCTAACTTACCTTCTCCCTCGCAGGAGTTGTTCCACATTCCATACAAATGGCACTTTAATACGGGAATACCAACAAATTCTTTTTCAGGTCCTAAAAGCCTCGGACGAAAAAGGGGCCTTCGAGGTTTTTAGCGAGAATTGCAGGCACAAAGCATCGAAGGGCCTTGTGGACTTCATGATCAACGTGGATTCCAGGATAAACCTCTTCAAACACTACAATACCGACTGCATTTTCGAAATTATGTTCCTAGCCACTCTTCCGCCTCACGGTAAAAGGAGGATCGGCGAATTGCTGGTATTATCCTCCATTGAAATTGCGCGGGAACTAAAACGTGGCAATTCGGTGAAGACTCCTGTTATCATAAACGGTGATAAGACCATACAGAACTTCGAAGCAGTTCCCCACTTGGTGTCCGCCATTATGACTTCCCAGTATTCGAAGAAGATTGCAGAAAAGTGCGGTTTTAAGTTCTTGGTTCGCGTGAGTTACGATGACTTCATTTTTGAGGGGAAACCTTTCAGTGAGAGGATCGGAAGTGAACATCCGGATTGTGCTTTAGTTGCCAAAGTACTGGCTTAGAAATCCCCAGACTTTGGTGGAAATGGAATTTTGAATTATTGTAGAAATGAAACATTGAATTTCCGGTGAAACTGAAATTAATCTTGAATTTCTGTAGAAATGGAACTTTGAATTTCGATGAATTTGGAATTTGAATATGTCACGTGGGATGTTTAAAAAATTATGAGATGTTCGCACGAGAAATGTGTTATTTAATTTTGTTGGATAAATTATACGGAGTTTAAAATAATAATAATATGTATAACATAATTATAGTAATTATAATAATATATTAATAAAATAGTAATATATAATTATATTAACATTAATGTTTCTATCCTGCCACTGTAACACGAGTTCTAAGAATAGTCGTCGCAGAATATTATAATTAATTGTAAGTAGTAATAATGTAAATATCGATATTAATTATGGATATATAATATAGATAAATAAAAGACATATTTCATTATCATATCATTATCATTATCATAAAAAGAACCCTTTACTTTAAGTGTTACCGTAGCTTAAACAATGTCACATATTTCTGTAAAAATAAAACGCGATGAGTTCACGGATATTTAAAATTGGCGCCAAGAATGTAAAGGCCACTGGATTTGGCGCGAAAGTAAAAAGATCTTTGCAAAATCCACGGTAATATATTAATAAAACAATAATTCTTAAATTCATAATATCAGTTATTAATGATCTTAAAATGCTATTATGTCAATTTTTATGATACCACAATGTTTACTTAATTTATTGGATCCTGTCACTCGAATCTTTTTTAAATTGCAGAATAAAACTTAACAGTTTATTGCTAGTTTAATTCGGAGAATTTTGGATCCACTGATAAGTAGTGATTGCGTAGATAAAGCTGCGATAAGAGATAATGATTCACGATAAATTTTCAAATATGAACTTATAATTTGATTGCAACACTTCGAACTTAACTGTCAACATTTCAATTATTAATATTTCTACGATGAATATTTCAACTATGAGCATTCAGTTATTAATATTTCAATTATAAATATTTCGGCTTTGAATATTTCAATTAATAATGTGTCGTCTATCAGTATTCAATTAGCGATATTTCAACTAACAATATTTCAATTAGAAATATTTCGACTTTCAATATTTCCATTAAAAATATTTCGTCTATCAGTATTCAATTAGCAATATTTCGACTTCAAATATTTCAATTAGAAATATTTCTACTTTCAATATTTCCATTAGAAATATTTCGTCTATCAGTATTCAATTAGAAATATTTCGACTTTAAATACTTCAATTAGAAATATTTTGACTTTCAATATTTCAATTAGAAATATTTCGACTTTCAATATTTCAATAAGAAATATTTCGACTTTCAATATTTCAATTAGAAATATTTCGACTTTCAATATTTCAATTAGAAATATTTCGACTTTCAATATTTCACATAGAAATATTTCGACTTTCAATATTTCAATTAGAAATATTTCGTCCATCAGTATTCAATTAGAAATATCTCGACCGTAAATACTTCAATTAGAAATATTTTGACTTTCAATATTTCAATTAAAAATATTTCGACTTTCAATATTTCGATTAGAAACATTTCGACTTTCAATATTTCCATTAGAAACATTTCGTCTATCAGTATTCAATTACACATATATCTACTTTCAATATTCCCATTAGAAATATTTCATCTATCAGTATTCAATTACCAATATTTCAATTATTAATATTTCAATCGTAAATAGTTCGACTTTCAATATTTCAATTATTAATATTTCGAAATGTCATATAATCGAGAATATACAGATCAGAACATATAATATCTATATAAATAGGTTATTCTGGCCTTCTCTCATAAGTCAAACGCTCCTAGCAGACTGGCCGCGTGCCATCTTCCGCGAACCGCAAAACAAAGAGAAGGTTATCGTGGCGCGTTATCAGTAGCTTGACTATGTCGATAAAAAGTCATTTGTAGAGCGTGGGCTCCGTGCAATGAAGAGCTTAAATTGCACCGTTATTATGTCACCGCGTGTCTGTGATAGAACCAGCAGTCTAGCCGAGTTGTTGAGCACGCGTTTGCTCAGTCGAAGGACCGATCCGAACTCCGCAGAATTGGAGCAGTTAAAGTTAGTTCTTTAAACTGGTTTCCGGTGCCTCCCGCCACAAAGTCATTTTCAAAGTACGTGGTAAGTCAAGAATGTCGACGAACTCGTTTTCAAGCGACGATTCTGTCTAGTTTTACTTAACTATTTCGGATAATTCGGATAATTCGGATAATTGTTAGTACTGACATTTATTGTACCACTGTAAGGTGTCAGATTATTTTGTGCGAAGTGCGCGAGTTCGAACTGTACGCGTGACCCCTTTATCGGGAATAGAATTGACAATATTTGCATTCGTAGTGTTTCGGTTATTAATTCGTTGGTTATGAATACTTCGTTTATCGATATTTTCTATATTTTAACTATCAGTATTATGTTAGGAATCCTTGAGTTGACAATGTTAGTAATATGAGTGTTTCAACTGTTCATAGTTTAATTTTTAATACTTCAATTGTCGGTATTTTGAATATTAATATTTCAATTTGCTGTATTTTTAACTGTCAGGGTTCAATCAGTAATGTTTCAACTGACAGTATTTCGAAGATTAATGTTTCAATTTTCAATATTTAGGTTGTTAATCTTTCAATTTTCAATATTTCCACTATCAACATTGCAACTAACAGTATTTCAAATATTAATATTTTAACTATCAGTATTTCGATTATTAATAATACAGTTTTCAATATTGCGATTATTAATCTTTCAATTTTCAATATTTCAACTAGCAGTATTTCCAATATTTACATTTCAACTGTCGGTATTTGGATTATAAATACAATTTTCAATATTACGATTATTAATCTTTCAATGTCCAGTATTTCAACTATCAACATTGCAACTATCAGCATTTCAAATATTAATATTTCAACTATTTCTGGTATTTCGAATATTAATATTTCAACTATCAGTATTTCGATTACCAATAATACAATTTTCAATATAGCGATTCTTAATACTTCAACTATTGATATTCAATTATCAATAATACAATTTTCAATATAGCGATTCTTAATACTTCAATTTTCAATATTTCAACTATCAGTATTTCCAATATTTACATTTCAACTGTCAGTATTTCGATTATAAATACAATTTTCAATATTACGATTATTAATCTTTCAATGTCCAGTATTTCAACTATCAGTATTTCAAATATTAATATTTCAACTATTTCTGGCATTTCGAATATTAATATTTCAACTATCAGTATTTCGATTACCAATAATACAATTTCCAATACAGCAATTCCTAATACTTCAATTTTCAATACTTCAACTATTGACATTCAATTATCAATAATTCAATATTTCAGTCATAAATACTTCAATCAGCAATAATTCAATTGCATTTCCGATAAAACAGTCTCCTTACGATTCAAATTCTACAAGGTTTCGAAGGCGACATTTACTCCTCTAATTGAATATTGCGGACAAGTAATTTAGACTTTTTGGTTGTTTTACTGTTAAAAGATCATCAACATGCGTCTCTCCGCCGATTCGAGTGGCAAAATCGAGTTTCGATTATTAACGAAAGACAGAATTAAGGACGCCTTATCACTGCAGACGAAAACTATGCGAGATGAGTGCATAGCGATCGGAGTGGGGATGGAAGAAGATGAGGGGGCGTCCGAAGAAATACTGCTAATTTTCCGAGAAGTAATTAAGGACGGTGCCACGATCATTGGCGTAGACATCGACACGGATCAAGTTGTGGCAGTTGCCTTCAATAAAATACAAGTACTTGATACATGAAATGCGATACTGCGCGTTGGAAAATGGCGCTAGTGACGTAGAGGTCACGTGGTGTCCGTCATTAATTCTACCGCGGCGAGATAACGAATAGAAGACCGCTATAATACTGGATTCTTGTTAGAATAAATGTATTTCTAGAAATCTCCGAGTTTATTGAAATAACATTCTAAGAATCTGGAATTCACTTGGAATGGAATATTCGAAAACTAATGTTCTTGGTTTTTACTGAAATAAAATTCTGTAAATCTGGAATTTCAATTTAATGGAATTCTTTCTGCAAGCTTTGGAATTTCACTGATATAGTATTCAAACAATCCGGAAGTAAACTAGAATGGAACTCTACGAATTTCGGATATCACTGAGAGTTTTGTAAGAATCCCTTTGTTTTTAGGGCTCGCAGAAAAACGCTGAAGATAATCTCGACGTAGTCATGCAGAACTTAAAACACCAACCTTGTTTGGAACTCGTTAAATTTATCGGCGAAGTAAGTAGACCATTCTTATTGGATTTATCGACAACATTTTAGTTCCAATAATCTGCAATTTCGTGAACATATTATTTAAGAAATCTGGAATGTCAGTAGAATGGAATTTCTACAATCCGGCATTCCACCAGAACAGAATTGTAGTAATTTGGAATTTCACGAGAATGGAGTTTCCGCAATTTGAAATTCTACCAGAATAGAATCATAGCAATCTGGAATTTTACTAGAATGGAATTCCTGCAATATGGAATTCCACTACAATAGAATATCTACAATCCGAAATACGACTAGAATAGAATTATAGTAAACTGGAATTTTACTAGAATGGAATTCCTGCAATATGGAATTCCACTACAATAGAATATCTGCAATCCGAAATACGACTAGAATAGAATTATAGTAAACTGGAATTTTACTAGAATGGAATTCCTGCAATCTCGAATTCCAGTACAATAGAATATCTACAATCCGAAATACGACTAGAATGGAATTATAGTAAACTGGAATTTTACTAGAATGGAATTCCTGCAATATGGAATTCCACTACAATAGAATATCTGCAATCCGAAATACGACTAGAATAGAATTATAGTAAACTGGAATTTTACTAGAATGGAATTCCACTGCAATAGAATATCTACAATCCGAAATACGACTAGAATTCCGCAATCTGGAATTCCCTTAAAGTAGAATTCCAACAATCTATAATTTCACTAGAACATTATTTCAGAAATCTGGAATTCCACTAGAATACAATTATAGTAATCTATAATGTTACTAGAATTCTATCTCTACATTCTAGATTTCCATTATAATATCATTCTAAAAGCAAGAACACAATTCCAGAGTCAGACTTTCTGATTCTAGATAGAAAGCAGCGTAGACCTTTTTGACAAATACAAAGTAAACGGTGCGCTGGAGATATTTTATATTGGCACGGATCGGGGCTACCAAGGACGAGGAATCGGATATGAGATCGTAAAGGCGAGCGTGGAACTTGCTCAAGGACTCTTGAGCGGTAAACTGAAAAAGAATCCCGTTTCTGAAGACTTCTGGAACGAGGAGGTTATTCCTGAGCTGATTTTCGGAGTTTTTGCATCGAATTACAGTCAACGTATCACGGAGAGGCTGGGCTTCGAAGTGCTCCAGGAATTCCGATACGACGATCATTTCTGCCGAGGTAAGAAAATGTCCGCCAGAATTGGAGAGACACACAAAACGGCTAAGCTGGCAGCCCTTAAGCTATGAAGTGCCAGCCTGACATTCCTTTCAACGAGCGAGATACTTCCTCTAGTGTCTGGAGTCACGTGGGTTAAAGAAATCAATGTACCGGGTGTCTCGAAAGTATAGAATTGCATAATCACAAGTGAAACAGTACGCTGCAAGTTTCATTGTCAGTAAAATGGCATTGCATAATCACGAGTGCCAAAGACATTGATATACTGGGTGTATGAGAAGTATGGAACTGCATAATTACGAGTACTGAAGAAATCAATGTACCGGGTGTTCCAAAAGCATGGAATTCCATAATCAACGGTGAAACAATATTTATATATAATCAGGAGTGGCGTATAAATATGGAATTGCATACTGGGTGTCTCAGAAGTACGGAATTTCATAATCGCAAGAAGTGAGACAATTTTAATATTCGAGCCTCAGAAGTATGGAATTGCACTGTCGACGCTTATGCGACGCAGATTCAAATTTCCCGCGCCAGAAGTGGATGGACGAAACTTTGAATATTAATAACTGGGAAACGATTGTAAATATAAAGAAATGGCTGAGGACTTTTTTGTCTGTTTTGTTAGAAGGAATCTATATATTGCAATTTTTGGAATATATAGTATCCAATTTTCTTTATAATTTTCATAAAAGGTACTAGAAGATAGAACTACTTGTAGAGATATATTGTTTACGTAAACCTTTATGTTGACGTTCAAATGAAAATTTGTATTAAATTATAAAAAAGACGGGATGCGAAATACATGATAAACAAGTTCCGTTATCTTTTTTATATAAGTATATATATACATGTATACATGTATTAACACATTTATATTTCGGTACATCGTTTATGTATATATAAGTTTCAAGTATATTGAGCGCACTTTTGACTCCAAATTTCTTTACTACGGCAATGCAGCGACTAATTGCGAAAGAGGATCCTTTTTAATTGAAAAACAATTTCATTGGTGCTTTTTACTTGATCCGTCGATTCTTAGATGTGAGAATTCAAGAATTAGATGTCGGGAATTCAATAGAATTCAAGAGAGATTCCAGGAATCTCAAATCTAAGAACAACGATCGAATATGTACTATTTATTTCGTGTAAAAACGCAACTATTCAGTTGCCCGGAAAGTTTGTGCCAATATTTACTAGTTTTTCGGCGAAAAACCTGAGAAGTTGTGAGAGGATGGAATCTTCAAGTTGCGTAAAAAATGAAGAAAGGTTATGTAACAAAATGGCGCATACACGATTGAATAAATATATATCGATATATCAAAATGTTGCCTTAGAATTTTCCTTGAAAAACGGCATAAACTTTCTGGACAACATAATAATTCTTCCACTCTCAAACTTCGAAGGTTCGATTTATAGGGACTTTTCATTTTCGGGGAAATTATTATCAGGCGTGCTTTATTGAAATTTGATTAATTTCAATAAAACAGGGCCTTGACAAAAAGCCGATAACGTCATCCATGGTTAATATTAGTGAGGTTATGCTTTAAAAATATCAGTGTGACCAATAGACTGCGAGGGAACAGTTGGTAGAACCTATCAGATTTTGGTTGCGTTCTCACACGAGACAGGATATATTTCGCGTTATGTGGCACTGCTGATCGTTGGTAAATAATTGAGTCGTTTAAAAAGCGTCTATTCGAAAGTTATAACAATACCAACTGCATTTTGAATTTTGCACTCGTATTGCTAGTGTAGACTCTACTTATACGGGTTATTACGCATTCGCAAGGTTTTTTCCTAATTTGTCCAGTTTTCGGCTGTTATCTTTTGACACGTTACAAAAATACTTGACTAGAAACTAATCGGATAAATTATGCACGGTTTTCAACCAATCAGTGCGATTGAATGCAATTACAGAATTAATTATTATTCAGTATTTATTAAGGAGAATTTTGAAAAATAGTCTTTCTGGAAAGTATAAGACGGTTCGAATTATAGTGATTTTTACTCTAACGGAAATGATTGTTAGCTGTGTCTTTATTCTGAACATTTCCTAGATTTTCTCTTTCACTACTTTTGGAACTTCTTGTTCCTTGGAAATTCACCATTATTTGGAATCTCAGTGTCAACCGGAAGCTCTGTACCACAGGAAAAAGAAGTTTGAAAGGAATTTCTGAATTCTTAAAGTCCACTAGAATACAATTTTCGGTGTCTGGAATTCCACTAGAATAGCATTTCCTCAAACCGAAAATTCCACTAGAATAGAATTTCGACAATCCGGAATTCCACTAGAAAAGAATTTCCACAATCCAGAATTCCACTAGAAAAGAATTTCCACAATCCGGAATTCCACTAGAAAAGAATTTCCACAATCCGGAATTCCACTAGAAAGGAATTTCCACAATCCGGAATTCCACTAGAAAGAATTTCCACAATCCGGAATTCCACTAGAAAGAATTTCCACAATCCGGAATTCCACTAGAAAAGAATTTCCACAATCCGGAATTCCATTAGAATAAAATTTCCACAAATTGAAAATTCCACTAGAATAGAATTTCCACAAATTGGAAATTCCACTAGAATAGAATTTCTACAATCCGGAATTCCACTAGAATAGAGTTTCCACAAATTGGAAATTCCATTAGAATAGAATTTCCACAATCCGGAATTTCACTGGAATAGAATTTCCTCAATCCGGAATTCCACTAGAATAGAGTTTCCACAATCCGAAATTCCACTAGAATGGGATTCTAACAATCTATAATTTCGCTAAAATAGAATTCTAAGAATAAAATGTCCCCGAACGATAACAACTGAAACTTTACAGGTTCAGAATTACCATCTCGTTCGATAAATCACTATCATTTACTATCATAGTAACTAAGCAAAAAAACATGAAAATGAATAACAATCCACGCTGTAATTAGATTCTTAATTACGCACTTTGAATTTCCGAATATTCATAATTTGAAGCACATCTATCCGATTGATTTTCTTCGATATACTACATTAATATACGATACAATAAGAACACTGAAAGTCATTATTCCAAATACAACATACGAGTAACATATAACAACAATCTAATGAATTAATTATTTACCTCTGCCCCAAGAAATGGATGGTAATTGTAACGATTTTTATTTACATCGAAAAACAGGTAGAAAAATACGTGAAAGTAGAACTGGATGAAAGGAAGTCCGCCATGTTGAAATTCACACGAAATACAAGGTACAATTGGGTTCAGGAAAAATGGCACTCGGAGACTTAAAAGCCACATTTATAACAATACAAGACATCACGTAACATCGTCGTGACGAGTGCCATCTGTCCAGAACCCAAGAGTATATATTTTCAGTTTTCAGTGGTACCACCATAAGTAATATCACAATACGAGAATATTTTCTCCGGCATTTTTAAATTTATACGAAACCCACGGAAACTTACACGAAATAGAAGGTACAATTGGGGTTTGGAAAAATGATCCTTGAAGACTTAAGTCCCATTTACAATAATAGGAGACATCTTTAGTTTCCAGTGGTACCACTACAAAGTAAGATTACAACACGAGGACACTTTGTCATTGAAAAATCTTTAGAATCCTACTTCCTGTTAGCATTAACATTCAGCACTATTACAATGACAGTATCGCTCGAAAATGTCAGCGCTAGTTCTCCCTTGTAACTTTACGAATATGATTAGTGATTGCTGTAACTATATTGTAATAGTAGTAGTTTCAATCGCGTCGTAAGTCTTCGTGTATTTTATTGTTTCATGCTTCCTCGTCGTTGTTTAATCACGAGACTATGTATATTTGAAATGCAGTTAATATGAATAATATAATTATGAATAATCAAAATACGCAGCAAACCAACCTCAAAATCATTGCGAAACAAGGCAGAGTCACTAACCTCAAAGATGGCCGTTGCTGAAAGAATCATTGTTAAGCATCCTCATGATTTTAAGTTTTTAGAACTCACGAATTGTATGATAATTAAACAAAACGCGTATTAATACGTTTAATAAGAAGATATATATAAAAATTGACGGAACAACTAAATACTGGAATTAAAGACACAAAGACCTACCACGCGACGTAATAATTATTTAAACATCGTCATTATTGTTGCAATCGTGTATTGTATTATCTAGCTTCTATGTTCTCTTGCTTCCCAATAAATATTTATTAATATTGTTGTATAAAATGTGGACGTATAGCTTTTCCAATAGAATATGATTGACGTATTTCCAACAAATAATAGTAATAATCATAATATTTCTCTGTTAGAATTTGTTCCTAGGACACGTTGTAGCTTACGAGTCTAATTCCTTAATAATTGCCAACAACAAACTACTTCGTGCTTTTTTTAAGCACAGTGGACGGTGGAATAATGAATTATATTATTAATAATTTAATAACAATATAATTCATCACATTATATCATTATTAATTTAATTATAATATACTTCGTCAGTTTATATCATCATTCATTTAATTATAATATAATTCGTCATTTTATAGCATTATTAATGTAACTTGAATACACTTCATTACTTTATATTATAATTAAATTTATTATAATATTAATTGATGAATTATATTATAATTAAATTTATTATAATATTAATTGATGAATTATATTATAATTAAATTTATTATAATATTAATTGATGAATTATATTATAATTCACTTAATTATAATATAAATGATCAGTTTACGTTATAATTGATTTCATTTTAATATTTATTACGGTATTTAATATATACCAATATTATATACCGGCAACCCTCGCACAAAGCGGTTTCGATATAACCCGGCTCACAACTTGTGGCGATCCTCGTTTAGCGCGGTATTCACACAATGTGACTTCGATTTTTATAACGATTTTTACAACGCGGTTCTTTCTCTGGTACCTAACTCCCGCGTTATACGAGGGTTATCTGTAGCCGTAATATAATTGAAGTTAAATCAAATTTGAAAAAGTTTCTGTCTGCAGTTAATTAAAGTTAATATGAATTATTAATGTTAATATAACTATAATATATAGTTCTATTATGATTAATTAAATTATATTAATTTAATTTTCATTCATTTAATTAAACGAATCGAGATTTTCTTTTTTAAAGTTCGTCGAAAACACTGAATTTTTTTAAAGCTAATTAAGAAATAACAAATGGATTTTAAGTAGATTCGATAAATCGAAGATCATTTTCCGACAGTTTTTTCAAAATCATTAAAAAATATTCGAAATTTGTCGAAATTCGAATTATTTCGTAATCTAAAAGTCCACTGTGCTACAATTTATGTAATGGTACACTTAATTATTGTTTATATTGTTATATATTTATATATATATAAGTGTATATATTTATCCTAAGGTTGAGTCATTTTCGAAAACCCGAAAGTTTGGCACGAATTTCCTTTCGTTCATTAAAGAGCTTAATTCTGAGCCACTTTTGAACTTTTGATTTGAATGCAGACAGCTTTCATTATTATTTTAGTCTTTTTTCTGGCCGGGGAGAAGGAGGAGTGGAAATTTTGGAATTGGGAGAACCAAAGAAAACCAAAGAAAATATTGGGAATATTCATAAAAAAATGATTAACAAAATAGTAGAAATCATCGACGATTATTTATTTAACCCATCCGTCTATCTTGGTGTTGTTATTATATACATTTTATATTAAAAATATATAGAGTTAATATATTAGCATTGTACTAAATGTTCTTTAATTTGGAGTGCATTAAAGCACTTCCAGAAAGTAAATAAATTATCTGGAAAAGTTGTAGTGAGATAAGAAATTTATGCGCGAACTCAGAATATGAAAATTTTCTAAAATTCTAAAATTTTCTTAAAGTTTCATTAAAGAAATTGAATTATATTATTGCAATTACAGCAGATAAACAGATGGGTCGACAACATTCATCGTTTCTTATCAAAAGATTTGTATATAAACATTTTTGAAACATCATTTCAAAATGTCGAATACTCACAACGGATGTTAAAGGTTAATTTGTATAAATAAACAAACCTTGTATAAATCAATGTATAAAATATATACAATTTCAACATTAATTGGAATGTGCTCACATTAGGAGACTGCCTCGGAATTCTGTTTCGCCAGCAATATTCTTATTTGGTGATAGCTGGAAAGCGTCTTAAAACTTTCATTATTCCTAATTAACTTCATTTACACTACGTTTCGCTTGAGAACGTAACTCTCCGCGCGTCTGATTCGCCGCTTCTTGTAGTCACGTGAGTGTCCCGACGTATCGTCTTGAAGTGGGCGGTGCCAAGAGTGGGGGCGTGTCCGATAGCGCTTGCGGGCACAGTTGCGCAGTAACGGATGCGCTGAGTGTGTTCTCACGCAGAACTCAGTATATCAGCGAATATTCCGCGATTTGACAGATTTCGAGCACTTTGAGCGCCATAAAATTAAGTATTTTATTATGTTTTTTATCTTATAATTGTTAGACATCTCTACATCATTGCGGATAGTATAAAAATGGAAATAAAAATATAAATTATTATGAAACACCATATTCATTTTATACTATTTTTGACTACATCTTTTGTTATATTCAAGTTTTTTTTTTCGAAATGGTTTGCATCGCAAGTAAAAATACATCGAAATATATGCAACAGAAGTAAGAAGCCCAGAATGCAATGTTATAAATTGTTATTGCAACTTTCAATATTGTTTATTATCCATTAACACTAAATTTCAATGACTGTCTATGATTGAAATCAATTAAATTTTTACAAAAGTCAAGTGAAACTTGTGTAATGACAGCCATTGGTCGGCGTATAAAATGGCGGGACAAGCCACGATTATTTAAACATTTGAATTGCATTTGGAAATATTAAACTTCTATAACGAAGCGAGAACTTTTTGTTATATAATACGATTGCAAATCTGATCTTATTTTTCCACTAACAGTGCTACGTTACTCCGATAGTCTGCCAAGAAACGGATTTGTTTATAACAATCTACGAGTAGCAGGAATATACACTAATGCTGTATAATTTTTTTAAGAATTCAGTCTTTCGTTATTAGAATTTCCTAAACGTCTCTTAAACTATTAACTTATTTGCAACTAATTAATCCAAATCCCAGGAAGTAGAGATCAGATAAAGTTAATTATTGTATTCGTTATCAAAATTTAGAATTTCGAAAAAACGATGGCGGAACCATCACAGCAATTATTATTATCGAAAGTGTGTTCACTAATTAATTGTTTACCATAATCTTACATCAGTCGTAACTATTAAACAAACAAATTCAAACACTGCAAATCTAAATCGATAAGAATTTAGGAGGAATTCTAACCTAAAAAAACTATAAAAGAACTTGGAAAGCTTGAGCAACAATTCAGAATCGAATCATAGAATAAATATGAGTACCGGAAATGGAGGACAAGTTGTCGGATTCAAAATGGCGGCGATTATGGCGCTCAAAGTGTCCTTACCGTGTTTTTTAACCTAATCTAACGATGCAAAAAGCGGATGGGATTAAGTACTGTAAAATATCAGTCACACATACAAACACGCGACACACGCACGACTGTTGACCACTCGTTTGTTTAACATTAATAACAACTATTAATTATTATTAAGAAATACTGTCGTCTTTTTTGTTCGTTTCTGTCAAATCATGTGACACATCTTTAACACCTGTACATGGAGCAGTATTGTTTAAGTAATTTCAACAATTGTTGTTAAAAGAAGTGTCCTTAAATTCATATTTTTAGTCACTCAATTTCGGACATTTGTTTAACGACCGTTAAAATTTGTTTCCAAAACCTTGAATAACAATACGAATAATAATAATAATGTTTGAAAGGTTCATCGGCTCAAATTGACAATAAGAATTGAATATTATCGAAAATCTGCATTTTTTATTTGTCGTTCTTAACTGAATTTAAAAGTATGGAATAATAAAGTAATAATAAATGGATTGAAAGTAGATTCGTTTGATTTATGAATCATTTTCTGAAAGCTGGGATATGAATTATTTAACGAATTAATATGGAATGTTTAAGGACATTTCTGAATTTTGGAAAATTCATTTTGCAATATGCTCGATGCACGCTTTATGTGCCTATAAATTATGTTTATGCTTCTTTGCACACTCGCAAGCACACCGTTTTCGAAAATATCAAGTATTTCTCTTATCAAAATAAAATCTAAATTGGCAATAACGTTGCGGCTAGACGGATCTTCGCGTTGGCAATACCTAGGAAACATTGATCGCATTCTCCTTCCTTCTCCACCCATTTTCTTTAACCTGTTAACTGCGAATGACGAGATAACTCGTCACTGGACATTAATTCCGTTAAAACATATCATCATTGAGAACTATTTCCGACGACTTAACGCGTTCCTGAAAATTGTTTTCGAAAAGAAAATTCGGCGTTGGAAACTATTGTACTTCTGTCGATTTAATTCGTGGTCGGAAACTGCCTCCGACGAATTAATTCGTCATTGGAAACTGTTCCCGTGGAATTACTTCGCCATTGGGAATTATTTCTGGCGCGTCAATTCGTCATTGGAAACCACGTCTGACGAGTTAATTCGTCAGTGAAAATCGTATTTGCAAAGTTGGCAAGTTAACAGGTTAAAACTCTTGTTTCAAGTCTCGTAAGATTATTAATGTTAATTAATATTAATCGTAGTCCCCTCGCTAATTTTTAATCCCTTTCGAACCGGATAAGCGTGATAATTTAATGGAAAATCCAATTATTCATAATCTTCTGTTTGATTTCTCAGTGTTTTGGGAGACTCTTAATCATTTATAATTATTATTAAATATGCTTCTTTATAATAATAACGAACATAATAATGCATCATTCGATGACAAGAGATCAGTGCTGACATTGAATTTGTTTATCATAAATTTTACGAGATTTCATGATTTTTATAACATTATATCAACTCAATATTTTCACGACACCAATGAAGCACAATTTGTTGATTAACTCTAAAAAAGTAAAGACAAAGTGGAGGTTCTAAACAATAACTCATTAACAGCAATTAAGTACCAACATCGAAATAAATAAAGCAATAATAGTTAAGAAATATGCGATAAAAATATCTTCGTATTCTATCGCAGCCCTGATCAATAAACAATAAAACTATTATTCTATTATCATATTCAATACATCGCGTACCAATATAAGAATAAGAAACCCAGCTGATAAGCACTGATAACAAATCCCGGAAAGCATTTATTAATTAATAAATAACTATAATCGAAAGTCCCTAGTTCATAAATGATTAAAAGCTCGATATTTCTTATAATACTTCCTATATCATTTCCCTTATTTACAATATTTATAATACTATTAGTTTCATCACTTTTCGGGAGATAATTTCCTTATCACGCAGCACTTCCGGTCTGCAAGGAATTAAGGGCTCTTCGAAGGGTGCTCGGAGAGGAAATTATAAACATTCATTGACTGTAAAAAGCCGTTCATGCGCCGTGACAATTAACAAGCCGTTTCTATTAGATCTCGAGAAACGTAACAATCGAAAAACAATACTAGAAAAATAATGCCAGTATAAAATAGCAACTTTAACAAGCGATTAGAGATTACTTTAACACACTGCGGACGTATGACGAGGTATCTCGCGTTTTTTTGTTTGGGTTATCGTGGTATTATAATATTCATTGGGTGGAATCACTGCCATGCAATTCTAAAGGAACCAGAGTTAACCTCAAAATATTTCACCCAACAGAACAGAATCCCGTGTACTCTGCTTACCAGAATATTATTCTGTGTTTATTGCAATATTGTATTCCGTGTTTATAATATTATTAAGAGCAACAATTACTCGACAATTTCAAATACAATGTAATAAAGTTAACAATGTTTTACTCAAGAAATGACTGGATATAGTGTGTTGTTAACAATAACATGTTAAAGAAATGTCGGGCCCGCAATGTGTTAAGTTTGAACATTTAATAACGTATCAAATTTCCTCTGCTCTCCGAACAACATTTTGTGAATGTTCCTTTCGCGACGCCAATGTTGTTCTTACTTTTCGATTTCATTTAGGGTTCTAATCGAATCGTCGTTCTATACAGGGTGTCTCAAAAGTTGTTTGGCAAGTTGGTGAATGAAAAGGAGAATTAATGTTTGTTTCATACTGATTTTCACTGTTTTCCTTAAATAGTGTATTTAATAAGTAAATAAAAGTCAAAGTAAAAGGGTTAAAGAATAGGCTAGGGAATTTTTGTTTTTCAGTACATCTGCAAAACTTTCGCAGATCTGATAGATCTTTCACATTAAATGGTTGGCAGTTCTGTTTTCCACCTCCAGTGAATACCCCATTAATTTGTTATTCTTGATTATTACATAATTGTATTAAAAATGACCGCCTCGTAAATAATTAATTACTAAATCAATCAGTAGACCGCCATTTTCTATTCGACCACCATTAAGTCACTAGATTTCCCTATTTCTTTTATCGGTATTACATTCCCACCATGTTCAAGACTCGAAATTCTTTACAGAAAAAGAATTCAACAATTCACTTTTTTCTAAAACAATAATACAAATTTAGCGACAGTTACTTAGTCCTTTATTCGTTTGATTGGTTGAACGCCATTGAAGAAGGGAACAGGGTGGCCATTAAAGTGTCATTAGGAACAACGTGTCACAGACTGCCACCAGCACGAACACAATTAATTCCCCTAGTGACATACAACTTTTGCGTCACCCTGTAGAACTTTTCCCCCCACCACTCGTCGACTTACGTAATCGTAATCTTTCACATAGAATACTATGGTTTCGAAAAAACGTTGAATTTTATAAAAGGTTTCGAAGAATTCATCTTTCACAAGACTCACGTTGTACTTCCGGGGTTTGTATGTTGAGATACGATGGCTGCGAATCCCGGAAGTGTGATCTGACCAGTAAACCCAGACCCAGCAGGACAACCGGAAGACCGAGCAGCGCGCAGATAAGTTCCCCGGTCACTTCCGGCGACCATGTGATTGAACCTGGTTCATTTGTTTTTTGCGGGAAATTAAAAGTAGGCGGAAGTGATTCGGATTAGCGTGGATATCGATATATCGGAATTGATTTCTTGCTGAGGTTTTATGGGAACCAACATGGCGTCGTTATTGTACCGATGTTTTCTAGTAAGGTTAGGTCTGTTTTTGGAACTGGGGTTTTCGTTAAAAAACTATTTTCGAGAATAAGACTAGATCTGTTTTTGGAACAACTGGGGTGGTTTTCGTTAAAACTATTTTCGAGAATAAGACTAGACCTGTTTTTGGAACAACTGGGGTTTCCGTTAAAAAACTATTTTCGGAAATAAGACTAGATCTGTTTTTGGAACAACTGGGGTTTTCGTTAAAAAAACTATTTTCAAGAATAAGACTGGGTCTCGTTTCTGGAACTGGGATTTTTTTAAAAACTATTTTCGCAAATAAGAATAGGTCTCATTTTTGGAACAACTGGGTTTTTTGTCAAAAAACTATTTTCAAGAATAAGACTGGGTCTTCTTTTGGGAGAATAAGTAATAATGAAAATCAACTACAAGAATTTAAAAAGAAACCTAAATTCCCAATTCAATTCATAACCGAAAATAAAAGCATCGATATATAGACATATAATATTTGCTGTACCCATTTCACAGAAACCAACATGGCGTCCTAAACGTATTACGAGCCGTAGTATATCGATATTTATAATACGATTCCATTATACATGCAAATTGTCATTAAACACTATATTCATAATTTACTAAATATTTATGTGAATAGAAAACATCACTGAGATAATAATAAATACTGAATAATTATAATATACTAATAATAAAAACTAAATAATAATACGAATACTAGAACCCATTTTGGGTTCATGGCCCAACATTTGGCGCCATTTTATAATAAATCAATTTCACTTGAACAACAGAGGCTAATTAAGGGTCGTTAAGCTCCAGCGATGGGTGCTTGAAAACTTGCACACATTTATCAATCTATCATCTACAATATGGCAACTATGGGCCATCAAAATCAAATTCGAGGGAAACTTTTAATGGAAACTGGAGACACGAAATGGCAGCAGTTCAAAGGTCAATCGAGGGAATTAAAATTCAATGTAGAGTAATAGTAACACTGGTCATATAATTTAAACAATGATAATGACACGGAAAAATTAATAATTAATTAATAAAATGAAATAAAAATCGTATATTTTGCAAGGTATTTTTTACGGTTCCCAGAAAACTTACTATAATTTACGATAAGGTTTAAGTTGTTCGTGCTAACTCTAGTAAGAATTCATATTTATTACTAACTCTAGTGACATTTAATGTTCATTACTGACTCTAGTGAGAACTAATGTTTACCGCTGATATTACATATTTAATAAACAAACATATGCAATTAATATTAGATGATCAATGAACGTGACTTACCACCATGGCTGCCGACATTCATCTTGTAAACGCTCCACCAGATACCGGAAAGCGGAAGTGAGACGGTTGCAGCGGCGACACTGAAGACGGCGCTCTCGCACATCGAGAGGAAGTTCAACATGGAGACGGAGAAGATGACGTAAGCAATTAAAAATGTCCAACCATGGATTGACACGTTTGAGCAGGATTCGGTAGTCTCGAAATGGCATGTCAGTCCGCGAATAACAGTCTGATAAAGTTCCGAGGGTGTCAGACCCTGGAACAAAAATGGAGTATCACGAAAATTAATAAAAATCATGTTCCAACCTCAACATTGTCTGCTATTGAATTAGTTTTTGTCTGGTCAAAATCTCCTTGAAAAATATCGCACCCTGACTTTTCATACTGAACGTATATATACGTCGATTGTCCACAGTGGGTTAACCCATTGGCTAATATGATCGCTTTTGAATATTATATTTATATTGGAAGAATGCCGATTTTCTGGAGGAAAATTGTTGCAATTGATAGAGATAGAGACGCCTATGCAATCAGAGATACAGACGCCTATGCAATCAGAGATATCGATTAAGTGGAGCAAAAACCACTTGAAACTTAGAGGAGCGATAATCTGAATGCAAACGCGTTAGACTGATAGATCGGCCTAGTGGCAGGCAAAGGGTTAATAATGAAATCGAGGGGTTAAACTTAGGGGGTCAAACTTACCCTTCCCATTCCAGGCATCGTGTCGATCCAGCAGAAAGCCAGGATGCCGAGGAACGCGATTACATGGATATAAAATAGGGTCTCAAGGATTGGAGGTTTCGGGAAGTGTTTCGGTTTAATTGACGAATCGGGATCCGTCACGTGCAGCAATCTGCCACCCTCTTCTTCTGAGCCCCGTCGACGAATATCACGGGAGGACACCAATCGGGACACCGTATACAAGAAAGAATTGTGCTGGTTGGCCATTATCTGACACATATTTTGTTGCTGGAATCAGAATCACCATTTTTTTGTTCATTTTCATTTTAACCATTTTCATTGGATCGGCCAGAATACATACGAACAGTATATATAGGTCAGTACAATGTATTTACTTTTTTAGCGAATTAATATTCTGCGAAACATACTGTTATGTATCACGTAACAACCGATCGAATAACTGAGTCTCAAAAAGTTCTCGATTTTTCTGTTAGAACACGCCGAAATCAAAGGGTTAAAACAAAACTAATTTTACAACGAAACAAATTAAACCGTAATTCGATAGGAATCTTTACGTGCCATGAATAAATAAATAGTTTCATCGGGGACTGAGTTTCATTTATATCACGTTAAAAGGTATTTTCATGAAGATTAGCCTTTTTAGTACCTCGGTAGTGTAATGGCGCTCGAGCAGAGTAAAGAACATGGCGAATGCAGCAAGGGCGCCAACATAAACGAAAGTCCACGCGGCTCTTATGCCCCAAGGGCTTCTCAACATTGCTGTGTGCGCCGGAACTTCTCTTCCTCTGCACCGGAACTCATCACAGAGTCCATAATCGACGCTTATGAACAGACCTACTATTATTGTCGTACTCGAGAAGATCCTCTGCAGACTCATCACTGAAAGAATCGGAGTTACGAATGCATTGCCGGAAGCACGGTTTAGGATTCTTTTTATTAACAAAAACAGTGCTTATCACGTTAATGTCAGCTATGTAATCCACATTTCGATGTATCGACCGGTTCTATTAACCCTTTGCACTCGAATGGCGCTTCTCAGTCGCCACTTTGTTTATTGCAACGACTCTCCGTCGCCTCTCGAGTGTAAAGGGTCAAAGGTGTTCGGTAGTTCTAATGTTAAAAAGGCGAACAATTTGTAGTCTTTTCATTTTCGACGATAGTTACTTTTACGGCAGAAGAAGAAGTAGAAGACCAATGAGAAGACGAGGGTGATGCCTTTTATGGGGTCCTGTAAGTGGCAGAGGACCCGATTCCGATCGTGGGATTGGCTAATGAGGATCCCCGAAAGGGCATAGACGCTGCTGATTTTTATTAAGGCGCATCGTGGAACCCTTATTCTCATGCTGTTCGGAATCAGCGCAGGCGCAGGTGACACTCTCTCCGCTACAAAATATACGACACCCAACGCACAGGCTGAGCTCAGCCCAGTGAAAAGGAGCCCTAAAAAACACACGTGTCAGATGCTCGTCAATCTGCATACTAAACAATATTCGCAAGATGGCGGATGGCAGTATTTACTTCATCATAATTTCATTGCGACATTCCACTGCGCATCATTCAATGCACAGTAAACCGTAAACGATATATCAAACGATGAAACATTCGAGTATCGAATGAAAGACGACATTAGAAGTGACGTAATAATCAAATATAATAAATAAATAATAATTGTATGCCGACTGAGTTAATACGACTATTAAAAACGAGAAGATAACTGTTCGTTTCGAATCCTCTTTAAAAATCTTGTCGTAGTGCGCATACTTTTGAACCGGAGTGTATGTCTGGTCACGTGACGCGCGCATGCGCTTGATGGTTCTCGTACCTGTGTAAGCGCTGGAGACAGTATTGATGCTCTCGAGATAAAGGGGATAGGTGATGAGGAGAAACGTGACCGACACGACGACTGTCGTCAGGGTGGCAAGGAAAGCAAACTTTTGCCAGGCTGCACCGTCCGTATCGAAAAGCTTATCACTCGGATGATAAGCGACATATGGCGACTCCTCCGTGTCCGTGTACTCTTCGATCTCCACGTCACTTCCGGTACATCGGAGCTCTTCCTGCTCCTCGTCATCCATCATTGTCGAGACGCAGCTCGTTAACCCCGCCAGTTTTTTTGTTTTATTATCCGACACTGTAATTAGAGAATTATGTTCGTATCTCCTTTTCGAAGCGCGGTAACACTGGTTTGGAGATCTGCAGCAATGTGATTGGCTTAATTAGCATTGCTTAGTGCCTTCGACGGTACTCGATCTGGTAATTGTTTCTAGGGATTTTCGGAAGTCTAATGTAATTTAATGAATGTGTTATGTATAATAATATTGTAACTTTGTAACCAGTTGGGTTGTTAAATTGTTTCATTGTTTAAAGGTTGAATTGAGGATTGTTTAAAATTGTTTGTATACGTATATTGCGATTACGATTAATTTCACATCTTTATTTGTAGAATTGTTTTCAATAAATAATTAATATATAACAGTTATGTCATTCTATAATTCATTATTCAATACTTCGAATTTGTACAAAGTTATATATATAGTATGATATTCGTTTTTTATTAACTGACTATTATTAACTGAAGGACGTAAACTAAACAGAACAAAGAAACTGATATAATAAATCAATATCGCGAGTAATTTTTCCCGATTATAATTACAATTATTATCAGATTTTAATCCTGCTAATATTTTTTACACATTTCGCGGAGAGATCTCAAGAAAATGGCGCATTACGAGGCCTGTTTTAAGCAGTGCAAAGTCTAATTACTCTAAGTGGAAGTCACCGACTGTCGCAGTACGAAAACTAAGAGCATTAAAGTACAGGGTGATTCAAAAATCACGAATGTTGTGAAAAGAGTTGAAACTTCTGAACGGTCGAAAAACGGCCATTTAATAGATGCTATTTTCAATACGTAATTAAAAAAACTATTCGCGCTAATAAATAATTTCCCAATTAAAATTGGTGTCTCTACTTGGTTTTACAAAATTTACAGTCGAAAGAAATTAGAAACTGACGAAATCGGCGATTCCAAAATCGAAAAGACGTCAAAAGGGAGTAGAAACAGTTTTTAATATCAAACGGGAAAACTTGTATGAAAAGAAGATTAGAAAACTTGTTAGTTCGTTAAGAAAAGGTTTTTTTACTAAAGTATACGTAACCCTCGATTTACACGGTAGATTGGTTCCCCGAAAATGCCGTGTAAATTGAAATCGTGCAATTCGAATCCACATTTCACCTTGAAAATAAATATGTAATAAGTTTAACAAATCTATATGAAATAGTATTGTGTATTGTTTGAAACAATTAGAGTACATACTTTGAAATAAAAATTGATTAATTCAAGCAAGATATACATAACGCAATTGAAAAGTATATTTTTTCATCCGCGGAAGAAATTTTTTTTTCTTCAAGCGTGTTTCACCGAAACCGTGCAATTCGAATGCCGTGTAAATCGAGGGCTAAGTGTATATATCATCACATTATTTATCTCGCGTCAGGTTACACAATAATTTTCATCCCCAACGTCCAATAAGATATGCAATAACCAACTTTTCCATTAAACCTGCTCACCCGAAAACGCGATAAAAATTCTCGATAAACTTTCCCCCATAAAACTTGGATAATTCGCGAGTAGCATAATCCAACGAACTAAAAGTATCCATGGAAATATTTCACGCGAATTATGATTTGATCTTCCTGAGTGCTCCTGGAAATAAAGGACTTAATGCGGCGCTCATAAATATGGCTGCCGGGAATCCTATTTCCAGGATATCCGGAAATATGGTGGCGCTGGTGGCGCGGGAACGTTTTATAGTTTAGGTCTGATTGTGAGTTAGGTCTGGCCACCGGCGGAACAAGAAATGTTTGGCCCCTCCGCAAAATATAATTTTGGGCCCAAGGCAGTAGGGGAACAAGAAATGTTTGGCCCATTCCGCAAAATATAATTTTCGGCGCCAGGCAGAGGTGAAACAATAAATTTTGGGCCCCAGGTAGTGGCGGAACAATAAATTTTGGGCCCTTTCCGTCTTTGGGCCCCCTTGCGGTGAAGGGTCATGTCGTATTGTAGTTCCGCCACTGGGTCTGGGTTAGGTGGCAACTAGATTCGTGACTTTCTGTTTGGTGCCCTCCTTTTTCGTTTCTAAGAACAATATTTGTAGGTTATATTTGCTGATCGATATCATTCGAGAGCTCTCATTTTTCCGGTTATTTCGATACATACAATTATTATTTCATCTAATTAAATTTGTTTAATTGCAGTTTATAATGAAGGTCGCGCACGTAGTTGCCAACTTAATAGTATAGGAATACAGGGCAACAAGTTTCATAGGGAATATCGAGCTCCTAATTGGACATATTTGTAAATATTATGAATTATATAAGCTGTATGTTATATATAATATATTATATATAACTTATTTAAATTATTACAATGCCGACTTTATTGTAATAATCTTCCCATAAGTCTGCAAATATTAACAGTTTACGTAAATGCACACAATTATAAACAATCGCAACATACTCACACATCAACTGATTAAATTCCCACGAATTTCACGACTTTTGAAAATTATACAAAATTATATTACAGAAGACACAAACATTGTACAACAAAATACTATGGAGTTTTATATAGAATATATTTATATAGATCCATTAATATTCTGTTTCACTAAATTCTCATTTCATAATTGCAATGGAAAGTGAAAAGTGTTAAACAATTCAGTAACACGATTATTAAGCAACAGAACACACTGGATTTTCACGAACCAACGCGCAAACTGAAACCAGCCACGTCGTTTAATGAACTAATTAAAGCAGATAATGAAGTATTCATTTGGTGAATAAATGAGAACATTGACAACGTTTCGATACTGGAATTATTCATGCATACTTCCGTATCGATATGTATCGAATCCGTTTATCGGATATTCGATTATTCCGATGTTAAGATAAGATTTCGACCGGTTAACCTTTGATGATTGCATTCAGTGGAAACAAAATGGCGGCTGATGGATGGTGAGTCATCGAAATTGGATATCTACAGAAGGAGTTGTGGATTAATTAGTTACGATCGATTTTAAGGTGCGTTCATTGCGTTAAGTTGGTTTACATGTATTTTTTATCTAACATGAAGAGTAGATCAAGATTTTGGATTTATTTTGAACATTCCTCCGTTTTGCAACTGAGTTAAGTCATCATTGAAAATTGTCTTTTCATAGAAATGACTTTAAATAATTAAATAATCTAAATCTGATTGATAAAGTAAACGTTTTCATCGTTTGTTTGTAATAGTTTGTTATAAAATAAACAACGATTGTTGCAAAATGATGGCAATTCATCAACGAAAAATGTCGGCGAACTCCAAATTGTGTAAATTATTATTAAAATTATTACAGAAACTATAAATAAAGGAATATCTAGTTAAGTTATCATTAAAAATTGCCTTTTCACAGAAATGACTTTAAATAATTAAATAATCTAAATCTCAGTGATAAAGCAAACGTTTTAATCCAAAAACTTGTTTGTTCTTCATAAAACAAACAACAATTGTTATAAAAACAACGAATTTCAGCTGATTTTTATACGAAAATATTGTTAGCTTTCGCGTAGCGTTTAGTTTTATTGTTTTATAACCTAAAAAATATAAGCTAGCGATATATTTAACGATACATTGTCAACTTTTACCAACATTGGCTAGTAAAAATGATAGTATAACAATAATAACAAATAATTTCTATAAGAAAACAAATTTAACCCTTTCGCTGCGGAGTGCTCAGAAAAGAATTGCTCTCTCCGCAGCAGGCGCGATAGTAGAAGGTTGTCCGCGCGATAACATCGTTCCTAAAGCGGTGTGCGGAGCCACTTTTGAATAACAATAATAATAGCTAAACAATAATAATAATAAGAAGAACAACATCAGTAATTTTTAATAATCTTTAATAATCGAAGAGAAACGAATTAATGGCCATTATTTTGCAGTTACAATAGCAAAAAATGCAAAATAAATGCACGGCGCCTATAGGCGCTGTTCGCTCAGGAGAAGCGTCTATAGTTGAGCGCCTAAAGGCGCTGTTCGCTCAGGGGAAGCGTCTATAGTTGAGCGCCTAAAGGCGCTGTTCGCAGCGAAAGGGTTAAATAACGACTTAACTGTTAGAAAATGGCGGAAGGAACAAAATAAATGAAAAGTCCCTAACAACACTTAAATATATCTACGTAATATTTATTTTATACATAATTATCTATCCACATAATTTATTTATTTATGTGACCTTTCTCTGGAACCTAACTCCCGCGCTATACGAGGGTTACCTGTAATTACAAAATTCTGATTGACACAAAACATTTACTTAAAAACTCGACTATTGAAATAAGTAATTTAAGCTCGTGTTTTGTTTGCCATAAAAGTACCTCATTTTATATCGGCATGAAAAATATCGCGTTAAAGAGTTAAATCAATTAGAATTGCAAATTAACTGCATAGATTGGCCGGCCTTTTTTTATTATTATTCATTGCGTTTATTCTTCCGAACAGCTTAAGTGTAATGATCGTAATGGCGGTAATTCAGCTTTTCTACATTCTTTACATCGACCGCCATTGTTTACGAATGAATAACTACTTAGAGACGGAAGTATAATTAATGCAATTAGCGACAGCAATTGTTACTACGGCTGTTAATGTGACACTAATTAGTTGAGTTTAATGAGAGAAGTTTGTATGGTTAGGAAAACGATCTTTTGTCCTTGTTTTGAAGTATATAATATATGGAACTACAATATGAAATATGAAATATGAAATATGAAATATGAAATACGAAATATGAAATACGAAATATGAAATACGAAATATGAAATACGAAATAGGAAATACGAAATACGAAATACGCAATACGCAATATGAAATACGAAATACGAAATATGAAATACGAAATATAAAATATGAAATATGAAACATGAAATATGAAATATGAAATACGAAATAAGAAATATGAAGTATAAAATATGAAATATGAAATACGAAATAAGAAATATATGTAACGATATAATAAAAATGCTATTTAAAATAATATAAACTAATATAAAATCGTAATAAATTGATATGAAATATATTGTATTTATATTAATTTTAACACTTTTTATTTCGTATTGAGATTAATAGATATGTAATTCATACAGATATGTCATTGGTTTGTGTAAAAATTATGAGAAGGTATCCTACATGTCGGAATTAAGATAAATATAATATAAATTTATAAAGAATATTTCCTGAACATTTATAAAGATTATTTATAAAATTTGTTACTTTAGAATTTACAAAATGTCTTATATAAAGAATACTAATAATGTAATATTTTTCATAATATTCCTTAAAAATGTCTCGTTTTTGGTAAACGCTATAATTTTATAAAGAACAATTTAATTCATTTTTCATTGGACTCTCTAAACACTTTGATAAATGCTATAATCTTACGCCGAATAATTTCATCAAAATTTCATTAGGTTTCCCAAAACAAAAATTCACCGAAGAGATTTCGTGTGCTGTTATTAAAAATGAAAGAAGATTATTTGGTTATATTGAAGAAGATTGGATCCAGGTCCCCCATTCGTCGAAGAAAGGAACCGTGGTTCCCCGATTTATTAGATTCTTGCTTTAATACTTCACGCGCGACGTATACTTGAAAATTACAGTCTTGCCAATACTCGAGGAGCGGCCGAGCGTAATCTCGAATTTTTTTCCTGGAAATCCATTAATCTTGATATGCTTCTTATTTCACTCGCGACGAGCAAATTGTGCGCGATAAATTATTTCCCCTCGAAAGGACGAATCAATGTGAACAAAAAAGTCCAATCGTAGTAAAAAACAAACGTACGAATAAATTATTGTCGGTTATTATGTTACAGAAAACAAGATCGACAGAATTGTGGTAAGTAGATTACCTACATTAACTACATTTTTTCTAGGAACCCTTTTTTTGCGTTTCTGTAACTCTATGTTATCTTTCTGCATGAAATGAACTTTATCGAGTGCCTTTCTATCGAACTGTTTATAACAAAATGTTTCACGTCGAACTTGTGGATTACTGTAAAATGTTAATACTCCGATTTCCACGGCAAAACTGTCTTGCACTTCCGGGCGACTTAGTTGCATAATAAAGTATTTAAATAATTGCATAATTGAATTTAAAAAAGTTATTGAATTCAAGGTCGACGTCTTTTCTTGATACACTTGTTTGTCTTGAAACCGCGTAAATGATTATACAAATTATTAAACGAATTAATGAAGAAATAATATTCAGAGTAATAATATAAAGAAATATAAACAAATTCGAAATTGCATAAATTATTACACAAATTCATAACAAAATAATATCCAGTATAATATTTGTTTTTATGATCTGTATTTTAAGTTGGCTATTCCTCGACGCAAAATGTCAGCAAACTCGAAAATGCATAAATTATTAACATAATTATTACAGAAACTATAAACAAAGGAATATCTGAATATCTAGTAAAATAATATTCTTTTCGTGGCCCCCAATTTAAGTTGGCAATCCTTGGTCACAGAATACCAAGAAATTCCGAACCGCGTAAAGTAGCCAAGTTATTATTCCGCATAAATCATTAAACAAATTCACAAGAAAAAACGTGCTCGCTATAAAGAAATTGTTTATACGATTCTTAACCAACATTCGCAATCCTTGGACACGGAATAGCAACAAATTCCAAGACATAAAACAAACGATTTAACCAACAACAATCAAAACATTGAATCATCCAAACAAACTCGGGGCGCTTATTTCCGAAGCCCATGAAAAGAGAATACCATGAAAGCTCCGATAATCGATAAAAAAAGGAATAACAAAGGCATCCTTTGTAACCCAGAGTCTCGAAATGTCAATAAGACTTCAGAAACATTTATTACATCCGGTTAAGCGGAAGACGATGGTTGTAAACCGGATGTTGTCTTGGAGATTGTCAATGAACCCTGATAATATAGTTCGACTCACCTTTCGTGGCAACTTAACCTGACACCGCCCACCGTCGGGGAGGTGGCGGAAGGTTTTTTGAGGTTACTTGACGGGTTCACTTTGAGCCACTTCAAAACTTGGGCCTTTTTTGACTCAGGGATTCACATTTGAAACAGAACTTCTAAGATTTTCGGTCACTCAACACGAAATTACGGAGACACCAAGAAGAGACACAGCTTCGTGCCATCGTGAGACGGGAACTACCTTCGATGCGGCTGTCGCGTCTCGGCACAGTGCCGTATCAATGACGGGTTCATCAATATTTCGCATTTCTGGAATTCCGGGACTATTTTTTTAAGATTTGTTCTTTGTTTTTAACCTTTTGATTGCGAAAGGAGTATATATACGCGCTCACGTTTCTATGAATATACAGTCGAGTCTCTTTTTCTGCGGTAAATACGTTCCACAGAATCCAGCATAATAAAAATCGTATATTATATTTATAAGTTTATGTAAACATTTAGAAGCTAAATGTTTGTAAATATGTTTGGTGTTAAATAAGTATTTTATCTTAATTTAAGGGTGAATATTATTTGCAAAATGATTAATTTCGAGTGTAAAACCCGCATTTCTAAAATCCAGTTACAAATTATTCTATGATTATATGTATATATATATAATAATAATAGAATTTTAATATAATAGTATTTTATATGAGAATAAAAGTGTTCAAGGATTTGTTTCAGAACATACAGTAATATAAAGATTCCATGTTAAAAAACAATTTGAAAAGTTCTTTAGAGTTTTTCGATATTCTCTTGGAATTAAAAGATATGAATAGTCATAGTTTAATGGCACTTCTGGGGCGCGAAATTTAAAATTATTAAATTTCAGTATAAATTAATATTATAATGTAATACCATTAATATTACGGTAAAATTCTATCACAATCCACAAGTAAATTTTTTGTAATAAGAAGTTGCGAAGCTTTTCTAATAAAGTTGGAAAAATTGTAAAAAAAGTCGAATCAAACGTTGTAAAAGATTTCGAGGTGAAATAGTGTTTAATATTCGGATAAGATACGCAATGAATCACGCGTTATGTTCAATTCCCAGATATTGATATTGATTTCATTAATTTTATGAGACTTTTGCCTTTTTATGATGTTCGGTTATCTTGGAGCGATAAAATTACAGAAATGTCATTTATGTCACGAAACAAATCCATTATTCGGGAATAAATTTCGAACAATTGTAATGCATAGTGATATTTAAAAATTACTAGATTCAAGAGACTGAAAATTGTGTGTAATTATTTATATTATCGCCTGTAGTTAATTTATTCAATTTGAAACAAAATACTTTGGCAAAATTCAATGTAAGGACTCGCGTATTCTTTTTCTGAATTTCAAGATGGCAGCG
The DNA here is from genome assembly GCA_910591585.2 of Nysson spinosus. Taxonomy (NCBI): domain Eukaryota; kingdom Metazoa; phylum Arthropoda; class Insecta; order Hymenoptera; family Crabronidae; genus Nysson; species Nysson spinosus. The sequence continues at coordinate 2,373,655 of OU342844.1, read as the reverse complement.
CTTATTATTTTTATATTAATTATTTCTTTAATTATTACTTTTGTCGAATTTTGTCAAACAAGGATTAATAAACATTACGAAAATTATCGTATCATTCTTTGATCAAAATACACTTCGAAAATAAGAGAATATTTATTGAAATAACATTATTTTAATACTGAATTACTTGCTGCTGTAATATAATAATATTATATCTACAATTAAATTGCTCGTAGTAAGTTTGGAAAGGTTTTTGCAATAAAGTTGGTCTCCTGTTTCTGCCTTATCGACCCTCCCCTCCTCCTCCTCCGCCATATTTAGCTAAAATATATAGAATATTTCCCAAAATAATATGTGGAAAATTGTTTAACTCAAAAATTTGATAGAAAAGCCGAAATGACGGCTCTAGGTATTTGTGCCAAAATCTCGGCTTTTTGGACACCAAAATTCGAGACCAAGTTTTTTAGCTTATAGGTATTAAGAACGTTAATATAATATATCATATATACTGTAATTAATATATAATAATAACAGATATATATATAGATTCCCCTCTTTCTGTTTAAAGACAACACCTGCCATTTTTCAAGGATCCTACAATAGAAGAAAGTGAGTAGGGAAGGACAAAGGTAGAGTAAAGAAGTTATCAATACTGACGACGAATGCCTATTAGATTAAATTCCATTGTAGTTCATTTTATTGAATAAACTTTACTTGAAAAAAACGGAGCATATTTATGACAACCCAATAAACAAATGAACCATGGTTCCCGGATTGATTGCTACGTCCCTGGATCCAAATCTGCGCGTGCGCATTCTGCAACTCCAACTACTTATACCGCGCAAGCCTCGCTCTACTTTGACTCGGAATTAATTCGGAAATCTTCTGAATTATTAAACACGGTTTTTGGTCAAGTTCTCTCAGAACTTGGAAAGGATACCTTTCCAGAGCTATTTTTATCAACATCAAAGAGTCACCACGCTGATAGGAATATTATCTGCTTGCTTTTAATCATCAACTTTCAACGAATTGCGCTATTTTCGGTAATTATAAAATGGCAAGTACAGGTATTTGCACTCGAAATTAACACTTTTGCAGGTCACATTCACCTTTTTGCAAATCATTTTCATCCCTTTGCAAAACAAGCTTTTCTACAAACTTGTTTTCTTAAGTTACTGTAATCAAAATCAAATCCAATATGACACAAAATTAACAGGAAATATTTATTTAACACCAAAAATATATATTTAATAACAATATTGTAAACATTTTTGTAGTTCTAGTGTTAATTATACAAGCTCTTTTGTGCTGCTGATATATCAACAAATTATCCTTAATTTTACCAAGAAATCTGTATCTTCTTTTGTGCTTTTTTTACGCGGATTTCAGGGGAATCCATCTACCGTATAAAAAGAGACTCGGGTGTATAATGATGTTCCGTTTTCACAAATTCGAGGTACAAACAAACGATATTCCGGCGGTTTGAAGAGCGATCTTCGAAGCACTCTCGGAACAAACAAAACCCCGGTTGGAATCGATAAGAACTAGGTTAATATGATCAGGTAAAGTAGTTGACTTCTTTAACGCACGTTTGGACAACATCATACAGGGTGTCGCAAAAGAACTATGCAACATTCCAGTGATTCCCACCGAACTTCATTCGAATTCTTTCCTTCTACGCCAATGGTATCGGGAACACACTGCACTACATTTAAGTTTCTAGGGGTGGCATCACCCTCCCTTCTTTCCAGAACCATACAATAAGTATCAAATATAATTCCGATGTTTATTGCAATAAAGATTTTGCACTCGAAATTAACCATTTTGCGGATCACATTAATCTCTTTGCACTCCAATGAAACCCTTTAAAGATCACCCGCTGCATTTCTTCCAGAACTCCATATTTGCGAACTTACGCGAAATGCCGCGAAATTCAAATACCTTGAAAGAGTTAATTTTCTTTGCCGTGTATTTATCGATAATTTCGAAGTCAGAAGAGAAAGCAGACCGTGACAACTTTGGGGGGCAATGCTTTCCCGTGAATTCTACGTGAAAAGGGGAAAGACTTGTGCTGGTCTTTGGTCCGTTTCGAATATAAATCGAGTACAAGAATGGAATACTAATAGGATGACGAAGTGTGCGGGGAGGAAACATGGCGTCTCTCGAATGGGTTTCTGAGTGCCGTTAAACCCACCACGAATCAATCATTTATAAATAGATTATGCACCGAGTACAACTTACGGCACGGCAGGCTGGGAAACTTTAGCTTGTTAGGCAAAACAGGAGGAGAACTTGCCGCGAACAGAAACCCCGGACAGAGAAGTAATGAATTCCCTTTATTTATAGAATGCCATTATTGATAAGTCAATAAATATGATGGGATTGTTGTAGTTTAATACAATGGCTGTCGTGGGAGTCACTGGTGGCCGGCGATGCGAATATTATTAAAACTTGAATCAAATATATGGCTGATACTTATAAGTTCTTCAATATTTTTAAGGTTATGATGACGATGTGAAGTAAGTAACGTATCATAGAGCACTTAAAAGGTTCTGTTTTAAGAGGATATGTACTTGTTAGTAATGCGTAGGGTGGAGTATCGTGTAACACGGATTTTGGTCTGGCAGTTAACGTGTTAATAAAGCTGCTAGAAGAAATAATAAATGTTATAGGGCTCTGGAAAGAAGGCATGCGAAGACTTTAAATGAGAGAACGGGGGTGTCTACATAACGTATTATATATATATATATATATACAATATATAACCAACGAGAGAGTTCTCACGAGTGCATTCTTTTCACCAATACGTTCGATGATTGGCACCCTTGGACATACATCGAAATAAATGTTTTATCATCACTATTTACCAAGGAATATCGAAGGAAAGAAAAAACCCCAGCGGAAACATGTAGAAGTTTGTTAAATGTTGTTGGCGCATGCGCGGTATCTGAAAGAACACGCGGAAGATGGCTCGAAGAATTGAAGAACGAAGACTTTAACCTCGAAAACTCCCCACGCTTTGGAAGACCTTCCGTGATAGATTTGTATCAACATTTTTTAAGAAGACCCATTTTACGAGGAAGTTATCATCATTAATGGAAATCACATTGTCGATAAAGTATTAATAAACAGAAACAAATTCTATTATTTTCCTTTATCAAAAAACAAACGGAATCTTCCGGCAGACCTAACTTTATGTGATATACATTTATTGGAAGCAAACAATCCAAAACTTGCAATGAAAACCAGTATGCACTCCACCGTCGGGATCTACGCATAAAACATCCACGGAGGTCATCGAAAATTTAAGCCCTTTTGGATTCAGCCGGTGCAAAAGCTGCAAGATAAATGCAGCTGGGTCAAAGGTTAATTTGTAATTCGGATTTGAACCTTTTACGGGGTGCTGCAAGCGTGCTAGTTACATTAGGAGGAATTCAAGTCCTGCGCGTAGGCGGACCAACGAAAATCCACTTGGAGGCGCCGGGCGCGAATCGGATCAGTCCGCGCGCGGCCTTCGTCGGGGGTGCATCGTGTTCTTTACTCGTCCACTCTATCGCGCGTGTTTTTCATTCCTTTACGAAATATACTAGTATTTTCTCGAAACAAAATACACGTAATACAACGTCCACTGTCTATGGATTAGTGGTGGGAGGGTTGGAATTTTTATTGGCTATTTTGGCGACACTTATGAGACTGAACATCGACGTTGATGCTGTCACCGAAGAAGTTGAGGATCAAGTAGAAGTTTATATGTTATACTTTGACTACTTGTTTCTTTTCGAGTAAAATAGTTGTTTATTTTGCTCGATGAAGTGCTCCGATGTTTTATGGGGTTACATCACTGCATTTATAGTTTTCACTGGAATGATGGGGTGAAGAAGATGTCGAGGATGATGCAGGAGATTATATGTTATACTTCGACTACTTGTTTCTTTTAAAGCAAGATAGTAGTTTAGCTTGATCGTTGAAGTACTTGGATGTTTTATGGGGTTGTATCATCGTGTTTATGGTGGTTGGAAATGGATTCTGAATTGGATGAAGTCAACGAAGAAGTAGTGGAGGAAGTATAACAGAATATATTAGTTTGACTACTTCTTTTCAAGAAGAGAATCTTCCTCGAGATATTTCAAGCTGTTTGAAGTGCTAAATTGCAGAAAATTTATAATATTTGGGTCCTTTAATTCAATCGAATTTTTAATTTACTGTGAAAAGTGTCGAAAGTATTTAAAAAAGTACAATTGTTTAAAATCTATAAAACTGAACATTGTAGATCTACGGACCTCCGAAGTGAATGAAATCATAAATAATTGGAACATTGTTTGTGGAAAGTTGTTTAAATAAATTGGAAGTAGAACAAGCAGAAAGCACTTGAATCCACCGGAAGTTGTTAAAAGTGTCTTTCAAAAGTGTGAATATATTTTTTCTCGAAAACAATTTCGCAGTAATGTGATAAGAAAAGCGAAGTAGAAAGTGGAACATGCAAACCAGAATTACTTTAATTTATAATATAATATTATAATAATTATTCTCTATTTTATATTTAACGAAATTGCGTTAAAGAAAGCTGTAGTTTCAAATTGAATAAAGTGATTCAAAAGTGAATTACAATCCGGCTTCTCAAAATTCCAATTATCTTCTGATAAACTTCGAAGCAACTTCCGGGAATCCAGCCAACGAAACAGTTCAGTTTCAACATAACCTATCAATCAAGAACTCCCTAATGAAGTAGTGGCTCAATTTACCGGAAGTCAGTCTCCCGAGTGATCCAGGAGTCGCCGGAAGTGAATATCGGAGAAATCAGTTTCCATTTAATAAGTGGTTCGAGAAAAGACTTAGCTCGAAGTGAAATTCACCGGAAGAAAGAAGAAATTCGAGTGATCGGAGTCGATCGGCCGGAAGTGCCGAAACCAACAACTACCCGCCGGAGGAAGTCTCCGGAATAATTGCTCCCCTTCGACCAATCAGCTTCGAACAAACCGTCGAATCAGTGGAGACGATTTAATCAAATCAAACTGAATATTGAATACTGGTTATGCAAAAAATGGCGGCGTTTCGAGTGATATTCAATGAAATATTTTCGAAATATTGTTCCACGGAGGTTGATAAGCAGTGATAAAAGATCCAGGGGACAGCGGGGCCTAATTGGGACGGCAATTGGGCCATTGTTCGAGGAACTAGCGTGGTCAAAGAACTCATTAAGCTACCAATTACTATAAATGTCCCTAGAAATATTCTCGGACTTAATATAAAAAGTGTCCGCCATTGTTACACACTTTAAATTCTTTCTTCAACAAACACCGTAATAAATATATTATAAAAACCAATACCAAGTGAATTTCAATTTTATCAACATTATAAACAAACCTAACCTAATCGACAGAAATTATAAACAACATGAGACAATATATGCGAATGAATCTTGAGGTTATTTAACTAATGAGACCCAGGGACAGCTGATTTGAGCAATAATTAAGGATTGTTTATAATAAATGGATGGGTAAAGTCGTGCAGTGGGTTTGTCGATATATTATGAAGAACTTTGTGATGATTTATCGTCGAGTTTAAGGATTCGAATGAAAATGATTAGTGACGATAAGGGGGAGGGGGGCTGAGGAGATCGTTCGGTTGATAAGAGGGGCCCCCAAAGCCGGAAAAAAGAGTATCATGTTCGTGAAACGGATCTGAAGAGACGAAGAGGCAGACGAGGATGGGAATCGTGTCAAGTTCGAGTGTCAAGTGAGGTAAGGATGCTCGAGTTTTATCGTCAATTAGCGCGGCCATCTTGCTAATCGTCCTTGCTGGATGAAAATCTCGATTTCGTAGATATCGATCTTTAATGTTGCGAGCTTAAATCTCAATTTTTTTGTTTATTTATTTATTTACGGGTGTCACTCTCTGATACGTACAGGAAAAATGTGAGGAAAAAAGAAATAATGAGATCTGTTAAAATAACCAGAGATTACAAATATTAATTAATAATTAGCATTATTTTGTAGATATCGATCTCAAATTTGCAAGTTTCAGTCTCGATTTTGTGGATGTCGATCTTAAGTTTGAAAATTCGAATCTCGATTTTGCGGATATCGATCTTAAGTTTGAAAATTCGAATCTCGACTTCGAAGACATCGATCTTAATTTTGCAAGTTTATTCTTGATTTCGTAGATATAGATCTTAATTTTCGAAATTTATTCTCGATTTCGTAGATATCGATCTTAATTTTCGAAATTTATTCTCGATTTCGTAGATATCGATCATAATTTTCCAAGTTCATTCTCGATATCTACGATATCGATCTTAATTTTCGAAATTTATTCTCGATTTCGTAGATATCGATCTTAATTTTCGAAATTTATTCTCGATTGCGTAGATATTGATCTCAAATTTGCAAGTATCAACATAATAATTAACATAAACTATGGCTTATTATTTATACTTTCATATTATCACACATACAAGAACTTCCGTCGTTTTGAATTAATTAAAACCCAGAAAATATCGAATTATTATTGTTTTCAAGAAATACAAATCGAGTCAAAAAGAATGAAAACTCGTTGCGATAAGATCCAATTAAAAAGCGTCATTCCACACGGCACTTTCGTGTCCGCGAATCGCAGACAACGAATATTATGCACGAGCACGAAATCCACTTTTCCATGTTTGCCAACTTCACTTTAACGTGCCTGTAATTAAAGCAGGGTTGTTTCACGGAGAAGTGAATTCCGACACTCGAAATAAACCTTTGAGATTCCGAGGTTTCAATGGAATAATATAATTCTTAACTCTTTGAATACTTAATCCTTTTGGTCTCTGGGTCTCCTTTTGCACGGTGGACGCGTGCCGTGCAAAAAAAGACGTGTGAAAATGAATTTGCAACAAAGTATAAAACTTGTGTTAAACTAACGCAAACTATGCAAAAAGAAATTTAAAACATAAAATTGCAGGGGATTTTAATGAAAAATTAACCCATTGCACTCAGTGGCGACTCTCAGTCGCCACTCAGTATATTGCGACAGTGGCGATTAAAAAGCGACATTTAGATTTACTTCGGTTATCGGTGATTTAGAATTCAATAACAAACGGTAAATGGAGTCAATTTTAATGTCGCCTCTCAGTCGCCACTCGAATTGCATCATGAAACTGAGTAATTAACAGAGGTTAGAACCCTTCCCACCTGGCGATTCTCAGTCGCCATTCAGTTTACTGCGGCAACTCGAGTGGCGACCGAGGAGCGACATTAAGATTTACTCCAATTATCGGTGATTTGAAATTCAGTAACAAAAAAATAATTTAAGTGAATCTGAACCCTTTGCACGCAGAGGCGATTCTCAGTCGCCATTCAGTTTACTGCGGTAACTCGAGTGGCGACCGAGGAGCGACATTAAGATTGACTCCAATTATCGGTGATTTGAAATTCAGTAACAAAAAAGTAACTGAAGTGAATCTGAACCCTTTGCACTCAGAGGCGATTCTCAGTCGCCATTGAGTTTACTGCAGCAACTCGAGTGGCGACCGAGAGGCGACATTAAGATTTACTCCAGTTATATTGATTATATTATTAGACGTTAAATCACCGGCAATTGGAAGTAGGTTGTAATGTCGCCTTTCAATCCCCAGTCGAATTGCCGCAATAAACTGAGTGGCTAGTGAGAGTCGCCTCTCGAGTGCAAAGGGTTAATAAAGCTTGCGGGCTTGAAGAATCTCGAGAAATTATATTGACTATAACCTTTTTTTATTATTGGAAGTCGATAAAGGTTAAGTAAATTCATTTCTTAACAATTTCCTATTAAACCCGAATAGTTTCCTGCTGGCGAGTTGACATCGAGTAGAAATGGCGGACTTTAATCAGACAACACATGAGGGTACCTGCAGTTATTACCGTTCGATCTACCAAGCTATTAGTAGCTGGGACTTTAATTGACGCTCGACAAGAAATACAAACGTCGGGTGTTAATGAATAAGTGTTAAACGGCGGACTGAGATCAGGTTAGAAACGAGCCTTAACCCCTTATAACCTAATTTGCTTCGTGTCTAACGAGGAGAGTTTTTGTCAGTTGCACATAAGATTTTCCAACGAGATTTTAAAGAGACGTAGTATAGACACAACTAATTCTATAGTACACAATTTTTAATGCGATGGCACACGCGATTTCCAAAAAAGGGATTAAAATTAGACGCGATTACCGTACATTTATGCATCCTTCGCTATGCAACGTGAAGTTAGGGGAATACGAGTCCGCGTGATGTGAGCCGGGAGCGTTATGGGTTCCGCTAACTTCACATTGTACAGTGAGTTATCGCTATAAACTGATTGTGAGTGTCGCCTCCGAGTATAAAGGGTTAAACAATTTCAAAAGATAAAACAAATATTGAAAAATCTGTATTTCAAATTCGTATTTTCCGATGATGTCACGGAATAAGTTTAGCAGTGTTGCATCGTAGATAGCATATTATATATTATTATAGTGTATTAATAATTTATTTCTGAATATAAATCCCTATAAATTGCGTGACACAACATAATGCATTTATGCAAACCATTAAAAATTAATTAAACGTCCATAAAAGTCGTGATTCAATAAACTTCATGGCGCCATTTCGCGCAGAAAATGCGGAAGAGGTTTGCGGGATAAAAATGGCGGCGCAGGAAATACGGAAGTGCTTTGTCCGATAAAAATGGCGGCGCAGGAAAAGGAGATGATGCTTAAGAAGGAAATAGAAGCAATGAGGTCAATCGTAAATCGGTGTGGTAGGTGTGTTTGTTTGTTAAACCACACCCGCTTTGTTTTCTTAGGTACAAAGCCATATTGCAAAGGGGAACTATAATTCCTTCCGGATTACCAACCTTCCGAACTTCTTTTCCTCCTCGAGGTACTTTGAAGAGAACTTTAACAACATACTCGATATTCAAGGAAATATTTCGTTGGAGAGATGCACACTCGAAGTGCACAATCTGTTTGAATATATATTATTATGAGAGCAAGGTTGAAAATAACTAGAAGACCGCCATTTTCTCTTATAAAAGTCGTGTACCGTTCTCTAACGAATCCTATTTCTGGGATTTACAGACGTAGTTTATTACTCGCACGCAGTAATGGAGTATTACGATGGCCCTATGATGATAAACAACTTTGCGCGAATCTCCGCCATTTTTATTGTTGGATTCCACTTCTCTGTTTTTTTCCCTTTTCTTATACAGAAGTACATGAAATGCCACAATTTGTTTCTTTAGACGAAAATAATATAAATATAAATATAAACTAAATATAAAATAATATCATAAAGTTAAAGACTTTTGGAAAATTATAATTATATATATTTATATTATTGTAAAATATAAATAGTGACTTCCGAGACAATCTGAATTTTCAACATTCCGTTTCCGCTTCAAAATCGAATATTTTCGAAATGATTGACACCCCTGGAAATATATCCCTATATATTTTTATTATTATATTATTCCATATAAACAATGATTACTAATAAATACATCGTATACAATTATTAATATGCACATTAATCTTACATATTACATAAATTTATATCTACACATAAAAAAGTGCTTAACAAATTTAAACAATTTTTAATAGATTCAGTTGTTTACATAAAACAGAAGTCAAGAGTGGGAATTCTATTCGATGAAAAGTACTATTTCCGGTTACGCTGACACAATTACTTATCGGATTCTAGGGATATTTCATTTGGCACCCTGCTTCGGGCCACCGTGAATGGTGCTGACGTCAGCGTGGCTTAATTATTAAAAAGCCACGATTCCGATATTTCGTAGCTTTCGATCAAATTCAATTACTGCAAACTTTTTTCCAGTAATCTAGATAAGTTATTTTATTTGCATAAGTTGGCGATCAATCGCAAGCTTCCTGAGATGCTCGAAAATATATACCGGGTGTCAATAAAGTAACTATACGTTTAGTTCAAAAAAATTCATAAATCATTAACACTAATGATATTAAAAATATAGTAACGTAAGTCGGCGATTAATCGTTAAAACAAATTCGCATTTGATTCTAGTAGAACACAAAAGACATAACCTAAAAAAGTTCGAAATCAATATGAAACAGTGATTATTTAAATAATTTCCCACGGAATCGTAGCACGGAATATTATTATACAGCTTCGTTATTAATATCGCAGCTGTTATTGTTGTAACAAACAATCGGAAAAAGTTCGAAGAGGCATCGATATTGAAGGTGCGCGTGCGCAGAGTGGCCGGTGTCGAGTTATGCAAGGAAAGACACCGGTTTCCTTGAACCTTTTCAAGCATCGAGGAACACGTTGAACATAAGAACGCCATGTTTTATCGGCCGCTTTGAATTTCAGGGGGATGAAAGCCCTTGCAACTGCCGGCATTACATTTCCAATTCTATTCGACCCCTCCCCCCCCCCGCCCGCCCCCCACTCGAACCATGTAAAATACGATAGAACGTTTTGGATGAAACTTAAATGGTTTAAGCGGGATAATCTACAGATGTCGGGAATGTGGATGGGTCGAAAGAATATCGAAGAAATCTTTGTGAAACTATTCGAAGATAAATCGGCCGTTTATTTTGAAAGTGAGATGACTCCATTTTTCAAAAAAAACAAATTAATGTTTGTAATAGTTACACAAAGTTACCTTGCAAGTGTTAAAACGTTAACTAGATTTTTTTGAACTATTAAAAACATCAGCTTGATTTCGTTTTTATGGAAGAAATCTCTGTGAAAGTATTCGAAGATAATTGAGCGGTTTATTTCGAAAGTATCTTAAGTCTATTTAAACAAATCAAGTTATATATTATATATATAGATATATGTATAATTAATATTATAACGTCCTCAAAAAAGGAAGGATGGAAGATTTAAATTAATTGATTTATTTATGTCCATTGCTTAATGTGAATTTGGAAACATCTCAACAAATGAAGGGTTATAAATGTGAACATTTTTAGGAAATTCCGAGCACCCGTCATTTTGTCTGCCTTGGGAGTTCCAGTGTTAAAAAAACAAATCATTCCTTTCGAATCGTGATCGTTTACGAGAAATAAACCGGTGAGCATCATCCGCCATTTTGTGCTTCATCTACGAACTAAAAAATGCGAATTATAATGGGCGGCTCTGAAAGCATCGGCCGGAGAAACTTTAAAGTTCATCACGTTCCACCGTTAATTAGCTCCCAGAAGGGGTGGAATGTTATTCGTGGCGTAGCATTTATCAACTCCCCTCCCCCCTACCCGGGTGTTTAATGAAAAATTCCCGCGCAAATTTATTTTTATCGAATGGGAAAATGTTCGATGTGAAAAAGAATATTCAAAACCACAACGAACCACACGTCGTGTTTCCGGGAAGTCACGTTTCGCTGCGAACTCTTTTCTCAAAGTTATACGTGAATTTTTTATATTAATGCTTCCTTTGATTTTTTGTAATAAAAATCATAAAAGTCTGCTACGATCGTCAACTTTTTGGGTGCGTTAAACGTTATTTCTACCGCGGTTTTATTTATATTTATTTCGACCAAAGTGTGTATTTTGACATCTTTGCATATAAATTCAAATAACTGGGGAAATAATAGTTAAAAAATAAGAGGTGGGTAAAAAAGATACCGCTACATTAATATAACAATCATTATGTTATAAGTCCAAAAGTGAAATGACGAAAAATGATTAAACTTAGAAAATAAGTTTAAGTTAAAATCTTAAAAGGTGTTGTTCGACACTTTCCGGATTTTCGTTAAATAATTGCGCCAGATTTCAGCGAATAAAATTCTGGACTTTAATTCCTATATTCATTACTTTCGATCATCAAGGATTTCGTAAAAAAAATGAAGTTATGATATTTAAATGCTTCGCGGTACTCCACTTCCGGAAGTGGCTTTAAAAAATCGAAAGCAGGTCGAGCAGCGCGGAAATTTGATTTTCAACAACCGTAAACTTTCGTACACCATTTCTTATTACTCGCATTTGTGTCGCAAAAAAACTTACTGAAAATCAGCGCGAAAGAGACGCCATTTTATTTCAGAAGTAGAATCATATTATTACTACATTAACGCTTCAAATTACAGAAAGCTCACGGATTAGTTAAACAAATCATTATTTAATAATTTAATAGACAAATGATAGTGAAAGTTGTTTGTAGAAACAGTGTATCGATTTTTTGATAACGATAATTCGACCACTTTCCTATAATTTCTTTTATTGGTCACTGATAAGCTAATAGGAATGATACGAAGTACAAATCCTTGCTCTACCGATTACGTAATCGCGCTCGCGATTGGTTGATTGGTCTTATTTTGTACTTTACACTCTTTGTATTTCTATTATTATCAAATTGTAGCAATATTACAATATTAATGTTAATAATATTATCATTATAATACTGTTGCTCTCGATATAATAATTATATTTTGCCATTCGGTAACTGCTTAATTATAGATAATAATAATACATATACTACATACACATACACTACCGGTCAAAAGTTTGTGATCACTCGCTTCGTCTTCATTCTAACGTTTAAAGTAAACGTTGGAATGAACATTAAAAGTAAATAGAATATAAAACCGTTGTGCATTTGATAATTTTACCATTAATATTAAACTATCTTCTTGCCATGCAGACACATATTGTATTGGCACCTGGGTGTAATAAGATTTTGTTACCTTTAAAATCGGTCGGGTCCGTTTATTGCTATCGGTCGGTTTTTAGTTTCCCCGCAACAAATTACTTTACTACAAGAAGGTTGTCGAACTATGCAGCAAGAAACATTACACAAACTTGTTGGGGTATGTCAAAAATATGTAAAATAGTAATAATGAAGAAAGGGGGATACTTCGACGAATCGTGTATTAAGCGAAATGTATAATTAATATAGAATCAAATATACGAAATTATTACTTACTCTTTGATTCTTCTAACTTATAATATCAACGTACATCAACCTACAGATATATCCAAAGAAAAGTATCCCATTCCATTTTATATTCAAATTTATAAGATTCCATTTTCTAAGACTTTGTTGCTTCACGACACATAATGAATGTAATTAAATCAATTCAATTATTTCTTTTCCATCCACTCTTATTTTTAACACTTACAACACTTGTTAGATTGAACAAATTTATCGAATAACCGAATCTCAATTACTTCACGATTTTTCTAATTTTTATCCACATAATTATGTGTCAACTACTGTCACGCGAATGTTGCATCGCACGATGTTAATGTTTTTCTTTTGTTGGAACATTGAAAGCATTGAAAGGGTTAAAGAATCACTCGATTATTAACTGCGTTACATGTCACGTTTGTAATTATTTGGATAAAAGCAGAATTACTCGACTTGGCTTATGAAATTTCGAGGCACAGTTTCGAGCTGATAAGACGACGAAGCTCGAAGCGCGACTGCTTGTTTTGAAAATAGACGGAACATTGGGAGACATGCGACTGAAGAAGGACGGAGTTTCGATCGAGCGATTTCGAGTTTATTTATAATTCCGAAGCAGTGGCAATGTTTATGTCGTTCGGTTGTCGGGTTAAGGAACGGTAGAATGTACATTATGCGGTAGAAATATTCGAGCGAGAAATATTGAATTATATAACACTGTATAATACTGTACAATATTGTAATTTAATATTAAATTTATGACGATTGAAGTATTGAATTATTTTGTACTGTATAATACTGTACTATATTATAATTTAATACTGAATTTATTACGATTGAAATATTGCATATAATATTATAATGTGTTATTAAATTATAGCTCTGTATAATACTGTACTATATTATAATTTAATATTAAATTTATTACTATTGAAGTATTGAATATAATATTATAATTTGGTATTAAATGACAGCAGTGTATAATACTGTACAATATTAAAATTTAATATTGAATTTATTACGATTGAAATATTGCATATAATACTATAATTTGGTATTAAATTATAGCACTGTATAATACTGTACTATATTATAATTTAATACTGAATTTATTACTATTGAAGTATTGAATATAATATTATAATTTGGTACTCAATTATAGCACTGTATAATACTGTACTGTATTATAATTTAATATTAAATTTATTACTATTGAAGTATTGAATATAATATTATAATTTGGTATTAAATGACAGCAGTGTATAATACTGTACAATATTAAAATTTCATATTAAATTGATTACGATTGCAATATTTAATATTATATTATTATAATTTGGTATTAAATTATAGGACTGTATAATACTGTACTATCTTATAATTTGATATTAAATTATAGTACTGCATAACACTCTGTTATATTATAATTTAGTACTAAATGTATTACTATCGAAATTTGCAAGAAATATGCACCGCGTAACTTCAAAACCGCATTAAACCAAGCCTTAACTCTACATATATTGGTTTAGCCAGAAAGTTCGTGCGGTTTGCGTGAATTTTTTCCGAAGAAACCAAGGGATTTTTTGTCTGAACCCAAGATTACAAAGCCGCCGGAAAAATAGGGAAAAACACATAATAACATATCAAAACCGACGATACATTATTGAATGAATGAAATTACAAAACATATACATAGTTCTCTAAAAATCGCTTCCCATCAGCACGTTAAAAAGCGCCCGAACCTTCTGGCCAATCTAACAATTAACTATAGTCCCAGTGACACTAACTATACCGTTAACATAAACGTGCAAATATAGATCGCTGATAAAGTCACCGCATGCCTTTCTTTTTCCTTAACTTCGCAGCGGTTGGTAGTCACCACGTGCCTTTTTACTCGGCACTTAACCTTACTTACTCTTCGACCTAGTCGAAACTGATGTAAAATGACATGTGGACAGGTTCTTGAAGAGATAGCACCGCGTTAAAAAATGAATACTTGGCACATCGTGTATCGATTATTCCCGGATAATAGCTTAATACACGAATATATAACGACGTTGGCCTTGCTCGGGTTTCTATGTGACCTCGCGAACGATTGAAGCCGTGAAAACGATTCATTCGACCAGTCACTGACTATCTTTTATGTTACATCTTCACTTTAGAGAGTACATTGATGTATTAAGTGAATAAAATGTGTTTTTAAATGCGCACGTTGCCATGGAGATCGATGATAAGAAATGTTTCGGAGCATTCAATCACGCCATTGAATGGAGAAGTAAAGACATGCATATAAAACAATATAATTACTTAAAACATTGTAAAAGCTTATAATGGATTCTATAATACGTAACCCATGCCTCCGTCGGAGAAAACTGTGCACGTGATAAATAATGTTATACGACAAAAAACAAAAATCTCCAAAAACACGTAACTTTTATTTTGGTCCATAGTATACATAGTATACACACAAATTTGTATGAAAATATATTAATATTTCGTATGGGAAATTGCCAGAACAAATCAATTTTTCTAAATATTCTTAAACAAATTCATATTTCTCGTCATTTTTAATGCCACTAAATTCCCTATTCAAAAACACATAATCCTGAACAAGAATCATTATCCTACGACCCCTTGTTTCCGAGATATTAAAAAAATACTGTTTTTACCCCATATTTTGAGGGCTGTTTTCACCCCTTCAAAGTCAATGTCAGCCGATAAAGAAAAATACGGGTCAAATATTTTTTCGACAACTATCTTCCATATAAATTTTATCAAAATCGGCGTATGCGCACTAGTTTGGGTGGATACAATGTTTTATAATTATCGTGAACTGGATATTTAGCGCACTCGAGAGGCGACTCTCAGTAGCCATTCGTTTGATTATCGTAATTCGAGTGGCGACTGAGAGACGACATTAAAATTGAATCTGAATTTCAATAACGAAAACTAACCGGGGTAAGTCTAAATGTCGCTGCTGGGTAGCCACGAGAAACCGAGTGGCGACTGAGAGTCGCAGAGATGCGACACAGTCAACGAAACAAAGCGAATTTCGGAAAGAAGTAACTGTCCAATGAAAATTATACAACTCAATCTAATTAATTCAATTAATACGTAACGTTGCGGATACGCAACAATCTTTTTTACCTTGATTTTCTTTCTTATTGTTCTTTCAATGAACATATCAAAATGAACATTTACAAAGGTTTGGAATAATTATTAAAAAATCATGCTTTTAAGGATTAATACAGCGATCTTAAGCACAGAAGTCATTAAAGGTCGGTGCAATTTTAATGAGCATCGTGGCGAATGTCGTTTAATCCTTAATGAGATACCGTGAACTTTGATCGAAACGTGCTGAGAGACGCTTAACGTGAGAACTCGAAGTTTGCTCGAATTTTAATTAAGTCGATTCACATTAAAGTACGTTTGATCTCCGATGAAGATCCGCCACCTCGAATCACGTTAAAAGCTATCCTCGAAATCGGATCCCGTGTTTCGAGTTCCGACGAAATCTGGTTTGCAGTTCGCGCGTTTTAATCAAGATTTCGACGGTGTTGAATAATTAAATACATAATCAGTTGGATGCATGGGACTTGCAAGGAAAGTAAGGGAAACCGAGAATTCTAAGAATTGTCAAACTTTGCACAAACATAAAATAATTAACACCCCGTGCTTTTCGGATGAAACAAATTTTTCGTGTATACGCGAATGTTTTATTAAAAATAGCGCACTTATTTATGAAAATAATCTTACATTAATATGTTTTTCCGATTGTAAAACTACCCTGAAGCTTTATTTATGTGCTCAAGTTACGACCGAGTTGTACACTGAGGACTGGGTTGTATATTAATATTTAGTAACAATGAAGTAGCATTATGTAAGTACTGAAGTACTTAGAGATAAGAACTGGGTCCCTCGTTAATCATTCCATCGTTTAAGCTCGTTTCGCTCCAGTTTAGCCAACCTCGCAAAATATAATTTCCTACTGCAGAGAGCCATGCATTTTCTACGAGGTAGATTAATAAATGAGAAAAGGTTTCGCACGGCATAAATTAGCTTGGAACCTTCGTTAGAAGTAAATAATTAAAATCAACAGAGAGGAACAATATTGAAGACAGAGTAAATGATGGAATAACGTGATAATGATAATAATGTGTGATTAAAATTAAGATAAGATAAAGAACTAAAACAGTGTGTTAAAAAAAGTTGGTAAAAGTGTTAAGTCACCCGATTTAATAATTCCCTGCTCTCTACAATTAATAATGCACTGAAAATTTTGTTTTGTATTATCATCATTGAAGTCTTAGCTGCATTTTGTATATTTTGCAATTCGTCGATTTCTTTTTTTCATGAGGTAATAACAATAAATGTAAAAGGTGAATTTTACTCGAGATTCCAGAGGTTTGCGGAGGAAAGTATTATAACAATATAAGGTGTCCAAAAACGACAGAAATTTTCATAATATATAATTAATATAATATAAAGATTCTTTGTAAAAAAACGAATCGAAAAGTTCTTTACAGTTTTTCGATATTCTGCTTGAGTTACGAGATATAAATAGTCAAACTTTATAAGGGCTTCTTCCGTGGCGCGAAATTCAAATCAATCAAACTTTTAAATAACTAGTATATTATTTTTTATATTATGCTGAAAGGTAAATGCAAAGAAATCAATGGCTTTCAATAAATAATATTCATTGGTTTTAAGTAAACATATTTTCTTATATATAGTTTGATTAATATATAATTAAAATAACAACCAATCGTTTAAAAGTAATACTCGATCCAAAGAAATCAATTGCTTTATGCAAACGATATTTATCGACTTGGAATAAACATATTTCAATAATTGAAGTAATAAGCAACATTTCAAAAGTAATGCACTCTCATTTTAGTTTCATCAACTATTTTATCCTCGGCGCGTTGTTGCACTCAAACCAAAAAGAATAAGAGAAATAAAAAGATAAAAGATAGAACCAAAGGGGGTGGAATGCACACTCGGCGAAATATCCATAGCGAAGGGGCGGGGGTCGGGGGAGTTAACGGGGTGGTTGAAATGTGAAATGTCCCTAGACACCTAGCATTCTCTAGTGTCGACGATTATGCTACCTGTAGAAAATTAGATTCCCAATGGCGTAGAACGACACACTCGCAATTCTAAGAAGTTGCTCTTTCCTGACTTTTGGCGCCGGTGACTCTTTCACGATTTATTATTGGGTTCCGGAAAGAAGGCACTTGTAAGGCACTTTAATAACCATATTGATGCTATATTTATTAATGTTAATTGACGATTTCTTTAATAATAATCATTGAAGAATTAATGGACTTTTAGTAATGATAACTGATACATTTTTTAATAATGATAATTGCGGCAGATGAATTATTTAATAACAGCAATCTATGGAGTCTGTAATAATGATGATTGATCACATTTTTTATTATTATCACTGACGAATCATTTAATAATAATAATCTACGAATTCTTTAATAATGATAATCAATCAATTACGGATGTCAGATCTTTTTCTACATAAATCGTACTTAATAACTAAATAACAATTACAAAGTATGGCAAACGTTATTAAAGTTGCAGGAGGAGTAAAAATTTCGAGAAAATATTGGTTCGGGAAAGAAGGAACCGTTCTGAGGAAATAATTATTATCGCCGTTCCGAGAACAAAAAGTCCTCGTTTTTCGTGCAATTCGGTGAGAAATAATCCTCCGCGGCAACAGTTGTTTTTTTCTCTTCTCCTTCGTGCGGGATGCAAAAGTAAAGTTCGCAATGTGAAATAACGGAATTCTCGGAGTTCATTCATTTTTGTTTCTTTTCAGGAGGAGCATGAAGTAGCGGACGAAAAGGTTCCATTGCCCCGAAGGGCCTTCCAGCGACAGGAAAAGGAAAGGGGTGACAAAAAAACAAGATGGAGAAGTATGGCATGGAATTCCCGAAGCACGAGTGGAGCCAGAGACTCAGTCTCCGTGGCAGTCGAAGAAGTCATCAGGTAATATTGAATTAACATCATCAAAATTCATCCTTTGATATCCTTTGACTCGCAAAGTTGACTTGTTTGCTGATGAAATGTCTCCAAAGAGCCTTGAGTTTCTCCAATAATTTATTTCATTTAAATACCTGATTTCTAATTCGTGAAATCTTTGGTATTCATTTATGCATTTAATATACTGTCATTTATTTCATATTATTCCAGAAATTCCATTAATATCTGTTATGAAAATATTCCTGGTATAAATCGCATAAAAGAAATCATGGAGGAATTAACATTTGTTTTCTTTCGTGATCAGTGCTTCATAATTAAAATGTAACTGCGTCGATTGGCAACAATGAGATTGTTAATCGTGTAATTCGAGCGACGTGCTACCGTTCCATCAAGGATTTTATATTGAAAAACAATGAAACGGGGTGAGGGGTGCCCTTTGATCTCTTGGACGTGCCATTTTATTTGAATTACGAATCAATCGACCAACGGATTGGCGAACGTAACGAGAAAATAACTAGGGATTCCGAGGGCTCTGTATTGCAATGAATTTTCGCGCGCGCGACGAGTAATTATTGATTCATCGAAATGTCGACTGTCAGCCATCTCACTTTTTTCCACTTCAAATGGCTGCCGCCGATCAATTCTGTTCCGATTGAATTTCATTGGTAGATTTATAGCTTTTGCTAGTGTTGATTAAAAGCAAGGCTGACAATAGCACCAGAGAAATGTAACAACGAGAAACTACTACAGAGTAATCGCTGGTAACATTAGTGATAACAATGTCACTGGCATGAATATGTAACCAATCGATGATCGATGTTTCTGGTGACTTTTATTTTGGACTTCTGGAAAGATGGCACGCGTTTATTTTCGCCTTATACACTGACCGTATAGTATATAATATATAATATATAATATATAATATAAGGAACCAGTGAGGGATCGGTATTCCATCTACGTACATCACGAGCGCCATCTTTGTCGGACCCAATTGCGGACCCAATATTGTGTCACGTGGTACTTTGATCTCTCGTTTTTCATATATGTTATATATTATATATTAATTATAACACAACGGTTATGTATGATAAATATTACCTACCATAATTAATATATGTTGTATAATATACATAATATAATATTATTTACTTTGTATATAATATATTCGACTTTCGTGGTCTGTATATTTTTATATATTGTATTGTATTATATACTGTATATATATATAATATATATAATTATATTATATCAAAATAATTAATTATATTAATATATGTATATTATATACGGCATTCTCTTCTCCCCGTCTAATGTCACCATGTGCCATTTCTCCAGAACCCAATTTAAAATGAACCTTTCCGATGTCTATATTTAGAATCGACGAATTGTAAATGGCTGGTGTTCGTGTAATTAAACCAGCAATAATGTCACTTAAATTCACGCCAGTTGGTTGGCTATCGTGGCTGAAGTTATCTATCGTGAAACGTAGCACGACGAATGCCGGGACATACGGCACGAATGTTTGAATTACTCGGAATTCCACCCAGTTTCGTCAGGCAATGATAACGATCCATTAGGTGCCTACTAAATGCCTGTTTATCTTTCATCATTTCCATTTATTTTATGTGTATTTACGATTAAAGGGCTCGCTCGATGAAGGGTTTAGCTGTTAACGAGAGCCGGCTACCGAAATCGTGGGAATTTATCGTTGGGGAATTTCGGAAGGAAATATCCCTATTGCAAATAACGAGATGTATCGCGTTCGCGTTTTTGTGATACGTGATGTATCGTAATCAAATTGGTGTATGTAAATTATTTATACATATGTAAGAAAGTGGGTGTTTGGAAATAATTATATATGTATAATATAATTGGAATTTCGAGATAACAATATATGACGTGATTGGAATTCGAAATAATAATATACGACATGATTGGAATTCGAAATAATAATATATAACATGATTGGAATTCGAAATAATAATATATGACATGATTGGAATTCGAAGTAATAATAGATGACAAGATTGGAATTCGGAAATAATAATATACGACATGATTGGAATTCGAAATATTAATATATGACATGATTGGAATTCGAAATAATAATATATGACATGATTGGAATTCGAAAAAATAATATATGACATGACTGGAATTCGAAATAATAATAGATGACAAGATTGGAATTCGGAAATAATAATATACGACATGATTGGAATTCGAAATAATAATATATAACATGATTGGAATTCGAAAAAATAATATATGACATGATTGGAATTCGAAATAATAATAGATGACAAGATTGGAATTCGGAAATAATAATATACGACATGATTGGAATTCGAAATATTAATATATGACATGATTGGAATTCGAAATAATAATATACGACATGGTTGGAATTCGAAATAATAATAGATGACAAGATTGGAATTCGGAAATAATAATATACGACATGATTGGAATTCGAAATAATAATATATAACATGATTGGAATTCGAAATAATAATATATGACATGATTGGAATTCGAAGTAATAATAGATGACAAGATTGGAATTCGGAAATAATAATATACGACATGATTGGAATTCGAAATATTAATATATGACATGATTGGAATTCGAAATAATAATATATGACATGATTGGAATTCGAAAAAATAATATATGACATGATTGGAATTCGAAATAATAATAGATGACAAGATTGGAATTCGGAAATAATAATATACGACATGATTGGAATTCGAAATATTAATATATGACATGATTGGAATTCGAAATAATAATATACGACATGGTTGGAATTCGAAATAATAATAGATGACAAGATTGGAATTCGGAAATAATAATATACGACATGATTGGAATTCGAAATAATAATATATAACAAGATTGGAATTTAGAAATAATAATTATACGACAAGATTGGAACTCGCAATAATAATGTATGACATGATTGGAATTCGAAATAATAATATATGACAAGATTGGAATTTAGAAATAATAATTATACGACAAGATTCAAATCTTGGCATAATTATAATAATAGCCCTTAACGAGACCCGGCGAACAAACTATTTTCCTTTCAAATACTTAAACTTTAACTTTCAAAAGTTCGTTCAAAGAACTTACTCAAAGAAAAATGAATAAAATGTCTTTGACTTCAAATAAGTTCCACGTGATAGAATTTTAATTGCAAACGATTGATCTTATATTATACTACATTACATTATGTAATATTATACTGTGTCATATTATTCTTCTATTCGCTATGTCACACAGCCAATAAATAGCCAGTTAAATATATACGTTTATTGCAACCACTTTTTACCCCACAAAAGTGGTTCTGTCGCAAAAAACAACAACAATATTTTGATTAGGAAACCGACAAAAGTTGCGTGTAAACATGGCTTTGTGTAAAGGTGGATTCCCATTGACATGAATTTACCTGGAATTCGTTGTCCCGTTAACAAGTTTTCAGAGGGAACACTTTTTGCACTTTTACGTCAGAGACAGAGGGTTGCCAACATGGCGCCGTCTATTATTCTTTATAGCTCCACAGTTCCATAATAAAGCTTTTGTAAGTTCTAACCATACTTGGTGCTTCACTTTTCCGTATTTTTCTCGGATTCCAAGCTTGACTTTCATTTTTTCCAAAATGCGCTTTCTCGCTCTTCGCTTATTTAAGAATAAAAGGGCGCTTTGTAAACTGTTTCACAGAGGAAGTGTTTGGCTTTTAGATATGAAACTAACTTCGTTTCCTGAACTTTAAATTAATGTAATTTTAGTGGATCTTGAATTATTCTAAGTTTAAATAAGTTTTGACTTTTTTTGCGGATAGAAGTCTTAAAATGATATATGAGAACCTAATATATTCCTAAATATATGTATATATATAAAATATGTATTATATTGTATACTATACATATATAATACTAGATAATATACATACATGTATAATATAATATAATGTAATATAACGGAATTTAATATAATAAAACATAAACATAAAACATAAAACATATTGTCAATCAATTCTGGCACAATATTTTTGAATTCCCGATTGCTTTTCAAAATTTTTTTATAATTTTCAGAGTGCCGAAAAACTAGGTCGATAATTCCGTTCAATTATGAATCATAAATTCGAATATTATAAATACTTCAAAGTTTCAAGTACAAAATAAAAAAATTATGAAATAAATTCAAATATTAAATATCATAAATGAAAATGTAAACAAAAACAGAAATTAGACAATCTTTTGATTGCCGTTTCTATAATATAAACAGATCGAAGTATAATTCAATCCAATATATATAATACAATATAATATTATAAAATAATATATCATATATTAGTTACTAAGGTTGTGTACATCTATATATACAATAAATATATACATATATTATATATATTCATATATTTATAAATATATAAATACGATAGGTACAGAACATATTACACAGCCAATCCGAGAAATTCAAGAGGGACGCTCCTCAAATCTTCCTCTCAAACGATGGGAATTTTATTATTCCAACATTCATTACATTCGCATATTACATTACTATTATTATATCATCAGAACAGGCTAATTAGATTCGAAGTGGTTCAAAAGTTCCTAAGACTCGAAACATAATAGGGACTCCGAATGGCAGCTTAATTTACCCGGTGGAACGGAAGTAACGTGCTTTATAAAACTTTATCGATCACGGCAAGATTAATGAGTTACCCCCCCCCCCTTCTCTCTCTCTCTTGCCCCTGGCCACTGGTCATCCCACTGCCCGTTTCCATGTTCCTCCGCCGCTCGAGATAATTGTTTTTTATCGAAACAGAAGGATGGGATAATTTGTGTTTTCTTCCGAGGACCCCTTGCGATGAATTACTGTGGGGGATTCCCGCGACTATTTGCGTTTCATCAAAAAAAAGGGATGCCGAGAATGGAAACGATACTTTCGGGTTCTGGAAAGAATTTATTTGTTTATATATATTTATATATGAAGCCCAGTATATATATGATATATGAAATAATGATACAATGATTTGTTTGTCCAGTGTCAGTAATATATTATTGCATCATATATAACATAACATTACAGTATTACACGGTAAATTATATATTAATTTAAGAATTTCTTTATTACATTATATATATAATTATAAATGAAAAATTCTACGTCTATAATGTAATAAATAAATTCATCTATTACTATGTAATATACAGTATAATATTATAATGTTATGTTATACATCATACAATAATATATTAATGACACTGGGCAAACAAATAATTGTATCATTTCATATTATATATATAATATGTTATATATGTATATCAATGAGAGATGAAAGTATCACGGGACAAACATACGTCACGAGTGCCTTCTTCCCAGAAGCCCCACAGTCCAATATCCACAATTCCATCGAAACAAACAGAATACCGTCGAGCAACAATTCCTGAAACGCGAGTAAAACAATTTCCCAGGAATCATATAAACGAACGCTAATCAGAGCAAAGTAACATGAGTCGTTGCGCGAAGAATCCAACGATGAAAAAAGCTGATCCTACAAAGGGGATTCCCCCGGCGAACGAAAACCGGGGATACAAAAGCGGGGAGCTTTACGTGCTTGATCCTAAAAGCGACAAAACCGTTAAGAACTCGAAAGGGAACTCGAAGAGGGAAATTTCAGTGGTCAGAGGAGACGTATAAAAGGGGGGGATTCCCCTGATACGTGTCCATCCAGGGAAACGTCTGAGGGATATCAAACCACCGAATGAATACACCGGGAACCTCTCCTGGAAGAACCAAGTGGAAATTCTTAGATTTCTATCGTCCACTAAGGAGAGATCTCCTGTCACGTGACCTTTCACTGTGGGAACCCCCCGACCATTTGCGATCATAAACCCAACGTAGTCGATACGACTACGTTTTCCCTAGGGACTTTTGGGGATATTGAAGCACTCTGAAGAGGATTTGGGGATTTTTCAGGCTGTTTTCTTGTGTGTGTTTCAGACATTGAAATTACGTGTTTCGATGTATTCTTATGAAAGACGATTTCCAAATTTTAGAAGAAAAAGAAGTCGTGTAGAACTGCGCATCTAAAAGTATCAAAATGGCGACACATATTTGGGCGCCAGTTTGTAACCAATAAATGTAACAGTTCGAAAGAACCTTAAATATGTTTACATATTTATATATTATATAATATAAATATATAACTTTTGAAATAAGTTTCAAAAATACGAATTCTTGAAGGACTTATTGAAATGATGATTTTGGGAAGCCGAAATAATGGCTCGAGGTTTTTGTGAGACATATATAGATCTCTAAATTTCATTCAACCTTTTGAGGATTAAATCTGTTACGTTCGAGTCATATCATGATTATTTTACTTCCTCCTTCCGCTGAAAGCAGGAAGACCCTATAAGTCGTCTTTTACGACGGGCAGTGTTTACCGCGGGACAATTCTACCCCCCCGGTGCCCGCACGGGGGTTGAAATTGGTTTCAAAAATCAACCCTAATTCCATCTTCATTTCAATGAACTGCACATAAAACATTTTATTAATCTGGGAAATATATCTTGAACGCAATATCAGTTGCTTATTGTCAACGCAGTATAAAAAACTAAAGATTTATTTATTTACAGAGCTCCCTGCATAATTTTATAATCCTTACAGCATCCCGTAAAAAAGCATCCAATTTAAAACAGTATCCAATTCGCAGTAGAAAACACTGAATATTTATTTGTTTACACAGTTGTTTGCATAATTGTTTACCTACAGCATCCCGTAATAAAGTCACATAACGTAAACCATCTCACTGGAAGCACAAACAATTGAATCTGATGTTTCACGTGGAAAGAAGTAATTCAATAAATTCCCTGGGAACAGTAACGTTGTTTATTTACAAGCACTTCGAACCTTTTCCTCGCAGCTCATACAAATCCCATTCGGCCAGCAATTCTCCCCTCTTAATCCCCGAAAAATACCTAAGGTATTCGTTGCATAATAAAGGAATGCCACCATATTTGTTTCCCAGGGTGAATCCGTGGCAAAGGTGGTGCCAGGATCAGTTCGAAGTACCAGGAGGTGGGCAAGTTTGCGACAACACGTCAGTAACAACGAAACCGGGAAACCACGAGTTGAATTGCTCCTGGATCCACCAGGATCAAAGTCCTCGACGCCATCTTCGCAACCCCACACACCGAACACACCGAGGACACCACATACACCTTTAAAGAAGTCCAACTGGGAGGTCATCGAACATTTCACTGGTGCACCACGTCCATCCATTATCACGGTAAGACACCATTAGCCTGTTCCTTGGAATTGCCGAAACCACTTCGGACCGAACCAAACAGAAACAAACCACTTTGCGGACGCGCCTTAAGAGTTATTCTTGCTTCGCGTGTTTCCTTCGTCTGCCATTTCGACGGTGAATCTTTTGGGTTTATTGTGCCGTGCGGATGGATTTCGATGCTTTAGGGTTGTGAATATGGTTGAAGTGAGAGGGAGAAAGGGGAGGGGCGGGGGCAGAGAAAAAGAGAATGCCTGCATGATGGGTCTTATTGTTACGACGGAGAGTACTTTTGAATTGCGCATTTTTTGTTTCTTCGAATTGTTTATTAGCCTAAGAAATCTCTATGTTCAAGTAGAATTTGTATTTAATTGGTTGTTCGGGAGGTGGGAAGGTTTACGGGACTTGTGGGCCCCAATTCTTGTGGGACTAATCGTCGTCGATGTTCTTGGGTTTGACTGTCACAATGTCATTTCAAGACTGGCTTTTATAATAATTGTCTGGGACTAGTCGGCCCAATATCCTTTTGGGACTTACCATCGAAATATCTTATTGGGACTGACTTTCTAAATATCCTTCTGGGACTGGCTGTCCCAATGTCCTTCTGGGACTGGCTACCTCAATATTCGTCCCAATATCGTCCCAATATCCTTCACAGAAGCGCCGGGGCCTCATTACCCTTTTCATCTATACTATTTGCTCGGTACCTAGGTCCTTGGGCCCTGTAGTTAACCCTCCTGAGTCGATTTTATTACATGGAGATCAGCCAGTAAGGCCCACCATCTATGGCCCAAATTCTATACCTTTTTCAGGCTTCCTGATAACCGCAATCTTGAATGCAATTCGTCCCGACACCCGAAAAATTGGAAATTCTCAGAAACAATACGAACCAACCGCGTGGTCCCAATTCGGTTTAGCCAATCATAGAGAAGACAAACTTTAAGATACGAATTTTGATGAAAATGAAAATTCTCATAAGTCCCTAAATTGCAAACTAAATTTCTTGCAGATGGGGAGAGGATCGGAAGTCGGTGTCGGCCTGGCGACCGGAAGAGAAACAACACCGGATACAGGTATTCCAGTAACCATCACCCAATCACCGAGAACCTGCGCACTCTGTCGATTTCTGAATTCGCTCTGCGCATCGCATCGCTTCAAAAATCTGCAGGTAAACTTTCGATTGAATTCCATGGACCTTCTACTGTAAGGTTCTAGAAAGATGGCACACGGTGACTCTGTCACGTAACTACATCATGAGTGCCTTCTTTCCAGAACTCAACAGTTCTATTTCTTTTTTTCATTAGACTTTCGAACACTTTCATTTTGTCTCGTGGCCGGAAAACGTCACCGCTATTCACCGGAAGTTCATCGTCACAGTTGGAAAGTACGAATAGAATTAGAGTATTGTTCCCCTTTCGAAATTCGTCCCCTTTGACAGTCCACAAACGGGAACAATTGAATTACAGCATTACAGGATGCACGAACTTGCATCCGCCATATTGGAAGTTGCGACACGCAACTCTTAGAAGTAACCTCAAAAGGATATAAATATTAATAAATAACCACAAAAAGTGCATCAAGAAACATAACATCGAAGGAAGGTTTCCTTTCTAGCGAAAATCCCGGAGAAAAGAGTTTTCTTCTGGGAGAGATTTGACATTCAAGTTGAAGTGAACGACCGCGATTCGCTCTCCACTCTCCACTGTTCGGGAAGAGGAAGGGGATTGGCTAGAACTTGTAGTTCGGAACTCCTCGGAAGTGTTGCGTGAAATTCTCGAGGAGGATTTCCGGCTGAGTTCAAAGCGAACTGCACAAACTTGTTGCACGATTTTCTGCCTTCGTATCTGTCTAAGTAACTTCGTGGCCCCGGATTGGCCACGTTTCCGTGTCACTCTAACCTCTTATCACAGCTTTCCGCTCGAGGAGTCTGATAAGCCCCGATTATGCAAAAGGTGTTCGTAAGAAGCTCCGTTTTCACGAACCGATAAAATAGATAAAAAAAGTGTGCAAAGTGAAATGACATTTTATTTAATATATTATCAAATATTAGTTATTTAACATTAAACAATAGTTACGTTCATCAAGATCATTATCTTGTTGATGTATGTGAACATTGCCACGATTCTAATAAACAATATTGCTTTATTATATATCTTCGTTGTTGTAATATCACATTGCAATATTAATATTAATATTATTTTATATTGTTAATCTATATGTATGTATATACACATAAATATATGTATATTAATTGGATTTATATATGTGTACATCAATATATATATTAAAAATATATAATAATATTAATAATACAAACTTACGACTGAAAATACGAGGTTCCACCTCACGTTGTGTCGCCAACTATAACCGACTAAAAACCGGAAGGGGAATTCCCTGCGAAGAATTCCCCAGCGGCTCGCTTTTATTTGCACAGACTGTACCTCTCCCTTCCTCGCTTCGCCATTGGTCTCCTTCTATCCACCTCTTTTGTCCGTATTTTCCCGCCATTTGAAACGAAATTTACACAAGCTTTGCAATTTGCAACTCCACTGACTCTAAAAATAGGGAAAAAGGGGGAGGTGGGTGGAGTTGGATAAAGCTTGAAAAGCGAACGAATACCAATTGTCGGCGGAACGAATTGTAATAACGAATGCCGCGTGGAGGGGAGGGGTGGGTGGGTTGATAATGAATTCATTAAACTTCGAGAAACGCCAATAAATTCTCATCGCAATGGATTGCAATGTTTGATAATGTAATCGATATATTATTTGCAACGAGACCTCCCGGCATCCAATGACAATGTTTCCGAATAAATAACAAATAATTATTAACCCGAAGCACTCTTTGGAAATATGAATATTGAATGATATATTCTGATATTAGGAGAATAATATAATGGTTCGAGACAGTAAATCCATTTTCCCGAAACAACCTAAAATTAGTATACTGAACTATTGTTTAAATAGTTTGTTTATTTAACACGCTCCATTGGTGCGCGCGACGCGTGAGTCATATGCGGCATACGTTGCCGGGATTAATAATCTTTGCTTATAACAAATGTAATATAATATAATATTTATAAGTGTGCAAGGTTTGTTATTTAGGAAAAAGGTGCAATGTTTAAGATGCGTTATAGGATAAAGCGAGCATTATTGTTTGAACGATTTATGTTGGTAGTTTAAGTAAAGGGGAGGGAAGTGTTTTGATTAATAAAGGAAACTTGAAATGCGTCAAATGAAGGTTGAATTCTTTTAGGTGGAAATGCTCTACCAACGTTACTTCCTGCGGATGAACCAAAGCAACATGACGCACGTCCTCGGGCTACTCGCAGGGCTGACAATCGCACTGGGCCTACTATTAATTCTGAGACTGATCCTCGACGATAATGATTCCCTGCTGAAGCTCCTTGAAAGATCGGAAAACCTTTCTCTCGCTGTCACTTTGTTGGCTTGCATTATCATTTATGCGGGTAAGTTTATTGATAATAATTTCATAATATGCACGTTTTGTACTCCAAGTTAATCATTTTGTGGATCATATTCACCTTTTTTGCACTCGATATTAACCGTTCTGCGGAAAAGGGTTAATTTTGACCTAACCGAGACCTAACCCACATCATATTCACCTTTTTGCGCTCCAAATTAATCACTTTGCAGATCATATTCACCTTTTTGCACTCGAAATTAACCATTTTGCGGAAAAGGGTTAATTTTGACCTAACCGAGACCTAACCCAGATCATATTCACCTTTTTTCACACCAAATTAACCATTTTGTAGATCATATTCACCTTTTTGCACTCGAAATTAACCATTTTGCGGAAAAGGGTTAATTCCGACCTAACCGAGACCTAACCCAGAACATATTCACCTTTTTGCACTCGAAATTAACCATTTTGTAGATCATATTCACCTTTTTGCACTCGAAATTAACCATTTTGTAGATCATATTCATCTTTCTTGCACTGAAAATTAACCATTTTGCAGAAAAGGGTTAATTTCGAGTGCAAAACCTGCATAATATTAATCAATTATAACGGGGGTTTAACTAGTGAATATTGAATATAATATAATAACATATAGTGACATAATAGTAATAAAATACTAGCAACATAGCGCGACAATGAAACAAGAAAGTCACCAAATATAATAATAATACAAAATATAAACAATTTAAGTATATAAATAAACTATCAAATAATTAATTACTTAAGTCAGGGATACATTAAATCATTCGCGTGTTCTCGAAAGAAAACCGAGTAGAAAAGGCAACTACTGGTCAGACATAAATCCAGGGCGACCCACTGTCACCCTGGATATGACTTTCTCCAATATTAATTTAAAAATCGCGTTATGCAAGACTCGGATTATTCACACGCATTATTTCCAGTCGTGTTGTATAAGTGCCGCGTTCTACGAGGGTCGCCACAATTAGTGAACCGCATTATAGCCAAACTGCGTTGTAAAAGTGCCGGGTCCTACGATGATCTCCGCGAAGTGTGAACCGCGTTATATCCAAACTGCTTGCTATAAGTTCCGTGTTGTCCGGGGGATAACTGTGTCATTTAATGAAATTTCAGGTTTGGTGGCAGCCATTTCAAGGCCAGGGATGAACGAAATATGGCTGGCAGGGATCAGTGGAGTTGTCCTGTTGACCTTGCTAGCTCTACAGGTTGCCCTGAATATTCATTTGGCCCTAGGATCAATGGAACTACGTACTGGGGGCCCATTGGCTGCCGCATGGGCCGTATGCTTCTTCATCTACATGGCCTACGCACTTTTACCAATCAGACTCAGATACGCCTGCATAGCTGGATTCATCTTCTCCGCGGCTCATCTCATTGGTGCTTTTGCACTTTACCCTTCGCAGTACTCCGCCATGATGGAACACGTGAGTCATACTGTCTGCATTCCTTATTTTCAGTGTTTGTGTGTTGGTATTTGTGGAAGTTCAGCTGCTATTAAAGTTCGTCAGCCAATTGGATCAAAGGATAACGCGGGGAGACATTAGTGTCACGAACTCTCCTTGATCTTTGACTGTATTGATTTCGATCTTAATTTTGATTTTGATATTGATTTTGATTTTTACCCAGAACGTATGATTATTTAGAGTTTCTGCCGGCGAATTGTGATTGAGCGAGTCACGGATTGCCGGCGGAGAATCTCCGAGAACAGGGATACCATAAAATAACATTTGAAAGCAATGTAAACGGTGGACTTCCATGAACAGTTTTCACAATATGGCGGTGATTTCAATGGGGTAGATAAGACACATGTGTTTCACTGATAAGAGATAAGGGAACAGATCGATGGCGCTCGGGAAGGGTTGAAAGGGGGGAGGGCAACGTAGCGCAAAGCAGAAGGCATTCACTCTGAAATATTCTCGAAAGGGTTTGGCTCTTATTGGATTTCCTACTTCTTGAATGTCTTCATCCATCAACTACTCAGCTCACGCTTCCGTACTTCCTTCTATTTAACTTCCGCTAAACCGGAACTTTAAAAAAAAACACTCTTCTTATGCCGCGAGTTTTAAGTCTTATTTAACATTCAAGCACTGCTTCTGGCTTAATTAATGTTGCAATTCAGTTTTGAGAATCGATTCTTTGATTTCGATTCAGAATCGATTCTTTAAAGGGAAGCGAACATCACTAATTCAACATGTTAAAGAAAATAAACTCCGCGCGGCCATCTTGAAACTAGCAAGGGGTCCGGTACAGTCGCAAAGGAAAGTATAGGGCCCACACTTACAGTGACTGTAAAAAGTATTCGTCCAGCGGCAAATTCAAAAGGAATACCTCGTAGAATTTTGTTTCCGCATGAAACAAATTCCGAATATTGCATAAAAATGAAACACCACGATTGAAATTGATAATTCAAGTTAATTTACGTGATTATTTCGCCATTTAATTCAACCGCTAACCGTTGAACGAATAAAGAATGCTAATTGCACGGAGTGCATTCGAAATTATACAGAATCCTTTGTTTATATTTATTAACGTGTGCCGTGCATTAATCGGTACAAAATGTTATCAATATTTTGCGGAATAATATTCGCGCCATCTCAATTAAAACCGTGCAAAACCAATCAGGATGACAATAAAAACCCGCGAACCGTGAAATTGATTTAAAACCGTGATACAATGTTTCTATTAAAATGCATATTTTTAAAATGATTTTTTTATTTTGAAATGATATTTTTAATGTAAAACTTTAGTGCTTAATTATTGCGATGTGTAATAATATATATATCATTTTTAATATGTGATACATGATAATGTTTATTATGAATAATATACTATAAACACATTATACGTTGTAAATCATTAATCAGCAAAAATCAGTCGAATAAAGATACTAAATAAATGATTAAATTAATAAGAGTTATTAACAAGTTATTAAAGAACTTTGACCCTCGACAATTTTTATGGACCCCTTATCAGTAATAATATTACGTTATCAGGTTAAAAATCGCATAAAATTAATTAGAAATATTCCATACTTTTAAAGCAAGTCGAACAAAGATATCAAAATAATGATTAAATTAATAAGAGTTATTAACAAGTTAT
This sequence comes from Nysson spinosus, assembly GCA_910591585.2. NCBI lineage: Eukaryota > Metazoa > Arthropoda > Insecta > Hymenoptera > Crabronidae > Nysson > Nysson spinosus. The sequence goes on along the minus strand of OU342844.1, from coordinate 2,340,940 downwards.
TAAAGAACTTTGACCCTCGACAATTTTTATGGACCCGTTATCAGTAATAATATTACGTTATCAGGTTAAAAATCGCATAAAATTAATTAGAAATATTCCATACTTTTAAAGCAAGTCGAACAAAGATATCAAAATAATGATTAAATTAATAAGAGTTATTAACAAGTTATTAAAGAACTTTGACCTCGACAATTTTTATGGACCCGTTATCAGTAATAATATTACGTTATCAGGTTAAAAATCGCATAAAATTAATTAGAAATATTCCATACTTTTAAAGCAAGTCGAACAAAGATATCAAAATAATGATTAAATTAATAAGAGTTATTAACAAGTTATTAAAGAACTTTGACCCTCCACAATTTTTAGGGGCCTCTTATCGATAAGAACATAATGGCATCACGTCATAAAATCAGAACTTATGTAACCCCAATTAAAAATCACGGCGATTCAATTAAAATGAGAAGATACGAGGAGTGAAACCCTCGAAATGCGTTAATTAAAAATTCCTGAACCTTCTTAACCCTTTATGATATCTCTTATCAGCAGCTCGGCGTGGAAACGAGCTCGATTCAATTCAACTCTTAACAAACCGAAGTTCGCAGACTTGTCATTCGAAGATCCCGCGCACCGCCATTAATATCACTGTTATTAATTATAAGTTATATCATTATCCCGACGGCGTCTTAACAAGCCAATTATTTTCCAGTTTCCATATGCAAAGAATTAAAGCTTTCCACCCGGCAGTGGTTTATGAAAATATACAAAATTAAATCAGAGATATTATTCATTGCTTGTTATTTATTAAACTAAATTGAACAACTTCCATAATGCACGAATAGAAATAATTCAATGGTAGGATGTGTAATTCTACAAGAAAATGGCGGTTATAATTACTATTCGGGTCTGGGAAGATGGCGCTGGTGACGCGTGTGTCACGCGGGACCTCGATCTCTGATTGGTTGCGTATGTTGTATATTATATATTGCATAGAACTGTGAAGTTTGTTCCAAAAAGGTAGAGAAATGGGATATATTGGGTTATTCGGAAAATAATTTCGTGTTGTGAAAATGAAAGACATTTTTCGTATAATAAATCAATATTTTATTCAATTATATATTGGCCATTCTTTTCCAATACTTTTTGCCATCTTTCCAAAAAACTGTTTCCTCTGTCAGGAAAAAACGAAATTACTTTCCGAACAACCCAATAAATGGCAGTGATATTACTTATGGTTTATATGCAGGAAGGAAAAGGTGTAAGCAGGTAAACTAATGAATGGACTAATTGCGGTTCCTGTATGCAGGTCGAAAATGAAGAGTCCAGTTCAAAGGCTGATAGAGGACACCCAGCAGGGGGTGGGGGGTGTCACTAGGGTTTAATAGGTACATAGGTCACGTTCTAGGTTCGGGCTTTAGAAACAGTCGAGTTACATCCCTCTGCTTTATACTTGCACCACGTGCATCCACCAATTTGTCCTTTCCCCATTGGCTCCCTTGACACTGGGCTTACCCACCTAACCTCCAATAAACACTGCGGACTTCGGAGCACGCGTTGACACTCACCGTGTCGAATGGTAACTTGAGGTTAGGTTAAGGCATCATTCGCCGCGAGACTTAAGTTACTTCGAAGGTACCTTGGAGATAAATGTGAGGGAACGACGAGATTCGAAAGCAACCAATGAGATGCCTTGCTTTTCTGTCCGATATCTTGATAGAAGATTAATTGAATAGGAATTGTCACGTGACTATTTCGTCATAGAATTGTGTAACAATAAATAAGAATAATATGTACAGCTCAGTATGGATTTGTTATTTAGTTTAAAAAAGGTTTCCAGTTAACTTTTAGTGGAAAATGTAAATAAATCCTGACTTCTGTTGTCGGAGATAATTCGACAGGGACATTATCCTTGTCGAAGCAATGCCCTTCTTCCGTTAATCAACCGGAAACCAGATAATCTAGCAAATTGTTGGAAATTCCCTATTCGTCTTCCAGACGATTGAGTTGCTTGTCGCGGTAAGCAATTTCCCAAATGATATGAATCTGAATAGTGAATTGTGCAAATACTCGAATAATAATAATATGTCAGTATTATTATTATACGTTATTCATTAATAATGAAATTATTTGCTTGGTAAATAAACAGCAAATGTAAATAGAATTATTTCTTAAACAAACAGGAAATATGAATAAAATTAGAAGAATTGAACCTCGAAATATTAAAATCAGCAGAACTCGACATTTTCTCGGAAACTTGAATCTCAATTTGTTTGTTAATTAATTAAACACTAAATATTAATAAAATCAGCCAATTCAGATATCTTTGAACATTTGAATCTCAATTTGTTTATTTAATTTCCAACTTCGGTGGAAATGTTTTCCACACTTTAATGGGACGCGAAGAAGGGACTTGTGATCGATAGGTTAAACAAACTTCATTGTTGAATAATAATTTGATGGAGTTACATTGTTACATCAATGTAAATAAACAGAAGTAAATAAAATACCAAGTGATTGATAGATCCAAGATAAAATGGCGGCGCTAAACTTTTTGTCAAAGATCGAATATGATCGATGGTGGGTGATAAACAATCTCGATTAACATACATCGGTTTTACATCATTCTTACATTCACACCTTTCACGTAACTCTATCATTTATACACGTTTATATAATTACAGATTTATAATAGTATAAACTATAATTATGTCTCTATTATTATACTTTACAGTTCTTAAACATTACAAGATTTACAATCTATGGCAACATCGAAAATAAATGTAAAATAAACTACAACATATCTAAAGAATTCAGTGCGAACGTAACATAACCTTCAATACGAGTTTAACCCATTGACTGCCACGCAAATTTAGCGCGTCTTGCCCTGGGCGCCACGGTTTTATTTTAAAGGAAACATGAAGTTTTACAAAATATAATAATATTAAGTTACTGATAAAATATTGCAATGGCATTTACAGTATTTTTATTGAAAAAAAAACAGTACGAGATAACTCGTAGCTGGCGTCACAAAATAAGACTTCTATGCTGGGTGCCACTACGAGTTATCTCGTAGTTGGCAATTTTGGTACAGACGCTTACTACGAGATATCTCGTAGTTGGCAGTCAATGGGTTAACGCAATTCTTCAATGAACGATAGAGTTTACTCGAGAAACTCCAAATAATTGACAGCAAAGTATACGTCACGTGACGATGCTTGAAACTTACAAAAAATGGTTTTCGAAACTTGTTGAAACATTTCGAAGAAAAATAACGGAACATTACTTGCCGAAGTAGGACGATTCTTTGATTTGCATGAAGTTACTGAGTCCGCCCCTCCCACCGCCCCATGCAATCCATGGGGGGGTGTCAAGCCCCAAAGAAGTCTGAATATTTGATGTCGACTTATACACCTCTCCTCGCACTCGAAACACGGAAAAGGAATTCCTCCGATTCCAGGATTCGAGCTTTCGAAAAAGTTACCCTCGAATTTCCAACATTTTTCTTTGCCCTCTACTTGCCCTACTTTGAATTTCCCGCCTTATGGATAATTTAAGTCTTGTAGCGAATGGAGGTGAAAATTGTATTACATTACTCGGCCGAATAATTCAGACTTTTTACGTTGAGTTTGTGTGCGATCGTAAAATGTATTTTATATATGTTCTTAGGTTGGCAACTAAGTTCGTGAACTTCATTATAAACCTCGATTAAACGAACTTCATTATATGGAATAATAATTTTATGTTTGAAAATAATCGGAAAAATGGAAGACTGAATCCGATCAAGTTATTTTTTTATCGAAATAAGTCAGTTTTATTGGAAATTCTACGTCGCTCATCGTTACTGACATCTTCGCATCCAACAATCGATACAATGCAAACTCGATGCGCTCGTCGAATGTAATGCAGTTCCGGACTTCCGAGAAGCATTTCCGTGCCGTTTCCATGAAACTTATTTTTATTCAGAATTCCTCGGAGTAATTGCCATTCTGATGCATTCGAATCCATGAATTTATTTCCAGGTTCGATTAAGAATTTCGAACTATCGGTATACTACGGAGTTCTGGAAAGAAGGCATACGGTGAGCCTTTCCTTCCAGAATTCTAGGGACATTTGGAATTCCAAAAATCTCTCAGAGTTCTAGGGATTTGTGAACATCCATGGATGTTCCTTCCAGAACTATAGAGGAAGCATTAAAAGTATATATATAAATATATATATATATATAATAAATAAACATATATCAAAGTAATATGGCGGCCAGAAAGAGCAAAAGATACAAACAAATATAAATAATAATCTCCATACATTTAAATGTTTGAAATATACTCGAATATATGTGTATTCGTTTAACAAAGAAAATTTTCGAAAAATCTCGAACTAATACTTTTCCGAGCATTTTACCCTAATACTTTTTTACCCAAAAGAACGAGAGGATTCAATGCATGTAAAAAGGAAGGTTTCTGCTAAAAAAAAACACAGTACAAGTGCAAGAATCACATAAATGTTTGCATGCACATCTCTGGTTGACAGGTTATGTTTGCTATAATGACGTATCATTACGTTCGGAAGTGGACGAAACGTGAAGCGTCATTTTCGATGATGTAGGTCAAGTCTGGATTATCAACAAACTGAATTATCATGGTGTTATGGCTGGACTTCCATTAGATAGCGGATATCCATTCCCGATATTCTTGATTAGGTTTTGGATTAAGAGTCCCCTTCGACTGCCGGGAACCTTCACTTTCACTGATAACGATATCAGTGGTGCCGAAAATAACCCAAAAACACTCCTCGAAATGAAACGTAACCAGAAACGTAACAATAACAATTGGGAGAAAGTGGTCTTTTTACTTTTTCAATTATTAACTTGCTAAATGTTTATGTCGCATGTACGCGTCCTTTTTAAAAGATAACTTTTTGCACAATGTTTGTATTTGTGGAATGTTGCAAACAATGTGGATTTAATAACGCATTGAACTGAAGCAGTTTTCTCTGAGAATCGCCTGCGAGTGTAATGGGTTATATTTGTTCGGTAAAGTTGGTGCGAGTGGAAGGAATTGAGAGGTGAGCAGTGACGTAGGAAGAAATTTTGGGCCCCTTCGCAAAATATTATTTGGGCCCTCTCGCGTTGCGGGGTCCTGCGTTATTGTAGTTCCGCTACTGAAGAAGAGTCGCTTGGTTTAGGACGTATCTTATTTTCATCCATTAAGTTGGCAAGAGGGAAGTAAATCAGGGGGTTCTTTGTTGGGTGAAAGAAGTCGAATAAAAATGATTTACCACCTTTTTTTTCCAAGGAACTTCCAATCTCTGTTTATGATAATACAACTCGCTTATTTAAATGTACTTTATGTTATCCACTTTAATGTTGATTTATGCGCAATTTCTGTAAATGTTCGAAACTCTCGCTTCGAATAAACCACTTTTGTTAGACTTCATTTATTATACACACATTTTATCTCATGGAAAACGAAATCTTGCTTTGAATGTCTTTCATTGTGCGATTCCTACTTTGTTGAAAAGAACCGGCGTCATTAATAATAAAATAAAAGGAGTAAAGACTAAATATAACAGTATATCAAATAATTATAAGAATCTGCATTTATAATAAAAAGTACTGTTTAATAATTAACCCCCACTTTAGAGTGACGTTAATGTTTTACGTAAATATTCCCGACGAATTGAAAAACTATTTTCCTAATATATTCTTTATGATATTTGTTTTTAATATTCAGCAATTACTGGGAAATATTGGTTTCGCTAAACAATTGTTTTCCTCCCCGCTCAAATCTTAACAAAAGGATTATAGAGTTTTATTGTTGCAAAGAGTACCATTATTAACAAATTATTTCATATTTATATCTTACCAATAATGCATCGCTTTGTCAATAATTGGGGGAAGGGAATTTTCGATGTGTAAAAGTCAACGGAATTAAATGCTTAATTTCGAGGAAACCGTGAATTATCGGTCACCCGTTATATACTTTCTCATCGTAACTTATAAATAAAAATACATATTCGTGTTTATGGAATATATCGTAAACGAAGCCGAAAACGAAAAAGTGGTAAAGGACTTTTCGATTTGTCTACTCAGCATTTACATACCCTGGTGGCTTGTTTTTAGGACACCCTGTATATTTAAAGCAGAGGACGAGGTTTATCTAGTGACAATAGGTGCAGGTTCTCCTCTGACAGTGTACCGTGTGACGTCACGGGGATTCCCCGGCATTCAAAGTTACGAGGCGGTCCTCTCTCTAATTTAGACCTCCGATAAAAACAAAGAGAAACTACCCCTATAAAAGTGGTACCAACTGAATTTTAAAATGACAAAAGACCACTGGAGAAAGGAAAATGACGAAGGACGATTCATATACGAGTCCTTCGAGAGTCGTATATTTAGGGTTTCCCTGTGTACTCATATTTTCCAATTTTCTTATCGCTATTCGCGCGCGCAACACACTTTTCCTTCGGCTTTTATGAATTCATAAAGGATTCTTCGGGTGGCCGTGTTTCGGAGAATTATTTCCCAAGTTTTTAATAAAGTTTCTGGTTTGAAGTCCTTACGTTTTCGTGAGATATTATTGCGGTTACAGTATTGCCAACTATTCGAAGTTCTTAATGTACGTAATAAACTTTTGTACGAATATAATAAAGTTTCTGACGGGCAATCTTCTGTTTTGCGGAATATTGTTTTGTTATATAAGATTAACAAATTACAACGTCGAAAATTGTTGGATGTTTCTTTTTTAATAAAGCTTCCGGTTTAAAGCTGTATATTTTTGCAAAATATTACTTTCCTTACAATATTGAAAGTTTATAATAAAGTTTCCGATTTAAATTCCGACACTTTGCAAAATATTATAATATTCGTAATATTAAAATATACATCGAAAGCTATTGAAAGTTAATCAACTAAATATTATTAAAACACAATCAACTTAAAACTGTTCAAGAATAATCAAATTATTATTATTTAAGTATAATCAAGCGTGGCTTAATTGATTTAAGCAAACCATGATTGTTTAATACGAGATTTATTCCACGGATCAACAAAAACATTGCAAATATCCTGAAACAATAATAATAAAATATTAATCCGCTTACGAATTTCCAAGCAACGAGCTGCCAGTTCAATTAATTATTCGTCGGTGAGGAAATTGTTGAAATACCGTGTTAATTTACCACGATATTCTGTCGTGTTTCTTTGTTACTATCAAAACGCATTCGTCCTCGTTTATCAGTGGAGGTTAATTGCATAAAATCTGCGAAGAGAATGCCGGGATTTCAGGAGGTAACCGGATTACGGGTCATTAAGATCAAGTTCCTTGTTAACGGAGTGTGTTATAATTAGAAAGGTACTTATGTTCGTCGACCGCCCCCGCAATTTCAAATCCGCCATCGAAACCGAGATACAAGGAGAAACCTTCAAATATTTCTTTCGCTTTCAAAAAGCAGGTCATATTCATAATTCGTGCAATATTTCATGTTTAATGTTCGTGTTTCGAAAATATCTTGATGCCGATTAAACGAAATCGATAATGCGAATATGAAACTAACCGAACTCATTATTTCAGAATTATTTCAAATAACTGCATATTATTATCTGAGATCAAACGAGAATAGTTGTGAATTAATACTCGATAATTATCATTCAGAAGTTTACATCTACTTCATTCGAAACTCTGCTTTATATGAGAGGTTAGGTCTGCCGGAAAATTCCGTCCGCTTGTCGGTAAAGGAAAATAATCGAATTTTATGCTGTTTATTAATCATTCATTAATAATGTGATTTTTCATTAATGATAAGAAGTTCTTCGTAAAAATGAATCTTCTTCAAAAATGTTGCCAAGAATATCATTATCTGTCTCGGAAGGTTTTCACGATGTTCGATTCTGATTCGATTCTGATTCGATTCTTCAAAAGATCGATTCTTTTTAATCGATTTTCCACCATTGTTAGCAAGCTGGGCGTTCAGTTTGCCAAAAGCTCTTCGTCTTAAAATTCATGGAAACGCGCATTCCTTTGAAGTTTAACGGAAATTTCGTCTCATAAAACACAAGATGGGGTTGGCATAGAAGGGGGTGGGGCGGAAGGGGAACGGGGAGGTGGTATGGAAAGGAAAGAAAATACGATGGAGATTTAGTGGGGCCATTCGTTACGATTAACCCACCTTATGCAACCCGATATCACTCGCAAATTGTAGCCCGCGGAGGTTAGTTCGTAGCACGCAACATTTCGACACCATTTTCGGGAATTATTATCGACAAACAGCCTTCTGATTGGCCGAGGATTGCGACTGAGAATACTCTGTGCCTTATGCTAAGCGTTTGTCGAGGTATTCTTGCTTTGGTGGTTTCCGGTTGCCCAGGAAAAACATGTTCAACGAGTCCATTTGCTTTTGCTGGTTCATTATTTTTTATTCGAGCATATGATGCCTACAGTGTTGCCAACCATCATATCGCTAGAGACTTGTTCCTTTCTTTTAGAAACCGATTGGACATACATTGGCGTGGGTAGCTAGGGTCCGCGGGTTTGCTAGGCCCGTGTAGTTGAGATTAAATATTATTATTAACTTATTACATTATTATTAACAAAATTGTGAAAATTGGTGGTAGTAAGCGAAAAACTGGTTGAAAAATATGGTGTCCTTTTTGCCCTAAGATTGTACAGGTCCCCAAAGTAAGTCCCATTTGGCCTGATTTTACCTGATCTTACGTAACTTTGCCAGATTTTCTCCGATTTTGCCTGATTTTGCTTGATCTGTCGTGAAATAATCGTTGATAAGGGAACAGGATTCAGATTGGATGGCTGGAAACGGATCCGAAATTGAGCTTTAAGACGGCACCCTGCGTCGGGCGATTAATTAAAGCTGTGTGGCGTGCGACCTACTACCTTAACACGAATTCTAGCAACCTGTCAACTAGCATGAACATTTTATCGACCCCTCGAGTTGGTCAGGAAAGAAATAATCACTTGCAGTTGTGTTTAAGTATTTTTCTGCCGTTGGGGCCTTTAGGCCCGCGCAACTGAGACTCGTCGAGATAGTATTGTATTGTAAAAGCGCCTTTAGAGGCCCAACTGATGTCGCCGAGATAGTATTGTAAAGGCGCCTTCAGACGTTACGTATTTATTATCGTTATTCAAATATCATCAGACTAGCAACGACAACTTTAACTTATTTTCGATAACTTCAGTTTTCTGCCACAACATCCGACATTCTATGTTAACCCGTCGGCCATCTTTGTTTCCTTAACCTTCTTTTTCCACTTATCATCCTGGCACAGCCATCATTCCTGGGTTTTCTGGTAACGGTGTTAGCTTATTGATAACAATCCGTCAAAATAATCGATGGTGTCACATCGCCCCCTCCGATTGGATAACGGAGCTTGTTACAACACGGAGAGAAACTCTCGTCCACTTCCGGGTGGCTCTCATCGAAGTGTGAATATCAAGATAATGGACTTTAAAACCAATCGATTCGAGTCGAGTCAATATTGAAATATCTCCGTATAATTTAATGATAAGATTTAATATGCACGTATTATCAGTGTTCTTTATTCTCGTTATCGGACAAAAAACTGTTCATTTAAATCGCTCATAAATTCTCGATTTCTGAGAAAATAACATGAAATTGGCTGATAGTAATTTAATCATGGCGCCTTATCGCACGTCTTATCTGAAAATGTGGGGAAACTTCCAATGTTCTTCTTTCAGTTCGCAATCAATATTATTACTTCGTAGTGATTAATTAATAACAATCATCTCTATTACGATTATAATTATTCAACATTATAATTAAGGTATTTCAACGGGATATTAATAATTCAGAATGCTTAGTTTTTGGAGCCACTTCCCGAAGCATAGGTTACTCAACGACAATTATGGCTGACGATTTTCGTATAAATTTTCATGTAAATAGTTTTGCGGACGTCATTAAGTCATCGAGGCGTGCAGCGCGATCAGAATGGAAGATTACGATTCATTATGAAAATACTAATTAAAAAGTTCTTTGGCACTTTTTAATTCATTGCTTTGTTTGCGAGACGTTGACACTTAAAGTTTACATTTCCGGTGGCGCCAAGTTTAAACTCCAAGTGTGAAGATGCTTTGGAAGTCTGTATGAATATTATTTATTTACGTTTACATTTATCTATATATATATATATATCGAGAATTATGTTATGTTAGTATGTTCAATATATATAATATAATATAATATATATTATATATACAATAAACAAAGTGCATAGACATGTCTGAAGTAGATGGACAATTAATAAAAGACAAATGCGGAAGATAGAGGTTATGTAACAGCAAGGCATGACGAAACATCTTACAAAACGATTGACAAATGCTGATTTAGACACGCGTTAATATTAGAAGCCTGTAACGATGGAAATAACTGACTATTCATAGAATCCAGGATACAAAAAAGCACGGAAAACGCTCTTCGAGAAAACAATGAATAAATTACAAACTCTAATTAATCTTAAATGCTCCCAACTCGACCTTCTATTCAATATTTATAATTTCAACTATTATTATATGATTATACGATTATTAAATATTAAACATATCTATATTCGAAACGATACAATTGTTTCGCGCGTGAATTATTACAACATTTCTCGAGTTTTAATTACCCAGTTTTTAACAGCTCTCAGAATAAAGTTGCTTCTATTTTCATATTTTCATGTTTTGTACATAATTTTTAATCAACTCTGATTTTATTAATAAATATAATATGCCGAACAATAAATACTTAAAAGTTGAACTTGTATTTAATATTAAACATTCATAAATGTATCATACATTGTTAATCCCACGCGGGTTTATTAAGTAATTAATTAAGTACGATATTATTATGTAATAATCACTATGTAATTATTATTATTATTATTAACACGCACTAATGAAGACTTATGTTTACCCGATCAGAATTCCCTAGCACCGGATGTGCACCATGACATTTTACTTAAAAAGTTACCAACACATTCTCGGACATTATAGTCGCCATGGTTTTCCAGGACATTTCACTTTTCCGCCGGTGAATAATTATGAAACTCACGGAGAGCGTTCGGAAATTCAGTAATGCCAACGTAGGAAGTCTACTCGATCGAGTCGGGGCACTGCAACTTCCCCGTAAAAATACCTCTAACTTATAATTTCGTTTCCGGCGAGATTGCACTCCGGAAGTTAGTTCGGAATACTAGTCACCCGGCCGAGGAAATATTATGGTGTCTAGGGTTATTTGGTTACTAGGGTATTTAGTGATAATTGGTCAGAATATACTGTACTCGTAAGGTATTATTCTATTAGGTTGGCCAACAAGTCCAGTGCGGTTTTATCACGCGAATGGAAAGCGATTTTTGTGTTCAATTTTGTACAATTTTATATAATTTTGTTTCGTATCTTTTCTCGACTTTTAGTTTTACATGGGGAATCACCTTCTACCTTTTTCATGTACCACAGAAAAAAGCTGTACACACTGTGTATAATATTATACAGGGTGTCAGACGTGTTTCTGTACCAACGTCGCGAGCGTATTCTACGCAGAAAACTAAGAAAAAAAATGTTCCATGAAAATCGACCGACGAGGCTTTATTACAAAATTATAACATACATTGTAAGACTGTCGAAATGTGCTGTTCGAAGATGATGTTTAGCGGTTCTGCGTATGTTGTTTACTATCTTGGAGTGATTCAACGTATTCTTATCGATATTAGTTTACGTTTACCTTCTCCGCGTATTTCACGTATGGTTTATGTAATGGAAATGCTCGGGCATCTGTGAGAGAGTACCAGCGTAGATTTCCCGACAGAAGAGTACCACATCGCACAGTGTTTCAAAATGTTCATTTACAGCAACACACAGTTGCAGAAATGAATAGAAATCGACAAGAAACTCGCCATGTCATAAACAGCATACTACAGCGTTGTCAAACTTGTATTCGCGTAGGCGGGCAACATTTTGAACAGCACATTTAGACAGTCCTACAATGTATGTTATAATTTTGTAATAAAGCTCTGTCGGTCAATTTTCATTTAACATTTTTTCCTTATTTTGCTGCGTAGAATACGCTCACGACGTTTGCACAGGTAAACGCCTGACACCCTGTGTATACACCTTTAACACATAACCTATGCAATACATAATATTTAATATATAACCTACACAATATATAATATAACATACACATAGACACTTCTCACGAGTGCCATCTTCCGAGAACCCAACACTACACTTTTCTGTCTCTAGTGATATTTATTTATGACTCAAGAGCGTAAAAAAAGCCGAGAGATAATGGATTAAGGCAGAGAATGTCGTTTAGGTTGACACGAGAGAGAGAGAGAGAGAGAGAGAGAGAGAGAGAGAGAGAGAGAAAGTATGCTGGTGACATTGTGTACAGACATGTCAGTGATAAACGTAGAAATATGATCGACCTGGCTTCCGGTTCGTCAAACGTTAAGTAGAATGAGTCCGTTTATCGCAGGACGCCTGGTTACATTAATCTTTCACGTTGGCAAACCTTGCATCCTGATTTGCTGCGTCACCCGATTGAATCACCGTGTCGCATTTTTCATGTCGGACTTTTTAACGATTTATGAAATGTTGCTGCAAATAGCGATGCCGACGTTTTATTTGAAACAATAAATGACAATTGTTGTTGGTTTCGAAAGAGGTAATAATTATTGATTCAGGAAACGGACAGTAAATAAATGCACAGATCAATGAATACATAAACAATTGAATTATGAAATAATAAATAACATTATTAAACGCTATCATTAATAATAACAATATTATTGTAGATAGTTTGTGGATGTTAATGGAATAACAGATTATGCATTATTATTTATATTCCAAGTGTGTGATAATTATATATTTAATTAATATATTAATGTAATTAACAATGGATAATTTATTATTCTAAAATATCATATATAATATACTTTATATAAATATATTATTATTAGTGGAATTAGTAAAGCGTGTCATACGCATGCGTAGAATCAACTACCAAAATGGCTAATAAATAATTAATATATAATTGCTGAAACTAGCTGTGCATAAAAAGAGACTCGTCTGTACTTCTTACGTGGATTATGATTTTGAATATTTGCGTATTTTGATCAGTTATATTGGCACACCTGGTAAAAATATTTCGACACATTTCGAAACATTATTCTTGAATGTTTGATAAAGTACTGATTGGTGCACACTGAGTGACAAACCCGAATTCCTAATCATGGGAAGTAGAGTATAAATGAAACATGAGTGGATTGGGAGCCAAGGGTGGCCAACCTAATAAAATTCTCTCTGTAAGAGGACAATTTCGTGTCCACTATGTCATCCTTTGAGTGACACTCTTATTACGTAGGTTATGTGATTGCGTACGCGGATTATCATAAATATTTACATTATTTTGTACCTTTTGCGATACTGATTATTAAATGTTTATAACAATTGATCCTGAAAAATCGACAGTAATATTTAATTACGACTTTATTTCGTTTGTTGATACAAGCACTATTAATATTGGGGACTCAATATGTGCTTATTGTGAAGATATTTTGAATTAGTTGTTCCAAACAATAATAATTATTGTTCTTATATTCAAATTTGGGTATTAATATTTGTTACAAATAATTGGAAAGTTATTTAAGGTCATACTAAGCACTCGACACTTTATAAATACGAGCAGAGTTTAAAGCTACGAGAACTTTGAGGTTAGATATTCAGTCAATTTCGATCAATTTGATTAACACTGTTTCTACCAAAGGTGTCAAAAGACAGCTTTTAAAATTCTACCTGAAAATTATTATCTAAGTTTAATCATTTTTCCTCAATTGACTTTTTGACTTTTATTAAAATGGTTCTTAAATTAATTTAGCGGTATCTTTTTTCATTCACCTACTATTTTTTTAATTCAATTTTGTGTAAAGTGACACCTTTTGGTGGAAATAGGTGTAAATAAAACCGCAGTAAAAATGGTGTTAAGGAACATTGAAAGAATTAATTTCTTACTGAATTCAGAATAAAATGTGTAATAAAAGTGGCACAATAACGAAGAATAAAACTCCAATAATGTAAACATACAATTATATTCGAATTTATGAGTCAAAAGTGAAATCAGCCAATGACGTAGCTTCATGGCACTGCGTCAGCCAGTTAAAAGTAAATACCTAACAAGATACGGTCCATAACAGTCCACCAATCATTATATTTCGACTGCAACACCGAAAATTCAATCGACCAATGACGCACGATAATTGGTTCCATCGGAGGTTATGTATAACCAGCCTCGGAACGTTTCCCAAAAGGGAATGTTACGTAAGGTTCCCCGTTTGACAACGCGCGGAATAGGCATCAATTTAATTAGAGATAATTAGAGGCCCGCTACCTCTTGCCAACTCTATAAACTCGATACTGGGCTCCTTTGACCGACCAATCGGTTTTCACCGAGGAAATTTCGGGATCGAAATTACGATAATGGACCGAGTTTTGGTTTCGTGAACTTAACGATTTCTGATTGGTGGTCTAAGTTTGTATAGCGGACGATGTTAACTTCTCCCACGGAAATGATAGATCGAAATCGTATGCTTTCTACGCCAATGTGTGCGCGAGACCTGTTCGTTATTCGGAATGTTTGGGGTTGTGTTTTTAGTTCGCAATTTGGAATATTATGTCGAATCAAATGGCAGTTGTTAGATGTACTGTCGCTGTCATTCGTGCAATGTCAGTTTGTCTGCTGTGTATACTCCATTAGGAATTGATGCCTATGTCAAATTGATGTCAATAGAGACACGCTGTAAGTTGGTTGCAATGCTGACAGCGTTCACCGATATCGATTGTCCGGCCGATACTTTTATGTGGTTCGATTTATGTCGTGTTCTGAAAAGAAGGCGCAGGAAAGATTAGACAGGAATAAAGGGGCCTTATGATGTTGAATCGGGGCCCATTGCGTCAGAAAAAGCAAGCGGAGATGTTGGGTTTTGAAAAGAAGGTACAGGAAAGATTAGACAGGAATAAAGGGGCCTTATGATGTTGAATCGGGGCCCATTGCGTCAGAAAAAGCAAGCGGAGATGTTGGGTTTTGAAAAGAAGGCACAGGAAAGATTAGACAGGAATAAAGGGGCCTTATGATGTTGAATCGGGGCCCATTGCGTCAGAAAAAGCAAGCGGAGATGTTGGGTTTTGAAAAGAAGGCACAGGAAAGATTAGACAGGAATAAAGGGGCCTTATGATGTTGAATCGGGGCCCATTGCGTAAGAAAAAGTAACCGGAGATGTTGGGTTCTGAAAGTATGATTTACCAAGCCACGCGCCATCATATTGCATCCGATATCAGTGCTGCCAATCAACCCAATTGCCCTATTACACCTGGAACTTCGGATAGGTTACATCGCATTCGATATCAGTACTGCCACCCACACGAACATTATCGTCACGCGTATAATAATTACAAGCAAACCCACGTACCGTTTTCCCAAAAGCCAACATTATATTTGAAACACCCGCTGGGTTACGTTGCGTCCGATATCAGTAGTGCCACCCACACGAACATTACCGGTGCGCGTCTAACCTTAATTCCACTCACTTCCTTCGATTAAGACATAAAACCACTTCGATTCTCGAGCTGATGTGTCTTCCCATAATCGATCTCTCATGGGGGAACGTGTCGTTGTCAAAATACCTTGTCGCCTAACGAAAGACACTGATCTTTAAATATCCGTCTGGTGTAACGGGTGGCGTGGAGGGTGAAGGAGGGAAAAAAAGAAGCGTAAGGGTCGTTCCTGAGAGGGTGGTCTCTTAATCCCTCCATTTCGGATTGTGTTTATTGGATCGTGTAACGACAGCTCGTTGGGGATGCTCTAAAAATAAGGACGGCTCAATCAACGTCTGAACATTAACGCGCAACACATCCCCCGGAGAAAATGTCAGCCTCGTCTCGATGGATGATGCCTCCGATATCCAGTCAATTATCATATTTTACTGTTATTTTACATCGTAATAAATAATGGGGTTAAACGTCCTTTTATCGATGGACTTTTTATCGCGGTATTCCTTAATCGAGCTGTTATGGAGTCTCATTTGGTATAAGTTATTATTATCATTGTATATGAGACATATTTATATTATATTATAGATAGTACTTATTATATATATTGTATGCATATCATATTCTTATATAATTTTTTACTTAGACATATAAAGTCTAATAAATTGTACCGCATAATATAGTTATTACGAAAGTATAAATAATATAAAATTTATATACACAAGAAAGACATAATATCATCGTAATAATAATAAAATGTTATTACTCTTTGTTCTTCAAGCAGTGAGATATTAATATACGAAAAATATGAAGCAGTATGTATTAAGTTCCAAAAGTGGGCCAAATTATTTCGAACATAATTCAAGAATAAATATGTAGATTACGCGGAATTCCTCCAAGAATCATATGCCAGAAAAACAGAGTGCGGGAATTGAATCAACTAATAAATCAGAAATGAAGAATTGAATCAATTACACGACAATTATAATCAATTATTCCAAGAATGATGTGCCGGTAAAACAGAATAAGAGAATCGAATCAACTTATCAGAAGTTATCTCATACCGGGTATCCTTTCAGTAGTCTGACGTCCCAGCAGGCTGCTTTGTCCTGATCCTTTTCCTTCCATTTTGCTAATCCAGTATTAAACTTTCCCTCCGCACTGTCTTCCACCAATCCTGGGGCTTACAGCCGCTGAGCCCGCTGTATTAAACCTTCCTTAGTCACCTTGTTCCTGATCCTCGACACCTTTAATCCATCGACAGGCTTTTCTCTCATTTCTCATCCGTCGTTCTTTTCACGACCCGACACTTAAGGCCGGTTTCATCAAATTTCGATCAAATCATTGCTTTTATGTTCTTCATACCTCACTGAATCACTTACTGGAGTCTCTGGGTCATTTAGAACTTGGCAGTTGGCACCAGTGACGTAACAGGCGGGCATTTAGTATTTAGAGTTCAACTGTTTTTGTTTAACCCTTCTAGTGCCTTCGTTTTGTCTATGGACGATATGATATTTCTATTGAAAATACGCGGTTTTGAAGATGTTTATTAAAATTGATAAGAAAGAGACGAATTATTCGGCTGACAAATGTCGAACATTTGGAGAAGGCAGAATATTTGTTGAAAGTATTTCTGGGAAAGATTCGATTGATAATCGATTCTCATAATTGATTCGATTAATAATCGATTCTCATAATTGATTCGATTGACTCGATTGATAATCGATTCTCCTGATTCGATTGACTCGATTGATAATCGATTCTCCTGATTCGATTGACTCGATTGATAATCGATTCTCCTGATTCGATTGACTCGATTGATAATCGATTCTCATAATTGATTCTCATAATTGATTCGATAGACTCGATTGATAAGGGCCGATATTTCGGGTTTTGGATATTAAAAAAGTTAATAAAAGGACACCCCTTTCTCTTTAAGATCGAATAAAATTCATGTGCTTTTCTTCAAAATCCAATAATACCTAGACTTGGCTTCTCCAACGTAATGGGCCCGGTTCATTACCAGATTCTGTGAATAAGGCCCAATGATAATTTAAAGTTTCAGAAAGATGGCGCTTGCGACGTACCTCCTATTTCATTAAAAACTAATATTAACAAATACAGGTAGAATCGGAAAATCCCTATATAATATACAACTGAAATAATACTAAATATAGAGGGTGATTCAAAACATATACAAATACCACGTGACTCTACGTAACCACCCGTTTCTAGTGCACTTTTCGGGAATCTAACCTCAATTCATTTCGAGAACTTTAACATCGCGTATCAACATAAACGGTTTTGTGACGTTATACCTTCCAACTATTCGACCCTTTTAATTATCAATTATGATACAATCGAGCATAAAGATGTTTTCTTTCCTAATTACAGCTTTTAAGCTCGATCGTGGTGGTTGGTGGAACCAACGTGGCGGGTGTTTTAACCCATCATCCCCGAGAACTCGCGCAAAGGCAGGCATTCCTGGAAACCAGACAATGTGTCGAAGCCCGATTGACCACGCAACGAGAAAACCAGCAACAGGTACGTAAAATATTAATGAAACCTGAACACCGGAAATCGGTTGGTATCTCATTCACTGGAAAGTCTTTAGCTTGAAATTGATTATTAAGCAGTGGATTACACTAGGGATGTTAGATTTCGATACGATTCACCAAAAGATCGATTCTTCCGAAAATCGAAAACCGATTTTCGAAGACCAATTTGTGTTTCTCTTGGAATAATTCAACATTTCATATTATCCGAGCTAATATATTGATTTGCCGGAACATTTTAGTAACTAGGTTATGTCTCCCGAGAGATAAAAGGGTTAAAAGTCCCTAGTCTAACCTGACGTACTTTCTTTCCGGATGTCTGTGGTACACGACAGTGCTTTTAACGCCGAAAATTAGATACGCTTTGCAATGTTCGTTTCGGTGTCAACGAATAATCTTCTTCGAAGAAAGAAAGTCGCTAGGAATACTTGGCCTAGGAAATGTAAAATGTCAAGGTTGGTATTAGATGATGTGATTTCCTTCGGTCGACGAAGAGGAAGATGAGACTCTAAGCACGGAAACGAAGTTCATTTCAGGAAAACTAATTTTCGCGCGATACAAAAGGGTCGATTCTGTTTGCCGAGGAAAACCGCATAAATTTCGTTACCTTTTCAAAATAACCGACGAAAGTCATAGCGAGTTTCTGCTGTCAGATTTGTTCCGCTTTGAAAATCTACCGCGATATAACGCTACAAAAATAAAGTGACTTTTAGAATAAATGACGACGTGGAATTTTCAATCGACCAAGTATTTGAAGAAGATTGAAATTCTTGAAGGATACCTTCGCCACGAGTGCCTTCTTTTCAGAACCCGACAATATTGTAGGATATATGATATATTTCTGCAGATATCGATTAAAATCATAATACATTTCTACGTGTAAAATTAGGGAAATTTGTCAGCACAGAACTGTGACAATTTTGAAAAAGTTTGAGCTCAGGAATGTCATATATGTGAATATCTTGTGCTCAGAAATATCAATTTTGAAAAGCTTTGAGCTCAGAAGTGTCACAATTTTGAAAAACTGAGCTCAGAAATGTAAAAAATGTGGCAATTCTTGTGCTCAGAAATGTCAATTTAGAAAAGCTTTGAGCTCAGGAATGTCAATTTTGAAAAGTTTTGAGCCAAGGAATGTCATGTTTGAAAAGCTTTGAGCTCAGGAATGTCAATATTGATCTACTTTGAGCCCAGAAATGTCAATTTTGAAGAGCTTTGAGCACAGGAATGTCACTTTTGAAGAGCTTTGAGCCCAGAAATGTCAATTTTGAAAAGCTTTGAACCCAGAAATGTCAATTTAGAAAAGCTTTGAGCCCAGGAATGTCACTTTTGAAAAGCTTTGAACCCAGAAATGTCAATTTAGAAAAGCTTTGAACCCAGAAATGTCAATTTAGAAAAGCTTTGAGCCCAGGAATGTCAATTTAGAAAAGCTTTGAGCCCAGGCATGTCACTTTTGAACAGCTTTGAGCCCAGGAATGTCACTTTTGAAAAGCTTTGAGCCCAGGAATGTCAAATTTGACAAACTTAGCACTATCAATTATCATCTCGAATAATAATTACGCTTCGAATTACTCCAAAATTAATTAGAGACTTGACGGGATTAATCGCAGATAAAATAATCTGGGCAACCATCGACACTCGGAACAAGGCTTTGTCGGTGTTGTTCAGTAATTAATGGTTTTGTTAATTATCTACGAGGGGCTCGATGTGCAGGTGTTTAGAATCAAACTCCACTGAAATTCGCCGGTATATCATCGGGCAGATATCAAATATTATAATACGACGGTTTGATAACACCAGTAGTTCGATAACAATAGAATCCATTGTTCAAACATCACGGATCACGAAACAGAATCTCAATGAACGGTAATTAATTTATTTGATAACTCACCGATTAATATTCCATTGAACCATACATTGTATACACACTTAATTGTATATTATTGCGACATAATTTTGTTTATTTCCTTCATAATTTCTTCTTACTTAATATTTCAGTTTAAACAACGTTTTTAAGTACCGAACAATTCAACATGGAGGTTAGGTTTGGGTTTGCCCTTAAAAAGCAGACCCATCGGAAGAATAAGAGTTCCAAGTTAGGTTATGTACGATAAAAAAGATTCGACACCAACTAGAATTGAAAGGAATTCAAGTTTCTCTAAATAATTACAATTGTTCTTGTTACATGTATAATTTTTGCGCGGGAGTTTCACCCCTTTAAACCGACATTCCGCAGAATAAAGAAATACGTGTTCCTTCGTTTTTTGTGTACTAGAATCAAACATATGCGAAAGAAATAGAAGGTTGGATTTCCGTGTTAACGCAGGGCGATGTGAAACACGTAGGGCTTGTCGGGACATTAAGCTCGACGTAGTGTCTAGGGACATAAATCGCGGTCAACATTGTCAATGGTACCATTAAGCCGCCATTATTCACGCATATTGCTAGACGCGACGATTAAACGTACATTCGAACCCACTGACTGTCTATCTGGTTTATGGTCGCCATTACCACTGCGCTGTTAACACATTGCCGGACTGACGTTTCATTGCTAAATATCAGATGCGTGTATGATGTTTCAATGAGATTTTCAAGAACGTAGTATAAACATAATTAATTCTATAGCACACAATTTTCGGGTCTGACGACCCACACGTTTTCAAAAAAGGGGTTTAAAATGAGACGCGATTTCCATATATTTATGCATTTGTCACTTTACAGTTTGAAGGCAGTGAAACGCATAATGCACCTGGCTTACAGTAGGGATGTTCGATTCCGATTCGATTCTTCAGAAGATTGATTTATCGATTATCACTTATCTCATTATATTAAAATCGATTCTCATTATTCGATTCATAATCGATTCGATTGATTCGATTCATAATCGATTCGATTGATTCGATTTATAATCGATTCGATTCATTCGATTTATAATCGATTCTCATTATTCGATTTATAATCGATTCTCATTATTCGATTCATAATTGATTCGATTGATAATCGATTCTCATAATTGATTCGATTGACTCGATTGATAATCGATTCTCATGATTCGATTCATAATTGATTCTCCTGATTCGATTAATAATCGATTCTCATAATTGATTCGATTGACTCGATTGATAATCGATTCTCATGATTCGATTCATAATTGATTCTCATGATTCGATTGATAATCGATTAACAATCGATTCTCATAATTCATTCGATTGATAATCGATTCTCATTATTCGACTGATAATCAATTAATAATCGATTCTCATAATTGATTCGATTGACTCGATTGATAATCGATTCTCATAATTGATTCAATTGACTCGATTGATAATCGATTCTCATAATTGATTCGATTGACTCGATTGATAATCGATTCTCATGATTCAATTCATAATTGATTCTCCTGATTCGATTGATAATCGATTCTCATAATTGATTCGATTGACTCGACTGATAATCGATTCTCATGATTCGATCGAAAATCGATTCTTCAAAGAGAATCGACCATCTCCAGATTACATCGCGCAGAACCGAATTCCGCTGAACACCAGTGTTACCAAATTTCAGTAAATATGAATAAATTTACTCACTAATAACTACTTAAAAAAGAATCTATAATATCCAGAATACAAAACCACGTAATATCAGACATTTTAATAGACAATTGATCACCAACAGCTTAATTCTTAATTCTTAATTCTTAATTCTTTTACATCTCTCGACTAAAGAAAATTAAATTCATTCTTACGAGTCTTTTCTCCAAGAAACCTTTAATTTCTTCGAACACATCGGACTTCCTTTGAATGCGACTTCGATTACGCTTTCCCGACGATACGATGCCGATACTTTTTATTTTCTCTTTTTCCAGTTGTCTGCTTCCAAGAAAATCTATGAAAAGTCTTTCCTTGAAAAGCGTCGCTTCGCTGTTTTTCCACAGAGAAGCTTTACTTGGATCTCCTTCGCTGCGACCTTATATTAAGTCGCGTTTTCAGAATTACGATATTCGATCGTAGCATTCCGGAAAAATCTCCAAATATATCCAGAATGAAATGCAGATATATTAGTTTCAA
The DNA here is from genome assembly GCA_910591585.2 of Nysson spinosus. NCBI lineage: Eukaryota > Metazoa > Arthropoda > Insecta > Hymenoptera > Crabronidae > Nysson > Nysson spinosus. The sequence continues at coordinate 2,318,764 of OU342844.1, read as the reverse complement.
TAATGATTTTGATCTGAATAAAATTACCTCAAACAATATAGTAATATTACTTAATAATATTTATTCTGAAATGATTACTTTACATAAGAATATTCATATTATTATTAACCACATCATTTTCCAATTAACATCATAAATAATAATATTATTATTGTATTACATGAATAAAAATGTTTATTATATTATTGTATTATATTATCGCGATAATTTGAAAATTGGTAGAAAACAATGATCTCAAATTAATCAAACTGTGTGCTTAATTAAAACAATTAATTAACGACAAAGATAGTTTACTTTTGGCAACGATTTTTATTAGTTTGTTTAATTATAGCAACAAGAATTGTTTAAATAAGTGCTCCGGAGACCATGCCTTCTAAAGATACTAACATTGTACTGCAATCAGCTTAACATTAATGCTGATTGGATGTCAACAATGAGCCATTGTTAATTAAACAAATAGTTACGTGCACCACGGAGAGCAAAGAATATCCTTTCATCCGGTAATGCACGCCATAATGCTTCGAACAGCAATTCCATTGGCTGTTGGATGAATGCCTCCAGAATGGTAACACAAATCACGACAAGTTATGCTAACAATACTTGTTTTCTTGCAATTTTAAGGGTTTTTCAATCAGAAAATGTCAGAACATACAAAAGCTAGTTGTAACTTACTTTTGAATTTGTTTCGAAATGCAACAATCGACTATCGAAATCTTGGAATCCAGCCTTATTTATTTTATGTCACGTGACTCCACTGCAGATCGAATATGGCGTCCCTCTTTTATTCGAATTTCGAGCGCTTTTAAATTAGAAAATGTCAGAAGATACCAAAGCTAGTTGTAACTTACTTTTGAATTTGTTTCGAAATGCAACAATCGACTATCGAAAACTTGGAATCCAGCCTTATTTATTTTATGTCACGTGACTCAACTGCAGATCCAATATGGCGTCCCTCTTTTATTCGAATTTCGAGTGTTTTTAAATTAGGTTTAAATTATGGTTTCAACACGTGAACCACTTCAAGCATTAATTAAAGAATTCTTATAACGGCAAGTTTGTTATTACACGTCCATACTTTGCAAAATATTGGCATAAACCGAACTATAGTTCGATTGACAAACAAATGAGTCGTTTTTGACTCGTAATTGTCACAATTATTAATCGCATTAATTAGATTAGATTATAATTGTCGCAATTATTAATCGCATTAATTAGATTAGATTATAATTGTCGCAATTATTAATCGCATTAATTAGATTATATTAGAATTGTCGCAATTATTAATCGCATTAATTAGATTATATTAGAATTGTCGCAATTATTAATCGCATTAATTAGATTAGATTAGAATTGTCGCAATTATTAATCGCATTAATTAGATTAGATTATAATTGTTGCAATTATTAATCGCATTAATTAGATTAGATTATAATTGTCGCAATTATTAATCGCATTAATTAGATTAGATTAGAATTGTCGCAATTATTAATCGCATTAATTAGATTATATTAGAATTGTCGCAATTATTAATCGCATTAATTAGATTAGATGATAATTGTCGCAATTATTAATCGCATTAATTAGATTAGATTAGAATTGTCGCAATTATTAATCGCATTAATTAGATTAGATTAGAATTGTCGCAATTATTAATCGCATTAATTAGATTAGATTAGAATTGTCGCAATTATTAATAGCATTAAATAGATTAGATTAGAATTGTCGCAATTATTAATCGCATTAATTAGATTAGATTAGAATTGTCGCAATTATTAATCGCATTAATAAGATTAGATTAGAATTGTCGCAATTATTAATCGCATTAATAAGATTAGATTAGAATTGTCGCAATTATTAATCGCATTAATTAGATTATAATTGTACATAAATATACTATAATTATACGACTAATAATTACAGATCATTATTTATCAAGATAAATAAATAGGCAAGAACCACTCGTACATCATTTCCTTCACATATTTCGTGTATTTTTTAAGCAATTTCGAGTATATTTGAAGCAATTTCGAGGTTTGCAAGCTCGACACTAATTCAATTGATGCAGCGAGCTTCTATCGGGTGGGTTTCGAAGATAAACAAGCAAGCTCGGACAACGGCCGATTATTATCAGAGGCGGTCACGCTTCCACAATTAAGCTCACAATGGATCTTGTTGCGGGTTGAACGTTCCCCGGAGTTATAAGTGATCATCGATAAGCCTTATCTTTAATGGATTTCCGGCGTTTCCTAACAATCGCTTTCGCACGACTATCCGAACCACCCAAAACCACGGACTGGAATATCAAATGTGGCAACCCCGAAGCGCCATGTTACATTTCTATGCAAAGACTTTTCAACCTATTATGCTCTAAACAGTTGATTTTCTAAACTGACAACATATTTATATCTGGACAATTGCTGTAACATATTTCTTCACCGATGAATAAAATAATCTCGGTTGATATGAAAGCTTTTGATATGAAAACGAGCTTCCGAAAGCTTGCAGCTCATAATAGAAAGCATAAATTTAATTTATGTTCACACGAGTTTGAAAAGGGAACATTTAACTTGTCCTTTAAATATTCTACAATTCAGTTTCCATACCGAGCTTTCGCGAGCTTACAGCTCTAATAATATAAATTCCATCTCTAATTTGTACCTAAATTAGCATGAAAAACATAACGATATTTACCTTCTGCTTTAATTACCTCACATATCGTTTTCAAAGCGAGCTTTCGAAAGCTTGCAGCTCATAATAGAAACCATCACTTTAATTACATTTACACGACTATGAAAACAGACATTTATCTCGTCCCTTAAATGTCGAATAAGTTGGTATCTATAGCGAGCTTTCGGAAGCTTGCACTGCCCAATTGTACTTCCACATCTTGTTTATATTCGAGCTAATCGAAGAACAGATTTCAATTTTCCATTCATTTTCGAATTGCTTTGTTCCAAGGTGAGCTTTCGAAAGCTTGCACTGCCCAATTACACTTCCAAGTCTCGTTTATATTCAAACTAATCGAAGAACAGATTTCAATGTTCCATTCATTTTCGAATGGTGCTTTGTTCCAAAGTGAGCTTTCGAAAGCTTGCAGCTGATAATGGAAACCATAGTTTTAATTTACGTTTACACGATTATGAAAACGGATATTTAACTTGTCCCTTAAATGTCGAATAAGTCAATCTCTATAGTGAGCTTTCGAAAGCTTGCCGCTAATACTAGATGCTTTTATCAGTAGGCATGCATGGAGGCACGATTACGTCACAATGTCAGGGAAGTAACACGCCATTGGCTTAGAGTTTGTAACTTATCCGCGTGTCCTAACGTACACCCTGAAATTGGCTTATACCCTCCTAAGTCTACTACATTGTCAAGGATGTCGTCCACGTTGTACGGCAACCCGTGTAAGCTTTCAACGTTTACAAGATTACGGCCTCCACTTGGAAACCTGCTTTACGAGCTTTGGAACGAGACCTTCTCAATTTTGGATAAACTTCGGGATTTGAACTTATTTAAGGCTTATCTTTATGAACTGCCACCACAATTCGTTCAATAAACAAGATTTCAAACTGGATACATAACCTGTTAACTGATTAGTTTCTTTATTGTGTGCTTAATTAATTCACTGTTTTCAATTTACTGTCAGTGTATCCATAAAAGTATCAGAATTACAACAATGCTTTTGTTTTTTAATGTAAATTCCATGGAAAAGGCGAATTCCTTCTTTCAGAATGTGGGATATACGTGACTTTGTACAAAAATTTTCTTTTATAAAAACTTGTCCAAGAAACCTTTATCTTCTTTGAATACGTTCGATATTTTTTAAACATACTTCTTTTTTTATTTCTTTGTCACTATTTGTTTCTCTCGAAGAATGTACCAAAATGTGCCGTACATTTATCATCGACTTAATATTTATAATTTATTTGTTTATTTACGGGCATCACCCTTTGATGGATGCAGAGAAAATTCCAGAAAGAAAAAATAATAAAAATCATATTAATAGCAATAGTAATAAGATCATATAGAATAACGGGAAATTGCAAATAAGTAATAATGATTCATTGTAAACAATTGAGTGCAATGGAATGTTGATGGCGCGCAGCAACCAATTGCGGTAGGAAACGTCGGGTATCATTAGTAATCAATTTATCGCAAACCAGATTGGCCGCGGAGGTTCATTGTAATTTCAAATTCGCGTGCGATTCGCACGCAGCAACATGGCGGGCATCTCGAATCCACAGTAGACTCGGGGCGAACTAATTCATCCGAAACTTCCTGCATATCCCGTTGGAATTGTCGGCCCTTGAATATTTTATATCCTAGAACTACCGTGAACCGGATATCTCTCCTCCGGGTCTCGATTGCAATCGAAAATATCGCTCGATGAATTGAAATATGAACAACCGCGGAGATTGATACCTGGATATCAATTATTGAACAGCTTTCCGGTAAATATTCCAGCTGCTGTTTGTTTAATGTAAACTTTTCAGTGATATTCGAAAAAATTCATTTCCGGATCATATTTCTGCGATATTGGCGACGGCAAATATGATCTGCGTTTACCCTGGAAACGCAAAATGGTGTCCCACGGTTACTAAATCTGGGATCATCGCGACCGCCATTTTTTTCAGAACCCTACGTCACTGTTGAAACCTCACGAATGATCTCTCGTGACGTTCTGAGTTTAGATTTGATATATGATACCCGGGGACATCTTGTTCGCATTTATCATCTTGCAGGCGTATGTTTTTTTTTCGAAAAACCCAAGAGAATCCCTAAATCAACATTGAAAACATTATCCGAAACACGTCGCGCAGGATTCGCTTGGAATTATACCTAAATATAGCTGGTTGTATTCACAGAAGGACGTGGATGTTGGTCGTTTCGATTAGAGGTTAAGGTTGAATCCACTGGCATACCCTTAGGCCCCCCCCCCCTTTCATGAATCACACGAATTTCTAGCGTTCGCCGGAGCGCGCGTTAAATTCCCTAGGGTCCGATATAGGTATACGCGTTCCATGAAATTCGGGGTTTCAGGTAATTTCAGAGTTAATACTGTATCTATTCGCTGCAATGGATCTTATGGGAGAATAATGATACACTGAAACCTGATGGATGGATGTGTTCCAATGATTAGTTGTAAACCCGCCAAAATAACATCAATCTAGCGCTGCATTGAAAGAAATAAAGCTGTTACGGGTTGCTCTGATATGCAAATTTCATAAGTCACACTATTCAGCTCTAAAAGAAGCTCCAGAGTCTATTGGCACTGTTAGTTTCTGGAAAGAAGTTACTTGGGTCTTTTAGAGAAGAGGGGATCCAATATATGACTAAGGAAAGACCGCATGCGACATCTACGTCACGCGTGACTTCATTCCAGGGTCAATCAGTGCTACCAATCTCCAAAAGAAGCTCCAGAGTCCATTGGCACTGTTAGTTTCTGGAAAGAAGTCACTTGGGTCTTTTAGAGAAGAGGGGATCCAATATATGACTAAGGAAAGACCGCATGCGACATCTACGTCACGCGTGACTTCATTCCAGGGTCAATCAGTGCTACCAATCTCCAAAAGAAGCTTCAGAGTCCATTGGCACTGTTAGTTTCTGGAAAGAAGTCACTTGGGTCTTTTAGAGAAGAGGGGATCCAATATATGACTAAGGAAAGACCGCATGCGACATCTACGTCACGCGTGACTTCTTTCCAGGGCCAATCAGTGCTACCAATCTCTAAAAGAAGCTCCAGAGTCTATTGGCACTATTAGTTTCTGGAAAGAAGTCACTTGGGTCTTTTAGAGAAGAGGGGGTCTAATATATGACTAAGGAAAGACCGCATGCGACATCTACGTCACGCGTGACTTCATTCCAGGGTCAATCAGTGCTACCAATCTCCAAAAGAAGCTCCAGAGTCCATTGGCACTGTTACTTTCTGGAAAGAAGTCACTTGGGTCTTTTAGAGAAGAGGGGATCCAATATATGACTAAGGAAAGACCGCATGCGACATCTACGTCACGCGTGACTTCTTTCCAGGGCCAATCAGTGCTACCAATCTCCAAAAGAAGCTCCAGAGTCCATTGGCACTATTAGTTTCTGGAAAGAAGTCACTTGGGTCTTTTAGAGAAGAGGGGATCCAATATATGACTAAGGAAAGACCGCATGCGACATCTACGTCACGCGTGACTTCTTTCCAGGGCCAATCAGTGCTACCAATCTCCAAAAGAAATTGTAGCGTCCATCAACCCTATTAACTTCTGGAAGGAAGTCACTAGTGACGTAGCAGTCACGTGACACCTCTCATTAACAACGCAAAGTAATACTGCTAATGTTTCTGAGAGAACATCCAAGTGACTTCTTTCCAGAATGCAAGGCACTTTGAACTGCGTTGAAAATAAAGTGCATTGTTCACTCGTTTTGCAAAGTAACAAAGAATTCTTTGTGACTTCTTTCAGGAACGGCTTCTATTGAGCGTGCTACCAAGGCACGTAGCCATGGAGATGAAGGCCGACATAGCCGGGAAGCCAAAGGATTCCATGTTTCACAAAATTTATATCCAGAGGCACGAGAATGTCAGGTGCGTATTGGTCAGATATCTTGGAATCTAATACGTGGCAATGAATGCACCGAATACTAACTCTCATTATACACTTCCGCTCATAAGTACACGCGCGCGCGTGCGCACTCTCCGGAAGTTGTTGCATTTGAAAGTAGAGTGCCATCTAGAGATATCTTGGAATATACGCACTTTGAAAAGTATTTATTAAAATCAACGTATCTTTTCTAAGAATAAAGTTTGGAACATTTTCTTAGCTCAGAAATGTCAAAAATGTCGGCTTTTCGGTTCTGAAAAATCGAAATATCAAGGCATATGTGGACAAAGATGGCGGAGCTGATATGTCGGTTCAAGGCATTTGGAACAAAGATGGCGGAGCTGATATGTCGGTTCAAGGCATTTGGAACAAAGATGGCGGCGACGATATTAAGGCTCGAGGCATTTGAAACAAAAATGGCAGAGCGGATACTACAGCTTTTGTTAAATAAAAGGATTGTTAGCTGAAAAATGTCAAAATGTTGAAATTCCAAGATATTTATTAGTATACAAATATACTAATTGTAAGATCAATATTTCGAAAAATAAAGCGTGACAAATTTTTCATCTTGGAAATATCAAAAGTCTCAGTTCAGGAATGCCAAAATTTCAGGCAAAACTAAGAAAAGCCGAAACTTCTACTAATATATTTATCAAGATCCACATATTTGATCGCAAAACAAAATCTGGAAAACTGTTCAGTTCAGAAATATCGGTTGAAAGCATTTGCAACAAAGATGGCGGAGCCGATATTCCAATTTAAGGGTATTCAGAAGGTGTTCAAAGATTATGAATCATCAAATTTGATTCGATATTATCGTAGTTTTTTTTACACATAAATGGTTGTTCCTAAATGTTGGTACGCCTTTAGGGTTTCGGAACGATGCCGGTGGGCGAATACTTATGAGCGGAAGTGTACCGGTACCACGTAAGCTTATTAAGTCACGTATCCGGTATTGGACGTGTACACTCCGGTAATCATGAATTCAAATTACTGCCGTTATTACATTCCCATGCACATGTCATGGCGACAAATACGGAATTACTGGCTGTGTATCACTGTTTGCATTCGGAATTCTAACGATTGATTCGAAATGAATAGATCAGCGTTTTTATTATAATATAATACAGCAGACTCCCGTATAACGCGGTTAATACGTTACACGCTATATGAATTCGCGTTACAGAAAATCGTGCTGTACAGCAATGTTTCGCGTATAATGTGCATAATCCAAAGGAACATGTTTGAAATGATTATTGCTATGCCAACTTTGATTTTATATGTTTTATAAAATAGGAAAGTATATGAAAAATAAATGGCATATATACGATGAAGAAAACAATCGAATGCTCAACTAAAGCAGATTTCATTCTTGAATCAGGTAATTCCTGTGTTTTATTGTTTGCCGCGTTGTACGAAGAATCGCGTTATGTGGAAACGGGCAGTTTATTTATTAAGTGGTTGCAATATCTTTGGCGCGTTATAGGTATTCGCGTTGTAAGAACTCGCGTTATACGAATTCGGGATGAAAGAACTAGCGTTATTGGAATTCGTGTTGTAAGGACTCGCCTTATAGGAATTCGCGTAGTAAGAACTGGCGTTGTAAAAACTTGTGTTATAGGAATTCGCGTTGTAAGAAGTCGCCTTATAGGAATTCGGGTTGTAAGAACTCGCCTTATAGGAATTCGCGTTATAGAAATTCGCGTTATAGAAATTCGCGTTGTAAGAACTCGCGTTGTAGAAATTCGCGTTGTAAGAACTCGCCTTATAGGAATTCGCGTTGTAAGAACTCGCGTTATAGAAATTCGCGTTGTAAGAACTCGCCTTATAGGAATTCGCGTTGTAAGAACTCGCGTTATAGAAATTCGTGTTGTAAGGACTCGCCTTATAGGAATTCGCGTAGTAAGAACTCGCGTTGTAAAAACTTGTGTTATAGGAATTCGCGTTGTAAGAAGTCGCCTTATAGGAATTCGGGTTGTAAGAACTCGCCTTATAGGAATTCGCGTTATAGAAATTCGCGTTGTAAGAACTCGCGTTGTAGAAATTCGCGTTGTAAGAACTCGCCTTATAGGAATTGGCGTTGTAAGAACTCGCGTTATAGAAATTCGCGTTGTAAGAACTCGCCTTATAGAAATTCGCGTTGTAAGAACTGGAGAACGGAAGTCTACTGTAGTTTCGTATAATTTCAGAATTCGCTAATAATTTCGTAGTAAATTACATTAACTAATTATTTATTAATGAATAACTGTAATCATTAAGAGTTCTGTAATGAATAACGCCAGTTAGTAATTTAATAATACATATCCTGAGTTAACAATTTCATAAACAACAAATAGTCAACAATTTTATAACAATTAACTGCAGTTAATAATTTCATAATAGATAGATTTAGTTAACAATTTGATAATGAATAGCTGATTATTAGAATATTAAATAATATTTCAGAAATTAACATCAAAACTTTTCAAAAGAAATGGATTTATTGAGCAAATTTATTTATTAAGAAATTGATTATGTTACGCTTTCGATGTAAATTCATTTATTGCGTAACACTTTCAATGTAACGTAATTCATTAAATAACACTTTCAATGTAACGTAATTAATTAAATAACACTTTCAACGTAATTTAATTAATTGAATAACGCTTTCCATGTAAACCCGTGGAATTCAAAATGAAAGAAATTCCATTAAAGTTGAACAATCGGATAAATCGAGCATTCGAATCATAATCGAAGTATTTTCTGCTGGAATCATTCACGCGTTCACGCGACTACATGGAAGATCAATTAAATCCATTTCCCGCGCTTCTTTTGTTACATCATCGTTCGCTTGGCTGGTTTATTCGGCCATGTTGGTTCCATTGAATTCACGAAAAAATGGAATTTCCACTTTTCGATTCGTAACACCTTTACGTTAATACTACTGTTGGCTTCCGGAAAGAAGGCACGCGTTAACACTAGAACTAGCAAAGCAGTCAGAATGCTGGGTTATTTAAATATATTTTATTGTTACAAATATTATATAATAATAAGGAACAGAATTTCCTTCACAGACAGTGTTTTCTTTCTATTCGCAGCATCCTATTCGCGGATATTTGCGGATTCACATCCCTTTCCGACCAATGCACTGCCGAGGAGGTCGTAAGATTGTTAAACAAATTGTTCGCATGGTAAGAACAAAGTTTTACTATTTTCTTCCTTTTTTTAGTGTAAGTCTGCCTTACTTCTTCAAATATTTGTAATAACTCAAGAATACAATGATAATACTAATAATGATGGCAATATAAAATAATAATCGATATATTAGTGTGCCATACGAGCTCGAAATTGAATCTAGTATTATTATTATTAGTATTATCGATATTCCATACGGCCATATTAAAGTCTATTATGCTAACAGTAATATTCTAGTTTCATATAAAATAGTAATATACTAAATATATTATATTACTTTCATATATGTATATTAATATATTATATCATAAATAATATGTGTATAATGTGGTGGAAAATAATATAATTCTCTCAACAATGCTGCTATCCGCTAACAAAGTTACAGGACACTATTACACGCGCAATGTTATTCAACGCGTTCGCAACCAACTACTCACACAAACACACCTACGAAGAGAGAGAGAGAGAGGGGGGGGGGAGGGAGAAGCAGATATAGAGACAGTGAAAGTGAGAGAAAGAGGGAAATGGCAGGTCGAAGTGCAAATGCAATACAGTGGCAGCTGATAGTCTAATTTTCGAGAGGCGGGAATTGATGTGCTAATACAGTGGCTTCCGGTGATTAGAGCCGAGTTGGGAAATCCAAATTTGATCCTACAAACATGGTTAATTCTATTAAGGAAGATTGGCTTTCGCCACCCTCCAACCATGCATCCTCCCCCCCAATCCCTCGTCCACTCTTCTCTGTCCACCCCCTCAAATTTGACCACACACTGCCCCTTTATTGCATTCCCCTCGCTGATGTTCTTCCCGAACGCCAATTAACTTTCCCGTTCATTATGTTCGTTCAAGTAAACTGCGGGACAATCTTTCCTCCCAAATACTATTTTTGGAGGGATTTCAGTGGCAACACTGTAAATTCAATTAAACCGTGCTCGGACTAAAGCTACTCGCAGAAACGGCAACGCTGCTTATTTTTTAACACATGAAATCTTGTTGCTATTTGTTTCTGATAGTGGCAACATTGTAAACTCAATTAAACCGTGCTTATCCTCGAGTTACTTCGCAAGAAGATTTAAGTACGTCGAGTTCTGTTTTATTTCATTTTTCTACCGTTTTTTACCTGCAAGTAGAAAACGACTTTCTTTATTCAATAATGCATCCTCCATTTTGTATCATAATAGTTTCTATCTTTCGGACAGCTTCGTAATTCTCCTGTTCATAAAAATCCCTATATTTCCCCAAAGAACTGACGCAAACCGCACGAACTTTCTGACCAAAACCAGTGATCATTTATTAAATATGATATAAAATATTTCCAGGCAAACTTCAGACATTTTAAGATGAAAATATCTTACTGGAGAATATTTGGTTTTGTTTTAGGTTCGATACTTTGGCAGCTGAGCACCACTGTCTCAGAATAAAGCTTCTTGGTGACTGTTACTACTGCGTTTCCGGTCTGCCGGAGCCGAGGCCCGATCACGCTCACTGCTGCGTAGAAATGGGTCTCGATATGATTAGCGCCATTACGTGAGTTTCGAAAAAAGTTTCCCCCAGAAAAAAAAAACCCTATACATGAAACACTCGCATTAAGACATTAAGGCACTCGAAGCAGTTCGTTAAACTAATATTTCTTTCGCTTGAGGATACTCGATTTCTTTGTTTGCCGACTCATCGTGCCATAAAATATACTGTTGGGTTCAGGAAAGAAGGCACACGGTGACTTTATGTGCGAACATTCAAGTTACATAACCTAGAAATTGTTTCGTAATATTAATTGTATCGAAAGGATCCCTGCAGTACTTGAATTTCGTAATAATAAATAAATAAATGTCCCCGAGAATTGCAACATTCTTCAAACATTATTAATTCTATTATAAAAAGCTCTGCTGTGCTTAAAAGTCCTTTATTCACTTAAAATTGCTTAATTTACTTCGCGGAAAATATTATTGCACTAAATTTGTTAAGAAGATTCCATTTCCATTTTCACCGCAAGAGTGAGGTTATATATGGCGCCACTGACGTAAGAGTCACGTGATTATACACTCCATCCACCCCGAGAATTCCCCTAGATTCCCTAGGCGTCTTCTAGTTGGAACCCACTTTACTCGAGGATCTCTTAGTTTGGCCTCTCATTTGTGAAAGTACGGAGATAAAGGAGGCAAGAAACCGATGCTCGAGGAAAGTGTTTTAAAGAGGTAAAAACGAAGTAAATGAGATAAAGGAAGCACGGCGAAGTAAGTCTCCTCAAAGCACCACAAAGAAGTCGTTCCCGTGGAACTTCCATCGTGTATTCTTATTTAGCCTCGATTCTCCTCCCCCGCTATTTTTATTGGTCGAGACTCTCTCTCGTTTTTTGCAAAACATATTCCCTCAAAGGAAGATTTCCTAGGAGAATAAAGCGCCTCTGATTGAAGTCGCATACCCTTCGAGAACCTTCCCACAACAAACTCCAATCGTGTCGCGGAATATAAGATGAAAACTCTATTTTTAGTTTCCTTCGGAAATATTATCGATACAAATATAACCTACTTTATTTGGAATATTTCTTCCAAACGATTCCCCGTCGGAAAACATGGCAGATGAAACCGTTAGAAGAAGAGTATAGCGCAAAGGCGTGGAGGGGAGAGATAAAGAAGTCAGTGGGTGGCAGTAAACGACAGAAAGAAAAGAATAAGACTCGCAACGAGGTTATTTTACAGAGATAATCATAAAACGCTCCCAAACTGGGAATATTAAATATACAATAATATAAACTGATATCGATCTACAACCGATATTATGTCTCTTCTGATGTACAGTGTGTCACAGAAGTATTGGGATACTTCTCTAGCGTTAATTCAGTGACGATTTACTTTAATCCCTGTTTTGTTACACTGAATAGATACACTAAAATAAAGTTTATATGAATGTAAACCGTAATAAACACAGCGCATATAAAAAACAGCTAAGTACGAGTTGAAATAATCATTTTGGAATTCGTGTCCTAAAAACAGTAGGAATCCTTTGAAGTCAAGAATTAGAGTGGGGGAGGCACGAATACGTATTTACTTACATTTTCTCACAGTATTTCATAAATATATAAATTATCAAAGATAACAATAAAAGATTAACGCAAAAATCTCGTTTGTAAATCAGGCTTTATCGCGAGGTGGGTGCAGTGAATGTGAACATGCGGGTGGGAATCCACACTGGCAGAGTTCACTGTGGGGTTCTCGGACTAAGGAAGTGGCAATTCGATGTTTGGAGCAATGATGTAACCCTCGCGAACTACATGGAAAGCGGGGGGATACCGGGGTGAGTATTTAATTGATCGTAAAACACATTCGTGGCAATCGAATCAAAGCGTAAACAGCCGCAGGTTTCTAAGGGAAAGTTTACCCAGCGGAAGCCACGGTTTGTTTCGCGTCACTGCACTTTAAGGGATTCGGGGAATTGATATTTTCAATGCGCCGCTTTTTCGTTTCAAAAGGCAAAGGGAGATTAAAAAGTTAATGTGGTGATGCATTTAATCGAGTGAATGGATGACGAATGTGATTTGCTTCGATGAATAACATGCTGTTACGAGATTTTTCACATTTTTCAATTCCATTTGTTGAAGGATAAAAATTAAGATATTGTAAGAGCTTGAAAAAAAGCAAATCGAAACACCTTTTACCATTTTGTCATACGAGCATTGGTTTGCGAGATATTAAGGTCTAAGCTTTGGGGTTTCTACTTCCAATATGGCCGATTCTGCACAGCTGATTGGTCCAATCACAGAACTATGGAGATCTGTCAATATCGCCGAATCGAAGATTTCCATAATTGATTGATTCAATTATTGCTTAATTAGGTTCAATGATCGGCAGAATCAATTATGGAGACATTCGAGTCAGCCATATTGGAAGTTAGAATTCCAAACTTCAAACGTTAATAACTTCCAAACGAAGCTATAGTTTTCAAAACCGTAAAGGACTTTTCGATTTGTTTTCTTCTAAGCTAAAACTACGTGCCACGATGCACAACTTTCGCGATACCCCGTATAACACGGTGACACTGAGATAAACGTACTTCAATCCACAACATCCGGGAGCACGTAGTGCCACAACAAATCGGTTATTTTTATAAATTTTTCAATTCCATTTGTATCAAAATATGCGAGTGAATATATTATTGCAACTTTAGAAAAGCAACGCGAAAAAGCTTACGGTTACTTTTCACCGTTGGATGATTTAATATAAGGCAATAATAATGTAATAGGAAACAATAATAATGGTGTAATATAAAATGATTTGAACCTGAAATTTGAATTCAGACGAGTGCACATTACGAAGGAAACCCTGGATTGTCTGGGAGGTTACTACGAGGTCGAAGAGGGTCACGGGGGTGAAAGGAATGCCTATCTCAAAGAGAACAATATCAAAACCTACCTAATTGTCCCAGGGGACACCTTTAAGGATAACATAAGCACTTCCGGTCTGAGGAAGGGATTCCCCGCCAACGGAAATGTGTCCAAGGAAATGAGAGTCATGGGTCACGGCTCGCAGCACGGAAAACAAACCAAGTAAGTGGAATCGTTCCAACCTTCACCAGTCGCGATTCCACTTCGATTACAAAAACAAATGAAAACAAATGAAAACAAACAAAGTAAAACATATTAATGTAATGATATTTTCATATGTAAATGCAACATTTTCAATAGAAAATTCGCATGTGCGCGATAGGTTAGGTTTCGGCGAAACAACTGAGCCGAAAAAAGACCCGGAAGACGAGGTCAACGAATACCTGATGATGGCCATCGACGCCAGGAGCATCGACCAATTACGAGCGGAGCACTGCACGCCATTTATTCTGACATTTCGGAGACCGGATGTCGAAGAAAAGGTAGCTCGCTTCATTACTTCCGTTAAAATGCCGCGCTTTCAGTAAAAAGCATCTTTAGATATGTTTTAATACTTCAAAAATATTGCTTGATTTTTTAACACAAGACACTCGTCTCCAATTTTGAATAATTATTAAAATATAAAATGGCGCTTTGCTTGAGTTTGATGTACCTCTGCTTCATATATATAACGCGCATAATTAAATCGTGCCAACAATATAAATTAATAATTAATAAGTAGATAAGGATGACAGAGTACATGTTCGGTAGTTCGAGTGTTAATTATTGATATTCGGACATTTTAATTGTTATAATATTCAAATACTCCATGTTTGTTGCTCGGAAGATTCCTTTAGCTAACATTAACTTAATATTGATATTAATTACCGATCATTTTATCAGCACTTTCATCGTCTGTTGTAGTACTCCCGCGAAAGAGACCGGATGCTTTCCGCTTATTTCGTGTGTTCCGGTTTCGTCTACATGGTTGTGGTGACCGCCATTGCGATCACTCTTTCTGGGTAATTATATTTTAAAAGCAGTTTTTTTGTTTCTTATTTTACTCGGTAGAACTACTGCAAGGCTGTTGACGACGCGGCGTCTTGGTTACCATGACAACGGGACCAATGACGAATTTAAGTCTACTGTTTATCGAGTTAAGTTAAGTAGATTGTGCAGTCAGGTTCTGCAAAGACGCGCGTGACGTTAGCTATTCTGATTGGACGAAGCTCCCGCCTTCGTTACCATGGCAATGGGACCTACGACAAATTTAATTGGCTGATAATAATGGCGTTCGACCGGAGTCGTAATGCGCAAGCGTGGTCAAAATCGAAATGATTTTCAAGAGAAATATCCTTCTTCGTGCAAAATTGAAGTTCAGTTTTTGGATCAGAATGTTAAATGTTTGTGTTTTACGAATATCTTTCGCAGAAATCTTATTGAAAATATGAAAACTAATGTTTCAGGAGCGTGTACTTTTATACGTGCACAGCGATAAGCAGTCTGCTTATCATTCTAATCAACGTAATTCTTCTCGCGGAGAAAAACGAGGTGAGTATCGGATCTTTTTTTCAATTTCTTTTGCAAATATTACATTCCACTTAATTGCAAAATAAAATCGTCCGTGTTACGATATGAAGTGTAGTGTTGATGCAGTTCTATTCAAATGAAAGCACCAATTCAACTTATATTTCCTTTACAATCCAACTTACACTTCCTCTTAACCTTGAGAAAGTGGCAAGATTCCAGGTCAGTGAGTGTAGAAATTATCGATTAATGCAACCCACTGAAAATCTGAGTGGTTTCATTAATTATAAACATTCCACGAGTTTGTTTACCGACTTGGTATTCGACAATAATTATGCCACTCTTTTTAGTCGGTGATTGTTGAAATGATCGACGGTCATTAATTGTAGAGGTTCCACCATTTTGTTGTCTGGTTGGATTTCTTTTCAACAAAAAATCCCGTTTTTATCTGAAAGCTTCGAGTTTCAAGGGGCAACGATCGAAAGCGGCCATTTTGCAAGCTTTGTAAATTCGACAATCTACAATTTTATGGAAGTTTCGAGTTTCAAGGGACAACGATCGAAAGCGGCCATTTTGGAAGCTTTGTAAATTCGATAATCTGAAATTTTACGAAAGCTTCGAGTTTCAAGGGACAACGATCGAAAGCAGCCATTTTGCAAAACTTGTAAATTCAATAATCCAAAATTTGACGAATTCGCAACGATTTTCAAGAAAATCGACGAGCTTTTTGTTTATTCTTTGGTTTCAGAGGGTGCCGCAGTGCATTCGAGATTTCGCGGTTCAAGTTTGCGAAAATCGGGGAATCGCGCAAACCTTGGCTATCTGCGTGGTGTTTTTAACTTTCATAACGGCCTTATCGCCTTTGGTAAGTTTATTAGCCCTTATCACTCCAAATCACCTTATCACTTATCGCTTAATGTGCCAAGTAAAGTATAAAAATATTTATAAGTGTTGTTTAGACACAAATATCAAAAGCAAGCAAAACTCAATTCACATCAATCCATGTTTGTTAAACAATTCAATTTAATATGGCAAGCAAAAGTTTCAACATCGCAGTAGTGGTAACAATGCTAGCAATATATTCACAGCGGAACCAATAGCTTTGAACTGTGCTAATCATGGCGACCAATGAGACGCGATCAATGAATCGTACCTCGATCATGTCGTTGTTATGGAACTAAAATTCATTACCTACAATTTCGCCATTTTCTTCTTCAAATATAATAATACAACAAACACGATTTTTCTTGTCAGTACAGGCAGGATATATAAATGACTTGCTACATTAAAATATTTTCTTTCGTGAAAAATGCAATTTTAATTATAAAACAAATGCAAACATCTCTGTAATTCGTTTACTTGAAAATGTTTGTCAACGAATTTTATTTGTATAACAACGATATCACTATTCACGATTATTGATGGATCGATAGGATAGTGGATTCTAACGACAGTCGTGATTTTTATTTTGTATTTCAAGGTCACACTGGAAGGAAGTGACGTCTGCAATGATAATAAGAGCGTCGTTTTCACGGAATGGCCGGAAAATATCAGTGTGACCTTTCAAAGTATCGACATGTCAGAGGACATCTGCTATTATTCGCTTTTTGCTGACGTAAGTTCGATGAATATCGATTAATTGTCTGTTAAAATGTCGCTGATGAACTGTTTTTTGGAGAAAGTTATGGGAGAAATTTTGGAAAAATATTCAAAATGTGGGAATGATAAAACTCCCAGGATATTTAGATTCCTTGTATAAAAACAAGTTGAAAAGTTCTTTTGGCGTTTTTTAATTGGAGGCTTGGTTTATGAGATATCTGCGTTTAGAGTTTCGGGAAGCGACTTCCGGCGCGCGAAATTTAAATCTCGTTGGAAGTAAAGCGCGGAATATTCAGCTTACAATCGTCACTGTTGCCAATAAATTAACATTGCGCTTCTCAAAATTTAGTACATTAATGGAACTATGAAGCATAATAGTTTAAAAACACCTTTGACACCATAAATATATATTAATAAACAATATGCATTAATAATCAACGATTTTTCCCTTCAGCATCACTTTTGTATGAAACATAAACCGATCAACTAATTTCCCATTTTTTAGACTATTCATCACAAATGTCAAAGAATTAATTAATCAAATAAATTAACGATAAACAAATGAACAATGAAATGATTAGTTCATCAGATTCGATGACATGAAAAACCAAAAAATATAATTATGATCGCGAATGCTATTACAAATTATTAAAAGTATATTCTTCTCGAAAGTTGTAATCTCGCTTAAATAATTATAATTTCTAGTTTCTTCAGAGTTCGAATTTTTTCTCAAACTTTCAAAAAAAGAATATTAATTGGATGTATATTATATATATTAATCGGCCGATTAGTTGCAATGGCACTAGCAGTCTTGCCATAAAACAAAATCTAACTAGCTTCCTAATTGAAATTCCAGCTATTCCCAGTCCTAGTGATGTTAGTGATGGTGACCTGCGCAGTGTATCAAATCCTGACATCGGTATTCAAAGTGGCAGTGTTTAGCCTGGTAGTGGCAATCTACCTTGCCATCAGCATCTACCAGGCTTACCACGAAAAAGACATCGAACCCGCGGAAAGATGGCTGGCTGGGGTTTTAGTGGTTTTCTTTATGGCCTGCCTGGTTGCGCATTCGCAACACACTGAGGCAACTTACAGGTGAAGTGTTTTTTCCGAAATTATATATAAAACAAACATAATATATATAATATATTATAAATAAGTATCGAAAGTATTCCTTGTATTTTAATAACTGATGTTTATAATTCTAATATAATATTTAATATAACTTTTGTCGAGTTATTATTATTCACAAAGAAGGCTGAAACGAAGATTCCAAGCGGAAGTTGTAACAACATTGATAAAAATCGAAAAGATTCTCTTCGTATATAATAAAATGTGATATTGTTTATATTGAGAATAAAATCATAAAACATACGAAAGCACAAAGCAATTAGGAATTATATGATCATCATTTTCCTATTAAAATATTAAAACTTAAAAACTTAAAAATGGACACGACTAAACTCTCTTCGTGCGCCATCTAGCCAAAATGGCGGAGATGAGCCGATAAAATAATTCCGTTAACTCAGAATTATGTTTAACGATTTGATTGAATTTTCAAGTTTGAATATGGCGATACTTTTATCACTGATTTCTGTTTTCTTATCAATTTACAGATTAGATTTTCTATGGAAGCTGCAAGCTACGGAGGAGAAGGAGGAGATGGAAAACTTGAAGGCCTACAATCAAAAGCTACTGGCGAACATACTTCCGGAACACGTAGCCGCGCACTTCCTGTCAACGGTCAACTCAGACGTATGAATTATTCCAATGTTTATATTTCGTTAAATAAGTTTCTTCAAATACTCATCGCGCTGTTACCTTTACGGGGACTTCTACACGGTATCAATTTACGCGATCTCATTTAACGCGGTCAAAGAATATATTTCTCTATAATCTTTAATAAATTTCCGATATTTCAATGACACGCAAATTCTCACTTAACTGTTCTACTTACATCATTCTACCCTTTTTTAAACAATAACAAACATACAAAGTGGATTATTTTGGATTACAATGCCGACAACGACAACGGATAACATTTATTTTTATTTTTCTAAACTTTCATTATTATTTCTTACGTTTTCGTGAGAATATGTGAAAGAAATATTTTTATAAATCATATCGCCTTTAGTATTTTCTTTCGAACTGGTGGACTCTATTTACGCGGTTTTCTTGGGCGCAAAAAGATCGCACGGAAAACACAATCCGCGTAAATCGAGGGTATTTAGAGAAAGATAACAGAAATACAACAAAACTGATAAACCTTATCGTAACAGGAACTTTATCACGAGCAGTGTGAGTTCGTGTGCATAATGTTCGCCTCCATTCCGAACTTCTCCGAGTTTTACGTGGAACTTGAAGCGAATAACGAAGGTGTCGAGTGTCTGAGATTGTTAAACGAGATCATCGCCGACTTCGACGAACTACTGGCAGAAGATCAGTTCAGATACATCGAAAAAATAAAGAGCACTGGCGCCACCTACATGGCTGCATCCGGTACGTTATTAACCCCTTGACATACAAATAAAACAGAATTTCATGGGTCCAAAAAATCCTATTTAATTTGGCTCAACTGAACAGTTATGTAAGCTTTGAAACAGAACGGAATATTTACAATGCTAAATATCATTTAATAAGATTGATACACAATATTAATGGACAATAATGAAGTAACATTATTAAATAATAAATAAGTAGTTCTGTAAAGTATGACATTTTTCCTGTCCGCCGGAGACAGTTCTTGCGTCCCGGAGACGTCAACGTCTACATTGACACGCGAAACAAATGACGTCTCTAAGACGACATTGTATGCCAAGTGGTTAATATTCATCTTTACTTTCATTCACTTTGATTATATTTCGACCAATAATAATAATATTTACGCGAAGCACGATGAAAAAAGTTACGTTTCAATCGGTAATTCTCCGATATATTTAATCCTCGAGAAGGGGTTATCTCAGATTTTAACAGAAATATATAAAAAAGAACCAAAACCGGGCTTTGTATGAAGAATGTAGAGCCGGCAAATTGGACGAGGATTATCTCGCCAAGAATAATTGACAATTCCGAAATCTATCTGCGATAAAAGTTATTGCATTTCTCTCACGTCAGCCATTTTTATTTTGTGCCCGATGAGGTAAATCTTTGCGTGGCAGTTTTATTTTTTATGAAAAATGAGATATTGAAACGGAAATTCCTGCGAGACGAGTTTAAAAGACTGACGAAGACATCTTACTTAAGTCATCGTGTTCACGGAGGTTAATTAGATTTCGCGATTTCGCTAACAATAAACGGGTTTAATTAGCTTTACCTCCAAGCTTACCAACATTTCAATAACCACACCCAGAGAAATAACTCGACTGCGTTTAATGGAAATATTCTTGTTAAGCTGGGCAAGCTTGAAAGTGTTCGTAAACAAATACAGACGAAAAGCTGACGACACGTACGACTTTTCGGCCATCTTGGTTTTCATATTTGACTCACGTATTTCTTTGAGGGAATTATTGAATATAATTATCAATATTTATATCATTCCCTATTCTGTTATTAAATATGATTCATTATGATATTCTGGATTTTTGTATTCTATATTTTTTATATTCTATTACGCAAACATTATATTCTCAAATTCGAAAATTATAGTGCTCTAATTATGTATTTCCAATACGATGTAATTCGATATTACAGATTGTTGCTGTTGAATTATTAATTCAATATCATTAAATATAATTCGATTAAATTATATTGTACCGCATAATTCAACAATTTGCATGAAAACCAGTATTCGACTCAAAGAAATACATGATCCAAGTATAGTCTGATAATTATAGCAACATTGCGTTCAAACGTTTGAGCTGTTTCTTTTTTTTAAGGTCTGACGAAGAGCACCTGCGACATGAAAGACTACAGTCACGTGACCGCAATGGCGGACTACGCACTAAGGATTCGTGAACAGCTGGCCTACGTTAATGAACATAGCTTTAATAACTTCCGGATGCGCGTGGGCATCAACATTGGACCGGTAATGTTCAAAAACCATGCCGTTCGAATAATTCTCAGTAGTTGTATCTTATGTTGACCGCGCTTTTAATTAAAACTGTTTCGTGCCGATATTGCGGCTTTTCAAAATGCATGACATTACGTATTATCGGTGAAAAACTGAGTTTTCATGAGGTTTTCAAGAGTTTTTCGATGATAAACTGAGTTTTCACGAGTTTTTCAAGAGTTTCATCCCCTCAAAACTCAGTTTTCTTAGTTTTCCAAGAGTTTTATCGGTGAAAAACTCAGTTTTCATGAGATTTTCAAGAGTTTTTCGGCGATAAACTGAGTTTTCACGAGTTTTTCAAGAGTTTCATCGGTTCAAAACTCAGTTTTCTTAGTTTTTCAAGAGTTTTATCGGTGAAAAACTGAGTTTTCATGAGGTTTTCAAGAGTTTTTCGATGATAAACTGAGTTTTCACGAGTTTTTCAAGAGTTTCATCGGTTCAAAACTCAGTTTTCTTAGTTTTTCAAGAGTTTTATCGGTGAAAAACTGAGTTTTCATGAGGTTTTCAAGAGTTTTTCGATGATAAACTGAGTTTTCACGAGTTGAAAACTCGTATTCCTAATTTTCGTATTCCTAACCTTAAACATTTTAACATATCTGAGCTGAAACATCTTGCAGACATTATTCTTAGAAAAGATACATATGTTACTTTCAATAAATATCTTCGAAAATGTTAGTTTAACCCCTTGACATACAAATCAAACGGAATTTCATGGGTCCAAAAAATCCTATTTAATTTGGCTCTACTGAACAGTTATGTAAGTTTTGAAACAGATCGGAATATTTACAATGCTAAATATCAATTAATAAGATTGATACACAATATTAATGGACAATAATGAAGTAACATTATTAAATAATAAATAAGTAGTTCTGTAAAGTATGACATTTTTCCTGTCCGCCGGAGACAGTTCTTGCGTCCCGGAGACGTCAACGTCTACAATGGCACGTGAAACAAATGACGTCTCTCAGACGTTTTACAAGTTTTACGCTTTGCTGGAAATCAATTTTTACTTGATTTTATTTGTATGCTACGCATATCCAGCGTATAAATAGAGACCGAGGTGTATGTTGATTTCAATAAATATCTTTAAAATCGAATATTTTCCAAGGTATTTCTAGATGACAGGTAAACAAGTTGTAACGCATTAAAAAGTTTAACGTGGTTATGTAGGTCGTTGCCGGGGTAATCGGCGCACGAAAGCCGCAATACGACATTTGGGGGAACGCCGTGAATGTAGCCTCGAGAATGGAGTCGACCGGGATACTCGACGGGATTCAGGTCACACAGGAAGTCCGGGATATCCTGATCACCAAAGGATATCCGCTGACATGCCGTGGTACCATCCAGGTGAAAGGCAAGGGCAGTATGGTCACCTACTTCCTCGACGGCCCAAGGAACTCGAGTAACACGGAAACCGAGAGAGTAAACTCGAACAACAATATGGACACCGAGAAGACATCGGCGAACAGTGTTGCACTCTGATTGGATTTCTGATAATTAATTGATAATTAATAACTAATAACATTCTAAGAATTTGGTCCTCCGGAAGAGTATGTAGCTATTTAAAGATGGCGGAAGCCATGATTCGGAAGCCAAGATGGTGGGAAATAATGGTCCTAGGAAGTAATAGTAGGACTGGAATTTTGAAAATGGAATCCAAACTGATTTCAGGAGATATATTCCTGGTTGAAAAAGTATTGGCTCGCAGTTATTTGGACGAATTGGAAAATGGAAATTATGTGGAAGAAGGAAATATGGGTTTGAATAAAACATATGGATTCCCAAGGAATGTCACGAATCATTTTGAGTATGATTCTTCAATTGGTGCTTTGAAATGACTTACAAATTAAGTTTTGAGAAACATATCCTGCTGTTCGAGTGAACAATATCATTGGTTAGTGATCTGGGAGAATTCAGGGTTTGCGCATGCGTCAACATCAATTTAATGATGTCAGAAACACCATTGGATCATTCAGAAAATCAAAATGATAGACGAACGGGAAATGCGAATTTGAATAAAGCGGATGCTGCGAAATGACCTAAAATAATGTCGCAGAAGTATTTTCCTTTGTTTGTACGAGCAAACAATGTCGGTCCCCGATTTGAGCTTTGAAAGAATTTGATGTTTCTACTTGCGACGGGCCCAGAAACTTTACGTGAGTCCTTGGATGGCACCAGAATATTAACATGGACACTCAGACGGGCCCAAAAGTATTTTCTTGGATGGTTGAACGAGCCCAAACATTTACCCCGATTTTCAAGGGGCCCAAAACTTTCTACTGGATCCTTGGACGGGCCCGAAACTACCATGTCAACTCTTCAACGGACCGAAAACCTTCACCTAGTCCCTTCAAATGCCACCCGCGAGGCTAATCAAGGGGCCCTATGCCCAATTCTACTATTAGTTTAAGTGGAATAAGCCCATGGAATCTGTTTTATGGGAAGCCGGTAAATATTTTCAACCATGAAAGTCCCCAAGTATTTTGGACCCCGAAGGACCCAAAAATGTTTACGGAAGAAGGAAGATGAACTTCAACAACATATTTATCTCTGACTGCAGCTTCGAGATCATGAAAATCAGCCTTCAGGTTTGTTTCTCTTTTTACGCAAACATCAGTTGAATGATGTCGGAATATTTTAACATTTCAAGCTCATAAAATATGAATTGATAGGTTATGTTCACGGAACATCTAATCGAATATCAAGTGATTAGTTAGTCGTTCGATTCTCTCGACTAAACTGTACATTATTATATAACCTATAATTTTTTATAAACTATCCTAGAATGATTTGCCACTATCGCTATTATTTATAACTAGATGAATAAAGATGTAATTTGTCAATAGATAAGAAACGCGGCTGTCAATGTGTTAGAATTAAACGTGAAACTGTGACCTATTTGTTATATGAGCCTTAATTGTTTAAGACACAAAGTACAAGGAAGAATTATTTAATGTTTTTATTATATTTTATATCGCGTTGAAATATGTATGTGTTGCTTGTGTTAATATTAATGTGTACAGGTTTAAGTTAATTATACTTTTCGGCAGTTAAAATTGTCTGTTATCTGGATTGTGTCATTGAAACTGCTAAGTTAATTGCCAATGACAAGATGGCGGCTTCTTGTTTTCTTTGAATTGCGTCGAAGGGAGTCTAACAACGTGTTGTGCGAAATTGAAAACATTGTTCGAAAGCAAGAGCTTTTAATCTCACATTTCATTACAAAAAAATAGGGAAATTTCAGAAAATTATTGGAAATTAAAAGAAATTGATAAAATTACTAAAAAATCAACAGAAATTCGTAAAATTACCGAGAAAACACAGATATTAATAAAATTACTGCGAATTAACAGAAATTAACAAAATTACTGAAAGTTAAAAGAAATTAATATAAATCAATCATATAATCATTACTAACAATTAAGCAATTATTTTCAAATAGTTCACGCACCTGAAACGGACAAAGCTATAAAAAATTATCAGAATATAATTTACCGTCCTTATGGAAAGAATAAAATATATTTTCTAATGTTATTAATTAGCGGATCTAATTCTGTACGGATTCTCAGGAGTCGAAAGAAATCGAGGAAAATCTCTCGAGAAAGATGGCGTTACATAATAATAAGAATTGCGTGGGTAATTTGAGTTAATCGAAGCATGTGGTTTAAGTAACGCATGAAATAAAGTTACAACAGAGATCATAAAGTTTTATCCAATCACCGTGAAAATAATAGTGAGAAGATTTTAAAAAAATAACCGGGTGTGATAACCTCAGGATTTATCAAGAAAACGGATAAATAATGCGGTCCCATTTTTCAAAAATGTATTACAATATACATATGTCATTAAATAATAATTATTTAATTCATTAGAGTCAATTATATGAAAACTGTCCACGATATGATTAAAATTAATTTCGGAGTATATTATAAATTTATGAATTTACGTGGATTTTTCGTTAACTTTATTCATTTATCTTAACTTTCTGTAATTTTATGAACTTCTGTTAATTTAGGTAAAATTATCGAGAAACTAACAGAAATCCATAAAATTACATAAAACTAACAGAAGCGAATCAATTATTCGATGAATTCTTTAATTACTTCCTTCAATTAATTCCGAACTGTATGATACAATCTGAAATTAATTTTAATCATATCGTGCACAGTTTTCATATAATTGACTCTAATTAATTGATTATTAATTGCGCTGATTGATTATGCAGCGAATAATTATTTCTTCCTTTCACTGACAGTTTTTTCAGTCGGCTTTTTCAAAACTCGCGCCACTTTAAATGATCACCAATGAGATCGGGGATGCATTTAATTCTTATTTAATTTCGAATACTTGTAGGTTTAAGGCGCATTCGCATGAGATCGTGCAAATAGTGCTCAAACTTTCTTCCATATTCGAACAAGTTAATAATTAATTACAGTACTTAAGGTTTATTAATTATACTAACGATATATATAACTACTAACTTCAGTTATAATTATAATTACAATCGTCTCAATATTATTTTTTCCACGGCCACATCGGCTCAAATTGAGAATAAATCAATTAGCAATTGAAAACGGCTAAATTTCCAATTAAAAATAAGATTCATGCGGCTTCTAATATTTAATAATTTTTAATAAGCAGAACGTTGATTTCCACATTAAAACCGGACGAATAACACAAGTTTGTCCAAACAATAATTGCCGGTTAAATTTCAATTAATTTTTAACAATATTTCATTAAGTCCATCAGCAAAATATTGTATACATTGGAAATAATAATTTAAGTTATCCATTTAAATAATATTACAACTATGTTCAATGAGCACAGTTTTAATATTATTTAATAATTACTGAATTCATTAAGTAATAACCGAACCCTTATCGAAGCTAATTGCAGAGTAAATATTGAAGTTAATTAACAGTAGGATTTCATTGAATACAAACATAATAGATTATTAAATAATTTCATATAAACTAATATGTGATCTGATAATTCATATGCAAGCGCTAATTAACATTTGCTCTCATTTCACTTGCAATTAGTCAATGCCAATTACTTAAGTGTCATCGAACTACCACGTAAATGAAATCTCGTCCAGAAGGCCAGTTAATTAATTAAAAAAGCACGGAGGTCAAAGGTGACAAAGATTCGCGCAATACTTTATTAGTTTACGTCTGTGTGCGCCTGCGTGTGATGTAAACTATGTATATACGAATAATATTATATATTTATGTATCTATTTCTATGTTACGTATATGCAACTCTTCTTACATCGGCGACATGTAAACGCATAAACATTATTGTGTATAACAATTAGGAATTTGAGGATGTTAATGTAAAGTCTGCGAAGATTAATGCAAACGCAAATCTGTAAATATTAATGTTTAAGAGGTTGGTAGAGTGAAAGTGACGAGTTTAGGCAAAGTGTACATATATTATTAAATAACATTATTGTTTTCATTGTTCAAAGTAACGTACTGTTGGTCTCTGAAGGGAGCACGTGAAAGCTAAGAGGGCCCACTTTGGGCACCATATATTATTACTTATTTAGGCCCCATATATCGTTAATTATTTGAGCTCCATATATAATCAATTATTTGGGTCCCATATATAATCAATTATTCGGGTCCCATAAAGAATTAATTATTTGGGCCTGATACATAATTAATTATCGAAGTTTAGTTGAGTACAATTTGATTCGGGAGAAAAGAGGGGGCAGTGGGCCCTACGAGCATTGAGCCGCGACGTTTATTGGTCGACTTTGCAAAAAGGGACGTGGGAACTTAGATGTGGAGAGTGGGCCTTACGTATAATCACTGAGCATGGACCCAAAAATATTGTTTCTTTATATATAATAATTCCACAATATTGTTAGATTCTGGAAGTAAGGGGCGTGCGAAAGCAGACGGTGTCAGGGGGCCCTATGTTTAATGAAGGACCCAAAATCCAAGGTCATTATGGGACTGTAAAAAAGGGGCGCGGAAAATTGGATGTAGTAAGTTAGACCTACATGTACGTTTATGTCAAATCTGGGCCGGTTAAGTGACGTAAGGCCCAATAGTACCTACGCTTTTGTTTTGGAAAAGGACATGAGAAATCTTATAAGAAGCAATGGGCCCCATATCTAATACTAAGGTTCAGGAAACAAGAAAATGTGCGAATTAACACGGGGACTATGGGCCCCGAGTATCTCAAGTGTGGGCCTTACATGTCACAGAAGTTAACTTTAGAGCTCCCAACAGTACTTATACCTGGGTTTTGGAAAAAAGGCACGTGGAAACTTATGATAGGCGGACGCAAAGGCCCAAAGTAAAACGAGTGAGGCCCGTTTCGCTATGTGCCTTTTATCTAGAACCCGATAGTATGTGTGATAAGAAACAAGGTAGAAGTGATAAGTCAAAATATCGAAGTAAAGCAAACTTAACATATTAATGGTGAATTTGTTGCAAACTATAAATATTTTATATTAATTTGTTTATAATTTCATCGAATGTGATTGCTTCATATTAAATTATTTTTTTTACACGATACTTAAAAGTGCAGGAGGTGTTCGAAACATGAAGATTTAGAAAATTCCAATTTTTGAAAATTTCTTAAAAACACTAAAAATCAATTTAAAATATAAACAATTATGTATCTATAGTATTATTTGCAATTAAGTATTATCTATTTTGGACACTTCCGGACAGTTTCTTCGAAAATAAGTAATGGAATATTATATTTACTGCAAAATAGTTGCGTCATTCACAAACCATCATTAATATCTTAAGACACTCGATAAACAATTAACTAATCGATGTTTCAAATCTCGTTGTGATTAATAGTAAGTGTAACTTTTGAAAGAATTTATCCAATTACTAATTGTTAACAAGATCAATTATTGCAAAGTGTCGAGAAGATGTACAAAAGTGAACCAGTTACTGGCAGGCCCAGTTGGAAGTTAATGTCAAGCGAACTAACTCCGAGATGAATAATGTTATAAACAATTATCGCTAGTTGAAAATTTACATATTGTGGTCCATTTCTGGGAAATCGAGATCGAACTACAAATTCTTCGTTTTTGTTACTATAAACCTTTCAAAATTATTAATAATTATATTTATAATCAAAATATTATATGAGCCGTTTATTATGAAAGTGGGTCAATTCCATCGTTTACCAAAATTTGACTTCGTATTGTTCTGGCTTTTTGAATCAATATTATTAATTATTAATTCATACAAACTGAATTTTTATCCAAAATATAATAAACAGTCGAAAAATGTTAGTTGGAATCCAAGAAAATTCGTAGAATTTCAACAAAACTGATTTACGACACCGTAATTTAAATTTTATAAAATTCCGCCAGGAGTACCACTCTCAATTAATATAAAAATATGTGTAAAAACAGTCTGTACAACAATATCCTTTGTTTTCGTTGTAAGTTTTCCTACGTCACGTGATCAAGTCGAATTGAGATAAAAATACCACGACTTAATTGAGGTTAGGTGAAACGAAAACGAAGAATCTCGCGGCAAAACGGATCTCGAGGAACCGGAAGTACAACGTGTCATATCAAACTAATTGTGCAAACCATCGTCTGTGTTAAAGCCTAAGGATCTGTTAGTTCATAGAAATGTTTAAACAATTACGAACTCGACTAACCCATGTTTTAGCTAGTCATAGAAATATACGATGAGAATGGATATATTTAAATATAATTGCAAGATGGCGTTGTGAAAGAATGCGGCAAAATGGCGGCACAAGAAGAATAATATAAAATGTTCGCAAATATCAAACATGTGAACGAAGAAATTCTTATAATTTCTCGAATACAAGTTATTGGAATGTCCGAAATTTTCAAGAATTTATAAATAAGAATAATTCTGATGCAAGACATTCATATACTTTTTACGATTATTAGTAAAAATATTTGTTTGATTTGACTCATTTCCAGCAAAAGTTAACATTTTCTTCTCCCTTTTCGAAAGACCTCAATTAATATCAATATATTACATTGTATATTTTAAATTTTAAAGAAACTTTGAGGGTCAAAAGTCACTACATGAAAAGCAAAATTAAACAAACTTCAAAGGAATGTTTAAACAATGCATTTTTAATTCGAACGAGTTACAAAATATATTCGATATATTGATATTCTGTAATCGATATTTAATGAAAATATAACAATAATGACTATTTAAATTCGCAATACGAAAGAAATTATTTATGAATTCTTGGAATACTGAATGAATGTCGAAAGGAGAGAAGTTTATCGTGGGAAGTAAATAGAATCTATTTTCTTTGAAATCTCGTTTCAACGGCAGTAATATCGAACTGCTGGACCTCGTAGTCAATACATGAGAACGTGACTTAATATCGACGGATGATAATTCAGGGACGAGAATCCCTTCGTCCTTTTAGAAAGATTCGGATTCGGGATGTTCGAGTCTCTTTAAACGATTTTTGGTTCGATTCTGAATCGAATCATGAGAATCGATTCTCCTAATAAATTGAACTCAAAGAATCGGTCTAAAAATTTAAACTTTACACATAATAAAAAATGTATAATTCAGATAATACGAATTAATAATTGCAACATTTTATAATTATTATTATTGCGTATACAAAATCTGATGAAATCAGTCTAACTTTAATTTCCAGTTCTTCGTTGATAATGAATTGAGAAACGATAATTTATTGGAACTTCTATCCGATTTATCAGTGGTTGATTCAAAAGAAGAAAAAAGGAGGAAAATCGGTTTTCGATTGTCAGGAAAAAGAATTGATAAGTGGAAAAATCGATTTAAAATATCGATCTTTTGGTCAAAAGAATCGAATCGGAATCGAACATCCTTAGTTCGAATAAGAATTTGTCGGTGTAACTTCGATGGCCTAAACTCGAAATCTGTACTGAAAGCAAGTCTCTATATTATAAATATATTTGCGTGGCGCGATTTATCATTAATGATATGAAGAGGATTTTTATTAAAATAAACTATATAACAGTATATTTGCTCGGTTTTTTCCTTAACAAACCTGGTTTATTTGATAGACGATAATCATTGATATATTTTGCATTGAGGTAATTGAAACCCAAAATGGAACTGTTTGTAAAACTCTTTTATTAAGTTTCCATATGGTATTGATTAGTACGAAAAAAATTAAGAAAATAGTATTGATAATATTGTAAAATTACTGATAAGTTCTACTATTTTCATCTAAAATGTACAAAAAAGATAGAGTTTTATGCCAGTTTCTGATTTCTCCATTTCGCTTGGCCAATGTAAAACGAAGTTTTGTGATTCCAGGCAAAAATTACCGGCGTAGTGAAATTCAAGGCAACAAAAGGTGCCCTCTGCAGAAATGTGTAAAAAACTGTCGACTACGCGCGCCTAAAGTGCACTCCGCAAAAAATTACGATACCTTCAAAAATCGGCAAAAATTAAAAGTCGCCAAAATCAATTCTAAATGACCCAAATCGATGGTATAAGATATATAAACATATTCTAGGACGATTTCTGGTCGAAAGAAGCTGTTAAAAAATTTTTATTGGTCAAAAATGGGTCGAATCCAAGTCAAAAAATGTGAAGGGGTATACCTTCAAAAATCGTCAAAATTTCAAAGTCACCAAAATCGGTCCTAATTGGCCTACATCATTAGGCAATATGAATATAATTGAATATAATATGATAAAAGCACCTGTACACATTCAATCGAATGTTCAAGCTGAATACAATCCACGCTGAAAGAACAACCTTACTAGTCCGTGATTTAAGGACCCAGCGAATTCAGAAACCGGTGTTTAAGAACCACCGCAGTCTGTTAAACCACGTGCATTCTAGGATTATTACTTATAAATACATTAATACATTAGCATATCGGTGATGATATACCAAGTTATTAACAGTTGCCAGGTGGGGGATCACACCTTTACAAAGAACGCCTATTAATGCGTTGATAGTGTGTCGCTAGCGTAGGTACGCTGCGAACGAGAATTGACTTCGAAAGGTTAGGAAATAATACAAAACAAACCGCCTCGTTAAACTGCGTAGTTGGCTGACACCGCTTCGTCGGATGAAAGTTCGCATCTTAACTTCACGAAATCTATGGAAATCGAACTCTAATTGGTATTAGGATGACGGAAATATTAGAACATTCCCGATGAAAGATCGCGGCACCACGAACCCTGAGAAGTACGTCGCGAGGAAAGTGACGCCCGGACAAAATCACGAAAATTCACCAATTAATTATTAAAAGAACTATGAAACCAAGCCGTGGAAGCTTCGTGGCACTTGTAGAAACACGTTTTGAAACGAAAAAGTGAAATATCGAGGTAATAGAAACAGAAAAGTCTGAGTACACTGAGAGCACGTCGACACTACTCGAGAGACGACCGGTGAAAGACTAACGCATCTCCACGCGCCGATGTTCCCGCGCAGCGCGCATGCTCAGAGAGTAAGGAGCCAGCGTACATGTGAATATTTCTTAAATAATTAATGTTCAATGAAATAATGCGTATAAGCATGTTTAAAGCTAAAATTATTAATAGAACGAACTTAGAATGTGAATTAACATTTCGAATTAAATTTATATGAACTTTATAAATTTATACGGACTCTTACAGTCTGACGCATCATTAATTACCATATACTCGAAATATATTGTTAAATAATGCTTAAATTAGAAATAAACAATGGAATATGCACGACGGAATCATTGTTATGGTAAATAGTTATGGAAGTATTGTTAATTAACAACAAAAATCGAGAATTTGAAGCTTACACACACGGAAAACGAACGTTCTTATTGTTAACAACGGTTTCCTGATTTCATTTTCCAGGTTTTTGTTACTTAATATTAGAAATTCACAGGATAAATCAAATTTTCTCTCAGGTATTCCAAATTTCCAACAAAAAATACACGATTTCTTTGAAATATCATTGAGATTCACGTCGAAACAATTCATTAAACCAGTTTATGACATTCTGCGTAATTAATAACGCCAATCGATGCGTTATTTGACGCATTCGCAATCTAGAATTATGGAAATTCATACAATCATTCGAAGCCTTTGCAACTTTAAATTGTTCTGCAACTCGTATTGTATATGTAAGTGTATATTTATATCATGTTTCTACGGAAAACAGTCACGTTTCTTATTGAAAAGAGAACGTAATCTTCATAAACGATAATATAATGCAAAATCATTGCGTATCTAGAATATAGGTCTGAAATTCGGAAAGTGTAGGATCTTGTAACAATCTTTTAGAATCCACGCTGATATTTCGCATGCTTTTCAACTAAAATCGATAGCACATTATTCACGGTACACTGAATACTCTAAGAAAAATATATCCAAGGAATCTCAATGTTTTGATGTAGTCGTAGCTAATTATTCAACCTGGCGTTATCGGTATGTTTACATTCAGGATCTTTCGCTCGAAAGCATCACTGACGTAGCCACAGAATTCCGGGCCCGATGATTTCAAGGGACACCAGGGACGCAGGAAAGGGGGCACCTAGCGGCACTAGAATTTCTGTTATTATTGCATAATTATTAATTAAATACGTCACTAACGTTCAAAAGGCTGATTTACAACGATGTTCTGATACCGTAGCTTCCGAAGTGTAGGTTATAAAGTATTGAAACTTTGATTTTGTTTCACAGAATAGGTTAGTGCTGTTTTATAACACTAAAATATAAATTGTTTCTCGATGTTTCATTGAAAAACTACAATAATGAATTTATAAAACGTGTTTCTTTGGAAGGAACGAGAAGGAAACACTTAAGGAAGAACATTTTGGAGATTTACGTAGTTAATAACACGAAATATTCGCCAATCGGACTCGAAAATTTATTGAAATAAGCTGTGTAAAGTCAGAATAAGGCTTGTTAAAGAAAAGATCGTTCTTCTACCGATGTTGAAATGTTAATGAAACATTTGAATAATTAAACGTTTGTAAAGTTTATTAACTATAACGTTATCTTGTCATTACGAAGCTTCGTTAATTATTCTCTGTTTGAGCTAATTGTAAGTTTTTCGATCCTGTTTAATATTAAGAATAAACTAAATTATTCTTAATATATCATTCTGAGAATGGAATTAAATTATTATTATTTGGAGACCAACATAAGTTACGTTTTCGCAATGCTATGTTGCTTCAAAATATTATGTTATTAAAATAAACTGCATGAAATAATTAATAGAAAATCGATCGAATACTTGTGTGAAATAAAATCCATTGTCAACTTATTTGGGCATATTATAAGTTTAGAGAATATAAGGGCTAATGAATATTATTTTATTGAATTATTTAATAAGGAGATGCTGTAGCGTGTTTAAATAATAATAATTTCATAAAGTCTTCTCGGGTTCCGAAGGAGCTTGCGTCGGTGAAGTGTTGATACATTGCAGTTTCCCTGTTGCAATACAATTAATCTTTATTAAAAGTACAAGAACAAAAAGCTATATGAATACATCAATCGATGTTGATCATTAATATTGTACACTAAATAAAGTTTAGAAAGTATTCTTGATCGCTGGAAAATAGTTGCTATTATTAAATTATTCGCTAAGCGCGGTGTCCAGTTTCTAATTAAAGTAACATATAGACCGTTTATTTTGAAAGTGGTGTAAGTCCATTTTCTCTTGTTTCGAGAAAATTAAAGGTTAGCATATTTCTCAATGAAAAAATATAGGTTAATTATATCAAGTTTGGCAATGTTTTTACTGATTTATCGATATGTAATTTTATTATAGAAATTTGTTTTAGGCGAATTTAACTAAAATAATGTATATTTACGGGCTGCAAATGGACTTACACCACTTTCAAAATAAACGGTCCATATAATGCTGCTATTAGCTCGGTTGTAATTGTAGAATAATTCTAATTCTAATTCTCTACAATTATTACCGATTACCGCATCTCACCACGTCCAGATTTCCGGTTGATTTCTAGGGCTACAAGTATAAAAAACAGCTATTTTATGTGTTCGAGGGTAACGTCACCAGTAACACCAAAATCGTTAGGACCCGGTAACTCTGGGATTACAGTTTGGCTTGCGTGCTTGGTTTACTTATACCTCGCCGTTGCTTGATATCTTCTAAGCGTCTATATCGACAGTCTGTACACTACAACGCTATCGATATAGTATTCTTTACGGTTGACAAAAAAGCTATTTAACTATATTGCCATAAGAGAAGCCAACCGGTGCATCCAGTAACCTTACAACCCCGGCGCAGGATGGCGTACTGACGTAAGAACCACGTTACGTCAGCACGCGACAACGATAACTCTGGAGGGGTGGTACGCGTGGGTGTCTAGGGAAGGGATAGTTAGAAAGGGAAGGAACTAGAGGGACAGCAAGAGTGGGTGAGGGTTGTGGAACGTCAATAGGAGAATCCTTGGCTGGGTGGGTGGGGAGAATTGTCCAAAAAGAGGGGTAGAACCAGGGGTTCGGATGAAGGAGGGTTTCCAACGTCACGCAAGGGGTTTCAGACTGGATAAGGCGAACCTAAAACGAGTCATCGTTCCTTCTGATACTTTCGAAACCCTATTATCCCCTTTCATCCCTAACATTAAACAACTTTATACTTTCCATCCCCATTGTCGCAATTAGATACTACCCTTGAAACTATCTGCGGCCGACGGTAATTAAGATATCCCCCCGAGAAGACCTCATCCTTGTTAGAGCTACTTTCACCTGGAATGTTACGTGTTTCATTAAGACTCCTTCGCAATTCTGAAGTATCCGATGCCTGGCGCTTACTTCAGGGTTAGAAGCTACGACTTTAAGGTGTATTCTCATCAAAATAAGTTCTGTCCATTCAATGGTCACGCAGCAAACATGGTAGATATACAGATATCCAGATACCGTGAGTGTTCTTGCTTGTACACCGTTGAGCTGATATCCTGGGGCGGGGAATAGATACGAAGTCACGATGCAGCAGGGGTACCACACGAAGAGGGGATAACCCTTGTTCGTGCGAGGGGTGATAGCCAGTCGCGTATCACTCGGGCAGAACTTATTCCCACTCGAATTTCCAAGAATGAAATGCAACTAAGACAGGGCTAATCGCGCGTATCCTTGATTAATTTCTTGAACACCCCTGTGCGCATTCCAATTTCCTTTGGATTTAGTTGGGACAGGGTTGCCACGTTACAGACTCTACCAAAATCAACAAACTTGACGTAAACCTCCTCTTAAATGAGATATTATATACAGAGATAATAATTTCATAGGAACATTCTTATTTATTCTTGCCCGCAGTGCTCACCCTTTTTATACTGTGCTTCAGACATGATATTTTTATATTACTGAGATATAAATTAGGTTAGGGTGCACTTATGGCTTATTCTTCTTGTGAGTTAGACCTGATGAGGTTATGTGCAGTAAAATTTAACCAGGCTTCGAGATGTTTACAATTATCTGGCATAATTTTATGAAGCATAGAGATTTGCTTGGAATTGTTAAGCTCTCGGGTGCGGTGGATGGACGTACGTTACCGTATTTCCGTGCTTTAGGAGGGGAACGCATGATCCAGCATCAGCGACGTATCACTTGCTGGTGATATCGTAGTGGGTGCTAGTGATGGACTCGATCTTAACACTGAAACTGCTGGACATATGAGTCGTTTGAAGTGGTTTGAACCCGTTTCTAGGAAGCAAGGTAACCTAATTACACTCATAATTAATTGCAGTGTAAAACACTCGTGGAGACCTATAATTCGAGGTATGATTCGTTTAAAAAAGCCGGATAAAAGTTCGAAAACGTTCGAAAAGATCAAACTTGTTGAGCGCTCAGAATTCTGAACTTTTAGGGCAACTGTTGTAGATGCAAAGAGGGTGTAAAAATGTTTTTCAAAATCGAATAAGAAGAATACTAATATCATATTTATTATATTATAAACTAATATTATATACCAGTCTGTATATTGCTGGTATAATATATTACATAATATTATATGTATTATATGTATATAGCAGTTATCTACTTTCCCGTACCGTCAGAATCAGACTGAAGATATTGGCATCCACTAAAACATCGTTTTTATTATTCCACGTATTAAGATACAAATAGAAAAGATTATAAAGCAATGTATTTAAGGGTCATCTGATGGATATAATATATATAAATTATTTTGCACCAATGGAAACAATCGATTTATGAAATTGACGATTTAAGTAGAATAGGTCCGCACGTGGTCAGACAAGTATCTGGCATATTTCTGAGTGCGAATTATTATACTGAATTATTACAAAATATCTTAAAGACGAAAGGAAGTATCCCTATTTTTCCAAAACTGCATTATTTTATCATAAAAGTCATAACAGTTTGTTTATACGAAACCTAGGATATCGTTATCCACTCACAAACCCATCACTTGGTACACCAGGGAGAATGTAAGGGTGGTTTTCGGAATCGTTTGGAGGGAGACTTGTATACGGGGGTGGGAATAGGTCGGCGGTGGGGATAACCCCATCAGGGGAGTAGGGGTGGCGAAACAAGCAGGGATAAGAAGGGTAGGTTACAGTGTGGAGTAAGGAAGCAAGTGAAAGAAAGCGAGAGAAAGAGGAAGGGTATGTTTGAGAGGGGATGAAACGAAGCAGAGCAAACCCCACGGCGCACCGTCGTTCGTGTGCCGCACTAAAATGTGACTCGGGGAACCACCGGGAACCGTGTGTGTCGTAAGAGCGAACGAGCGAGCGAGCGCGAGAGGCCGAGTCGTGTGTGCAGGGATTTCCGTTAATTTTAGCTTCGAAACTTTAGGATACGAAGCCAGTTCATGTGAAATCCCCTATCTTTATCAAGAAACAACAACAAAACTCAGGAAGAACAAGGGTGAGGACGAATGGAGGAGAACCAGTGAGAGGGTGGATTGGACGCTCGATCGCCGGCAGTCATCGTGGATACACGGACCACGGTGAACCTCGAACCGTCGCTCACTTTGGGAACGAAACATATCATTTTATCCTAGTTGCAGACAGTGCGGATGATATTATAGATAACATCAATCCAATTCAAGAGGCGAACAACTGGCAATCTAAAATAGTGTCGTAGATAAAGAAGAACCTCTTGTGGACAAAGATAGAGGGGAGGTTGTGACTGAAGACTAATAGAAGATATTAGGATACTTAAACGGTACGGAAGTATATGTATCCATGAAAGAACGAGATACATAGATGTGCAAGCTACTAATCATCATGGTGTACCTGGGTTAACGAGGCTCGTCATTATTATTGTTATCAATCGCATCTCCCTCGCAAGGAACGGTGGTTTAGGGAAGAAGATAGTGCAGGAGGGGATGGTTTTTACACGGATGATTATTCGCGGTTAGTTTACGTGTCTGACGCACAGTTCTTTGAAACCGTGTTCGGTGATACTTTAGTGTTCCGCGGGCGGAAGAGAGTCGGTGTTCGTCACGACCGGATAAAAAGGGCCGAGGTAAGCTGCTGCCATTTATTTCGTTATTTAGTTATTCGATTATTTCGATCTACCTTCGATTATGTATTATAAGTTCTCGAGTTTTGTTGTCGTGAATTGGAAATATTTTCAGTGCAGTTTATACTCTTGTAGTTGTTGGATTCGTGACCAATGTGTTGCAGATGCTCGGGGATTTTTTGCTAATCTTTTTACTGGGTGATATTGTGTCCAATATGGTGTCGGATTTCCAACGGGCTTCGCTTACTTTTTTTGGATTCTGTTTCATTGGACACCGGTGCCCTTAATGGGTTTGCGTACCTTTGACCTTTTTGTTGGTCGAAATCTAATAATCCTGTATCTAATGTCGGGCTCTGTGACTGTGATTGGTGCGTTGTAAAGCCGCCTTCAGTAATATTTAGTAATCTTTGTAATATCGAATAGTGTATCGCGTAATACAGGTTTTGCATGCCAAATTAACCATTTTGCAGATGATATTCACCTTTCTGCTAATCGACTTAATAAAAAAATACAATGAAAGCTAGGTTATAAACGATTATAACCTTAAAAGTATTCAGACATTTTAATTACTTGTTGTAGCATTGTTGAGAACTCGCCATTAGTTGTTCGAGTAACAAAAAGGGACATTTATTGCCGTAATTAATTTCAGCTGATTTCTCGAAATTTTGGACTGAAATTTCTGGTAAAAGTTTGATCGCACGAAATATATAAATATTATTTATTTTAAAGGTATGTTTAAGTGAAATATTAAATTTGGATAACTAGCACCAACGGATTTATGTCTTACTCATGTTATTATTAATAAATGAATTCTTTTCAAAGCTAAAAGAATAAAAGATCATCTTTCTTCGAATTTTAAATCTAACATCGCAAACATTTTTAAAATTAGCTGCTGAATAGTGAAAGAACTTAAATGTATTGGACTATAATTCCTAATCTTAAAATGGCAAACTTCTCTGAAATTAGCTGCTGGGTAAAGAAAGAACTTCTGATCTCCTAAATTACGTAAAAGCTACATAAATATATTCAGCTACAAATCCTTATCTTTACATTGCAAATTTTTCCAAAATTAACTGCTGGATTATCGTAAAACTTAAATGTATTATACTATACTTCCCAACCTTATAATTGCAAATGTTTCTAAAATTAACTGCGAAGTAGTTAAAGAATTTATGAATTCCTAAAATTACTTAAAAACCATATGAATATATTCAGCTACAAATCCTAACCTTCAAATTGCAAATCTTTCCAAAATTAACGTCTGAATAGTCAAAGAACTTATGAGCTCATAAAATTACCCACAAACCACGCAAATATATTTAGCTACATTTTTCCATAATTAACTGTTTGGTTAATAAACTATAAAAGATAAAAAATAAAAAGGTTGAATGGTCAAAGAAGAGAAATATATTCAACCGTGATACATTATTTATGTTCCATTCGATATCTTCTGTCGTGTTGTCACGATTAATGATAGGATGAGCTCGAATTTCATGGAATTTCGGGGATTTTGTTTGAAGGGTGGAGGGTGACGAGGACTGCCAGTGGAAATGGCGTGGCAAATTGCTTTATTGCTGGTCGTCAGATTGACCGGTGAAATGCCACTCGAAATTTGCGAATCTCAATTCGCACTCGAATTCGCCGATAGAATTTCTATTTAAATTCATACCCTCGACGTCACACTAAGTTTTCCTTTAGCGCCTTCCCGGGGAACCCCCGTTTCAAGAATTCGAACGACATGTTTAGAGGGTTGCCATTCTTTAGACGCTGCAAGACATTGCTTTGAATTTCAGGGGAGACTTTTTCAGAATCGATCGAAAATTGATTAAACACGAAAGGCAAATATGTTTCTGGACTTATTTGGGACTAATAATATAATAAACAAACTAAACTGTAATAAATTATCTTAGAGTTAACAGCAATTTATATTCATTTTTTATATTTAATTAATTATTAGAACCATTTTAATTAAAGTAGAAAATACGTATTTCATTGTTCTAACAAATATATTGTTTATCGTTGATAATTTATATTAATA
Source organism: Nysson spinosus (assembly GCA_910591585.2). Classification (NCBI taxonomy): domain Eukaryota; kingdom Metazoa; phylum Arthropoda; class Insecta; order Hymenoptera; family Crabronidae; genus Nysson; species Nysson spinosus. Next base: position 2,279,002 of record OU342844.1, on the reverse strand, counting down.
ATGGCTCTTAAAGGAGTGGAAGATTAAATTCAGTAATATGCTATTTTATTAAGTAAAGTATGGACTGAATAAATACATTATTATTATTATTATTATTATTATTATATTTTATTAAGTTAACTACCTGAATTATGTAACTATATATAGAATATCAAATTTTATCGTATTATTATACATTGTATTTTAAAAGGGCTATGAAATGTATCTTCATGAATATTTTATCGGAAAATGGCGGCCGAGTGTTTACCGAAGAAAAGTAATGTAGGTGCGATAAGAGCAGGTTAGGTCGCGGTTGTTTGTGCAAACAAAGAATATTGTTCGAGGAACTTTAACCCGGTTGAAATTATATAATATTCAAAAACTCCAATTTAACGACTTACGTTTTCCATTTAGATTTTATCGAAATAAATTGACTTAAGCGTTTGAAATTTTTCAATTTCAGACACAAAATCTGTTCGAGCTTCTTATAATTGACATGATTTAATAAAACGACTAAATTAATGCAGCCTCTGATTTTCAATTTTTCCAAGATATGGTTGCCACTTGAAAAAATGTTTATAAACATTATATTATTAATATAGAAATATAAATTTCATCTCGTGGCGCTTAAGCGTTTTATAATTATAATTAATTATCGATGAATATCAGGTCTAATTTTAGTCTCTATGGTTCGCAGGTTGGTAGCAATGCAATTTCAACATGGCAGCCGGACATTCCAGAATTAAATAACAAAGTTGCATTGCATTATATACAGCTCCACAACCTGCTAAAAATGAATTAAATAAGAAGCATTTTTTATTACTTTGAAAATTGAATATTTACTAATATTCAATATGTATAACTTATTAAAATATCCAAATTTGGAGGACTCGACATATGGATGCAATATTAGACTTATTAAAATCAAGAAGGAAGTGATTCATTAAAATTAATATATTTTTTCTGAGAATTAAGTTTGACCAACTTTTCAGCTCCAAAATGACAAAATTTTGGAAAGCCAGTATTTCGGCTTTCGAGTACTAAGAGAGTTGAATAAGAGTACACTGTTTGGATTAGATGTCGGTATAATGCGATACGAGAGATACATATCGATACATATCGATACATATCGATACTAATTGAAATCGAGACATATCCTACAAGCCGATATGCGATACGGTACATCGATACGTTCGAGATATATCGATACTAATTGAATCCGGGAGCTTTGATACGATACGATACACAACGCGATATAATTCGATATTAAAGGATTCGATACCTCGATAGTTTATGGAGTGGCACGATTTGTTACGATTTGGTACGATGCGAGACACTTTGCCGTCTCTAAATGTTCCATTTATGACACCAAATATCCCTAGTTTCTACTTTACGATATCTCTGCGATACGATTACCATTTGGTTCCGGAAAGAAGGCGAAGATATCAAAAAATACGTGTCGCTTGGTTTTTTGAGTACTGCACACGTGTGAGAACAAAAAAAATCGCACACGAACACCAACCACCAAACTATAACCTAAAAGAATATTATTCAAAGAAAATGCATTGCAACAGCTTTAATAAAAGAACTAAATAAACAATATTTATGAAGCAATGAAAAATGTGACGAACTTCTCGTCGTTTTTCTGGCTTATTTCCCCGGTTTCGTAAAAGTTCCAGTGCTGACAACTGATTCCTCGGAACGAATTATTCCCACTACTGAAGTAACATTAAACCGTAAAAGTTGGCATCACTGTGGCCATAGTTCCGTGACCGATTGACCAAACAAGTTTACGCAGCATCGTAAACACGAACGAACAGTTTCGACAATTGTTCCCTTGTTGATGGCAAGCCTTTATCGTCAGCGACGCGATAAAAGCTTCCGTGAACACGCAACGACAGAATTTCCGGTCGAACAACGAACGTTTCGTTTTACACGAAAACAACACGGTTGTTTTAATAAATTCCTTTGAGTTTTATTTTCAACACGAAGCATTCGCAATCTTTTTATGCACAAACAAAACAAGACAACTGAATGTACGCAAGTTACTTCGTTTTTTCTGTTGGTATTTCCAAAAATGATCCCTAATTTCTCTTTTGAGCGGTTTTCTTAATGCGGAATTCTGTGGAACGTATCCACCGCATAAAAAGAGACTCGACTGTACTGTCGAAGTAACTTACACACATTCAGCTGTTTGGTTTTGTTTACACGTAAAAAGATTTCTAATTCGAACAAGAAAAGCTTTATTTCTGTGTGGGAATTATTCCCTTCGCTTTGAATTACCAGCAGAAAATAAATAAATGGATAAGCGCGTTACGCTTTTAACACGTTGAATGCCGTGGCGGTCACCGGTGACCTCCGATGCGATTATTAATAAAAGCCGAATCGTACAATTTTCAATATTTTTAACGTTACGATAGCGATGTAAAGTAACCAAAGTATCGTAGAGCGCTTAAACAGTTTTATTTTTAAACTTTATATAGACATTACGGACGCATATCGCGAGGTTTCGTATAACACGGATTTGGCGCGGCACTCAACGTGTTCAAGCTTCCTAGATTTCTTGGACTATTTAATTTTCTTGCTTTTTTCCTTCGCCGCGTAACTTCAAAACCGTATTAAAAGGAGGCTCGACTATATTTGAACTTAACATTTTTATTTCAAAATCCCCACAAACTTTTTACGATATCTTATAAGTATTTACAGTGGCACGTATCAATGTTTTAGGTCTGGGTCAGGGCGACGGGTTTGTGACCCCGAGGTTAGAAATATTTTCTCTTGAATTATTGACGAAGTCCTACGGAACCTCGTGGCCGTTGTTTTGTAGGTCCGTTCTTTTTTTGTATTATTAAAAGATCCCTCGTCGTCGGTCCGTGCACGATAGTTTCGAGGGGTTGTGGATATCGATCGGACATGCACGCCATGGATCTTTCGGCGTTTCCATGAAGTTTCATGCATGGGGGAACGGACGGACGCACGCGATTGTTCCGCTCGCTTGTATGTCCCCACGTCCACCCATATTGATACAGGTTTTGCACTCCGAATTCAACGTTTTGCAAAGCAGATTCACCCTCTTGCAAAGCAAATTCACCTTCTTGCAAATCAAATTCACCTTATTGCACTCGAAATTCACATTTTCGCAAGTCAAATTCATCCTTCTGCAAAGCAGATTCAACTTTTTGCAAAGCAAATTCACCTTCTTTCAAATCAAATTGATCCTTTTGCAAATCAAATTCATGTTACTGCACTCGAAATTCGCCTTTTCGCAAATCAAATTCGACCTTTTGTAAGTCAAATTCATCCTTTTGCAAATCAAATGCACCCTCTTGCAAAGCAAATTCACCTTCTTTCAAATCAAATTCATCCTTTTGCAAATCAAATTCATGTTACTGCACTCGAAATTCGCCTTTTCGCAAATCAAATTCAACCATTTGCAAGTCAAATTCACCTTTTTGCAAAGCAGATTAATCCTTTTGCAAATCAAATTCACCCTCTTGCAAAGCAAATTCACCTCCTTTCAAATCAAATTTATCCTTTTTCAAATCAAATTCATGTTATTGCACTCGAAATTCGCCTTTTCGCAAATCAAATTCACCCTTTTGCAAAGCAGATTCACCATTTTGCAAATGAAATTCACCTTTTTTGCAATGCAAATTAACCTTTTTTCAAACGAAATACACCCCGTTTCCAATTCAAGTTCTCCTACGAAATTGTCTTCTTCCGGATTTGTAATAAAAGTAGAATCAAATGTAAACTTATTGTTATTCCGAATGTTATTGTATGTAATAAAAGGATGTGCATGAAACACTTATTGAATTGTAATTACCAATTCATTACATATGCAATTGCTATTGCAAACGGGTGACTTTGATTCGCAAAAAGTTGAACTTGGAGTGCATATTTGTGAATTTGTAGTGCGAAACCTGTATTTATAGGTTAGAACGCCTCGAAGGCTTCGACTCGAGTGACGACTGACAATCTACCCACTTGTGAGACCTACAATTTGAGCTGTCACACATTAAAAAAGGCCAGGTCAAGTTCTGGTCCTCCCCTCATGAGAGGCGACATTAAAATCTTCACTATATAGTTATATTTTGTTATTGGACGTTAAATCACCGACAACTGGGGTAAATTTTAATGTCGCCTTTCCAGCGCAAAAGTTTGCACGAAGATCCACGTGTTCCATTAACATTAACTTATGAAAAAAACTCAAACAACTTATTACGAAGATCGGAAAATGTCACTTAAACATAACCTCGAAAGGCGCGCCACTGACGTGATCAGCATCATGCAAGATCTAAAAACTAGCGTATGAAGAACATGTGCATTTCTTGCATCTATTTCTTGTTTTACATCAGATTCCGATCAAGCATGTCATTTATAAAGAATATCAGTAGCATGCTGTTTATTATGTCGTACACGAACCACTTCTACTTTCCTGGTGTCGTATCATTCGTTTCATCGAAACGCGACTTGAATCGCGCATAGATTAGGCTTAATAATATTCCCGTGCAACACGTAGAGGTCTGACCACGTTTACGAGATGTTTAATTCATTTATAACGTTGGTAGTAGTCGAGGTAAGCGTTTGGTCTGACGCACGAACTCGTACTTGACCCAATTTCTCTTCTCCTCCGAAGGGACCTGAACATAGGTCCAAGAATAAGAAGACGTGTTAAAGTAGAAAACGGGATGCATAATGCAGCCACCGCCATTTTGTTTTCCAAAGATGATGATTGGAATCGACTCCTTTAAAACCGACGTTTTACCTTCTTTCACGATTTTGTTAATCGAAATGTAATGTGTATCTTATAGGAAGGGCAAGAAATAAGAAGATTTATTAAAATAGCAAAGAGAATGCATAATGGCAACATTGCCATTTTATTATTTGACGACGACGATCGACATCTAGTGATTTTCTTAGCTGATGCAATTTTAACGGAAGTAACTAGCCTTTAAGGGAAGCAAATATTGCACTGGAAATTATATTCCGTACCAACATATGAGCAACATGAAAAGGAGGTTACATCGAACTATATTAATCGTGTTATGTAATTTGCAACATCAAAGCAGGACGCCATATTACCGCTAATTATGGATATGCACATCATCAATATTACCAACCTCCGGGTCATTTAGTCTGGTAACAATTTTTCTCCGAAATGCCAACCCCTATATCGGCGACCTATTAAACGTTTCCTTGTAAACTTAACGAGCTAAGTGCAATTAACGTCGAAGAACTAAGAATATTTTTGTGTACATTAAGTCCAACTGCGAGTTGGAGATAAATTTAAATTCAACCTGTTTATCGATTAACCATTCTTGAATGCTAATGAGGTCTCCTCGTTGCAATCAAACAGTAATAAAGCATGGCGTCCATTAGTCTCGGAGAATGGATGCTTTTCAATTATCGTTACCCGATTTAGATTTATACCGCTGGCAGTCGAGGTAACTCAACGAATTGAGGGCACTTCCGGTTCTACGAAACCTGGTGTTAAAACCGGAGGACTATCTTTGATTCGGAATTATAACCCTTTACACTGGAGAGGCGATTGTTAGTCGCCACTTACCACGGGAGATTCGTAATCTGCATACGGCTTTCTGGACGAGTCGTAGCTCAAATTGTAGGTCTGGGTTCGGTCCGGGTTCGGTCTGGGTTAGGTCTGGATTCGGTTTTTGGCCGAGTCGCAACTCAAATTGTAGGTCTCGACGAGTGTTTTTCAACGCAATCAATTTTACGTGCACATGAATTACCGTGCTCCCAAAAAAACGGTTCAAAGGTCAAAATTTCGAAATCATCTAATGGGAAGAAGATGATTATATTAGACCCAAAGTGAAGAGCCGCGTAAATATCTGTATATTCTAAGGGAGGAAATATAACTAACGAGAGATCAAAAGTCACGTGACATCAGCCTGACGAGTACCATAACCTCGTTTCATAACCCAACAATGCACAAAGGTGCGTTTCCGTCATGCAACTATCAAACCCATTACAGATGGAAATCCCGAGGATAAGCAAACATTTTTCTGTGCCAAAAACTCCTAAACCGTATTAAAAACATGAAACCAATAAAAATAGTGATAATGAATGGGAAACTAAACTGCTCCACATAGAACTGCAGTCCAAACGTAAACTGTTCGAGGTTGAGAAGGTTGATTCGAATGGACATTCGAAAATCAAACAAGTTTGCCATCCAAAGGATATTCAACATGGTGGATCCTGCTTTGTAAACTCCAGGATGGAAGCGTCGTAGATCGGGGACAGTAACATTTCGAAATTCCTTTGAAATTACAGATCAGGTCGAACTACATGCTCAGCCACTGTTGCCAACTTAATTGGCACGCTCGAATTCCAAAACATGGACTCGCCTTAACGAGCTAATCGCTTTTGATTGCATCCCCAGAACATCGATTTTTGACTAATTCTGGGACAAACAAGTGGAATATTTAACGACCCGTAAATATAAAACAACAATGACGTAAATAAATATATGTTGTTGCTTTTTCATAAAGAATGATAGTCAGAATGTTAGCAACATGTTAATTAATCACAGTTTACTACATGAATTGGAAACATGCTTGTCAACACTTAAACATTTTGGATAGTGAAGTAACTTTTTCCGAAATGGAAGCAAATTTTTCTTCCTTCGAAGTCAGAAAACGGTAGACATCTATATTAGTATCTTGTTATAGGTTGGCAATACTGTAATAATAATATGTCGAGTCGTTGAAACCACAATCTGACGATCACGTAATATCGAAAGATAATCTTGAAATCAAATCTTTGCAATTCAGAACAATTTTTCTTTATAATTCGTTAACAGCAAATTTTCCCCAGAAACCTGATCCCGTTAAGCATCGATTTAAATCAAAACAGTACTTTCTCCAAACAAATATGGTTGCCTGAAATAAATTAAACAGTTCAACGTCAGGGAATTATGACGTGGGTTTCGTCCGGCGATGTTTTAGAAAGTTTGAAGCGCGGATGCAAATTATGCCCCTCCCCCACTGTCACGTGGTCTCCCTCACACCACCGCACTCAGTCGTACAAACTTGTCAGCTCGGTGAATGTTGGCAATGCAGTTTGCCGCAGACTTCAACTGATTCTGACAGATAAACGAGCGGCACAGCTGCGGGATATATGTGATCATGGAAAGCAAACGACGAACTGGGGCCCTTAGAATGTAACCCTGAACTCCGCAGATCGATCTGTGATAATGCCAACCTAACGCCGATAAACAAGTCTGGCGAGAGAAGGAAACGAAAGATTTTTAATCTGCTGGTTTTAATTGGATTATAACAGAAAATATAAATATAATATACAATCGAGTCTCTTCATATGCGTGTCTTTTCAATGCGTTTTCGAAGTTATGCGGTGAAGCGAAAAGCAAGAAGGAATAAGTAACCCAAGAAATCTAGGATGTTTTAACAGCGTAACGTGCTTATCTTTTTATTTTCGTTCTTTTTAGAAAGAAACAAACCTTTACAAATTACATTGCCTCCAGAAATACAGAATTTTGAAGTTGGCAGAAGTCAGTAGATTATATCGGATCGTATTTGGATTCATACAGTTAAGTTAAAATGTACAAAAAGTTTGTTCTGCTTCTTCTGCGTTTTGTTGAATTTCCTTCGGCTGACATTAAAAATCGTGTTCACCTTTGATGTTAATTGACAAGAAATAGATTTAACCCATTGCACTCGGAGGCGACTCTCAGTCGCCACTCAGTGAATTCATTAAAAAAGACACTAATAAGTTACAATAACAAGAAGGAATACAATTATGACATTTCCAAGTCACGTGCCTTTACAAAAGTTTCAAAGAAGCCAAGCTAATGGATGCCTGTACGGACAGAAGGCATCAGTCACAAGAAAAGCAATCTCGAAGAATTATAGAAGAATATCAATTTCCTTTGTGTTCCTTTTCCCCCGGCCATTCTTTACGCTCCGTTCGCTGCTCGAAAGTAAACATGGCGGGATATCATTTGCAACTTTCTTCTCACGGAATCTGGAGGAAGAATGAAGCTCGTGCAAGCACTGCCTGTTGCTTTATGTATAACCGATCCCGTGTACCGTGGGAGACGAAAGATTTTATCAAATATCGGGAATCGCTTAGAAGAGGTACGTTCACGAGCTAGCGATATCATCGATCCATGACGACCTAGATATATTCTGCGCCAGTCGTGATGTATCTCATAATAGTGCATCGACACTTTATCGGTTTTCTTCGGGCAATTATCGAGTCCCGTACTGATTTTCATTTCCCTATGTAAGCCGGATATGCTTTACTAGGGAACTTCTTTGCCCGGGAAATTTGAAATTAGAACGTTTTCAGAATCACGTCAAATGCTTTCGCATCATTACTGAGACTTAGAGAGACTTACGGAGACTTACTTATTAACCCTTTTAACAGATCGTTCACATTCGACTTGAATCAACGTTTTTTATTTGTCGAATATTGAAAACTGGGGACGTGAATAAATGTTTTTCGGTGGCAAAATATGATATATTTGTAAATTTTGTGTAATACATCTCCGTAGGGAGCCATGTTTTTTAATAATTATCGCTCTATGAAACACTATTAATAATATCAATAATTGTACCAACCAATTTCTAATAAAGTTTTCGATTAATAAAATATTCCGATATGTAAAAGCCGAAATATTCGCTCCGCGAACTTCATTACAAATGCATTGAGAAGATAAAACTCCTACGTAATACCAACATGACGAGTGCCTTCTTCCAGATTCCAACCTTAGGGTGGCCTCACAATTAGCGCCGGATAAAAGCAAGGAAGAATACAATGTCGTACGTGTAGTTTTTCGTAATCACAGATTTCCTCGGCCATACTTCAGGATATTGCCGTAAGGGAGACACTAAGTCACCATGAACCCCATAACCTCTTCCCATAAGATTTTTAGGAGGTTCGTGACTGCTTTATCTCGAGTGTTTACCGTTGGCTTATCACGATCTTTTGAGCAATTTTCCCGATTATTACCGAGAATCTAGTGAATTGTGTTGCCAATTACGAGGGCTTTTGGGGTTTGGGGTAGATGGTGATTTAGTATGGGGCTGCCATAGTGATAAGGTCTGGGATCAGGTTTAATATGTGCTCATAAATTCGAATCAATTTCATGCGAGGATTTACGGCGCGAAAATTAAATGTTATGAGAATCGGTAAGTTGGAACGCAAAATTGTTTTCGACAACCAACAATGAATGTCACGTGACATTCAACTTTTTCGATGTTGCAACCTTTAATGGAGAATTTGTTGCGCTTTTCATGTATATGTGAGATTTATTACTGAATTTATTAGTTATATTTTATTTATACTGTTAAGTTCCGGAAAGAAGGCACTCGTGACGCAGGATCCATCTTGAATTTCAATCTTTTGTTATTGGCAATTTTTGTATTAAAAGTGCAGAATGAGGATAGAAGTTATTAATGCAAAATTAATAACTGAAATTTAATTCATGGATTTTTGTGAAGCTCCATTTTCTATTCCGGAAGTCTTGTTTTGAAACAATATTACCTTCAAATCGACTTAATTATTATTTATATAATTATTAGAAGTAATATATTATTATACAAAAATAAATATAGTATCAGCATCAACATAAAATAAAAGTTGAATATACAATAATCATAAATAATAATTATTATTTATATAAATTACATAGGTATAATTCCCCCAGAATTCAGTTTAAAAAGATGGCGTCGGAACCAGTATGTTGCAGAAAAATCGCATTAATTAGAGACGCAGCTTTCTGCGTAGCTAATTAAAATTCAGCAAAAACTCGTAGATGCAAGCAATAATAATGAAATTATTAACTTAATTAATAATTAAGATATGTACATCAATCAGTAGCTCGAGAAATGATAACGAGTCGAACATCAAATGCGCCAATCCCAAGACAGCAACTTTGAAGAAGTATTATAAATTAATAAACACGAATGTAATAACATTAATATTATTTTTGAAGCAACCTTATTTTCTTTATATTTAGCACGTTTTTAATGAATTATAAATTGCAAATCTGATTATAAATTGGGTTAATTATGGACTTGCTCTGAATATGGATTGCAACATTTTTATCAACTTCAAATCTTCCAAATACTTTTATACGCCGATGTAATACCGATGTATTATGAACTTGATAAGAGTATCAACATTTTATTAGCGCTTGGCCAATATTGACTCGAGGTTCGTAAAGCGGCCATTTTTTATAGACTCGGCGTACCTTGAATTTCATTATGTTTTTTATTGGAACCTAATGAAATTCCTTTACGTTTTACTGTTCTGAAATATTTACAAGCTACCAACCAACAAACACGATTAAGTTAACTGAAATAGTTGCGACCAAATACACCTGTGTCTCTCTTTACGCGATGGTGCGCAAAATGCAAAAAAATCGTGTGAAAAAAGTCCGCGAACTAATCGCAGACTTTGTGCGTTTTTATAACTAATGCGTTTGTGTAAGTGTGAAAGTAAGTTAACCATGTGAAGCGAGCATGTAACTGTGAGTAAAACGTGTTAAAAACCGTGTAAAAAGAGACCCAGATGTATTAATATAATTGTGTAGCCGTAGCAGATGACTGGCTGACAGTGTGAAGGTAGCTGCAACAGAAGACTTTAGCAGGGATGTATGTTGGACTTCCGAAGAAATTAAGAATTCCAACCGCCATCTTGTGTTCGATAAGTCCGACAGACATGTAGTGTAACAGAACGGATCTAAATTGAGCGAAAAATGGGAAAAGTTAACGCGAGAACTTACGAAATTACCTAATGAAGCTATAAACTGACTAAGCGAGGAAATTTTTCTACTGAACATTAACCTAATAGGACTTAAACTGCGCCATTCTTTAAGAAATTAGTTTCCAGCAGAATTATCCTGGTTTGAATTTCCCGCCGTTTCTCGAAGGGCTCGCTTACCATTCATATTTCACGGAAGTTCGCATCGAATTAATATTTGTATTTCGCGTCCCAGTTCCATGATCTTTAGCAAATATTTGTGAGAATCGGGTCGGCAGTGGAGTAGCCTGTCGAACCACAAATCTTGAAGCCTTACATGATCCCCAGTGCAATGTTTTCTTATGCACAAATCGATTGTATATACGTGACCTATCTCAAATTCCATCCACTGATACACGAGGATCCCTATTTGCTTATCAGCTTCCTGATACCAAGTGCATTTCTTCCAATGTTTGCATTTGCATTCACTTGGATCATAAAATATAAAGAGTCAGGTGCGCCGTGTTGAATATGTGGCTTTCAAATGACAGCAGACCTACTTGTCTCGTATTTATACTGGATGTGACAAGAGTTCGTGCAGTCCCCACTACTTTTTCTCCCCACCACTACCTTATCTCCGCCTCCTGTGACGTCGCAGTAGGGACTGAGGCCAATAGCGTGTTCGGAGTAGAGAATGGTAGTGGGGGGACCGGCGCACAACGAGCGGAACGCAATGCGCGGAATTGCGGCGGGCAATTAGAAACAGAGTTTCCAACAGTTTTCGAAATAATATTGCTCGTTGATAATTCACGCGATATCAAGGGGTCATTTAATTTTTATTATACTATCGCGCGGGGTTACGATTAGCAATTTTAATCGCAAACTGCGCTTAAGGGATTAATTGTGAAACTTCTGAAGCTTCTTATGCTAAGTTACTTTAGAAGATAGCAATCTTAAGCTATTAATTCTTGCATATTTTTATTTACAACAAACTTTTTCTCATCAAATTCTATAATAATATATGCGATCGTTTTATCCAAACTTATTAGTATAAATAAACAATATATATAAATAATTATGATACACGTATAGAAACCAATCTAATTTATACAGTGTTCTAAATAATACAAATTAATTGATGAGTCAAAATAAGGTTAAACTAATAACGTTTTATAAAACACTCTCCAATGAACAATGCATTATCTAATTGTACTCTTTTAAATGTACCATTAGTTGAGAATATATCTGTATCATAAAATATCGAATGCATTAATTAATCCACAACAATAATATTTCGGTAATAACATTTTGCAAAATACCTACAAATAAATCATTTATTACCTAATTATTACATATGTGTTAATTTCTGCATTATCATTATATGTATTTTCAACAGATATTTCGCTGTGCAACAAAATCCACATAAATATATGATATTAAACAATCCCTTTAATGGAATGAGCTTTTATAGGTTAGAACTTTATTTATCTTTCATTACATTCCCGCCATTCCTCGCGAAGCTTGATAATACAACATTGCCGATGATAACATTAAGAAAACATGGCAAGAAGAATCGATAGTTATGGCGTACTAATTCTTCGCCATTCTTTTATACATATCATGAGAAACGGAAGTACAGTCACAGCAAACAATTCTAAACGATTCTAATCTTACAAACGCCAGACTTTTACTTGCTTCGGTCAAATTAAATGTAATCGCTCTGAAGTTGTGTGCGTCTACGCTACAACCTCTTCTGCGGCTAACTTCGTACGCTTCGCTAATCGTTTGCCGCGAGTGTACAGTGAGAGACAAAAGTATTTGGACATCATCGTTCGGTTGACTGTGAAATGCAACAACTTTGTTGTGAAAAGTGGAAGACGGTTCGTGGAAAGGGGTAAACACATACGTTTCAGGGAAATATCGTTAACAGTGCGCTTATATGAAGTGTGCTCGAACGAAAATTCGTTGTTGACTGGAGCACCCGAGGGTGTTAATTAATTCTCTGAGCTGTCGGGGATTCCCCTCTTAACTCATCGGATCTTCTACTCTCGATGTTGATATTATGTCGACAATAACAGTACTTTGATAATGGGGTAAACATGACATTTTCCACACCTATGCATTCCACTTGAGATGAACGAATATTATTGAGAATCTATTGTATCTACAATGTTCTCTTATCGATTATTAGTTTATTCAATTATTAGGTCTGTAATTCTGGGTGCAAACAATGAAACTTGTTTCCTTGGAAATAACAAATAATAATATTATAGAAACTTTGATGCTATTAACTATTAATAATGATGTAACATTAATATTCACTAGTATTGGTTATTAACTAACAATATTGTAGAGTTGATATTAATTAATATTAATTATTAACTTTGAATTGTGTACGATTAATTATTGAGGAATAATTCCGTAATATTGTAATCAATATTGTGATCATATTATTTATTATAACTTTTATAATTTATTATAACTTTTACACAGTGATCCATTACATTATTCTTTGGAATGAACTCTGAAGTTATCGGAAATTCGCAAGTTTCTTGGTGAATTTTGATTACTTTCATGCAGATTCATAATCGAAGATCACACGGCTTCAACTAAGGAAAGCCTTAGTTTGAATAATGGCGGTGAAGATACAGGGTGTCGAATTAATAATGCATACGCGCGTTATAACATTTTACTGCTCAGAGATTGGTTAAAATATTCATAAACGTGTGAAACTAGAGGAAAGTATTGTAGGGTTCTGAAATGAAGGCATATGGCGAATTTATGAGGGAATATTTAATTTTAGGTTATGTAATACATGAGCCGCTCAACAGCCAAAGTGAGCAACTTCATCAAACAAAATTGAGCAAAAATAGAAAATCTCACATGATAGCTACGTCACGCGTGACTTCTTTGCCGAACCCAACAGTAATTTTGGTAGAATACTGGAATTAAAGAGCACATGAGAACTATGCATTTCTTGGAAACCTGCGCGTTTCTTGGTGAATTTTTATTACTCTCGCGGGGAGCTTCATAGAGATTGGCAACACTGGAGGATGTAATATTCTGCGCGAAGAATGAAGTCTATAGATTCAGTTGCAACTTTAATACCTGCCTAACAGAAAATTCCTGAAAGATCATATCTAAAGCCTGCTTGAAATATCCAATCAGATTCCAAATTGGTTTTCATGGCAGATTTATGAAGCTTTGTTTAATAAAATGACGTTTGCCCTCGAAAGCACTTACCATTTGTGGTTTTACGACATATAAATAAATACATATTAAAAATATCTCCAGAAATTTTGCAAGAATTGTTTTCAAGAAATTCAGAAGAAAACAGTTCGATAAGTCTTTTATCACTTTTCGATCTGATCTTTTGTTTATGAGTTATTAACCTTGAAATCATTGTGGTCCGACTTCCGCAACCGCCATATTGAAAATGCATTTTCCCAAGAATCATTTTTATTTAACGATTCAGAGTTAGTTTACGTAGAAAATGATATCGAAGATTGCGAAAGTTTGAAAGAGTTCCAGCCATCTAAAAATACACGCAACTCTGGACTCGCAGACTTCATTCGCTCGATCGAGGCGTCTGATTGGCTGAAAACGTTCGTAATCCTTCGTAACGCGGCTTTGATCCACTGTAATCCTATCTTGATACTATCTTTAAGAAGGTTTCACTACGGCAATCTAATGCAGACTTCGAATAGTGACGTCATTCCATTGTGTTCGGATCACGAACAACTTGATTAAACATTCTAAGACAGCATCGATTTCGGAGATAATTAATAAACCTTTAGAAATAATTAATAAGCGGTCTGTCATGGACGGGGCTGAAGTCTGATTACTTGAAAAGCAGATCATTTCGCAGACATGGGTTTTGGGCCTTTTATACGACAAAGGAGCTATCAAACCGTTTTGTAGATACGCGTTTTGGGCCTTATATGCGATTAAGTTGATTATAATATGTCTTGGATATACGAATTTTGGGCCTTACGTGCAATTAAGTGTATAAAAGTGTCTTGGATATACGAATTTTGGGCCTTATATGCGATTAAGTCTACAAAATTTTCGTGGACATACGAGGTTTGGGCCTTATATGCGATTAAGTCTATAAAATTGTCTTGGATATACGAATTTTGGGCCTTATATGCGATTAAGTCTATAAGATTGTCTTGGATATACAAGTTTTGGGCCTTATATGCGATTAAGTCTATAAAATTGTCTTGGACATACGAATTTTGGGCCGTATATGCGATTAAGTCTATAAAATTGTCTTGGATATACAAGTTTTGGGCCTTATATGCGATTAAGTCTATAAAATTGTCTTGGACATACGAATTTTGGGCCGTATATGCGATTAACTCTAAAAAATTGTCTTGGACATACGAATTTTGGGCCTTATATGCGATTAAGTCTACAAAATTGTCGTGGACATACGAGTTTTGGGCCTTATATGCGATTAAGTCTACAAAATTGTCGTGGATATACGAATTTTTGGCAACGATATCATATGAAGCCCCCAAAGAATTGCCTTTCGAAACTAACTTATCTCCCGCCGGAAATATAAGTTTCCGCAGCAATATTCATGCGAAAAGTTTGTAATAATAGAATGGCAGTACGTTTGAAGCATTTAAGCAAGAAATGAAATTAAAGAGCGAATATGGAACCAAGAATAACTGACACGAATCAGGCACTAAAGCATATGGAAGGTAAAAACTAAAAACTGCTAATGCGGAGAACAAAGTAAAATAACGGAGCAAGCGGGAAATTAATACGAAAGAGGTACTTAAGGTGAACCTCCAAGCTTCTTCGTCGCATTTGGAACGAGACGAGTACGTCTGCTTCGTCGACACGCAGATATATTAAAGCCGTGGTACAATTCTCATCGCGCGTACACCTCCTTCAAATATAAGTTTACCGTGTTCAACTTACATATAAACAGCCTTTAGGATCTACTTTACTCCCGGTTGTTCCACCTTCGATCCAGAAACGGCAATGCAATCTATGCACGTATTCACGACGTTTAATTCAGTCGGCAGCTCTGCACCAATAGGCGATCTCTGTTGTACTCCGCCATTTTTCTACGCGTCCAATAGGAAGACAGGAAGACGGGAATGAAATTAGCTGTTAACGCGACTTGAGAGAGCGCTTCTACCGATGTGAAGCTCGTTTTACCTGAATCTATGATGTTAGATTTTTATTCTGTATTTCTATATAAAATTGAAAGTTGATATCGGGAAATAGCAACATATTTTCTTTCATATTATTGAATAAACTGGGATCATTTTGTGGAACTTATAATTGAATTTCTGATAGCTTGCTTTGTGGTGAAATGAAAAAACTTCGGGCAACCTTTTGGTACGACTTCTCTTTCGAGGTTATGTTAATAATGAGCTTTCATGGCGGATTATAAATGGTACGCTCGAGTTTGCCAATATTCGGAATTTTCCCCATCGGAAATGCCGTCGATGGTGTCAGTCAACTGGCGTGGCGAAACTTTTAGTGGGCCACGAAATTCCGAAACTGTTAAACTATACAGAAACTACGTAAAACGAGTATTGACGAACTTCGCTGGAGTTCCATGCTTTATAAGTCGAGTCATTCGCATATTCCTGCGGCATCGTTACGGAATATTTGGAAAGTTAGCAACCCTGATATTACTTATTCTTAATTTTTCAAGCACAAATATCGTACCTTGATTAAACAATACTCTGAATTTTCTTATAATACATTGAGTTTGCGCGAATTGGAAAGCAGGACAATCTATTTCCGAATTTATATAAATTTATCATGAAAATGAAATATTTAATAGTTCTTTTACCAGAAAAAGTTTGTAAATTAAAATACGACCTGATAGTTGAAGTATTTGAGAATATATAAAACCAGTTTTATCGTTATTTATAAATTGGCGGACTTTTAATGGAAATATAACAATATTATCTTTAGTTTTAGGCTCTGATCGCTAGTTTATTATATAACTCAGAATTACTCGGAGTGTCCTCAATATTTTGGATGCAGAAAATGAATTAGGACTGTCGCTTCTTAACTTTCCGACTTACTGAACATTTCTAGGGATATGCCTAGGGATTTCTAAGGCCTAGAAAGAATGGGGGGAGTTCAAGGAGTGAGAGAGACGATTTAAGATCGAATCTTGTTTTGCTTTATGACCTGTGATGAGTAAGAACACGAGTGTATGTTTCGAAGTGCATAAAAAATATATGAATAATCCTGACACTTACAAATATTTACTTATAATCAGATTTTAAGGTTAGTCGGAGGATGATTGCGTCGCAGATGTGAATATAGTCACTTAAAATGAAAATTAGCGCGGGAAGATGACGATGATTATTATAATGGCCGGATAAAAGAAACGAAAGATCAGTCGTTTGTAGTTAGAAGGTTATCGGGGTATGAAATCTCGATTATCCGTTTCATTAGGAGATGTAAAGCGAGGGTGAAAAAAGAGGGTGAAGAAGAGGGGATGAGGCAAAGCGGAGAACCCGCGAAATTTGATTGCACGGCACGGATCCACCTGCAGTTTTAAGTTTGAGACGAAGCTTCGTTAAACTGAACCTACTTCATTAACCGGAGTAATTAAGGAGACGCGAGCACCGGAAATGATAACCTTAATGATGAGTTAAGAACATCTGCGGGTGATTGTCACTTGAATCACTTAATGTTACGACTTACAATTGACGACACCTTCGACAATTTTATTCGTAACTTTTTTTATGGAACACCCGGTACACACAAATATTTTCGTTCTATTCGTGGCATGGTTTCACTTAATAATAATACGGTATTCAAATGTTGAGTAAAACTGTTGCTAAATGTGAACGGAAGTATAGAAACCATAGACGCTGAAAGAAATGTGAGATGGGAACTGCGTTTGCGTCCATGAACGTAAAGCGCGAGAGAAAAATGTTTGGGCCGAGTGACAGTTTTGAAACTGCGTAGCAAAAAAGTGAGTGGTTCTTGAAATAATTACGTGCACGAGACACGTGTTGGAAAGGCCGACACGTGGCAAGGATGTGAGAATTCGTGATTGAATCCGTGTTAGACGAATGGTTATGAAGAATGCCGTGTGGCGCATGCGTATCGGACGTTTTCGGATATGCATGGAGGTTCTCGAGTTGGATTAGTTTCGCGGAAGTATTGCGGAATGACTGGTCGTTTTAATGTCTTTCTTTTAAACAAACACATACTCGTAAACCATTAGCCATTGCTTTTTCGCAAACTGGCTAACCTTATATAATATATATATAAGGTTATCAAAGGCTATAATAATTAATCAAAGATTTAATGGAACCATTAAAATGCATGACGACATAGAGGTCGGATCGCATTACTTCCGACGGAAGTAGGAGAAATGGCTCTCGGACACCGATGGAACTGTTCGCGCGGAGAAAAACTCGTCGAGGACAGTTTGAGCGTGTGGAAATTCTAGTTGAAGTGGTGCTTAGCCAGTCATCCAATCGTGGCTCGCCCTTTTGAATAGCAGCCTGCAATTACTGGTTTTCTCGAGTGCCGGAGAGTATTCTCGCAGCGTGATCCACTGTTTCTGGCACGTTTCGTTCGATTTTCTCTCGTTGCCTTCGCCTACACGAAGGCCAATAAGCCAAATGCCATCGCATTTCGCCGACCATCGCACTTCCGGAATTATTCACGGCCCTATTGTCCTTTTTACTCCTCCCTATTCTTTCCATCCTCTTCAATATTCATTTCAAGTATAGTAATCTTTTAATTTTACAAACTCGAACTTGTAATCTTATTTTCTTGGCGTTCCGACTGACTATTATTGTTTGGTAATCTTTTAATTCTACGAATTCGAATTTGTAATCTCATTTTCTTGATGTTCCGGTTGACTATGTTTGGGTTCTGCTAAGAATGCTCTCCCAATGCAGGTATCCTAGGGAATTTCGATTTCCTACTGGTTATATATTATTCCTTATATATCTCCTGTATGCGATATATTATATATTATACTGATTTCATGTTATATAAATTAAATATGTCTCTCATAAGTCACACTGTGTTCTTCCTAGAACTGAACTCGACAGTACTCTCAGTAGTTCAAACGTATCTGACCAATCACGCACTTATACTACTGAACGGTTTGCCACCAGAAAAGCGCGCGAATTTTAAATGTCTTCGTTTCATACCGAATAGATCGAGCAATTATAAATACGCTTTTTCAACAACTATTACGAGAATTACTTAAAAAGCATCATCTATGATATTTTTATCTGCCAATAGTTACATTTAAAAATGCTACGTCACACATATGTCGCGAATGCCTTCTTCCCAGAACTCAAAACTACGTACATCAATTATGTATTCCCGGAATTGATGACATGCACAGACTTCCGGCAAGAGTTTGTGCTTCATTGCGAACAATTTCGTATCCGAGCAGCATTTCGAGAGTCGGGTAACTAGTCGTCACGAAACTAGTACGTGTATTACCAACATTACGGACCTGTTCCCAACAATCCTCCCTGCTTCGAACTTCACCGGGAACACACAAAATCGACGGCATTATTATTCGAAAATGGTCAACTTCCTAGAAGCATTTATTAACATAATTACGGAATTTGGAACATAGTTGTGTTTCCAAAAATCAGAGTTATTTCGAGTCATACTGCTTTTAACTTCTGAAACTGAATTCTTTAATCAGCTTCCCGAAAGTACTTATGAATATAATTATGGAATTTGAAACATCGAGTTGAACGACTGGTGTGGCGATTGAGAGGCGACATTAAGATTTTCTTCAGTTGTATTTAGTTATTAGACATTGTGGTAGCCAGAATAAACCGAGTGGCGACTGAGAATCGCCTCCGAGTGCAAAGGGTTAAGAGCAAAATGTTTTCGACGATCTTTTATCTATATAAAAGCTAATTTTTAATAAACCCGAGAACCTAACGTTTCCTTCGAGGAAACCATGGGGCTCAGGATGAAGTTAGGGTGGCAATTCCCCATCTAGGGAATTTCAGAACAGACCGTAGACTTTAGCTTGGT
This sequence comes from Nysson spinosus, assembly GCA_910591585.2. Taxonomy (NCBI): domain Eukaryota; kingdom Metazoa; phylum Arthropoda; class Insecta; order Hymenoptera; family Crabronidae; genus Nysson; species Nysson spinosus. Next base: position 2,259,280 of record OU342844.1, on the reverse strand, counting down.
CCCCTTTCGGTTTGACATCATAAATCCTAAATCACTGATGTAACTCTATTCGAAACGACATACACTTATGAATGTTTCCGCAAACGGAAACACCGGTCAACCGGAAATGTGATTAGAGACATGGACCCGAATTCAGCTAACGTCACGTTGTACAACGAAAGATGCATAAATGTATGAAAAAAGCCTCTAATTTCAAACCTTGAAAGTCTTTTTTACGTCTCTTCAAAATCTCGTTGGAAAATCTGACACACAACTGGCAAGCTATTCTTGTACGTAAAAGTAACTAGACACATCGCATATTCAGTATGATCTAGTAACATTCGAATTCACATAGAAAGTAAACATTATACGAAGCATATTTCGGAAACGTAGAACGAAGTCTGTTTCCAATCCATTGCATAATTTCCATGAGAATTGGAATATGAGATGGAAAATCATTTCTCTTGTTTTTGTTGTATGATTACGAGGGTGATTCTTTCACGAGAGACGCCATTAAAAGTCCACGTGTCAAAGGAAGAAAAGGAGCAAGGATTGAGTCGCATTATCCTTCACGTTCATTTCTTATCAATGTATCAGGAGGCGTGGAACTCAATTGGAAAGCAACATATCGATACATCAGACAAAGAGAAAGGGTCTCGTGATAAGATAAAGCATGGAGGGTGATATGACATGTAAGGAAACGATGTGAGAGAATCCTGGCTTTGCTAGGTACATCCCTGGAATAAATTCCCTAGCATTTCTCTGGAAGCTTCGGAAGAATAATACGTAGAAAGGAATGCTGCGGAAGAATGCTGTATTACTGAAATGGATCAACGTCGAAGGATTTTGTTTCCATAAGAAGTAGGGTTATGCTTTGGATTGAAAGCAAGAGTTTTATTTGGAAGTCGATGATTTCTTGGAAATGTACGTTTGAGTCGTTTATTATGAAAGGAGTGTAATTGATATACTTTAATTTGTAATTTATATGTGCGACTTTAAATACATATGTTTGAGTTCTAAGTTCTAAGCTACGGTCGTAAAGAAATATCTTTAACACTATTAATACCTAAAAGCCGAAATATTGGCACCGCTGTCTTTGTCACAAATACTTAGGACCGACATTTTGGTGTTTCCAAATTTCGATATTTTTCAGCTGAAACATTTCCCTATTTGACTATCTTTACACATAAAAAACATACCCGCATCGAGACTTTTCCTAGGAAGACATTTCTTGCCGCCATTTTATTAAAGGGAATTTCACAGAAAGGGTTAGGTTAATTTCGAGGAACGATAACGTTATACGTGAGAGTGCCACCTAATGAACGGTTTACGGTAGTTCGACGGAATCGCATTTCAACGAGCCCCGGAAACTTCGACGATACAACGAGCTAACTTCGAACCAATTGTGGCGTGTTAAACGTTTTCTTGCCGATAACATCGGCAAGATACTCGAGGCGCACTGTCGCTCGCATGATAATCTCGTTGCCTACTAATTTCAGCTGTTGTTGTTCAAGTAAAACCACTTCGACGCTTTTCAATAATATTTTTCCTTTAAATTTGAATACACAATTTCGACAAAAATCAAAGGATATTTTCTCATCTACATTTCTATAGAAATTCACCCGTTTCTTGAACCCCTTGCGATTTTCTTACCTCGAGTGTCGTACGATATTCTAGGCGAAGGGGTTAACTCACCAGGTATATCGAGTGCAGCCACTACAGGGATCTAAATTGCACTGATAATTCTCACCTAAAATACATCAAATTTCGAATAACACGTTGCGTTGTTTTTTGGGGCCAAGAATCAAAGTGAAAAATGTCACTTTATTTTTATTATCCATTTATAAACTATTTAAAATATATAATACGAGTGCCTTCTTTCCAGAAGCGAACAGTATGGTAACTTTTTTGCACTATCTTTGTTGGCTAACATTTTAAATTTCGCGCTCTTTTCAATTGAAGGTTCTTTTTTGAAAGTAAAAATTCTATTTGCTTAACTAACTTGCAGCCATCTTGTGTGATTCCTTGCAAACCTAAATTTCGTAACAATAATATTTAATAATAATAATAATTACTCTCAAACACGAAACGAAAATTCCAAATGCTTTTTATGATCGGTTTCTAACATCGTTGACATTCGACTGTATATGCGTACCGGAAGCTGGGCGTACATACTTCCTGTTCAACAGGCACCTCTCACGTAACGGTTTTCCTTGTCAAACTAAAAATTCAGTCAAAGGAAGCAATTTGAAATATATCGAAAACACGCGAGAGGAAATTCGTGGCGGGAGATTCAAAAGGTTCTTTGACTCCTTGCAATCTTTTCTGAAACGATTTGTCGCGCGCAATAAGAATTGTGTGACAAATATAGCATATTAAAAGTGGAAATAGCTTTTCGTTGAAAATAAATCATTGCATGAAAAGATGTCAATATTTGTAGCAAACGGCGGAAACATTAAGTATTAATTAGAATCGAGTAATGTGTCTACTTATTTTAGCTTCCGGGAATTTGATTAAAAAATTAATTTTGAAAAGGTAAAAACAGTACGACTCTAAACAAGTTCGATTTTGGAAACACAATTGTGTTTCAAATCCCAAAATTATATTCATAAATGCTTTCGTGGAGTTCATTCACAAATTCACTGCAAGAAAACCTTTACATTTATTTAACCGGCTTTTATCAAAATTATTTAGTAACGGAATAACTGTGCAAAAGCATTCCCTTGAATCTTATTCGATGATAACAATTTATGCAATCTGTCCACTTAATTTTCTCCCGGGCTGAATATATAAATAACAAATAACTATTACAGTTCCATGTACCTTGAAATTTATTACTTTTCGTGTGGAAAGATATATGTTTATATTCACCGGCCATTATATCTATATCGCTTGAACACACCATGAATAGAGGGTCGAATAAACAAGATGGCCGCGGTCGATAAACACAAAACACTTCATCGTCCAGCGCAGAAATTCGGCCCCTTTTGCTATCATATCACTTTATTTCTTTTTGCGAATCTTTTTGCGCAATATTTAATATTATTTATCTCTCGTGTCTCTTCATAAGAATAACATTTAAACACTTTTTTATGTAGATTGAATATAAGAAAGTAGTATCAGGATAAAAAATGTTGAAGGTTATGGTAGAAATCGATTAAATGAATAATAGAAATTTATTGAAAATAATCTTTTTACAAATAAATTTATGTATTCCAAGCGTGAAGATTGTTGGTATAATATTTATATGCGGGTTTGAGATTAATGAAACGTGTAATTTAAACCTAGCTTTGGGTTCTCGATAGAAGGCACATGTGACTTTAATATCGCATATTTTTTGCAAAGATATTCATTATAATATATTTATATAATATATATTTGTTGTATCATATCTCGACTATCGATTATATTGTCAACAAATTTGATCAGATTTATTTTTGTAAAACTTGGTGTCACTTTCTATTTCGATCTCTCATTGATTATATTATATATTATACATGTATTATATATTATATATGTATTATATATTACATAATGAAGATATATATTGCGTAGTAACACTTCCACAGATTATGGGATTCCCCTCTCACCGTGTACAATCACCGAGTGCCTTCTTCTCGGAGCGCTATACTAGATTCTAATTCATCGATATCTAGGGAATTTCCATGGCGTCATGTTGCCACGCGTGCCACGTATTTCCCATTCCCGAAATAGACTCTAACTCTCAGCAAAGCGACTGGAGCTCCTTATCTTAACTACCATCTTCGCGACTCTCCATGTAATATTTATAGGTTGGTATCGGTGATTCTCAAACATCACCAACCTCCGAGTCACCGTGCAACAACCACCGCATAACTTCGAACATCAAATTATAAAGCGACTTCTATACAACGCGGTTCACAGACCACCGCGATTCTCGTGCAACACGGTTCCGATATAATGATTATTTCTTATTACACCACACGATATAGTATATTATGAATAATTTATAAACAATTGTTAAACATTATACGTAACACATACTGAATGCAACACATATTATATACAAACGCTACGTTTCCTTTTTAATATCAAACAAAAAAGATGAAAGAACTGGAATCCATCGCTTCATTGGTTCCCGATCTTCCCCTTCCACTCCCATAAGTTAGTAAATTCAGATTAGGCACGTTTTAAATAAGATCGCCGGGGTTCGGGGGGAGGGGAGGCGGGAGATGTTTAAGGGATCAAAGCACAGACGACTTTAGTTTCTTCCACCCTCGTGTACTTCCCCTGGAAAAGCTAACGTGACCGGCCCCCCTTTAACACGCAGGGATCGTACGATCTTGAAGAGGGTAGTAACGCAGCCAACTTGGATTCTAACCTCCGTCGTTTCCAGGAAAAAAAGCTCCCTTTCGTAAAACGAGACTCGGCTTGCGAGACTGAATCAAATTTACATAACATTAAGCTCGATCTTACGAGGGACGTCTCACTGGTTACATTGTGTTCCGTGAAACGGTTGTTGGCAACCCCCCCTCCACTGCCCTGCTGCCAGACATTATGGCTATTTTAGGGGAGTTGTCTGACGCGTGGGTTTATTCGTCTGCCGCCGATGGCGCTGTTCCTTGCACCATGGAAATTTATGTACTAATTGAGCGAGGTTTATAACCTTATTTATTGCTACCTGTTATCTATGTTATTACTATGATTGCGGAATTGTGTTTATATAGGGTGGGCCGATAATATCTTCCTCGGAACGAGGATTCTATGGTTTCGATTGCTAATCATTTCTTTGTAACTAGGGACATTTAGTTTGATGTATGTATCGCGCTGGAAACTTGGTCCGGCGACGATTTTAAGGTTCGTTTCTATGGAGAAGTTAAGCTATGATCAGAATTACTCTTCTTCCTAGTACAGTCCCGTTCATAAGTCATGGGACACTTAATAGTTTCAGGTTTACAATTAAATTAAGACTTTAATCGTCCGAAGTATTTATTAATAATGAATTTAAACATAAAATGAAATAAAATTTGGTTATGAAAAAAATCGAAAAGTCAAGCAGCTGTAATAATATTTTAGTTGGAAAGATATTTATAAATATCATAAATGCCCTAAGTTTGTAAAGAATCGAAGAATTGTAAAAAACAGATCGTTCTCCGAAAGCGTAATTTGAGCAAAAACCAGCAACTGGTGCAAAGCAATTATTCGAGGGTTCGCCGGGTTTCTTTGTTGGGATTCGGGAAAAAAATGGCGGCATATCGGCGGAAGAAAAATTGCGCGATCCGAGTGACAAAGAATGATGAGAGTCCGCTCCCGTAGTTTCTTTTTGAAGGAATTCTTTGTGCGAGACGGCTGTAGAAACGGACGAAGAACGAGCAGATGACGCCATTGGCGGATAATAAATGGATAAGTCGCGTGTTCGACTTCCGTGGAAAGACAAAATCCACTGTTGCCACGTTTCGCGAGAAATTTACTTTCTTCCATTTCGAGAAATTCATTAAAAAATGAAAAACAAATTGAGGTTCTGTCTCTTCGAGGACACAGCGAAATAAATCAAAACAATGCAATAACTATCATAATGCAAGAATACAAAAACGACAGATTTTCATTTAATGAAAACACTATTTGAAATATTTGCCGTGACATTTCAGTGGGCGAAAGTAAATGAGTTCCTTTCTTTGCCAGCGGGATGGAAAAAGCGGGAAGGTTTTTCATCGATTTGTCTGACTGGTAGCTGAGTCCCCGTAATTACGTGTAGATAACGTAATTAACAATGGGATTCGCGGGCCAAATCCAGGTCCATGGTTGGAATTTTCGTTTTAAAAAGACAATACGCCCGAATGGGACACAACACGCGCAACAACTGAGTACAAACAATCGTGGCTTTAAAAGCTCATCCCTAAAATCTTCCCTTCCGTGTTTCAAAACACTCTCCGTCTCTTCACGTGTCTACTTTTGTTCCCCTCATTTCCACCACAATCAGAGTTCCCCGGGAGTCTAGGGACATTTCAGGGACCCTAGACATTTCTCTACTAATTATGCCACTTATTGTTGCTCAATGTCTTAAATTCTGAGAAGAATTGACACTAATGTGTTAAACGAACTCAGGTGTGGCGTTGATTTCTCATATCATATCTTCGAAATAATATTTTTCGTTATATTTATGAAATTAATTAAATCTTTCTTAATTGATTTTCAAATTACGATGCTAAATTTTCAAATATAAAACTCTCCGAAAGTATTCCCTTGCAGCAACTCACGCTGAGCCAAATATAGTGCCACAGAGTCGGCCATCTTGGATGTCGGATAATGAAACTATGAACATTAATAACTCGCAAACAAAGGCTCCAATCGAAAGACAGTAAAGAACTTTTCGATTCATTTTCTTCCGAACTATAGATACATTGCAAACTTGCCTGTTTCTAATAGCATTTCCGTCTAATTATATGTCAAACATATTACATTAACATAAGTTTTTAAGTCCGACTTAATTCTTCTAATTCAAGCATGCCTTTTGCATTTGCAATTAATCGAGATGATCTAATGAATTGTTTTAAAAAGTACTCGAAGAAAGAGGCTTTTCTGTCCGAGTTAATTATGAATAGCGAAGGAGAAGTAGAGAAAATGGCGGAGTAGGGAGATTCAGGGAAAGGTCGAAAGTAACAAGGGCTGAAATGAAATACGTCAGCACGAATGGATTGAAGTATGAAAGATTACACAGAGAGGTAAATAGGTAGGATAATCGGTTTCGCGGGGGCGGCGGGGGTGTAAAAGGCACTCGAAGCTTTAAAGGAATAAATTATTCAGAGCACATTCTGGACGTGAAAGCGCGGCTTTAACACGTATAAAAATGGCGCTTATACTTCGACCTGGTAATGGATTTCCCGGATATACTTGCTACTTTCTAAGAATCACTCGGAAATCTCTTCTCCAGTGTCCACGCCCACATACTTCTCCACCATTTCCGGTCGAATCCTCGTCGTTTTTATCCTTTCTTTCTATTCCGACACCTACACACTTTCTTGAAATAACACACAAACTGTATTCGCTAAAAACAATACCGATATTGTTGCTGAATGTTCCCTGATGTTAAACAATACTGATTCCATGCAGATTTGACTGCAAGCTTAATGGCTGCCAAGGGGTCTTAGGCCCAATGCTGATTCTAATTGGAGCTGGTTGGTGTAGAAGCTCTTCCACAGGATATGCAACACGTTCTTAGAATCAACTTAAAATTAAGCGTAAAAATGGATCCTGTGAGGCTGCAGGGTGACAAAATGTGTCAAAGAGTTTAGGGTCCTACAATACTGACCAAGAGGAGTAAAAAATGTCTAATCAACATGGGTCCTAAAATGAATCCTTTCGATGCAAAATTAACTTTGATGTTTCCGTGCGCTTGATATCATTTGCGTTTTTGCGTCCATCGAGTAATCTTTGCTGATATTATTAATAACCCGGTGTTTTCATGCATCCTCGAACTAATACACTTCGAAACTAATCCTTCAGATTCAATATGGCGGGAGGAAACTCATTTACGATATCGAACACTCGTAAATATAATATAAAAGTTGAGTTTACATCGAAAGCATCGATTTTGGGACCTACGTCGATTGGACATTTCTTACTCCTCTCGGTGAGCACTAAAAGTCCCTACAGTCTTCGACCCTTTTTTATCATCCTGTTTAAGAGTATCCTGACAATACAAGAAGGACAATTAAACCTTAATTCTATAAAGCATTTTTAGCCGGTTTCCTGATTTCTTTCGCATCAAACTATGATGCAATTACATGTTCAGAAGTGTTCTTAGTATTTTCAATACACTCTGTCTATGCTGTTTCTCATTTGACAGTGGCAAGTAGAACAGTGTGTCCCAATTTGGCAAAGTTTAGAAAGCCTGCCATATGTCTTGCGCCAGAATAATGCAAGGAAGTGTATTGTTGGTATGTGTACAATGTAATTAATGTAGTTTTCTTTTGTTTTAAGGAAAAATGAAGCTCGACATGATGGACCGGGAGAAGGGCTTAGAGCTCTTCAGTAAGTTCATACGAACGAAGAATGTGGAGAGTCTTCAGGGTGACCATGCGAAGGGTGGGCCCGAATTGCATTCAGCTGACTCCAAACAGAAATTACAGGCAAGTATTTCATTATAACAAATTATAATTAGTATATTAATTATTATATAATATATCATTCAAATTATATACAGGGTGATTGACACAATTGCAACAAATCATATAATTTGTTTCTGGTTGAAGTTCGAAAAAACATGTTAAATGAAAAAGATAGAGACAGCCTGTATAAAAGTCCTCAATATAACCTAAAAATGCTTGTAATTAGTTTGCCCTGCGTTTATATTGTGAACATATTTATATTAGAATTATGTTATTTCTGAAACAATAACAATTATAAAGTATAGAAAAGTAGGTTCGGGTTTCATAACCTGGAGAGTCAAAGTCTTAACCCCTGATAAAAAATTCGAGCCACGTTTCGCAAACTTAGTTGCAAATGTCACGTTGCCTCGTCGCGTGACGAATTCGAATTCGCACTCCACTTTAATTCAGTTTTTGCAAGTCAGTCCGCAAATAATGGCCACGCCTATGTGTTCCTTTTTTTTGCGAGCCAAACGAAATCGAGAAATATTTCTGATTAGAAAATATTGATTAGGTGTTGAAATGAATTCTTTCCGTTCGTAAACAGCGTTTAAGGATTGGCCACGTCGGCCGACATAATCGCGGGAGGATTGATAAGGATCGTGATTAGTAATTAGGGACAATCAGGGTGGCAAGATTTATGGGTTTGGTGGATAAACTATTTAGAAAACTAGGTCTTGCGACGAATACAAGGTTTATTTCAGTAGAAAAGTCGAGCTGTAATCAGGCTCCCTCTTCTTCCATGTACAGGGTGTTTCAAAAATTGTGCACCTCAAAATGTAGATATAACTATATACGAAAAAAATAGTTCAGAAAGAAATAAATCGAAAAGTCCTTTACCGTTTTGCAATCCGACCATTTGTTTGCGAGTTATTATTATTTAAAGCTTCATTTCCCTACCTGATATCCTTTTTATCATCGCTGGATGTGTAACTTTTATAGGAAATCATTCATTTATTAATTAATATCATCTTCTACATCACTTATAAACCATACCACGCACTTTGCACATTTTTAACATTATATTATACATGGTGTATCATTATATATTTAGTTATTCCGTTTTTGAGCAATTTCAACCCGAAGTTGGGGCGCGCAAGTTCAAACACCACTAACTCTCAAACGAAGACTCAAATCGAAAAACGTTCAAGGACTTTTCGATTCATTTTCTTTCGACCTATAATCTCCATTTAAAAAAAAATACATAATTTCTTTACACAACTTATGTAAACAATAAGATGAACAACGTTCCATCAACGCGTCCATCAAAGACAGCCAATGTTCGACAGGAATTTCCCAATGAGTGTCCTCGAGTAGTGTTTTCAATTCAATCGTTCGTATGTCGATGCGCGGAATAAATGAAAATTGCAATCGGTAATGGAATTTCCCGCGAAAGTGCATCTTTGTTTTCGCGGGATCGTTCATCGACCGAAACCCCTTTCCATCTTTCACTTCGTAATATCGTGAGATTTTCAACCCGCCCCTCCCCCCACCTCCCATTTGCCCTGCCATCCGATCAATGATCGAAAATGAACGTAACTTGAAAAGTTGTTCGATTTACCGCTGATAGAAATGAGTTTAAACCCCCATCGAACTTCGACGTGGAGTTTAGAACCCATGGAACTTGTAACGTCTTTCGTGTTCATCGATCTATTCGCTATCTTAATCTGCTGACTCAGCATGCGGATAATTCTCGGTATACCGGGTATACGACTTCCACCAACTGTTTTGCACTTCCGGTTTACTGGTCGTCCAATATACAGGGTGGCTTAGTAATGGAGACGCCCGTGTTGAAGTGTGACAATAATGTATGGTAATCAATAAATGCACAATAAAACGAATGAAATTGGCTGAAAGTCCCCGTTAAAATGAGAGAAGCAGGTACTTCTTTGAGTGGAATTTTTACTCTTCGTTTCCGAGGATCGTTCATCGTTAATTGGCCATTATCAACCTTTCAATCAATAACCATTCAACCAACAAAGTTTGCCTCTTTTTGTTAAACATTTATTCACCGGAGAAGCGCCAAATGAAAACGTCCACATCGTGAAAAGCTTTAAAGTAGAGGAGTGAAAACAACGCAACGCACGGTTTTACGTAGTTATTTGTTAACCGAGCTTTGTCCACAAGTACAAGCATATAATTGCAAGTTTACCGTATGATATAACCCTTTATTAGAGTTGTTATGATAAGTCGATGCTTCGTAAAAGTAAAACATTATATCGAGGGCCCTAACGTTCGACACCAATGGAGCGCTGGCTGCCATTGATGGGACGGAGTCGGCGCGTGCGCGTTACACGTCGGTAATCGTACATTAGCGGAGGCGCGCGCTTCAAGGAATAGCTTTCCGAGCGGTAATTGTCAATAAAAAAAATCTCTTCAGGCACCCTTTCCGGTTTCCCGATTGCATTCAAATTTGACATTTGGCAGAACTGATCTTTCTTGGCATTCGAAGGTTTTAAGATTTTCAGCGATATGCCGAGGGACACGTTTTCAATGTTAAGATCTATCAGCATCTTATGATTCGATTCCTCAAGAAACAGACTTATGTCTGGTTCCCAGCGGCGCTTATCGATCGCCAGCTATTTTTAACGGTATTTTTCAAGCTGTTATCGTACATTCGTATGAATCATTCGTTAAAATAGATTCCCTTAATTCGCATGTTCAACCCCTATAAACGTGTATCGGACAATCGTATCTAATAATAGGGATCGTAATAACGTGGAAATGGTATCAGCTCTGAGAACACTGCTTTCTGGTGCAGGACAACTCTTCTTTCTGATAAGAAAGGAAGCAGGAACTATCGGTACAGCCATTGTGGTAACAGAATTAGTCTGCGTGGTACGCCATTGCTATTGTTAATGTTATTCTTACCATTGTTATTAGTGCTACTGTTATTACGATTATTCTCGTTATCGTTATTAGGAGATGTTCACATGTTCTACAAAATGGGGCCCCATCTAGGCCCCGATTGCTTCAAAGCTATTTTAATAGCACAAGTGTCTATTCCTTTCGCTCGAATAAGATTTGAATCACTCGAATTGGACTTTAATTATTATTATTATCATCATTGTTACGTCATCATTCTTATGCTCATTATTGTTATAAACGAATTGTTATTATTAATATTATTATTATTATTATTATTCTTTTACTCGACTTTTTACATCGAGATTGTTATTATTATTATTCTTTTGCTCGACTTTTTACCTCGGGATTACTATTATTATTATTTGTTTGCTCGACTTTTTACATCGAGATTATTATTATTATTATTATTCTTTTGCTAGACTGTTTACGGCGTTATTGTTATTATTATTATTATCATTATTATTATTATTTCTTTTGCTCATATTTTGAATTTGATATCGAAATACTGTAGGCTTCTGAAAAGAAGGCGCACGGTGACCAGAAAAATAGAGCAACAACCCATGTACTTCTATGTATATCTTGTAAAAAAAAGTCCCTATGTAATATATAATGCATAATATTGAATATATGTATCAAATTATATAAGATTTATTTTATATAAGAATATTAATCAAATAGCGAATGATTATTAATCTTATATCAAATAAATCTGATTAATAATCTTACATGAAATAAATCTTATATAATATAATACATATATCAAATATTATCCGATTAATAATCAGGTTTATATAAACGTAATTAATTGCCAGTATTCAAGGCTGTCAACTGTCATTGTGAGGTGGAGGGAATAAACTCAATCACCGTGAATTCCCTAGGGAGTTTCACTCTTTAGCGTACCTCGTAAAATCAGAAATAATTTACATTTCGCAATTTACACTTTCGCCTGACGCACGTTTCTTCTGGTCACAAATTTCGGAAAATGTCTCTAAGCTCGTCTAAGGGATCCTGGTAATTTTAGCCGTCCAGGTTTTTTAGAGTAAGAACTATATTTCCCAATGAAAATATCTGTACTACTTGACAATGGCGTTGGGCGTGACGTACACGTCGCTGACTATTTTTACGACGGTTATGCGTAAACGAGTATGTCACGTCGTTGTACGTTAAACGGTTAAATAGAAAAAAGTGTTCCTTCATTTATAGACGTTTATTGTGCTTACGTTCGTCTTTGTTTTTGACAATCATGGCAAAAGAGTGAACAACTTTCTCGACAGTGAAGTGCTCGAGTACTCTCATAGGACACCATTCGAGAATCGATTCCCGTGCGCGCAACGCAATTTACCCACTTTGCTTCCGTTCTATAAAGAATGACTTTTTGCAGTGCTATTCGCGGATATCGATGTAAATGACATAGGTTTCTGTAGAGTTTAAACTTTGTAAATAAATAACTGCGAAACAACTCGTGATTGTTGCGTTATTCCACAGGAATCAATAACAACAACAATAACATCTAGGTTAATCGAAGCAAGCAAGATTTCGAGGACTATGAATTGTGATAAAAATGAGCCGTTTATTATGAAAGTGACCCAACTCCATTTTTGGAAAAAGTCGAGTCAAAATGTCTGCTGCATGGCGTAACGCGGACCTGGTTTCGCGAACTTCCATCAATATTTAAACATATTAATTTTAATGACTTAATTTGCGGAAATAATAACAACAAAGCCTTCTTCGTTAACAAATGAACAATTTTTGTTAGGATACGTATAGTCACGTTTTATTAGTTTACGAAACATTTGCAGATAATTATTTTGCATTTTTATTTCTGAGTCAGCCGAAATTCATGGGCAGAAAAAATTTCGTCCATCTAGCGGTGAACTGGTGGAACTAAACCCGCCATTCCTGTCCTATTACATTTTTCTCCCCAAAAATTAATGTACAAGCGCTTTCACGGGGGAGGAATAACGGATTTAGTTCCACGTTTTCTCCGCCAGGTGGACGGCATTTCTTGCTCCTGAGTTTCGGGTGACTCAGAAATAAAAATGTAACCTAATTTTATTTAAATATCTCGTATATTAATATGTTACTATACGTTCTCTCGTGTAAAGTAATTGGAGTCCCCGCTGAAGGCCCAATTTTTTTGGAAATTTGAAAACAGTCTCGTAAAATTAGCGCGTGGAGCGTGTCTCGTTAAGTTCAACTAATGTTTGACTATATTTGTAAATTGATATTGCAAATCTAATACATATAAAAGCGAATAAGAACTAATATAGCGTTACCTAAACAACTTCAATAATCTACTTGAATTGTAATTTTAATTAATTTTATGAGACACGTGCCAAGTGGTGAATAAACTCGGATGATATATTGCCAATTGTTAATTACGGATTAATACTCATTTCAGACTGAAATGAGCTATTATTGAAATAAACTAATATTTACTTAATTTATTCGGCATTTTGAGCCACTTTGTCTTTATTCTTCTTTCAAAGTAATAATTTAATTTGATCCCCACGATGATGATAAAGTACTAGCATATTTATTTAATAACTATAGAATAATGAAACATATATATCTGTTAAATGTCGAGTAATATGTATGCTAACAGATGTAAGAGTTTTTGATAAAATAATTTCATATTTTATTTTTGTATTTTCAGGAATAAGAATATGAAAAAACGGGTATTTTATGTATTTGATGGATAACGTAACTCGTGACAGAAATATCGTTACCGGGCTCTAGGACTCGGTAACTCTTGAATTACAGATTGCACTGCGTGCTTGGTCTACTTATATCTGGTCTATGGTTGTTTATACACGGTAGCCCTGATTTTCCCCGAGGTTTTGCCGCGCCTTCTCACCAGAACTGTACAGTGCGTTTCAAAATGCATCACATTAGTTACATATGGAATTCCATGTTTGTTTATAAATTTGACACAGGTTTTGTCTGAATTGCCAATTACAAATGGAATTCCATGTTTGATTATTAATTTGACACAGGTTTTGTCTGATTTGCCAATTACAAATGAATTCCATGTTTGTTTATAAATTTGACACAGGTTTTGTGCGAATTACCAATCACAAATGGAATTCCATGTTTGATTATTAATTTGACACAGGTTTTGTCTGAATTGCCAATTACAAATGGAATTCCATGTTTGATTATAAGTTACACAAGTTTTGTCTGAGTTGCCAAGAAATACTTCAAACTAGAACAGCTTTCTGGCTGCAGTCGTCGAAAGAATGCCGTTCGGTCATCCGCCATTTTGTTCCGGTAAGAATCGTGCACTCGAGGTAACCCATTTTCGCGTCGAACGATTATACAGAGGCTTTTTATCAGTCGCTCGCCAGCTATTTCAGCGACACGATACTCCAGAAAGACAAGGAAAAGTGGATCGGTTATTGGGAAAGTTTCCCTCGGCTTGCACTAAGCGCAAATGCGGGACTGCAGCTCGAAACATTTCCGGATGATAAACTATGATGCCATCTGGTATCTTACTCCTAGGGAAATAAAAGTTCCTCGGTTTTCTCCCGAGTAATATATCGAGGGCCAATGGCGAAATTGAAAATGATGCAAAGAAAGTAAAGTATAAGTATAAGTAAAGTAAAGTAAATTGGAAACCTATTTTAGCGTACGGTTCTATTAACTTCTCAAAAATGTAACCTAATTCAAGAATTAAAATCATTTACACTTAGAAGTTGCTTTTAATAATTTGTATACATACAAGGTGAGACACCTAAACAAGCCAATTGAATATCTCGGCTGCCATTGGCGAGAGAAAAAAATGCGTTGGACAAAATTTGCGTGGGTTCGAATGCTACATAATCTGATATCAATAGTTTTTATATACAATAATTAGACAATTATAAATAAATATTATAATATTATATTAGATCTGTTGAAAAATTCACATCGCTTTTTTTTAAAGGGAAATAATAGAATTTTATGGTGTCGATTAATATTTAGAGACGAGATTTCTTGAGAAACGTCAATGTTTACCACGACGTATCCGAGATGTCCTTGTACGTCAAGTTGTTAAGAAAGAAACAAATTGTAATGATAAAAAAGTGATTGATTCATGGGGGATTTTTTTTTACCAATGATTCATGGCCCCCATGGTTTTATGGTGCGCGCACCCTGCAGAAGTAAATATGACCTCCTATGGTGAATTAATTCTCTGGGGATTTATCCCCTGCTGGTTAAATACAGGAACAATTGGCAATCCTGAATAGTGGGAATCACTGTGATCTCTATTTTGTTTGATAATTTATTTGGTACAATATATTATTTATTAGCTCATTATTTACTTATCATTGATTTAATTACAATTTGCCGCGGAAGAACATTAATTTCTTTTACCACTTCATGATTTCCTTTGATTGGAAATTTTGTCAAAACAAATAGAAATACAAATTTTAACTAGGAAATTTAGTTCCATTAGAAGTGCAGGAATACTTTTGTCGTTGACTGTATCTTGGACGAAGCAGGTCGCAATTCCAACGCAAGTCCCTAGACAACAATCGGGATGGGGGAAGTGGGAAAGAAGTGCATCGAGAAATACCACTCGCACCAACCTCTTCTAAATTATGTATCTGTAATGCGCGTGCACTCTTCAATTTATGCGTCCCTTTTAATTAACCGACTCAGCAATTCCGGAAGTGGTCAGTGGATTATTCCGTGAAAATGGCGGTCCGTATGGCTTGCATATTTGCTTGTGTATTATTATTAATTCATGGAAATACAACGAAACAATCTTTCTATTCATATTACTTCGACTTCTTTGACTTTCATCGAGATGTGTATTGATAATTCAATATTTTATGATTATCGCAGATAATATCGATTGTTTATGCAATAAAATTAATAAAATAATACAATAATCCTATAGGAATATTTACGGTTGGCAAACGTGGTTTCAGAAGACGCCAGAATTTGTATTATTCAATCTAATGGTTGCCTGCCAAATAAAATGTCCCTTTTTCAATAAACTTATAATTCATAAATCATCAGTTTGAAATGACTTAACGAAACAATAACTTTAGCTTTCCAAAATAATACAGAAGATAAAAAAGCTTCTAAAAATATGATTTCATATATATATATATATATATATATAATCAACTTTATTGTATATCTACATTATATCTACACAAATCCTCCATTTTCTCGCGAAACAATTGAATCATTCAAACACATAAGATGTTTAAAGAATACCGCACATCTCAAAGAACTTAAGTTCGTTCATCTCCAACTTCACGCGATTCTAATCGTATTATCTAATCTAGATAATAAGATTATCTACTCAAAGATTATCCTCTAAATAGCCGCAGATGTTTAAATCGTGTACGAGATATTGTTTTGCAACTTTCGATAATCAATGGATTGTTTTCTGCAATTACAGAAGTGCCTGACGACTCTGGACCTAACATCCTTGGGAGTAGGATCCTGTGTCGGGACTGGGATGTACCTGGTTGCGGGAATGGTCGCGCGCACAGCTGCTGGACCAGGTGTCGTCATCTCATTCATTATTGCAGCTATAGCTTCCATTTTTTCTGGTAAGAATCTTTGACTATTTCATAATAAAAGTATGATTATATCCCAATCGAATAATCGGCCCCTAGTGATTCCCGCGCCGACGTGTAAATTACTATTAATTAACACGTTCATTAGCAACGTTCGAATTGCGCAGAAGTATGAAAACGTGGCGTGGTGCACGGTTTTCCCCCAACGGCATTGTTGGCGAACCTGTTAATGTTTACAAGTACATCGAGTTCATTCGAAAGTGTAAACATCGCGTACACATTGAACTTGATTGAATTCCCAGCATTAATGTTCGCGTATTACGTGAAGTCGATAGTCCTCGAGTAACTTCCCTGCCGTATATATACGACAGTCGTCTTTGCACGTTGCAATACGAGAAAAGGGATTTATTTTCACGGTGATTCACGGTGGATGTATAGTCTGAAGTAAGCCGTGGAGTGAAGGGGTGGTCGGGGAAGTAAAAATAGATACGCGCCATCTATTATTGAAAGGTAAAGTACACCGAATACCTATTCCTAGATGCGACCAATTTAACTTGCAAGAATATAGCGAGTTCTCATTGTTTTCTCTCGTAAATCTTTGCGCTGGAATTACTCCAAGAAAATTTGCTTGTTTTCAAGTGTTTGAAAACAATTTGGAACTGGTTTAACAAAATATTATGGGCTACCGGAAAGTAATAAAAAGTGTCAGCGTGTTAAACGCAATGAAAATGGTGACGATTGTTGCGCGTACTTTGATCATTATTATTACAACGAAAAACTGGAACGAAATGAAAGATACGGATAGATGAGTATTTAACGTACAAGTCACGTGGAGCTGAGAGGGTTAACTAACCTCCAAAATCTCCACGAGTTTTACCAGAACTTCGAATAATCCTGTTAGGCAACATTAATTATACAGACTTCGATTCAGGGTTTCGATGTTGAAACAAATGAATTTCTAAATATATCCGAGAGCCATATACTCCTCGTAACCCGTATCTCGAAAGTTTCCGGAGGGTAAAATAACGGCCGGATTAGATTTACGAGGGTCGACGCGCAAAGTGTGTCGAACAAGCTGCTAGGAAAAGCCTTTCGAGATGAAAAACATCTGCAATACGAAAATACTGTGAAACACAGTGTCACTCTTGGAAGGTAACTCTGCAACTGATATTACAAAACAGATCTAGTTTATCGATCTCGTATTTTGGGAAACTGGAGAGGACATTCATGGTCTGTTCATGTCCCGGTTTTCGCTGTTGGTTAACCTATTTGCATCATAGCTCGAAATACGCGACCAACTTCAGGCATCAGAGACCCTCGAATGACAGTTTGGTTTAACTTAGAAGTTACGTGCAATAATCAGAACAATATATATATACAAAGTTTGAAACCTTCTCATTAATATACGCTCCCTGTTTTCCGATTATAGCACGAATTAAGTTTGGTTAGGGAATAGCTTAAACACACATCTTTATGGTTCACCATTTAACACCCGATGGGGTTGAAATTTGGTGATTGTATTAATTGTATCATTGTATTAATTTTGGTTTCGAATTTTCTTGTAACTATCCAAGATAACACTATTATGTTTGTATAAAACGAAAGAGTTTCAGTTTGATCTTCGGGCGTGTGACTTAAGATGTACGGATTGAACAGCGAAAGGGTTATGTATTATGAAAGTGGTGTAATTCATTTAAGGGTCTTGAAATGAATCAATTAAAAAGAAGTAAAGTCTAGTAAGTTTATAAGACTTTAAGTATATTAATGCAATTAATGGAATTGCATTCCTAAATACATCCGTAACGCAATTATTCTTAATGAACCAAGAACTAATAGTATTACCCTGTAGTAACCCAATAAAGAAACCACCCGCAATTTCAATAATCCGGTAATAATTTAATAAACCATTTATTATTCCGCGCAGAATTCCAAAGAAGGGTTCCGAAAGAATAGTGAAATCGTGACCGTAATACTGATTCCAGTTGTTTCCTTTTTTGTATAACGAGAAAGTCGAAAAATTGCTTCTTTCTTGGATTAACGGATAATGATCCTGGCGAGGGGTTGGGGGGAGACAGCAGGGGGTGGGAGTCGGGTGTAAGAAAAAAGTTAGACCAATTTGTGTCGGGGATATGTTCTTCCGTCGTAATGTTACAAAAACCAGAGAACCACTGAATTAAAGAGGAGCAATATAGCTCACAAAGAGGGGCTCATTTACGTAAATATCTTAAGGGAAGTAAATGACATGTTTCCATGAAAATCAACCCACCTGGAATTCGCTTTTTATGCTGAAACATGAGTATGCGTCGACCTGCCATGGCGGTGTTTCGAGTTTCGGTCGACCGAGGTTGGCGCAAACGATTTGCACTCTGAGAGCTTGGTTGAAGTAATACTCGGATTTCACTACACTAATATACAGGTAACCCTCGTATAACGCGGGAGTTAGGTTCCAGAGGAAGGTCGCGTTATAAAAATCGCGTTATACGACCCCACGGATTACAGACACGCGTTATATCGAAGTCGTATTCTATAATTCACTATTTGTGAACCACCTTTATAAGTGTCATGCTTTATATCGAAACTGCGTTGTATAAGTACCGCGTTATATGGAAATTGCATTGTATAATTCACTATTTGTGTACCGCGTTGTATAAGTAACGTGTTATATCGAAACCAGTTTGTATAAGTACCGCGTATTATCGAAACCGCGTTGTATAAGTAATGCGTTATATCGAAACCACTTTGTATAATTACCGCGTATTATCGAAACCGCGTTGTATAAGTACCGCGTATTATCGAAACCGCGTTGTATAAGTAACGCGTTATATCGAAACCACTTTGTATAATTACCGCGTATTATCGAAACCGCGTTGTATAAGTACCGCGTATTATCGAAACCGCGTTGTATAAGTAACGCGTTATTTCGAAATCACTTTGAATAAGTACCGCGTTATACCGAAACCGCGTTGTATAAGTACCGCGTTATACCGAAACCGCGTTGTATCGAAATCACTTTGAATAAGTACTGCGTTATATCGAAACCGCGTTGTATAAGTAACGCGTCATATCGAAATCACTTTGAATAAGTACCGCGTTGTATAAGTACCGCGTTATATCGAAACCGCGTTGTATAAGTAACGCGTTATTTCGAAATCACTTTGAATAAGTACCGCGTTATACCGAAACCGCGTTGTATAAGTACCGCGTTATACCGAAACCGTGTTGTATCGAAACCACTTTGAATAAGTACCGCGTTATATCGAAACCGCGTTATATCGAAATCGCTTGGAATAAGTACAGCGTTACACCGAAACCGCGTTATATCGAAACCGCGTTGTATCGAAACCACTTTGAATAAGTACTGCGTATTATCGAAACCGCATTGTACAAGTACCGCGTTATACCAAAACCGCGTTGTCTAAGTACCGCATTACATCGAAACCGCGCTACGGAAAGAACGTCTTACTATTAACTCTACTTATGTCGTCTCGAAATACATTCCGCTTTCGTTCACGAAAGGAAACCTGACCTCCGGAGTTATCGCTCGAAGAAAACACTCGCGCGCACATCCAGCCACTTGTAAACACGCCCGAACACGTGCGTCCGACACTGTAGTCTCACTCTCTCAAACACACACGTAACACATTGTGTAAGGCACGCACAGTATAATGATCGAGTGGATTCTACTAAGGGGAAGACCAGAAATGGAATGGAACTTTTGTAACGAGTGATACCTAGCTCAAATTCTAGGTTTCGATGAGTACAGTGCGCAGATAAAAAATCCTAGCTTTAGAGAACCAGCTATTTACCAAAAAAATAACATTCCCATTAATCATTAACACAAATGGCAGTTCTAAAAATGATGCCAAACTCAAATCAGCAATTAATTCATTCCTTGCATCTTTTCCGACGTTCTGCAAGATTATACATTCCTTTCTTTGTAAAAATCTGGTGTTTTATTATTTTACTGCAGATATTATTGTCGAATGGAATTGAATTAGTTCTTTGACACTTATGTAATATATATAAGCGTATTGCACACTGCGTGAACTGCGCAATGTCCGACATTCATGAATGTTTATAATAAAACCTTTAAATAACAGAAAACCAATGGAAAGGAGTTCCCAGTGTTGCAGATTGATGCATTAATCTCGCTAAACACAATCCGTTAGACGTTTTACGCGCCACCTCCGTTCCCTGCTGGAACTTCCGGTAGAGAAAACAGCCGGGGGCTAAAGAGACACTTCGGAAGAGTCTCATTGGTGGATCTCGTAGTTTGAGGGTGGGATATATTGCGGGCCGATTGTACAGTGGAAATTGCGCATCCGAATTACTAAGGCGCACGCGATGGAAAACGGAATGCATTTGAATTGAGTTATCTCTAGTGCAGCTCCTCGTGTTCTATGAAACGTTGCCTTGCTTTGTCGACTGCAATCGGCATCCTGTATCCTATCACAGGATATTTACAATGCCGTACGAATCAATTCCGCCATGTTGCAAGAATGCGTTCACTTGCCGGAAATTGTAGCCCTCATTTTCAGTATTTATCGTTCGCGAGAAGTCCTCATTCACTCTTCCTTTGGACTTGTGGAATAATATTTTATAAAACATTAATTTAACTTGAAATTATCTCGCTAAAGTCAAAAAGGGTTGATATTTGCATCAGCATAGCTCCAGTTATC
The DNA here is from genome assembly GCA_910591585.2 of Nysson spinosus. Classification (NCBI taxonomy): domain Eukaryota; kingdom Metazoa; phylum Arthropoda; class Insecta; order Hymenoptera; family Crabronidae; genus Nysson; species Nysson spinosus. Next base: position 2,238,109 of record OU342844.1, on the reverse strand, counting down.
TTTTATGTTATTAAACTATCACAATGAGCTCGAAGATCTCATTCAAAATTTAAATCTCCCGCGCCGCACGAGAAACGGCACAATTTTGAATACCAAAATCTCGTGAACCATTCAGGGAATTACAAAAACGTAAAGGACTTTTCGATTTGTTTTATCGCTGGGAATTAATATGTGTTAAATCTTTCTTTGTAAAATACTTTTGTCGTTGTGAAATTGAATAATAATGAGTGCAATTGTTTGGATTTTCAGGGGCATGTTACGCTGAGTTTGGTGTACGAGTGCCTCACACAACTGGCAGCGCTTACGTTTACAGTTACGTGACAGTAGGCGAATTAATAGCATTTATTATTGGATGGAACATGGTACTGGAGTACCTTATAGGTACCAGCGCGTGCGCATGCGCACTCAGCGCCTGCCTCGACGCACTCTCGAATGGCGCCGTTTCTGGCGCGATAGCTAACAGCGTGGGAACCATTTTTGGTGAGTTTTTTCGATTGCCAACTTCACACATTTCCAAACTGAGGCTAATACTAATTAATTCATCCTATTGGATACTTATTCTATTCTGTCTAGTAATAATAGTCCAATAATAGACATTTAGGGCGTGGTTTTATCTTGTTCTAACATCTTGTTCTAATCTTATAATCAGACGTGTACTTCTCTCCAGCGTCGATTATTGTCGTCTCTCATTAGGGATGTTCGATTCTCAGGAAAAAGAATCGATTCCAAGAAGAATCGATAAGTGGAGAATCGATTCAAAAGATTCGATAACTGGAAAATCGATTCAAAAGTTCGATCTTTTCGTTAAAAGAATCGAATTGGAATCGAACATCCCAATCTCTCGCCACGCGAGTTGCCGCCATAAACTGAGTGGTGACTGAGAATCGCCACCGGTTAATTTATTGCGTACAGTGCGAAATCTTGTAGAATAATAATGTGCGTCGACAAAATGGTGGAAGGGTACTTTATTCGGTAGCCTATTCCTGGCTCTGAACGGTTGCCCTTGTGACCGTGGCCGTTATTGTTAAGTTTTAAACATGAGTGGATGGTGAAATGACATCAAAGGGAACCGATGTATCCTGGAGAGGGACTTTCTTTTACATATTCATGTTATTCAGATACCTTCTCTTAGGGTTCTTTACGAGCCTGGTGTGCCATTCCTGTAGATTCACCCCTTTTCGCTTAATTCAGGGACACGTGGAGTATTTCGAATCATACCGGGTGTCCCAAAAAATCTCACCAACCTAAAGAACCCGTAAAACACCAGAAATCTTCTATGATCGCTATAGAAACCAAATTTATGAACTAAATTTTATTCAAAAAATCTTTTTTGTATTTATTACTATAACTTGTTGATATCCATCTGTTGGAAAAGCCGTGATTTTTACATGAAAATGTTAGTTAAAGAATTTTACGTTCGTAATATTCATAGAGTGATAAAATGTAGTTTACTTTAGCAACTTTTGAAAAAAGTATGGTAAATAAACTGATAAATAAATCCAAATGAAAAATGACAAATTATAAGTTTTGAGAAACAAGATATAAAATGTACTTTACTTTAGCAATATTTGGAAGAAGGTATGCAAAATAGGTAGAAAAACAGTTTCCACTTAAACCTTTCATACGACTTCGTAAGTTTCCCTTCTAACGCTATTCAGTGGCGTAAAACCTTACGCGGTTGCTTAGCTCGTAAACCAACATGGCGATATTCCATCAGGGACCCGAAAATTTACGATGGATCCTCATTTTTATGGATATAAGGACGAATGGGAAGCCGAGGAAAGTTGGTGTCTCTTCATTTTGGAGTACCTTTTCGATGGCTGTAGTCGAAGTCGTTGAGAAAAACAGCTGCGAACCAATAGCCGCGATAGAATAAAATGGCGATTAAACGACCGTCCACTCTTTTCTTTCGTGCCTTTTCAAGGCACCTCGTTCCGGCTACGTGATTCGTTCTTTATATCGCCGAACAAACGCAATAAGTTTCGACTTGTTCAAAGATTGCGCACCATTTGAAGCTCGATTAAAATTTATTGAACACCCGTTAGGTTGGCAAAGCTCTACGATGTATAATTTTGTGCAAGTGTTCCTTTTTCTTTCAAATATTTCTATTATACGCGTTGTTCTTTCGAAGAATATATAAATTTAACCTGGAAATTGCCAGTTGCAGCTGCGAATGGATGCCTTTTTTGTTATTATTTAAATATCCAAGTAAATCATTACTATTATTGTTATCTATTTGCTTTATATTTGTTGTCTCTCCTTTTTAGTTTTGTTTTCACCTTCGTTATGTTTGTAACTTCTATCAAAGGGTGCCACCGGTTAAATAAATAAAGAAATAAAGAAATGAAGAGAACCACAAAGAGATATTCGCCTATCAAATTCACTAAAAAACTATCACCATTTTTATTGAAATTTAATCAAATCCAAAAGATTTATATTACTCCAAGTACACAGGAGTTTTATAAATATATTTATAATTCATATTTGCACACATCTTTATTATTAATATATTAATATTTAGGGAGCCAGAGACCCCCCAAGTTCAGAAAAGAATGCATTCGATGGTTTCCATTATCGACATACATGTGAATTCGCCTTAAGCAATATTTTGACAAGAAATGAATCATTATCATTGTCCTATTCGTAATTGTTATGTTTTTATTATATAAATCATTCAATAATCCACACAATGGAAGCCAGATCAGAGTGTCCCCTTTTTTAAGTGTTAATAGGAAATTGAATTGCGCGGCAGGAAGTGAATTGCGTTCGCGGGAAGGGCGAAAGTTTTACCACGTTTGCAAATTAGATTTCTTTGCGTTTATTATGCGGTATGATGAGTCGGTTGGCAAGCTTCCACGGTGCAACGAAAGGGAGGACATGATCCAATTTTCAAAAATTAATTTAGCGGCGAACCGAGCTCTTTTCAGCGTTCCCATAAAAAAGAACGTAGTCCTAATGGCTGATAAAATGGGGGACTCTCGTTGTGGTCAAGCGTTCCATTCAAAGGCCTCATAAAACTAGTTTACTAAAATAATGCGACGCATCCCCTTTGAGGAACAAAAGTCGACGAAACAGTAACATAATTGTACATTTTATTAATTACAATTCATTTAATTACGAAGCTCTTGTACTAATTAATTACTTTGATTTATCTCGAATTTTATTTAAAAAACAAAAAGAATCAGAATTTATTTATGAAAGCAACAATCAATTTCTAGCGTCGATTATGCAGACTGTTTATTTCATACCGTAATTAAAAAGTTATTAAAAATCTGCTGTCATAATTAGTCGGAGTGAATAATGGAACGTGAAAGCATTCAAATCATCTGCACTTTCCCGCGCATTTGCCGATTAACGAATGACACGGTTGAAAAAGCAGCCGCCGGCTAAAGAATTCGTAGGCAAAGGATTGCGATGTCTCTAACGCGGGAAAAAATGGACTTCATTCGGGATGTCGGGTTTTATAACGCAACGCGGTGACCCGTGATATTCTAATGCCTCTAGTTTTTTCTCTCTTTTTTCAAGTAGAGCCACACGGTTTATGCCCTTTTGTGATGTTTTTTAATCCGCGAATGCCATCGTATTAAAATATTCACGTCCCGTTGTATTTTCTACCGCTATTGCATTATATTTCATTCAAAGAGAACCGCCAGGAAATTATACTAATGGACTCAAAATAGAAACCGTGAAACGAACTAGACATTACTGATATTATTTCAATTATATTATTTAAAGGAGTTATTGTATTTAACACCAGATTTACGGAATCAACGAATTTAACTCATTTAAGATTTCATTGCCATATGATATAATATAAAATATAATATTATTTTTTCCAAACATATCTTGGTTATTAATTACATTATGAAATATATATATTCATTTATTCCCACCGCCCACTCTTTCGTATTTTCGAATGTGGTATCTCCATTTTTACGGTTTTGAGTCAAGTGGACTCATTAAATGATTTTTATTTTAACAAAAACCTCGTAGAACTTTGTTTATTTAAAACATTAGAAAACAAGTTGTATGCACATATTCTTTCAGATGCTCGCAATGAATTTCATGGAAAAATATATTATTTAACGGATTGTTTATGTTCACAATTTGTTTCAGGCGGAAACAAAGTTGCACGAGGTTTTTGTTAAAATTCGCTGCTGTACGAATACTTTTTACAATTATTGTATAAACCATTTAGAATCCAGAATTGAAATGGAGTTATATCACTTTGATAATAAACGGTTGAAATATTCATTGCTTGGAAATGTGAGAAGCTCGGTAGTTTTCAGTCGGATTCGGTCAGAAATATGTAAACATGGCGCCGGCTCCTTGAGTAGGTTAATTCCATTAGTCCGCCTGTGTCGCTCGAAACGTTTGCACGCTTCAGCGTTAGGTTAGGTTTCTCTATCAAGTCGAGCCATAAATAAGTTCCGTTTTCTAAGATAAAATGTATTCGTCGATAAAGTGAACTACAATGGACTTTAATCTAATATATTCGTCGTCATTATTAATAACTTCTTGCCATTTTTTAGGCAACTTGTCGATCCCTTTTGCGCAAAACTCTGGCGGTTTCTTTTTTCATAGAAAATTGAGTGCGACGGAGATCGTTGAAGTGAACTTTCCTCGGGCGTAAATTTTGTCCGGAGGAGTAAATTCCCTAGGATTTCTTCAACCTGGACCTTTTCTTATTTTTAAGCCATCAAGGAGAACCCTTCGTGTATATCCGCCAGCAAATATTCATGGAAATCCGGACCGAGCCATTCCTCATCCAATCATTACACTTTTAAGGGAGAGATACAACCAGTCCCTTGTTTCTACTTTATGTCTACAGTTTTTTTTATCTCTTCATCCTCTTTTTATAGATTCTGAGTACAGACATTTTGTAATTTTTAAGGTTCTCGGTAAAGAAATGTCGAGAAACTTAAGATTTTGAGTATAGAAATTTTGAAAATGAAGATTCTCAATTTAAAAGTATGGAAAACATTAAGATTCTCAGCATGAAATTTCAAAATTCTTAAGATTTGCAGCGTAGAAATTTCAACATTTTAAACTTCTCAGCATAGAAATTTTGAAATTCTTAAGTTTGTCAGCGTGTGAATTCCAAAATTCTTGAACTTCTCAGCATGAAATTGTCCAAATTCTTAAGATTTGCAGCGTAGAAATTTCAAAATTGTCGAATTTCTCAGCATAGAAATTTCAAAATTGACTAACTTCTCAGCATAGGAATTTTGAAATTCTTAAGTTTCTCAGCGTGTAAATTTCGAAATTCTTAAGATTCTCAGCATGAAAATATCAAAATTCTTAAGGTTTGCGACGTAGAAATTTCGAAATCCTTAATATTCTCAGCACGGAAAATTCAAAATTCTGAAGCTTTTTCAGCGTGAAAATGTCAAAATCCTTAAGATTTGCAGCGTAGAAATTTCAAAATTGTTGAGCTTCTCAGCATAGAAATTTTGAAATTCTTAAGCTTCTCAGCGTAGAAATGTCGAAATCCTTAAGATTCTCAGCGGGAAAATTTCAAAGTATATTTGAGCGCAGATGAAAAATATCCAAATATCCGAAATTACATTATTTGCCAATGTTGTGTCGCGATAAAAGAGCCAAGATAAGATCTCCGATACAGCATCCTCAAATGTTTCCTTCCTGGTAACGTTTGACATGTAATTTATCGGGGATTCCACGGAACAACGTTCTGGAGTGTCACCGGAAGTCGAGCCTGAAAAGGACGCCATCTATCTGTTTAATATGAGCATTTCATAAAAATCGATGGTCCAATTATCGAAATCCGTTTCGGCGGATGATGGAATATTCAGATGAAAGAAATGCGATATTTCCGAGGTTTTGTTTGGTAATTATATAAAATAATATAATATAATCGCAATTACTTTCCAATATCCACACAACATTTTACAAAATCATATTAAATGTCGTAAATCTGTTTCCAATAAATCATGATACATTCCAGGGAATAATAAATGAATGTTTAAATAATACAAATGGATTATTGTTTATATTTATATTTTATCTCATCTCGTTTTCAAAGATTTCAAAACGAACACTTTAAACAGTTTCCTGAAAACATCTTGATATTCATCTCGATCTGTAAAGAATGGTCAAAATAGAAACCGTTCCTCTGAACGCTTCAAACAACGGAAGTTTGAGATCATCGGCTCTACTTCCGGTATCTATATCCGTTTTAAAAGATTTCAAACGGCCACTTTAAAAAGATTCCTGAAAACACGTCGGTAGGGCATATCTGGTAATCTCTTTCAGATCTCTTATCACATTACACTGATTCTTATCAAAGAACTCAAAATGTGCCGCTTTGGGCATTTTTTTTATTCATATTCGTCTAAAAAAGTTGTTGGGCCTGAGATTCATTATACAGCGAAGTTTCTAACCTCCACTGAAACATCGGAAGGTGCAAGTGAATGTTCTAGGGACATTTTTCATTTCCACTCAAAGGCCGGAACGTGGAAGGTGAATGCTGATGACATTTTGCAATATGGCGGACATACTCGAGGAAATTATGGAATATTACTTCCAGGCATACTTTGTGACGCACGCGATGTTTCACTTAAGATATTAATTACTATTTTACTATACTTATATTATATTTGGGGTTTATATGAAAGTTACTAGATGGTTGGATATAATAGGATATAGTTATAAAGACGTCCAATTACAGTGTCATATCTTTCTACTCAAAAATTAACTAAAATATTACCGAAATAAACGAACGTAAATATTTAATAATTTAGTATTGAAAATGTTTTTGAAATAAGCTTTAAAAATACTTTTTCGATACTGTATTTCTAGAATTATAAAGTGCGCCTTAATAACATGGCAGTATTCGTTTAATAAATACTCCAATTTGACTTATTTTTTATACTTTTTGTGTTTTACGAAATATCTGTGATATTAAAATTGAAAAACCTTCGTCTTTCATGTTTCCAATTAAAAGCGAGAACTTCGAAGATTAAGAACAAGGATTTCAATTCCAATTAATTTTTTAATGATTTTGATTCCAATTAAAATTGTGAATTATTACATCATAATTAAATATCAAATTCCTAACAAAAGAAAATGGCGAAGAGTAGTATGACGTCAGAATTCCATTCTTGGTTTTAGTTCTCCTCAAAGAAAAGGATTCCTTTGTAACTTTATCGATGTAATGCCAAGAGGAAACCGGAAGCGAGTGGTTTTCCTGAAGTTCCTAGAAAAAGCAGGGCTTACAACTATGTCGGTGGCTCATCCACATTGGTGGGAGGGGACCGGGGGGGGGGGATGGTTAACGGAAAGGGGAGCGGGGAAGTGCGGTAAAACGGTCAAAAGGCTAGATTCAGGGTGTTGTAAGGTGGGGAATAACAAAAGGTTGGAGGGACGTAAAGGAGGCGCATGCGCGGATGCGGTATGGCACCTGTGGACCATCGATCTGAATCGGTTTTGTCTCCCAACTATACACTTAGATGCACTTTAACTTGCCCTGCGCCTATTGGATCAAGTTCACGCGGATAGATTTCGTCATCCTTTTATTAATAATTCCAATAAATATTAGAGATATCTTGTTTCATGTATATATATGTATACATCTTAAGAATTTCGAAATTTCTACGCCGCAAATCGTACGAATTGTGACATTTTCATGCTGGGAATCTTAAGGACTTCGACATTTCCTTGCTGAGAAGTTTAAGAATTTTGAAAATTTAACGCTGAAAATATAAAGGATTTCGAAATTTCCACGCTGAGAAACTTAAGATTCTCGACAATTCTATGCTGAAGTCTTAGACCTCTTTTTTTCATCACCCTGTATATGGGATTCCCCTCTGCCCGTCCAATCACCGTGCGCCTTTGAAATTTTCAGGCTGAGAATCGTAAGAATTTCGAAATTTACACGCTGACAAACTTAAGAATTTCAAAGTTCTATGCTGAGAAGTTCGAAAATTTTGAAATTTCTACGCTGCAAATCTTAAAAACGTTGACACTTTCATGCTGAGTAGCTCAAGAATTTCGAAATTTACACGCTGAGAAACTTAGGAGTTTCCAAGTTTCTATACTGAGAAGCTAAACAATTTTGAAATTTCTACGCTGCAAATCTAAAGGATTCCGAAATTTCCACGCTGAGAAACTTAAGATTCTCGACAATTCTATGCTGAAGTCTTAGACCTCTTTTTTTCATCACCCTGTATATGGAATTCCCCTCTGCCCGTCCAATCACCGTGCTCCTTCTCTCCAAAACCCTACAGTAGATTATTACATTGAATATCATTCTACCAAGGGTCTTAATGCCCAATTCTGTTACTATTTATGGAATGAAGACTTCTCTCTCTTTTTCATAGGAAACTCCATATCTGCTCGTCTAACTTATGCAAACTAACTAACTTATGCAAACTAACTAACTTATGCAAACTAACTAACTTATGCAAACTAACTAACTTATGCAAACCAACTAACTTATGCAAACTAACTAACTTATGCAAACCAACTAACTTATGCAAACCAACTAACTTATGCAAACCAACTAACTTATGCAAACTAACTAACTTATGCAAACCAACTAACTTATGCAAACTAACTAACTTATGCAAACTAACTAACTTATGCAAACTAACTAACTTATGCAAACCAACTAACTTATGCAAACTAACTAACTTATGCAAACTAAATAACTTATGCAAACCAACTAACTTATGCAAAATAACTAACTTATGCAAACTAACTAACTTATGCAAACTAACTAACTTATGCAAACCAACTAACTTATGCAAACTAACTAACTTATGCAAACTAACCAATGACATTAATTGATTTTAGGTCGACCACCAGATTTCCTCGCATTCGTCATCACGATACTGATGATGCTGCTAATGGCGGCAGGTGTTAAGAAGTCCTTAGTGTTCAACAACGTGTTAAACGCTATCAACCTGGCTGTTTGGGTCTTCGTAATGGCCGCGGGAATGTTTTACGTGGACAGCGACAATTGGTCCGAGCACGAGGGCTTCCTTCCGTATGGCTGGAGTGGTGTAAGTAAATCTGAACCTTTTTTCCTGTGAATTGCCCTTCATACCTTCCATTTTGCAACGCCCATTAACCAGTTAACCCTGTAGTTCTTCCAAAAAAGACTTTTGTCGTTCTTCACTTAGTAAATCACTTGCCATTTTCAAACGATCAATCACAAACCTGCGAATCTACTTTGATACAATTAAGACACACCTCTAAATACTATAAAAATTAGAGAATTATGAGAGGGTTTATTGGAATTTAATTCGTAACCTTCGAGATAAGTGTGGACGCAAATGACGAGTTAATTCTTTCTTGTTTGGACGCGAGACAGTTGGTAGCATTTCGTGACTCATAGACAAATTTCAGGCGACACATGGACCGTTTATTTTGAAAGTGGTGTAAGTCCATTTTTGAAAAAAATGAGATATCACGTAATTCCTGCTTAATTTAATGTAAGTTTTTTATGTATAACTAGTCCGTGTTTAATTTCTTAAAAAATTCCCATGTTTTGTACAATTTAAAATTGGTCGGTAAATGTAATTGCATAATCATCGATTATGAAAGTGGTGTAAGTCCAATTGACAGAGGTTGTCCAGTCGTTGGAAAATAACATTGACATAATTGATCACAAATTTTTACTCTCGGGGCATTCATACCTTCCGAACGATGCAGATTTTGGCATCACAGGAATGGCATTGCGAAAAAAGAATTTTCTGTACACACCACAGGATTATTATGATGTAATAACACAATGTAGAAAACATGATAAATTCATTTTACATGAAATGAAACGAGAGAATTTCGTTTCAATAAAAAATCTTCAAAATGCGATAAAAAAACAGATAAGAACAAACACTAATGGAGAACAGGTAAATTGGTTGCAAATATGTTGGATGAGGTTTCTCAAAAGTGAACCATACACTATTTTATATAAAACATCGATGAAGGACAAAGAATTAAAAACTATAAATTTATTACCTACACGTCCTGGAAGACCGCTAAAATTTGAAAAAATCGCCATGGCGCCTTTGTACCAAGATACCAGGCCTATTACTTATGAAAAATATAAAGACATCAAGCAGTTATTACCTTATATACCTCCGGTGCATCATGTATATTTCGAAACACTGCCACATGCAGAGCATAAGTAAATACTATTAATATAACTGCTTGTTTCTAGAATTCACCTTTTCCATAGCGATTTTCATACCGATTTTTCATACCGATTTTTCATACCGATTTTTCATACCGATTTTTCATACCGATTTCCATACCGATTTCTCCACCAATCACATTCCATTGCCAGTTTTTTCTAGCTTTCACTTTCCACATAAAAACACATATTTTCGGCAAGATCGGGATATTACTTGCGACAGAATACTGTTCAATACCTTATATACCTCCGGTGCATCATGCATATTTCGAAACACTGCCACATGCAGAGCATAAGTAAATACTATCAATATTTTGTAATTTTAACAATGTAATTAGCGTCTAAAATTAAAAATACTACTTCTATTTTATATCTTGTTATAATTTGTAAACAAAATTTGGATTAATATGAAATAGTTTAAGTGATATTTGATTTTTCAAAATTGAAATTAAACGATTTTTACAATTGACTAATTTTGAAAGTGGTGTAAGTCCATTTGCAGCCCGTAAATATACATTATTTTAGTTAACTTCGCCTAAAACAAATTTCTATAATCAAATTACATATCGATAAATCAGTAAAAACATTGCCAAACTTGATATAATTAACCTATATTTTTTCATTGAGACATATGCTAACCTTTAATTTTCTCGAAACAAGAGAAAATGGACTTACACCACTTTCAAAATAAACGGTCCACATATGTTGCGAAACACTGCTCTGGAACCGATATTTCCTTCTTGCTTCGGCGTTTTTTCAAGAAACTCTTCAACTAGGTTGATATTTTGTATCCAAGTTTACTGAAATTTTGACAGAATATGTAATTTCTTCAAATACAGGAAATTATTATTGAAAACAATTGCAAATGGCTGCCATTACTCGAGCTATTCAATTCATCCGAAACGAAAACGTTAAGAAGGAAGATTTTGAAAATGATCAAAATTGGGCCACTTTGAAGATTGATCAACGATTTTTTCGCACTCTTTTTAACTTTCGTGGAGTTGAAAATTAGAAGAACATGTTTGTCGACATTTTTGTGATAATAATCAGTCGAGATTATAAATCGAGACCCTGTTACAATCTTTACAGAACATCCTGTTCAGGGGTGCCAACATTGTAATCTGGATTAACGTGAAGTTCTTTGAGGAGTTGTATATTAGATGATCCGCCATGTTTAAGCTGATTATTATTGCAACCGGATTAAAGGATTAGTTCAATTAACCGACATAAAGATCCTCCAATCGCAAACTGCTTTAAGATTTACGAGCCCATTTACAGTTCTAAAAATAGTTTATGATTTTTATTTATTTATGTTTTCTTTCAATATTTTCACGTTCTCCATATTTATTCCGTTTAAATAGAAAAGGAATAATATTTCTGTTTTAAATGTTATTCTGTATTTTCCTTGTTTTTAATAAGTACAACTAAACAATATATTAATACCTTGCGAATAGAGATACTTAAAACCTCAATAAACAAGATTGCAACTTTAGATGTCGTGATATCTCATTGGTTACATATATATCATACATCAAATAGGTTATCCTAAACGATTTCCGTAACATATTAGTCGGGGATTCCCCTTTTCGACCTAAAGTCACGCGTTCCTTCATTCCGAACCCCTACTAGCTTCACACTGGTTCTCAAATAACCCTAGAAGTAAAGCGGTTCAAAAAATTCCCTAGGGTTAATCACTAAAGTAGCGTCACCCATATCAGAAACTCAAAGTTGAAACTCGGAACAGAATGCAAGGGTGTGAAACTGAAGAACAAAAGAAAAAAAATTCGTGTCTCGATGCCTCTGTGCCTATATTTCCGTGGTTCTTTAGAAGTCCCTACTCCACCCCCACCCCCTTTCAGTATTCGTTTCGCTCGTAGCAGTTGCCGTTCCGATTTGCGGTCGCTTCCTCAGTTCGGAGGTGAGCCGCACGGTCGAAACATTTTCCGCTTGCGGTTTGCGGAGAATCCGCGAAACAATGGCAAACTTGTTGCACCGGATGGTTCCTCGGCTTTGAAACTGCGCGCATCAGGTGGACGGGGGACGGGGGACGGGGGAGGGAGATGAATGGCATCTGAAACTGTGCTTGCTAGAAGTGCATCCCGCGGAAACATCCGGTTTCCATAATGCATGCGAAGAAAATGGGATGCTTTCGGTGGGAAAATCGTGCAACGTGAAGCGTCAGATGTAACTACCACCAAGGTTTATGAATATTATGGTTTATGAATCTAATTAGTGTAACTAATTACACTCAAATTAGGTAGACTGTTCTCTGTCGAATCCCGAAATAATTTTTAACCTGCTACACTGATGTGCAATATAACTTACGTTTAATTGCCATTATTTCCTAACTTTGTATTCTTCACCGTTTTGGGGTAGATTAGTTAATTAGTACCAGCAATCACTTAATCTGTTTATTACAACAGTTTATTACCAACCTTAAAATCGTAGTGACTCGCACCGAGACACTTTTTTTCTGCTTGTTTCTAGAATTCACCTTTTCCATAGCGATTTTCATACCGATTTTTCATACCGATTTTTCATACCGGTTTTTCATACCGATTTTTCATACCGATTTCCATACCGATTTCTCCACCAATCACATTCCATTGCCAGTTTTTTCTAGCTTTCACTTTCCACATAAAAACACATATTTTCGGCAAGATCGGGATATTACTTGCGACAGAATACTGTTCAATACTGATAACATAGATTATTATTCTACGCCAATACTGCAAACATATTCGCATCTAAAAAAATCAGATACATAGATAATTCACCTATTCACTTTTATCCGAAAGGATAATCATTTAATCGCAAAAAGAACCGAAGAGTAAAAAACTACAAAAGTGTGATAAAATAAAATCGCGATAACCCATCATGTCTCGGGGTACATGAAAATTTCGGGATTCCGAATACTGCTTTGTAAATGGACACTGGTATTTCAACATGAAAACAATGTGGCGGATATCCATTTGGCGTACTTCAATCTGCAATACAAACAGGCTCCCAGCTACGATACACTGGCTTTCGAATTCCATAAAACTCTCCTTCACCGATTTTGTCCTTGGAAATGTTCTCAATCGCACTTTTATCTTTTAAAACGATGAAAAATTTTATTTTTCATTCCAGTAATCTCGCCGGAATTTACAGTCGTTGAAGAGACTGAATATCATGGTGGCTGAGCCAACAAAATTTAATACTTTCATAATCCAGGAAACGTTTCAGCGTCCATTTTGTAGACAGAAACGAAGTGTAATACAGTAATTTGTTAACCAATTAATTTATTTTTGCCACCCCTCCTTACGTTTAAGAACCTGTACATAAGTATACAAATGAGCCGCCATTTTGAGGTTGGTATAAGTCCACCTTTGTTTTCTTTTAATACTGCTTTAATATTAATATTATATCATAACTAATAAAAAGAAAATATCAATACCGAAAAATGATATTTAATCCTAATGAATTTTAATTAATCACTAAATTCTTCATTGATCCAAGATCGTTTAATTCGAATTAATAACTCTATTTAAATAACATTTAATATTTCAGATTTCTTGTAAATTATACTTGTATCACTTTAAAAACTAACGAACCGAACGTAACTGAATACAATTTCAGTAATTCTAGTTTTAAACTGCACTGATAACGCGACACACAAAAAAACCAGGAATGCAGAAAGTGACATAAATATTTTCCCACATTTACAATCCTAAATGTTTATGAAAAACCTTTCAGGTTTAAATATTAAGTGAAGAATGTCGAGCTTTAAAATTCCGCTTCAAAAATTCCGTTATCATCGTCATTGCCGTAATTTCCGTGGGCTAAACGCCGCCCAGTTTCGGGATTGATGCATTTCATTCGCGAATAAGTGCAGGGCGTTGCACCAATAAAACGCAGCGAGTCAAGCAATATCACGTGACCAGTATTTATGGCGGCACGGATGAATTCAGGTCATATTCTTTGGCCAACTGAGTTATTATCAGTACAGGAAGACTGCCCCACCACAAAGCATCCGATAAATCCTGGCGGTTGAGGTTTAACGGTTCACTGGATTTATGGCATATCCTTCCGCCTTTCCTGTATTTGAATTATTTTTCAGCCATTTTCCTCCAAGAAGTGACTTATCCACGGGTTTATAATTATTTAATGTCAGCGTTCATTGAAAACGCGCCTTATCAAGAATTACAGAACCGCGATAAACCTGCAGTGCTCTTTTAATGTCACCTCGACGAATCACTGCTGCAAGATATAAAAAGTGTTCTTTATTATTATTAAAAACCGAGGCATATAGTTATGTTAATTAAAGTGTGCGGCAGCTGGGAGATTACGCTTGTTGATTATGAAATTATGGAAGTGAAAATAATAGGAGTATGGTGATACATGATATTTTTATTTATTCTGGATGTGAAATTGAGAATGTTTACATGAAAAATGTTAAACATAATAAAAGGACGTAAATAAATAAATATTGAAGGGCCAATTCCTCGCCTTGATATTAAAGAAGGTTAAACTTCCACGAGATATATATAATCGAAGTCCGTTATATAATTACTATTTATATAATGTAACTTTATAAACAAACACCCCTTTCATGGTGGGCTCTGAAAAGAAGGCGCTCGCGGGATATTATATAGATTATGTACTATTTATTATTTAGATTAACAAGTTTCAGCAGCATTTTGGTCGAAAGAAGCGGTTAAAAAATTTTTATTGGTCAAAAATGGGTCGACCCAAGTCGAAAAAATGTGAAGGGGTATACCTTCAAAAATTGTCAAAAATTAAAAGTCGCCAAAATCGGTTCTAAGAGACCCAAATCGATGGTAAATGATGTATAAACATATTCTAGGACGATGCTATGTGGAGACTTTCCGTTTTCAAACTAAACTCATCGTCAGCTTTGGCCTTTTTCCGGAACCGTTTTTTCTACGGTTCTTTTAATTGGTGAATATACTGGGTGTCCTGTTTATACTTTTTAATATACAGGGTGTCTCATTATTATTAAAACACCAGGAACACGTACGTGTTTCCAAATATATAAATCTCAGGGAAATGAATCGAAAAGTTGACGAGTTATTAACGCCGAACTTGTAAATATACAGGGTGTCTCATTATTATTGAAACACCAGGAACACGTACGTGGTTTTCAAATATATAAATCTCAGTTAGATGAATCGAAAAGTCGACGAGTGAATATTGTGTTTCCGTGTTTTTAAATATCATTAACCATAAATAAAGACAGGAAAGATGTTACATTAAACAATTACACAGTTAAACAATCTACGATTATTAAACCTTACATACAACTTGACATACTTCGAGAGCAACGAAATCCAAGGGAATCTAAAAAGCTGTGTCTGGAACTAACATTTCTAAACTAACCTAAGAAAAGCACTTAATCGATTTTTCTTTGTTTGCTGGTGAAAGCCAGTCCGGTGGGTTGCATTAAAGGGTTCATTTCTTCAAAAAACAGAGAAACACATTGAAAGTGACAACAGGAAGTTGTTGTTTAACCTTCCGGATCCGTTATTGGATCCTGGAAGTAAGTCACGTGACAACTTAGACAACTTATTTGTTTTCGGACATGTTTTCTGTTAATTCTACTCGAAGTCCACGGAAAGCTTTGTTCGCTTAACGCACAATTATTTTAAACGCGTCGGGAAGAGTTTCGATCAAAAGTATTTGATTCATTCTTTTCTTGGTTATGTTTTATCATTGATACCCTTCGATATATATCGAAACAAATGTTTTATCATCGATATTTACCAAGGAATATCATTCATTTACGACACTGTAAACTTTACGAATATTAACAAGGAAGAACGTTGCGGAAACATGTAGAAGTTTGTTAAATGTTGGAGCATGCGCAGTATTTAAAAGAGCACGGAAGATGGTCGAGAAACGTCAGAACGGAGACTCTAACCTTAAAAAGTAACCACGCTTTGGAAGACCTTCCGTGGCAGATGATGATATTCTCGGTAATATTTTGGAAGAAAATACATTTTTACGAAGAAGTTATCATCATTATAAATAAATAAACATGTATTTATAATAGATAAAATAATAGAATAAAATTCTATAAAATATTCTATATAATATTCTGTATATCTTGATATTCTATAAAATATTCTATAATTCTATGAAATTCTATTATTTAATAGAATAAATAGAATAATAATATTCTATCATGTAATAAACTCTATAATAGAATAAAATTCTATTATTTTCGTTTACCAAAAAATGGATACAATTTTCCGGCAGCCTAATAAATATTGCCAAATATTTCGAAATCCCGTTTACAAACTTAATATCTATCAAATTTGTAAAAATCAACAGTTAAACTCGGAATTCCGCGCACGTTTACCTTCGGAAGATATAAGTCTCGAATAACTTTCGACATTCGTAGATCTGGGGATTTTTTTTTTGTATCCACGTAGCGTGCCAAGAGCCGATCAGCACTTTTCGTTGTTGCTGATGTTTGTCTACGTGCCTCTTCCTCGATAGATGCTTAAAGAACCCATAAAACGTGGAAAAGGTGGCTCGAACGGGGAAAATCCAGATTATGATATACCTCCAATTACCTACGATACAATAAACGAACATAATTTATAAGGGTTCACTTCGATTGATCCATAAATTGAGGTTATCCCTTCGATCATGCGGAACACAAAGAAGCGCCCATAAAAGCCTACAAAATGCATGAAGCTAAATAAGTTAATTATTCAAATTAATTAATTAACAAGTTAACAAGTCACGCTTCATTGACCCTTAAAACACAGCAGGGTTTCATTCAACAGTGTTCCACCAAGAGGGGAGGAAAAAAAACAAAAGAGAATCGTAGAGCCTGGGAGACCCGCAAAGTGCCAACATAACGGTCCAATTAAATTCGTGAATATTTTAATCAGGCTAATAATTAGATAATAATTCGAGAATGGAGGGAAAGGCTTTTCATCGGCTACTCAAATTGTAGCCTGTTCTCTCTGCACAAAGGTCAAACTAGCTTTGAAGGTACTAATGGAGACAGAAAAGAAGCGAATCAAGGGTTGGGGCGGGGGTGGAAAGAAGACAGAGGAAGGTACAAAGAAAATGGAGCCTTTAGAACGGTGGATTCCGCCCCTCGCCCGCCGGAAATCGGTCTCCTTTATGGAGTCTTTGATAGGAAGACAGTCTTTGTCTTCTACCCGAAGATCACGGAACCTCAGCGATTCATTGCTTGGTTCGTGGAAGATGGCGCTTGGAAGCTTATTGTTAGAGGGGCAGCGGGGAATAACGTAGATATTAAATCTCAGGTCAACTTGATGAGTTAATCAGTGTGTTTTATTGTTTAGTGTTTGTCACAAACTGTGCAAAAACCGGTTCCATTACTGTAATCGCCCAGCGTAGTAATCGAGACTTGAGTTGTTCGGAAGTTTAGGATCAGTTTGCTGGCGAAAATACAAATCAAAAAGTTCTTTGACGTTTTTTAATAGCTCGCTTCGTTTGGGAGATATTAACGTGTGAAGTTTCGTGGACGAACTTCCAGCGCGCGCAATTTGAATCACATTATCCGGGTCGTTCTTGTTTTCGCCCAGTTCTGTCGCTCCTTGCGCTGTTTCGCCAAATTGCAATTTCTAAGTTTGTAGAGCTACATTGTTTTTAGGTAATTAGTTATTATTATTTTGCTTATTATTATTGTTATACTGTTATTATAGTATTCTAAGTAATGCGTTGTAATGCGGAACATTGTTTCTAGTTACATAAATGATTGGAAAATTTTAAGGAACGTAACACATGAAACGCTGGAAAAATCAAATTGTTATCAATCCCTAAGATCTTGGATAAACGACAATTAAATAATATAATAATTAAATAATACATACATAATGAATGGTTGCTACAAAACAAAATGGTTGACCATTGCATACTTCTCTGACGAAGTTCGTATAATAATTTTTACAGTAAATAAACAATGTATGTATAATATTAATTCCGATCTCTGGTTGCCATAAAAATATGGGAATTCGCAACTTCGTAATCCACACACCTTTCTATTGTCCGCAAACAATTTTCAAGGAAAACGGAGTCAGCAATAAAGGTTTTATCCTTACATTTCCGGGAACATTCTCTTGCAGCATTGTTACAGAACAAAGCTGTTGAAAACGAGTTTGTTTCAAAACATATACAACGTTTTTTTCTTTCTGGATCATCGCCGAGGGTGGGGTTCAATTTAAACCCCGCCCACTTCCCCCGAGGTGATCCGGAAACTAAAAAATGATGTTCCCGAGAAATTCATCTTGGAAGCTTTCCTACTACTTCACTATCATTGCAAGAGAAGGTACGGATCGTAAAGTCCGATTTTCACCGCAGGCTAGGAATGTTCTCTCCCCCTTTGTTTCCGCTCCTCCCCACTTCCGCACTTCCGCACTTCCGGGCAGGGAAATCTTCACTCGCCGCAGCAGATATTCTGCATTTGCATCTGATATTCCCTTGTACCGAATAAAGTTATGGTTGACCTACTCCGGGGTTCTAGGAAGAAGGTACACGGGATCTTGAAATGAAGAGATCATATTTCTATATACAGTATGATCTATGGCAGAGGTTTTCAAAGCACAGACGAGATACAAGTAGACCAAGCACTAAATGCGCTTTCGTGATTCCACTGAAAAATTACCGACGCGGTAAAAATAAACGCATAAAAATTGGGACGTAAATATAAAAGCTAGACAGTCATGCTTGGATGCAACAAATTCTGTGGACTTCTGCGAATAAAACGATATTAATTAGATTTGCAATATGAATTTGCAAATATGTTTAAACATTAGTTAAAGTTGGCGGCAAATTTTCCGCGCTCTCATTCTTCAAGACTCTTTTGAAGTTTGCATAAAAATTGTGCCGTAAATATAAAAGCTAGACAGTCATGCTTGGATGCACAACATTCTGTCGAGTTTTGCGATTAAAACGATATTAATTAGATTTGCAACATGAATTTGCAAACATATTTGCATTGCGTGCTTGGTCTACTTATATCTCGTCGGTGTTTAAAGTGGGGAACACGGTAAAAATTATTGGGGCACACTGCGGGAGCCCAAAAGTCACTAGATCTAGTAAGACTTTAAAACGTCATAAATTCCATCGTGCATAAATATAAATTCCCGCATAAAATAGTAAACAAAGTATACAAAGATGACGTAAATAAGAAGATCAAAAGTATTCGGCTGGTTTCACCGACAAATTCGAGACCCCTTCGAGTTAGGAACTTTCGCGGGCTATGGGTGGCAGGAGATGTGCTAGGGGTGCCTGTGTGACAGGCAATATTCGATTTTCCTGGAAATGTGACTCTTTTCGGGTCATATCCGATTATATGAACGTGATCATTGAATTGTGTTAAGAAACTTTCTACATTTCCCCTCTTATTAAAATGGCGCCTTCCTTTTTCCTGCGTTGGTACGTCTGACAGTGGAAATCTATTTAAGCACCAGATAATTATTCCTATGTCCATTTGATATATTATTTATTCTTCCACGTCCGAGAATCCAACCACATCAACACAACTTTCATCACCGTCGTCAAACACGTTCCACATAACCTCACAAATTGAAGCCGCATGAACAAGCAATCTACATAAATAAAGGATCCGACATTATTTACAAACCACTCCCCCCTCGTCTGCACCTGTCCAATCGAAATACATCACCCCTCGGGCGTTCGTAAACATAAACAATAATACGTCACAAGGGACAATCCATTTGGGGTGGAAGTATTTCGCCAGAAATAAGTGACTGTTACATTGAGAAGAGGCGCGACCGGAAGTCTGTCTCCCTCCAAACAATCGCCGCCCCCTCCACCCGCAAAACATCCTCCCACAGGTTGCGAATTGCTGTTCGGTGGTATGAATTTTTAAAGACATTCACCGTGCTTATGAATCTCTGATGCGTTTCCGTGTCGGGGGATATTAAAAGGTGACACCGTTGCGCGGGTGGGGGGGGGGGGGGCAGGGTAGAGGAGTGGGGCCGGGGGGGGGTGGAACACGGTGAGATTCAAAGTTTCAGGAGATCGAGCCTCGTGGGAGGGTTGATTTACGGGGTGGTTTGTCGAGAGAATGTTGGGGAATCTTGATGTCGACCTGGTGACCTTCTCGTGCTTCGCCCCCGCTTTCGAACGACACCCACATTCCTCCCCAAACAACGATTCGGTGGAGGTTGTAAGCGCCTAGAGTCAAACAATGAGTTCTACAGCCCATGATCACGATTCTCTTGTGACGTAATCGGTGTTATTCAATCTTAACCTTCCACTGCGCCTGGCTGGAAGTGACAGCCATTTTTAATGAGATTAAATGTGTTATTTATCAAATACGTCGTCTGATACATTGTACTTGCGGATGTATAGGGTGGCCTGCTATTATTCGGACATCCGGTACATGTAACAATCGTTACACTCTGAAAAGAACCGCTCGTGACATAAGAGTCAGAAAAAAATATATATGTTACGTATTATATATTTACGATTTTAATAAGTATAATGATTAGTCCGAATATCAATTCCATATCATCTTGTAAAACTACGAACCATCTAAAATATTATGCCGCTGAAATGTTTACCTAAAAACATACTCAACTAATAATTACAAAAGAAACAAATCGAAAAGTCCTTTACTATTTTTCAATCCGTGTTTCCGTTTGCGAGTTATTATCATTTAACTTCTCAAGATTCAACTTCGCACTCTGCTACTTCAAAACTTCTATAGCTGACTGTACTTATACCTCCGTATATGTAACACTCATGGTTGGTACAGTCGGCAACAAAATTAATCTCTTTACATTCTTACCTCCACATAATCTTCACATATAAAACTCATATCGACAAAGTGTTGATAAAAAATAAAAAAATTGTTGTTTACCCCATGGAGTATACTTTATTAACTATATAATAATCAGTTATAATAATCATATAGTAATCAATTTCAGATTAACACTGACTATTGGGACATTTTGAAGGAATATATGTATATATATTATAATATTCAAATATGATATACATTATTTAATAATAATATGCTTATTTTGTTTCCAGGTGTTCACCGGGGCTGCGACATGTTTCTATGCGTTCATCGGATTCGACATAATCGCGACGACCGGTGAAGAAGCGACCAATCCGAAGCGAAGCATTCCCCTCGCCATAGTCTCGTCATTGGTCATCATCCTCATAGCTTATGTTACCAGTAGCTTGATGTTAACGCTGATTGGTGAGTAGGACAATGCCGAATGCGTCCGTGTATCCGTCAATTCTGCTGTAGTTAATTGAAAATTACGATATGTGCGATGTACAGTGACAAGGATTCTGGAAAAAGTTGAAAAAATGAGAGCGTAAAGTAAGATATGAGTTAATAATTTACAAGGAATAGTATTTCAATTACAATTTCCTAATTACAATCAATAAACCCAGAATAAATTAGTACTCGATGTATCGCAGTGTAATTGCAATAACATTTGCCTAACCCAAACCGGAAATGCGTTTGAATTGTTTAAGTTCCGTACGACGAGGTCGATCAGGACTCGGCATTGGTGGAAATGTTTGGCCAAGTCGGGGCTTACAAGTGCAAATACATCGTCGCAGTTGGTGCGCTTGCTGGGTTGTCAGTCTCCATGTTTGGCAGCATGTTCCCGATGCCTAGGATAGTCTATGCCATGGCTCAAGATGGCCTTATATTTCGGTAAATAATCATTGCATTCCGCAAATTTGCAGAATTAATTAGTTATACATTCGACATCAGTGTTACTCCTTTTTGATGTATAAGTTTCTGCAATCAATTCAAACCTGTTAATCGGCAACGAGTTAACATAACGAATGAGTTAACGAATTGCATTTACTTCTTTCAAGTAATTTAATGACAAAACACGATCAATTATAATATGATTTTCATTTCATTGTCTTCTTTCACATCATCATAAATTATTAGCTGAGAGTCTGAGAACTTCTGCCAGATAATGTACTTCTTCGAAGTAGAAGTTAAATTGTTACAAACTTCCATATTTAATGTTTAGAAGCCTGAGCCAAGTCTGGCCAGCAACGGGTACCCCGGCGCTAGCTACGTTAACTTCCGGTTTGTGCGCAGCCGTCGCTGCGCTGCTGATCCAATTGGAGGTCCTCGTGGAGATGATGTCTATCGGTAAGTTAATTTCCTGCTCTTCATATTGTTTGCTGTTTTAAGTCAGTAAGTTTTAATAAAAAGACCATCCATTGCTAGCAGCAGCCATTGCTCCCGGCGGCCATTTTAAAGAACAGTTTCGAGAAAATGTCTGCCGTGACCATAGTATCACATCTGATGTTCCATGCCTTCTTAAAACCGCTGTAACTTCGACAAATTTCTAAATTTCCGGACAGAACATTGTAGACATATTTTCGAAACCCTGCTCTGTAAGAAAACGCAATAAAAACATTGTTCCCTTTTCAAATTTTTAGACTACAATGTTGTCCACAGTGTTTTACAATGCTCTTCAATGAATCTTACGATAATAAATGTGGGAACAATGAAATAAATAAACAATTTCAAATGGCATGTCTCAGGTACCTTGCTAGCCTACACTCTGGTGTCCACGTGCGTCCTGATTTTGCGTTATCAGCCGCACACGACGAACCTCGTGGAGCTTCTTCCTCAGAGTTTAAGGACACCCTGTAGATCGCCAACCAAAGAGACTCAGGGAAATGGCCAAGTGACTTACGGCAAGGAACTAAAACCCGAGCAACTTACGAGTGCTTTGAACACCGTTCAAGCTGCTCAGTCTGAAGTTACGACTACCAATAATGGTCAGCGCATTATGGTAAGTTGTACTTAACGCATTGAGTGCCACAGGAGTAACCGATTGGCTGATGCCAATATTACTAAACCACCAATCAAGTACATCGCTAATATTCGTCAAACGTTCAATGTTTTTAACACGACGATAACAATGTAAACTAACTGATGTATCGTCGAGCAAGTAAACAGTTTTATTCTCAGACGTTGTATACACGTTACATACGCGTCTTGCGAGGTATCGTATAACACGGATTTCAACCCGGTACTCAAAGTATTAACCCTCTTAATCGTTTGAGTGAAGAGGGTTAAGATTATTGAATTAAATTTGATATATTATTGATAATAATTATTAAATAAAGAAACTCGAAGGAATATGCAAATCTGATTAAAAATCGCTTTCTAGTTACGCGTTAAAAACCGCACGTACCTTTGGGCCAACCCAATGAATACCAAACTCAAACCATTACCAACCTTGCTCTGTGGTTATTCAAACCATGGAACAGTTTGACCAATCAATGCTCTTCGATTTTCCAGGTACGACGAGTGCGAAGATGTAACAGTTCTTCGCCAGAATCGGATGACACTTATGGAGGAGAGGAAGACGATGTCGGATTAGGCAAAGATGATCAGTATCTTGTTAGCGACAGGACGGAGAATAAGTTTTATGGCAGTGTTCATGCAGCTGCAGCTGCATCAAGTTGCGGCAGCACGCATCAGTATCCTGGAAATACACCAATCATAGGGCCACCCTTAAATTATCTTCAACGACGACTACAGGTAAGAATCAACTACACGCAGCGCTAGAAAGAAGATGCGCGGTGACGTAGACGTCACGTGATGTCTCTGATTGGTGACTCGTGGCTCCGCCCTTGTTCAAAGCAGTCACGTGACTCCTTCCCAGCAACCTATAGTATGTCTGTAACACTAGAACTACCAAATCAGTCAAACTGACGGATCCACGGTTTGAATATAAATGTTGAAATTCAGAACGTTCCATTTTCTGAGATTCTTTTCGATTCAGGTTGCATAAACGGAGATAATTGAATTGATTAATTCAGGCGGTTATTTTGAAAGTGACTTAAATCCGTTTTCCAACAAAATCAAGTTCTCGTTTAAATCGGTGCAAAGTAACTTTGTGTAATTATTATAAATGTTAAACAGATTTTTTGGAAAAATAGACTTAGTAAACAGCTTAGACTTAAATAAACAGCTCGATTTATGTTGTCATTCATCCTTCTTTTTAAGGACGAATACGTAAACCTGCGAATATAGCTGGATATGTTGGTACTTCTAGTGTTAACCTTCCGACACTTTTCTTGTACTAAAAATATGCGTTACGTGGTTAAAATTGGACATTATGATAATAATAATTTTAAGGCGCTACGTTAATTCTTGCGTCAGGGCGCCAGTGACACTAGCGCCGGCCCTGATAGCAATGCGCTGTTAAAATGCAGGTCAACATATCCCTGGAATAAACATTAATCACAAAGCTTACTGAACTCGTATGCAGAAATGCATAAATAAACCAAGCTGCTTTTGCAAATTAAAATGTATGGAATGGCTTGGGAGATACTTTACGTCGCCATTTGTGGGTCAGCCATACAATTTTCATGATTAAGTGTAGCGCATTCATGGTATTCAGACTCCGCGAGTCATTGGATATTCATAAATCCACAGATTCGATGGGAAATGAAACTAAAGAGTTTTCGTGACCGGAAGTCTAACACATCTAGATTAATATTCCGGTTATAAATAACAGTGTAGGAATAGATAATACATAATGTTGGAATAATAAAAGAAGTCAATTGGTTACAATAATACTTTATGTCTACGTTTGAACTACTATTGTTATTAATAAGGTTCTAATTTGTTTATTGCAGGCGGCGCAGTACCTTTGTCCCGCCATCTTCCCGTGGGTCGACAGAGGCCCCGCGACTGAGGCCTCAGGTCGTTACGTCATGAAACTAGTTGGGGTCCTTTATCTGTTAGTCCTAGTCTTCGATATAATTATCGTCTGTGGAATGGGTAATTAAACATTCAATATAAAATGCATACATTACCTAGTAATCTTCTCGTTTTCCTTTTAACACTAGAACTACCGGATATATTTAGCTATAATTCTATATTTAGGTGTACGACCTTAAAAAAGAGGATGGTTGGAAGAAATAAATTAATCGCTCCATTAATGTCCATTGTACAACGCGAAACGTGAAATTTGAAGATAAAGTCAAAAGTAACAAATGTCATCGACTTTTTATGAGACATTCTACGAAATGCTGCGAAAAAACTTTCGAGCTTAAAGGCTTACCACTACAGGAATTAAGAACGAATTTTAAATTTCAATATTCTAAAATTTCATATGCAAATCTGGGATAAAAAACGAATAAAAAATGACGAATGACTCTGTTTGCACTTACAAATTGTCATTATATGTCGTTTTCCACGGGGATTCCCCCAATTCTGGAACCGTGTTACAACGAATCCGTGGTGTAGGAGTTCCATGTTGGGAATCTCATTAAGTGCAGTTTTCCACGGGGATTCCCCGAATTCTCAAACCGTGTTAGAACGAATCCGTGGTGTAGGAGTACCATGTTGTTGGGAATCTCATTAAGTGCCGATTTCCACGGGGATTCCCCGAATTCTCGAACCGTGTTAGAGCGAATCCGTGGTGTAGGAGTACCGTATTTTAGGGGAGATACTTATAATTATAAATAATAGTAATCTAAAACTACATCGCTATAAATAATGAATCTAATCATTCCAGGAAACATGGGAACGTTCACGACGATAATGTTATTCGGATTTCTCTTCGCCATAATCGGTGTTCTTCTCGCAATAAGTAGGAAGCCACAGAATAGGTTAGTTTCTGCAGCCTCCTTAAGTGGACCTAGAAGATCTCTTTGAGGAGATAACATAAAGTAAAGAATATACTACCGAGTTTTCATATTAGTTTATGAAATGTTTCAGGAACAGTGTGATGTTCATGACACCGGGTTTGCCGTTTGTTCCTGCGATCGCTGTCACTGTCAATATTTATCTCATCTTTAAACTGAATATTCTTACTCTGGTTAGATTTACTATCTGGATGATACTCGGTGAGTATAAAAATTATCTTCGAATGTATACTCTATTTAGAATAAGATTGCCCAAGGCTCGGCCGAGTTTCGATCGTTGTGCGCAGGTCCCCCCACTACCATTCTCTGCTACGACCACGCTATTGGTCTCCATCCCACTGTGACGTCCCAGTAGGCGGGGCTAAAGCAGTGGTGGGGAGAAAAAGTAGTGGGGACAACGCGAGCTCTGAGCAATCATATTCTAAACACAGATTAGTGTTCGATTCTAGAAAGAGGGCGCTCGTGACGTAGATACATATTAATATTATATTATTAACCTCAAAATTTATGGAAAGAGGGCTGCACAGCCGAATCTCATTTACTTAAAAGAATGAATATAAATAGATAACTGCGTTACGATGTTAAAACTTCCAGGATTTCTTGGACTACTGATTTATTCTTGCTTTCTTGTTTCACCGCGTCATTTTCAACCTGCATTAATTGCTTGAACCTCGTTTCTTGGGGCACACGTTTTGGGAAAATGTCTCCCAGTTAGTCTAAAAGGTCCTAGTAGTCTTGGCCCAGGTTTTCTAGAAGAAAAACTATACTTTCCAGTTGAAATATTTGTATTAGTTAATAACGACGATGGACGTGACATACATGTCGCTGAATATTTTTACGATGGTTAGCTGTGGCCGAGTATGTCACGTCGCTGCACATTAAGCGGTTAGTTATTATAATGTTACTAAACATGCCTGTCCACAATTCTTCCAGGTTTCATCATGTACTTTTACTACGGTATCAAGCACAGTAGCCTGGAAGAAGGTAACACATCAGAGAACCTTGATGAAGGCATAGTGGGTGGTACAGCAGCCAACATAGAGCTAAAAGTGACCGATCACCAAAGGCAACAAAAACCAACACTTCCAACATCATACGTCACGGAAGACCGTAACATCTACGAGGGTCAACAATTGGACGCATTTGGTCAGCCTGTCTTTGGCAGCACGAATTTCGGGGGAACCCCGAGTACCCAACAGCAGAGCAGTGGAACGTCCGCCCTCTTCATAGATCAGGAAAGTTTCCCAACTTGGGACGATTGAGTCCAATCGCTTGGCTATCAAGGATTATATATGTATATGCATACACGTATACATATATACGTATACATAAGATATAAATATTAAATAAGCCTGAAACGTTCGCGCGCGACTGGCATCGAATGTTCAACCGGTGAAACCAGACCTCCTGGGGATCGTGGATTTCATCCTTTGATTTGATGCTGCACAATGCATTTCTAAGGACAATGACGGAGGACGTAATATTACGTCGACGGGGACATGTGTAAGGGATCGTTAGGTTATTTATTCATAGTTGACATTATTATGCTAATTGCTCACGTTATTTCTTTAATTCTAGTCACCTTTGGCTCTACGCATTCTGATCATCTTCAAAATTACATTTCGACTTAAATATCATTCTAGTTACATTTAATATTATAATATTATAATTCACATTATTTACACTACTTTTTTTTATCCTAGTCGTCTCTAACATCATACTTTTACTTAAATATGGTAATTTATATTTTCTTTTTGGATTGAATATTCCAATTCTCAGGCAGACCAATCGAAAATAATAATCCTGAAGTAGATAAATCGAAAAGCTTCCTCCCTTTTACAACTTCGAGCCTACTTTTACGAGTTATAACCTTGAAATTTTCGGTTTTTTAATTCGTATTTAACTGGTTCGACAAAGTTAACAGCCGATGCCGTGCAATATTAGTGTTACACACACATTTCATTTTTTATAACAATATCGTAACAGTATTTCTCATCACAGAAGGTTGATCTCAATAGTTACATTCCTTTTATACTCTCAAGCACAAAATATGGCGGAAAACTAAAGAAAGATCAGGGTTACCAGCCCTGATTCTGAATAAAGTGGAAAATCCGCGATACTCACGGAGGCCGAATTTGTTGACTACTGTTTGGGACGAATGTAGCAAATAATTTTGCGGCAATATTTATTATCCTAGTTATATAACAATCGTCGTTGACGAGGCATAGAGATCTCCTTCGAGGAAGTCAGAACGAGAAGATCTCAAATCAGCGATGGCGAACTGTTTTCCGCGGGAGATTCAAAATTCAATTCAAAGTTTTTCAACTGAAAGTCGCAAGTAACATGTTTGAGTAATTAAAGAAGCAAGAAAATGATTATACACTTGATTTACTCAACTTTGTGATATATTATATACATATAAATAACTTTGCATAAGAAAAGCAACATAAAAGAATAATTATAACAGAAAGAACTACTTGGTGTAGTGTCTGCTGTTGTTTATTTGGTAACAATCTTTTAATCCGCGTTGTATGCGCTTCTGACATTCAATAGTCAGAAATATTAAAATTGCATAAAAATTATTAAATTAACAAACATTTCAAATAATGACATCCCAAAGATGTCCATTTTAGAATAACATGGCAAACTTCGAGTCAAAATTGAAACTAACTGAGGTATTAAATATAAATTTAAGCAAGTTCTTATCAGTCTTATGTCAATTTCTGAAGTATTAAAATATTTTATATAATTTATAACCCATTAATACTCGCTAAATAAACATCATACGGGTAGCCTTAAGTCGTCACGTGGGATACAGATCCGCCATCGTTGACTTACGCGAAAAGAAACCCACTTTTTTGCTGGAGATTTCAATAAAAGGGAAAAACATGAGATTCAATTAACGGCGTTCATTGGATGGATTGGCGTAAATGCTTTTAAATATAGAACTACACTTTGGCTCTGGAAAGAAGTCATTACGGACGACACGTGTCACGTGACGGGGCTTCCCCCTTTACCTTTAGCACAGTTGACTTTATCAAAGCCTTTCCAGAGCAAACAAGTACTGTTGGGTTCTTGGAAAGAAGGCACCTGTGACGTAACTGGAATTTCCAACTCTCATTGGTGATATAGCTTATATATTATATAAGTTATGTATTATATAGGGACTCTCCTCCTCCTGTTTAAGTCCCGGTGTACATTCTTCCAAAGAATCCGACACTAAATAAGTCCCATTTATATTCAGGGATATTCTTTCCACGTTATACTATATTTATCACTATATTCATACTTTCAATTTCTAATGTTGAAACTCAAAATACTTTTACGCGCATATTGAAATTTGGAACTTGTGATTCCCACAAGTCTATAAGATCGGACCCCTCTTCTTCACCGTTCACGTGTTTAGTTATCTTATGCTATTTGAATAAACCGCCATGTCCAATCAGTGCGCGCCAAGAACGAAATTCCCTAGGAACCGTGACTATGGAAGAAGCGACCATTACCATTTCCTAGTGTAAGAAAGAACTTGCGTTTTTGAGAGAGCATTTTAACTGCTGAAGATATTTCAATGAAACTCTGTTCAAACTCACTGCTAGTTACTTTGAGAGAACGAGACGAGAACGTGTGAAGTTATGCTGATAATAGAATGAAAACGTTAGGTGAGTGAGATTAAAAAATGAGCGGAAGAGAGAGCGAGAGAGAGAGAGAGAGAGAAATTGAGAGTGTGTGAGAGTGAGGGAGGCCGAGAGATAGAGAGAAAGAAAGAATAATTGTCGAAGAACGAAATAAAAGTGTTCGAGAGTCAAATGAGAGGGAGAGTATGGCGGAGTGTATTCTTAGAAGAGGTTAACTGAAAAACGAACAAAAAAAATGTAAGACGCAGGAAAAGAAGACATTGATCATCTTGCCTAAATCTAATCTTTCCCATAAAGTGGAACTTTTAGTCTAACATATTATATATCCTACAGTTAAGCTTACTATTAATAACTTACATACGTCTTACCTCGAATACGTCGTTTGATTATTAATTTACATGTAATTTGTATAAATTATCTTTGGAATTAAGCGCGTCGCGTACGCGAATCGTGGACGAACGAGTGAGGGATCTAAGAATTACGTAGAAAGGGAATCACGAGGAAATATCGTTACGTAAATATGCTAGTAACATGTGGTTTTCAAGATGGCGTCTGGCCCACAAGAAATGGCGCGTTTTTCGAAAGTTATTGGAGAGCTTCAGTCGAGGATTTCTTTCATCAAACTGGATTCTTTCATCGAGTTAAGAAAACAGTTGTTAAATAATTTATTACATTTACATAGCCAGTTTGAAAAACTTAATAATCTGTTCTGATATTGGAATATTGATTTCGAAAAATGTAACTGATACTATTCAAAATACTCTAGAAATACTCCAAGAATCTCTCGTAATGTAACTAGATCCTTTCAAGAAAGCTCTACTCTGTGAAATTATTATAAACAATTTCAGTTGATGTAATCCGTTAGGGTTGCATTGAAATTTTCGGAAAATCGTGTTCCAAAATATCCAGAAATACATATCTTCGTTGAAGTCGGAAAATATGAGTCAATTTGAAATAGTTGAGATAGAAACTAAATGATACGAAACTTCTTTTAAACAAATATCCAGTTGCCTCAATGCCTCAGATTCAGGTGAACCAACAAAAGGAATTAGGAATTCTGAAATAGTGGTTTAAATACCAAAGGAACTATGAGAACTGAACATATTCAAAGTTTCCTAAAATACATATCATTTGTTGATGTAAAAGTTCAAGTGAAACAACTATAAATCAGTTGTTTCAATTAATCCTTTTAATTACTCTGTCCGAGTCTATTTACCAAAAGCAGAGATTTTTGTATTCCTAATTAATCAAATCGATTAAGTTCCATCAAATAAATCTATCAGCGATGATGTTATAAGACAGGAATATTTATAATTAATGAACATAGAGTTTATCTAAATGAACTACATATTAAGAACTAATACTCGAGTTTTAAGGTTATATTGAATTTCTATAATTTGCGGAAACAACATGGCGCTTGTAACAGAATTCGTTGAAACGGAGGAGAGATTTTTATTTCATGAATGAACTGTGCCTGTTTGTTGAATACACACGAAACTCCTGATAATTAAACAACATTTAAAGATGGCTTACTTCCGCCCGATGAAGAACGTACCGGGTGTCGAAAAAGTACGATGATTGAGAAAAGTGTCGGTAATCTTTGAGAGCGAATATTACGGATTAATATATGCAAATTTTAGGATATTAATGTATGTATATTGTTTATTCGCCGTGTTTATTATTATTATTAATATTATTATCATCTTCGTCATATAGCGTTGTATAGTAATAATATAAACATACTTTATTAGAATATAAAAAGCAGAATTGTTCGAAGATTGCGATACTCCATTTTGAATAGTACAAGCAGTAATATTGATTATAAATCATTAGTTAGTTTAAACAATTGCTTTCTTCAAACTTTACTGACACTGAAACCAATCATGCTTCGAATCATCCTTGCGCTTTTTCAAACCAAAAAGCTCGCGTTAATGAATCCCGTGATAAGAAATCCACTAATTAATAGGAGAACGATCAGTTTTGACGATAAAGGATGTGCGAAAAATGGCGGAGCTCGACGCGGCAAATTTAAATCTTTGCTTTTTTAGTTAGTCTTTCAAATTCTTAGATAGGAGGAAATGGCCTATTTGCAATGCGTGGGTGCAGGCTGAACCCACCGGAATTTCAAACTGATCTCATAAGGAAGATTAGATGGCTCAAGGATTCGAGAAATTTGGAAACTTTCTGTGAAAGAATTTCGTTTTAAATTGAAGGCGCCATTTTGCATCTTATAATGGCGCCACGGTCGAACTTAGCAAATTAAATCGCCAAAACAAATTTGTCCATTCTCGATTTCTGTCAAATCTCTAAAAAAACAACAACATCGAATAAGAATTACATAAAACGTGAAAGAAATTTGTTAACAAACTTTTTGTGGTGTTTTGTTAAACAAAATTTAATATACAAAACTAAATTCAAAATGAGTTGTGCACAAATTCTTGTTCGGCGTCTGCGACAATTTAAAGAATAGTTCGCAGAAAAAAGGGAAATACTTTATTTCGAATTATTTGAAATATACAAAAATACATATCCTCGTCAATATCATAAACTCTAAGACAATTTAAATTCACTTTTCTATTAAATTCATATCCTCTATTTTCACTCTGTTTTTCTATAAGTAGGTTGAAATTGGCCAGATTTGCATTTACAGTAAAATTCCAATTTTTCGAATTTTTGGGCACATTACTATTCCTCTATCCAAAATCCTCCAATTAGTCCTTTACGGAAAAATTAGTATCCTTAGAACCACGGTGGTTCATCGTGCATCCTGAATGTTGGCAGCTCGAGAGTTGGCTCCTAACCTCGGATTGGTTGCGCGTACCTGTATATCCAATCACAGCCGAGTACGTCAGGAATGCCAACTCTCCAGCTTCCAGGAGTACTTTGAAGTCGCAGTAACTTGCTCCGGAATACCCTGAGTGTTTCGATTATCGTGATTGGATTCGCGGACGCAATGTACCACGTGGTTTATCTTCCAGGAATGACGCACGCCTTGTGAAATATGAAATATGAAAATGGAAAATGACATAGAACGTGATCCGGAGTTTTCAGTGACCACCGTTGAATTGCTCACTGAAAGTCTCGTTAGATTAATATTACTCATGGATTGAACCATTTCATACTTTTTATGAAGACTGTTTTAATATACCGGGTGTCCCAGAAGTTACAGAAAATGTTTGAGAAATAAACCGTATGTCAAATACATGTTTAGCTTAGCACCATCGCTTTGAGGTATTTTTAAATAAAGCTATGACAAAAATGTTATAAAAACGAACATATAACTTAGTCAGAACGTACTTAAACGGTTTGTGACCAAAGTGTAACGTAGCTAAAGTGTAACTAAAGACTCGCATTTGAGTTATCCGGGTTCTGGTAAAGAAACTTAAAGACTCGAATTTGAGTTGTCCGGGTTCTGGCAAAGAAACTTAAAGACTCGAATTTGAGTTAACCGGGTTCTGGCAAAGAATCTTAGAGACTCAAATTTGAATTATTCAGGTTCTGGCAAAGAATCTTAAGGACTCAAATTTGAATTTTCCGGGTTCTGGAAAAGATTCTCAAATACTCGAATTTGAGTTATCCGGGTTTTGGTAAAGAAACTTAAAGATTCGAATTTGAGTTATCCGAGTTCTGGCAAAGAATCTTAAAGACTCGAATTTGAGTTATCCGGGTTCTGGCAATGAAACTTAAAGACTCGAATTTGAATTATCCGGGTTCTGGCAAAGAATCTTAAAGACTCAAATTTGAATTATTCAGGTTCTGGCAAAGAATCTTAAGGACTCAAATTTGAATTCTCCGGGTTCTGGAAAAGATTCTCAAAGACTCGAATTTGAGTTATCCTGGTTCTGGCAAAGAAACTTAAAGACTCGAATTTGAGTTATCCGAGTTCTGGCAAAGAATCTTAAAGACTTAAATTTGAATTATTCAGGTTCTGGCAAAGAATCTTAAGGACTCAAATTTGAGTTATCCGGGTTCTGAAAAAGAATCTTAAAGACTCGAATTTGAGTTATCTGCGTGATTGGAAAGAATCTTAAAGACTCGAATTTGAGTTATCCGGGTTCTGATAGAGAAACTTAAACACTCATATTTGAATTATCCGGGTTCTGTTAAAAAAAACCGAAAGGCGTAGGAACTTTTGGGACACCCTTTATATAAGAATAGTCCAGTTTGTATTGTTTATCACTCACTCCTCACGAATAAAATTATTGTTTGTAAATAAGTGAAATATACATGAAAATCATAGATGTCTAACGCAGCAATCGATGTGTTGATTATGTACTTTAATTATGTATTTAGTCGACTAGAACAAGTGTTTTATAGGCATCTTAAAAAGCGGTGGTTATTAAACAAGAAAACGTTGGTAACACTGCCACATATAGTTACATCTGTCCAAGATTCACCATAAATTAACATTCGATTCAGGTTGTAGAATATCGAAGAAATATTAATTGTAAATATACAGTATTTTAATTCCGGTGTAATGGAGGTCGTCATTACACTTAAGCATATTATTATTAATTATTGGCCCCGTTTTTGTTGAGCACCATATATTTCATCGCGCCTATAAAACACTTACTGTGGACACGTGACAGTTCCATCAGTAAACGAATGTAATATTATATATTTACTTACATATTTATGTATTTATTGTAATTTTCTTGTTATCCTTGAAAAAGGACCGATGAAGCATGGTTTTCATGTAATAGGAAGTACTCTTGTAATCTATTACCACAGACGAGATAAGTGTAGACCAATCATCTTCGAGGAGTTAGTGTCCGACGAAATAGTGTCCCCCGTTTGAATTTCCCGCGTAACGTGGGAAATATATGAAACAAGATGGACTTCCTCGCATTATCATCATTGTGAATTAAATCCGCGCATTGCGATTTAAATATTGACTGCGACACGAAAATGGTGACGGAGTGCTATTATAATAATTATTATATTCAGTTATAAAATAGTTCCGTCCGTTCAGTAATATTTTCATTAAAAAACCGTCAGAGTTTTTCGCGATGAAAATCGACAAGCTGCTTAAAAAAATAACAAGACGATATTAATAATGACGGCGAACATATTAGATTAAAGTCCATTGTTGTTAATTTTATTGACGAATAAACTTTATTTTAAAAAATGGAACTTATTTATGACTCAACGCAATATAATAATTCTTCGTCGCTACGGCTAGGAGGCTTCATATAAACAGTTTCAATTTTTTTAGAATTTCTCGAGCATAAAAAAGCAATATGGATATTCTTCAAAAGAAGTGAATTTCTTTTAGGAATCAAGAAAGATTATATTAACAAAATTATATGCATTACGCGAATTGTACAACAGTAGAAAGATTATAAACTTTCTGTACCCCGTATACACCGACTTTGGGTATCGTGGGCGTGGCGTCAGGAAAACTTACCACGTGGGAGTAGAACCAATAGTGTGTCGGAACAAGGAATTGTGGGAGGGGCCTGCGCACAACAACTGAAACTCGTCCGATTTTGTGGCACTTCTAACTGGAATAACTTTTGGCACCCCAAAATCATTGTACTCGAAAGTGTATCAGATGAGAAGTCTAACCTTACCTCGCCCGTGGTATTACTTTCTACCGCTAAGTGTATTTAATGTTGGCAATACTTCGGTATAAGATTCATTGATACAGGATTTCCTTCGCGTCCTGGATTTCTTAGGTCAATTATGAAGTATTCGGTGGACTCAAAACGCTGTTAGAAATTATGAATGATTCTAATACTGATCGTTGGATATCTGAATTATTATTTATAAACAATTTACAAATAATAGCAGTTCGATTGATTGAGTTCGATCGACTGATTGTAATATTAGGATAACGATACCAAAACCGCCATTACGATTTTTGGGAAGAGTAACCTTGATTCGGTAATATAAGTCTTGAATTTCTCGATTTAGGAGTTTTTTATTCGGTGAGTACTTTCTTTAATAAGTCACTGAATCTGCCGATTATGGAATAGCAATCTGTTAAAAACCCTGAAAAAAGGCTCGATGAAACGACGACACAAAATACGAATGCGTTTTCCAATTTAACAGGTTCGCTAACACGGCCTGAGGGGGAAACCGTCCCCCACAGAGCACGGCATATTTTCATATTTTTGCACGATATATTGCAGATTTTTTAAGCACATTTAAAATGCAGTAAAAGTACCGAATAATTTTGTCTGCTAATTTCAATGTGGATTTTACTTGTTTATATGCTGAACACAGAATAGGCGGTTGCCATCACGCATGCGCGACGCCGGGCACACAATAGCCAATTGGGGCGTCGCACATGTGTCACGTTGGTAGCGAACATGTTAATGGCGGCGTCAATCGTGGTGCTTAATGTTTGAACACCCGGTGCATCCGCCGTTATCCACGATTATCGAAATAAAGCCGGGCGTAACGAGACTTTAAGTCCTTAATCGGCTTTCTGACGCAGTTCCGGAATTCCTAACCTACTTTTAGACCAATCAGAGGTCAGTTATGTCTTCACAGCTGTTTCTTCGTTAAACAATACGTTCTATTTACTATAATATATCATATTTATTGCAGTATGCGTGTACCTTTATATAATTTGTTATAGTAAATTAGAATGTTACTATAAAATTTAAAAATTATGTATTACAACAAATACTCGCTGATTACCTACGTTAGAATCCAATTATGTTGAGACATAAAAATACAGTTGACATAAAAATATTAAAATAACAATAATTCTAGGGCGCCATATTAATTCTAGCATTTGGATGCCACATTAATTCTTGCATTTGGGTGCCATATTAATTCTTGCATTTGGGCGCCATATTAATTCTTGCATTTGGGTGCCATATTAATTCTTGCATTTGGGCGCCATATTAATTCTTGCATTTGGGCGCCATATTAATTCTTGCATCGAGACACAGAGAAAAGGAATCCAATGAAATGTGGAGTTTTGCTAGTTTTGCTAAACGAATTAGTCAGAAATGCGATTAATGGACGTCACAAGAAGAAAGTGTGAATGTGTGAAAGCGAGAGTGAGCGAGAGGGAGAGGGAGAGGGAGAGAGAGTGATAATGATCGATGTATTTTCTTCTCGACTCGGGTAATGGATACTCGAGGTATCTTGGAAAGATATACGCGCAACATGAAGACAGAATTTTCCATGTAATATATATACCCTTACGTAACTACGTTGTTTAATATTGATAAGGATCAAAAATAAAAGTGATTATTCAAAAATTAACTAACTAACTTGAAGGTATACCTCTTCTCATTTTTGCGATTTTGGGTCGATCCAGTTTCTTGACCGAAAACAATTTTTAATCCTCTTCTTTGGATTCAAAACGGTCCTAAAACATCATCACGCATCACCTACCATCGATTTGGGTCATGTAGAAGTGATTTTGGCGACTTTTCATTTTTGACAATTTTTGAAGGTATACCCCTTCACATTTTTTTCGACTTGGGTCGACACATTTTTGACCAATAAAAATTTTTTAACCACTTCTTTCGACCAGAAATCGTCCTAGAATATGTTTATACATCACCCACCATCGATTTGGGTTGTTTAGAAGCGATTTTGGCGACTTTGAATTTTTGACAATTTTTGAAGGTATACCCCTTCACATTTTTTTGACTTGGGTTTGACCCATTTTTGACCAATAAAAATTTTTTAACCGCTTCTTTCGACCAGAAATTGTCCTAGAATATGTTTATACATCATTTACCGTCGATTTGGGTCGTTTAGAACCGATTTTGGCGACTTTTAATTTTTGAGAATTCTTGAAGGTATACCCCTTTACATTTTTGCGATTTTGGGTCGACCCATTTTTCGCCCGTAAAATTTTTTAATCCACTTCTTTCGACCCAAAACGGTCCTAGAACATCATTAGGCATCATATACCATCGATTTGGGTCATCTAGGAACGATTTTAGCGACTTTCATTTTTTTACAATTTTTGAAGGTAACCCCTTCACATTTTTCCGATTTTGGGTCGACCCATTTTTTGACCGAAAACAATTTGTAATCCACTTCTTTCGACCCAAAATGGTCCTAGAACATCACTCACCACAAAACCAGATTTACCAGTACAAAAAATGAACGAGCTCCATTATGACCCGCAACCAAAATGGCGTCGTCGTGATGTTTATAAGTCCGGGTCCAAAGACATGCAGGGTCCTTAGAAAGATCAAAGAATGCTGTAAACAAGGCAATTTGTCAGAATCCCTATTGAATTACTTCAAAAAAGAATGAAGAAATATAAAATCTACAAATATTTGTGTTTTATATCCCAAAACAGGTGGATGAGTAACTAATAATAGAAGACTTGGGACACAACAGGTGGTTGAATTATTGTGCGGAGGAAAAGTGGTTTGGCGTCCAATCGTAAGTTGTATTTAAATAATTAATTTTTCGAAATAACTAACAGTTTCGAAAATATTTCAATTTCCACTTTTAGGTGAATCACCCTGTATATATATAAATATACATACAAACATAATAAAAATAACAATTTAATAATAAAAAGTATCACGAAAAACCGATTGGAACTCGGAGACAAAATTCAACTCCGGAAATGGAAGACATTTGGATTCACCATCCACATGAAATTCAAGAGTCATTCGTGACATATTGGAGTGGTAAACGATGCAGAGACGACAAATGAAAGTGAGTTGGTTCGTGGATGAAACGTTTGCCTGGCAGAAGCCAATCAAATGTCAAGGTTCCCGATCTCGAAGCCCGAGGCGCTAAGATTCTTTCTCGAATCGCGGAATCCTTCGCCGGTTGCGCAAATTCGGCTCCTTTCTTCGATTCCGCTCTCACGGTAATCTCCAAAATTTCACCGATTTTTGAATAACTACTGAATTTATTACGTTCCGTATACCTTTTATGGTGTTAATACATTTGATTTTATTAAATAGTAACATCTATGTGCACTATAATGAATTATATTTATTATGGTATTAATAAATTAATTAGTTATATGTTTCCCAAAGATAGAATTATGATTGGAACTATAATTCTGATATTTTGTAAATCAAATTATGAAATTATTGTGTTGTGAATAATATCAGCAAGCTGATGAGCTTTCGAGGAATCAATTAATGCCGTATCAATAATTGCTGTAGATATAAATATTATTGGACAAATTTGGTGCTATAAACTGATCGTTGAACAGTGGAATTCTGATTTCGTCGAATAAATTGTATTTATTTTAGGAAATTACTTAATCCACATCCCATATAAGTTTCTATTTCAAACACCATAACTTTCCGGACACATTTGAACTTCGATAATTATGACTTTCTCGGGAGTGAAAGAACAAGGACGGACTCGAAGTCAACGGAGTCGTTGACATTTCTCTTTTTACTTTGGACAAACGCTGATTGAATTGGCTAGTCTTTCACTTCTTAGATAATTGTTTCGCATTGTCAAAGCGAACGCGCCATTTTGTTTCGAACTGAATCGACAAACGGTGAAAAAATTCGCTAATCTTTTACTTCTTACATAATTGTCTCGTATTGTCAAAGAGAACGCGCCATTTTGTTTCGAACTGAATCGACAAACGGTGAAAGAATTCGCTAATCTTTTACTTCTTACATAATTGTCTCGTATTGTCAAAGAGAACGCGCCATTTTGTACGAACTGAATCGACAAACGGCGAAAGAATTCGCCATTCTTTTACTTCTTAGATCATTGTTCCGTGTTGTCAAAAAGAACGCGCCATTTTGTACGAACTGAATCGACAAACGGCGAAAGAATTCGCCATTCCTTTACTTCATAGATCATTGTTCCGTGTTGTCAAAGAGAACGCGCCATTTTGTTTCAGCTGAATCGACAAACAGCGAAAGAATTCGCCATTCTTTTACTTCTTACATTATTAGTCGTTATATAATTAGTTTCGTGTTGTCAAAGAGAAGAATTCCAGGAAAAGGATTCATCAACAGAGTTTCGCAACGGTGATAAAAAACATCATAAACAGAAATGCTTAGAATTCGCGTACGGAGTCTGCGCACGGTGTCTGCGCACCGCGGCATTGAAATCACCGTTCGTCGACGAAAACATTCGTGTCGCTCTACTTCCTTCATTCTTCTCGAATGAGAAACGTTGGCTTTGTACCATTTATTTATTACGTCATTCTAGGTAATTCGTTAATAAATAAATAAAACCGATGAAGCATAATATAACTCCAACGCCCACTTTTTATCCTTCTTTCTTAAACGGAGACGGAGGAAGGTGAAGAACGTTTCAAAAGTTATGAATTATGAATTATTACTTATGAATATATGGATGCCATTCAACATCGCGTGTTGACATATCATAGAAAGTTTTCGATTGTTTTACGAATTGTTATGTACATTTCATTTAAATAGCTCGCGGGAAACCGCGCGGAAACAAAATGGCCGCGTTACTGGCCCATTTCAAGAGAAGAAGTAAATCATTAATTGATTCCTCGAAAGCTCATCAACTTGTTGATATTATTCACAATACAATAATTTCATAATTTGAATTACAAAATATCAGAATTATAGTTCCAATCATAATTCTATCAGTTTTGATTTTTAGATATAAACAATCTTTTTCATGTTTCTTACGTTAATTCTAGTGGCGACTGAGAAGCGACATTAAGATTGACTCCACCTATTTCTTGTTATTGAATTTTAAATCACAAACAACTGGATAATCCTAACGTCGCTTCTCAGTCACCGTTCGAGTTGTTGCAATAAACCGAGTGGCGACTGAGAGTCGCTTCTGATTGCAAAGGGTTAAATTATATTCAATATGGAAACCCGATACATCAGCTTTGAGGTACTACAAGGGTTAAAGTACAGTAAAAGCGAGTAGCACACGAGTTTCCCAATTTGTCACAAACATGTGATGCTGTATTGCACGGATAGTTTTGTCTGTTATTTTCAAAGCAGACTTAATTTGTTTATGTGTTGAATACATAGAAAATTGTTGTTGTCATACATGCGTGACACCTGTAGCGAACGTGTTAACTCATCGTCACACGTTAACAGGTTAACACGAAAAGGGAAGAGGCTTAGTTTGAATGAGGAGATCAGTTTCCCTCCTCCAGCACCTCTGCCACTGAGTCTCCTCCTCGAAAATGCTCGGTCGAAGATGATAAAAGCTCGGTAAGAAGAGGAGCCGGCTGGTAGTCTTCGATACGAAATCGGTAGACGAAGACGTGTGTAATCGTTTAAAGTGTCCAAGATGGCCTCGAAGACGATCGTTCATCTGCTGATTGCCTCCGGCATCATCGTCGTAACAACATGTGAG
Source organism: Nysson spinosus (assembly GCA_910591585.2). Taxonomy (NCBI): domain Eukaryota; kingdom Metazoa; phylum Arthropoda; class Insecta; order Hymenoptera; family Crabronidae; genus Nysson; species Nysson spinosus. The sequence continues at coordinate 2,197,387 of OU342844.1, read as the reverse complement.
TGAACTACTCTCCTTTTCTCTTCTCATCTCCCCTCCAACGCTTCTCCTGTGCTCTCGTTTCTTCTTCTCTCTTCTACTCTGTCCTCTTTCCATCTCCTTTCCTCTCCGCCGCCGTTTCTTCTTCGCCCCTCTTCGCCCACTTCTTTCTTTGTTTCCCCTCTTTGCCTTCTTCTTCTTCTTTTCCTTCTTCTTCGTTTCTCTGCTCTCCTTTCAATTTCGATCCTTCGAGAAAGTGAAATTTCTATTTCGATCGAAGAACACCTTCGTCCTGAATGAACCCCTTGTAAGAATTATCGAAAGGAGGTTCGGTTTATTCGCGTAGCCGGTTAACGAGGAGAGTTTGCCCGGTGTGTTGGGATCTTTCAATGAGATTTTGAAGAGGCGGAGTTTAAGCTGTTTAATTCTGTGGCACACAATTTTTGGGTGCGATAGTCTAAGTGTTTTTTAAAAATGGATGGAAAATGGGAAAATTTCAGATTGGACACGATTTCCATACATTTATGCTTCTTTCATTGTACAATGTGAAGGTAGCGGAACGTATAACGCTCCTGGCTCACAGCACGCGGACACGAATACCACTGACTTCACGTTGTATAGCGAAGGATGCATAAATGTATGGAAATCGCGTGTAATTTTAAACCCCTTTTTTGGAAACCGCGTGAAAATTGTGTGCTACAGAATTATACTACGTCTCTTAAAAATTACGTTGAACATTTTCACACGCAACTGATAAACTCTCGTCGTAAGACACTTGTGCTTTTGCAACTTTGTACTCCAATCGACAATCATAACGTATTTTGCGGCGGTGACGTAAAAATGCGTCTTTTCCTTGACATAAATTCACCGCCGGCGACGTAAATCTACGTTTTTTATGTAATTTTACATCGAAAAATAAGAATCACCGGTGAAGCAAGTTTCGTAGACGCAGATGCGGCGCAAAATGTGTTAAACAACTGATTTATAGAGCCTTTTGTAATATTCAAATTAAACAGTAATTGCTTATTTGCAGAATTATTAATTAATATTTGCAACGAATGCAAATCGTTCTCCCGTTTCCTCGTCGTTTCATGTAAATATAGGAAGTACTTCAATGAATTTCAACATACAACATTATCAAACCGATAAAAATAGATTTGGCTATTAATATTCCAAGTTGAGTCTTCTTAAATATATGTTAATGGGAATTACCCATATCGTGAATATTTAATGTCTCCGCATTACGTCATGGCGTCATCATTTGTGTCATGTCCGATAAAATACTGTACCTCCTGGAGCATAACCTCAAATTTCACAAGCTTCGCTGAGGCAGAACTTAATTAATTCGAGTCAATATTAAAATAAGTGAATTGTTTGTACAAGAGTTATTATTATTAAAGTAAACATAGTAAATATTGTAATATATGTATCACGTCATGTAAAATACATATTACATAGAGTAAAATATTAATTCGGGTCCGTCAGTACCAAGTTGACCTTGGTGCAAACCTAATTGCAACACCTCAATTGCGCATGTGCAGTCACGATGCATAAACGGCGCCGAAATTCAAGTTGCAAATGGAGTTGAACTCGGTCTGCGCGAAAATATTCGAATTATTTTCATTCATAATTATTGATATACTGAAATATCAATCTACGGTTGGGTTCCGGGAAGAAGGCACACGATGGCTTTACATGAGAATGAGTGTCCCAGTGTAATATATAATATTTAAAACAAGTTATGTAACAGATATAATTAATATGAGACGGTAATTCCGCAAGACAGCTCATGCGTAGCATATCGGAAGAGGATCTCGAGATTAATTATGAGATTAATAATACATAATCCAAACACGCTTGATTAAGTTTCAGATCGACTTACAGCTAAACTTACAGTTATTATTTTTCAAAGTATAATACTTTTTCAAAATTCGATTCAAACATATCAGATTTCGCTGCTATTTGTGGTGAACGCGATGTATAAAATCTCAAACGCAATCACGTAATGTGGGGGACATTAAATATTATATATTGCAATATTAATTTTAATAATATTAACTCTAGTACAAACAATTAACCTATTTTATTTGATTCCTCGGATTTTCGAACCGTGTTATAGTAAATCCGTGTTATAGGAGTACCATGTTGTCGGGGAACTCATTACGTGCCAGTTTTCACGGGGATTTCCCTAATCCTCAAACCGTGTCACAGTAAATCCGTGTTATAGGAGTACCATGTTGTCGTCGATCTCATTACGACCCAGTTTTCACGGGGATTTCCCTAATCCTCAAACCGTGTTATAGGAGTACCATGTTGTCGGGGATCTCATTACATGCCAGTTTTCACGGGGATTTCCCTAATCCTGAAACCGTGTTATACTCAATCCGTGCTATAGGAGTACCATGTTGTCGAGGATCTCATTACGTGCCAGTTTTCACGGGGATTTCCCTAATCCTCAAACCGTGTTAGAGCAAATCCGTGTTGTCGGGGAACTCATTACGTGCCAGTTTTCACGGGGATTTCCCTAATCCTCAAACCGTGTCATAGTAAATCCGTGTTATAGGAGTACCATATTGTCGGGGATCTCATTAAGTGCCAGTTTTCACTGGGATTTCCCTAATCCTCAAACCGTGTTGTAGGAGTACCATGTTGTTCGGAGGACACCTGTACATATAATTCACTATAAAACACCACGTGACAATTGGACGCAGACAGGTTATGTAATACAGGAAGGAATCCACGAATTTCAATGAGGATGGTTCGCAATTAATTCTGGTTTTCGAGTGATACTCTTAGTTCCGCGAATCCACAGGCAGATTACGTAAGAAATCGAACCACCTAGAAGCCTGCGATTCGATATTATTTCGTAAGCGGCACGCACGTTATGTTAATGCATGCGGAGGTCAAATCGCATCACCGAACTTTCTCTTCTCGTTGTAGGAGTCTTTAAACACACGTGTCATCATTGCTTTTACGTTCGCCATACATGCTCTTTGGTTCTGCAAAGAAGGCGGCCATGACACGAGTATTCTATCAGACCTCGGTCTCCCATTTGTTATATGTCTTATATCTTACATAACATGATAAACAATCTAAACTATAATAAATGAGTTCTCATTTAGCGTCATTTAATTACCCCTTCATTTTTAATGAAGATTGTATGAATAAGTAAATATAAATTAAATTTATATTTCGAATGCAAGCCTTTACCAGACAATATTTCGTGGTATTTTTTAGCTTTTTTAATGAAGTGACCTTGCAACCTGTTAACAGTCGAATTGTCCTCTAAAAAACTTAAATTAACCATTTTGCAAATCATAACTTCAAAAACGCATTAAAAAGAGACTTGACTGTATATCTGATAAAATGTTCTTGAACGAAGCATTATTTGATTACAGTCGAATTCATTCGGACTTCCAACGTGAAAATTCGAAATTCCAAATAACTCTCAATGCAAATCCACCGGAATAAGGAATCTCGACGGAACAGGTGTTACATAATGGCAGTTTTCTGTTCCAGGTCTGAGCAATTACCAAAGATTTCCCAACTCGGCGCAGAACAATCACTTAGATAACCGGCATCAATCGACGAGACAAGCATCCTCGGCTTCCTGTCCGGAAAAGAATGGACGTTTTCCGGCTCCGTCTCAGTGCGACGCGTATATCGAGTGCAACGATGGCGTCCCGGAGGAGAAACTCTGTCCCGAAGGATTGCTTTTCAATCCTGAAGCCAGATTCAATTATCCTTGCGGATATCCCATTGACGTAAATTGCGATGGAAGGCCGAATCTCCGTGAGTCTTTTTCCACCATTTTCCACCATTTTCTGTCCCTCTTTTCTACTTTAAGGGGGTCTGCTATTAATTCGTCTCACATGAAACAACGCACTTTTCTAAAATCTCGGTTTAATCACACCCTGCTTTTTACCGTTAATGATATATTTAATGACATAAAATGTTTATTGCATTATCATAATCAAAGTTCTTGCTACCTTTTGTATATTTTACAATTCACCGAATCCCTTTGTTTATAATGTTTATTGTATCAACGTTTAATGTAAAAGATGTATATGACTGGAGATTCCTCGGTTTGCAATAATCGCGAATTTCTTCAAAAATTGGTTAAAAGTTATAGCAGTTTTTTTGTGTCAGACTCTGCGCCAAACACCTCGGCGCCAATGTGTTAACCTAAATCTATTGTTATTTAATATTAACAACGAAATATTGTTTATATTCAGAGTTCTGTTTGAATACTTTCAGAACCCCCACAGCCCACTGAAGATTGCCCCCACCAATATGGCTACTTCAAAGTCGGGGATTCCCAACGTTGCGGGCAATTCATGAACTGCGCAGACGGAAGAGGTTATGTTTTCGACTGTCCGGAAGGTTTGGCTTTCAACTCCGAAAGCTACAGATGTGATTGGCCGGATCAAGTACCGGATTGTGATGCCGAAGGTATTTAACTCGTTAACCCGTTAAGAAAGCAAATCATGGCGGCACTTTGAACTTGGGGACAAAATAAATCTGTGAGATATAAAACTATGTGAAACTATCATGTTTATAATTGAAATGATTTATTTTCAATATTCTTCATTAAATTAACGGTTTCTTTTGACTGCATTAAACGGCTACACATAAATATTGTATAAATGTTTTTTATAATCGATTCTTATTTTTGTGCTGAATTCATCGTGAAATTAAATTGTCACCTTAAAGTAATGCAACTTTCAGTTTCATGTATTATGTTGATATATGCATGAGTTTTCAAAAATTCTAAAAGCACATTTTTCCTGCCGTTGTTTCAGCTTTCTTGGGCTTCCGGTGTCCGGAAGATAAAGAGACCTTCTACCTGGCTGGTCAAATCAGATTCTACCGAAATCAAAATGACTGCCAACGATATTACATTTGCGTGAATGGACGACCCAGGCTGCAAAACTGTGGCGAAGGAAATGCATTCAACGAGTTGATTGACACTTGCGATGCTGCCGAAAATGTCACCGGATGGTAAGTGTCTTTTATGCCATTTCCGTTTTCTATTTCTGTTTACAATATTACGTAATACAGGGAAGTCTCGAATACCGCGGGAGTTAGATTCCGAAACAAAATCGCGTTATAAAGATCGCGTTATGCGAGACTTGGATTACATACTCGCGTTATATCGAAGTCGCATTTTACGAGGATCGCCACGATTCGTAGACCGTGTTATACGAAAATCGTTGCAAATTGTGAATCGCGTTTTATAAGTACCGCGTTGTACGAAGGTCACTTATACTTACAATATATATTATATATAATAATACATATAATATAATATAATAATAATATATATATGCATATTTATATATTTATTTATTTACCTCAGAGAGAGGGATACAAAAATAACAATAATAATAAAATATAATTCAGTGATACACATAATTTCATATTTATGTAATAACAATTATTTTTATATAATTTAATAAATCAATGATTCTTTTAAGACCAAGAAACTTATGAAAATTTTAATATTTTTCTGTTTCAGTGAACCGCCGGAACCAATTTTCTCGAAAACGAATGTCCTCCATCTTTAAATTCTGCCAATCAAATAGGTTATGTTGTAAGAAAAGGCATAAAAGTTCCAAAACAACTTAAGAAAATAGTGATTTCAAGCATTTTGAGTTTATTTTGGAAAAAGTCACCGACACATTCAGATATACAATGGAATAATGAATTATTAAACAACCAGGTTATAGTATTATATCGTATACAATTGTTAATTAATTATATTCTATTATTTCGTCCCGATATTATTGGAGCTCGGCAGATAAAAGTGTAAATAAACAAATGAAACCACCACGCGAGGATGCCATAAATAATCTATGTAAATATTAATTATAAATAAATATTGTTAGTACAAATATGACGAGCTGATTCGCCAGTCGATGAATATAATAATTATATCCCACGAAATTGTTAAAAAAAAAACAACAATTTTCAAATAAATATACCTGGCTCAATTTGCAAATAGCACGAGGATTAACAATAATCAAAAATATTTCTAGATATTCTCAAATTTTATATTACAAAATAATGTATGAGAATGAAAATTAATTTGTGGTTCTAATTCAATTCCTGCGTTTATTATAATAAATTGATAATATTATAACAAATTCAGTGCAACGTAACCTCAAAGAAATTAAACTTTATTTATTAAACCCATAACAGAAATGTTAATTGTTTTGTACAATTAACAATTAATAGTAAAAATAATAACAATTAAAGGGTCTGAGTTCTACAATATTTATTTCATTTGCAATCGAAAATAACAAGAATACTGAGTTTTGTTCGAATCACAAAATTACAAAATACGAAGTATGATAAATTAATATTATTATCAGTTAATATTTCGATGTCGCGATACCAGCCTTCTTTCTAGAACCCAAAATGCACCATTTTATTGCAAGATATTTATTTTAAACAATTTACATGCACTAGTTTCATGTTTTTCTGATTCTTTTATAAAATGTAAGTGAAATGACTATAAATCGATAGTGTATGTTGAACATAACCTATAAAATCAACAGTGACAGAGTAGCCAACAGTGACTTATTTGCTTGACAGATAAAAAACTCAGTAATAATAACAATAACAATAATAATAATAATATTAATAATAGTAATAATAATAATAATAACATTTAAGTGGTGTTCAAACGACAGACTAAAACGTAAAAATATTAACCTTTCGCACTCAAAATTATTTATTATTATTTAGAATTACCGCGAGAACTCAGGTGGCGACTGAGAGGCGACATTAAGATTTATTACATTGTTGGTGATAATTTAACAATCCATTAATAAAAAATAACGGGAGTCAGTCTTAATGTCGCTTCTTTGTAGAGTAAGAATAAAATAAAGTAATAAAGTAAGTGGTGACTGCAAGTCACCTCTCGAGTGCAAAGGGTTGATAATAACAATATTTAAGTGGATAAATTGATGAAGGAATTAAGACGAATGCATTGTCGTAGGTATCTCCTTTTATTCAGTTACATCGTAAATGATATCAATTAGCGAATCTTACATCAAACATTTCTCCGATTACAAACACATAGAGAGCCCTTCAGGTAAAATATTTCTGTGGACATATATCTCTCTTAAAAAATACCATTATTCTGCGCCATCTTGCTTTCCCTGCATTACGACATTAATTCTTCCGATCTATCGAAGCGACATTAATTCTTTCGATCTATCGAACCGACCTTAATTCTATCGATCTATCGGAGCGACGTTAATTCTTTCGATCTATCGAACCGACATTAATTCTCATCGGTTCGAAATGAGGTTATGTTCAGACGGATTCGATTTCCGATTTGTAATCAACTTTTTTGTGATTCTCTTATAATGTTTTATATAATTTTTCATATAATTATCCTCAAGATCAGATTATCAATAATTACATATTAAGTTAATTCGAATATACTTATGCTTTGTGCATATTTCTCTTATCAGCCTGATAAGCGGCCATAACTTTTCTGCGCATTGAAGTGCGATGGAATTTTCGATTCTTAATTTCCAAATTTTTGAATGTTCGTCATTGATTGGCGAAAAAAAAACTATCTTCCTTTCTTCTTTTTCCACTGACATACTTTTCGTGTCACAGTTTATTAAATAACTTAATTTGTACTGTTATTGAACAATGAAAGTTTGTAGACGATTTAACAATTTAGACTAAAAAATTTCTCTTTCTAATAAAAAATGGATGCTTTCTTTGTTCTTTGAAATGAACAGCATTATGCCGGCCACATTATATCGATATTAGTTAATTAACAATTAATTACAAAGTTGGAACATGAGTCAATTTATGTAAATGAATCTTAAATTCAGGAATTTTCATATAATTTTTAGTTTGCACTAAACAAAATTATTAGTTATTAGTAATATTTACCACATAATATGTTATATACAATATTATATGATAACGTAATATCAATATATGATAATAATAATTAGCACTGCTAATTATTAACTATTTCCAGTAATTAATAGGTTTCATAAAACCTGAGTTCTTCCCATTTCATACTTTGATCATTTTGATTTCTTATCATTTAAACTTCTTATAAGTTTCTTTTCATAACTTTAATCAATTCTTGACTTTCCCCCGCAATTAACGGGAAGCAATTAGTGGACAAATCTCCCGGAGTACAAAATTTCACGTTGACAGTATAATTGACAGTGAAGTGTTTGTAGCGTATGACAGTCAACGATGATCCTTGCGCGCTTAAAGTTAACCTCTTAACCGGCAAAAACGAGTTAATACGTCCTTAACATTCATATTTTTCATTAATCACAAACTGAATTATAATTAATCGCCACGTAAATCCAATTTCACAAACGACATATTAGGGATACCGGAAAGTAATCAATTTGTAATATTTAACCCGATTATTCCTTATAAAACAATTCGTTTTTTCAAAACGGGAATTATATCATTGGAGAATAGTCCGTCAAGAATTATAGATGACGATGACGATTATTTAATAGAATAATGTTTAATATGCAAAAATAAATCGCGGTTCATAAAATATGAAAAAAAAGGATTGATTACTTTCCAGTAAACCTAATAGTATCCATATTATGTAAAGTTACAATCTAATATCGAGTTAAGATTTGAAAATTATACGGCAAATGCAGCTAGCTTCATGTTGCAAGCGAATCACTTGCAACACGAAAACTTAAATGAGGTGCGGGGAATCCCCGAATGACTGGGCGACACCATGTGGTAGCTACGCCCCTGGCGCCTTCTGTTCAGAGCCCTGTGGTTCATTTATTTTTTTAATAATCTTTGAGACCACGCGGGTATGTTTTTGAGATGACAATTCGACGGTTAACAGGTTAAAAGGTCACCTCATTAAAAATGCTGTGAGTGCATGGAAATACCTCGAAATATTGTCTGGTAAAACTTTGCATTCGAAATATAAAAGCTAAGATATTTCATGTTACGTAGTTAAAAATATGAAAGTTATATATTATTATTCTTTTTATAGGATGAAAATACGGCATAGTTTTACAATAATTTGTCAGAACATTGAATCAAAGTTGTCACTCCTTTTGCAGGATTTTTATTGGATATTTTATTGGAGAAGGAATGAATTTGATTGGATTAGTTAATGTTGAAACATTGTCGAGTGCAAAGTGTTCAATTCTTGCAATGGCGGAGGAAGTATTCCGAATAAGATATTCACAGATCCACTGAGAGTTTTCGCGTTTAACCCTTTTCATACGAAGAGCTGAATTCTTCGTTAAAAAATATTATTCTCAATTTGTTTAAATCATTTTCAATATGCGATTCACCATTAAATATAATAATTTCACGAAAAAGTATCGAGTCGAAACTGTTTTATAACTTTTTCTTTTTAAACAGTTGGTAACTGCACCAATTAAATCAGTATCCTGAAGGAAAATTTATAATAATCCATAAATAACAATAATAACCCTCAAGTAATAATAATAATTATCATAATAATAATAATCGATGGATAAATATTTAGTAAGAACATAAAACGATCATCAAATTATAAATTATACATTAATAATAATAATCCACGAGAGATGACAATAATAACGCTAGAATTATGATAATAATCAAGAAGATGATCTAATAAATCAAAATTAAATTCGTAATAGTTCCAAAATCCACAATTCAAACTGCTATTTCGATTAAATATGAAGCTATCGGTGTCGAATTCACTGTATTTACAGGGCACCCAACCTTGCTTACGCTTCGCGCCACGACACGTGCGCATCAATCACACGCAGCTGAGTTCGCGAGAGAAAAGGACGCCCGAAGAGACGCTCTCCTCGTTTCGCCGCGCGCTCTTTTCCTTGAAGTTAATTAGTGTCATGTGCTTTGTTAAACAAAGTTAGAAGTGTTCCCGAAGTGAACGTGAATCGGAGGAAGAGGAGGGTGCTCGAAAACGTAAGTAAAGAATTGTGTATTAATCCTTTGACTGCGATGTGTTCTAACCAAACGAAACCATGACATCGTACGACGCGATATTCGTGTGACAATAGTTGACACTAAATTGCGTCGATGAACGTAAGAAGAATCGAGGAGCTGTTAAAATTTAGTTATTCGATCGGTTGTTATGTTGTTATTGTTTACTAAACAATTAAATGCTTTGTCGTGAATATATATGTAAAATATATATTCATAAACATGTGAGGGCATATATATACGTCTTTCGCAGTCAAATGGTTAAAGTATCTCCACAACAAATAAATCAAAAGTCTAAGTCTTACTTCTTGTCACTGAAACTGAATTAATAAAATAAACGTATAAGATTTATATTACAACATTAATTCCTCGATTGCTATAAAAAAGCACGTTTAGAATTTCTTAATAAATATTATCAAACGTCTTCAATAAATCCTCGTTTATAACAGAAATATTCCTGGAGTGCGAAGGATTAATTCTTTTATTGCAAAAGGCGTATATATACGTTCTCAGGTATCCATGAATATATTCGAAAGACGTGTATATGCGATCACTAAATGTTGCTCGGACCGACTTGTTTACTTTTTTACTAAACTGATATATTATTTAACTGCAGTATTTATAGATTATATATTGTAACTTGAATTCGATCAAATTGTTTTGGAAAATTAGGTTATGAAAAATGTGATTTCATGTTGATTATTACTTGTTGTGTTGTTGCAAATTACATGATCGTGTAAATTGAGGAAGGGAAATAGATTGAAGTGTCGAATTTCGAGTTTGGGTCCTGGATTCTAACCTAATTTACGGCTTTCGAGAAAGTCGAATGTCGAAGTGGAATCGCTTTTTTATAAACTTTGGAATTACTGTTTGATTCTGGAAAGAAGGCACGCGTGATATAAGTCACGTCGTATTTCGATCTGTCGTTGGTTGCATACAGGGTTTGCACTCAAAGTTAACCCTTTTGCAGATCATATTCGCCTTATTGCAAATCAAATTCATCCTTTCACAGATCAAATTCACCCTTTTGCGAATCAAATTCATCCTTTCGCAGATCAAATTCACCTCTCTGCAAATCAAATTCACCATTCACCATTTTGCAAAAAGCTTTTCTACAAATTTGTTTTCTTAAGTTATTGTAATCAAAATCAAATCCAATGTAAAGTTATTGTTGCGAAATAAACATTTTACCGAGTTGTATGTAATAATACTTAAACATGAAAGTACATAAAACGACATGAAATTAACATAAAATAACTTATTTAACACGAAAAATATTTACAAATGTTTAATTTACAAATATGTTTAGTGTCAATTAAGTATTGTATGTTTATTTTATGTTGTTTCATGCTGAAATATTATAACATGAAAGAACAACTTATGAATATGTGACGTATTAAATAAGTATTATTCCATAACTTAATAATACAAGAATAAACTGTGTTTCGTGTGCTCGCAATTTCGACCAATTCTACGTGAAACAATTTGACGAGTGTCTTGTATCTAAAACCGAAGTGTTTATGCCATCCGAGTTATTTATATTCCTATAGAGTTTATAATCCCGTAGTGTTTACATTGCTAATATTCAGTCAGGCGTGTTCGGCGTGACGTCAGAGCGCAAAAACTTGCCCGTGATAACAGTTGGCTTAGCGTCGCCATCTTGGAATCTCAATGAGTCACGCGTCTCCTACAACGAAGTATTTCGAGTCTACCTCAAACACCTCGCGTGTCATAATTTCATTTTGTGTGCTTTTTAATCGATCTATTTTATCGATAATCGGCTGCAGAGGATCCGCGATGGCAGCTAAACACGACGATATGTGAGTACGAAGTGTAATTAACCCATTCGAGACGACGATTTTTTTCGAACACGGTCCCCAGGAGCGAAATTTTTGTCTTCTTTATATTGTTCATTTTTAATAAAAAAACATGTTTACTATGGAAATCACCCAATTCGTAAGTGAATTCACATAAATAAGATCATTGCACACCGGGTGCATTTTTAGATTTAGATTTTGAGATTTTTTGGTACACAGTAAAACCAATGCCAAATTTTGTTTTCCTGTACTTTACAGATTTCATTAGTTCAAGAAAAATCTTATTTCGACGACTAGTTTACTCAGAATAACTGATAATTGCACATTACTGTTATTGCACACACGGTGTGCAATCGGTCTCGAATGGGTTAAGTATATTCATTTGTGAAATATTGGGTTGTCCAGAAAGTTCATGCCGATTTTTGAGGAATATTCAAAGGCAACAGTTTTATATGCCGATTTATATTTACTCGATTATGAATTCACCGTTTTCTTACACAACCTTCCTCCATTTTTTATGCAACCTGGAGATATTCCATCATTTTCGTCCGTTGACCAAAAAGTTCGTTGCGTTTTTTAACATGTTAATGGGAAGCGACTTTTATTCAATTTTATATATTTTTTCAATCCTCTATTTAATAATATGATGCCTGTTTTGTTTTATAATATTTGCCTATATTTTGGACGCTTGGTTATCCAATTTTAATAAAAATTCCGAACAACAAAACTGCCGCAAAACCCGCAAACTTTGTGGCAAACCTAATAATTAACCGGGCAGATTGTTAATTCAATCAAGTATTACAATATTTGTTGTCGGATTTATTGATTATTATTATTCGTGTATCGTTATTATTATTTATGGATTATTAAGAAAAAGATGTCCACGATTCTGTCAAACTGAAGGTTCCGAGAGTTTCGAAATCTATAAATCAAATAACTATTTCAATTATGTGTTACAACATTTGTTGTTGTCAGATTTATTGATTATTCGTATTGTTATTCGTGGAATTTATACCTTCGAATTAGAATGTTTCGACGGTTGGCAGCTTGAAATACTTTAAACTGACAGTGGAATCTACATTTTCAAAGTAAATCATCAAAAATGAATAATGACGGCGTATAATTCCCTAAAGAAATACTTATATCTTGAATGTATAGTAAAAGAGCGTACAGAAAACTCCCAATCTGTGAATACCAAGTGACCATGAAAAAATATATATTTCTAGTTTCTATCGTTAAAACTACTTTGTATGTCGATCAATAACTTAGTTTCTCGACAATATTTCGTGAAATGGATAGCGTGGAGATAATTAACCCCCTATAACCTCACTTTTTCGTGTCTAAAAGAACCTTTTCGGGGAACCAATCTGCAGTATAAATCGAGGGTTAGGTTATGTGACTTCAAACTTACATGACCTCATAGAGGGTTAACGAGGACTTGTAGTCGATGACAATTAACGAGTCATTAACCCTTTGACTGCGAAATGCGTATATATACGCTCTCATATATGCATGAATATATACGAAAGGCGTTTATATACGACCAGTAAATTTTGCTAGGTGCAACGCATTTACTTTTTTAGTAAATTAATACAGTTTTGGAACAAACTGTTATGTGTCACATAACAACCGATCGAATAACTTTATCTCAATAACTCCTCAGGTTTTCTTACTTATCGACACAATTTAGTGTCAACTACTGTCACGCGAATATCGCATCGTACGATGTTAATGGTTTCGTTTTGTTAGAATACGCCGCAGTCAAAGGGTTGAATGTCCGTTTTGAGTGTTCGCCTTAAGTTATCATACAAAGAGCCTAGTTTGAAGGAATCATTATTTAAGTACTATATCTGCAAGTTATATTTTCCAGTTTAATTTCTAAGAAAGACTGTCCTTGTAAATGTAAGATTTTGACACGAGTCATCTGCGAAATTCTAACTTGTCGATATAATTTGTAAAAAATGGTTACAAATATTATCGTAATAGTAAGTTTTTATCACAAATACGTGTCGGAGAATGCATTCCACGGTGCTCCCGGAATAGTTTGTTCTTCGTAGATTTTTAAATAGTTTACGATTAGTAGACTTTCGGCGGTGCAACAAATGAGTTTTTTCATCCTCCATGAATATTCGCACAATCAAAGGTGAATGTTAATAAAAACAAATTAACAGCACAACAATCATATTAGTTCGATATGAATTCTTAAAATTGTAGTCTTCCTTCTAATTGTTTGTTACTGTACTGTTGTTGTTATAAAAATTGCCACATCATGACATCAATTTACACTTTCGCGATTAAAATATACCGATACAAACTAGTGAATTATTCAAAGCCTAACAATAACTGACGACCGATACACTCCTAACGATTTGGTGTTAAAAAACAGTGTAAATACGTAGGTGGATTATAATAATATCGTGGTGCATTTAGGAACAACGAACAAGGTTCTTGTACGATTGTTTATATTTGTTTATCCTCGCTCGATAAATAATTCGCACGATTAGTAATCACTTTTCGTGACGTGAAAAGTATGTTGGTACCTTGACGATGCGAAGTCGGAAATTGCGAGGTGATCCGCCATGTTGGTTGGATTTCTAAGTGCTTTAAAAGAGGTAGAGTATTCTATGGCGGCCCATGCTGTTGGAGGTTATGTAACTCGTACGCAAGGTGACAACATTCCGAATCACTCCAACGGTGATGCTGTCGAATCTTTTCGACGTTTCCGCCGGTGAAAGGTGACATCTCTGACACCTAAAGTAATAAACGTAGATTTATGATATATATAATCGAGTCTCTTTATATGCGTATGCTTTTAATGCGGTTTTGAAGTTACGCGACGTGGCAAACAAACAAGAATAAATAAGTAATCGAAAAAGTCAAAAAGTTCTAACAGTCCATTATTATTATTAAACTAAAATGAGCAAAAATTAAGTATAATTTCTAATTTAAAATATCAAAACAAATTACATCGATTTTGAAATTCTATTTTTCCTGCACTTAAAATCGACTTTCAATTCAATTATTATATTTGTAACTTAAATTGCTTTATTTCTTGGTAACTTTTAAGATATATTTTTCATGAAACTTTTTTTGCAAACCTGACATTTGCATTGCGTTTATTTAGATGTTTGCATTGTTTTTAAATGGAAGCTAATTAAGTCGGGTGCGAGTGTTGATTCGGTACTCACATTCGAGCAAAACGAGAGCAACGATTGGTCAGTGTACTTGCTGCATAATGGCGATGTGTGATTGGGGTGTGGAATCTGAGCTCCCGGAAGTGGGGCTTGCCCGTTTCCGGCAATCTCCAAGTAACCCCGGCTGCTAGCTAAACTACCACCTCTCGTGCCAATATCTGCAAGAATTTTGATTTTCATTTTACAAGCCCACTCCTTTTTTTCCCTACAATTATAAGCGTAGATGGATGGTTGGGGTTGGCAAGACTGTGCCTCTCATTTTATATAAAGAGCCGTGTTTTTAACGGAGTTGTTTATAGGATCAACTTTATCGGTAGAATTTTGATTTAGATAAAGAAAATGCGGAAATGTGACAAATTTGAAAAATTGTGAAATTTGAGAAATAATATTAGTTTCAAATAATAGTCTACTAATTCAACATTTTCGAAATTGTGAGAATTTGTAGACAACTTAATTTGCCCAACGTAAGACGCCATTTTTCTTCAACACTCAAAAATTGTTGTGAAATGAACCATATTTATTCTTTCATATTAGACATCTCTGAATTGCGAGTTTCATAAAATTTCATTAATTAATTTTCGAGTGCTTTGGACTTCAAACTAAATGAAACAAGGAATCATGGAATTTTGTAATTATTATATTTACAAGTTCTTTGAGATCTTATAAAAGTGTTTAAATTAAAAATTGAAGCTTTTTCCGGCAAAAATCGAATTGTATTTTTCATAAGCAGAATTACAAATAGTTAAGTCACAATAAGCAGTATGAAATATATATACAGGGTGTCCAAAATGGATGGACCATTCTGGGACATTCAGAATTCTTGCAGTAAACAAATTGGAATTTTGGTATTTTTAATTCTTATTTTCGTTATAAGATATTAATCTTTAAGATTCAATGATTCTACTTCCGGTGCGCGAAAATTTAGATTTCAACCTTCATACATATAAAACAGAATTTAAACAAAAACATGCTTCAAGAAGAATTCCACTGACGTCTGTTACGCGCATGCGTAATCATTATCTTCACACTTGCTCGAATGTGTTTCTTTGAGAAATGAATTATCAGGTTTGCGTAATTATTTTTCATAATTTTATATGTAACTTTCCGACAAGCCTTCATTGGTCTCCGAACGGGATTCAAATTTCGCGCGCCGGAAGTGGGGCCGCGAAAGTTTAACCATAAATATCCCAAAAACGTGACCGAATATCATAACATTTTAACCACTTAACGCACGTTTTCTTTGAACACAAATTTTTGGAAAATCTCTCCCAGTTAGTCTAAGAGATCTCGGTAATTTTGGAGTCCAGATTTTTTAGATAAAGAACTATATTTCCCAATAAAAATATTTGCATTACTTAAAGAAACGTTTAACTGATAGCAATTTATAACAAGCCCATTTTCGGTTGTCCAATTGATTTTATCACAAGAATCTGAATATATCTCGCGAATGGTTTTCGCTCATTTTGGGACACCCGTTATATACATATAGAGCCAGTTCACTCAGACCTGGTGTATCCAATGAACACTGAAGGCAAAAGAGACAATTCACGAGGCTCTTAAGACAGAACACATCGAAGAACTTGTCGTAGGATTAACAGGACACCTTGTGTACTCGCCATCGAGTGAGTAGATCGTCGAGTTTCCCGATCATGGAAAAAGCAAGGCCATGGTTCCTTCCACCATTTTGGTCTCCTAGATCGTTTACCCGATTTCGATGCGTTGCAACTGCAAGTGCTGCTCGAATGGGCTGATGGTTTCGTCAGCCATTTTGCACGGAATCGTGGACACTTTTGACTCCGAATGATTCTCGAAACCTCCGTGCGAACCTCGCCATTTAAAAAGCAGTAAAGCACGGCAACAAAGAATCCCTTAAACGAGATTGTTAGCATAAATTTACGATTGGTCTGGGTCTTAAAATATTATTTTTTTGCCGATTTACGTTAAATTTTCGGGAATATTTATTTCTAGAGTGCCTTCTCCTCAGTAGCCAACAGTAAATGGTACCGCAGGATTAAGTTAGTGTCCATTGTTTAATTATGCGTGTGTTAATTGTACGTACTTGGAAAGATGCGAATAATTGGTCGCAAAATAGCCAGACAACTTCCACGGTTTCATTGACACCGATACTGTAAGACATCCCCAGAAAGACGGTGTAATGGACGCCAAACAGGGGTACCAACACCAGGGTGCTCTTAGCCCATCTCCTAAATTAGGTTTATAAACAATTTGTCATACGTACGCTAGATTGAACATTTTTAATAGCATTTATTCGAGGTTATGGAAAATGTTTAATTAACAATATATGCTAGACCAAGAATGTTAGTGTAAATATAACAATATATGAACGGCTCAAATATTAATTCCGAATCTTATATGATATTACATCTGTTACGAGCCCAGGGCGAGTTATGTCTTACTACGTTAGACTGGGCTGTAAGTTCTTCTTGGTCACTCCGAGCGGCTGGAGTGACCGGTTCGATGGGGATACGTCGCCACTGAATATTTTTGCAGGGAAGGTAAATAGTGGGTTAAACTCGGAAGTACTAACAATAACACTATAAATATATTCTGTATGAAATGATACTACACGTTCGTCGGCGGGAGAATCCCTTACAAAGCTGTTTGGTGTGTGTTGAGCCTGATGGTGCCTACCAATCTAGAGCGAACGTGATTTGATGTTGACAAACCCGTACTCGCGATAACTGATCGAAAGGGAAACTGAGGCCCGATCTCACTAAAATGATTAGCAGCACTTCCCCTAAGGGTGAATCAAGACTGCCTAGCGCTGGAAAAGGTTGTCCTTTTAAAGGATTTTTTGGAGCTGGAGCGCCAGGAAAGGAGTTGGGGGGGGGGTTCGGCTGGTTGGAAGGATAAGATTCTGGGAAACGCGGGCATCATAAATCCACCCTGGGAGTGCACTTGCTCAGGGATATGGGCCTCAAGTTTCCCGGAGGGTCCCGTTTCCCGTACATCGCAGCCGCGTCTATTCCATAAATAAGACCCCTGGCCATGGGACCCATTTCCGTTGGTCGTAACTTAGATAACCCCCACGGCCAAGGGCTGCATACGCAACACATCATTGAATGTAATTCGAAATAATAGCAGGAATACTAACAATAATAATATCCGGGGTGTTTCAAAATTATGAGCAGACATTCAGATTCTTTGCAAAAAATGCAAATTGAAAAGCTCTTGGAAGTTTTTTAATATTTGCTCTCGTTTAGGAGATATTAGGGTTCAAAGTTCCGAAAATCCGCCGCAAATTGCGCGTGACGGAAATAGAGCCTTCAAATATCAATATCTTCTAAACGAAGAGTAGAATGAAAAATTGCCAGAGAACTTTTTAATTTATTTCTTTATGATGAATCTGATAGTTGCAAAATTTCGCAAATTAAGATAATTACGTTCTAACTTTTTGGGACACCCTGTATACTTTTTTAAAAGCATAATCATACATCGACTTTACGATTTTCCAGGTTTTACAACATTATCTCAGCAATTATGCGTTAGTTGTTTCTACTAAGAGCACTAAATGCTAATTTTTTACAAATGGAAACAACAAATTCGCGAAAAATATGGATATTTCCATGAACGCATTTTAAAGTTTTTAAATAAATTTTAAATTACTTACTTATATCTTTGCGTTTCCTCGGACACAGTTGACTTTAGTTTCAACAGGAGAACTCTGACGATGTTTACGAAGAGTACAAAGTTAATCTGGAATTAATTATTGATTAATTAATTTATTGATAATCATAAAAGGTGTATTTGAAGGTTTCAATTGTGTTCACTTTTAAGTTCAAGAAATAGTAAAGTTAGTACGAAAGTGCAATCTTTATATCACTTTATTCTTCGATTTGTAATATAAACTATTGGAATTTCTTACCAAATTATAACAATCTTCAATTAATAATGCATAATTAATAATGAAATCTTATCGATTATTATCGAGGCAAAATTATTCTTCAGATTCGACATATTTTCAGCACCTCTCTTTTTGAAAACACATAATTAAAAGACAAATTTCGAGGGCAGTTTTCCAAATTAAAAACTAAAGTAAACGAAAAACCCCGTCAGAAACCAAACTGATGTTTTAGTCGAACATTTTGAGTTCCTTGAACTTTTTTCTCCAATGAACATAATAATAATATTGATTCCAATTTTACTCTCAAACGAGTTGCAGATTCCGGTGTCGTTTTACGTTTGGCAAAATAACAATTCAAAAACATAGAAATTCCACAAAACTTGCGGATGGAAATCGTGTTCGTATAAAGTTCCTAAACTAACTTGTAAAAAGTAGAATTGTTATGTGACGTTTCACTTTGCAATTCAGCACGAAATGTTCTGGTGATTTCCGTGAAGATGCAAAGTTAATGGCGGTTTCCGGTCCGCCGGGGCGGCGATATGAATATTGCATGGAAAACTTGGAAGGCAATGATCCGGATTTGAACTCGAGTTATCACTCTAATACTGTCGCCATTACATCACCATAATCTCCTAACAGAGTTTGAGCTCTTTATGGGATTATCGTGGCATTCACTTTTCAAGTTATTTTTTAACAACCATAAACAATATTATTTATTAAAACAATCGACACTCATAGTATGCACAAAATGCACACTTTTACCCGCGTATTTTAAACTGTTCCTTTGTGCCATTGAAAAGTACAAACCGAAAAATATAACATTCTCAAAATTGCATAGAAAATGAGACAAAGAATTTTTGGAGTCGTCTGCATTCAGAATACAAAAAACTTTTTTAATATTTTCGAAAACATAAGCAGAGAATATTTTCCGTTGATTAGTTAATTGATTGATGTCATTAACTTACCAAAATGGAGAGTATCGTAGGCACTCGAATAAGAAGGAAGACTAAAGGATTCTCATTGGTGGTCCAACAATATTTGTCCTCCATTGTAACCTTCGCGGCCACCCAACAGGTGACAAAAATGGCGGGCAAACCTAAACACGAATGCCAACATTCAAAATTCGATTCTCGAACAGTGAAACACACGCATACAAATGAAATCCATATTTAAAATATCAATTTAAACTTGGTTATAATTAAAGTCAGGTTTTAATAAAAAGTTCAAGAAACAGTATTTATATATCGAAAATTGAATTTAAAATAATATTTCTTATTTTATACATATACATATAATTAAATGGCAGGAATTATTTTTAATATTCAAATTTGAAAAACTGGCAAAAAGTAATTAATAATAACAGTGAATATATTAGATTAAAGTTCATTGTAGTTTATTTTATTAACGAATAAACTTTAGTTTAAAAACGGAATTTATTTATTGTCGGCAAGGTTATTTATTATTGTTTATTAGCAACAATAAGCTTTAATAATTATGGAAGCATGGCGGAAGGTGGAATGAGAAGTTAGGATGAGCGTTGCATGGCGAATAGCAAAAGGTCAACAACAGCTTGGGGCATGGAATATTAATTAATTAATATCAGAGTACAAACAGGACGCTTGGATGTCATTAACAATTAACGTTAAACCGTAGATATGACTCCCAGGGATATTTATGAAACGTGTTTATTATTAAACTTCCCTAGAATTGTACTTTTCCTAGTGAATTCTGGAAGGGTTCAGAAATTGAAGTACCATTTTGTGATTCAACGTCGAGCTTTTGTTAATTTCGTGAATTGAGCCATTTATTTGGAAAGTGGCCGAAATCCATTTTTCAAAAAATCAAGTTAACGTTTAAAACATTACAAAATAAACTTGTGCAACTATTATAAAGATTAATCTGAGTTTGTTGAAAAATGGACTTAGGCAACCTGCAAAATTAAACTGCTCAATTAATTGTTCTGTGTAAGATGTTACGTCATCAAATTCGGTTTTATTTATAAGATATAAAAATAAAAAAAGTTTAGTTCTCGCAACACCACAATTTCGAGGCAAACATTTTTTATTATCATTAATAATCGGATTCAAATTTTCACCGAAAATCGGTCAGTCAGGGAAGTGTGTCTTTGTGACAAAGTGAGTTCACGTATGAGTGAGACACTTAGGGTAGTTTTTACAATGGAATTCATAATGGAATATGAAGAACAACTGATGGATGACCATTAAATAATAATATAATAAAAAACGTACCCCATCCGAGACAAACGTATCCAAGTATACTGGAGTTGACGTCCGTGAATAGTGCAAGGAAGACAAGGTTGTGTAAATAGAGGCCTTCCATCAAAATCCAGAAGTAATTGGCGAGTATAAAGTACTGCCAGAAACTTGTGAAGACTTTGCACAGCCAATTGCCTTCCATTTCCGCGACCAGCGAATATGTCTCGCCATTTTTTATCACGATATCCGATGCCAGTCCGATTCCGGAGACGAAGAGGACGTCCTTCAGCAACGCCATGAACGCACGCATCATAAATGATGCGAAGAGATGCATGTGAAGCATGTTCCTCGGGCATCTTAATTTCCTACGTCCAAATTCGGGATAAACTTGGAGTAGTGATTCGAGTTTCGATTCTTAGACTTCTCTTTTAACCCATAACATACATAACCTAACATTACACCGCTTTTCATAACCTAAGAAACCTGCTGTGTTTTGAATAAGTGGCGCGCGCACATAGGTGTCACGTGGTGTCCACGTGACTTCGATGTAACGCGGTACTTATACAATGCGGCTACAATATAACGCGTTTTCGATACGATACGGTTTCGATTTAGCGCGGTACTTGTACAAAGCGGTTTCGATATAACGCGTTTTCGATACGATACGGTTTCGATTTAGCGCGGTACTTGTACAAAGCGGTTTCGATATAACGCGTTTTCGATACGATACGGTTTCGATTTAGCGCGGTACTTGTACAAAGCGGTTTCGATATAACGCGTTTTCGATACGATACGGTTTCGATATAACGCGTTTCCGATACGATACGGTTTCGATTTAGCGCGGTACTTGTACAAAGCGGTTTCGATATAGCGCGGTACTTGTACAAAGCGGTTTCGATATAGTGCGATACTTCTACAAAGCGGTTTCGATATAGCGCGGTACTTCTACAAAGCGGTTTCGATATAGCGCGGTACTTGTACAAAGCGGTTTCGATATAGTGCGATACTTGTACAGAGCGGTTTCGATATAGTGCGATACTTATAAAAAACGGTTTCCATATAGCGCGGTATTTATACAACGCGATTTCGATATAATGCGGCTTCAATATAGCGCGGTACTTATGCAATGCGGCTTCGAGATAACACGGTTTCTACACCACGCGGTTTTAACATAATGCGTAACTTATACAATGCGGTTTCGATATAACGAGGTACTTATACAACGCTGTTTCAAAATAACGCAGTACTTATACAATCCAGTTTCATTTTAATCCCATCGCCATTAAAGTTATACTTACTTGATGGCTGCCAGAATGCAGAATGCGACGACGAGGGTAAAGAAGGAAACCGTGTAGCCGACCTTTGATATCGTCTTCACGATCGGAACGAATTTCTGTAACAAACCGACGAAAAGGTCACGCGGTGGTCTATTAAAGTTCGTTATTTCATTATCAGATAATTGTGCGTCCTAATAAGTAAAGTAATGATACGATACAGGTAGAACCTCGTCAAAATGGCCGGCTAATGTAATCAATGAAGTTCTATGCCACTGATACGTGTTGGCTTGAACATAGTGCTTCATTAATTGTTTCCATTTTCGGTGGCTTCACTAATGACGATGCCGCGGTTTTTAAAAAGTCGTGGCGTTTAGTAATTAATCCCACGCATTTCTGCTTTTGAGCTTTGAGCTAATTGGCTGTCCTTGAAAACTAACACCGCCATTAATTGATCCACAACATTCTTAGGCCATGCGAAGGCTCCACAACTTAATTATCAGAATAATTCAGAAACCAAGAAATATACCGTAAAATAATATAATATATATTTGTTACTATACAGCAAATATATAATAATAAAAATAAACAGTAAATTAATACTTCGACGCTATGTTTTATAAGCTACATTTTGCGGTGGCAGATTGCAGTTTTCTACCTCAACATGTTACCGACATTCGTAGCAATATGTAATTACTGTTGTTTTGATATTAATAATTAACATAAATGTTTAACAAACATATGTACGCAACATATATACATACCGTTTTAATTAGATTTATAACCTATAAATGCTATTTATCTGTTTAACCGACCTAAGATTCGGTCCCACAGAGGCCGGTTAATCGGGAGTCAACAGTATGCCGGTTCACTCGGTAAAAGGTTTGAGAAACGCAGATATCGAGCAGCAATCAGGGTTCATTAACCCTTCGACTGCGAAAGGCGTACATATACGCTCGCATATATCTTTGAATATACACGAAAGACGTATATATACGACCAGTAAATTTTGCTGGGTACGCATTTACTTTTTTTAGTAAATTAATACAGTTTTGAACATTCTTTTCGTGTCATATACCATCGGTCGAATAACTGAATCTCAATAACTCCTCGACTTTTCTTATTTTTATCGACACAATTTAGTGTCAATTACTGTCACGCGAATATTGCATCGTACGATGTTAATGGTTTTTTGTTAGACACGTCGCAGTTGGAGGATTCAAGTAATTCCCATTCGAATCTAATTGCAGAGTCTTTACCTTAATCAGAGTAACATTGCTCTCGTGAGCACCCGGTAATTCCATTATAAGTGTTACTAATGGATCCCTGTAACACTGGCTGTAATTGCTCCAAGCGCTGTTGGTACCATTGTTCCAGAACCATTGGCCATTCGGCATGCATTGCCTCGAGGCGTTTGCCTAAACAGTTCAAATCATTTTGTTGGTATCTCTCATTCGGCGGCATGTTGGATTTCATGTTTTTCGTGGTGCGTGAAAAAGTTGGATAATAGGCTTCGGGGAATCACGGACGATATGAAATATTCGATTATTGTTGCGAGGTTAACCTTCTATGACGCGATTTGTTCGTGTCTGAAATTTAGGAATTCAGGAATTCAGACTTTTGAGACACTCGGTTTAATTTGTCTACGAACGGCGATTTTTGAAAATTAAAAATGCAGGACTCGGAGGTGTCTTTAAAGATGATAAACACACAGTTCCAACATATCGCGAGTTCTCACGTTTGAGAATTGAGACTTTACGTCTCAAGCAGACTACCAACAGTTCACGAAGAACGTACTAGTACGTTTCCCCCATAAAATGTGCCAACGAATTTGATTAAAATTATTTTAACCCTTTAACTGCATTACAAGACTTACCTCGACATCGAATCCCGCGATGTAACGTGGACACGGTTGAATAGCTAGGTCTCCGGGTGCAGTGGAAGGCCAACACAATATCGAATCCCAAACTTCCGGACACCAACCTGTTACGTAATCATTGTTTTACTGCTTTCCTAACCTCAATATATCGCTTATGTTAACTTATCTTTAACGTTATGCTTGTTTTCCGCACCGAAAACCATCGCGCAAGAAACCCTCCTTTTATTGTATCCGATAGAAACTTTTCTTTTTTATTAAGAATGCAATTCTTTATTAAGATACTGCGTTAGTTGTAAAATGTAATCCAATTTTTAGAGGAATCGAGGCAATCTGTGAGGTTTTGTTTGGAATTAACATAAAATAGTCTAAATTTTGAACAGCCGAATTTTAATAAAATATAGATTGAGTATAGTCTCTTTAATCACGTGGTGTGCGACGCCATCTTGCTTGGAGTTAATACAAAAAGGTCCAATTGAACATCCTAATTTTAATGAAATATAGCACGAATTACAGATTTCGATGAGATGTTTGAAAAAACTTGTTAAATTCCTCCTTTTTCATGCATGCAATATTTTGCTTACTATATTCATAATTAATATAATTAATAATTATCGGATTCTGAAGTTAATATTTATACCATCAGTTATGATACATTATATGTACACAGACCGTCCTTTTCATCTAAAAATATATATTTCTAATAATTTTAGATTCCGAAACCAATCGAACATTTCGGAAAGAAACTATTTAAGTTCTACATTTTAACTACGAATTATGTAGTTAATAATTAATAATAAACTACAACGTTAGGATTTATAAATTAATTGATATACTTTAATCCTAACTAACGGTTTAGAATTTTAAATTAGTTGTAGAACAGAAGGATGAATAAACTAATTTCTAATTATAAACATACAGTATATTTATATTACAATATAATACAAATAATAAAGTAACATGATATTCTTACTATAATGCCAAAACAAAGCACTAAACATAACCTCGAAATGATCACGTTCACATGAATCACATATTCGTATCAACAAAAAGTATTTCGTTTTTGGGGGCATCCTGAGAGATTTCTCGTGTATTCGAATGTACATTTCTTAAACTCGAAGTGTTCAAAATGGCGGCTACAAGAAAGTCGTCTCGGGTCTGTCGCGGAATGGAAAAAGTTTCCCTTTCGAGGGAATATTGAAAGGGAGTAATATCGGTTCTTGTTCGACGAAAGGAGTTCCCACGCACGTGACTTTTATCTCGTTAAAATCGAACCATGAGAAAAAGCTCGATTTCCACCCAGAAGCTCAGCCGATATTAATCGACCGCGAAGCATAATCAAAGCTCGGGACTCCGTAACGAACATTTTACATCCCATTACTTCGCTCATTATACAGGGTGTCCGCGTTTGTAATTATTAACGAATGTCCTACCGTTCTAGGATTAAAGAAAAGCAATGGATATCAAGTATGTCGGAATATCTGTTAAATATATCACCCCCTCGTTCGTAAGTCTTATGTTACAAAACTAGGTTATGTTCTTCGTTAAAGATAATCGTGCCGGGCTGCAGTTGGTCACAGCGCGCCTTCGGTGTCCAATGGCGCGTTACTTGGAATGCATTTGGCTTCGAGCTTCCGAAGACTTAACGGTGCTTATTCATGGCTGCCAACTTCCGGTGAGTTGTCTGTCAGAGTTGAGTGATATCGGTCCTCACTGTCCACTGTGTTTTCACAACACGATGAACGGCACCCACGATATTTGTGTGCCGTTACATATTTGTTTAATTATATCAATGATGATTATGCACTGCTTTTAATTCCGTAATTTTGCGATAATTCTGGATTTGTTGCATCTACAATTATTGACTGTGAATGCAATTATTAATTGCGAATGTAATTATTAATTGTTCTATCAAGAATTATTAATTGCAGGTGTAATTATTAACTGTTCTATCTACACTTATTAAGTGTAATTTATTCCTTCTAATTTATTTATTGATATATATATATAAGTAAGTAATAAAATAAATAAATTAGGACCCAATAAATTATATTAAATTAAATAAATAGATAATTCCACGAAATTCCGATAGGAGCTCAAAAAAGTGCTAAAAAGCAGTGATTTAATAAAGAAATATATACATATATATTTATTCACTATTTATATATATAATATTTCTAATGTATTTCATATAAAAAAATACATAATTCAAATTAGGGGCTGATGCAGATGCATGATGCATAAATAAAATAACAATTCAGTAACTTTGCACCGCAATGCCCGGAAACATTGTTTATATATATACATATACTATGTATATCTCCTTGTTTATTAACCATGTACATACATTACCATAAACCAATATTAATGTACACGCAAATAAACCCTAGAATCCGAGCTAATCACCGATAATCATACTAATTATCTATCCACGAATAGTCAACTATTATAGTTTCGAGTGTACGTGGATGATGCTTGGTAATTCGGGTAGCAGAGAATCGAGCTTATTTGTTTATGACTTATTAGAATAGTAAAGCTATTTGTTGTAATCGTGAATATCGAATGAACGCGAATATCGAGTGTCGACGCTATTGGCAATGCCAGACACAGTACGCTCTACGCTGCTGGAAAGCAGAGACCTCAAAATGGACACAGATCGAGGATTTCTAAATTGAAATAAAGTAAAGAAAGTTTTATTTAGACTTTAAGGGCAAAGAAATGGCAGCGAATCCATTACTGTTGGGTTCTCGAAAAAAGGTACCAAAGCTCAGGCGAAGGCACAGATTTGTATACATTAAATATGAGCCAGCTAAGTCACGCGTGCCAACTGCTTAGCAGGGATGTCGAGTGCGATTCGATTCTTTGAAAGATCGATTCCTTTGATCACAGGATAAAAACGGACTTATACCACTTTCATAAAACGTTGCAAACATCGGCACACGCCAGTGCTGCCCTCTTTGCTCGCTGTTTTCCAGCCCTCGAAGCTTAATTCCGATTTGAAGGCTTGACACGTGGTGTACGTGAGTTACAGGAATAGGAATCCATTAGGGGTTTTGTGGTGTGCGAGGTAAATCGCATTTAGTGATTTGCGTGGTCAGCCGTCTACGTGAAACTTCATCAGCAAGAATTATTACGATTATGAGAGAATAGTAGCCATATGAATGGGACTCATTGACCTCCATGGATTCCATTTTTGTCTGACATGTTGTTCTTAGACCTCGAATGGGTAATAAATAAATAATGCTGTTGTAAATTATTGGAAAAGATATTTAGTATAACGCTAATTGTGACGCCAAGTAATATAATATTGTTACGCTACTGCCGGAAATGTTTTCTCTAAAAAACAAATGAATATTGTTGCCAGGTACCACCGAGAACTGGAGCAAATCTTAATGTCGCCTCTCAGTCGCCACTTGAGTTGCCATGGTAATCTGTGAGTGGCGAATGAATGGCTTAACGCGGTTTGGCAGCAATGCTTGGAAACGAATGGTTAGAAATGGGAGACTAGAATATTAAAATACTTCGAAATAAAACAAATCGAAAAGCTCTTTATCAGTTTTCTTAATCTCGCTTCGTTTGCGAGATATTAATATTCAAAGATTCGTAGCCCTACTTCTAGCGCGCGAAATTTGAAAACCACTCGGCTGAATGCAATATTATATTATTACTAGAATTATATTTGTTGTTACAATTTGTTTAAAAACGAAATGGTATACGAAAGAATTTAATATTTTGTTCATTTTCGCTCCATTTTCGTATTTATATCATAACAACAAATTAAACGTCACGCATAAATAAATAAATTGGAAAGGTCGACAGAAATGTCGAGTTTTTCACAAGTTTCATCAACAATAAAAGCTAAATCTTTTTAAAATCTCATTTGTTTATGACTAGTCAAATCTTTTTTATTTATAACTAGTCAAATGGTTTATAATATTGCAAGCTTTACATTTAATTATATTCTACCATCGCATATTAAATATATTAAACACGTAGACATTCAATTTTTCATTAAGAATGTTCATAATTCTCTTTCAATCAATCGGGGGCCTCCGATATAATATCTGTATTGCAAAACCGAGTAAACAATGACGTGGAGTCATGAATTGTTTGATTAATCATTGCGGAGAGCAGCGGAGATTAAATCCCTAGCATCCTTTTATCGAGTTCAAAGGTTACCACGTGGAACAAAGAGTGTTTCATTAATATGCGCATGCGCCAGTTTGATCTGTAAAATTTCCATGGTGTAATTCGAGAACTGTGCTGCGCTTTCATTGCTTTTACGGAGGCATGCAAATAGAACGAGATTCCAGTATGAAAGTAGAAGAGAATATTTAGTTTGGCTTATCTTTGCTTTATTTCCGTCATAATCAAGATCGTAATAAAGCGGGAATTAATTTGCGGGTCACTTTTTTATCGTGCTTCTTCGAACGCGTACGTTTGAAGGTTAAACATTATTAATTTGCGAGGGAACTTTGTTCATTTATCATTTTAATTCGGATTATAGTTCGACGAAGATTGAATCTGGAGTATTACGGAATATTATGGAATTTTATAGAATATTACGAGATATGGGACTTTATGGATTATTATAGAATATTACGATATATGGGACTTTATGGATTATTATAGAATATTACGATATATGGGACTTTATGGATTATTATAGAATATTACGAGATATGGGACTTTATAGATTATTATAGAATATTACGAGATATGGGACTTTTTGGATTATTATAGAATATTACGAGATATGGGACTTTTTGGATTATTATAGAATATTACGAGATATGGGACTTTTTGGATTATTATAGAATATTACGAGATATGGGACTTTATGGATTATTATAGAATATTACGAGATATGGGACTTTATGGATTATTATAGAATATTACGAGATATGGGACTTTATGGATTATTATAGAATATTACGAGATATGGGACTTTATGGGTTTGTTAGAATTAGTCTAGATAAGGCCTCCCCTTCGGACGACGGCCGCGTCATCGTGGCGCCCAAAGGGTCTTAAACCCCCGAAGCGGGGGTGATGCCCTTAAGTACTGGGCCTACGAGGGACGGGACGTATTCGGTGGTCACTCAACTACGAGTAATAACGTTTTAGAGTATATAATATAGTTTAGGCCTACAGACCGCTTAGTCTTACAGGTTATTATAGAATATTACGAAATGTGGAACATTATGGAATATTGTGGAATATTACGGAATATTATATAATATTAGTGAATATTGTAGAATATTGCGAAATATTATATAATATTAGTGAATATTGTAGAATGTTGCGAAATATGAAATATTACCATGTCGAATAATAATCGATTAATTTCAGAATTTGATTAGAAAAACAGCTAATTACGATGTTAAGTGTTCTTTAATCAAATTGGAAAAGAGTATTAGACAATTTAATAATCAAATTAGAAAGGAGAATTAGATCATTCAAAACCCAGATTCGTAAAGAAAATTGGATTAATCGGAAACCAAATTTGAGAAGAGAATTCAATAATTAGAAAAGCGAATTACAAAAAGAATTAGATACTTTGAAAACCGAATGAGCCAAATAATTAGATAATTAGGATAATCAAATTAGAAAAGAGAACTAGATAATTAGATGGACACTTGAGATAGTAATTAGCTGCTTTTTGAATCATCGAAAAGTTTTGAAAACTTTTAACATTTAACATTTAAATTATTAATAATCGATGAATGGAATATCTTTGTTCGGGAATTTATGAATATAATTAATACCGGTGCCAATAACAGTAATGCCGCCATTTACGTGCAAATCATTGTTCGCTTTAAAATATTAGCTGTTTTCATGGAAGATAAAATCGCTCGGACTAATTAATCGCTGCGAATTTAACAAGTTTCAAACACGAGCCATCCATATCTTACAGTCGCGCACTTTGCGCCTTTAATTAAATTGCAGCCGTTTGCAAGTCATAAATTCGCGAATGCGTTTCCCCGTCGAATCAGTAATTAACGGGAAAAAAAACGAAAAACTAAGTTTGACATCCAAATTGAGTTATTAAGTTCTCATTGCTGATTGCCGTTTATTTGAACAAATTAACAATCATTCTATCAAGTAATAATAATCATATTAAATGAGAATAATTATAATCATAAGATGTCATGGTTTCAAGATGGACGTGGGATTCTCACGATATAATAATAAAATGAAACCAGAATTACAGAATTCTGATTTTATATTCTAATTCGAATTCTATATTCTTTATTGTATAAAAGTCAATATAATTATTAAAGATATACTGTGTTTGAGTCGCTCAAATTTTTGCGACAATGTACTCTTTTAGTCGGAGATAATATTCTTGAATTAGTATTATTACTAATATTAGCTTTTAATGATGAAATTAGGACCCAATTAGTTGCGAAACTATGTCACAGATAATCGACAACCATGATAGACAAAAGTTACTATATAATAAATATATCACTAGACTGGATTCCCAAAAAGTCGTATTTGTATCCGCAGATTTACATAAATCGTGGAAGCATCACATTTTCAATTAATATTATAATAATAATAAAAAGATAAGAAGAATGAAATAATTGAGATAATTGCTTCATAACACAAGTGTTAACATTCTTTAAAGAATATAGTTTGAGGTTAAAGAGAAACTCTCCGAATACTCGTGACTTTCATGCGCGCCAACTTCACGGTGTACTTAAATCACGTGAAGAGTTTCCGGTACACGAAGGCCAATCAGCGCAAGTGAAACTCCGCGAAGTTCTTCAGTTTTCGAGATTAATATTTCTTGCCAAGAGTTGTTCGGATTTCCGTAGATTTATCTTACTTTTATCTTTATTAGCGAAGTTCTGAGCTTCTTCGAAATGATTTTTTCTCGGAAAGATTTTTCGAATGAAATTGGAATTTCTGTACACGAATCACAGTACTTTTCATGGATTCCATTCAGTGGTATAGTAACTTTATTTTTCATGGTTGTTGATTATTAATACAGTTTGAAAAACAAAGCAAAACAAAACAACTAAAAGTGCGAAAGTTACCACTTTTGTGTTACTGGTGTTTCCGGAAATTATCCCTACTTTTACCAAGAGAGCTATATTTTTTTCTGTGCGGTTTTATATATGCGAAATTCTATGAAATATATCTATCGCATAAAAAGAGACTCGACTGTGTTTTCTTCTCGATTCGCCTCGTTCCAACTTCGAATATCATTATTATTCGAAAGGATACTTTTAAGTAAACAAACAACCACTTACCTAGCATGGTAGTGTTGCCTTTGTGACAGTACTTCGCTTTTATCGCGAGTATCCTCTCCTGGATGGTCGGACTGTTTGGGTTGTTGAAATCAATGTCCTCCTAAAAAAGAAAACAAATATTTATGTAGAACACGCGGAGCACTGGACACTCGAAGAATCTGTAAGTTGCCCGCCCTGTTATATCAGCTACTGGTATTTTTTTGTTACGAGGATTTGATCTTTCAAATTTTACTGCTGATTGTTTCTTTCAATACTTGATTTTTCGTACAAGTTAATAATTCGATTATTGCTGAAGAAAGTAGTTATTTTTGTTGGAGTTGTCGATATAGGTTGTTATTCGGAATAGAATATTAGGGGAAGGGGTGTTCGATTCCAAGTCGATTCTTCGAAAAACCGATTCTTTTGGCCAAAAGATCGAACTTTTGAATCGAACCGCCATTTATCGATTCTTCTGAGAATCGATTCTTTTGGCCAAAGGATCGAACTTTTGAATCGAACCGCCACTTATCGATTCTTCTGAGAATCGATTCTTTTGGCCAAAAGATCGAACCGCCACTTGTCGATTCTTCTGAGAATCGATTCTTTTGGCCAAAAGATCGAACTTTTGAATCGAACCGCCATTTATCGATTCTTCTGAGAATCGATTCTTTTGGCCAAAAGATCGAACCGCCACTTGGCGATTCTTCTGAGAATCGATTCTTTTGGCCAAAAGATCGAACTTTTGAATCGAACCGCCATTTATCGATTCTTTTGGCCAAAAGATCGAACCGCCACTTGTCGATTCTTCTGAGAATCGATTCTTTTGGCCAAAAGATCGAACTTTTGAATCGAACCGCCATTTATCGATTCTTTTGGCCAAAAGATCGAACCGCCACTTGTCGATTCTTCTGAGAATCGATTCTTTTGGCCAAAAGATCGAACTTTTGAATCGAACCGCCATTTATCGATTCTTTTGGCCAAAAGATCGAACCGCCACTTGTCGATTCTTCAGAGAATCGATTCTTTTGGCCAAAAGATCGAACTTTTAAATCGAACCGCCATTTATCGATTCTTCTGAGAATCGATTCTTTTGACCAAAAGATCGAACTTTTAAATCGAACCGCCACCTATCGATTTATCTGAGAATCGATTTTCCACTTATTGATTCTTCTGAGAATCAAAAAACGTCGGATGCTGTGCCCAAGTAGGAATTTAAGTTGAGGCACTAGGCCGTCCGGCAGGAATAATTGGTTATTAATTAATATTATCTGAATTATTAATTTTGTATCCTGTATCAATTTGTTTAAATTCTCGGACCGATTCTTGCAAGATCGATTCTAAGATTTCGATCTCTTAGGTGAATCGATTCTTTAAAGAAGGCACAAGAAATCAATCATTTCTCACATATTTTATTAAACAGTTTTATGATATAGAAAAAGGAAATTCCCTAGGAAGAAGAAGATATCTTGTCCTAAACTAGAATAGCTTTTTAACAGGGCTTCCAGTACGTTCAATAAAGCAGGGTGTTCATTTTTACGATTAGCGTCGACAGTAAAACAAGACTCGCTCAAAGTGCACGTCACTTTGTGAGCCTAATTACTATCGCAGTGAGCGAACGAGTAACAAAATGAAATTGCTCTGTCAATTGGTTCCCAGCGGTAAATTTATCTGGTCGTTAACGGTAGCCAATCAGTGGATGCCGTTCCAGCGAGAAGACATTCCTCTTAAATGTGTTTCACAGGTAAATTGGACAAACGACTTGTGAAGACAGATTACACGTGAAATTTACACCGTCCGAGTAAACTACGAATAAAACCTCGACGAAGAACGATCTAATTGGTTTCCGATAAAGTTACTACTGCAGAGTTCTGGGAAGAAAGAATACGGTGACAATGCTTCCTCTAAGGACATTACTAGGAGAGAAGACCTAAAGTTAACAGTAGATATGGGCATAAGGCCCCGGCAATGTGATTACCCATCTATGTTCTATTTTATCCTTGTTTGTGGAACTATACGAACCGTCGATAAGAGTTTCGATGACCTAGAATTGAGGTAGAATCGGGCATAAGGTCCTCGGAGACCCAAAGTTAAGAGTAGATATGGGCATAAGGCCCCGGCGAAGTGATTACCCATCTATATTCTATTTTATCCTTGTTTATGGAACTACACGAACCGTCGATAAGAGTTTCCATGACCTAGAATTGAGGTAGAATCGGGCATAAGGTCCTCGGAGACCCAAAGTTAACAGTAGATATGGGCATAAGGCCCTTTTGCAAAGCGATTACCATCTACAATATGTTTATTATTCAGATAATAGCAATATTACGGGAGATATTATTATTACTCATCGAGAGGTGAAATAAAAGCTCTTTAAGTATCAGATACTTTCTTAAATATACTATATATTGGATATTATGATATAAATATATTATATTGATATTATATCCATAATTTCCTTTCCACATCTAGTCACCGTGTGCCTTCTTCCCAGAATTCCACGGTAGATAATAATATTTGTCCCCCCAATTTACATCACAATCCTATAACTTCAAACTTGCCTAGCGCAATGAATTAGAACCAACGTGTACAGAATATGACTTGCGCATGCGCGCATCTTGCCGGCGCGTAACTTCACCGTACTTTAAACACTAATAACTTACAAACGAGAGCTTTAATTAAAAAATGGCAAAGGACTTTTCGTCTTAGTTTCTTTCAAGCAATAACCAGTCTTCTTTGTCAAACACATTTTTGCGCAAAGTGCAAATTATGTTAATTATGTAACGATATATGTGCTACTGCTACGGCAACCCTTCAAGCATACCAAAGGACCAATAAAACCTAGCCTAGCCTAATTAATTATCAACAATGTATAGAAAAATATTACTTACGTATGCGCTCATCTTGTTGGCTCGCAATTTCTGGCTCGTTCCTCTGCGCGCCGGCCGCAATTACGTTTTTATTAAGTAATCCAATCGGGGCTTCCCCTGAAACATATCGCATGACGCTAATTAATCACCCGCGCTGCGTAGGGATATTCGATTTGCTTCTGTTTCGCTACACAGGAGTTATTATTCTAGGGAACTAAGTAATCCAATTAATACTGTTCCTCCCCCACTCCTCGTCTACCCCTCCACCCCCTCCCATTCTTGAGCTCCCCCTCAATAACTGCCGTGATTAACATGTGCAGTGCTTGATTCAAGCCAATTAATGTTCTCCATTGTGCTTGCATTAATTAATTGTACATTCTTTGTTGATTTGTATGTTAATAATAATGTTTATTCGGTGCAAGGTTATGTGGTTATTCTTGATTTGATTTTGGGAACATTTTTAACAATAGAAGTATCGATAATTTATTACCTGTACTTGCTATTTCACTTATTTGTTTTTAAAACAATGATAAATGGCAGAAATCAATTAGCTGAATTTAGGAAATCTTTGAAAACGAGTGATATACATTTTTATATTTTTATTAAATTCTGCAAGAACCGTCGTCTTCGCGCCTTCTTTCCGGTATCCTACTACATAACCTCCTTCATTGCGTCACGCGTTCGATGTTATCAGATAATTGGATGTAACAAATGAAAAAAGGGGTTTTAAGTAGTGATCGAGGAAATCAGGATTTAGCAAATTGACGATATGAGATAGATGAGTGGCCACGCCTATGTTTGTCATTTCATTAGACGTATATTGCTACGACGAAATACCCACGCCTTCTTTTACCGTGTTACTTTATCCTTTATCGTCGCCTTCTGCTTATTCCTGGCTTATCATAATCCTTACTGCTCGCTGATTGGCCGCCCGACAATTACCCAGCATTCGTCATGCAAGTTTCGATTAAGGATAATGCCTTCCTGGTAATTCACTACAGTATTCGTGGTATATAAAGTCGAGTCTCTTTTTATCCGGATCTTTTTAACACGGTTTTCTAGTTATTTATATTCGATCGTGTCGAAGCGCGATTATTAAATCGAATTGGCAGCGATTTGAATAAATGAATCATCATTTTTGAAAGTGATATAAGCCAGTATATTACAATCGAGCCTCGTTTTAACGCGGCTTTGAAGTTATGCGGTGAAGCCAAAAATCAGGAAGAAATAAGTATTCCAAGAAATCTAAAAAGTTTTTACAGCGTAACGTATTTATCCATTTATTTTCGTTCCTTTTATGTCTTTCTGGTGGGAATTAAAAGCGAAGAGAATAATTCCCGCACACAAATAAAGCTTTTCTTGTTCGAATTTCAAATCTTTTTATTCATAAACATACAAAACAAGGGAATGTGTGTAAGTTACATTCTTTGTGGTGCTGGTATTTCAAAAAATTATCTCTATTTTACAAAGAAAACTACATCTTTTATGAGCGGATTTCTATGAAGTGTATCTACTGTATAAAAAGAGACTCGACTGTGTTAGGTCTACCGGAAGGTTCTGTCCGCTTAGCGCGCGAATATTTAAACGCGTAGGAAAGTGTTTTAATCGAAAGTATATGATTCGTTCTTTTCACCTATGTTTTATCATTGATACTCTTCGATATATATCGAAACCAATGTGTTATCATCGGTACTCTTCGATATATATCGAAACCAATGTGTTATCATCGGTACTCTTCGATATATATCGAAACCAATGTGTTATCATCGTTATTTACCAAGCAATATCGAAAGAAAGATGTCCGTCGATAAGGTTCGTTAACAACACAGTAAACTTTACGAATATCAACAAAGAAATATAGATTTATTGTTAAAGAATCGTATTATTTAATACAGATTTATTATAAAAAAAATCGTATTTTTTCATTCCGAGAAATCACAACGTGTTCTGCGGTTCCCAGAAATCTGTAATTGAAATGTTCATAATGTTTACAAGCACGGTTTGCAACTTCGCATCAAGTAATGAATATTATAATTCACTTCATAAAACCGTAAATATTTGTGTTCCATAATCATGTATGGAAACCCTGAAGCCACAAATGTATTCATCCCTTTCAAGGGATCTAATTGAATATGAAACCCCCTCCCCCGCATTCCCTAGATCATTCCAACAGAAGTTCCTATTGGTTGAAATATTCCGTTGAACTATAATTAGGGAATTTCTGGAACCTGAATAATATGGGAAACCCTGTTTCCATTGAAGTATCCATGTGCCTTTCTTCTAATCTCATTGTGTAAGAATCATTACGAATTTAAAAGTTGGTACCCCTGGTGTACTTGATTTTGATTTTGTATTTATGGAGACCCCGCATGTATACCATATCACTGCATATCAAACTGAACTAAACTACATATTCATAATAACAAATTAGATATATAATTATATATAATCAATTATTAATGATAACACCATTAATATTCATATCTCTAAACCGCCGAGGAATCTGCTATTTCATATTTCACGGCTGCGGAATATGCGTGGGAAATGCATGGAGTTGATACGATGCATGAATTGAAAGCCATTCCTTTGGGATGCTTTCTCCCATCGAGCTTTAATAAGCTCTTTTGATTGGTGCACTTGCTTTGATTTGCATCGCCGCGCTTCTCGAAAGTCTTTGGGGCACCGTCTACTTCAGTGTTTTGTGAGGTTAGGTTTTCTTTGATGGCGCGATGTAACGATAATAAACAGAAATACGAAGGAGATTAAGGGTTCTCCAGAATTGTACCTCCCGGAAATTGTTTATACAAATATGAAAGCTGTATCGTTATAACAAATATATTTATAGATAACAAACATTTCAATATAATATGGTAAACACAGGAACAATTAATTGGACACGCTAGTTATATCGAAGTACCATAGAATGGGCCCAAGATGGCGGCAAACGAGGTTCTTGTTAAGTTCTTATCGTAACCGCTAACATAACCTCGCTTTTTCCGATTTGTCTGAAAGAACTTTTCTTACCAAGTCAGTCTGATAATTATAATTAAAGGAACATGGCATTACTTCCGGAGTTGAGAAACTTCTGAAGAAATTCTCTTCTGGTTTTTGAAAATCTATTTCTTTTGTCTTATTTAGTTGGGTTATTATTCTAGATGATTGTATTCTACTCTTTTATTAGTCTTCTGCCAGCAAACATTTATCAGTTTGATCGCTTTTTGATAAGGCAAAATGTATCCAGTTATGAAAGGTTGACATTCGTGTAATGGCTGCTATTACTTGTAATATTATGTTATATATAGAGTAGAAACATAAACGAGCCAAAAAAGTCATTTATAAAAACGTCAAATTTAGAAATGGCGTACGGAAAACCGTATTCCAGGAGTAATGGTTTTGGGTAGCATTTAGGTGCAGGGAGCCTCTCCGTTATCTTCTGTAATATAGTCGATCCAGATTCTACGTATCGGGTGTCCCGAAAAAACGGAACAGCTCGAAGTATGCTAATCAGTCGCAGTAAGATTAATCGGAAGATCCTTCGTCAGATTTCAATCTATTAGGTTGGCCAAAAAGTTCGTGCGGTTTGCGTTAGTTTTCCACGGAAAAATAGGAGGATTTTTGTGAACACCGGATTACAAAGCTGCCGGAAAGATATGAAAATATTGTAAGTCAAAACGAAGTCAAACGAATACATTATTGAATCAAAAAAACTGAAGGAATATATATAACTGAATAAAAATCGTTTTCTATTTATTTATTAAAAACCGCACGTACTTTTTGCCGCCACAATAGCTTTTCATTGGTAGCCAACCCATACGCGCCAATTATTATTGGGTAATTAAACTGCGTAAGAATTTTCTTGCCTTCTTTCTTTTACTTCAAATATGATGATATGATTATTTATGGGACACCCGGTATGTGGACCTTGGCTCGACGCAACTGT
The DNA here is from genome assembly GCA_910591585.2 of Nysson spinosus. NCBI lineage: Eukaryota > Metazoa > Arthropoda > Insecta > Hymenoptera > Crabronidae > Nysson > Nysson spinosus. The sequence continues at coordinate 2,159,155 of OU342844.1, read as the reverse complement.
TAGAGGCCAACTCTCGAGCTCGCAAGAGTAGAAGAGTTATCGAATTAGTTGCTTCGTTGAACCGTGTCATTCACACTATTCCACCCCCGCAGATTAACTTAATATTGATCTAATCGGGCATTCCGCTCCATCATAATTCGACGTTATTCGATACCCGGGATATTTTTATCCAATGCGAGCACGGAATCCATTACAAAATGCCTGACACTAGTGCCACTCGAACTCGTGTTGATACTTAGATGTTAACGATCTGATTATCCGCAATTATCAAAGTATTACGAACAAAAAATCCATTGCTTCTACGCGGAACACGTTGACAAGTTAAAATGGCGGATCTATGGAATCGAATAAAAATCCTCGAACTTGTAACGTTTCATATCTGGAGATTTTTTGCGGCTCATGTTGCTTAATGAACATAATTAAATTCATTAATTTAGTTTTCGCCATCCATCCTTATTTTTAAGGACTTATTTTAAAACATTGTCGGCAGTTCTAGTGTTATAATGTAGCAGAAAGAAGTTATTTATGAGCAAATAAAGTGGAAAATGAAAAGGGTAGTTATTTATGAATCAACTTTAACATATGTCAAGTGGATCAGTGGTTCGTAAGGTCAAAAGTTAGCCGTGGCTTAGTTTTAAGTAAAGCATCCTTTAACACGGAAATGTCGACTCCGACATATGGCTTTTCAAGTGAAAGTACAGTCGTAGCACAAAATTCGTCTGCAGTCTGAAGATAGCCGTTATCCGGAAATTTTATATACAGCAGGATTTGAAGTAAAAGGATTTCATGTAATGGCAGCATTTTAAGTAAAAAGGATTTGAAAAGCACGGATTGAGACTCCAAGCTTGAAGTGTCTGTGAAATATCAAATGTAATGGAAGAGTTTTGTGTTTTTAGATGCGATGGATCCCGCGTTTTCAAAAAAGAGATTCGAAGTTAGGAGTTAAAAGATTTCCATACATTTCTTCGTCTTTCAGTGTACACAGTACATGCCTTATGCTCTACATACGCCATTTTGAGGTTAATCGAGAATCGATATCCTTCTCGAATACCAATCGATTATTCGATCCACGACTGTGTTGGTGTTTATTCTAATTTGTTTACGAATTTAATAGAAACCAGACAATAATAACCTTGTCGGTTGATTTAATTATACAAATTCAATAATAAATAGCTAAATAAACCGTATTTAAATCGTATTGTTTTCCTTGAAAGTCAGCAAATAGAACACGGTGATGGGACTTTAGGTCGCTTTGGAGGTTAACTGCAGCCGCGTCCACATGTGCTTTCTGTTTGACCTATTTCGACTTCCAACACGCGACGAAAACCCTCAACTCGCAGTGTCTGGCTTCGCGAATCCAGTTCGCAGATAATCCCTCGGATAAAGTGAGATTTATATCTGATTCATTGTCGCGTACCACTCCACCGTGCTTCGTGATTGGTTAGTTTGCGTTGTATCTTACCGAGCCGTTGCGTAATAGGTTGGAATCGGTGGACAAGAACGCTGAACTTAACCTTCTCGCGCTTCTGATTGGCTACGGTTCCACTCAGTGTCACCAACGTCGGAACTCTTATTATGCATCAATTAATTCGGTATTAAAACACAATGCTGTTATTAGGACTTTTGTGAGTTTCTTTTAATTGTTTTGTTGGTGAACATTGTTTATGTTATTTATTATGTGTTACGAACAGTAATCCTGCAAAATTGTAATTATTGCTATTAATTTATTGTTCGGCCGTTTAAGCAAATTATACGTGATAACTATGTCACAAGCAGATGATCTTTTTTAAGCGAAAAATAGGAAAAATAGGAAACTAAAACCGGCGTTTGAAGCAAAAAAGGGGGATTTTATTATGGCTACCTTTCTATAATTGTAATTGTTTATATTAATTAATGATTGAACCCTTGGAATAAGATGCTTACATAAAACGCTAGGTTTAGAAATTCGGAAATTCCATTAAATTATTCCACTATGAAAATTTGTTTGATTATTTATCATTTGCTACAGAAACTATTCTGCATACTTGTTAATGCTGATATTAATTAATTAATTAATTAATTCTTCGTTGACATGCCTATTATAATTGACAATATTTCCATTTCTTTATGAAGTTATTCCATTGTGGAATATGGACAATAGAGGAATAACAATAAAATGGCGCTCATCGTGACGCTTCGACCCTAAAGGATCTATTTATAGAGCGGAAGGAATGGTGAAAGAGAAAGGATAAAAATTACGAAGCGGGATAAAGTGTCATCGAGGAGGTTTTATGTGAAATAAAAGCAATATATCAACCTTCCACTTTTCCCTTCCACCCTTCGCATCATTTCCCGATTGGACGTTGATCAGCGATGAAATACTACGTGAAACAAATAGATGATACTTTCCGGCGAAGAATGGGACATTCGCGATGGCTTTCGATAGTCTCCGACGAAAAATGGGAAATTAAAGATGCCGTCTGATTATTCGCGACGAAAAATGGCACACCGAAGATGGCTTTCGATTATTCCACGCGAAATATGGGAAATTAAAGATGTCGTCTGATTGTTCGTAGCGAACAAAAAAAATGGGAACTATTACATGGCGGTCGATTTTTCGAGGAGAAAAATGGAAAATTGAAGATAGACTCTGATTATTTGAGGTGAAAAATGGGATATCAAAGATGGTGTTTGATTGTTTCAGGCGAAGTATGAGAAATTAAAGATGGCGCTTGATTATTCCACTTGACGTTTACGTTAAAGTGTGGTAGTTAGAGAACACAACAGCGCAGAATTCCCTAGAAGTAACGAAAGGTCGAGTACAAGAAAGAGATCATAAAAATGAGGATTAAAGTGTTAGTTTGATTGTCGCGACACTAAAAGCCATTAGCACCTGCTGCTACCGTAGAATTGTCGCTCGTTTTGCCATGGCGTCTTCTCTTTAACCCGATGGAGGTTCTTATTATCCGTAAACGAGACAGATCCCGTTATATGCCGACAAACATGCTACGTGCGCCAATTTCCCGGGCGGACAACCTTATTCGATATCTTTCACATGAATCTGGAGGATCTTAGGAAGACGTCTACGTTGTTATATATCTGCACCCCAGCTTCCTAAGCAATCCACTTTTCCACGAGTTTTCGCCATTTCGCCTGTTATCGATGTCGACACTTCTACCGCTTCCGTGTACCTTGGATCCTGGATTCCATCCCGCCACCCACCCACTTTATGGGACTTTCATTGAGTGGCTCCTCCCACTCCAATTCATTCTGGGCTTCTTTCTATGTGTTCAGAATCGGGTAAGTTATTTTCCAATGATTTACTTGAGATTTTCAAGTAAACCTTGGGAAGATGGATTAGCTGATTGGAATAGTATTGTTATTAATGTTCTGGGTGTTTGGATCCCTCTGGAACTAACTTGGGCCTGTTTCTGGGCCTTCCCCAACTCCGCCATCTTTGGGAGTATTTCCAAGGCTTCTTTATAATTCTAATTTTCCTTTAGCTCTGTTTTAAGGCCTTCTTTGAAAAATATTTCAAGCTGTGCTTTGTATACCTTTTCGTTTAGAATTATATTAGCTAATAGTGGAAAAAAAGTCCCTAGGAAGCTGATTGTACGGAATTGCGGAACCTTCTTGGATTTATTTGGTTCTGTGTTTCCACCAACATAACGAAATTTTGAAAACTCCTACTTCTACAGTTTTTTTATGAAACAAAGCTGATTGTATGAATCCAAAAATATGAAAATATCATATGTCATATGGAAAAAAAGTCCCTAGGAAGCTCGATTGTACGGAATGGCGGAATCTCCTTGGATTTATTTGGTTCTGTGTTTCCACCAACATAACAAAATTTTGAAAACTCCTACTTCTACAGTTTTTTATGAAACAAAGCTGATTGTATGAATCCAAAAATATGAAAATATCATATGTCATATGGAAAAAAAGTCCCTAGGAAGCTCGATTGTACGGAATGGCGGAATCTCCTTGGATTTATTTGGTTCTGTGTTTCCACCAACATAACAAAATTTTGAAAACTCCTACTTCTACAGTTTTTTATGAAACAAAGCTGATTGTATGAATCCAAAAATATGAAAATATCATATGTCCAAAACTTCATTGTGAGAATAGAAAAAAGATTAAATCAAGAATGCTGTTATTCGATAAGATCAAACTAAGTCAGGCTTTATTTCTTTCACTGTCACCTGGAAATTTAACCACGTAGGGAATTCTGGGAAAAAGCAGACGCTAGGGAATTAAATAAAATGCCGAGAAGCACCGCGTGCTATTTTTACACCATGGAATATGCACGGCGCATAACTAACCATCGCATTTATTTAAATAGAGTGATTCAAAGAAACGGAGCGTGTTGAATTGCAAAAATATCCGAAATGATTTCGAAGACACTTAAAGCACTTAACCTTTCATTTCGCCCACCCTGTATATTCTGCTAGTTCCAGTATTTCAGAGGTTAATTTCTCGGACTGTTTCGTTCCAACAGAGCTTTCTCATAACGAGTTCAGTTACTCCCAGAAGTCTCGAAATAAACTTAGTTTGCTATTCAACCAACAATTGTGTTTAACAAATGCGCCGTGAATGCAAAATCTACCGGTTTCGTTTGATTTATGTCACATCCGTGCGATGTATCTTAACCCTTTCGAGACTATTGGAACACTCATGAATGTCCCAGTCAATTCTTTGTTTTATCCTATTACTTTGAACAAATTCGTTAACTGAAGTATTGGAAATGCAGTCTACAGTTTTATTTTCCTTTAAAAAGATCCATCTCGAAAGGGTTAATTATAATAATCTCTGCATTATATAGGTTATGTAGAAGTTATTTGAGTTCAAGAGTGAAAGTTATGTGAGGAAGTTATTTTGCCATTTTTGCAGTTATGTTGGATTAACTTATGTCTGAATTATATGTCGTTGATTATTTAAAGAAGTTAGGGATTTGTATATATATAATAACTATATAATATACATTTAGTGTGAGTAGTGTTATATATATATATATTTAACGTTATTAGATTAATATTATATACATGTATATATATTGACACACCAATCCCGAGTGAGGAATTAAATTAATTAACAATAAAATTAATAAATACCGCATTAAATCCACGGTAAACCCACGAAACCGTGTAAAAGAAACGTCCATTTCCAAGCCGATATAAAAACACCCGGAACATCCGGTTTCCACCTACAAAGTATCGTCGAGATAAATAGAGTAGAAAACGGATCAGTTGGTTTTCGCTGTATATTTTGCGATAGGAAAGTTACAAAAACCGTGGAAACATTGAAATAAACCGAGAGATATTCGAGTTTTTTGTTATTATTCAATTTAAACGAGGCTCATTATTCAAAATCCCGCGGTTCTGCGGGAGCCAATAGCGCAAGGGAAGTTTCCAAAGCATTGTAAGGCAGGATACAATGGACTATTGTCCTCACTGTTTATAAAGTTACTTAACCTGGTCATAGATCAGGCAGGGAGCTCAAATGTCAATGTCTCATGGACAAATGTCTCCTAAAATAGTGAAACTCGATAGTTCAATAACCATTGAGGTTATGTCACAGCAAAATATGAATGGAAAGATTCGGAAAGGAAAATGGAGGCGGATGAACTCTTCACATTTAAGATCGTATTCGTGGTTGCTTTTTAATCATTCAAAGCATGGCGGTATTCGAATTTATTTCCGAATTTACGTCCATGAATTAAATACTTTCGACTTTTCTATATCTATAATATAATAGTTATTAATATTACAAACTGTGCAATATAATATGTTAAATATATAATCCAGTTTTGTTGATAAAATAGAATTAATGGCGGATTATTAAGACAATAAAATTTCACTAAATATAATGGAATATTCGTTTTTAATTTAGTTTAAAGGATTTAAAGTGGGGTTGTTGAAAGATGGCGCTCGTGACGTAGGTGTCACGTGGTGTCACGGTTTCGGTTTCCTATTGGTTATGTATTATATATCATATATTACTCATTATACAGGTTACATTATAAATTACATTATATAACATATTCAAAACAAACGATTTATAATAATAAATTATTGGAAATGACCTTTTCATTTTAAGATTAACGATTAACAGTAATTCACTTAAATTGAAACAAAAGGTAAATGATTACCATTTTCGTAAGAATGGCTTGATTTTTATCAGCAGATGATTCTTCGACGATCATTAAAACGAATGAAGGCTAATTGTTTTCATTCACGGCGGTAAAAAGACTAGGAAGTCGTTGGTGTCGCCGTGGGAGGTTAGTTTTATGGAAAGACGTAAGAATCATTAATTAAAGGCGTCTCCGCGTCAAAACTTGTTAATTCCGAAGTATCGATTGGTTCCTTTTCCCAAGGGATGGCAGCTAATCATATTTCGATCACTCTTCTGATGACTTTTTTACGCCCCTTCGAGCTTGTCAAAGTATTATTGACAGTTGGAGAATACGGCAAAATAAACACTTGGAGATGTAATTTTAATAATTATGTAAGAAATATGGATTCTCCTTTGAGATTTTTATATACGGTGTGACATAACTATTCGAACGGCCGATACTGATTGTACTGTTGGGTTTCGGAAAGAAGGCACCTAGTCATTTAAGATACGAAAATGAGAATTATTATATAATGTATAACATAAATAATATATTAGGTTTGTAGGAAAATTCTGTTGGTTCTTTTGTAAGGAAAAGTAACAGAATTTTGTGTTGTTTATTAATATTTAATTAGCAATGTGATTTCTATTAATGATGATAACTTCTTCGTAAAAATGGATCTTATTCAAATCTACTTAGCTTTTTACAGTTTTTATGAATTTGTAAATAGTAGATGTCACCTGGATCTTTGTAACCCGAGTTTTGCATAACGCGATTTTTATAACCCGACGTAAATCTGGAAACTAACTCCTGCGATACACGAAAACCGGACGCCATTTGTATTCCATTTCGCCAAAACTAGGCGCCATTTGTATTCCATTCTGCCAAAACCGGTCGCCATCTGTAATCCATTCTGCCAAAACCAGGCGCCATCTGTAAGCCATTCTGCCAAAACCGGGCGCCATTTGTATTCCATTCGGCCAAAACCGGGCGCCATTTGTATTCCGTTCGGCCAAAACCGGGCGCCATCTGTATTCCGTTCTGCCAAAACCGGGCGCCATTTGTATTCCATTCGGCCAAAACCAGGCGCCATTTGTATTGCGTTCAGCCAAAACCGGGCGCCATTTGTATTCCGTTCGGCTAAAACCGGGCGCCATTTGTATTCCGTTCGGCCAAAACTGGGCGCCATTTGTATTCCGCTCGGCCAAAACCGGGCGCCATTTGTATTCCGTTCGGCCAAAACCGGGCGCCATTTGTATTCCGTTCGGCCAAAACTGGGCGCCATTTGTATTCCGTTCGGCCAAAACTGGGCGCCATTTGTATTCCGCTCGGCCAAAACTGGGCGCCATTTGTATTCCGCTCGGCCAAAACCGGGCGCCATTTGTATTCCGTTCGGCCAAAACCGGGCGCCATTTGTATTCCGTTCGGCCAAAACCGGGCGCCATTTGTATTCCGTTCGGCCAAAACCGGGCGCCATTTGTATTCCATTCGGCCAAAACCAGGCGCCATTTGTAATCAATTCGGCCAAAACCGGGCGCCATTTGTATTCCGTTCGGCCAAAACCGGGCGCCATTTGTATTCCGCTCGGCCAAAACCGGGCGCCATTTGTAATCCATTCAGTCAGAACCGGGCGCCATGATTGTTCCGAGACAACACGACGACCCAATACGAGATAAAACAACCGATAACGAGAGAGTGTCGATCTCTTCCTTCGATCAACACCGAGTGTCCACAGACTTTTTTCCCGTGTAATTATCTACAGGTATAATTAAATTACACTCGAAAGGTCAAGGTCAAAGGGCAGGGAGAGAATGGACGATCAAACGATGGCACGTAACGACGCATCGCATGGCACACGACGCCGCAATTACTGAGTTAAACCAACATTGAACCTACTCACTTGCTCTTTTACTGATAGCGAGCTTTGATTACCGGAGATGGGATCAAGTTCAACAAAGACGCTATTTGATAACGCCATTGGTGGTGTTGGATTCTGGGGAGAAGGCACGTGGAGACTTTACAAGGAGAGAGAAAGGGGGAGGAGGCATCGTGTGGATGTATATTTTATAGACTTATGATAAAATAACAATTAAATTTGTTAAAAATGGATTCGCACACAATGTCGTAATCTTGCTATTTCAGATTGTTTTGGAATTTTTTTCTTTAAATATGTTTTTTAGCTGCAGATTAAAAATTATGGAAAAGAGTTCAGTTAAACAAGTTTAGAAAAAAGTTAATATATCTATATTACAGATATGTTTATTCATCTTCTGTTAATCTTGTTTAATTGAACCAGCATATATTAATAGTTTCAATTGTTATTAACCTTATCATAAGACTACAACGTAACTAAAACACAAAGTTACAACAATATCGATTTAAAACGGTCAATAAAGTTAGGTTAGAAAATATTGCTCGAAGTGATTCGATGGAATCCAAAACATCCATCGGCGTTTTAAATAAATATTGAACAAGCTCGCGCAATATTAACGTATCGACAATATTTTCCCAGCTTCTCCACGTTTCGAGGTTAGCTCCGTTTCTCCATGAACATATTACTTCCATACTTCGCTTCGTCTTTTTGCCCGGCCGCCATTTTATTTCTAAGAAAACCCTTTGACTCACGCGGACAAACTACTTCCCGAAGTTCCCCGTGCGGAGACTTATTTCTTTTCAAAACTAGCAATTTAAAAAGAATCCAGTTCCATGTTCGAACGCTTTTGTAAACTTTCCCGGATATCTTACTTTCTTTATCAGCACGATCTCCTTCGATCTGATATTATTGATTAAAAAAGGACACCGAAAAGGTAACAAATCCATTAATTAATACAAGTTCAATTAAACAAGTTTAATATCCCCATATTTATATATCTAAATATATTATCATAGATAAATATACTATAGACTATGCACTCTCCCCTCTTCTCCCGGTCACCGTGCGCCATCTTTCCAGAACCCAAGCGTACCATAAACGAAGGAAACCTGTGACGTACTCCAAGGATGCCTACTTACAGGATTCAATACCATCAATTAGTATAATTAAAAATTACTTTAAGCATCCCTCGTTAAAGTTTACTGCGAACAGGGATCAGTTTGATGGGCAGCCATCTAATTGGCAATACATCTTGATAGACTGCATGATCGATGACAGTGTGAAAATGTTAAACGTCCTTGTCGCGGCAATTGCTAATTAGTTTGCTCGACAGAGTGTCATCTCTTAATTAATGCCTTCGAGGATCAAACAAAGGCGCGTTTGAGTCCCGATGACTCACGTCTGTCCACCGAGACTTCCGTTCGAACCAACTTCCAGCCGGGTCACGTGACCTTCAGCCACTCAAAGGGCGCCACGTTGACATTCAAATCATCCCGGTGAGTTGATTGGTCGGAAATTAAATGAGCGGCGTGATTAACCCTTTAAATGAAGGGTCGATAAAATGTGCCCTGGTAGATGTTGTATATAAAAAAATATCATAATTCTCCAAAAAGAAAGAAATAAACCCAAGAATATGTACAGTGAGTGCAAAAAGTATTCGTACAGCGGCGAATTTTAACAGAAACCTCGCAGAACTTGGTTTTCACGTGGAAAAGATTGTGAATTTTTCGATAAACAATGTTAATAAATAATATTGTTCTTTATGAAATTGATTGCGAATATTCTAGTCGCCATATTTTCAACCATTTTGGATGACGTAGATATCAAGGTGAGCTACTTTAAAGTGCGACCGACAATTTGGAAATGCGCCTTAAGCCATCGAAAATTAGAATGACTTTAAAACATTCTCGAAGGAAATACGATAGAATCACATTCCAAGGCGAGCTTACGAGATTTCGTTCGGTGAGATTTTCGAGTGGAATATTGGCAAGCCTGAGCGGGCAGGGGGGGAAACGTGAAAGCTCGGAATTGAAGGCAAACGTTTATCTTGTAAATTAAAGGGTGAATGGAAACGTGGCGACGAAATGAACTGATTCTTTTTGCTGCGACAGTTTTCTTTTCATTTCATATCTTTCGCGCGAAGAGGGATGTAAGAATGAATGTGTTGGAAGGCAGTTCTTTTCCGGCGGAATTTATAAGCGCGCCATATTTGTTTTTCGCCGAAAATATCAGACAATGAAATATTAAAGGAAACAGTCGTCGACGAGGGAGTTTCTGGTGGCATTAAAGTAAGGGGATCAAAAGCAAATGGTAAAAGGTTGGATTGCTGAGGAAACAGGATAACCGGAAGACGCCTACGCCATTTTGAATTTAACTTATCAGCGATGTCGAGTCTTAACATTATTCTTAATCCTCCGTTCTCGTAAAGTTACTTTTTAGGTTGTGAATCTTTGAAAGCAAGCTTTTAAAACGAAAAATAACTTTCGATCTAATTTCAGTTCCAATTAATCAAAATTATAGCGTTTATATTCTCGACTGAAGTACAGAAATAAGATAAATATCCGTACAGCAATAAAACAAACATAAATTTACATAAATAAAGAAATTAAGTGGATAGAGATAAATAGAAAACGAAAGTGTATGTAAATATGGAAATAAAATACATATGAACATAAAACTAGGACAAATACCGATACAAAAATCAGACAAATGTTATAAAAAGAGGGCAGAATATATTTAGAATAGAAATAAAAACACAAAAGGCACAATGAACTATAATAATAAAATCCAAAAAGGGGAATTGAAAAACCTCGTTCTTTAAAAAATTATCCTCGTCGCAATTGTTAAATATTCCCAATATTAATTAAATAAATAATTAGTAAAACACACCTTATAAGAGTTATATCTTAATAACAAACTAGAATTTAATAGTATATCATTATGTAACCCCAAACTTTATTTCGTTCCCGAAACATCCGCCATCTTGGAATCCTCCGATCTGCAGAATCTCAAGAACGTGCCGTAATTCGGCAAATCCACCAATCCAAAGAGTGATTACAATAATTCATTAACAATATAATTAACTGAAAGACATATAATGAAAGATTACAACGCATAATCAAATGTAATGGCACACCGCGAACAAAGAATAATGTAATACGGCAGAAATTAAAAGGGAATGGGTAATTAAGCCAAAATGGCGGCCGAGCATGAATATAATGAATATAATATAGAAATACGGAATCCGCAAAGAAAACATGAAGAAAAGGAGCTCGTGGCACGAAACCGACTAATGAAGAGATATCATTTAATAATAATGAACCTATTTAAGACGCAATTCGAACCGCTGGGATTACGATGTGAATATTACACGAAGGGTTCCAAGGGTTAGGTTCAGTGCCGAAGGTGTGCGCCTCTGATTTTGTTTTCGTTTTCACATAGAATGTTATAGCACTCGAAAAACTAAGCGACAAACATTTCTTGATATCTGAAGAGTTTTGGTTTAAAGGGATGAAATACGCGTTCGAAGATTTTACGTGGAACATGAATAATTGGAATGTTTTGTAGGAATTTATATAACGGTACTTGTACAACGCGGTTTCGATATAACCTGATGCTTATTTAATGCAGTTTCGATACAATGCAGTACTTATACAACGCGGCTTCGATATAACGCGGTTAAATCAAGGGTTATGTGTAAATTCTTTCAGCAGGGCACCAAGCATCCTAGCGCCGGCCCTGGTTAAGGTTGGCATCTGTCAGATATTATCCGAAGCCCGGTTTCTCTCAGGCAAATCTAATTCACCAATCCTCAAACAGTTTAGGTTCTGTTTGACGTTTTGCAATTCGCAAACTGCACTGGACGAGTTAAGAGCAAATGAAACTAGTTCGAGTTATTTGCATATCCGGTGAGCTCACCTTTGAGACTTTCCAACCATTTAATTTCAATCAATTTCTGAACCACGCGTCTGCGGTGGCGGGCATCATGAGTTGAGGATTAGTTTGGGAAAATTTCTCTTTGGGAATAATTATGATATGTATGATATGATTGTGTAATTAGAATGTGATACAATTATGATAATTACACAGTTTAATAAATTATTATTATTATTAATTGGGGATTAGTTTGGAGGCAATTTCTATTTGGAAATAATTATGATATGTATGATATGATTGTGTAATTAGAGTGTGATACAATTATGATAATAATACAGTTTAAAAAATTATTATTATTATTATTAATTGGGGATTATTATATATATTATATATATTATATATATTAGTTTGGAGGCAATTTCTGTTTGGAAATAATTATGATATGTATGATATGATTGTGTAATTAGAGTGTGATACAATTATGATAATTACACAGTTTAATAAATTATTATTATTATTAATTGGGGATCAGTTTGGACGCAATTTCTGTTTGGAAATAATTATGATATGTATGATACGATTGTGTAATTAGAGTGTGATACAATTATGATAATTATACAGTTTAATAAATTATTATTATTATTAATTGGGGATTAGTTTGGAGGCAATTTCTATTTGGAAATAATTATGATATGTATGATATGATTGTGTAATTAGAGTGTGATACAATTATGTTAATTATAAATGGAATAAATTATTATTATTCTTATTAATTGGGGATTAGTTTGGAAAGAATTATGATATGTATGATATGATACAATAATTAGAGTGTGATACAATTATGATAATTACACAGTTTTATAAATTATTATTATTATTAATTGGGGAATAGTTTGGAGGCAATTTTTGTTTGGAAATAATTATGATATGTATGATATGATTGTGTAATTGGAATGTGATATAATTATGATAATTATATAGTGGAAATTGCTGAAGAAAGTTATAACAATTATATAGCGCTTTAATTATGATGTTTTAAATAAAATGAGGACAAATTGGGGGAATTTAAGTTTCCTATATAATGAACATATTTGTATTGAAATGGGGATTGATGCCGTCACATTTTGGTTTCCAACATAATTATGATAGTTATCATACAATGGAAATTAATTTGAGAAGATTTCAGGTTTCGAAATAACTATGATATACATATGTATATGATACAATTATGATAAATATGATAAAGAAACTTAAAAACTAACTCTTCCTTTCCAAATTATTGTTACACTGAATATATTTATTTCATAAAAATAGAAATAAGAAAACAAGAAAAAGAAGTGGCCGAATTTCGAAGAAGGTGTAAATTAATGGGACATCATCGTAACGTCCATTAATCCGAATAAATAGTATACTTTTAAATAATAGCGCTATTAATATTCAGAAATATATGAATATTATAATAATATAATATCCGAAAAATAATTATTATAAGACTCAACATTATTCATTTATTTATTACACTTATCAACGCATGAAAACCTTTAATGCACTGAACATAAATAATCAACAACAAAAAACAAGAAAATGAAAAGAGCAAAGCACTGGTATAAGAAAAACAATAACAATGGCAGTGTTGTTTAATTGTCTCCGAATGCGAGTCTAATTAATGTAGCAAAGTCTATTAGACTTAATTATGTCGGGACAATTAAGATCGTCCCGCTCGAGTAAACTTTTATCGCGCCAGGAATACTAATCGCGTGTCGAATAAAAATGGTAAAAGCTTCGTGTTTCTTTGACATTCCGGCGAAAAGGACAATTTCTTGGTCTCTCGGGAGAAATTAGAAAATTCGCTTACTTAAAGTCCAAGAACTTTCTACAAGCCATTAGAATTCGATCCATTAGAAAGTTTATATATCCTTTCTCTGCTACCCAGCTCCTTCGGGAATCTTCGGTTCGACATTCCAACATGGCGGCCCAGTAAACTCGAACGAATTATCCCGTGGAACTAGTTTTCCAGTTTGATGGATAAGAAAGACTTTCTTCGACAAATCTTAATGTTCCTTTTAATGGTTCAACTTAGTAGATGAGTTTGTTAATGAGGAGTGTTTAATTCTTTGTTTAAATAGGATAGCAAATGCGTATCAATAATCGAGGTGAATCCTTGGAAATTTAACCCTTTCGCTGCGGAGTGCTCAGAAAAGAATTGCTCGGTGTGCGAAAACGGTGTGCGGAGCCAATTTTGAATAACAATAATAATAGCCAAACAATAATAATAATAATAATAAGAACAATATTAGTAATTTTTAATAATCTTTAATAATCGAAGACAAACGAATTAATGGCCATTATTTTGCAGTTATTAATAGCAAAAAATGCAAAACAAATGCACGGCGCCTATAGGCGCTGTTCGCTCAGGAGAAGCGTCTATAGTTGAGCGCCTAAAGGCGCTGTTCGCAGCGAAAGGGTTAAATGAATGAAGTATGTATGGAAATGATAGAAGTGGCTTTTTCGGCATTAAACAGAATTATGATAAATCAATGTCAATAATTGAAGTAGATTTTTCAAAATCTTTTATTTTGACGAAATATGATGGTGATTGGTTTCATTTAATTTGAATGATAAAAATAAACAGTATACTAATTTAATAATAACAACAACTTATCGTTAATTCATAATAATAAGGTGTAATACATATTATATAATATTCATTTTGTTGCTATAAAAAGTAATAATTATAATAATTATAATCCCCGTGCGGGACCGGGAAGTAGAATCGTCCCGCGGTAAGCCCTGCCTGTCGTAAGAGTCGACTAAAAGGGTGGATAATTAGTGTTTCAACACTAATTATTGCAAAATAAAATTAAAACCGTTCAAATATAAATGGATCCCGTTAAAAAACCCGTGTAACTGCGAATAAAACGCGTTAAAAGAACCCCTAACTGTGAATAAAACCTATCAAAGGACCGGTGCAACCGTAAATGAAACGTGTTCAAAGAAACCGCGTAACTGTGCATCGTGTAAAAAGATACTGTATAAAAATCGACCTCGCTATATATATACATATCGTCTGCGCCAGTACTTCCCCCTTCCCCGGCCACGTAAAATCCACAAATGCCTTCTTTCCGTAACCCTCCACTTCAGGTGCGAACGATTCGTTCGCCACGAGTGTCGTGGGACCTTAGAGACCCCCCCCCCCCTCTCTCTCTCTGCCCCTAAAACGCAGATAAAAAAGTCCCATTTCAGGTTAAGTCTATCCTCAACCAAGTTCGTGTCAATGCTTCGCTTCTTGGAAACAACCTACGGCGCGATTCCCTTGCAACAATTTCGAAGTACAAACACCGTGGAACAATAAACAGAAGCTCATCCGAAGATGTTTCCATTCCACTATGATTGCAAGACGGCAACGTGAAGGAGATTAAGATTGTGGTGGATTACTCGACTGTATAGAGTAGGGTTCTATCCACGGAGTATTCCTAAGGGCCGCCATAAATTAGCAGGGCACAAGGAAAGGGCTCGAAGGATTCAAAATGGCGGTGTGCAGGTAAAATCAAGACGCGGGGGCTGACTTACTTGTGTGAGTTTTCATGTAATCATTGGCTTTTTACATTTTTAATAAGCGCCTAATGTATGACACGCGCGCAGCCAGAATTCTAAAGACTTCTGCACGACTTTTTACTTCGGAAAACTGAAATATTAATAACTTGGAAACGAAGAATTGGATTGGGAAATTATGAACATCTTGGAGGATTTATATCTTATAAATTTTGTATATTAAAGAGTCTTATTCGTTTGTAAATGAAAAAATTGTTGTTGGTAATATTCGAGCATATTGAGTTAAATATTATCGAAATAGATTGCCATTTATATTATTAATTTGTCCAAGATTATTATCGTTAATATTCGAACATACTGAATTAAATATTATCGATATATATTGCCATTTATATTGTTAATCTTTTAGATGAAATTAAACTGTAATATTAAATCTTCGAAATCAAACATTAATCTTCTAAATAAAAGTGTTTAGATCTGCCAGTTTACAATTTTTCATGGAATTTATTGTCAAGATATTTCTGTTTACTTTTCATTCTCGAACCCTTTTCCACTTTTAATTCATGCAATGCACGCCTCGGCCGAGTAATTGCGGTTTATTTTCAACTAAAAATCAATTCCGTCCATTTATAACTCGGACACAATTACAGGCGAGATTATGAGGGCTTTCATCTGGGATCGGGGTAAACACACGCAAGTTAATTAAAATGACTTATTAATGGATTATATTTTCATTTATTCTGCGGAGAAACGTACTCAATTAAGTATGCAGACAGTTACATTTACGAAACAATCGTATAAAGCAGTGATAATAATGTAATGAATATTAATAATATAATATGTTCATCATACAAATAATTGCATGGAAATTCATTCAAAATGTATAATATAAATATTTATATAGTTTTTCTGTTAGAATATTCATAATTAGGAATATTATGGCGCAGTATTTGATTCTAACCTCAAAATAAAGGTTAAAACTTGATCACTTCGAAATAATAATTTCAGTAATCCTAATAATCTGAGAGATTTTAATAAACAAATAACAATATACAACAAACGAATGTATGATATAATATAAATATTCTTGGTTTATTGAAATTATTTTATTAATTGAAATATACACCACGTGTCCTACAATAATGTGTTTCGGTTGTTTTCGAAATAACAAATAATTCGAATAATTAGCAACAATTGATTTCAATTTGCTATGTTGTAAATATTATACAACAACTTCAGTATAATAATACCTTAATTAATCGAAAATGTATTTACATCGAAGTTTGTTATTTTTAATTATGAATTAAGTTCACTTTCGCGCGGATAAAGTGTTAGAATTTCACGAAAACCATTCAGAATACTGTGTTCTAGTTCTGTCGTCATCTTAGTGCGTTGGAAAGCGCCTTAAACTTCGCGTCTGGAAGTAAATTACCATAATGCCAGTCGATATCGGAAAGTAAAATATAACACAATAGAAACTTCGAAGTAGATTCCGCCGGGAGATGGAAACTTTTTGCAACTCTACGTGTAACTTGGCGAGCAACGATACTAATAATAATAACAATAATCATAATATACAACTTGAGTATATATACATGAATTCAAAATGGCGTTCGGAGGAAGTAATATTTTAGAATGGCAATATATATAGTTATTAACACCAAAGGAATTCCAAGCACGAGTGTCACCTAAAAGTCTACATATAATAAACGTTGACATGATGTACGCCGAAATATCCACCCCACATAACCTCAAAGGGATGAATTTCCACCAAACACAGCCCGTTCAAAATTCGCCAATAGCGATCCTCGAAAAAAATGAATCCCTTTCGACAGCAGTTGACAAATCAGGTTTAATAATTTACGATCACGTATTCATTTCGCTGACACTCGTCATTCGTCTTCGAAATGAAAAGCAGCGAGGGATCGATTTGCAATTCCTTCGCCGGGCCACTCACGGAAACATGTCCACGGGGGAGTGGTTGCGGAATTTCACTAAAAAAACTTGTTTGCAAGCCAACAACCGTTGAATGGAAGAGGTGGGGAAGTAGGGGTGGTAGGAGGAGTGGGAGGAAGGGGGCAAAGAATCGAAATAAACTGCCGTGTCAGAGACATTCCTAAACGCAATGTCGATTCTGCGTTCTCACAGAATGCCCCACTATTTATTTCGGCACTCATTTCTATGCCTTTATTATTCAACGTTTCGTACCCCTCTGCCCCTTCCGCTCCCACTGCCCTCTTTTTTCTACTGTTTTGGTAATCATGATGGGACCCTTCTCGATTGTTCTCTGGACGATCACGTCACGTGATCACTACTCCCACGGTTCATTTATTATTATTATGTTTGCGATGCGTATGAAAATATTGTAAGGGGAGACAAGAAATTTGTGCAGCTTATACGACGTTGTAGCTTGGAAGAAATTAAAACGAAATGTTCTTTGGTGCTTTTTAATCCGAGCCCCCGTTTTCGAGTTATGAACGTTTGAAGTTTTGGATTGTAAATTCCAATATGGCTGACTTTGGAGGCAGCTGATTGGCTCTACCTGAATCGACCGTATTGGAAGATGGGGTACGAATATTAAAATGATCAGAACTTGCAAACGAAGGCTCGGATCGAAAAGTTGTAAAGGGTTTTTTGATTCTTTTTTTTATGCTTTAGGGATATTGAATGGAATATCGAAAGAGATACAATTTTTTAACGTTAAATAATTGTTTAACAAATAATTTCAGCGAGAATCGGATTATTGATATAACAGTGGTAATTGATTCGCAATAATAAATTCGGTATAATAAATTAATTCGACATCTTCGTTAATATTTCCGGATTATTTATAAATATTATACGCTTTGTGTTTATCCAGCATTCACTCTAATAAATATGGTCGCCGTACTCTGTAAAATATTATTAATAAACAATGCCTCGCATTCTTTTGCATTATACATTTGAGTACCAGCCATAACATTATCATTAGGGCTACCATTTTGCGGTGAATTTAAAATTGCAAAATGTGTTTTGGAAATTCCACGTGGAAATGTTTCGGAGGACCAATTTGCAGTCAATTCGTCCTTTTGGGAGCTTTTCATCCTCTCGTTAGATCTTTTTCACAAAAACACGAAAATTTGAAGATAACAGTAAAATGTCTGACCTCCGTTCTTTTTTTCACTATTAATTAATACACTTTCAAACTATATTATTATAAATCTTGCAAATGTT
The DNA here is from genome assembly GCA_910591585.2 of Nysson spinosus. Classification (NCBI taxonomy): domain Eukaryota; kingdom Metazoa; phylum Arthropoda; class Insecta; order Hymenoptera; family Crabronidae; genus Nysson; species Nysson spinosus. The sequence goes on along the minus strand of OU342844.1, from coordinate 2,140,550 downwards.
GGATTCTTCCGTATGTTTGATAATATTTGCATCGCTAACATCTCAAACTTGAAATATTTTACGTTAAACAATTTCAATATTTATAATTAAAGAACAGTGCATGATACAGTTAGGGACTTCAATTTGTTTATGCATTCGGTAATAAATTTCTTAATCAATGAACCAATATTCGGAAGGAGCAGTATTTACTCAATTCTTTATCACAATACGAGGCTCGTTTGGATAAGCTCCACCCCTTTATACAGTAATACCAACATATATGTTCCGTTCATTGAAATGAAATTAGTAATTAAGCCACTGCATGTCGGTTCAAATTCGTAATAATAATAGTACAATGGAATTAATTATATTGATCCACGGATAATTAACGAAGCCATATATAACAGCATCGAATATATGGTGAAATAAAAGTTACTAGATCTCCTTTGAAAACGCGCCATTCCAATTAAGCATCGTATCATCGATACATTTTGAACTGCGTATTATAACATTACAATTAAAAAAATCAACAGAATATGAATACTTGGTTCTCAAATTCCAGGATTATTATTTATTCCGGTCGCCATTTTATTATTTAATATACGGATTCTCATCTTTCCTACGTCGGGGGAGTAATTAGTGAAGTTTTTATGCACCGATTCATCTCGATGCGTGGGAATAATTAATCTCGTATTTGCATTTCTGACGAAGAAGCGGGGATGAGGAGAATTCGAAGATTAGAAGGGGATGTTGAATTAATTGGTGCGATATGAAATGAGCTAGGAATTTAAAGAGATATGGATTATGATCATTTATAAGTGTAATCGATGATAACACGTTTTTATGATGTCGTGCGATGTAATTGTTATTTAATTACGGGGTCGTAATAGCCGGTTTTATATAAGATATTTTATATATAATACATTAAATATATAATCCATAAAATATTTAGATATATATTAGAACGTTAAACACAATGAAATATTATGTAAATTAATTAGATAGTATTTCGATCCTGTAATATCATCAGATCGTTCTACTATCGCTGATAGTTATAAATAATTATGACTAGTAGAGCAATAAATAATCGAAATTACTAGTTTTTTGCGAAGATATACCTGATTTAAGTGTCAGTTACGCTTAACAGAGGTTCCATTACTGGATTCGATCAATTAGAATTAATTGTAAGATTAAAATCATGACAAACTGTCATTTTACTAATCTTTTACAAACTGAGATCTGGTTTACGTCTCAATTGTCCTGAATTCGATCATGCTTTTGCTATAAAATGATAGATTGTTTATTAAAGTCGTGTTAAATGTTCTGTTGTTTAAGTGATCTTACGAATGAGTCGTAATTTTTGAAAATTTTTGAAACGATGAGTCGTAAGTCAATTGTTCTTTTAACTTTAATATTATAAATAATAGAAAGATGATACCAATCTGCATTTCTTAGAAATCGACTTTACTCCACTTTCGAAAAACCGGCTAATATAATTCGATATGAATACAAAACGAGGTTAGCTTACTCCAACTAGGTTTAACTCGAGCATCTAAATTAGAATTCTAAAACTTCCGAATGTTCCTCGATCTTTTTACGAAACCCACGCAATCACGGTAACTTTACAGAAATATTAATATAAAACGGGCTTATATTTCGTGGCGACAATTACAATTAACCAACGCATTACAACTCAAACATTTACATAAATCTGTACTATAGAACTCTCAAATGCTGTTCAATCTTTTTGCGACATCCACGCAATGACATTAACTTTACGCAAATATTAATACAAAACCGAGTTATGTTTCGCCGTAGCAAATACAATTAACAAACGCAATAGAATTCGAACGTACAAGTTGACATTATAAAACTACCAAATACTTCTCGTTCCTTTTGCGCTGCCCATTCAGTGACGCCAACCTTAAGCAAAACGGGGTCATGTCTCGCGGTAACAATAACAATCAACTCTCTGTAGCTCCATGTAACTTTGAACTCACATACTCGTCTATTCCTATCTTCCATTTCATTTTACTTTTTTGTTGTAATAATAATTCTAAAAGTACGCGCAACGATTCTTACTTCTTCGATGCGTTTAAGTGATAATTTCGTGACCATTTTAGAATCGCGTTTAACTAGATTTGTGATATACTGTTTCCTTTAAGACTCGAAACAAATTGGGCTAAAACGTTAACAAACGCGTTACAACTCCATCTAAATTGACATTATATAACCTCCAAATACTTGTCGATCTTTTTATGCCGCGCATTCAATGATAATTATGTCTCACGGTAACAATAATAATTAACAAACGCGTTACAACTCCGACATCTAAATTGACGTTATATAACCTCCAAATACTTTTCGATCTTTTTGGGCCGCGCATTCAATGATAATTATGTCTCGCGGTAACAATAATAATTAACAAACGCGTAACAACTCCGACATCTAAATCGACATTATATAACCTCCAAATACTTGTCGATCTTTTTGGGCCGCGCTTTAGTGATAATTATGTCTCGCGGTAACAATAGTAATTAACAAACATGTTACAACTCCGACATCTAAATTGACATTATATAACCTCCAAATACTTGTCGATCTTTTTGGGGCGCGCATTCAATGATAATTATTTCTCGCGGTAACAATAATAATTAACAAACGCGTTACAACTCCGACATCTAAATCGACATTATATAACCTCCAAATACTTTTCGATCTTTTTGGGCCGCGCATTCAATGATAATTATGTCTCGCGGTAACAATAATAATTAACAAACGCGTTACAACTCCGACATCTAAATTGACATTATATAACCTCCAAATACTTTTCGATCTTTTTGGGCCGCGCTTTAGTGATAATTATGTCTCGCGGTAACAATAACAATTAACAAACGCGTTACAACTCCGACATCTAAATTGACATTATATAACCTCCAAATACTTTTCGATCTTTTTGGGCCGCGCATTCAATGATAATTATGTCTCGCGGTAACAATAATAATTAACAAACGCGTTACAACTCCGACATCTAACTTGACATTATATAACCTCCAAATACTTGTCGATCTTTTTGGGCCGCGCTTTAGTGATAATTATGTGTCGCGGTAACAATAATAATTAACAAACGCGTTACAACTCCGACATCTAACTTGACATTATATAACCTCCAAATACTTGTCGATCTTTTTGGGCCGCGCTTTAGTGATAATTATGTCTCGCGGTAACAATAACAATTAACAAACGCGTTACAACTCCGACATCTAAATCGACATTATATAACCTCCAAATACTTGTCGATCTTTTGGACCGCGCATTCAATGATAATTATTTCCCGCGGTTCTAAATTAAATTGTTCTATAATATAGCCGTATTTCAATCTACATATTATCATAGAATTAAGACCAATTAAACACTTGAAGAAAATTCTCGCGGTAATAATAACAATTAACAAACGCGTCGCAACTCCGACATCTAAATTGGCATTATAGAACTGCGAAATATGTAAGACTAAGCGGTCTGTAGGGCTAAATTATAAGATATACTCTAAAACGCTAGAAGAGTGCTCGTGTTTACTCGTCGTTGAGCAACCATCGAATCCCTCCCGTCCCTCGTAGGCCTCGTACTTAAGGGCATCACCCCCGCTTCGGGGGTTTAAGGCCCTTTGGGCGCCATGATGACGCGGCCGTCGCCCGAAGGGGAGGCCTTATGTAGACTAATTCTAACAAATACTTGTCGATCTTTTCTGCGACACCCACGCAATCACGGTGACTTTGGACTCGGCACCACCATGGAAGCTTAACAGTTTAATCAGGTTAATGTGTCTGACTATGGTGGTGTCGTTCCACCGCGTGTTCCTAGAGGGATCGAGTTTGGCTCGGTCGCCGAAGCACGCACCCAAAGTAATAATGCTGTCGAAATAAGCAGAACGAAATTTCACTTTTTATTAATCCTTCGAGGCTACCGGCATTAATGAATTTATGAGCTGTGCGTAACAGTGAAAACAGTTCTGTTAAAACGCCATTTTATCGATCCATCCAATGACGACGAACATTTTATTTTACAAGCTTACCGACGTTTATTGGGCAGTTTTTATTCGTCATAAATCACGCGTTTTTAATATGACATTGCTGATTTTTTTATTCGAGTTTAATGAAATGTTTTGTCATGTTGGTGGTCCTGCGTAAGCCGATATTAATGCGGAATTCTTTTCTGATGATAAATTGAGGTCCGTTGTTACTTTATTGTGTATGTCGTTTGGGTTTACTGTAAATGTAAATGCTTCGAATTGGGAAATTGTTTGTACAGGTTTTGCACTCGAAATTCAACTTTTTGCAAATCAAATACATCTGTTTGCAATTCAAGCTTTTCTATAAAATTGTATTCTTTAGCGTTTTTAATGATGATAGAAATTAAATAAAAACTGCGTAATTAATTAATATCAAAGAATAGAAGTCCGTACAATGTTGATATTAATAAGAGTTTGCATTTTCATGAGAATACGCCATAAAAACGTTCGTCATTTTCTTTTGCTTTTATTTTCATATATTTCATCTCGCTGCTGTTGAAACACATCCTGTATTTTTATGAACGTTTTACGTATTTCAGTGGAAATAATTATTAATTTAATTGATTACATTCAACTCCCACGCAAAGCCGCAACATCTGACATTATTATCATTTTTTCTTAACTTTACCGACTATATTATTATCACCAATAAATACGGTGCATTAGCAGTGTCGACATAATTCCTTTAAAGTCGACTTAAAAGATCCTTTGATATGCATTGGAACTTAAAATTAGATATCCTCCCTTAAAAGTGAAGCCTAGGAAAGGATATAATTATTTTAAAGTTGCCACCACTGATTTCAGTGCAAGCTGGCCGCGAAGCCCTTCCCAGAATACGGGTCCTGTGAACTCGACATTATGCGGAACCTTCATGAGTGCCTTGATTATTAAATTATTACCGCCATGTTGTCAGATACAAAATAATATCGTTATTTATTAATAACGTTATTAATTATATTTGAGATTATTAATTAGAATTTAACTATAATTATAAAAATTGGGGAATCCTTTAAATTAATTTTATTTAATTTTGTTTGACGAAGTTGTCACCATTTATTTCTATAACTCTTTACGAACGTTTTATAAACTTGTACATTCCTTTTTTTGTAAAAATCTGGTGTTTTACACGAAGAATGAATTATAATATATGACTCGGGGAATTGAAAAATGATTTTTAACCTATAAATCGGAAATATTCCGCATCAAATATCCAACAAACAATAAAATACAAGATAAAAGTCATCGAATTCCTACCAGTTTTGCAGGTTAGTTAACAATATACATTTCATGTTGAAAAAAGATGAAGTATTATGCACATTAACATAAACAATTATATTATAACGAAAGCAAACGTTCGCGGCAATACGATTTAGATAAGAACTCGTTTTATGCTGTTTTATCATATTTTAAAATTGTGTCACGCTGTTAGTCAATGGAGATCTCAACATGTTTATTTGTCATCGTAATATCAGATACGAATCGCGTGACAACAAATGTGTCACGACACGCTGCGTGACGTAAGAATATAAATAAATGTGTATTAAAACAGTCATTGTACAAAAAATGGCGGCGATTGGCTCTCTCAAAAGTTACACGTGTTTTGTTTTTAAACCAGGTAATCAAAGGAGCAGCTTAAACTCATTAAAGTTTTGCATTTTTGTCGAAGTTTTGAGACGGCTGTGTTGGATAACGCGATTCCCGTACAACGCGCTGGAGATATTGCAGCGACTGTTTTTATATAACGCGGTTCTTGTATAACGCGCTCGAGATATTGCAACGACTGTTTTCTATAACGCGATTCTTGTCTAACACGCTATACTATCAAATGCGGGGATTCCTCGTTTACTTTAGTCGAGCATAGCATATCTTGTTATCTTCAATTCCCTATAACGCGATTTCATACAACGCGCTAAAGATATTGCAACGGCTGTTTTATATAACGCGGTTCTCGTACAACGCGCTAGAGATATTGCGACGATTGTTTTCTATAACGAGATTTCATACAACGCGCTACAGTTATTGCGACGACTGTCTTTCTATAACACGATTTCATACAACGCGCTACAGATATTGCGACGACTGTCTTTCTATAACGCGATTTCATACAACGCGCTGAAGATATTGCGACAACTGTCTTTCTATAACGCGATTTCATACAACGCGCTACAGTTATTGCGACGACTGTCTTTCTATAACGCGATTTCATACAACGCGCTACAGATATTGCGACGACTGTCTTTCTATAACGCGATTTCATACAACGCGTAACCTATTAACCGCGTTCTACGGGAGTCCACTCTATTTTTCCATTCTATCCACTCGACATTGATTGTCAAGTAACCCTTTATACCTCCATTTCCGCATTTTTCATATATAACATACCACACACACACAATCAATGTGAAATCGAAACGTCACGTGACACAGGTCACGCGAGCGCCATCTTTAAAAAACCCAACAGTATCCATTCGTGTGAAACAAAAGAGGCAATTTAAAATGCGCGGCCAGACTTATCACGAAGTCCAATGCCGAGTCTATTTCGACACGATAATCAGATGAAATATGATATTAGCCGGACTCGAAGGCACGCCAGCAAAGGGTTAAGGTCATTAATCATATGTCACCGTATTTATAAAGCGGATTATAGCCATCTACCTATATATCTATACATCTGTGGATATAGAAACCAACATTTGTTTGTTAACCACGATTAAGGTCACAAGGTTCATTTCGTAGAAGAAAGCATAACAGATTGTCAGAGTCTAACGAGGCAGATCGATCAGTTTTCCTTGAGGAAGCTTATCTTTATTATCTTCCACTATCATGGCCGCTGGTTGTATAACGTATCCACCCTCTGACTAATCTTAAAACCTAGTTTTTCAGTTTTTAACAAATCAATGTTTGTAAGTTTTACAATTTTCAGATTATTCATATATTTTTCATGCATTCCAAAACCTCCACTCATGCACTTCCTCGTCCCATGTTATAATCTGAATCACAGATTAGATTTGCAAGAGTTCATGCAGCAACCGCTATTCCACCATTTCCATATTCCTAGTCCCAAAAACTCCCTATGCATATCCCTAGAAAAAGTCTCACTAACAAGGAACCATAAGTACATGGTGTCCACCTGCGATATTTTCCGTTTTCAAAAAACTAAGCGACACTTATCTTTTAATATCTGCGTAATTTCGGTTTACATTCGAAAGGATTTTTATATGTCGATATATAGTTATTCAATTATGTATTCACTCTTTTGTTCCATAAACTTTCTTCATTTTTTTGCGCCGAAAAACTACTGAAAATCGAAACTTTCCGGGGAATACAATCAAATTTTTCGTTAGATACAATTTTCTGTAACAAGAGTTATGAAAACATTCTTTTCCAAAACATGGCGTCTACAACCTGGCAGATACAATTTACACACCCGTTATATGAAACAAAACAGACACGTTTGTATCAAAACATCGGCTTACAATAGATTTAAAAAGTGGAACACTAGGTCAGGATTCTCTGGAATGAAAATGAAAGAGTTGCATCGGAATTTCGTATAACATTTCAAAATAAGAGTCGCGAACCCGTGTGTCATTCGAAACTGTCATGGCGGAGGTTTAAAGATGCAAGATCGTTGAAATATTGGGCCCGTGATGCTCCTCGTTATCATATTATATCAATAATTATATTATATGTGAATTATTATATAATAATTATATCATATTTGAATGATTACTAAATAATTATCTTACGTTTTCACTATTATTTCATAATTATATGTGGATCGTTATATAATCATTATTGAATGATTATTATTATTAATAATAATAACTAATAATTGATATTATATTAAAAATATTATTAAATAATTATTACATATCTGAATTACTACTAAATAATTACGAATTATTTAATATTAGAACTACTATAATTCATTATTATTATAGTATTATTTAATTGTAGGTCAAATATGAAAGAATTATTGAATAATAAACCACAAATAATTATTAAATAATAGTCCAAACATTATTTGTAAAACAAAGTTCTATCCAATGTTTCAACCATGTCGTAAGATTATTAAACAATAAACTGATTTAATAACTATTTCACCGACACAGTTTTGAAACCCCTGGAATTTTGCTGATAGAGAAAATAACTTTCAACCCTGAAAAGGCTTGGAATATGTTGATTAACCCTTTCGCTGCGAACAGCGCCTTTAGGCGCTCAACTATAGACGCTTCTCCTGAGCGAACAGCGCCTATAGGCGCCGTGCATTTATTTTGCATTTTTGCTATTAATAACTGCAAAATAATGGCCATTAATTCGTTTGTCTTCGATTATTAAAGATTATTAAAAATTACTAATATTGTTCTTCTTATTATTATTATTGTTTGGCTATTATTATTGTTATTCAAAATTGGCTCTGCACACCGTTTTAGGAACGATGTTATCGCGCGGACAACCTTCTACTATCGCGCCTGCTGCGGAGAGAGCAATTCTTTTCTGAGCACTCCGCAGCGAAAGGGTTAATACACTTAAATAGGTTATGGTAGCCTGGAATTTAAAAAATGGACACACTAAGCCAATGGAAATATGGAATCCGACCCATATTTTAACATACGAGCTTTTTTGTGCGCGGGCCACTAGACGGCGCCATCTTTGAATGCAAAGAATCTCTTATGAGAATTACTTTGTTTTACGTCAAATATTAGATGGAATCTAATGTTATTAATAATAGTTCACACGTGATACAATTATTATAATAAATGACAGGCCACACTTGACACCGGATTTTTAATATGCGGCTCACGAAACGGCGCCATCTTTAAATACAAAGAATGGCACCGCCATCTTTGTCACAGATATCTGGAGCCAATATTTCGGCTTTCTAAAGATTTGGATTCTAATTTGTTCTCTTTTTGTTGATTTTAAGAAATATCTTCAGATAATGGCTTCGCTATCTTTCTCGCAAATACCTTGGTGCCAGTATTTTAACTTTTCAGTGTTTTGGCATTTTTTGGCTGGAAAGACTCCCTTTTGTGGTAGTTTATGGGATCCCATGATCCAATCAGGAAGAATTTTCATTTCAATTGTAAGTCAAAAAAGAGTGTTTTCCTTTTTTCTCGAAAAACCAATCGTAGAACATTATCTTCCTCTTCCATAAAAGTAATTCCGACAGGCATTTCTTATTTACTATAAATATATATATTATGTATATATGTATATATTATAATATATATATAATAAATATAAATGTTCCATGGAACGCCGTTTCTATATAAAGCCTTAAAAAGCCCATTAATTTGACGATGGACTTAAAAAATTTGAAGTAAAGATTCTAGACGACATCTGACAAATGGAGGAATAAAAGAATCCCGATAAGTTTTCGATGGCAATAAACAAGAAAGTTTTCTATATTTCTCGGGAAAGCAATTCGTAGGATATTATTTTCCTGATTGATGTGCGCGCGCATAACCTCCATGATTGCAGCTGATAAGAGGTTTACCATCGACGAGTGCATCGATAAGATATTACGGAAATCAAAACAAGATTAATCTATTGGCTAAGGACACTCGAGTCTCTTCACCGGTTAAATAATAATGATAACGATCAGCAGATTAATCTAATAGAACATTGCAAACAGAAATCGACAAATAACAGTGCTTTTTATGTTACAACATAACCGTTTCTTTCAAGGATAATTGCGCGATAACCGTGTTTGAATATGCGCGGGAATTTTACTTGGAGTCCACCATGTTTTAAATAATACAATGTTACATCGTTACGAATTAATGATACTGCAATAATATAATAATAATATGCTATCATAATATAATGAGGCTATTTCCAAGATAAAAACTAGAAAAGCTTTGAACGTTTCATTTCAGAAAACAGCAATTCAAACTTGTAATTAAATTTGAAGTTGCGGGTTTGATTCTGCGCGCTTTATGTCAGCCATTTTTAGAGATCTGGTTTGTGAGGAATATAGTTTAGATTATATTGCATTCTTGGAATATTTTATATCAAATTATATTGCTTTCTTGGAATATTTTGTATCAAATTATATTGCTTTCTTCGAATGTTTTAAATCAAATTTTGTTACATTCTTAGAATTATATTGCAATCTTCAAATATTTCGTATTGAATTATATCGCATTCTTCGAATATTTTATATCGAATCATATCGCATTCTTCGCATATTTTATATCGAATTATATCGCATTCTCGAATATTTCATATTGAATTATATCGCATTCTTCGAATATTTTATATCAAATTATATCGCATTCTTCGAATATTTCATATCGAATTATATCACATTCTTCGAATATTTCAATTCGAATTATATTGCATTCTTGGAATATTTTCTATCAAATTATATTGCTTTCTTGGAATATTTTCTATCAAATTATATTGCTTTCTTCGAATGTTTTAAATCAAATTATGTTACATTCTTAGAATTATATTGCAATCTTCAAATATTTCGTATCGAATTATATCGCATTCTTCGAATATTTCATATCGAATTATATGGCATTCTCGAATATTTCATATCGAATTATATCGCATTCTTCGCATATTTTATATCGAATTATATCGCATTCTTGGAATATTTTATATCAAATTATATTGCTTTCTTGGAATATTTTGTATCAAATTATATTGCTTTCTTCGAATGTTTTAAATCAAATTATGTTACATTCTTAGAATTATATTGCTTTCTTCTAATGTTTTAAATCAAATTATGTTACATTCTTAGAATTATATTGCAATCTTCAAATATTTCGTATCGAATTATATCGCATTCTTCGAATATTTCATATCGAATTATATCGCATTCTTCAAATCACGAGAAGCATTCGAAGCTATTAAAGTCATAAAAATGTATTTCTCAATAAACCGATCTCGTTTAATAATAAAGCTTGACTTGTTTCACGTTTATATCTTGAATATAAACATTCCAACTCTGTTTGACCTTTGTTGACCTTCTCGACAGAAAGTACTATAAAATAGCTCGCATATTTCGACTTTTTTTTTATTTAAGTCGTAACAAGAAACAAAGTAGTTGTGGCTCATTAAAAACTGCATTCTGACGTGAGATTGTATTTAAACGAAGACAAACAGTTTGTTTATTAATTACATACAAACTCGACGATTATTGGAATACTTAATTGTATCCAGATTTAATTAATTAATCGATGTTAATTTTACAAAATAATTAGATAATTAACAATTTATCTGTATTCTTAATATTGCAAGTCGTCTAATTAATATTTTAATATTAAAAGTTAATATTAAAAGGTCGGCTAATCAGCGATCTTTTGTTTACAATTCCGCTAAAGACTTACAAACACGAAAAGGAACAAGCTTGTAAAACAAGAAGGAATTTCCGTGGGATTTTCATTGATAATTAAATCGATAAAATTCATCCTGGCGGAATATCCTGCTGACAGGAAAACAGGATAAACGTGAAATAATGATAACGCAGATCCTTCCGGAGTACCGTTTAACAAAGAATTACGAAGCAATTACTGTCGCCATGTTTAAATATACGATAATCATTTTCCACTTCTTTTCAACGGAGCCACCGTCGTTTTTCGCGGAATAACTGAATAATGAAATCAAAGTTGAATTTGCTTTCAAGATTTATCCTTCGACGCGACTCCTTTCTTGTTTCTTAAATATTGTTTTATTCCATCAATAACACCCAGCTAATACAAAGTACAAATACATTACTCCGTGTTTACCAAAGAATCACCCTTGAAAAGTTTCTAAAACAAACTGCTTTCTTTCTTTCCCCGCAAAAAAGCACGGAGCTAAGTCTTCTTCAAATATGCCGCCATTTTTTGTTTTGTTGCGAAGACCCCGAAGCGCACTGAGATTGGATCTGGGACGTGGAATCCACATTGAACTGAAATGCATTCTTATCTAGAAATGTGTCCTGATAACGGAATTCCGCGAGCTCAAGTATTCCATTTTTCTATCTCGCAAAAAAAAGGTAGAATTTCAGATTCAACTTTAAAGTAGCGATTCTTATAAATTGAATTAAAATGTCTGGTGAAATATGAGTCGCATAGTTCAGTGTTTCGTGGATGACGCCATTTTGTGATCAATTATTTATTTGTCAGACATATTCATATAGGGTTTCCGGAAACCTCGATGATCCTAAGATATGCATTATATTATATGAAAATCAATATTGATATTAAATAATTAAATATGAAATATTTTTAATTATTATCGTAATAAGGTTTTGCACTCCAAATTAACCCTTTTCCAGATCATATTCAACTTTCTTCAAATCAAATTTACCCTTCCACTTTACATTGAATTTGATTTTTATTACAATAAATTAAGAAAATAATTTAGTAGAATATCGTGATTTGCAAAAGAGTTAATTTGAATGACCTATTTATTATGCATTATATTTAATAAACCATGAAACCATTCTAACAACTTTATCTTCCAATATTCCTTTCGAATCTCTAATAACATCGTTATACGCCGACATTTTTCAACTAACAAAGGATGCCAACATAAAAATAAGATATGGTAGAACACTGGGGAATTCTGCGTCGTAAACCATACTGCTTTCCGATAATGTACCCAATAAAATTGATTAAAGCATAGACAGTAAAAGAATGAAAGCTGGGCTTCCATAGAAAACCATAAACGAATTCATAACCTCAAAACTGTTGAAGGCGCGTAAAAAGGTTATGCGACGTAAACTGTCGCTCGTAAGTATTCTCGGGTTCTGGAAAGAAGGCAGTTGTGACGTGTCACGTAAAATTTCTAATTGTTTATAAAAGTAATTTTATTCGACGAAGTAATCGCCATTTAATTCCACAACTCTTTTTCAACCTTTTACAAGCTTTTATATCCCATTCTTTTGTAAAACTCTGGTGTTTCACTCGAACATTTAACACTAGAACTACCAACATTTAAAAGTGAAAATGACGGGTTTGCTTGATTTAATAATAATGTTCAAATTTATGTTTTTATTTATGTTTTTGCGATTCGTGTTGCATAATCGACATAATTAAATAGATTACTTTATTTTTGTCATCCATCTTTGTTTTTGACCATAGAACGGTGAAAGATGCATTTATGGGGAAAATAGGTTAAAATCAATGCACTAATTATATTCCAACTTTTTAATCTGACAGTCGATATAATTAAACTATCAATTAATAACTTAGATAGCATTTCTTAGAAATACAATCTTTCGGAAAATAAATAGTAACTCTCGTTTGTCTCGTTAGAAGTCAAATGTAGTCGTAATTATTAGGAACATCTACCTAACCCAGACCTAACCTAGACCTCTAGATTAATATACAAATACAGTGTTAACTGGTCTGAGATTCGTAATTAGTATTATTCAATTATTACTACTTAATTATAAAACGGCGTGTTAAGGACGAGTTAAAAGTGAAGGACATAAACCGTAATGAAACGGAAGCTACACTTAAGGAGGTAGCGTAATAAATTACTGTGACTGGCGAAATCTTCGAAAATGGAGAACATGCTATTTCCGCTAAGAAATCGATATTCCGCTGCACCGAGCTAATTTAAAGCGGTCGTTCCCTTCTTCCTTCTTCGAAGGATTTCTGACGACATTTTATCATTGAAACTGGAGAATGTAATTGTGTCTTGTTAGAAGAAATGTAATCCCAGAAATGATTAATAATTACAGAAATAATAAAATAAAATAAAATAATAAAACAAAATAATTAAAATTAAACGATTTGAAAGATTTCATAAAATGTCCTTCGTGGATTCTTTAAATATGTGTCGATTATTCTTGTCGAAAGTGAAGGCTTTTGATGTTTCTTGCAAACGCAACTTTAAGTAGTTATTATTAATTAAATCAATGATTTAAAAGCTTCGTGGAATTTCATTTATTGTTTGTTTACACTCGAGCTTCTTCTAAGGATTTTTCCCGTTGAAAGTGAAAGGTATATCTTTAACATTCACTATATAATATAAAATAATATGATATAATAAAATAGAATGCAATATATATTAAATAAAAATGATTATATAGACGGTTATATATTATACTTTATTACGTTATACATTGTATTATAATAATAATTAAATTCTCTTATGAAAAATGGCAAAACCGCGTAAAAATCAATGTAAAAATGTTGCTGAATATATTGAAACAGTAAGCAGTTAATAACTCTACAGTTTCCATGTCAAAACGGAACTCGTTCTTTTTCCGAGAAAAACGAGACTGACGAATGATTCGGCGAGTAAAATTTATTTTGCGAGTAAAACATCGGATTTGTACAAAAACGGAATGTTTAAGCTTGCAGAACGTTGGAAAAGAGTGGTAGAAATGAATGGTGACAACTGCGTGAAATAAAATTAATTAAAGGGATTCCAATTTTTATTCTGATTTCGAACGATAAAAAACATCAGAGGTTATAATTGAGTTAAATTGCAGATTTCCGTATTCGTTCGTAGATAAACAATAATAAATCATATGACAATTAATAACGTCAACTAAAATAACGACATATTTATAAAATATGATATATAAAATAAATGCTACTTCGTCAAATAAAATTACTTCCCAGAATGTCGAAAGTATTTGAATTTTGATTTCAAAAACCGCACAAATAGTTTATTTATAGTTTTATAAATAGATTAACGACGGGAATGTTATTTGCATTAAATTACAATTAATATGAGATTAGCAATTCCATTTAGAAATATCAATAAACGGAATAATATAATTATTATCGTAATACAATTTAATGTAAATATTATAAATATATTATGAATATATCATGACGAGAAGATGCTTGCTCGAAATCCGTGTTACACAGTGCATGTAACCTCTAAAAACAAACACGGTTTCATTGCTCCGCGATACGTTAATTACTTTGCATCGTCATCCAAACATTAAAAATATTAAAAACATTGTAAATTTACAAATATTAGCGATATATTTGATTCGAGGTTTAGTAATGTTGGCATCGCTGGTCACCGGTGACCTCCACGGTAGCCATGTTAACATGATCAACGATCGTTTTCACTACTCAATTAACTATACCGAATTATAGTAATTAAATCTCATTATTATTACAAAGAATTGTTTATTGCACGGCAAGCAAAACAATAACAAGAACGCGGAGATGTTTCCCAGAAAAATCATTGACGCAGTCAGATTCTAATGCGGATCATCCCAGCAGCTGGAAGGGTTAATAACTTCCGGTGATTAATACGGATAAATAAGGAATTATCAGTTGGAATTAATTAAACGCGAAACGTTCTCGCAAAGAAGGCACTTGGGGACTTTAAATTGCGGGGGTGAGGGGATAGAATATGCTATGTTCAACTGATAGCGAAAACCACGTGAGAGGTTAGGTTCTGCGAAGAGGGCGCTGGTGGCGTAGGTGGCAAGTCGAATGTCGAGCTCCTATTGGCTGCATATTACTGCACATACTGTGTATAATATATCGTATAGGATGTGCAGCATATATTTTTGTAATATGTTTAATATTACTGTCATAAAGTCACCGTGTGCTTTACATTATTATATCATACTATATAGTTATGATACTGTACAATTAACACTTTGACGGCCGCTCATTTTACTCAAAGTCGCGCTACTACCGCCGGCATCTCTCGCGTCCTGAAATACTTAAAGTTCAAAAAACCAATATTTTGACAAATTAAAAAACGCCAAAATATTCATAAGATTCGGAAAGCAGTAATTCAAAACAGTTAAAACGGATTAACATAAAAACGTCAACTCTACGATCTCGAAATACTTATATAATACTAGTCTAACATTGTTAGTGCGAAGTCACATTTACGTGACACCCGCCGATAACCGCTGGCTCTCGAAATCACGTACACGTGACAGCGGCCGTTAAAGTATTAATATAATATTATTATACAGGTTACAACTAATATAATATTCCAAAAGATTGCAACAAAGTTTGGGCTTAAATAATAACAGTTGTTCATAATTGTTGAGTTCAGTTTCAAAGGTGTATGTACAACATGGAATATTGATACTCCATTGTTTCCGTGGAATACAATTATTTTCGACACATATTGTCATAAAACGTTGTTCGACAAAATCCGGCGAGGTATACTGTGCTTTTTATTGGTTAGCAACAAACTCGAATCCAAAATTGATATTATTTATGGGGTGACTTAATAAATTTTTGTTCTTTTCCTAACGCAATTTGAATTACATGGACGTTCCGCGGCCTCCGTGTTTATTTATAAAGTATTAACCTCGCGCGTAATCTGAAGAAGCCGGCAGTTAGGAAGCTTTTAGATAAACTATCTGATACTTGAACGTGATTAAGGAAAACACTGTGTTTACTTTAAGTATCACGCCTCGGTTTAAAGCCTACCGTAATTGCTTGAAATGCTCGGATCCGAACTCCATAAATATCGAGATCATGTTGGAATTATGAAGATTAAGGAGGTTATGAAGGTATTGGTTTAGGGAGTTAACGGAACGCGCGGTTTGTTGGTTGTTTATGAATCTCCTTCTTCCAAGGGACTTTGCATTTCGAGGAATATCTTTGTAATAAGTTTGCATCATTGTTTTATTATATATAAAGCTAATTCTGTATGAAATGAAAGAGTTTTATATGAAAATGTCAGTGAAAGGTTTTGATATCAGTAAGAATTGGGTGGTTGTAAAATACGCGAAATCGACACTCACCTATAACGACGCCATCTTTAAAGACCACCCTCAGTGTTGCCAATCGTAGATGCTCCGCTTTCTTTCGTGAACTTCATCACATGTCGCCGCACAAAACTTCTCGTAGACGATGAAGATCGCGGTTTTTTCGACGAGTGACGAATTGTTCGAGATTTTTGGTGGATTGTCGAATTCAGTCGATGTGATAATCGAATCTCTCACGTTCACCATGCCGGTTATCGTTCACAAGTTCGCGCGAACACTGTCAACTGTCAAGTAATCGTTCGATCTAAAGAAGAATTTAAAAAGTATACGATTTGTATTATTATTACTTTTATTATTACATTTGTTATTTATTTATTTATTTTATTTCATTGATTTCAATTCTTTACTTTTATTATTATATTTATTATTGATTTATGTCTATTTATATAATTATTTTCAATTATTTACTTTTATTATTAAATTTATTATTGATTTCTTTCTATCTATATAATTATTTTCAATTATTTACTTTTATTATTATATTTGTTATTTCTTTATTTTAATTTATTTCATTGATTTTAACTATTTACTTTAATTATTACATTTTTATTATTATTATTCTACTGTTGATTTTTTACAAGTGTTATGATAACCAACATAAAAACAATCGATAACTTATTATCAATACTTCACTATAAATAAATCCTATTTATAAACATTGTAATACGATTATTTATAATATTATATTATATATATTATACTCTTTGTATGCCATGTTATTACTTTATACATAATAATGATCATTATTACATGCTTTGCACTGCAAATTAATCATTTTGCTGATCAAATTCCTGTTATTACTAAATCATAAGTAATAATTAAAAGTTCTTAAAAGAATTCCTGAATCAACTGATTAAAGGTTGAATGCAATTTTTAGTTACAATAATTAAGTACTAATTTAATAATAATAATCGTTATAATAACACAGAATTTTTAGTTAATTACAATTATTTCAATTACCTTCCGGTATCCCCGATATAAAGTTATAAAGCGAACGAACTTTCTGATATAATTTAATTTAATTTAACTTAATTCAATTTTAATTTTAATTCAATTCAATTCAATTTAATTTAATTTACGGGTAATAATCCTTAATAGTATAAATAATTTAACAAAAATAGTATCACAACAATTACAGAAAATAAATGATAAAGTAAAATTGAAGAATACAAAGCAAGCAGAAATTGATAAAAACATAAAACTATATCTAATAACAAATTCGCGCATTCAACACAGCCTATAATAACAATACTGAAACTGTGAAGATAATCGATCTTTTTCGAACTTTTGTGTTCTAACGGGTTTTCCTGTCAATAATAAATAATTATGATCATAAATAATCAGTCAATTTAAGGTATTATTACTAAATTCTTCAAGAATTCGTCGATTAACTGATTAACGGTTGAATGCAATAACAGCAATTATCCCGTTCCAAACTCGCCAGTAGCCAAACCGAGTTTCAAGTACTCCAAAAATATCTCGAAAGCAACGATGCGTGGCACAAACAAACCAGTCTGCTTGATTCCCATATTCTACTTAATATTCTAATATTAAATAGATTTTACATAAATAAGAATATCAATTTGCACTCGGAAGGCTACTCTCAGTCAGCGCTTATTGTTAGTTTCCCGCAGTAATTCGGGTGGCGACTGAGAGGCGACTGAGAGGCGACATTAAGATTTACTCCATTTACTTGTTTTTACTGAATTTTAAATCACAGGCAACCGGAGTCAATCTTAATGTCGCATCTCAATCTCAATCAATTCGAGTCGCAATGAATTGAAGGGCGACTGAGAGTCGCCTCCTAGTGCGAAGGGTTGAAATACTACGATTTTATGTAAAATGACTTTAAAATGACGTTAAAATAGAAAACTATGTGTTTTTTATAGCAAGGTGTTTTCATACAATTATTTTTATGATGGTGTTCGGTGTTTTAATATATTGGGTGATTGCAAAAGTTCGTTATAATCATATTATTAATTGACAGTCATCTAAATGCGTCGTGAGTCAACTTAAACTTAAAAAAAAGTTTAGTTAAATTAATTTCTGTGCAGGGTTAATATTCAAAATGGAAAATGAAAAGTTACATTTCCGTCATGTTCTGTTGTATGAGTTTAAAAAAGGAGTGAGTGTCGAAACAGCAACAAAAATATTCAAGACGTTTAATTGGATCGTGCTCCTGCTCTTAGAACTGTTAAAAAGTGGTTTAGTCGATTTCAAAATGGTGACTTCAATCTAAACGATAACAGTAAGCCCTGGGCGACTTTCCGGCATTGATAATAACTTTATCCGTGATTTAGTGAACAATAATAATCCACGGATTGTTTACCACTGAAGAGATCGCTGAGGGAGTTATAGAAAATGATGGAAAGTATATTATTGATTAATAAATACTATTGTTCATGAAACGCGTTGTATTTAATTTGGTTTCAAATCGAGCACGAACCTTTGCAATCACCCAATAATTGTAAGTGAAATTACCGACAACTGGAGTAGATCCTAATGTCGCCTCTCAATCGCCGTTCGAGTTATCACAATAAATTCAATGGCGACTGATAGTCTCCTCCGCGTACATTTAAATTCGAATACTTTAATACTCCAATATTCCATCTAACAATTCAATAACCGCAGAAGTCTCTCAGCGCGACGCGACGCCCAGTTTCAACGATTAACATCGAAGTCAACACTCACAGTTGATAAACCGAGTCCATTATCATTCCGTTTCGTGAGAGCGATTAAAGAATCGCCAGAATCGCGGCTACTTTGCCACTTCTTGCACGACTTCCGGTTCACGGTGTTCACGTCGGACTCAAACTTAGCCCGTTCTTTTAATCACCAAGGTATCAATAAAAAGAAATGACTAAATAATGATCTTACTCTAACCACATTTATTATATGCTTCACATTCAATGTCTTCCGTTATTATTATTACTTTATTATTAATCCGAATGACGTTTCTTTGCAGGTCCAAGAATGGAGCGGAATGCGTCGGGACGCAGTCGAGTTTATTAAATGAGGTTTGAATTTTGGTTATTCTTGAAAACGAATGGTTTAGGGTTCGATAATGGCATACACTTTTCCGCGGTTCTTTAAGCGTCGTAGGACGAACTTTAAAAAGGAAGAAAAGTCAACGGTACTCGGAGAAGATCGGAGATTAACGCTGGCACATCCGACGCCGGGCGCCGTTTAAACGCGACTGGTTTCCTCGGATGGACTATATCGTTGGATCTCACGCATGTCAGTCCGATTTCCGATCCTCCTTCTCTTTCACTTGCACCCACTGGCACCCACACCTCCCCCTCCCCACTGCTTTTTTACGTACCCCCACCTCGCGCCGGATTCGCTAGTTTCCGCCAACTGTTGCTTTTAGTTGATATACATGAGCTATCCTTCAGGCATCGCCGAGTTATAATCAGCCCTACCTCTGCTCCTGATTGGCTGCGTGGTATGTGAAATGTTAGGTGTTGGATTTGATCGTTTTATGGTTTTTTGTGTCTTTTTTTGTTTTTTTTAGGAAGAATAGTTTTCAGTCAGAAAAATATTTTCGTATTTCCCGTTATTTTCTGTAACCTTGTTCCATCGATTTGCAAGCTTTTTAACTGGATTTTTGTTCCTTTGAGAGAAGGTACGTAAACTGTGTTATCTAAAAACGGTGGGAAGTTATGGAAATACCTAATAAATGAACGGTTTTTTGAAAGTGGCCTAAATCCATTTTTCCAAAAAATCATGGTGACTTTTGAAACTATGGAAAGTAACTATTATAAACGTTGTTTGGGTAACTTTTAAACGTTATCCTCACTTTCAGGGAAAATGGACGTAGGCCACTCAAATTAGGCGGCTCGAATATAAGGAAAACGTAGCAAATTTAAAACAGAGTAAATTTTATAAGAAAAATATGAATTTGATGTGATGGCTGTCTGTGATGACATGGTTCGGAATCCGGGATTTTGGGAAATGTGCTGTTTTAATTGCTGATAGCTGATGGATGGTTCGTGGTGGACGCCATTTTGGTACCTAACTGAGGTCTCACGGAATTCGATTTACCACGGATTCAAGTTATTGTTTGATCTTATTTTTGGCGCAATCAGGAATTGTTGGACTGTTTATTGGATAATAATTTATTTATACATTAATATATATATGCTATTGTTATTCAATATATATATTCGAGATAATGCGATGGAATTTATTCAGTGATAAGACAATAATGCAATATTTATGAATGATTATGTTCGTCGAGTACAGTTCGCGCAAATGAATGCGATTCCCCGGGGAATTTTCGGGAGGCGAAGTTTATTCCCTGGGCTTCAAATACGTGGACGGTTGGCAGGCTTGAGCCCTCTGAATATTATCGCGACAGACAACATATCCTAATTATATATTATCCTCTTATTGCGGAAATTCGAATGGCGGCTAAGAGGCGACATTAAAATTGATTCCAGTTGTCGGTAATTTAAGGTCTAATAATAAAATGTAACTGAAGAAAATCTTAATGTCACCTCTCAGTTGCCACTCGAGTGGCACTAAACTGAGTGGCGACTAAGAATCGCCACCGAGTGCAAAGGGTTGAATTAAGACTGACAATTTGTGAGAGAGAATTTTCGAATTTTCTAATCCACTAAAAAAATGTAGATCGCACGAAATATGATCAAGCAATTCTTGGAATAATAATTTCTCTCTGCCTGTAGCTGAACGTATTTATGATTCAATCCAATATTATTCTAATATTAGAACCTTCGTTTGAAAAACAGCCATTTTCGCGCGCAAGGAAATATATTAGCCGCCATATTGGTACCTCGCGTAATAAATTAGCTCGCTACACGTTGGGTTGTAATACAGACGTTTAAATTACATAACCTAACCTGGGGATCCTAAATCTTAGCTGCGCGGAAGCTGTTAAATAAGAGCAGTGCGTCACGGAAGTAAGACAGATAACCCGCGAAAGCGGAACTGGAAACATTTCGTGCCACCATCGCGCTGTTAAACATTGTTATTCCGATTTTATCATTTTATTTTACTCCACGAACTTCCTGAAATTCTTCTTCACCGAGGAATATGAAAAACACTGTATTCATTTCATATTTCATATTTCATATTTCATATTTCATATTTCATATTTCATATTTCATATTTCATATTTCATATTTCATATTTCATATTTCATATTTCATATTTCATATTTCATATTTCATATTTCATATTTCATATTTCATATTTCATATTTCATATTTCATATTTCATTAACGGGTAAACCATTATTTAAAAAAATTGGAATAAAAGCATTGCTGACAACGAAATTCAAATAGCTTGCCGTGCAGAATTTCATTCGCGGAATAGAAAAGGATGTATCTTTATGTTTCTCATTTGTTATTCCACAGTTTTAGGTTATGTTGACGTTAATTTCTACTCTCATATTAAATTGCAGACATTCTTTTCAGATGTTTCATTCGTTTTGAGGTTAGAAGTTTAATTGCTGTTGCTTTATTGTTATATTACAGCCAGATTAATAAACGGATTAAACATAATAAATGAAAGTAATTATTATGCAATTACTTAATGCATTGCATTTTGCAACAAACGTTAGAATAAACTATGGAATAGAACAATTAAAACACGACAATATCTTCATTACTTTCAATGTTATTATGTTGTTTTTTACTTTAACGCGTCTTCCATTTTACGCAAAACTTTCCCCGCGAACTATTATAATTCTAGTAGCGGATGTCACCATAAAAATTGATATATTCATTAAAAAAAACCTGCGGCCCATAAAGGACTCTAAATTTATGTTTACGATGTACTTAAACTATTTTTATAGCCGCCGTGCTCCTAAAATGTTGACTTTAACGCTTCGAATTTTCGTTTCATATATCCGAAATTCCGTAAATATTTATCAAAATATAATACGAATATTAATACGAAAGAATGTTTCCTTAACCGTTTGCGTGCCGAGGGGTTTTCACAAAACACGATCGAAAAAAGCCGAGAGCCGCGATCGCGCTCCTTCGATTATGTGTCGAAAAAAGCCGAGGGCCGCTAATGTTGTAAATTATAAATCTTATTTTCAATAAAATATTATTTTGTAAGACGAAGATCCCTCGAAAGGGGAAATGGCGGGGGAGGCATAGCCCCAACGGGACGACAGGCCCTAAAAGGACGCGGAGTGGGGATGAGGGTCCGTCGTCCAGCCGCCGAGGGATAACGCGCTTAGAATAGATATATAGATATATAGATATATAGATATATAGATATATAGATATATAGATATATAGATATATAGATATATAGATATATAGATATATAGATATATAGATATATAGATATATAGATATATAGATATATAGATATATAGATATATAGATATATAGATATATAGATATATAGATATATAGATATATAGATATATAGATATATAGATATATAGATATATAGATATATAGATATATAGATATATAGATATATAGATATATAGATATATAGATATATAGATATATAGATATATAGAATAGAAATCGTAGAGAGATCGACTAGAGATCATAGAACAGTCGGAGTATAGCTCGTAAGGAGCTATAGTTTGATATAGATAGAGCTTTGTACGATAGTAAAAGCGATAGATATATATGTATAGCGATTACAGACATTAGGATCAACCAACGTCGGTATAGGTTGATTCTTCTTATAATTTGTTCTTCAAATTTTACAATTTTTAATTTGTTACTTATTATTTTACATGCGTCTGAAAGGTTGAGCGCGTTTCGGCAAACAGTGAGCGCGCTGTCAGTTGTCAGTATCGACGAAATGCGCTGGGTTTTTTCGACCCGAAATCTGAAGAGCGCGAAAGTGGCCCGTGGTACGCAAACGGTTAAATTGTATATTGCGAATCAGAATCAATATGTTTAAATGGCATACCGCAAATTGGAATATCAATATTGAAATTGGATTTTTAAGTACACCAATATGGCGGCTCTCCGGCGAAAGGTGTTAATTTTACAATTCTATTACAAATTGGAACATCAACTTCAAAGTTGATTATTATCAAATCCCGTTCGCACTATTACTTAATGAACCAATTCTAATTCCAACATAATTCAAAATTCGAAATTCTAATATAATTCACAAATTCCGGTTCACATCAATGTTTAATTAACAAACAGATGCCGGAGATACGCGACCGTAATTAATTACGAGGCATCAATGGCCACTATATGAAATTGAGGAAATTATCGGTTCGGCTAATGCAACAATGGAAGATTAATTAGTTTCGATTAGGGAAATGGAGGAGGTAGACTTCAGATTAAATTACTAAAGAATCATGCGGCGGCGGGGGTGGGGATGGGGTTTCTTAGATGGAAGAGGTAGGAGTGGCAACACACGTGCGGAATAACTGATAATCAACGATAACGATATAAGCGAGCCCGAAGCCTTAGTGATAACGTTGATAACGACGCTGATATTTCCGATCGAGTAAGGAGATCGTGATTTATTATCAACACGCCAGTTTTCTCACGAGGAAAGTCAGTTGCGTGTGAGATTTTCCCTCGGAATTTTCAAAAGATGTCGTACAGACATAACTAATTCTATCACACACAATTTTTAGGTTCGATGCTCCACGCATTGTTCAAAAAAAGGGTTTAAAATTAGACGCGAATTCCATGTATTTACACATCTTTCACTGTACAGTGTGAAGTTAGCTGAATGCATGACGCTACTGGCTCACTGCGCGCGCACCCGATTCCACTGGTGTCGTAGCCACTTGTCCGCCATCTTGGAGCGATACGAACTTGATGTCCTCGGACGACATGGTATAGTAAAGTATATATATTTATCGAACAAACAGGGTGTACAACCGTAGGAAATCATTGCCGGAAAGATCTCGAGTTCTTTGAATACATAGGGATGTCTTTTAAGGGCTTAAAGATAAGGGTTGGGGGAGGATGAGTTGGTTTTTTAGCGCGTAGGACTTGACGTTGCGTGATAAGGATGAATATATTCGCTGTGACGTGCCCGGATTAAGATTGAATACATTTGCTATCATTCTCAATAATATCTTGCGAGTTAAAGTACATCGCGGCCTCGTTTTACACTATGTCTTTCTTACATGATTCACAGTTACGCGGTTCCTTTTAATACGTTTTATTCGGAGAGGGTTTTAATTTGAAACAATTTTGTGTTCGTGTAAAAAAGATTTGTAGCGTTTTATAAAAATAAAGAATACGTTACCTGGCATAATATTAATGACATTAACCCTTTGACTGCTAAATTGTGCCGATAAAAATAAGAAAAATGAAGGAGTTATTTAGATTCAGTTATTCGATCGGTTGTTATGTGACACGTAACAATATGTTCCACACTATTAATTTTCTAAAAAAATAAATATGTGGCACCGAGCAAAATTCACTGGTCACATATATACGTCTTTCGTATGTATTCATGGACATGTGAGAGCGTATATATACGCCTTTCGCAGTCAAAGGGTTAATTAGTAAAATCATTTGGAACTCTTGATTCGATTATCTACTTGAAATTTTATAATTAATTTTACAATTATTAGTGAAAATAATCGGAGATAATCAAGAAATAAGTCAAAATGGACGACACAAAGTATATTTATTGCATACAATTTTCTTTATGTTGGAATGCTTTACGGAGTTAACGTGACTTTCATAGATCACCGTAAGGCGATACAACGATCTTTTTATACGATTAACTTTAATACGAAGATAATCCCATTAATATCCAATCACAGATCACCTAGATTTGGTTTATCGTCGCGATTTCTTACGAAACGTTCCAACGGCCGAAACGGAATTGCGCAGTTCCATAAATTAAGCGATTATCGGTGAGAGAATGGAGAGATAAATCAGTTCGATAAGCTGCGCACTTCAGATTACAGCTCTTTCGATAGTAAAGTACGATGTACTCGAAACTCTTCATCCATATTCATATCTCTTATCACCGAATCGATGTAATTTCATTGACCGATTAAATATAATGTGTATTTCGGAAAATATATAAATACCTGCCCAGATTACATCCTGTTATTAGATGTAAATCGATTTGAAGGAGGTATTTGAGGTTAGGACCCCATACTTACGTTTCTTACGTTGAAATTGTTTTTTTAAAAGAACTATGATGAAAGATACCTTTCAACTTTGAACATCCTGCAATTAACAGCCGCCATTTCTTATCATTTTGTTATTCCCGCCATGGATTTTAAAGAGATAGCTAAATAAACAATATTATCCTCTTTAATATAAATTGCTTGAATTAATAAGATCATAAATCAATGCCATCAAATAAATCTTAATATGGTTTTCATAATTGTTGTATTCGTAATTATTTTACATTAATCTCGTAAAATTATTTATTAGTCAAAAGAGATTTATTAATATTTCCGAATTGTTTTCTTTCCTTTATGTTTATGAATCTCAAAGTGGCGTACATGAAAAGAGGTCGAGCGGACAATTTGTTCATAAACAACTTTACCGAAGGAATATTGAATGGAATATTTAAAATATTTACTTACATAACATTTATTTATTAATATTAATATTCGGAATACTTGCTTGCACAAGAGTTACTTATTAATTCTGTTAATATTTATGTTACAATACTTTATATACACACTAAGTAATTATTGTACATGTAAACAGTATTCTTCTCAAATAATCGAAATTTTCATTAATTAAACATTGTTTACCCTTCAGCACACACTTTAAACATCTGCGAGACGGTGCATCGCATAATTATAGTTGTTTATTTAAGTCATTGTACAATAATAAATGATAAACAAATAGAATGTTTCTCCACGGTATTTTCATATTCCACGAGTTTTTATTTATAAATAATGGAACATTTCATGGTACTTCGATACTTTTCGTTCCCCTTAAATGGAAGTTCAGTGAAAGTTCAATTAAAGTGAAACTATGAGATTCCCTAAAGTCGAAGTTAAATTATTAAATATAAAATCATCCTTCGAAAGTGTTGCCACGTGATATAAATTTCATTCATTTTCTTTGAACAGATGGTTATAAATAATGTCTGCAGTTTTGAGGTTATTTTTTTTTAGGCGCGTCCAGACGACTGATTTAACATTAAAACCAAATGCATTTGCCAGGAATACTTAAGTAAATACACACAAATCGAGAATATGGCGGCGAGGTTATTACATTCGCCGCATTTCTTTTCCGTCGGACTATCGATGTGTTATTCAAAATATATTTTTCTACGTTTCTGACTCATAATACGTCCACGGTATATCATTAAACAGAAGTTGTCTTAATTATCTATGATCTGGTTAATCGATCCATTATCTATTCAATATTATCTATTATTTGTCTACTATCTATTGAATATTAATTAATTAAATTTATTAAATATTATCTGTTCAAGCGATTCATTATCTATTGGATATTATGTATTCAATATTATCTATCTATTTAATATTAATTAAATAGATAATATTGAATAGATAATATTCTATCTATTTAATATGAATTAAATAGATAATATTGAATACATAATATCCAATAGATAATGAATCGCTTGAACAGATAATATATGAATAAGATACGAATTCTGATACAAATAGATCCACTATTTAATTAATATTTAATAAAGAATACATAGATTCAGTATTAATTAAATAGCTAATAAATCGATAATCAATCTTGTATCTTAATTATCTATTATCTGTTTGAGCCGTCCATTATCTATTACGTGTTATCTATTCAATATTATCTATTACCCGTTCAGTATACCCATTTATTATTTATTATCTATTTTACTAATATCGAATAGATAATAAGTAAGATAATAAAGAAAATATTATCTATTTTACTAATATCGAATAGATAATAAATAAGATAATAAAGAAAATATTATCTATTTTACTAATATCGAATAGATAATAAATAAGATAATAAAGAAAATATTATCTATTTTATTAATACTGAATAGATAATGAAATTAAACACTTACTTATTTCCCGCGAAATTCAAAAGATGCTATTCTCACCGGCATCAACATACTTTGCAAAATACATACCTGATTGTTATCATTATTATTATATTTTGGAATAAGTATTTATTTTCGATAACACATAAGTTGGTATTATTGAAATAACGATAAAATTTACTAAAAATATTCTCCTTTATTTTCCCAGTATGTTGAGTACATCGACAAACAAACACACACACACATTTCTTCCACATATTTACAATACACACACACACACACACACACACACACACACGAAGGAATTGTCATTTGGTACGAAGCTGAAGGTGAACATTGTAATAAAAAATGTCACTGCAAAAGTAATTATTCACGGAATTTGCAACATTTCTTCGGGAAATGAAACTGTTGATTTAACTATTAAATATGACACATATTCCGGCAGCCGCCATTTTGTTTCCCATTGGATTCCAAAGACGCTGTTATTATTATTATTACTTAAGAATACTCGTAAAGGTGATTCATTTTTGAGAATAACTGTAGAACCGCGTAAAAAGTCCTTATCACTTTCGCCGAAACAGAGTCTCGACCGAAATTCCTAATCCGGGCGATTGATTTAGATCAATGTCACCGAATCACCGCAAAGAAACTTTCCTTCTTGGAGGTTGGCAGTGACGAGCCACGGGTACACGAACATGGAAAGATTACCCTTTTACCTTTCGAACTTTTTTCTGCGGGGGGTTTCACATTAATTTTTTAGGTTACCGACATTTTTTATACGATCAGAGGGGAGGTAGAAAGTTTCGGGAAAGTTTTTAAGGGACGAACAAGCTTTTACGAGCAGCCGTTTACTTTCTAACGAATACAGGGTGTAAACAAACTACTTGTGGGAGCTGGAAAGAAGGCACGTGGGAATCCAGATATAATTCAGACCTAATTTAGAATTGAAATTCCAAACGACAGTAAAGTACGCCATGATGGTTTGGAAGGATGGCAACCCTGCCGCGCTATTCCAATATCCAATATGGAAGATCCCTTTCAAGGTGTACCAAATTGAAACATATCGTTGAAAATAAGCCAAAAGTAACAATTATGTTTTGTAACCTAAAAGTTACAAAAGTTAAGTAACAAGCTTAGTACGCAAGTAAAGAGTCGCTTAAATCTTAGTTCGAAAACTTTTGCCACGGATTGTACTATTTTCTTAATTCCACGGTATGAAAGGAGGAATCCGTTCATACAGTTTCACCAGCCGGCAAACTGTGCATTCAACGTTTATTTACACCCTGTATAATAGCATAACGTACTTTGTCCGTCGCCGTTGGAACGAGGCGATAAAAAATGCTCGATTTACATGAAAACTGCGCCAGACGAATTGCGCGACACTCATGGCACCAATATGTGGGTGATCTCCCGAATTTCGTTTTGACCGAGGAGTACGTCGAGCACGTCTCTCATCGTTAAATGACGAATAGTCTCATTCGCTTTGCTTGCTATGTAGTTCTGAATACCAGGCAGGATATCCGGTTTAATGATGTCCACCACCTTCGGAGTCAGCTCCTCAAATACCTGTCAATAAAGTGTGCAGGATGTTTATTGCATTTGGCGAATTGGAATTAATAGAGTTGGGGAAGATTGAGGATAAGGTTAAGTTAGGTTGGGTTGGGTTAGATCAGGTCAGGTTTGGGTTAGGATTCTAAACGCATTGATGGCATTCAATGGGTTCAGAATCAGATATTCGAATGCAGCGAACGTATTGTGCTGGGTGCACTTTCGGTTGCTGCATTTTGTAGTAAATAGACTTTGACGATTATGATGATGATGATAATGATGATATCGGTGATGAGGATGATGATAATGATGACATCGGTGACGACGATGATGATAATGATGACATGGGTGACGACGATGATGATAATGATGACATGGGTGACGACGATGATGATAATGTTGATGAGGATCGTGATGAGCCTGATAATTATGATGATAATTATCATATCGATGATTATAATGATAACATCGATGACGACGATGATGATAGTGTTGGTGATGATTATGATGAGCCTGATAATTATGATGTTAATGATGATATGGATGATGATAATGATGACATCATGACGACGATTATGATAATGTTGACATCATGACGATGATGATGATAATGTTGACATCATGACGATGATGATGATAATGATGAGCCAGATAATTATGATAATTATGATAATAATGATCATATCTATGGCGACGATGATGTTAATGTTGATGAGGATCGTGATGAGCCTGCTAATTATGATGATAATGATGATATCGATTATGATAATGATTGCATCGATGACGACGATGATGATAATATTGATGATGAGTATGATGAGCCTGATAATTATGATGTTAATGATGATATCGATGATGATAATGATGACATCATGACGACGACGATGATAATATTGATGATGATTATGATGAGCCAGATAATTATGATAATAATGATCATATCTGTGGCGACGACGATGTTAATGTTGATGAGCCAGATAATGATGATGATAATGATGATATCGATGATGGTAATGGTGACATCGATGACGACGATGATGATAATGCTGATGATGATTATGACGAGCCTGATAATTATGATGTTAATGATGATATCGATGATGATAATGCTGATGATGATTAATATGAGCCTGATAATTATGATGTTAATGATTATATCGATGATGATAATGATGACATCGATGATAATGTTGATGTTAATCATGATGAGCCCGATAATTATGATGATAATAAAAAAATGATCATATTCACGAAGATCGTGATGACTATGATGACAATGATCATCGTGATGAACATGACGATCACGATTATGATAATGCTAATTATCATAACAAGAATAGAGTTTGTTAATTGCGTACCCGAGTCAAAACCTGTCCCGTTTCATCACCACCCATAAAATTCTCCAAATATATGCTTATGTTGCCTATCGCGAAGTCGAGGTTAAACGTTTTCATGTACATCCCGTGGGAATATCCCAGCATGGTGTTTACGTAAAGTTGGAAGTCGTAAATGGTAGCTGAAAATGGCCCGTCTCCGTAAATATAATAAACATCTCCGATGAGGCCGGTTATGTTGTAATGGCCCTCCGCATAGATTTTGGGAATCGTCAAATTGACGGTGATCGTCGGGCCAATCAGAGACAGCTTCGCTTGCTTGATGACGAAGGTTGTCAAACGCCTCAATACGAGATTCTCGATAACCAAATCTATGCTGCAAGCATGAAAAATTAAATGTTTTTCTAAATAACTTAATTAATTATACGAATTTCTAATTAGTTTAATAACTTTATAATTATCGTATGAACTAGGTTACTAGGTTAAACAGTAAAAAGTGTAATTTAATGGCAGACATAAAAGCAAACGAATCCTTTAATTTCACTTTTTCCATAATAAATGAGAAATCTCTGGAAGCAAGAAGACCACTAATTGCAGTTTTTCTGCAGGAAATACGTTGGCTGCTGCAGTTTTATTTAACATTCCATAGTTAAACGACTCGTCATAATAAACTGTTAATTAAAAATGGTACCAACAGACAAAAGAACAAATAATAAACCCAGTACTTTTAAGGCGTAGATAATGACAATTAAGATAACAGAGAAAGACTTACCGTTATTATCACAATCAACGCACTTAACAATTACAAATTCGCTGAAATTACAAGGCGAACTTAATATTTTGTTTATTAATTTTCATTCGACTCGTTAGAACCGACGTAATTATGAAATAAATCGCAAAACTCTTCGAGATAACACTTGAACTCTCAAGCATTCCAAGTCGTTATCGTGGATGCCGATTGTAAATGAAAGTTGCAGTGTTTAAAATGGTTTGCTAATTTCTGGTGTAATGGTTGTTAATAATTTTGGTGGAAAGTGCATTGCGTCGGTGTCTTTAGTGAGTGGAATATTATTTATAACTATATATTAACACCTTGACGGCCGCTCATTTTACTCAAAATCGCGCTACTACCGCCGGCATCTCTCGCGTACTGAAATACGAAAAGTTCACAAAACCAATAATTTGAGAATTAAAAAACGCCAATAAACTCGTAAGAATTGGAAAGCAGTAACTCAAAAACAGTTAAAACGGATTAATATACACACGTCGAATCTACGATCTCGAAATATTTATATAATGCTGGTCTAAGATTGCTAGTGCGAAGTCACATTTACGTGACACCGGCCGATAACCGCTGGCTGTCGAAGTCACGTACACGTGACAGCGGCCGTCAAAGTGTTAATAATGGCACCTCATAAGGGGAGCTAACAATAAGT
This sequence comes from Nysson spinosus, assembly GCA_910591585.2. Classification (NCBI taxonomy): domain Eukaryota; kingdom Metazoa; phylum Arthropoda; class Insecta; order Hymenoptera; family Crabronidae; genus Nysson; species Nysson spinosus. The sequence goes on along the minus strand of OU342844.1, from coordinate 2,108,513 downwards.
GTATTGGAATTGCTTGCACCGAGTGATGCACTGCACCTGGATAATGATGTATAGGCAACCCTCGTACAATGTGGGAGTTAGGTTCATGAGAAAGCTCTCGTTATAAAACTCGTGTCATGCGAGACTCGGGTTACGTAGACGGGTTAAGTACCGCCTTATATCGAAACCACATTATACGGAAACCGCGTGGTATAAGTATTGCGAAATATTATAACCGCGTTGTATAAGTACCGCGGTATACCGAAACCACCGTATATCGAAACAACGTTATATCGAAACCACGTTATATCGAAGTCACGTTATATCGAAAGCACGTTATATCGAAGCACGTCATATCGAAACACCTTTATATCGAAACCACGTCATATCGAAACGACGTTATATCGAAACCACCTTATATCGAAACCACGTCATATCGAAACAACGTTATATCGAAGCCACGTTATATCGAAACCACGTTATATGGAGACACCGTTATATCGAAACAACGTTATATCGAAACACCTTTATATCGAAACCACGTCATATTGAAACAACGTTATATCGAAGTCACGTTATAGCGAAACCACTTTATTTGGAGACACCGTTATATCGAAACAACGTTATATCGAAACACCTTTATATCGAGACCACTTTATATCGAAACCACGTCATATCGAAATAACGTTATATCGAAGCCACATTATATCGAAACCACGTCATATCGAAACAACGTTATATCGAAACCACGTCATATCGAAACACCTTTATATCGAAACTACGTTATATCGAACCCACTTTATATCGAAACCACTTTATATCGAAACAACGTTATATCGAAACCACTTTATATCGAAACCACGTCATATCGAAACAACGTTATATCGAAACCACATTATATCGAAACCACGTTATATGGAGACACCGTTATATCGAAACAACGTTATATCGAAACACCTTTATATCGAAACCACATCATATCGAAACAACGTTATATCGAAGTCACGTTATATCAAAACCACTTTATTTGGAGACACCGTTATATCGAAACAACGTTATATCGAAACACCTTTATATCGAGACCACTTTATATCGAAACCACGTCATATCGAAACAAAGTTATATCGAAACCACGTTATATCGACCCGCGTTGCACTAGGGTCACCTGTACTTAATTAGACGACAATACCCAAGATTAAAAAACCCACTGAAACCAACTTACGTCCCAATTTCAGGATTATCGATGGCGATATCAATTTCATCGAGCTGCAGTGGTTCGAGGGCAGGTATGTTGAGTTCCGGTATCCCGTACCGCATGCGGGAACGCAGGTTCTCCAGGAACGCGCGGACCTTGAATTCCAAGCCTTTCGAGGCAGCACTGTCGACTGTCCTTTTAGGGATTAATTTCGGATCTCTACAGTGGTAGGATTGTATTCTGATACTCACTGTAGCCTGTCGTCGTCCTTGTTGCATTGATCAATAAATTCCTCGGCCTCTCCACCGCGCTGCTTACTGCAAAAATAATAATTAAAAGACTGTTACTTCCGGTGTCTTAACATTTTTCGCGACATCCAATTGTTTATTATTTGTTGCTCGATATTTCTTGCTCCCCGCCATTGTTATTCTCCCCGGAAAAGCGACCTATTAAAGGATAGTCGGCGAAGCGGAAGTGACGTAGTTCCTCGAAAACAGACAATATGGCCGCCCGAATGCGCAGAACTTGTTAGTTATTATTAAGTCAACAAATTCAGGAGATTGTTGTTATAAAGTGGTAGGTTGTTTATGAAATGCAAGAGTAGGTTCGATAAATAAAATTGAGTTTATTATTGGCTTAAATCAGTGAAGTTTTAATCAACTGCGGACGAAGTTTTTAACTTCGAGGTTAAGCTAGGTTTGAGTATCTTTACTGCAAATCGTACTTTTCAACTTTTTAATATGAAATTCTTATATCTTTCCAGCTCAAGAAATTATGGTATTAATTATAAACAATAATAATAGCATGCATTTTTCGTGGAGAGAAGAAAGTCTTTAACGTTTTATTCTCAATTTGGAAACTTAGAACTTTTCATTCTTAATGTTGCAGATCTTAAAAAAGCTAAAAAGATACGTTAAACAAATAAACCTCGTCGAATGGCTGCACAAATTGTCCCCCTTCGCGAAAACATTACATAAAATAACCTAAAAATCATATTTTCTACCTCAAAATTGTCATGCAATCCGAATAACAGATTTAATCGCATCAGATACCTTGTTTGACAAGCAATTTCGTGGAATAACTACGTCAATTAGCTTGTTTGACAAACCACTTCGTGGAAAAGGCAAGCATGTGAAAGGGAATTTAGCGGATGGTTAATCGGCTGCGGGTAAAGTATCTGGGGATTTTTTTTTTGGCGGTTTAATCGAGTTGCGGCATCCAGGAATTACAAGCGTTATTTAGAGCCTGAAAGAAAAGAGGTTTAAAGCGGTTTTTAGAATTGCTGTGATTCAAGTAGCACGTACTGTAATCCGCAGCAGTGTCTGTCACGCGGTGCAACAGTTCTTTTTGCCGGTTCACGATCCCCGTCACTGAAACAGAAGACTAAGCTCACATTTCCGAAAATCTCACCTTTTATGGAATTCTGACACCGATACAAGTACAGGTACCTTCATACAAACTGTAATTACATGACAGGACCATTCAATAAGGTTGAGAAATCTTATAAGCCAAATACAAAAACTGCTTGAAAGATCTTCTACTTAATCTATCATTTGTTTCAATAGCAATGTACGGAACAGTTATTAGAGCCGTCCTATTTACTTTGAACGAATGGTAATAGTATTATCACAGTCATATAAGTATTTAACTGAAAGCACAATGCACATAAATTGTAGTTATTGAGTCGCCAATAATACACAGTGTGGCGGGAAAAGCCCAGAGTCGATGTTCCTTTGCGCCTATGTGTCGGTCATTAGTGCGACAAGGATGGTTGCGAGATAGTACCGGTCTAACCTCTTCCATAGGCGTAGCCCGGCTGGCGGCCGCGCGCTTTAAAGAGCAGCGCGTTGCCAGAAGATGAATAATAATAAAACCCCTGGTGGCACCCTTTCCCGTTATCCGATTTCGATGAAACTTGGACATAATCATTTTTTCATCAAAAGGAACCATTCCCCGGACGCCATCAAAAAAATTCGAAAAAAAAATGTTCATCAAGTATAACTAAGGGCCACCCTACTTAGCACTCGGAGATGACATTGGCAGTGATTTCCGTACACAAATAAAGCTATTCTCGATCGAATTTCAAATCTTTTTATGCATAAACAAAGTAAAACGACTGAATATGTGGAAGGGGTACGTCTCACTGTGCAGCTGGTATTTAAAAAAATTGTTCCTAATTTTATGAAGAAAGCTAGATCGTTTTTTGTGCGGAATTATGTGGAATGTATCTATCGCATAAAAAGAGACTCGACTGCAATTATATTTGAATAATATCATTGGTTATTTTATCTTGAAATAAAGTATGTGGTTAACGTGCTTGTTGTCAACTCGGTGTTTTATATTTAGTTTAATAACAATAATGGAATTACAAGGTTATGATATTATGATATGTTAACAATGTTTTGTAAGAAATTTGTTCGACCGCGATCGGTATTTTGTTGATTTTAACGAATCCGCGAATACGGAAGTGTATTACGAAACTTCGTTTAATGTCGATCTTGTTTATGCCGGGATTACGTAATCGCATTGTGCAAACATAAAACGTATCCTAAATTATAGCTTGGCAATGCGATGTATAAAAGCGTAATCCGCCAATTAATTTCATTGACAATAATGGCGTCGTTATTCGCAACGAGAAAGAACAGGAATTTGGTAATTACATGAAACCGTAGGCACACAGTGTCGCACGTTTTGCTGCAACATAACCTAGAAACTACGGTGTGAAGTATGTAACAGGATTGTAATGTAAGCTTTGCATGTTTCGGTGATTACAAAATAATGCTGTAGGTATTAACGTTAATATTTGGTAATGTTATTAATTGTATTCATTCTGAAGTTAATAATTCCATAAACTCTGAAGTTTTAAATGTTAATACTTTAATAATTGGGAAGTTATTTTTTAAAGTCAATATATTTTTGTTTCTTAAAGGTAATAAATGTAATCATTCTGAAGTTGATAATTTCATAAACAATGAAGTTATGAACTTTCGAGTTATTAAACTATTAACGTTGCTAACTTCGGCGTTTATGAAATGAATTATTATATTAGAATGATTAAAGTTAATAGCTGTTAACAATTATAAATGTTACGAATCATCTTAATGAATATTAATCTTAAGTTATGAATATTAATATTAAGTTATTAACGTTCGAATCCTTAAACTATTAACTATGGAGTTTATTAAGTTATTACCGATAGAATGATTAAAGTTAACAACTGTAACAAAATAATATATGTCCTGAATATTTTCATGAATATTAATCATCACAATTAACAAATGATCGGGTTTCGAAAATGATAGTATTTCGAAATAAATGATATTTGTGCAATGAAACAAGATAATTGCTAGCTCTATAGATATATAATATAATAAAAAAGAACTCTGATCATTCTTTCCATCTACTTTTTAGGTTAGCATTTATGTCTTATTTGCATAATTTTCCGTATTACACATCCTGTTTCATGCATAATAATAAGCCAATCAAAACGCTTGAAGCGCCACTCAGGAAAATGGAAGTTGATAAATCATAGGCGATGATTCACAGAAGTATGGGTTGTCATTTTAAACGGAGTACAAATCATCCAATAAAAACATAACCTCAACATATTATTAACCCTATGAAGTCATTATCTGACTTTTTGCCACCTGCTTATTCAACAGTTAAATTTACGCGTGCCGTGTGTACCGTAATTAACTAATGCATGGCAATTAATAACACGTTTCTTAATTAATCTTAATTTTCCAATTTCCAAAAGAAATATATTCAATTATTATTAAATATAGGTTTCATTATCTAAGTAATAACGAAATGCGAGAAATGCAATTTCTAACATTTCCAAACGGTTACTGAAACAAAATGGCGATTACAATTTTATCGATTTAAAAAGATTGATAATAATGATATTATTAACGTGACACGCCATATGCAAAACAATGCTGTGTTATTAATAAATGATCCTTGTCATAATTGATCTAAAAGCCAATACGAGAGAATCGGAGAGTAATTACCTGCGCGGACAATAAGTCGTAAAAAATTGAATGCAATAATGACCTGTGACAATTATAAATAATAGTTGCACGGTGATAATGCGTTTTATCGAAGCACGAGAACTTAAAATGCCTGAAACCTACTTTTGCATTCCGGAAAGGAGCCGCGTGAAGTTAGCCGAGGTAGGAGATTCCCGCGTACGTGTAGGCTGTCTCGATATTATTCTACCTTCAAGGCATACAATCGCGGCCAGCTATTAGTTTGGCCCTCTAAGTTTTTATGACCTTCCAGCAATTTATTCGCAATAAATCCGATGATTTTTATATAAAAAATGCATTTTCACTATCAACACGATAAGAAAAGACCATAGAAGCGAATGGGATGCATTTTGATTAAATAACTATTGCATTGCCAAAGATAGAGTACTTCAAACTTCGCCCTCATAGAGTCGTTAATTATGAAAATGGTGTAACTCCATTAAAAATTGGGATGCTAAATTGTTTCTTAATTCAAATATGGCGTTGGAACTAATCAAATTAAGGTTGAACTGAATATTTTCGGAAGACGGAGTTACACCTCTTTCATAATATTGGCTCATACGGTCTCTCAGAGATCGAAACACCGCGTGACACCTACGTCACGAGTGCGAACTTACCAGAGCTGTTCTTCTTTCCAGAAGCCAGCAGTAATTTATCGCATATTCATGATTAGCGTGTATCAAGCATAACAACGAGATTTCTGTTATTCTGCTAAGCACACAAATCGGTAAAATGACGTAAATATATACGCGTCGAATAAAAACTCGGTCGATAATGTTTTCCGCGCACGTAAATCGAGTTAATCCATTTTCCCATATCTGACTCACAAGGTGAATGTCAACCGATGATTACTCTGATCTCGATTTGCAATTAATATTGTATGAACAAGAACGATGTTAATTATAGCTCGGAATTAATTACCTGGAAATCTCGGGAAACGTGGTGGAAAAATTCTTGGGAAATGATTCCTTCGATTTTTACGACGTATATGTGTGTTTGAACGACAATAATAATTAATTAACGATATGATTCACTAATGTCACTTTTTATTCTTTAAGGAATATCTTTAATGTCACTTCCTATTGAATTTGAAATCGTAATTAATAAAATTGATAATCCTATGTTATTTTTCGGAAAATTGTTGACATTTTGGAATTTCCTGCGTGCAGCTTTATAGTGCCGAAAGTACTACTAAAATGGACTCCTTTGTTGAAAACCTTTTTTGTGTGTCTCTTGTCGTTTTATATATTACATTTATGTGTTATTATATATTATTCAAGTTACATTCGGTAATTAATAACCAAATAAAAAATGTGAAATTCCGTAAATCTAAAGTATTATATTATGTAACATATTGTATACGTAATTATTTATATGCTATTTACACGTCGGTAATTGTTACTGATTGTTCGTAATTGTTATTATACTATAACATAATCAAAGTATAATAAACCCTGACATTTATCTTTATTCTTCAAGAATTCATCTCCAGCTTTATCTTCGAAGAATTACAGTGTTAATTCGATTTTATCGGTAAACCGAAATTCTAACTATACACATTTATGTAAATAAGAGTTCCTAAACGAATTCCAGTTGCACTTCGAACTTCCTGTTTATCTCGGAGGACTTTTGTAGAGTTTTTAACCTAAAACCGCTTCGTCAACGTCAAAAACAAGTGGAAATGAAAATTCGAAGAATGATTTCATTATTCCGTGGAAGTTTGTGTTGTTTTCTTGAATGAACTTAAATGAATTCAAATAATGTTTTGTTCCTCTACTTGTGTTGTGTTAATAAATATATTATATATCATAATCTAATTATATAATTTGTATTAGATCACCTAATAATTTTATTTATTTATTATGTACCAATGGAGCTGAATAAAAGTGTAATGAAAGTAATAATCCGAGACGCAAATAATATGTAATAAATAAATCATTATTATATATTATTAAATAATTATGTGCATCATATACTATATAATATTTTAGATTTATAATACGAAGTCACGTTTTATTACAATTAATATTTAATTCCAGTTCATTAATTTCGGTATAAATCTAAATTCTGAAAAATAAATTCATATAAAAAGTCAATGATTTAGAATGCACCCCCCCCTCTTCTCCCCGCCCCCTCCCAGCACCGCATAATCTCATTGGCTGCCAAGTTCAAGGACTTTTTAATTAAGCAACGTTCAAATAGAAAAACGTCAGAGATAATTTCAAGATTCGGAGTTACCAACCAATTAAATTACTAATTAATCATTATATTGTTTGAAAACCCCTTTATCAAAATTTCACAGAATTATTATCCACTGTCTTATTAATTATTCATATTTTCATTTTGTTTGGATTGATATAAGTCCATTTCTTCTCCAGGCTCTAATTATTATAAATAATGAAGAAAGAAGACATTAATCCGTAATAGAAAATTATATCTAACATGACTTTTCCAAATACAGTCGAGTCTCTTTTTATGCGGTGGCTAGATTTCACAGAATTCCGCGTAAAAAAGCGCACGGATAAGATATAACTTTCTTGGCAAAGTTGGGGATAGTTTTTTTAAATACCAGCAGCACAAAGAAGATAATTTACATATTCAGTTGTTTTGTTTTGTTTGTGCATAAAGGATTTGAAATTCGAACGGGAAAAAGCTTTGTTTGTGTGTGGGAATTATTCTCTTCTCCCTTAATTACCAACAGAAGAACATAAAAAGAACGAAAATAAATGGATAAGCGGGTTACGCCGTTCTTTTCTTGCTATTTTGCGTCACCGTATAACTTCAAAACTCGTATAACTTAAAAAGAGACTCGACTGTATTATATCAGCTTATATCACTTTCAAAAATGACAATTCATTTATTCAAATCGTTGCCAATTCCGACTTAACAATCGCGCTTCAGCAATCAAATATAAATATAATAATAAAACCGACCTCGACAAGCAAATAGAAGAAATCCGACAAACTTACAGAAATTGGTAGCCGTGGACGCGACGTTGCCGATTCCTCCCAAAATGGTAGTCGGCAGTGGATCACTGGGTTGCGCGTAGATCATTTCGCAAATCGCCACCACCAAAATGATGACACGTTGGTTCACAAAGAATTGCATGGTTGAAAACAGCTCCGAACACTTCGCGAGTCGAGAATTTTGAAAATCAAGAACGAATCCGGAGGATTGTTCGAAATGATAGGAAACAACCCGCGCAGAACCGGCCAATCGAACTGCTCTCGGAGGAGCAGAAAGGCCGACTGACAACATGACCACTGAAAAACCAACGTTGCACACTTACTGACCACTGCCTTTGTGACGGTGTCCCTCTGTGTTTGTGGCCAGTGTGTATGCGTGTGTGTATGTCGTGCACGTACAAGATCGACGAGCGAAAGTTAGTCGTACAGTGCCATTCATGAATTGTCAACGTCACTTTAATGACGGCCTTTTTACGATGTAAAGATAGTTAGATCGGGCTCCTGTCTTCCTGTAATTACGGTGATCATATATTTCCAGGGATCGAAATGAACAGTTATCTTTCGTTTTAAAAAAGTTTCTCTTCGAACTTGTATGTTTCGTTTAAAAAGATATCCGTTCCTGTAGAACTTTGATGGAAAGAATTGTAACCCCCAGGAACTTATTTGAAAAGTGTTCGCATTGAACAGATACTTTAGAATCTCTGTAATAAAAGTTCCATGGAAACAGGTTATTTCCGAACATTTATCGACTGTATTCATTATTTAATATTGTTGTAATACTGTTCATTAAGTAGTATTCAGTATTGGTTACAATGATTGAGAACTTGTTTTACATTGATGAAGAAAGTGTCTGTTCCTGTTATAGAAACAATTGTATCTTTATATTTCACGAGTTCTATTCTAACGGAACCTTTGATTTTCGAGAACCTTTGTTTAGCTGTTCTCGTCGTGACTTATAATGTGAGAATATTTTTCGAAAAAGTACCACATTGATTAAGTCCCAATAGAACCTATTCAAAAGTTCCATAATACTTTCGATCCCTGTGTATTTCCCATGAAAAGCTTCCATCTTGGATTTGTGTGAATATTATACATTCAAAGTTAATGGAGAGAGTGTTGGTACACGACATAGTTGAGTGTAAATATTCGGGCATCCATTTTACCTTTTGTTATATTTAAAATCATTAAGTTGGTAGCAAAATATGGTATTATAATATGGTAATATTAATATTTTTATATTATATCTCCGACGAAGCATTGCAGCCATTGTTTGTTTCCGCTTCTCTTGGCGTAAACAATTACGCGTTAAAATAATAATGCAACGACTGAATCATAAAAAGAAGTCGTATATTCAAGATCCGTTTCTTGGATCGTCATCCTAATTTTTAAAAGTACAAGTTCATTAAAATAATAAAACCACAATGAGCATAATTATCTGAACATCTAAAACTTGTTCGTTATTAAAGAAACCAAAAAAATCGAGGTATTAATTATAATCGTCATCCTCCATTTTTTAAATCGTTCTCGCGTTGCTTGAATTTTGAAAATTAGTTAGAAATATTAGAAACCTGTTATTATGTTATGTAAACTGTTGAACGTTAAATATATTACATTGTATTGGGATACTAAAAAAGATGTCTTCCGACAGTGGATTATTCCAACAAAACTGAATTCTCAAGATAGCGATCGTTACTTCCGTTTAATCATGTAACTCGTTCGCTGCGCCGACAACCGGTTTTCTAACACAGTTCATGTAATCAAATTCAGATAATCAGGATTCCTTGCTCTACGAAAGTTCTCAAAACAGTAAAAACAAAAAAGCAACTCGTTTTACGCGTGAATTTCTAATATTACGAACCACCGGAAAGGAACTATTAAATTGTTTCAAGGTTTCATGGCGGATTTCCATGAAAGGAGGTTATGTTCTGTGGGTTTTTTTGTCCGATATATTACGTTATATCTCTTTAATTGTTGCTTGTAATTCTCTCTAATTTATTTATTTTATCTCTGCTTTTCAAACATAACATTAGTGAAACTGAATAATAGAATTAATTCAAGGTTTCATGGCGGGTTTCCATGAAAAGAGGTTATGTTTTGTGGGCGTTTTTGTCCGATATATTACGCTATATCTCTTTAATTGTTGCTTATAATTCTCTTTAATTTATATATTTTATCTCTGTGATTCAAATATCATATTATTGAAAAGCAGTTGTAAAATTAATTCAAGAGTTTATGGCTGGTTTTCATGAAAGTGGGTTACTTTTTACAGGTGTTTTTGTTCGATATATTACGCTATATCTCTTTAATTTATATGTTTTATCTCTCCAATTTTAGTATAACATTATTAAAACGCAATTATAAAATTGTTATCAAGGTTTAATGACGAATTTCCATGAAAGAAGGTTATGTTTTATAGCATTTTATTATCCAATCCATTATGCTACATATCTTTAATAGAAATACAAAAATAACCACGTAAAATATGAAGTATTGTAATATAATACATTTATTATACATAAACAATTACATAATATAATAATATAATACTGGAATATAATAAAACACCGTGAACATGTGGAACAAATCATTTCTGAATGAAACTGTACGTTGCATTTCGAATCACTGCGTAACACGCCTGCGCCAGGCGCTTCATAAATCAGCCAATCGGGGAAGGTTAAGTTTTCCAAAGGATTAGGCTGCCTACACCATTGGATAACGAACCAATAGTTTTTTGCAAAACACTTTTCTTGGGTATTATTTTATGCAAATAATACTCAATACATATATCCACACGTTTGTAAATAAAAAATAATTTAAATCGAATATAATAAATATAGGAAGAATTACTATTTTTATATACCGACAAGTTTATTGATGCATTTCAATAAGAAACTCTTGTAATTATATAAATACTTTTATATTTAATCTAATTATTATAGTCTACAAATTTTAATTTTGATAAAATAAATTGAGTTTAACTTACAAACTCTATTTATAGTAATAATGCATCCATTTTAACTTATAAATCTCTTTTAAATAACAACAGATTCATTTCAACTTATGAACATTATTTATAATAATAATAAATTCATTTTAACTTATAAATCTCTTTTAAATCAGAACAGATTCACTTCAACTTATGAACATTATTTATAATAATAATAAATTCATTTTAACATATAAATCTTGTCTTTTATAATAACAGATTTACTTTTATTTGTAAACGTTATTTACAATAATAAACGATTCACTTTAACTTATAAATCCTGTCTTTAGTAGTAATAAATTGACTTTAGCTTAGAGACCTTATTTTCAATAATAATAAATTCATTTTAACTCATCAATCTTGCTTGTAATAATACCGAAAATAAGCTTGTGTCACCAACAGTTGACTGCAGTGCTGCGCCTCTGTCGCGCGCCCCCACTTATCCTTCGGCCGCGCTCGAGGAAGGAGTTCCGACGTCTCTCTGTCTCTCTCTTCACTGCCAATTGTTAACAACATTCCGTAAGTTTCCGATTCCTATTTTTGCATAAACAAAGCGTATTCATCCCAGCAATCGAGGCTACGATTATCTAGAATCATATTTACGACACTTTATTCCGAATAACGTCTTAATTGCGCATCTCCACGTGAGAATGAACTATACATCGATATCGATTTCAATATTTTCTATTAGTTTATATAGTTTATGCATATTGTTTATGGTTACTACATGATTATTGATGAGAAATCATGGTGTATTAAATGTGAGTGTGTTAAATCATACGCGGCTGTCAAAGGTTAGAATTGAAGACGATATGCGTTGTCAAGAAAGCAGTTCGTAAACAGACGCCATGTTTGTTTTGCTTCCTTCCTTCTCAAGTGTGAACGTCGAGCAGTGTCTAACATCGGTGCGTGTTTTTCACGGAGATTTCCATGAATTCCCGCGATTATTATCGTTTCTGATACTATAAACAATTAGAAGGCGACATTGTTAGTTAGTAATGCGTTCAATTTTCGTTGGAAAATCTGTGATTTAATAATTATTCAATTACACTGTCCAACAAATTTTGACTTTTTTTCTGTGTTCTAACAACGAATATACAATTCTTATAGATTTCGACGTCCAGTAACTACCGTTTTCGAAAAAATCAATTTTGAAAAAAAAGGTACTTTCTTGTCCTTTGAACAAGATTTGTGACGTAAGTATATAAGTTAGACAGTTTTTATTTATTGCAAAAAATTATGTGGATCATCACGAAGAAAATGATATGAATTACTTTTGCAATATGAATTTGCAATTATGTTTCAACATTAGTTAAAGTTGGCGAAACACGCTCCGCGCGCTCATTTTTCGAGATTCGTTTCAAATTTCCGGAAAAAATAGACCTCTGACGGGGATTCCAATTACTCTACGCGATAGAGCAGACTTTCCTCTTTAAAAAGCACTGCCAAAATATGCAAAGCAGACTTTGGAGTTGTAAATAAAAGCCAAAAAGTCGAGGAAATCACGGATTGTCAGCAGGGGTTCTCAGACGCGACATTTATGACGCGCTCCACTCCGACATGTGTCCCCCAAACTCTCACATCTATAAGAATCGCATATTCGTTGTTACAACATTTGTTTTGTGTTGGACAGTGTTATTAATGATGCTACTTTGTTTTCCGCTTGTAGAGTACTTTACAGAATTTGTAATTTATAATTTACTCTAATTCGATATAACGCGATTCCCAAATTGTGGCGATCCTCGAGGGTGATAAGGTATCCTAACAACAGCACATTTGCAAATAGTCCAAAAAACTCTCGGAAACTAAGATCTAAAAATTCCCGAGGGTTTTGCAATCTGGAGTTTGTTATTAAGACTCCAAAAAAATTCCGGTACCGGGAATCGAACCCGAGCCTCCTGGGTGAAAGCCAGGTATCCTAGCCACTAGACCATACCGGATTATATCAAACTCTTGAAATTACTTGAAAAACCTGAGATTTTTTAAATGAAATCTTAAAGTTTGTGTTGGAAACATATCAAAAAAAATTCCGGTACCGGGAATCGAACCCGAGCCTCCTGGGTGAAAGCCAGGTATCCTAGCCACTAGACCATACCGGAGATGTTAGACCTTTGAAGATGCTCTTCAGAAGTTGCAATCTTTTTCTATCCAGTTTCAATGTTTCCCGGAAAACTAAAAAATAATTCCGGTACCGGGAATCGAACCCGAGCCTCCTGGGTGAGAGCCAGGTATCCTAGCCACTAGACCATACCGGAGATGTTAGATCTTTGAAGACACTCCTCAGAAGTTGCAATATTTTTATATTTACAATAGTCTGCATTTTTTCCGGAAGTCCAAAAATAATTTCAGATATATTTTGGTGCGCCGTGGAATTTCAGGAAACTGAAAACCATCATTGGAGTTTGCATATTACTTTATTTCTCTTGAGATCAAATATCTTAATTGGACGACTATGATTCTAATGATTAAAGTATGTAGAATTTGGAAATCCTTTAAGTTTGCTGCTTTCTTGGTTACTTTGGCATCTTAGAAACAAAAGGAAACAGCGATTACCAATTTTATTATTGGTTTTCCGAGTCTTTCTTTGTCATTAATGAACACAACTCGCTGATCCGTGGCGGATGAAAATCTCACTGGTTTATAATTCTTTAAGAAAGTAGTTAAATAATCTAGCATTTTATGTTTGACAACGTGTCCTGTCACGTGTTAAGAGCAAGCTTGTAACTTAGCAGCGAGAATTTCGTATGTATTCTTTATTTTCTCCAACTTTCGCAGGGTTGGTACGAGTCGTGAAAAGGTGCAGTTGAGCTTAAAATAAAGCAGTGTTAAAGTTATGTGTTAAAGCTTTCGAATTCCCTGAATCAGAAGCAGAATGGCGACAAACTAAAGTTTGTAATGAAACTTATTTATTGGACACCCTGTATATAGGATGCCCCTCCCCGTCGGAAATCACCGCGTGCCTTCTTCCCAGAACTTTGCAGTAGAGTGTCAGACATAATATTCGTGAGACTTATTGCTTTATTGTGGTGCAACTCGCGGTTTCGATTGCTTCACGGATTTCCGTTTCTCACCAGGAAGTTATGTCCGCCGGAATGCTGCTCCCATTGGTGAGTTTTGCATAAATACACTCCATTTTCTACTCGATTATATGATAATCTACCGGGTGACCTGAAAGTACGATTCCTGGTTTTCTTGATGTTTTCATTGTTGGAAACCATTCATTCCTTGATAATTTGGTTTCCATTTTTGTTGAAAATATCCTTTGCACCGGCTTTTTTGTTTATTCACGGAAGAGAAAGAATACTTTGATCGAAATGTTACAGTCGCGGAAAATTATTCGCGGGTAAATAAACGGCACGTTTCCCTGCAGAATTCCAAGCTTTTCCTCGAAAAATACTCGTTAAAGGTGATAGTGCCGTAATTTTCACTTTCTACTGCAATTTCCAGCGTTACTCTTTTTAAGGAGGATCGTAAATTGATGGAAATTATTAGAAGTTGCAAAAACACGGATAGCCGCGAGATTATTCATGTAATCACTTATAATTATCTACTAAGAACTGACAACTGAACTTTTCTATATGTTTTATGGAAATTATCTATATACCAATATAGTGAAATTAATAGAATAATTATATTTTGAAACGCGAGGTTCAAACAAACTTAATTTACAATCAATATATCCGCATAATTAATAATTACACAGGTATATATATTAATAACAACAACAATTTTCTACCATTAATATTTCGTTGATAACTTATTTCATTTTTGAAAAGAAATCGATTTCATATTGCTTTTGTTTTCATTGAACCAATAAAATAATATGAAATCAAATTTTGTCAAAAATGTAGTTGGCCCACTTTTATAATAAACGGCTCATATATTATGTTATATTATAAATATATTTATATTAGTTCTTACATTGCATTTACAATGTAAATGAACATTATATACTAAATACAACGTAATGGTTGACTAGAAAAGTACTTTTGAACAACACTGTACTTGTTGCATTCGATATAATTTTCTTCGGCGAAACCTTTCGGGTTTCGAAAATTCTATGTTGTAAACAATAATTCGGACCTTGACACGCTTGCGCATTGCGTGTCTCGAATCCTAAGCGACTTCTCGCAAGTTAGGTTAGTTGGTCGAAGTGGAGCGCCAATCGAATGGGGGGCTTCATTTTTAAATAGTTTTACGTTGTCCGTCGTTGGAAATTACGTGATGTTCTTATACTCGGTATAAATTATGGAAATAATCGGATTTGGTTGAATATTTAACACTAAATCAATCAATAAATTACGGTGATGGTGGATTGCGTGATCATTCGTGGTGATTTTTCAAATAATGCACCAAAAGTATTGACTTTTACAAAATGGTTCTTAAATTTCATTTTTATTGAGTTACGGGTGGTTCGTTTTTGCATTCTTTTACTGTTTTACCTAACAGTCGGTAAAAGAGAACGCTGTAAAATACGGTATGCAGGATTCTGGAAAAATGGCACGCAGTAATCTAATTGTAAGACCGGATGAAGAACATTTCAAGAGATACAACGATGTAATTTCGAATGCTTTTATTAAAACTTACAAACCGCCATCTTGACTGCTTTTGGCAGTTTCAAAACAGGCGTTAGGAATCGTAACTTGTTGAGTCCGTTAAAAAAATACACTAAGATTTATTCTTATAATATAATTATATCCCTGTTATTAAGTATGAATTATTTAATGGCCCATTTATTTTGCAATTATCTCTTTCTTTTACTATTTTCCCATTAGTCGGAAGAAACAGCTTCCAACATTATCTTCGTGAGAACAAATTTCGGATCGATAAGTCGTTCAACGATATCGAAGTGATCGATATTATCGCGTAATAATACAAACTGCACGTTATCCAGTATCGTAACGAGTTTCTGAAATATAAACAAAACCATTTTTGCAGCCGCCATATTTGTGTACATCCTTAACCCTGGATAATTAGCTTTTCAAAAAATGACGATCGGAACATTTGTTCCAAACGCCTCAGTTATTAAGTTTAATACCAAATATAAATGTTTGCATTCGAAATTAACCCTTTTGCAAATCATATTCACCTTTTTGCAAATCAAACTTTTCTACGAACTTGTTTTCTTAAGCTATTGTAATAAAAATAAAATCCAATGTGACATAAACTTCACACAGAATACTTATTTAACGCCAAAAATATTTATAAACGAAATGTTTGTAAATATCTTTGGTGTTAAATTCGTATTTTATGTTAATTTATGGGTGATTTTGATCCGTGAAAGGGTGAATTTGATTTGCAAAAAGTTGAATTTGACTTGCAAAAGGTAAATTTGATTTGCAAAAAAGTTGAACTTGACTTGCAAAAAGTTGAATTTGACTCGCAAAAAGGTGAATTTGTTTTGCAAAAAGGTAAATTTGATTTGCAAAAAGGTGAATTTGATTTGCAGAAAGATGAATTTGATGTGCAAAAAAGTGATTTTGAAGTGCAATAAGGTGAATTTGATTTGCAAAATGGTGAACACGTGACGTATGTAACATTAAAAATATTGACAATTTACAAACATTAACGTCATATTTGTTTCGAGTTTAGCTCGAAATAGCAATAATTATTGCCAAACTAAATTAATTCTACTTCATTTTGGAATTACGGAATATGGATTACCTGCGCGTACATTCGCGATTCGTCTACGAATTGCGGACTATCACATTCCCCTACCACTACAATGGCACGAATTCCTTGAATAGGTTCAATGTCAATGCTGCCAAAACTATACGTTACTACATCTTCCCTGAGTAACACATAATATATATTGCAATGTTAAATATATTATATAATATAATATAACTATACTATTGGATTGCCCGAAATATTCATACCAACTTTCACTAGTTTTTATGGAAAAACTTGAGAAGTTTTGTCGAGTAGCCGCGACAAGTCTAAATAATAATAAATAATCCCAAGTACAAACGATTAAATATCAACAAAAAGTGGACACCAAGAATCCAAAAAACTAAAGATTTCCAAAAATGAAAACTGCCAGAAAGTGTTCAAGTTACATGAAAAATGGAGAAAGATTGTGCAATAAAACCGTATAAAATAATAATAAAATATACATCGACATAGAAAAATGTCGCCTTTAAGTTTCCCTTAAAAATCGGTATAAACATTATGAACAACCCAGTATAAGGCGTGGCGCAAGATCACGTGACCATCCCCCACACGCGTATAGTTCTCGGGAAGACAAATCAAAGAGTCGTTTACCATTTTTCCGACTACGGTTTCGATTTGTTTACCCGCGAACGACAAGTATGCAGGATTGTCACACAGTTTTGAAACACCCTGTATAATATAATGCAAAGGCGTACTCTGTAAGTTTCAAATCTGCATTTACACTCGTGGTTAGCAATGGCCGCAGGTTGTAAATTCCACCAATTAATACAAGGCCTTTCAAAGTCGACGGATACTGCGCCATTATTCTGTCCATCCACGATTTATTATAAAGCACACTTGCCGCTAGGTGGGCACCAGCACTATGACCCACGATCCACACTTTTCTAATAAATAAATAAATAAAACAAATATGCATAACAAATTTCTTGGACTTCGGTCAAGTTTAGTTGCAGAATTATTTATCTTTATCATCTGTTATTTATTTTAAACTTGTATACTGTATTTAATCAATTAAGTCATCCCATAAGGAATGTCGTTTTCAATTCACCATATACAGGCTGATTCATCGAAGAATGGAAATGGAAATATTTTCGAAACTGTTTATTATATCGAAAAATGTTTCAGATAAAAGTTAAATAGTTTCGAGCGGGGCATTATTCTATGTAATTCGAATTTTTGTAAGTAAACGTGTAGAGGTGATTTGAAGATCAAGTTTGATATTTTTAATGGGATTATTTATATTTTAATGCACCGGTCGATTCAGCTTGCGATTCTCTATGAGAATGTATTAACCCATCTATGTCGAAAAGTAATTAGTTTTGGAGATATTTTTATTTAAATATTCAGACTGTTTATAACATGTTTCCCTGACATGATTATAGGAACTTTTGTTTTTGTGTTATAATGAATATTTTTTCGAAAATGTGTAACCCTTATTCGATTTAGTCGGATATTTGTTGTTTATTTGAAACAAAATTTGCGCTGAGAATTAGACTTCAAAAACGACATTACTTATGCGATGACCTAATATAATAATCGATGATAATTGTTTATAATAATCATACCGACATCTCGCAGCCGAAGCGGATTTTATTACTTTCTCCACCGCAGTCCTGATTTGTGATATTATTTCGCTTATTGTTACTAAAACAAAGTAATTGTTCAAGTTCACCTACTCTAGTTATATATTTATTGTTATAGCAAAAACAGTTTATTGAAATAGGTGTGTTTTGAGAGATTGCCGACAGGAATAGACAACAAAATTATTCATCGTGAATGATGAATAAATTCCCATGCAACTTTTCGTAATTCCGTAGTGAAATTTGATGTTAGTCGATTATTTGGAATAATATTAGGATTTAACTTTACCATCCGGACATAAGTCGTAGCCAATCGAAATAACTTTAATCCCATTAGGAATAGCGGAAGTTACCAGTACCGCGCCATGGTTTTTGTCCATTTCCGTCCAATATCCGCCATGAATAAAAATTATAATCGGCGCGTCTGAAAGAAAATTGTTCACATCGAGATACAAGCCGCGTGTAAAAAATTGGCTGGTATCAAAATCGAAGAAGATAATCACTCGAAATCTCGAACGATGTTTTAGTAACAATCTGAATTATGTAATTATTTTTTGCGGAGAATATATCTGTTTATCTAGTTTATGTAAACGAAAAGAAAGAAAAGATATTCAGATTACGGTTTGAAGATATTAGATTCAGAACTTCCTGAATTACCGACCGGAAGTAATATAGGATTCTGGAAAAATGAATTTTCATCTCGCATTGGTTAGATATAAACTCGAGTCTCCTTTTATGCGGTAGATGCGTTCCACAGAATTCCGCGCAAATAAAGATACAGTTTGCTTCATAAAATTAAGGATAACTTTTTTAAATACCAGCAGCTCAGAAGAGGTAACTTAACACATTCAGTTGTTCTGTTTTGTTTACGCATACAAAGATTCGAAATTCCGAACGAGAAAAGCTTTATTTGTGCGTGGGAGTTATTCTCCTCTTTTTTAATTCCCAACAAAAAAACATAAAAAGGACGAAAATAAATCCCTAGACTTCTTAGATTACTGATTTTTTCTTGCTGTTTTGCGTCACCGTATAACTTCAGAACCGCATTCAAAGAGGCTCGAATGTATTATAATATATAAGTTAAACATTGTACATGATATATTATATATTATATATTACATAGCGACTTCCCCATAGATTTTATCTAGGATTATCCCCCCTTCGTCTAAAGTCACCGCGCGGCTTCTTTCCAGAATCCAAGAAAGTGCTTTAACGGAAATTATTATTTACCTTGCGGCAACTCGTTTCCATAAATATCGAATTTTGCGAGCTTTGTATCGCCGTATGGCACATCCAGGGAACATTGTGTTGATGTCTTCGCCGTATCAGCAGCTGTGTTATTTATAAACCTTGTTATCGATTGCGTTGAACTAGCTAATTTCAAATGTATCAGGCTTACCATCCTCACAAATCTTCACAAACTGTTCTACTACGGCTTCATGGTTGCCCCGTTTAGACCACTCACTTGGCATGTATCTCTTTTCATGGTCATCGTTTATCTGCGTAACATATCTTCCGTGTAAAACAATATATATATATATATATATATATATATATATATATATATAATATTATATAATATTATACAGGGTGACCGCGGTAAAACTGAACAAGCCTTTATATCCTAAAGTATTGCAGTTAGACAAAATTTGTTTATATGAACATTGCATGGTACAAGTTGGAAAGTCTTTTGACGAAAGCGAATTGTTTCTAGCTTTATTAGTTAAGAAGATATGAAGGTCAAGTTCGGTTTTTTAAATGGAACTATATATTTTTCTTCCGATTGTTTTACAGTGCTTTTTAACACGAATTGCAGTTAGACAAGATTTGTTTATATGAACATTGCATGGTACAGGTTGGAAAGTCTTTTGACGAAAGCGAATTGTTTCTAGCTTTATTAGTTAAGAAGATATGAAGGTCAAGTTCGGTTTTTTAAATGGAACTATATATTTTTCTTCCGATTGTTTTACAGTGCTTTTTAACACGAATTCATTGACTCTTCATGGATGAGATCGATTTCAATTAGTTTTTGAGAATTGAGCTTAGAAATTGACTGATTTGTACTCCGGAAGAATACTTGGTTGGAATAGGAAGTACTTTCGGCGGTTTTGATTGGGCCTTAAGCGCCTTTTGTAGAACAAAATAATTGTACTAAACATCCGAATTCGGGGTTGTTTATTCTACGGAAGCAATATTTTGTAATTTACTATTTTAACTAACTATTTTAATTGTCCGCTTGTTTAGTGAATAATTATTATCCAGTAATGAACAAAAATTACATTACTCCGACGGCAAGAAATTAAACGGAACTTCAAATAAAGTATATTATTCGGGATACCGGAAAGTAATCAATTATTTTTGACATACTTTATGAAACTCCATTTATTTGTTCATATTAAACATTATTCTATTAGCTAATCCCCATCATTATTTACGATCCTTGATCGACGATCTCACAATGCCATAATTCCTTTTTTGAAAAAATCAAATTCCCACATTTCGATGCGAAACAATTCGAATTTTCATAAATTCGACAGTTGTTTTGAAAATCGTGGATGCAAAATGTTAGGCAAAGTACAAATACGTACGCGAGAAGACATCGTTATTTTGGGCCCACGTTACACAAATGCTGCCGGTACTTCGTTTTATGTATTCCTAATTACAAACGACGACGTATTAATTATGTTAATAATTGGATCTTGAAGTTTGCTTCCATCGATGCGTTAAATGGCGATAATTAAGTATAAATAAACATTAAGACTTGGAAGGTCGCTGATACGCGATCAGTTCCATATGTGCCGGCAATTATGAAAGTGTTTTAATTGTAAGTCATATCCGGAAATAACCGGTTAAACCTGTTCGGTTATAAATACATTTAGATCTCTTTTTAAACAGCTTTTTTAACGCACTTTACTCAGATTTACACGGTTTTTCTCGCACGTTTTACTTTTACGCGGTTACCAAAAGGCACACTAATTAGTCCACAGACCTTTTAGCACGGTACGTATCCACCGTGTACAAAGGGACCCAGGTGTAGATAAAATTCTTGTCTAGAAACGATCTAAAGAATATAAATATTAATAATGCTTTGCAACTTAAGCTTTTTGCAATTAATAATGGAACTGCGAATGCACTGATTTTACAGGCCGCGTAAATAAATAATAATTTTCTAGTAAACAAATGACGAGATTCATAATCACTGGCACATATTTGTAATTTGCAACAATGGTTTTCACATATATTGTTTACGCAGTGTACTTGTATTTACTTGTTAACTTTTTGCGAGTATATTTAAGGCAATTGCCGTTACGCGTTCCTCGGAGTAACAAGGCAACGATGTACAACATATTCAGACGTGTTCTGGTTCGTCGAGCGCAGATCCCCCACCCACAATCACTATTTTAAGCACGCGATTGGCCGAACTCCCACGTAGTGGGGTTGCTGACGTCACGACTCAATCGCCGGGAGTCAATATATAGGGTGTCCAGGGAATTTCGAGTCTTTTGTATCGTATTGTACTATTGCAGACTTACCGTACAAAGTGATACGCATTTACTATTTCTGAGTGCTGAAAAGTATTAAGAAATACAAATACAAAGTTTGCAATTAATATGCGCGCCCCGTTTTTCGATGATAGCGCGAACTAAGTTTGGCAGCCTGATTTGTCGCGGTTCTCTCAAATAAGAACTTTCCGTTCAGGCCGTTTGATGTTTTCAAAGATTTGGGGTTTGGGTCAGCACATTAATTTGATTTTTCATTAATTTATTATAAATAACACTGGGAACCCTATATATTCAGGGAAACAGGATCAATGAAGCAAGAAATTTGTTCATAGTATAACAACATATTTATTCAACAGTCCATTTCTTCCAAAACTGAGTGACGCTTATCATTTCAAGTAAAATTCACTAATTTATTATAAACAATACCTCGCTTAAATGCAGGTGAAACAGTGGACAATTCGCTCCTGTTTGTACTGTTGTGGATTATTTACAATTACAGCTACTTATATATAAATCATGATCATTCTACTTATAAAAAGTTGCAAAATAATCTGCATTCTTCAATCAAGCTACTAAAAAAGCATCGTAGCTTTCTTTCTATGTACTTTGTCGAAACCCTTTGCAGTCTAAGGCGTTCTTGATATTAATTAGGGAACAACAAACGTTCTTTTCATAAAAAATATATAAATAAACTTATGATATGTCTTGTACATTCATTGCGTTAACGCGATTTGCATTATAATCATCTTCGAAAACGTATGTCGCGTGTGGAGTGCAAAGGGTTGCAAAGCACTTATCTTTTCTTCCATGCACCGGAAATCCGGTACACAATTCAACGTCTAAAATTATCATCACTCGGAACTATTATTTCTACTTATATTTACGAGGAGAGTTTTTTCTTTAGAAAAAAGGGTTTAAAATTAGACGTGTTTTTGATATGTTTATGCATCTTCCGTTGTACAACGTGAAGTTAGTGGAATTCGGGTCCGCGCGCTGTGAGCCAGGAGCGTTGTGTTGAGCTAACTTCACGCTGTACAGTGAAAGATGCAGAAATGTATGGAAATCGCTACTAATTTTAAACCGTTTTTTGAAAAGCGCGTGAGCCATCGCACCTAAAAATTGTGTGCGATAGAATCAGTTGTGTTTATCCTACATGTTTTGAAAATTTCGGTGAAAAATCTCACACACAACTGACAAACACTCCTCGTTAGTTATATAACAGTAAAACTTTTTCTTTTTATTGTTTTTATTATGCCCTGTTTCGGTCATTTAAGTCGGCAGTGGAATTTAAAGATGGATAGCTGGTGTCGTTTTCGGTGAAATCTTCTTGCAATTGTTCCCCGGGTTTCGTGGTGCAATTAATTATTCTGAAAATTATAATCGCGCGTGTAAATATATTCCCATTTCGTGGCGTGTTTGGAGAGAGTTTCTTTACGGAGCGACATTTTTTAAGAGGCTGCTGATTGGTCGCGAGTGAACGCGAGTTTGCGCACTCGTCAGCTTATACATTAATGATATTTTAGCAAAAACATGAGTAAAGATATCACGAATAGCGCCTGATTATACGTACATTTTGTTATCTTATACTTATAGTATCGTATCTTCGATATTAATAAATGAATAAATTAGCTAGCACAAAAGTTGGATTTACTTACAAAATGAGGAACAACACGGCAATCTGCGTTGAAAAAGTCAACCAATAAATGGAACTCGGCGCGCTCTTAATTGTTGCATTATAAAGTTGCGAATATAAAATCCCGCTAAATAATGGCACCGCGTTGTCGCAAACCGAAAGCATTGCGAACACTTTACCTGGAAAAACAAACAGTGAAATCATTAAAAAATGTTTTTCGAAATCATTTTAGAAAGTTAATTAAGATTTATTGTTACGCGGTGAATACTTTATTAGCTGTTATCATTTCTTTGCTTCGTTACCTTCGTTCTCTAGTTTATTCCTTCAAATTATCAACAAACTCGAAATATAATTAGGCATTTTAAGTTATCTAAACTTGCAATTTTTATTGTTACATTCACTTATTATTGTTAAATACATTGATTTATCGTTCTTTAAACTAAATCCCCGTTTAACGCGAATTTCTACAACGCGCTAAAGATATTGCGACGACTTCTTTTATGTAACGCGATTCTCGTACGACGCGGTATATAATAAGATGCGGGGATTCCCCGATAACGCGATTTCATACAACGCGTGACGTATTAACCGCGTTATACGGGAGTCTACTGTATTTGTTATAATCAAAGAATTTATTATTCGCAGGATAGTACTATAAAACTATACAGAAATATTGGGTTGTTCGGAAAGTAATTTCGTTTTTTCCCGACAGAGGATTTAATTGTATCAGTTTTTTGCCAGCAAAGACCAAACATTTTATGAGCGTGGGATCATGCTACTGCCAGAAAGATGGCAAAAAGTATTGGAAAAGAATGGCGAATATATAATATAATTAAATATTTATTTATTATACGAAAATTGTCTACGAAAAAACGAAATTACTTTCCGAACAACCCAATATATAGAAATATACGGCTTGGTCACGTGACGTGTCGAAGAGTAGTTCGCCATTAAAGAAAGTTTCGAGTGGGACTGTACTTACCCCGTTCATCAACTGGAACTAGTTTAGATGTCATTGACCTTAGCACTGGCGCGACTACTGGCCCCAATGCTGCCACAGCAGCACCTGTAATTAGTTATTATTAATTAAATATTATTGATCAATCCTCAAAAGCCCAATTTTGTGCCTAATTATAAAACGAAATCGTATAACGTAAATTGTGATCTAAAGTCTTATTTTCATAAACAACGTCGCGATTTGTGATCCCCATATAATATTTATGAATTATTGCATTATTAAATTATGATAATTGTGTCACGAAAAATGTTTGATATTAACATATTGCATTTATTCTTTGATCTTTGCGTTGCACGTTATACTGCACTTACCAGCATAGAACAATTCTGGTACTTTCGCCAGCGCGAAAACCACTCGCCCTGACGCATGCGCAATCGCACCGATGGCTACGATTATGGTGTCCTTTATTCCCATAAGCTTGCTCATCATTGGTACCCCGATTAGCATGGCTGGAAACAATGATTATCAATGATTATCAGCATTCAAAATCATACTAATTATGTATCTTATAACACCAGTCTTATCACTCTTTCGAGACACCCTGTATATTCAATGAATATAATATACTTTCCAGCTTTTTTATGATTTTTATCGCAAGTTTCATATTAGTTTATATCTCAATCTACATGTTTCTAATGAATTTCTTATCAGATTCATTCAATCTATATATTTATAATAATTATTCTATCGAATCATATGAAATTGCACGTGTTACAGATTCAAACAAACGATTTTTTAAGAGCTTTTGTTAGCACGTTGACTTCCGGACCGAAATCCGTGTTACACGATACCCCACCATACGCATTCGTAACATGCGTACAACATAATAAAATAAAACCGTTTAAGTGTACTACGCTTTACATCATTATTGTAAAATTAAAAATATTACAAATTTTACAAATGCCAGGGATATGATTGATTCGAGTTTTAGTGATATTCGCGCCGTCGGTCATTAGTAACACCATGCCAGGCAACATCTTAGTCAAAAATTCCCTACAAACGATATCAATCTTAAAAGAAAAAATGTCAGCGATATATTTGATTCGAGTTTTAGTGATATACGCACTGTCGATCACTAGTGACACCATGCCAGCCAACATCTTAGTAAAAAATTCCCTACAAACGATATCAATCTTAAAAGAAAAAATGTCAACGATATATTTGATTCGAGTTTTGGTGATATTCGCATCGTCGGTCACTAGTGACACCATGCCAGCCAACATCTTAGTAAAAAATTCCCCACAAACGATATCAATCTTAAAAGAAAAAATGTCAGCGATATATTTGATTCGAGTTTTGGTGATATTCGCATCGTCGGTCACTAGTAACACCACGCCAGCCAACATCTTAGTCAAAAATTCCCCACAAACGATATAAATCCTAAAAGAAAAAATATAATAAACGCAATTCCAAAACCAACCTAATACAAACAGTGCCGATTGGAAGGTTCTGAAGTGGCTGAACTTAACAATGTCCCACTTAAATGTTAATTGCGTGTACAGGAAGCTCATTGGTTTCTCATCCCTTTGGAATGTGTAAAGAGTCATTGCTAACAAAAGTAACCATAAATGAAGTTTGGCATGATTGGACCTCCTTTTTGTCAGTGTTTTTATGGTGGCAGCCACATGTTTCTTATCAAAGAAGTCCACCAAGAAATTTGTCCCTTTCAGAGGTTCTTGTTGGGGTGAGGTTTGCCATTCTAATCTAATCAGTGAATAAATAATTGCAAGAGCCAATAAGGATGCGTTTATGGCAAACATAATTGTGTATGACTTGTTCACCACATCAGTGTAGAGATATGATCCCAGTGCCACACCTGAAACATGAAAACAAAAAAGCAGGTTTAACTCGTTGGAGCAGGTGATTTTAAGACAAAAGACTCTAGTTCGACAGAAATTGTAGTTCTATTTAACCCTTTCACTGATAAAGGCGTATATATATGCTCTCATATGTCCACGAATATATACGAAAGGCGTATATATACGACTACTAGAGTTTTCTCGGTACCACGCATTTGATTTATTAGTAAATTTATATAGTGTGGAACATACTGTTATGTGTTACATAACCGATCGAGTAATTGAATCTCAATAACTCCTCGATTTTTCTTATTTTTATCGACACAATTTAGTGTCAACTACTGTCACGCGAATATCGCATCTTACGATGTTAATGGTTTCGTTTTGTTAGAACACGCCGGAGTCAAAGGGTTAAAAAGGATACAGCAAAGTAGACTTGTTTTATTTATAAACCATGAATTATTATATAAAGCGAATGGAGCTTAAAAAAATGCTTGAATATTTAATTATTAGATGGAATATACGTAATATATTCGAAATTTTGCAATAAAATTATCTGGCACCTTGAAATAAACTCTTAATTCCAATTTTTTAAATTCAATGATTTTTACTGTTACGTAATTTTTGTTTAACTTCCAAAATACTTGTTAAAATATAATCTCATAAAAATTCCCGATCTTTTACTTTCTGGGGATTCTTATATTTTTCACGATTTTTCTAATTTTTAATACTTTTAATTCTTACGGGAAATGTAATATTCTCGAGAATTTCGAGAGTATTTAAAATTTTGTACGAAGATTGTGTAGTGTTTTTGCATAATACAAAATGTTCCAAGTAAAGGTATTACCAACATTATAATAATATATTTCTTACCAGTAGGCATCGTGCTAAGATAAATAACATCCAAGATGGTGATCCTCAAAGTTCTCTGCTTAACCGACGATATATCAGAAATATAAGTAAAACAACTGCCAAAAATGGCAACGTCGCCGCCTAACATTCCCATAGGGATACTGGCAGTGTATATAATCATATTTAAGTCCCAATTCTCCATCATGGAATTAACAACAATCATACCGGAATAAATCAATTTCCCGATAAGACCAACGACTAGTGGCATTTTTCGTCCACGACGGTCGCTCCAATTCCCAAAAAATAACGCTAATATTATTGGTACCACGTGACCCGCGATGTTGTTCCATTGGTGGAATTCTGAAACTGTCACCTACAGACAAATGATTAACACTAGAACTACCGAACACATACTCAGTTATGCTTACACATTGATTTATATATAAATTGTGGCTGGAGGATTGAAGTTTATTAATGCATTCAATTATTCGCGTTATGTACACTACCGGTCAAAAGTTTGGGATCACTTGCTTCGTCTTCATTCTAACGTTTAAAGTAAATGGAATATAAAACCGTTGTGCATTCGATAATTTTACCATAAATATTAAACTATTTTCTTGCCATGCAGACACATATTGTATTGGCACCTGGGTGTAATAAGATTTTGTTACCTTTAAAATCGATCGGGTCCGTTTATTGCTATCGGTCGGTATTTAGTTTCCCCGCAACAAATTACTTTACTACAAGAAGGTTGTCGAACTATGCAGCAAGAAACATTACACAAACTTGTTGGGGTATGTCAAAAATATGTAAAATAGTAATAATGAAGAAAGGGGGATACTTCGACGAATCGTGTATTAAGCGAAATGTATAATTAATATAGAATCAAATATACGAAATTGATACGACTCTTCTATCTTATAATATCAACGTACATCAACCTACAGATATACCCCAAGAAAAGTATCCCATTCCATTTTATAGACAAGATATTTCATAATTTGCTTAACGATGGTAAATGATCCCAGATTTATGGCCGGCAGTGTATATCAAATAAAAGTATATAAAATCTCGGACAATGCACCGTGATATATTCGATTAATGTAACTAAAAATGGTAGACAAGTTATTTTTACACCTTTAGTAGTTCCAGTGTTAAAGAATAATTAGTAATGAATGGTGGATTCCAAGTGATCAAGCTTTGGATGTCCGCCATTTTCTTCCACAAAATCATATCTCGATATCACTTTCTGCAAATATTGAATTTGGAAAGCTGTCGAGATGAAGATCGCGTATCTTTGCGACGAATATTTTAGCAATCGATTTAACATTCAAAAGTTAGAGCTTTAAAAGTTCATTTCTCCATTGCGATTAAAATTAGGTAGAAATTTTCGGTAAAATTCAGGTAAAAATTGGATAGCAAGTATTATTTCCGGGTCTGCCGGAAAACCCTGTCCGTTTTTGTAGTCAAAGAAAATAATAGAACTTTATACTGTCTATTAATATTTAATTTTTGTTTACTTTTAGTTTACTTTTTTTTAGTTACTACCTTTTACGACCGAATGCCTCAATTCTGAAATCTGAAAATAATTGTCCGCTAACCGGACGGAACTTTCCGACATTCAACGTGTTAAAAGGGTTAGGTTTGATGTTGATTACCTGGACTTCAGCTTTTATCGTTATATTTTTATCCAACTTCGAGCAAACTTCCTCGGAGTAGCCGTGATTTACTCGGCAAGATTTGTGGACAAAAAATGCTTGCTCCACAACGGAAGTGACCATGTACGCCATCATGTAAAGCCACATTGTGGGCTCCACGGAAGTGTGCCGTATCCATTGAAAGTACCTTAAATTCATCCTGGATTCGCCTTTGCTGAGCTTCAGCTGACGATTATAATAAATAAAAGCAACTTCAACGAATAAAATGAATGAAATAATAAACAAGCATTAGGTAACAGAAAAAGTTCCTGCAGATTTTTAAACTCAACATTCAAATACTCCGAATATTTTCGATAATGTTATTTATTAGAAAGTGTGAAAATTCGTTGCGTCATTCGAGATAAAGTTCATTAACTACATTTCTTTTCAAGAACTCATTCTCTTTGTATTTATCGCTGTAACTTTTAATTATCCATCGATTGGAAAAGCCATCATTTTAATGTACTTAACCCCTTCGCATACAATTACGTCTGGGAGACGTCATTTGTTTCGCGTGTCATTGTAGACGTTGACGTCTCCGAGACGCAAGAACTGTCTTCGGCGGACAGGAAAAATGTCATACTTTGCAGAATACTTATTTATTATTTAATAATGTTACTTCATTATTGTCCATTAATATTGTGTATCAATCTTATTAAATGATATTTAGCATTGTAAATATTCCGTTCTGTTTCAAAGCTTACATAACCGTTCAGTTGAGCCAAATTAAATAGTATTTTTTGGACCCATGAAATTCCGTTTTATTTGTATGTCAAGGGGTTAAGGAATGTTCGAACTCGATTTTCTCGGAAATGAAGAACCGTACGAAAACAAAATTCTATATTATCGACTCAGTTTTATGCGAGGAATCATTCCTCGGTGATACCACGATTTTGGAAACATCCTGTGTAGTATTTATGACAAATGAATGATCGAAATTCTACGTGACACGTGACATTTACGTCACGAATGCCAACTATGAAAACCCCAACAGAGTAGGAATCTGTTGTTTGATACTAATAGTGAATCAGTTCTTGACATTCTGACCTCCCTTATCAGATGTAGCTGAAGTCTACTATTTTTTTAGTTCGAGATATCTCGAGTGGCGTAACACGTCAACGCCGGTTCAATTAATTCTATTTTTCTCCTTGTGGCAGCACTGTGTTAGAAATCGGAACACCCATCTTTAACGTGATCAAAACCGATGTGAATAACTGAATAGTAGTTTGAAAATGATTTTACTTTTGATTCGACTTGGAACAGGAATTTAAAGACTTTATTATCAACAAGAACGATACTGTATATTGTGATGAGCTGTCTGATTAGCTAGGCTTGAACCACTGGTGGTACACGCCGGCATGAACGTGTTAAATCTTGTAGACATGATGCTGACGAAACAGTTTTATTTTGAAGTCTGTTAAGTTTATTACACGATTATGATTTTATTGCATCAATATTCCTGATAATGAACTTATCTGAACTTTTATCTGTTCCTCGTGAAACTATTACGTTTCGGTTAGATTTTGTGTACTGTTTGATGCAATGTTTTATATACAGTCGAGTGTCTTCTTCTTGATACTAATTACAAGGTGCGAAATACTCTACTAATTAAAGAATTCGTAATATTGCGGCAGTTAAACAATTTTTCATTATTTTACTGTTTAAAAAATTCGGAATATTGCAGCAATTAAAGAGTATGCATTATTTTACTAATAAAAGAATACTGATCATTCTACTAATTAAATGATACTAAATATTCTACTAATTAAAGGATTGGGAATATTTTACCAATTAAAGAATATTAATTATTCTACCGATTAAAGAATACTTAATATTGTACTAATTAAGGAATTCAGAATATTGCACCAATTACGGAATCCTAAATATTGCACCAATTAAAGAATATTCATTATTTTACTAATAAAAGAATACTGATCATTCTACTAATTAAACAATACTAAATATTCCGCTGATTAAAGAATTCGGATTATTGCACCAATTAAATAATATTCATTATTTTACTAATAAAAGAATACAGATCATTCTACTAATTAAACGATACTAAATAAGCCGCTAATTAAAGAATTCCGAATATTGCACCAATTAAAGAATATTCATTATTTTACTAATAAAAGAATACTGATCATTCTACTAATTAAACGATACTAAATATTCCGCTGATTAAAGAATTCGGACTATTGCACCAATTAAGGAATATTCATTATTTTACTAATAAAAGAATACTGATCATTCTACTAATTAAACGATACTAAATAAGCCGCTAATTAAAGAATTCGGAATATTGCACCAATTAAAGAATATTCTTTATTTTACTAATAAAAGAATAGTGATCATTATACTAATTAAACAATACTAAATAAGCCGCTAATTAAAGAATTCGGAATATTGCACCAATTAAAGAATATTCATTATTTTACTAATAAAAGAATACTGATCATTCTACTAATTAAACAATACTAAATAAGCCGCTAATTAAAGAATTCGGAATATTGCACCAATTAAAGAATATTCATTATTTTACTAATAAAAGACTACTAATTAAACGATACTAAATATTCCGCTGATTAAAGAACTCGGAATATTGCACCAATTGAAGAAGATTCATTATTTTACTAATAAAAGAATACTGATCATTCTACTAATTAAACGATACTAAATAAGCCGCTAATTAAAGAATTCGGAATATTGCACCGATTAAAGAATATTCATTATTTTACTAATAAAAGACTACTAATTAAACGATACTAAATATTCCGCTGATTAAAGAACTCGGAATATTGCACCAATTGAAGAAGATTCATTATTTTACTAATAAAAGAATACTGATCATTCTACTAATTAAACGATACTAAATAAGCCGCTAATTAAAGAATTCGGAATATTGCACCGATTAAAGAATATTCATTATTTTACTAATAAAAGACTACTAATTAAACGATACTAAATATTCCGCTGATTAAAGAACTCGGAATATTGCACCAATTGAAGAAGATTCATTATTTTACTAATAAAAGAATACTGATCATTCTACTAATTAAACGATACTAAATAAGCCGCTAATTAAAGAATTCGGAATATTGCACCGATTAAAGAATATTCATTATTTTACTAATAAAAGACTACTAATCATTCTACTAATTAAACGATACCAAATATTCCGCATATCAAATTCAAGCCATTCACAATTCATTACCACTATTCCAAGCACTAATAAGGAAACCAAAGAAACGCTACAAGTAATCGCACTTCAATAATATATCTCAAGCAAGATAATTAACTTACCTCGTTATCACCAATTTCTGTCCTCATGATAAGTCTCTGGCAGTGAACGATTAAACAACCATCGGAAAGTGTTAGTAGCCGATTTACATTCCCTTCAAATCCTGTCCGAGTATCAAGAAATACTAGAATCCGGCCTTAGACTTCGGTCACGTGACCATCTTTTTGACTTCCTGCGCAGATCGCTCTCCAGTTTCCCGGCGCATCGGATTTCACTGGCAGTCGTGCTTTTGCTAAATCAGTGAAAACCGTTACTAACTTCGATGAAGTGTTAGTCCCGCTGAACTTTGTCTTTCATTGTCAATCTTATCGTTGCTTCTGCAGAGTTACGATAATCTACGAGTTTCGCACGTGCGATTTTAGAGCAAGCTTATTTCGGTAGCTCGATCGTGAGTTTCCATGATGGCGGATTTCTCGTGTATACATCTTTACTTATTGTTAGTACAGTCGAGTCTCTTTTTATTCGTATAGTTTTAATGCGTTCTGCAGCGACGTGTATGTCACGTCAATCGCCATTGTCAAGTAATAAAAATATTTTTATTGGGAAATATAGTTCTTCTTTGAAAAAACCTGGTTGACCAAAACTATCAGGAGACATCCCTTAAACTAACTGCGAGATATTTTCCAAAAATTTGTACCCAAAACAAAGGACGCTAAGCGGTTTAATAGTTTCGTGTTATCCTATTTTTGTTGGCCACGGAAAAAATGGGTTATAGAGGGTTAACTCGTCATCCCCGGTTAACAGGTTTGATAGATACTTCGAAGATGCATATTTTCCAATATTATTTCTAGATCGTACATATTGGGTTTGCCCGGAAATTTATGCAGTTTTTTAAGGATAATTCAGAGCCAATATTTTCCTATGTCGATATACATTTATTCAATTATGTTGCACAACCGCTTTGTTGCACAACCTTTTCCATTTCTCACGCAACTTGAAGTTTCGATCGTATCAGGAACTTCTCAGGTTTTTTGTCGGAAAACTAGGAAAGAACTTTTTTCGGAAAGATTTTGAGGTACTAAAAGCGTTAAAGCAGCACGATACGGAAAGCGAAAGGAATTTACGATTCTAATTACTTTGACGGACGACCTTGTCCCTAATTGTCGGTGAGGCGACCATCATGGTGGTCATTTAATCGCGAAGTTCAATGGCATCACCTTGACCATGCAATAACGGAAGATAAATGAACGAAGCTATTTTAAATTGAATTTAAACCTCACATGATTCGATGATCTTAAAAACGCTTCCCTTGCACGCTTTTTGTAGGTTAGAACTAAACTGGAGATCTATATTGTTGTGTTTTCGGTAAATAGGTTATGTTTGTACGAGAATTCTTGAAAACGGGTCTCAAGTAAAGTAAATAATTAAAATGAGTGTGTAGATTTTAATTGTTAAGTCGTGATTCATTGTTGATGCATATATTCTGGGATTGTAAATAATTAGTTTATCTTCCGATACTATTTCGGTATAATTAATTCACTATATTGTGATACTATAAATAATTAACTTAACTCAATTTAATGCTGACATTTTTGTAAAAAAGCTAAAAGTTTTTAAGAGTGAATCACAGTTTAATATAGATTTAAATAATATAAGTTATAAGGAATAAAATAATTGCGTAATTGCCTCGTTGCCGTTGCAGAATGGAATTATTATAATAATGCGCGATTGACATTGATTAATACTATAATTTATCGATATAATAAATAATATTAACGATATTCCGTTTAAATTTAAGATCTGAAGTCTTAAACTACTTTTGTCAAATAGTACAATACGAAAAGACCGTGCGCGTGGAAACTGGAATATTAATTAGCGCCAAGTTGTTAATTAAAAACACAGTGAGAGTCGAGGTGCGAATTTGAAGAGTGAAATACGTGATTTACGTGTTCCACGTAATTTATAATTTTATGACTGTTGTCAATGTGATATATATTCAATTCAAAATATGTCCAATTTCTAAACCTACATCTTCCACAATAATTTAATTGTAATATATTCAATTTGAAATATATCGCCAAATACATCGAATCATTAAACCCAGATTTAAGTAATTTGCAACTTCCGCCTGAATTATAGTCGAATTCGGTTAGCATAGCATTTATTTATTTATTTATACATTAATACTTAACCCTATAGTAATAAAAGGATAATAAATATAGGTTATGTCTCAACTATATTCAACGAAGGTAATAGAACTAACTATACTGAGTGATAATGTTGAAAATAACGAGGTCGTTAAGGCAGCTTATCAGTGCTGACCGATAAGCCACTTCAATATTCCCCATTCTGATCAACGAACCGTAAATGGGTCAATAATCTGCGATAATTTTCATCAAACCTATGATAATCAATAACTATTTACATAATATTTGGTTGGCAAGAAAATTTGGGCGATTTGAATTAGTTTCTTTGCGGGGGACCAGGGGGGATTTTGATGACCATTGGATTACGAAGAATCCAAAAAATAGGGAAATATTATGAGGCAAAATGGACAATATTGATTAACCGTTTGATGTCGGAGGCGACTCTCAGTCGCCACTCGGTTTGTTGCGACAATTCGAACGACGATTCAGAGGCGGCATTAAGATTTACTTCAATTGTCGGTGATTTGAAATTCAATATCAAAAGATAAGTGGAGTAGATCTTAAACGTTTGCACTCGGAGGCGATTCTCAGTCGCCACTCGGTTTATTGCGGCGACTGGAGTGGCGATTCAGAGGCGACAGTAAGATTTGCTCCAATTGTCGGTGATTTGAAATTCAATATCAAAAGATAAGTGGAGTAAGTCTTAACTTTTAAGTCGGTGGCGACTCTCAGTCGCCACTCGATTTGTTGCGACAATTCGAACGACGATTCAGAGGCGGCATTAAGATATTCTCCAGTTATGTTTTATTACTGGACGTTAAATTATCGACGACTGGACTAGATTTTGATGGCGCCTCTCAATCGCCACTCGAATTGCCGCAATAAACTGAGTGGTGACTGAGAGTCACCCTTCAATTGCCAAGGGTTCAAGAAAATTGAAAATATATGGAAGTTTGAATAAAAATCGCTTTTTCCTTATATGTTAGAAACTGCACAATCTTTTTGGCCAATCCAATATTATATTAATAATTAATCGTTATTCATCAGGAATACATATATTTGCATTTATTTTAACGAATAATATATATATATATTTCTTATAACTCAAAATGGTAAATCTAACCCCGACCTAACTCAAACCCCTGCAACACATCTGACGTAACACGGGATAAAATTGTGCGACAATGAATCTCTTTTAACACATTTGTCAACATAATCACATAACACGACAATAACAGAATCATTAGCACAATAAAATAAATAACAATCATAGAAACAACAATAAGCATTAAACTAGAATAACTTTATCACGGCACAAGAAAGATTGCAATTCTGCAACATGAAGCAATGCACTTTCACCATCATGAAAATCACACCAATCAACCACCGCGATTTTCCGAAGTCACCACGAAAGAATCAAACATACAGCAACAATTACATTTAAGAACCTTGCGAAAAATGTCACTTTATTCCTCGAGTAACTTCGACTTCAACTTCTGCTTCAACGTCGACTTCACTTAAATTGATTTCGTATCAGCTGCTCCAATATCCTGCATCGTGCTATCAGAGTTTCCCTAACCTCGCAAACCCGCGTTATTAAATGATAGTCGCGCGAGCGGAGGTGAAAGGAACAGCGAAAGATTGAAATAAAAGTATGAATTAAAAATTGAAATCAAAATGGCGCGCGGGCACTTAAATCACGAGACACCATTGGACGAAGCACGTGCGGCATTAATGGGATTTGAATGCACTTCCCAACATTACTTCAAACACCTAGCACGAACACGTGCTCGCAACTGGCACCATAAGCCTCGTGCAGTTGCATTAAGTACCAACAAGCTTGCCAACCTTTAGAATTCTGTGTTTTATCTCAGACCAGATATAAATAGATCTAATGCACAGTGTTCTACTATGCCAGAGTTATCGGGTTTCAGAACCCGGTAAGCCTTTTCGTGTCACTGGTGACGTTACCAACTGAAGAAATAAAATCGTAATAATTGTAGAGAATTAGACTAATTAGAGTAATAGGTGCTTTATATGTGTACTTTAATTAGAAATTAGACACCTCGCTTAGCGAATAAGTTAGGAATATCGAGTCGGATATCGCTTGACTATCTTTCAGCGATGAAATATACTTTATAAACTTTATTTAGTGCACGACATTAATGATCAACATCCATTGATGTATTCATATAGCAATTTGTTATTGTATTTTTAATAAAGATTAATTGCAGTGTGATATTGTATTGTAATACACCAATTTCCAAGCAGTAATGAAATATACATTTTTATTGACTTTTATTCATATTAAATGAGTTTGATAAGAGTAACATTTTGGACGTGGTGATATTATGGTCAAAGTCAAAATCGAGTAAAACGCCCATTTTGATTTTCAGTAGATTTCCATCTTTCAGTCACTTTCAACAAATACAATATTATTATGTGAATGTGTATTCATATACGAAATATATTTAGTTGGACGTTTCCGAAAGTAACGTGCTTTTGAATCATTTTTGCTTTGCTTTACTTTCTTTTCCTTTCTTGGGAAGATATACGGACATTTTTTTCGTAGAGTCAAGGATGGTGTTATTTTTCAATTGCATGTAAACGACATGCACGAGAATGAAAGTTTTTGGCCCTCTGTCGCGGCACCGTGGTCCTTTTCTTGAGACTTTTGAGGAATCAAGATAAAATCGGGATAAAATCAAGATAAAACCGGGATAAAAATCGTAGTTTGTACCATGCCCATTTTGCCTGGTCCGCAGTCAGCCGTGGATCTCATTGTCAGATGTGAATCGTGAAATGGATGCGAACAGTGGGCATGGTTTAATTTTGCTATTTTAACTAATCACAATCTCCGACTAGGAGTGGTTTTGCGATCCGTGGACGACGTATTTCCACGTGTGTGCGTGTGCGGTAATTTCGGTGGAATTGCGTCGGTTTTTTTAAGTTTTGGTAAAGCGATCAATTTTCTTGCGAGGTTAGCCGCCCGAGGGCTTTGTCTGCCCCGCTTCAAAGTGAATCTCTTTACTTTAGCCGGCCGATTTAGTCTACTAAACCATAGTCTACTTTTGACTATGTGTTTTTTCGACTATGAATATACGTAGTCTTCGATCTCAAGTAGCTTCCTTTTAATCAAGTTATGTCTGCTTGATGTAGAGTCTATTTTCTTCCGGTTACTTCGTACAGTGAGCTCCTGTATGAAGTAAATGGAATCGCGATCGTGGAATGTACCCCTAAAAGGTACCTGTAGTATACTTTGAATTTGTTCATATGCTTAAAGCATATTTGCAATGCATCGCAGCCTTTTGCCAGTCGATTTCAGGAAAATTGTTGTCCTCTTTTTCCGTGGTATGAGTTTTGTATCGAGTTCGAGTATCGGAGGGGTCTCGGGACCTTCTCCCTGGAATAGGTTCTACACCCAGTGCTCATGAGTGAGAACCGTGGAGTGTGGTGTGTTGGTGCGATTGAGTTGCTTTTTGCCATTTTCAAGTATACCACAGAAGTAGGCAGGTAGCATATCTTCTCTAGTTTTGTGTGTATGGTGAAGATTTCATTTTAAGTAGATAGGGCCAGGGCTGAGGATTCACTTTCGGTTAGCACTCCGAGGCGTTTTCGAAAAAGGTGATATCCCTCATCTGGGAACTGTTAATACCTTAGTATATCTTGGCCGATATTCTAACGTATTAATGTATTTATAAGTTCATCGAAGTTCGTTTTAAATTCCGTTTTCTAATCGTCCGGGATAACGATTCTAGTGTTTGGAACGACTGACGAAACAATAAACTTATCATCTTGGTTCAGAATAGTTTTGCCTCAAAGCGAGGTGTTTACCGTTTTGCATTGGTGTAAAGAGGAAATTTTGTTCAGTTCTACGTATACTTCTTTATGCTGAATATAAATTAATGTTAGAATTTTGTTTAAATGATTAGGAGGTAGTTTTTTACCTCCCGCCCTTCGCATAAGGCGGGTCTCAAAGCAGCAACCTCCACGTGGTGAGACCTGGGCAATCGGAATTATTTGTTGTGTAATAATGACACGAAAATGATTTTAAGCCATCGTCTTATACTACCAAATTTATTTCGAATTATAGTAGTCAAAGCTCCTATTATTTCGTATTCCCTTATGGAAGAAGTACCAGCATTATAATTTAGATCTCAGTCTTACATTACACCATCAATAATTTCGAGCTAATCGGCTGCAGGTTATTTTACATTTATAAGTGGAATGAACATTTCATTTGTAAATGTAAAATAACCAATCCATATAACATCGGTATGTTGTTCATTCCTTAGTATGAACGAATCAAATTTAATATTATGAGCTCTGAGGTCTCGCAATTTTTCTTCAAAGTACGTTGTTAAGTGCTCGTAGTTCACAGATACTGTGCTCGTTTGGTACATTTTTAGTTGCCTCACCCTGTCGGTATTTTTTATTGGAAACACGAAAACCCGTTTAGTGGATGCTCTTCCTATTCTTATCCGTGGCATAAAACCATTCCAATTAAGAGTGCTACAAGTTCGCGCAGCCTCCACTATTTTTTCCCCGCCAAGGGTAGGAGACTTTATATACAGTACGTCGCAATTTTTAAAGTGCTTAGAATTCCCCGAGCATACGAAAGCAATATGGACGTTCTTTAAAAAACAAGGGAATCTGTTTCAAGAATCAAGGAAGATTATATTTCAAACATTCTATGCAATGCATGAGTGATACTACAGTAGAAATATTACAAACAATCTATATACTGTATACGCTAACTTTTGAATCCCTTGGTCGTGATGTCAGGAAAATCTACACGTGGCAGTAAGCCAATAGCGTGGTCGAAACAGGGAATGGTAGTGGGGACCTGCGCAGAACGCATGTAAACTCGTCCGAATCAGGTGAAAGGTTCCGTGGAACGGGTCATGGTACATTTGCACCTAAATCCGTTGTTTGGTTATAAAAGCGAAAAGTGAGATTTACATTAAAGTAAAAATAATTGATAATACCACTAGTACTCGTCAAATAAACCGGGAGTACTAAAGTTCTCTTAGAGTTAGATCTATTACAGTACGAAAGATATTCACAGAACTCTTCACTAATTAATATTTTCTATGTGAACCGCAAACTTATATCCCTTTGGTGCAGATTTGCCGACATAATTAAGATTGGACTTTAAAGAGACAAATACTTTTATAATCAGTTCAGTAAATAAATTCAATAATAATGTTCCGATCAAGAATACAGAAGGGTGTACTATATGCTTTCGTGCCATTTTTTAAAACAAAGGATGACGATGTACCGAACCGAAAACTTGAATCCGAAACGCAGATAGAACCGGGGCTTGATAGATTAATAAATACATTACGCTTAAGGTAAAAGTCCAATTGAATTTATTTGATTAATCGGAATCCTTCATTCTAATTATTTAGTACTAGCCTACTAGTTTACTGTTTATTTAGTATTAGTATCATTTAACACTAGAACTACCGACAATATATTCAGCAATGTATACATATATATATTTATATATATGTCCATAAAAATATTCGAATGCATAGCAAACATAAATTATTCGATTTAATTATATTTATTCTGCAACACAAGCTGTAAAAAAATCCCAGGAAATGGAACGTTATTAATTATTAACTGATTTAAAGTGCTACTTAATGCGTTATGACATTGTTAACAATTGTTACTTCAAGTAAGAAGCTACATACGCGAGTGAAAGAAAAGTATTAAGATTATCATTAATAACAAATTGGACCCAAGATAAATTTGGGATCCAAGCAGAATATGTAGATTATGAGATTGCAAAATGAATCGAAGGACTAACGTAATGTACAGTCATTTCTTAGTTGCGTGTACAACTAAAGTGGAGTATACTGTTGCTGTTAAAACCTTGTTTGACTTGAATACTGATATGTTAGTTTTAAAAACCACACGTCTCGCACAGCTTCTCTTCAAGTAAATGTCTTACTGTCGTTAGATATTGTTTCTTGAAAATGAGGCTAGGAAAGAATAACGCTATCTCGTAGCATACTGCTTTCTATCTTTCATTACGTTCCTTCAGGTTTTATATACAGGAAACCAATGAATTCTGCTAACGACTTACGTATCTTACAGCGAGGACTCAGAATTTTCTCCAGAAGTTAATTCCGTTTTAACATTGACGTTCTTTAGTACCATTGGGGGTGTAATATTTGGTGGTGTGGAGAAGTCGCAGGGTGTACATGAGAGGTTTAGGGTAGAAAATCAAGCGACTAAATTCATTAATAGCTTAGATGCTAATTCACAATTGCAAAAGAGGATAGCTAAGGAATTTGCACTAGGAGCTTTAAAATGGGGACCAAAAGTGGGACTATTTACTTTCTTATTTGGGTAAGAAATGAAATACAGGTGTTCCCCGTACAACACGGATTCGGACAAACACGATTCGAGAATTGCGGAAACTCAGATGCATTCTCGGTTCGTCAATGCGCGTAACAGTTTCGATTAATTATTGATTGTTTTCATACAGATATTTCTTTCAGTTGTGAAAAGAAAATAGTACACTTTTGTTAATTTTTCGAACTCTATTTCTGTGTACTAATTTTGGTCCTTTTTTTGTACTGTTTTTTTGATACTTTTACAACGCGGGTTCGTATAACTCGTCGTTCTTTCGTAACCTAACTGCCGTGTTATAGGGGGGATGCTTGTACGTGTTGCGCACATACAAAGCTCCTTCCGTATTGTTACAAATCCGTAAAATACTTTTACAGCGCTAGTACAACTGCTATGAATGTATACTTGGGAAGCAATAATGTATTGAGTTACGTCGGCGGTGGTGCGCTAACGGGATTAATATTTAAAATTAATTTGGGAGTTAAAGGAATAGTTTCTGGTGTGGCACTCGGTTCCATATTGGGTGGATTTTGTGGAATTATGTCGGTGGTTATTACATATATCACTGGAGTATCGATACACGATGTGTATGCAACACAAAGCTCCTGGATGGTATCACGACAAGAGTATGTACACCATTTGCACTTTGTACCCAGATCTTATTCAATAATATATAATACACCATAATACCGGTCATAAGTTTGGGATCACTTACCATCGTGAAGCAAATTATGAAATATTTTGTCTATAAAATGGAATGGGATACTTTTCCTTGGGTATATCTGTAGGTTGACGTACGTTGATATTATAAGATAGAACAGTCGTATCAATTTCGTATATTTGATTCTATATTAATTATACATTTCGCTTCATACACGATTCGTCGAAGTATCCCCCTTTCTTCATTATTACTATTTTACATATTTTTGACATACCCCAACAAGTTTGTGTAATGTTTCTTGCTGCATAGTTCGACAACCTTCTTGTAGTAAAGTAATTTGTTGCGGGGAAACTAAAAACCGACCGATAGCAATAAACGAACCCGACCGATTTTAAAGGTAACAAAATCTTATTACACCCAGGTGCCAATACAATATGTGTCTGCATGGCAAGAAAATAGTTTAATATTAATGGTAAAATTATCAAATGGACAAAGGTGTTATATTCTATTTACTTGTAATGTTCATTCTAACGTTCGCTTTAAACGTTAGAATGAAGACGAAGTAAGTGATCCCAAACTTTTGACC
This sequence comes from Nysson spinosus, assembly GCA_910591585.2. Classification (NCBI taxonomy): domain Eukaryota; kingdom Metazoa; phylum Arthropoda; class Insecta; order Hymenoptera; family Crabronidae; genus Nysson; species Nysson spinosus. The sequence continues at coordinate 2,066,606 of OU342844.1, read as the reverse complement.
GGTAATGTAACATTTAGTTTACATAGATTTGGTAATCATTTATAACGTTCATTAATTCTTATACTATTCGGTTCTAATGCACGAGGTTTCTTCCATCAACTTTTAACGAGTGATACAATTTAACACGTTGAACGCAATGGCGGTCGCCGATGCCAATATTACTAAAACCCGAATCAAATATATCGCTAATATTCGTAAAATTTTGAATGTTATTAGTAACCAATGTTTCGTAGAGCGCTTAAACAGTTTTATCTTTAGAGTTATGCGAACATTACGGACGCGTATCGCGAGATATCGTACAACACGTATTTCGGCGCGGCACTCAACGTATTAATGGTTTCAAAAACTAATACTTTGTTAGCGAAACTATTTGCCTCGGATTTATTAAGCGAAATCTCTTTGCATGAATTGCTTCTTCTATTATGCTATTATTATAATCTTTCTCTTCATAAACATTTCAATCCCGCAGGGAAATCCGTAAACACGCAAATTCTCAGGTAGACAAAGAAGCGGAGATCGTAATGAAACTGTATAACATGAATCGAGAATCGAGAAAGGAAAATGCTGCGGAAACGGAAGCAGCAACAACTGCTAAATAGGAAAAGATGAATCATTTACAATAGTATAAAAGTATATGATTTTGTACATATAGAAGTGTATATTGTAATTCGAGTTGGTGAACATAGTTCATGATATTCATATGAAACATTTGTATTCGAATGTAATTAAATGCCAATTACCTATTTGGTATTTAAAATGCACTCGGAACTTTACCTGTATTGAATGCATTTTTCCCCGATCCTTTTAGAAAAATGTAGACATTTATTAATTTACCGCAGAAACGGAAGATTTATGTTCTAATATAATCTACATATCGCGATATTATAGCTTTAACCTCTAAATTTACTGTTACAGCTTATAGATATAATTCTTTTCTACTTCAGATTTGATAAAATTAACTAAAAATCGTTTGGCGATTTAAATACACAGCTCAAGTAGGTTCTATATTCGTAAAGACAAGAATATAAGGAATTCTTGATGTAACTAACGCACCTTCGTCGCGTTTTCATGAAAGGAGTGAATAATTAGCCAAGTAAAACAGGATTGGCACTAATTGTTTTAATTGCCGTAAACCTTGTGTCCATTGAATTACAGTAAACTCCCGTATAACGCGCTGAAGAAAATTGCGACGACTCTTTTATGTAACGCGCTGAAGATATTGCGACGACCTTTTTTATGTAACGCGGTTCTCGTACAACGCGCTGAAGATATTGCGACGACCTTTTTTATGTAACGCGGTTCTCGTACAACGCGCTGAAGATATTGCGATGACTCTTTTATATAACGCGTATATATTCATGGACATGTGAGAACGTATATATACGTCTTTCGCAGACGAAGGGTTAACCGTGTTATACGGGAGTCTACTGTACTGTTCTTTTTCTATACAGCACCATTGGTTGTTTTGAATACATTCCATTCGAGTTATTATATATTTATTTGCACATACAATATCACTGTGCAGTATAATCAGCCTTCCATATAAGGACATTTTATTTACAGTTTCATATCGTCACACATCATTGAAAATTAATACTCTGCGCGATATCTGTCTCTATAGGTGTACATACAGGGTGTCAGACGTTTGTCAGTACAAACGTCGTGAGCGTATTCTACGCAGGAAAATAAGAAGAAAATGTTCAATGAAAATCGACCGACAAGGCTTTATTACAAAATTATAACATACATTGTAAGACTGTCTAAATGTGCTGTTCAAAATGTTGCCCGCCTACGCGAATACAAGTTTGACACCGCTGTAGTATGCTGTTTATGACATGGCGAGTTTCTTGTCGATTTCTATTCATTTCTGCAACTGTGTGTTGCTGTAAATGAACATCTTGAAACACTGTGCGATGTGGTACTCTTCTGTCGGGAAATCTACGCTGGTACTCTCTCACAGATGCCCGAGCATTTCCATTACATAAACCATACGTGAAATACGCGGAGAAGGTAAACGTAAACTAATATCGATAAGAATACGTTGAATCACTCCAAGATAGTAAACAACATACGCAGAACCGCTAAACATCATCTTTGAACAGCACATTTCGACAGTCTTACAACGTATGTTATAATTTTGTAATAAAGCCTCGTCGGTCGATTTTCATGGAACATTTTTCTCTTATTTTTCTGCGTACGAATACGCTCAGGACGTTTGTCACTTTACCTGTTGAGCTGCTCACATGCCAGACATAAAAGTAAAGAAATAAGAAATAAATAAAAACAACATCAGCTTGGCTCTGTTACAGAATAGGCCTGATATTATAAAGAAACCGATGAAACTTTTAATAAGCATCCTTCTCTTCGAGATATAACAAGCACGCATGATAAATTCATTTCTTTATCGGAAATGTGGAAATACTATATGAAAAGGAGGTAAAGTCTGGAAACAAAGTATATGTGTACGAGTGTCCAACAAAACACAGAATCGTATATGTTCGCCACTTTTATACCCTGCGACTTTGCCTCGTATTTATTATAACATAATCAATTTCGAAAGTAAGTTCTCTCATTAAATCTCTTGGCCGGAAGTTTCTAAATCTTGAACCTTGGTTAAACGCTTTGCACCTCTGCCTGGCGGACCCTTCGGTTTTGCGAATTTTGGCCGATGCAAATTGATTTTTGGATGTAACTCCTCTTGCAAATATTCTTCAGTTAGTTCCTTTCCATCATCTATTTCAAGCTATATAATCAACACAATTTTAAAGGATAATTATTTGCTGAAACCCAATATTACTAAAACTCGAATCAGATAAATTGCTAATATTCGTGACATTTTCAATTCTTTTAACGTGACGATTACGATTTTAAGCAAATGTATCGTAGACCGGTTAACACGCTGACTGCAATTGTACTTCTGCGTTGCAAATGAAGTTGTTTGAGAAATGGAGTTAAGTCAATTCCAAAATAAACGGCTCATTTAGCTTTGTTATAAACAATAAATATGCAGTTTGTGGAAAGTTTGATTGCTTATGAGTAGCTGACAATGAGTGGTCATTATAGTAGACAAAAACAGTAAGTTTGAACCTTTTAAACGAGGAGTTGTTTCAAGAAACGACATTTGGAAACAAAATAAATCCGTGCGACATATTTATAATTTATGCGTATAAAAATGTGAAAATTACGAGGAAGATAATTGCAATTTAATTCGTAATGTTCGAGATAAGCGTGGATTCGAATGACGAGTTAACTCGTCATCCCCATATTATTAAAAGATTAAGCAGTTTGATTCTTACAATTAGACGTTATATACACGTTACGGACGCGTATCGCGAGGTATCATATAACACGGATTTCGGGCCGGCACTTAACGTGTTTATATTGAAACCGTGTATCTCGGTGTACCGTGTTATATCGAAACCGAGTTCTCGGAGTACCGTGTTATATCGAAACCATGTTCACGGAGAACACTGTTTTCGGAGTATCGTGTTATAGGAGGGTTGACTGTATTCAGATATTCACCATGCGTGGGAAATATCGAACACATTTAACCCTTTGCACTCGAGATTATGTATTATTACTTAGATTTACCACGGTAACTCGAGTGGCGACTGAGAGTCGCCATCAAGATTTATTCCAATCATCAGTGATTTAGTAAATCTTAATGTCGTTTCTCAGTCGCACCTCGAAACAGATCAATAAACTAACTGGCGACTGAGAGTCGCCATGAAGATTTACTCCAATCGTCAGTAATTTAAAGCCCCATAATAAAACCTAACTGGAGTAAAGCTTAATGTCGCTTCTCAGTCGCAGCTCGAAATGCATGAATAAACTGACTGGCGACTGAGAGTCGCCGTCATGATTTACTCCAATCGTCAGTGATTTAAGACACAACAACAAAAACTGACTGGAATAAATCTTAATGTCGCTTCTCAGTCGCACCTCGAAATGCATCAATAAACTGACTGGCGACTGAGAGTCGCCATAAAGATTTACTCGAATCGTCAGTGATTTAAGACCCAACAACAAAAACTGACTGGAATGAATCTTAATGTCGTTTCTCAGTCGCACCTCGAAATGCATCAATAAACTGACTGGCGACTGAGAGTCGCCATAAAGATTTACTCGAATCGTCAGTGATTTAAGACCCAACAACAAAAACTGACTGGAATAAATCTTAATGTCGTTTCTCAGTCGCACCTCGAAATGCATCAATAAACTGACTGGCGACTGAGAGTCGCCACTAAGATTTACTCGAATCGTCAGTGATTTAAGACCCAACAACAAAAACTGACTGGAATAAATCTTAATGTTGCTTCTCAGTCGCACCTCGAAATGCCTCAATAAACTGACTGGCGACTGAGAGTCGCCATGAAGATTTACTCGAATCGTCAGTGATTTAAGACCCAACAACAAAAACTGACTGGAATAAATCTTAATGTCGCTTCTCCGTCGTACCTCGAAATGGATCGATAAACTGACTGGCGACTGAGAGTCGCCGCCCGAGCGCAAAGGTTTAATCGCAGACGCAAAAGTGAAAGTGGAGCCAGACAATAATGAGGAGAAATCAGCAATGAAAAGATTGAAGATTTGCTAGGCCTATTCTGTAAGCCAAATGAAATGATACTTTAAAGTCTTAACAGTAATTACATACCCGTCCAAGGATCGAATCACCGTGCAGCCCTTAGCAACCTATTAATTATGTTCTTGATGACAAGAGAAACGTGAAGCGGAGAGTAAAAAAAAAAAAATGAAGAGAAAAAATAACAATCCAAAAATGACTTAAAGGCTACCCTTTTGATCCATATGAAAGACACTTGATTGAGATTGAAGTAACAAGTCAGCAATATGGAATTGCATAATCCTTTATTATTTGTAGCGTGTTTAATATTGGCAAGATATACAATTTTATTCGATCGTAATGGAGCTACAGTAATATATTTAACAGCTTGGGAATAAAATTACACTAGACACTTACAGAATAGGCCTGGTACGATGTATGTAATATGTATATGTTGTAAACTAATGTACAACCAGGCTTTATAATAGTGTGCGTCAGTAATTTTGAAATGCGGAACACATTATTCACATGGGATACAGTTTTGAGCGTCGAAATTTGTTGTCCACCTGGCGTGAACCCTTTCGTTTTACATGCTGCAGACGTGTGTGCCAAATTCTATGCTCGTGTCTCGTTCGTCGTAAAACAAGTAGAAGACTGACTTCGTCGGAAGAACGTAAACGGAATTCCTTATTTCCTTTCGTATTGTAAGAATGTCGATGATCAAAAATTAAGAACTAATAAGTTAAGATTACATTAAGATTCGAGGAATAAAAGTACAGTTACATCATACTAGCAATCTCACATTCGAGCAGAATTTCATTGCTGCGCGGAAGCATACATTAGATCTACTGAGAATATCATAATAATGGAGAAGTACTATTCACTTCCCCGTTAATTATCACGGTAATTACATCACATTACAGATTCGAATGTTGCAACAGACTTTAAACGATGCACTTCCTTGTCAGGAGAAAAGAAACAAAAAAGAAGAATCTTAAGAATTTGGCGCACTCAGTGTTTACCACTCTCTTCGTTAGTTTCTCCAAAAATTAGGCCGAACACCATCATCGATAAATCGTTGGATTGTGTCTTGGACGAAAGTTTTTAAAAAGTTTATAAAAAGCTACAAGAGATTTAAGAAAATATGGATCAGAAAAAATAGAATGCCTCTCGAATATCTTGTTGCTGGCTATCAGATTTGTAGTCCCAGCTGCCATACTTAGCTTATACGAAGGAAATCTCCGAGGTAATTGTCGAAACGCCGCATTTTCAATTGCAATATATTAACAACCTATCATAATAATTTGTGCAATAATTTGTTAATCTGCCATGCACCAAACTTCGCAATACTTTACGTACCATTATATTCTACTTAATCAGATCTTATTATACTGGATCTCAGATTACATTGCCAAAAGCTCGCGCAGTCCCCACTACTTTTCCTTCCCACCCCTGCTTTAGTCCCGCCTTCTGAGACGTCACAGTGGGACTAAGGACCAATAGCTTGCTCGGAACAGTGAATGGTAGTTGGAGGCCTGCGCGCAACAAGCGAAACTCGTCCGAGCTCGCACAGTCCCCACTCCCTTTCCTTCCTACCACTACTTTAGTCCCGCCTTCTGTGACGTCCCAGTGGGGCTGAGACCAATAGCATGTTCGAAACAGGGAGTAGTGGGCGGCATGCGCACAACGAACGAAACTCGCCCGAGACTTTGGCAATACAATCTGGGAACGAGTATGATTTGACACATCGTTGCGCGTAATTCTTTCGGAACACAAACTTATATACTTTCATAATATCTTTTTAAGGTCCCTTGGTTTTAAATAAATAACTATGAATCATTAACCATTAAAATACAGTGCACTATAAACTTTCTCATGTTTCAATTGATATTGCGTAGCCCATCATCTTAACATAATCCATTTCTTTTTAATAGTTACTTTCCTTGATTGTAATTTTGTATATCTGAATAATGAATCATTTAGATGTAAACCGTGGATTCGTAGAATCATATTTTCCTAAAAAAACGATGGTGTTCAGTAGATTCATATCTGGCATAACAGACCAAGAAATATGTTAAAAGTGTTTAGAATCTTGTGCAATTTAATATGGCAGCTGGGACTTGCCAAGATCAGTCTTACTTCGTACACATATTTGTGGTATCTAATCCTTTTTTTGTATCATTTACAATAGTTAGAACATGATATATATATATGTACGTATATATATATATTTTAATATGTATATAAAGTAACTAGTATCATCACTAGCTTGTATTCTAAAATGATAAATTATGTGCAATGAAAATATATCCACTTGGCGTGGCATCTGCACATATCTATATCACTTGTGTTACTATTAATTATTAATCCTCGTATTTTATATTACGCAGAGAAGTTAGGTGGAGTGGCGTCAGCTAACTGGAGCACATGGAATTTTACCTAACTCTCTAATAATCACATACGGTATGCAGTTTTCATTTACCACAGATATCTCTCTGAAACATTCTACGCTATGTCACTAAGTGCTAGACGTGTGTATCAATTGAACTTGAAAGTCAAGCCTTCGAGCTTCACTCAAACCCATCGCTACTACGGCCGACTAAATGCAGTGGTTATCACGTACTTCGAACGTTCCCGAGTTCAAACGCTTGAAAAAGCAAGACATTTCGATTCGAAGTTCGAACGTCGTTTCTAACCTCGAACTATAGTCCAGGAGCAATATTTTCGTCTTTGTGATTTTTATATTAAAAAATTATTCTTCACTTCTATGTTGATGTTGTAATCATTCAAATTAATCAAATGAACGTGAAATTATTTTACTTAATTCTTTCTAAGTAATTGACTTTCAGAAAACCTGGAATCTAAAATCTTGATTCGGACTTCGAACGATTTTTAGTTCGAACGGGTTTCTGGAACGAATTAAATACGAACTACGAGGTACTACTGTATAGTCGCCCGCCACAGTCGTTCGTGTTTACTCTGATCGTGCAGTTTCGATGTATCAATATTGATTAACGATAAGTTTATTAAAAAACTATAAATATCTTGCTTCAAAGGAAGAGTAGTTTTATCCAACAGTCGTTTTTAAAGCAACCTTTTTAGGCGTAAGAAGTAAACACAAACGCTGACGATTTGCCGCAGTTGGCGCGGCGTATCGTTCAGCGCAGGAACCGTCGTAGCGAAAGGTTTAAGTCAATTACTAATACGAACAATAAATTCAGGAAGAGAAAAAGCTTACAAGGATAAGTATCACTTTTTGCAAGACTAGGAACTAATGCAAACAGTCGGTCCACTGGAGTTCTTCCAGGGAGAGATGTTTAAAAGTACAGTCGAGTCTCTTTTTAACCCTAGAACTACCAAAGGCTACAAAATGACTCAATTATTCGAATATACGACGGCGCATTGTTTGAGACTCGATATCCTTTTATTTTATATACATAACGGAAATAATTGAATCCATTAATTAACTTAAATCCATCAGCCATGATTTATATACAAATTAATGTGTAAGCATAACTGAGTATATGTTCGGTAGTTCTAGTGTTACTGCGATTTTGAGGTTATCCGGTGAAGCAAAAAAGCAAGAAAAAAATAAAGATTCCAAGAAATCCAAGCATTTTTAACAGCGTAACGCTCTTATCCAGTTATTGCCCTGCTTTTTATGTGTTTCTGGTGGGAATTAAAAGTGAAGAGAATAATTGCCACACACAAATAAAGCTTTTCTCGTTCGAATTTCAAATCTTTTTATGCACAAACTAAACAAAACAGCTGAATGCGTGTAAGTTACTCTCTTTTGTGCTGCTGGTATTGAAAACAATTATCCCCAATTTTACCAAGAAAGCTGCACCCTCTTTTGTGCGGTTTGTTTTTATGCGGAATTCTGTGGAACGTATCCACCGCATAAAAAGAGACTCGACTGTGTAAGAAATAAGTAAACTATAAAGTGAATATATTAAAAGGAACTATAAGACGAGATTATTTCATTAATTGCTAAGGCATTGGATATGTTTCCGTGAATGGAACGAAACTCCTTTTTTAACCTCGTTGACTGCCGTGGGGGGTCACCGGTGACCGACGACGCGAATATCACTAAAACTCGAATCAAATAGATCGCGAATATTTGTAAAATGTTCAGTATTTTTGAGGTTACCTTAACGATGTATAGTAACGGACGTATCGTAGAGCACTTAAATGGCTTTGTTTTTTAGATGTTATATATATGTTTAGAAATGCGTTTCGCGAGGTATCGTGTAACACGGATTTCGGTTCGGCGGTCAACGTGTTAAAGATATGTATATTTAATCGAGCACATCATTTTTAAATAAAAGGATGCAGCGGAAGGCTTCACTTTCAGTATCAAAGAACAAAGACTTGATCGCACTTTTTACAGCATTCTCGGTATGCATGAACATACGTATATACAGTCGAGCCCCCTTTTACTGCGGTTTTGAGGTTATGCGATGGCGATTGCTTGCAAAGAAGCAAGAAAAGAAATAAGTCATCCAAGAAATCTAGGCAGTTTTAACAGCGTAACGCGCCTATGCATTTATCTTCGTTCTTTTTATGTTTTTTCTGTTGGCAATTAAGAGAGAAGGGAATCATTCCCAGACACAAATAAAGTTTTTCTCGTTCGAATTTCAAATCTCTTTATGCGTGAACGATAGAAAACTACTGAATGTGCGTAAGTTATCTCTTTTGTGCTACTGGTATTTCAAAGAATTCTCCCTAATTTTATCAAGAAAAATATATCCTTCTTTTGTGCGGTTATTCTGTGGAACGTATCTACCGTATAAAAAGAGACTCGACAGTATATACGTATGTATCCATACAGTGTTGTATGAGTCAACGAGAAGTGCGTTATATAGAAATATATGTTATCATTGGATTCCCTTTGCTATTATCGTAATGCCATTTTCCTTAATAAAATCTTAACGCGGGAGAAATGTCCGTTTCTCCGTTTCTTTAAAATTTAGAAAAATACACCGTTTTGATCTACTCTGGCTTTACTACGCATAATGACATCTCCATCAATTTGACCACCTAACATTAATACATTCGCGACCGGGAACGTAGTCCTACGTCGTTTGAAATTCTTTAGCTGAATGTCGGTAACGTAGATCTACCGACGAGTCACTTTTAGTTGGATCACAACTCGGACGAGTTTTCGTTCGTTGTGCGCAGGTTCCCGCTACCATTCCGTTTTCCGAACACGCTATTGGCTTAGTCACACTGTGACGTCACAGAATTGGGACATAAAGCAGCGGAGGGGGAAGGATAGGTAGAGGGGGAGTGCGCGAGATGTGATACAACTAAAAGTGACTCCTCAGTATGTTATTTGAAAATTGACGCTCCTGCTAACTGTAGTGGCTTATCTATCACACCAGATGACGGAATACAATTATCATTTGTCTTATAAATATATGAAGATTCAATAAATAAGCGAAGAATAATATTGCAATTATCCAAAGTATAATAATATCGCTGAAGATAGCCACGAATCTAATCCATAGAAGAACTCTGTGGTGTTCAGTTATAGATTTTTGAAAATTGTAGCCGGTATTCAGCTAAGGGATCTCGCCGGTAACGAATGCCTTAAATATTCCATAAATATCGCTAACCAATAAAATCTTCTTTCCTCACACAATGTATCCTCAAAGATTTATCTAATCGCGCTGAGTTTTCCTAACCTCGAAGAACGAGCAATAATAACTATACATTTACACTAAACTTGAAACATCTGGAAAAACCCATCAATGTCGTCCCATCATTTAAATAACACCATTAATGTCAAATATTCATATTATCACAAATTCAGAATTTTACTTTTGTTTTCTCGTTTCTTTTTCTCTTGGTTTTCTTTTTTTGGTGGAAGATAATCGTTAATATCGAATATCATCACATATATCGTAGCTTGCGGAGAGCATTTACGACGAATGGCAGACAGAAAAGAGTTTCGAACCCAGTTAACTCAAAATGCACGATCGCTTCTGCTTTGATTTTTTCTCGGATATGCTTTGATTTGGGGCACAGGGTGTTGACGGAGTTGCGGGAGTTATTGCGGCTGATTCTTTTATGGTTGGAGGATCTTCCAACATGTCTGCTAACTCCTCTCCACTATTTACCTCCAACTGGAGTTTGTTGAATTTATATAAAAAAATACTTTAATCTTCGCATTGTCGTGTGTGGAAAATGAAAAGTGATAGTGGAAAACATTGTTGTCGAGCAAAGAGAAGAGTGGACATTGAATTGTCATCTAACAAGGGAAGAGAATCCAAATCCGTTATGATCGAGTGTTAACCCTTTGCACTCGGAAGGCTACTCTGAGTTACCACTGAATTTCTTGCGGTAATTCGAGCGGCGACCGAGAGGAGGCGTTAACCCTTTGCACTCGGTGACGATTCTCAGTCGCCGCTCAGTTTATTGCGGCAACTCGAGTGGCGACTGAGAGACGACGTTAAGATTTTCTCCTGGTATAGTTTTTTTATTGGATGTTAAGAGACCAACGATTGAAGTAAATTTTTATGTCGTCTCTCAGTCGCCACTCGAATTGCCGCTTTAAACTGAATGGCGACTGAGAATCGCCTCTAGAGTTCCGTAAAAAACTGAATGGCCATCGAGAATCGCCTCTAGAATTCCGTAACAAACTGAGTGGCGATCGAGAATCGCCTCTAGAGTTCCGTAAAAAATTGAATGGCCATCGAGAATCGCCTCTAGAATTCCGTAACAAACTGAGTGGCGACTCAGAGTCGCCTTTCGAGTTTAAAGGGTTAAATTCTAACGCACTAAAACCCCCTAATCACTGGATTTATTTAAGTTGGGTGAAATATCTAATTGTAGCATTAACGTAAAAGTAACAACTCGTGAAACATGGATGATTAATTAAATAATGTGCCCGAATGTCACAAAAATTATCAAAGATTCTATGTATGGAGACTTAACTTAAAAAAGGGACATTTAACGTAAATAATTAGTCCCTGTTGTGTATAAACCACTACAAGTAATCTTCAATACACAGGTTTTGCACTCGAAATTAACCGTTCTGCAGATCATATTCACTGTTTTGCACTCGAAATTAATCATTTTGCAAATCAAATTGACCCTTTTGCAAATCAAGCTTTTTTACAAATTTCTTTTCTCAAGCTATCGTAATAAAAGTCGAATCCAACGTAAAGTTATGGCTTCGAAATCAAAATTTTATTGCCTGTACGTAATAATACTTAAACGAAAAGTAACATAAAACGGCGTGAAATTAACACGAGATATTTACTTAACAGCGTTGAATTTGATTTGCAAAAAGGTGAATGTGCTCCACAAAATGATTAATTCGGAGTGCAAAAAGGGTGAATGTGACGTGCAAAAGTGTTAATTTCGAGTGCAAATCTGCAATGAATTTAATAATGATTAGAATAAATACGAATCACCCTACCTTTTTTGTTATTTGAACTCCGAGTGATTGAATAAGATCAAGCAGCGGTGCTTTACACGAGGAGTATAACATTCTCTCCTTAATACTGCAACTATAGCCTGGCATGCTATATATGAAAACTGTAAAAAATCACAAAACTGATCAGGTCATTTCATTCGACATAGCATAGTTTCTGTTGTATTGGTTAATAACCAATTTTACTTGTTCTTTTTATGCTTCATTTGATTGTAAAATTATTGTAATAAGTGGGAATATATTTGTCCTTAACCCATTGCGGTTCGCGCAATTGCCGCCATTTTGTTCTAGCCTGTCCGCGCTCACTCGATTAGTATCGTTTAGTTTGTCGTTGTTTCAATATTTTAGCAGCTTACTAACGCAACAACATACTTATGGAGGGACATATTTGTACTTATATCAAGTACAATTTTAACACGTTGAGTGCCGTGGGGGTCACCGGTGGACCCCGATGCCGATATTACTCAAACTCGAATCAAATATATCGCTAATATTCGTCAAACTTTCAATATGTTTAACGTTACGATAACGATGTAAAGTAACCAACGTATCATAGAGCACGTAAACAGTTTCATTTTGAGACGTTATGTAGACGTTACGGACGTGTATTGCGAGGTATCGAATAACACTCATTTCGGCGCGGCACTCTAAATGAGTAAATCAGTACCTTTACTTCCTGTTCGTCCCTTTTAATGTGAAGGATCGCACTTCAAACGAACGTATAAAAAATGATATTTATTAAACGTATGGGTTTTTATCAGCTTTGAAAAACTTGAGATGAAAGTTCCTTGCCACATCCGTTGACATTTTTCGACGTAAAACAGGAAAAGCGCGATCGCGCCGTCTGGCACACATACGGTCAAAAACATTATCGATTATTGTTTGCATTATTGTAACTCGACTTGGGACACGCTGGAGCGAAATGTGATGTCGAGCCACGCTCGACATTGGACCGCAAAGGGTTAAAATATACCACAGATAAAGTTTTACAATCAAATCTAATAAACGGATGGAAAGTTTAACGCTTTACATTCGAGAGGCGATTTTCAGTAATCACTCGGTTTATTGCGGCAATTCGAGTGGCGACTGGAAGACGACGTTAAAACTTACTCCAGTTGTCGGTGATTCAATATCCAATAAGAAACTATAACTGGAGGAAAATCTTAATGTCGCCTCTCAGTCGCTACTCGAGTTGCCGCAATAATCGAATCGCTGGGTGGCGACTGACAGTCGCCTCTGAGTGCGAAGGGGTACAAAGGGTGATAAATGTACTATTGTAGGGTAAAATGTTTATAACAAAAGTAAATGTGAAAATCGACTTGAAGTATAACGATAATAAAAGAACGAATAATAAAAGCAAACTGAACACAGAATTATGATGAATAGCGCTAAATCGGGATTAGAAAGTATAAATTGTTATTTACCTATACATTCCATGTAATCTCCTTCGTGAGTGTGCTTAAAATTGTAAAGGTGATACCTGGCAGCATCAGATGGAACTTTCGTCGGCAACTTGTCCAATGAAACCTCGCAAGCCATAACTAAATGTATTTTTTCCTCTTCCAGATCAATCTTTAATTGAACATATTCATGTACACCTTTCCCTAAATCCGTAATAGCTTGCTTCGCTTCATGCGTTACTGGAAACGCAACGCCACTAAGTGTCTGATGTCGTGTTTCCACACTGTAATCCGTATTGACTGTAGTCTTCTTGAGTTCTGCTAGTTCTTCCTCCGCAGTGGTTAAAGGTGCAGGTGCTGCGTCGTTCCTTTTATGTTTATGATAACCTTCTAAAGTAATATCTTCCGGCACTGTTCCATGTAATTCTTCTTTTATCGACGCTGTACCGAACTCTTGCTTTAAAGTAGCCTTGGTAGAAGCGTAGAGCATTTTCTGTCTGACCGGCGCAATGTCGGGTGACCAAGAAATAAATAACCAGTCGTAACCAGAGTCCGGTGATTTAGTATCGAATCGGTAGAGAATATAAGCAGGATGATCCTCAACAATTAGTGGTTTGATCATTTTTTTGTAGTCATCCTGCCATTTGTTTGAGGGCTTAGCGAAGGAGGCGGGTGTTAGTTCCTCTAAAACAACAATGTAAATAGATTAGAGGAATAACATCTTTATTATATCCATTATGCTTGAAAAATACTGTTATACTTGATATGATGTCACACATATCATTATATCAATCATCCACATTTTTGGGGGAAAAACATAAAAAAGCTGTGCAAGTTCTCTAACATAGAAAGTAGTGCTATAAAAACCAATAGTTAACTTTAAACATAATCAATAACTTGAATTCTAAACATATGTTTTACATTCATCATCAACAATCGCGTAACTATTAATCCGTATTTTTTAAGCGCACGATCTGAGAGATGCGAAACGAGAATTTTTACGTTGAAATTTCCGGATTCCAGATATCTTTTTGGACATTCCATTAAAAGAAAGCAATAAAAATGTTTGTAACGTCTATAAAATAATAGACACAAATCAAATGTTCGCGTAAATTCAATCGGAAGCTCAAAATATTCATTCGCAGGTAAATATTTGAAAAAAGAAAGAAAAAGGAGCGAGGAATGTCATTGGTTCATATCAGATCTGAATCATCCAACTCACCATTTTCTATGGAAACCTTCAGAACCCGTATTTTTCCATCCCGGCATTTCGCAAATAATTTCTTGAGCGCGTCATTGGCTGAAAGAAAGGTTTCATTATCGCCTGATCAACTCGATTAACAAATTTCTCACGTCTCTCGATAAAGATTGCTGATAGGTTAAACGAAACCAAACTAAGTTTCACCAAAAAAAATCCCTTTTCCTGTCAATAATCATCATTGAATTCCTCGATGATTGATTACCTTTTATTCCTGTCTGATGTGACATTATTGAGATTTCTTCGAAGTGCCGCTCAACTCTCAGTCTCAGGTGGCAGAAAAAAAATGATCTCGGCACTTATCAGAGTTAAAACACAGCACAAACACAGAAGCGTATCCGACGGTGGATCAAGCGAGGACCAATTACGTGGAGGATTCTCAAGTGGCTCTCAATGGCATCGGAACCAACCAGACTTTAATGAATATTGATTAACGATCCGCCAACATTCACACTTCCTAATCTAACTTTCTACGGATTTTCGATTTCTCACTCTTTTTTCATCGTTCATTCGAGTATCGTTTCATGGCGAAAGTCTCGAGCCTCGAGAAATTGTTACTAAGCGAGTTCGAATTTTTAAAAATGTAGTTACATGTACTTTCACGCGAGTAGAGTTGCAGCTCAAATATTAGGTGTCCTGCAACTCGTTGTTCGATTTACTAAGCTTTGCAAAGTCGGGATTGGTTTATTAGACGTATTATCGATGTTGAGAATCGGGGGAAAATGTCGCGCAGTGATTTAGTTTGAACTTTTTGTTTTCAGCTTAGTACGCACCTGGTTATGTTTTCGTGTGTCCTTTTTAAGTTCGCGTGCAGTGTGCGCATAGATACTTAATATACGTATGTTACTATAAATAACTTCGAATCTGGTAATATTCAGATTCCGAAGCTCTTTGTTTATCGATATTTTATCATTAGATGATTGATTACAAGAAATTAATATACTTTCGCATGAAAGAGTGAAACGAAACAAAAGATACGAATAGATGAATCTGTGACTTCAATTTACATGGCGATGTAAAGAATTAATAGGATTAGAATTTCGTTGGAATACGATTTGTCGGTTTTCCTGGAGTTATTATTGGGTTGAGTCTTAAATAAGTTCCGTTCGTCCAGCTTTTTTCATTCAAAATGGCGACAGTTTTGCGTAAAGGGAATCGACAAGTTGCCTCTAAAATGGTAAGAAGTTATTAATAATGACGGCGAATATATATTAGAATAATTAAAGTCCATTGTAGTTTACTTTATTGACGAGTAAACTTTCTTTGTGAAAGAGGAACTTATTTATGTGTCGATCCAATAAAATCCACGGCGGATTGGAATCCATCCAAATTAATGGCGGAGGTCGGAACTCGTCGAATTGATAGCGCACGGTTATCCGAATCTAATAATATAAAATATCTAATAATATCGGATATCCGGTAACATAGGAAAAATCGATACCACGTTTCACCTTGAAAAAATCAATGAATCGTTTTATATAACAGACTCGTTGAAATTGATATTTTTATATATCTCCCTCGATCTCTTTCGTCGGCCATCTTTGATTTACTTGATTTCCGAGATTGAATATAAATTTCTTGCACGAAGAGTACACGTAATAATAAATATATTGGCATTCGGTGATAACGATATTATATTATATTAGAGATATCATATTATGTATGAATTATGTAGTTGTTAAATAATCCCTTGTAATTATATAATTTTGAAATAACCTATAATTAATTAGACACACTTCGCATTTTCGTTAATAATTAGTTATGCTATTTAATTATATAATGTTCTCCGACGCTAATTTTTAAACACTTTGCACAGCAAAACTTTGAAAAGCGAGTGTTCTCGTTTTAATTTTGTTTTGTGTGCCTTCTTCTCAGAACCCAACAGAAATATTGTGGATACTGGAAAGTAATTAATCATTTTTATGTATTTTATGAGACTCGATTGCACAATATTTTGCATAAAATGCACCAAATCCGGTACTTATTGAAACATACAACTTTTAATACATTTATTAAATGAGAGACATGAGATGTCTCAAAATTTGTTTCTCGAGAAAGAAAATCAAAAGTAATACGTAACTTTATTCGAGAAAAACTGATTCCAGTAGCATTGTAAAAATATTTCTTCTACATCTTTAATAATTCTATGAAAAATGAAAAGGAATTCTTTAAATTCAGCTTAATAGATCATGTAATTTGTGTTAGCAATTAAATAAATAAACGGTGCAAATAAGTGACAGTGTAATTAGTTTGAAAATCAACAGAATTCGGAAATGAAGTCTGCTGATGTTGATATACCGTGTTGGTTCTTAAAAAATCTTTACTTTCTAAGCGTTCTTTTGACTTTTCTAAGTAAGAATAGCTCAAATTCTGATTCAGAAATTAGGATACATTTAATTCCAACTTGAGAAACCCACGATTTTTTGTAATCAATTGATAAAAAGTTAGATAAAGTGAAATAAAATGGTTCGTATTTTGAGACCGCTTAACGCATCGAATGCAGTAGCGTACGAAGGAAACTTGGGACCCAGGGCATAAAACACGTATTCTTATTTTTCTATGAAATCAAGAAAGGAGTCATTAAAACAATTGCAATTAATTCTTTCGTGCACAGCGGAATAATTAGCGTCCCGCTTTTTTACACTTAAATATGCACAGCGGGATGTCTTTCATACCGCCTTGTCGTTTGATATCATAGTTCATCGTTTATAAATAAAACAAGGCTGCTCTGTAAAATATATTTTTTTAAATGAAATTATTGTGCAACAAGAGTCTTTTTGCTCTTAAAATCCTGTGCCGCAAAGAGTTAATTCTTTTTTATGAGAATTGTATAGTTGAACGAATATTTAAGTTGTAAGTAAAATTTGCTGAATGAGAGTTGTTTCTTGTGCCTTTCAAATCTGAATGAATATGTATGCACTTAGAGGTCATTTACATATATTAACCCTTTGCACTCGGAAGCGACTCTCAATCACAATGCAGTTTATTATGGCAATTCGAGAGGCGCCGCTCAGTCGCCATTCAGTTTGTCGCGGTACTCTACAGGCGATTCTCAGTCGCTATTCAGTTTGTTGCAGAACTCTACAGGCGATTCTCAATCACTGCTCAGTTTGTTACGGAACGCTAGAGGCGATTCTCAGTCGCCGCGATAAATTGAGCGGCGACTGAGGGTCTCCTCTCGAGTTCAAAGGGTTAATTTGAAACAAAAAATAGTCACCTAAAACTGCCGTGTTTCTTAATCGGTTTGCCAAAGCCTAGAATTTGAGCCATGTTTCAATAACCCTTTCCACTCGGAGGCGATTCTCTGTCGCCACTCAGTTTATTGCGACAACTCGAACGGCGATTAAGAGGCGACATTAAGACTCACTCCAATTGTCGGTGATTTAAAATTCAATAACAAAAAGTAAGTTTTAATTCCGCCTCTCAGTCGTCGCTCGAATTGCTGCAAGGAACTTAGTGGTGACTGACAGTCGCCATTCGAGTGCAAAGGATGAAACTTTAATTCTACATGCATTAACAACAAGATTTGTTATCAATTGCAGACTGCAATTACAGTCATTGCCTCACTTTTGCCTCGAAGGTTTTCTGCCGTTTCGTCAGCCAGCTCGGCAGATGGCGTTGACAATTTGTAACCACTTCCACGTAAAAAATGGCGGATTGCAAGGGTGCGTTTTGTTATTCTCTCCGTAGAATAATGCTTCTATTAAGTGTACACGTGTGTTTCACGCGAAATTAACACGATATTCGTTAAGGTTCCCCCGAGTATCTCCGTAGATTTCACAGGATACGAAGGAAACCGCTTCCGTTTCCGTTATATTATTCGTGCTTATGTCGCTCCACTTCGACAGATTGATAAAAAGTATCTTTCGCTGACAATTGTTTTTTTTAATCGTTTCTTTGTGTATTTAGAAAGCCACGAGGACACGAATCGGGGATCGTTTGTCTTGAAAGTTGATCCGCCACGGGACTCGCCAGAAGATTCCCTCGAGAATTCCGCGAATGGTAAATAAAACCTTCACTGATTGCTTACATACACATTGTATCATGTGTCTATTGATGTGTCGAGTCTCTATGTGTATCATTTTGATGAGACACTATCTGCAATATTCGAAATGCAACATATTTATAGAATCTTTGGCCAGGAAACTTCGTAATTTACTAGAATTCATGTTGTCACAAGCAAAGAACCTAAATCTTTTCTCCATAAATGTGCTTGATACGAATGAATGGTGATTAGCATTATCAAAGTTACAAGCATACAGCTCCACAGAGAAAGTTCATTAACCCCTTTACTCCCAATATTATATTCCTAGTATTTTCATGTTTTTGTGTGCTTACTGCTTTGTAATTACTTTAAGAGATTATCTAATCGCTCTAACTGCTCGGTACCTCTTTGGGACATATGTGTCCCATTGATAGGAAAAGGGTTAGGAAAACTCATACGAGTAGATGTTAATATTGAGCAACCGTACTTATCGTTAATTTATCTTTCAACGTTATGATGGTAACGAATATGAATATACTTGTAGACGTTTTTGTACACATGATTTACATTGGTACGCTGTGCTTGTACATTTATTTATATTGTTATATCTGTAATGTAAAGTTACGTGGTAACGGTTTCTTTTGGCTAATTCGTTATGCAGTAAGGGTTTTTGTTAACGTCAGAATTAAGACTTTGACTGCCACCCGAAATGTTGTGAACAATCGTTATCAGGCCGCGCTTGCTATAACTTCCGTTCGTAAGTCATAGGACACTTACTAGTTTAAGGTTTACGTTGAAATTAACGCTATTAAACATCCCATACATAATGATCCCAAGCATACTCTCAGAATTCGCATAAATGATCTTGAGCGGTTACAACAAAAATCGAAACTAAAATTAATACGATGACCCCCGTCAATCACCAAATTTCAACCCCATCGGGAGTTGAGTGGTGAACCATAAAAATGTGTATTTAAACAATACCCTATGTCGGAGAACATCTGTGAACATATTTGCAACGATCCTCGACAGAAATACAGGAAGAAAGACAAAAAAGTATCACCGCAAGACTGCCGAACTTAGTTCGTGCTATCATCGGCAAACGGGGAGCGTATATTAATGAGAAGATTTCCAACTTTGTACATATATTTTTTAATATATTTTAACACTTGGAAATTGTACTTAGTGCAGGGAATCGGTAGATAATCGTTTGCTGTGATATTTCGGATGTTTAATAGCGTTAATTGCAACGTAAACCTGAAACTACTAAGTGTTCTATGACTTACTGATCGGAGTGTACTTAGAAGAATGAAAATAACGCAACGCGCTGTTTTGTATAGTTCTTCGTTAACCGTGCTTTTACGATTCACACAAGTATATAATTGTTTACTGTACATCGAAACTCTTTATTGGAGTTGTAATAAGTTTATGCTTTATAAAAATAAGAAATTATATTAAAGTCCCTAAGGTTCGACACCAATGGAACGATCGCTGCCATTGGTGCGACGGAAATAGCGAGTGCGCGTTGCGCGCCGGGTATCGTACATTAGCGTAGGCACACAAAAAAAACGCTCTCGCGGCACCCCTTCCCGTTTTCCGATTGCAATAAAATATTGCAAAACTTATCTTTCTTGGCCGAATACGGGTAACGCGGCAGTCAAAGTGTTAATAACTTTTCGTGAAGGATATTATGGTTTACGTAACAATCATTTCTTGCTTAATCAACTCAAATCTACCTTTATTAATAAAGCAAGAGAAAGTGGAGAGTGTCGTTTCACACTGATAAATATCTGACGTATATTCATCTCTTAATTATTAAGCATAAACAGTTATGCTTTCATATTTAGAATTCGATACGCCACGTATTAGGTTGGCATCTAAATTCGCGACTGTTTGCTTTGTGCCTTCTTTTTTCCTTTGTAAGAATCCTGTTTATAAATCATTTTTGTTGGTCGGTAATTTCATTCGAGAGCTCTAATTCTTGCGATTATTAAACGCGTATTTTTCTAATACGCTTTTGAAGTTACGCGTTGAAGCAAAGAGGCAAGAAAGTATAAGTAATCCAAGAAATCTGGGAAATTTGAACAACGTAACACGCTCATCTATTTATTTTCGTTCTTTTTATGTGTTTCTGCTGGGAATTAAAAGAGAAGGGAATAATTCCCACACACACACACACAATTCAATGCTTTCAGAAAAAATGGAGAACGAAGCGGCAGAAAACAGTGCGGAAGAAACCTCGTCGACTGCTCACAAATCTCCTAATAAAACGCATTGTAAGTTAAAGATATTCCAATTGATATCAAATTCTATCGATGTTTATATAAATATTCAATGTTTTTGGATATCACGTATATGCCGGGAAATTATGAAAGTGGTCCAAGTTACTTTTTCGAAGGAAACCATTAAAAGCTTTTTCGATCGTAAATAAACCCAAGTCTTTTTACGGGGTACATACGTTCCAGAAATCTGGGAATATATATTTATTCAGTTCTACCACCTTCGCGCAGTCTGAAAGAACACAATTTTATCATGTTTCGTAAACAATTATATATTACGTCTAGTTTTTGTAAAATACTGTATCGCAGGGTTGTACCGACGGAAACAAAGTGCAGTGGAATATTGAAACAGTCCTCCGTAGTTGCATTAATATTCCGTTACAGTGCGCCCAAGTCTCTTTTCATGCGTATCTTTTTAACGCGTGTTTGAAGTTATGCGGTGGAGCAAGAAAAGCTAGAAGAAAATAAGTGATCCAAGAAATCTAGAAAGTTTTAACGGCGTAACGCGTTTGTTTATTTATTTTCGTTACTTTGATGTTTTTTGCTGGGAATTAAGAGAAGAGAATAATTCCCAGACACAAATGAAGCTGTTCTCGTTCGAATTTCAAATCTTTGAATGCACCAATTAAAGAAAACAACTGAATGTGTCTGAGTTATCTCTTTTGTGCGGCTTTTTATGCCGATTTCCGTGGAACGTATCTACCGCATAAAAAGAGTCTCGACTGTGTATGACACTGATTCAGTAGTACCTCGTAGTTCGTATTTAATTCGTTCCAGAAACCCGTTCGAACTATGAATCGATCGAAGTCCCAATCAAGATTTGAGATTTTCGGTGTTTCAATGTTAACACTTTGACGGCCGCTCAGTTGACTCAAAGTCTCGCGACTACCGCCGGCATCTCTCACGTACTGAAATACGGAAAGTTCACAAAACCAATATTTTGAGAATTAAAAAACGCCAATAAACTCGTAAGAATTGGAAGGCAGTAGCTCAAAAACAGTTAAAATGGATTAACATAAAAACGTCAAATCTACGATCTCGAAATACTTACACAATGCTGGTCTAAGAATGCTAGTGCGAAGTCACATTTACGTGACACCGGCCGATAACCGCTGGCTGTCGAAGTCACGTACACGTGACAGCGGCCGTCAAGGTGTTAATAACTTAGAAAGAATGAAAGCAAGAAATAATTTCATGTTTGTTCGATTAATTTGAATTATTACAACATCAAAGTAGAAGTGAAGAATAATTTTTTAATATAAAAATCGCAAAGATGAATAATCGCTTGTGGACTATAGTTCGAACTTAGAAACGACATTCGAACTTGGAATAAAAATTTCTTTCGAAATTTCTTCTCAAAACACTTTCTCAAGTGTTTGAACTCTGGGACGCTCGATGTTGGAAGCGTTCGAAGTACGAGGTACCGCTGTATAATGAATTGTGAGACGTTCCAATCTAATTACAGGTTCACTATTAGCTGCAGCAAAATTTGGCACCAGTGCCGGTGTAAATGAATTTGCAAATTCAACACCCAGTAAAATCAAGTGCTCAATATTGAGGCCGTCACAATTAGGTGCGGTGACGAATAATCAAGGTACTGTCAACAAAACAGTCCTACAGCCCGCAAAGTTTCAAAATCCATTTACTAAAGTTACCGACAGTGCTTTGGAAGAATCAACAGACTCGACCAAGCAAAATAACCAAACCGAAGAAAAGATGGAAACCAAGAGTGACGAGACACCGGCGGAGGACACGAAACCGAAGTTTTTGCCATTGGGTGTGAGCACAAAAGACAATGAGAATAATGTAAATAATACAGTCGCGCCGAGTGCCTCGACCCCTAGTTTTGTATTCGGTCAAAACTTGAAAGAACGCGTCACTGTCGCGGACTCAGGAACCTCCGACAAGGAAAAAGATGTTAAGGCGGATGAAGAAACCAATGAAAATGGTACCTCTGAACTCCTTTTCTCAAATGCTGCCGCCGTCTGTCGGACAACAGTGAAACCGGGGTTAACATTAACGGAAGCCGCGCAAGAGTTGGAGGAAGCAAACCGGGCAAACAAAAGGAAATACAATGAAGTGACGTTATTAACGGGAGAAGAGGGGGAGACGAATATTCTTCAAATCAACTGCAAGCTCTTTGCTTTTGACAAGGTATACCCACTGATATACAAAGTGTCTCATTGTTTTCAGAACTTCGAGAATTGTCCGGAAGGTTCGTGTCGAATTAGTTATGCACGCACAGTTTTGTTCCACTACCTTTCTCCATTTTTCACGCAACTTGAGGATTCCATTCACCCAGAACTTATCAGGGTTTTCGTCGAGAATCGGCCTGAACTTTCTTGACAATCTAATTAGGTTTCTGTAGTTATTAACTCTTTGACTGCCAGGGGGTCGAGATTTAGGCCCTCGGTACCTATGCGAAAACTGTCACGGGCCCATAAATCGGACCCGTGCGTTTACATTCAGATTATCTATTACATCTCTGAGTGTCAAGTGTCTTTCGTTCACAACTTCGTTATCCCTGATGCATAGTCGTTCCTTTTAAAGTTATTGCCCTGGCAGTCTTCGCATGGACCGCGCAGTTGAGTCTGGCAGTAAAAGGGTTAAAATTGATATTTCATATTTAGGCAAGTAGCGGTTGGCAAGAGAGAGGGAGGGGCACATTGAGACTAAATGATCGGGACGAGGAGTCCCGATTGGTTGGACGTACAGCAGGAACACAACGACTGATTCTGAATACAAAAGTATGGCCAGGAATGAAGGCAGAAAGGCCTGGGCCTAAGTCCCTTAGACTGACTGCAATGGATGTTAACGGGGACATTAGAATCTTTATTGTTCAAGCTGCACCTAAAGAAATCGAGCAACTGCACAATCTCTTATTAGAACGACTTAAACGTGCTCAGGAACGCCAACCGAAGAAACTAGCTACTGAACACTGATAACCGTTTAATTCTATCTGCGAAACGTTTTTCTCTTTTGTTACCTTTCATGGCAGCAATCGCTAACACGTGAGAAGAAGAGTACACAGAAAAGTATTGGAGAATCAGCCCCCCCCCCCCACACGTCTATTCTTCAATTAGAATAAGATTGCCCAGAACTCGGACGAGTTTTGTTCGTTGTGCGCAGATCCTCCTCCTCCCCGACTCCCACTACCATTCCCTCCGAACACGCTATTGGTCTTCGTCCCACTGTGACGTTACAGCGGGCGGGGCTAAAGTAGCGAGGGTGCGCTGCGCGAGGTCTGTGCAATCTTTTTCCAAATAAAGAATAGAATACGTGCATAATAGAAATAATACGTCTTTAAGCCTTTCTCCAAGTACTTGGCGTGTGGCACCGATATTTCTAGAATAAACCAATCGTAGTCCTCATGCTGATCTTTAAAGTTCTTATTTGTTCGCAGCTCTTTCTTTTTAATCATTCCCGAATCGATATTCTTTTACATGGAATCCAAAAGGTTTTTTAAAGAAAAACAACAAAAAAAATGAGGGGGAAAGGAATCACAGTGATTGCGTGTGAGAATTTCGTGTAAAGCCAGATAAAGATTTTTGATAATAGCATAATATAGACGAGAGACATGTCACGTGAAGGATTAATAGTATTTTTAGGTTCAAGAAAACCAGGATACTTGAAAGAATCTTCAGTGAATAATGAATGAAAATTGACTTTCTTTTTATTTTATCATGTTATGATACTTGTTCGAATATGACTCCTGTTATAAATACTACTTCTATTTCAAAGATGTTGCTATTAGTTTCGATATCGTTGTGTATCTGACAGGTAGTCGACAAAAACAAACAAACAAAGAAAAACACGCCGTGTATGATATGGTGCTCGTTCCAGATGTACGAGCATGGACGAGGAAGCAATTTGTTACTTCAGTTAATTGCGACGAGATCGTTTTGCGAGCACACAATAAAGTGGCATTATTATAATTAACAAGTTTTGTAAGTAATATTATTTTATTCTAGCTGTAAATATGGTCTGAACATAGAGATTAAAGGCCGCCACCATTTAGACCTATCTTTGTCTCGTGCATCGCGAACGGGACTCTCGGGATTACTCGGCTTTTTGTCTCGCGTTAGTGAAATTTATCTTAAGAAGATCCACTTAGGTTTTACGGAAGTAACTGAGAGGAGAGTCACTATCGTGTTACACGAACTACGCAGCAACAAGAGAGAATATTTACTTAAATTTATTCACGGTACAATTATAAATAATTCATTCTCTGTACTTGCTACATACAGGACATTCACTGTACACCTCGTTAATTACATACAAAAAAAAATACAGACGTTTGCGGAAAAACACATCAAACCTGACTACTGATTTTTGTGTCCTGCATTCAAGTCGAAAGTGTACAAGATTTCTTGGGATATCGGGGTAAATCTGTATTCCATATTCAAGGTTATCCTAAGCATTTAACTAACACGATATACAAGAATTAATACAGGTAACCTGTATCCATATTGTTTTAGGGAAACGTTCAGAATTTCTTTCACGTGGGAACAATGTTTTTACGAGGTTTTTGTTGAGATTCGTTGCTGTACGAATACTTCTTACACTCACTGTATTTCAAATAAATCTATACCTATACTTTCACTACTATTGAACAAATATAATTGAGTACGGGTAGCCCTCGTATAACGCGGGCGTTTGGTTCCAGAGACAGGTCCCGTTATAATTGACTTGGATTGTATATACGCGTTGTGTTGAAGTCGCTTTGAAGAAGTGCCGTGTTACACGAGTATCGGCACAAGTAGTAAACTATTTATGATGCGGTTTCGATGTAATGTAATATTTGTACAAAATGGTTGCAATATAACACGGTATTTATACTTAATGGTTTCGATATTACGCGGTTCCGATATAACGCGGTACTTAAACTAAATGGTTTCGATATAACGCGGTACTTAAACTAAATGGTTTCGATATAACGCGGTACTTAAACTAAATGGTTTCGATATAACGCGGTACTCAAACTAAATGGTTTCAATATAACACGGTATTTATACTTAATGGTTTCAATATAACGCGGTTTCGATATTACGCGGTACTTATACAACGCAGTTTCGATATTACGCGGTACTTGTACAACGCAGTTGCGATATACCGCGGTACTTAAACTAAATGGTTTCGATATAACGCGGTACTCAAACTAAATGGTTTCAATATAACACGGTACTTATACAGCGCAGTTTCGATATAACGCGGGACTTATACAACGCGCTACTTACACTAAATGGTTTCGACATAACGCAGTACTTATACAAAATGCTCTCGATATAACATGGTACTTATACAAAGCAGTTCACAAATGGTGGTGATCCTCATATAACGCGGCACTTATACAATACGACTTCAATACAACGCGTATATGCAATCCAAGTCTCGCATGCCGTGACCTTTCTCTGGAACCTAACTCCCGCGTTATACGAGAATTACCTGTCCCCCTAAGTCTTACCAGCAGCGACCTGAACGGAAAGAAGCACAGAATATAAGATAATCATTTATAAACAATGTAATCACGTTTCCTCGAAATATGAATGTGTAAACCAATCCCGAACCAATGTACATTTTATAAAATGTTATATTGTCTATTAAATATTTGAATATTCCTAACGCAAGTATTTTTGAACAATCACAAGTTGAGCAACCAATGGAAGCAAAAACAAACATAAGTCATATATTCATAAAAAAAGAGCTCAAAATCAGCCACCATATTGGATCTTCAAACGAATGAAAGCGCGTAAAGAATAATTAAAGATTCCTTGTTCAAAAACACTGTAATTGCCAAAAGTCCAATTTTCCTGGAGACTCCAACGGTACCATCTTTCAGGATTATTATGAACCTTTTAAAAAGTAATTTGCACTACAATTCTGTACCACAGTGTTACCACTGGTATGTAGAACATTTACCGATCGCAAACAATTTTCTTAATTCGTCACTTTCAGTGTTTTTGACAAGGATGCACATATTTTCCAAGTTGGAAAGAAAGGGTCGCGAAAGAAAATACTGTCGAGTCTCTTTTGATGCGTATTGTTTTAATACAGCTTTGAAGTTTTTGCGATGAGGCAAAAAAAGCAAGAACAAATAAGTAAACCAAGAAATCTAGGAAGTTTTAACAGCGTAACGCAATTATCCATTTATTTTCGTTCTTTTTTGTTTTTTTCTGCTGGGAATTAATAGAGGAGAGAATAATTCCCGCACACAAATGAAACTATTCTCGTTCGTAATTTCCAATCTTTTTATACATAAACGAAAGAAAACAACTTAATACGTGTAAGTTACCTCTTTCGTGCTGCTGGGATGTCAAAAATTTGTTCTCAATTCTGCAAAGGAAGATGTAGCTTTTTATGCGTATTCCTGTGGAATGTATCTACCGCATAAAAAAGAGGCTCGGGAGTATAGAATATTTTCCGCTGGTGGCGCTAGTGTCGCCTGCCTATGGCGGGCGACATTCAACAGCCCGATATTTATAGAATCGAGAGTTTCGTGCAAACCTACAACGTTTTGGGCGTCAAAAACCAGTCCTAAAGTATTCAACATCTGTCCACGATACAGGATTTGGTGTTTAGGTCGTTTTATAGTGTAAAAGGAGACTTTTATGGGGATCCGAACTTCCTGCGGAACCAATGGGAACTGTTTTTAGTGAACTGCTAGCTGTTTGGCTCAAAGCAGCTTACGATATCCGGTGGCTGACGTTTAAACAGTCAGACTTCTGGTAAGCCAACACATTTTTGGTGTCGTCGGACTACTTTGATGAAACAATGAACCGTCGCTGAGTTGTGGGAGCCAATCAGAGATAAACAGTCAACTGATGTGGTTGATAAACATTCGTATTGGTTGAATCGATGGTGGGTGGTTATTGGTGAAGCTTCATTATTCAATATAGATATACTCGTCATTGTAAGCATAGTTAACCCTTTTCACTGCGGCGTGTTTTAACAAAAAGCCATTAACACTAGAACTACCGAATACCTGGAGGATTTAAGTTCTTCAATGGATTCAATTATTTGCTTTATATATATAATATGAAAGTACACTTAGACCTCGATTTACACGGTATTCGAATTCCACGATTTCGGTTTAACACGCTTGGAGAAACGCGGAAGAAAATATGTACTTTTTAATGACGTTATGTATATCTTGCTTGAGTTAACGAGTTTTTATTTCGAAATGTGTAGTCTAATTTTTTCGAAAAATACAGTATACTTTTTCATATGGATCTGTTAAATTTATGATGTATTTCTTTTCAATATGAAATGTGGATTCGAATTGCACGATTTCAATTAAGGTTAGATCAATTTAAGGTTAGGTGTATGTCAAACCTCAAACAATCTTCCGTGATATATTCGTATAATTTGATTAAAGATGGCGGACAAGTCATTTTGATACCGTCGGTAGTTTGTGCTAAATGTTTGCAACGAAAAATATAGAAAAACGATCGACGAAAGTCAATCTTAACGAAATAAATGATCCGTGTAAGAAATTCGAGTGCGAAACGATGTTAAATTCTTAGTCGGCCATCAATAAATGACAATTATTTATTTATGCTTACACAAAAATGAATAAAAAAATAATGCCAAGTGGGAAGTCATTAAAATACGAGACAGAGAAACTGACATTTTCGTGATAGTGAAACTGCGATAAAATAAAGTGAACGAAGTGAATGCCGGGAAAATGATGTTCACCGGTGGTTCGCACGCGAAAAGACGAAATGCAGGTGGCGGCTCTGGAAAAGGTTCTTCCGGAACCGGAAGGAAGTCCTCGGTGGAGCACAGAGGTCCTCCGAACCGTGTGGGTGCGGAGGGATACACATACAGGTGAGCCAACCGGTACGTAAAATGTTAAATTCAAACTCATTTTATATATTTAAAATACACAGGTGTCTAATGATATTTATATTGCATTAATATAAATATGATTTCTATTCATTATTATTATATCACGTATATAATAATGTACATAAATATACACAGATTAAGTTTTGTATTCACGAAGTACATGTATCGAGAAGCAGAAAAATGGGATAAACAATTTAACAAATCTTGTGAAATATAAACATTTTACTGGGTAATCAGTGAAATTACTAGATCTAGGAAGTTTCAAGCCCTTCTGGCGTATTCTAACAAATTTTACCGCGTACCACACTTTGACAACCCTGCATTGGAGAATGGAAGACATGCTGTCTGATCAGCGCCATTTTGTACTACTTAAAAGGCAGTCGATCATTCAACTTGCCGTATTTTACTTCTGTTTTGTTTTTTAACACTTTATAACGGCATGTAACTTTAAAGTTACACACACATCTATCCGTATCTTTTTTTCCCTTTCGTTTTTTTCGTTGTAATAATAATCATAAAAGTATGCGCAACATTTGTCACATATTTTAGTACGTTTAAGTAAACCGTTTTGCTGCTGTTTTCGCGCAATTTAGCTGCGTTAGATTCGCGCTTAACTAGTTTCGCGTTATACAATTAAACGCGAATCTAACGAAACTAATTTACGCGAAAATTATAACAAAATAAATGTAATTCCGTCGTTTGTTTTCCATTGAATCATAGGGTTAATTCCCGTGAATAAACAAATAAATAGATAACATCATTAGTTAAACGTGCTGAAAAATGTAACAATTGTTATGCGTACTTTTATAATTGTTATTACAACAACAAATTAAATGAAACGAAATATACGGACAGATAGATGTCTGAGAAACAAATAAATATTACTCTGATAAACAACAATGATAATCTCAATCCTTTGCGACTGAGAGTCGCCACCAAGATTTACTCCGATCGTCAGTAATTTAAGGCCCAATAACAAAACCTAACTGGAGTAAATCTTAATGTCGCTTCTCAGTCGCACCTCGAAATGCATCAATAAACTATCTGGCGACCGAGAGTCGCCGTCATGATTTACTCCAATCGTCAGTGATTTAAGCCCCATAATAAAACATAACTGGAGTAAATCTTAATGTCGCTTCTCAGTCACACCTCGAAATGCATCAATAAACTGACTGGCGACTGAGAGTCGCCGTCATGATTTACTCCAATCGTCAATGATTTAAGCCCCATAATAAAACATAACTGGAGTAAACCTTAATGTCGCTTCTCAGTCACACCTCGAAATGCATCAATAAACTGACTGGCGACTGAGAGTCGCCGTCATGATTTACTCCAATCGTCAGTAATTTAAAGCCCCATAATAAAACCTAACTGGCGTAAACCTTAATGTCGCTTCTCAGTCGCAGCTCGAAATGCATCAATAAACTATCTGGCGACTGAGAGTCGCCGTCATGATTTACTCCAATCGTCAGTAATTTAAAGCCCCATAATAAAACCTAACTAGAGTAAACCTTAATGTCGCTTCTCAGTCGCAGCTCGAAATGCATGAATAAACTGTCTGGCGACTGAGAGTCGCCCCACTGAATGCAAAGGGTTAATCTTAGAATCCGGTAAAAGCCTTCAACTTGAGTTTGATTTCAGGACACGAATACCGAACTTGAATTCAACGGACTTGCCGCCGAGTACTTCCGCCGGAAAGACTTACATTTACAAGACACGAGTGCCTCGAAGGGACATTGCATTGGCGTCGGCATCCCCGCCACGGGAAAATGGCGGGCGTGCTATCACACGAAGAAGGGGCGCCGTCAAACAGAACAAGGTTCACATTATTCGGGGTCACAGGCTCGTGGCGAAGTTTTTTAGCCAGCCAACATTCTGCACTTTTTGCAAGGACTTCCTTTGGTAATACTCGAATTCTGTTTCTTTAATATGTCTATTTTTAGACGAGTTATAAATAACTTTAATTATTGTTTACGGATGTACATTTAAGAAACGGCTAATTACGATCGATGTCAACAAATAAAATAAAATTATATCATAAGTTGGCACGTTTCGAGGCTTGGTTTTATTGCAATTATCATCAACAATTTATTTTTTTAAATATTAAATATAATATGTACATAATATATATTTATATAAATAACAAATTACAAATATTAAATATATGAAACATGAAAACTAACGAGACACACTCGAAATACAACGTGTGCAAGAAAAATCAAACGAAGATATTTATTTGTTTTTCGTATCGCTTTTTAAAAGACACAAGAACAAAATGGCGGATTTGTATCTTCAATTTGAACACCGATGTTTCCTAAATGCGCAGTGAGAACAATAATGCGGAAGTTTTATCGATAATGTAAGCCAAAAGCGTTATTGGCATTTAAATCTCCCGCGCTTTTGTAAGACTCGAATAAACAGAATGCGGAATAATTAAGCGTACGATTTCTGTTTCAGGGGCTTCGGGAAACAAGGATATCAGTGCCAAGGTAAATCCGTGTCTTTCTGATAGTACTGTCTTCGATTCTATTTTTAGCGGCCATCGATGGAAAGATTATTACTATTAATACATTCCTCGTCTTTCAGCCTGCCAAACAGTGGTACACAAGAAATGTCACGACAAATTATTAACGAAATGCCCGGGGAGTGGAAGGGAATCGGAGAACACGATTGTAAGTCTTCAATATCGATAAGATTACAGTAAAAATAAAAAGACTCCTTTTAATGCGTATCTTTTTAACGCGATTTCGAAGTTATTTATATTCGATTGTTGAAGCGCGATCATTAAATCGGATTGGCACCGATTTGAATAAATGAATCATTATTCTTGAAAGTGATATAACCCAATATAATACAGTCGAGTCTCTTTTTAACGCGGTTTTTAAGTTAAATATGAAATCCAAGAAATCTGGGAAGTGTTAACATCGTAACGCGCTTATTCATTTACTTTCGTTCTTTTTATGTTCTTCTGTTGGTAATTAAGAGAGAAGAAAATAATTGCCACACACAAATAAAGCTTTCCGCGTTCGACCTTCGAATCTTTGAATGCATAAACGAAACGAAACAACTGAATGTGTTTAAATTAGCTCTTTTGTGCTGCTGGGATTTCAAAAAATTATTCCTTAATTTTCCAATTTTCATTTGATCATTTCTAAAATAAAGAATACTTTAAAGTAAAGATATTATACATCTTGCTTAACAAGATTTCAGTTCCGGCGCCTTTTTTTCTACAAAAAAGCACAGCATCTTATATTGGAATACGTGGAACACATAATGTATGTAGGATTTGAAGGTTAAGTAACACACAGTGGTCGTATTTGGAACTTTTCATTAACACAAAATACAAATTGAACAGAGAACATATAGGTAGAATATATTAAAGACACCATTCTACGAAGTTCTTCCTCAAAATCGCTGCCGTACGAATACTTTCTACACACAGTGTACACAGTGAGTCAGAATTTAATCGGCACTTACTCGCGTCGAGTGAATTGCTCTACGATGCAACTCACCCGCCGACGCCATCTTGGAAAATAAATAACTACTAACGGGTTTCCGGGAAGGTTTTAACGAGATTTAACGTTAATTTCTATTTTCAAGCAACCTTGATGAACGATATTACACGCGTTATGCAGACACCGCTATTATATTTGGTTAAAAAACAAGAATTGATATCAGCGATGTATCACGGTACAACGTTGTGATACGAATTAACCCTTTGACTGCAGTGTGTTCTAAGAAAAAGACATTAACATTGTACGATGCGATATTCGCGTGACAGTAGTTGACCCTAAATTGTGTCGATAAAAATAAGAAAAATCGAGGAGTTATTGGAATTCAGTTATTCGATCTATTTTTATGTGACACATAACAGTATGTTTCATATTGTATTAATTTACTAAAAAAGTAAATGCATTGTACCGAGGAACATTTACCGCTCGAATATATACGCCTTTTGTATAATTCATGTACGTGTGAGAGCGTATATATACGCATTTCGCAGTCAGAGGGTTAAAGGGATTTAATATGGATACTTGATGAATATTTCTTATATTTAATTGTTCAATGTTAACAAACATTTGGCCTGCAAAATATAATATATTCACCAAGGTAAATCTGGTGAATGACACGAAGAAGTAGCTTTTTACCGAGTGATTCATGGCGGCTTATTCTTAGTAAACCATATAAATCTCAGTGGCGTCCACCTATAAAAGCTTCATTCAAAAATATCTGCAAATACTAAAGTAAGACCGCAGACGAAATAGGCATAGACCTGTCATCTTTCGGGAGCCGGTATTCCACGAAACGAAGTACCGACTTCGTCAAAAGTTAAATAAACCAGCTGTTTTCCGCCCGGATTTTCCACTTACGAGGAAAGTTTGTCAGTTGTGTGTAAGATTTTTCAACAAAATTATGAAGAGACGCAGTATAGACAGAACTAATTCTATACCACGCAATTTTTAGGTGCGATGACCCACGCGTTTTACAAAAAAGGGGTTTAAAATTAGACGCGATTTCCATACATTTATGCATCCTTCGCTGTACAACGTGAAGTTAGCGGAATTCGGGTTCCGCGTGCTGTAAGCCAGAGCGTTATGCGTTCCGCTAACTTCACATTGTATAGCGAGGGATGCATAAATGTATGGAAATCGCGTCTAATTTTAAACCCCTTTCTTTAAAAACGCTTGAGCCATTACACTTAAAAATTGTGTGCTATAGAATTAGTTGTGTCTATACTACGTCTCTTCAAAATCTCGTTGGAAAATCTCACACACAACTGACAAACTCTCCTCGTTAAGGAGGGAAATGAATGAAGCAAGGTTGACTTCTTCGCATTATCATCCTTGTGTAGAAATGCGCGCATTGCGATTTGTATGAACGTTGTATGTGACGAAAATGATGATGGGGTGCTAGGGCCCCCGAACCGTGGGACTGGAAAGTACATTGGATGACAGGGCTTTCCTTATTTCGTCTGTGATAAGACCGTATTAATGACGAGTTCTTCGAGGTTTTTCTAATTCATGTGAAACTTGTTTAATGGCAGTACTTGAGGGAGCGTTTCAAGGTAAATGTGCCTCATAGGTTTCGGCCTCACACTTTCATGTCGCCGGCCTTCTGCGACCACTGCGGCTCCATGCTCTATGGATTGTTTCGACAAGGTCTCCGATGCGATGGTGAGTTTGAATTTTATTAATTCTATGTGTTTTTAATGAGTTTTTATCTCTGGGAACTTTGATGCACCTCGATTCTTAACACTTTCGCTGCTGTAGGCACCTTTTGGTGTCCAACTGATATCCTTGAGATGGTGTTGTTGAACCACCTTCAAGTGTTTAATTTTTTACACTCGAAGGCGACTCTCAGTCGCCACTCAGTTTATTGCGACAACTCGAACGACGAGTAAAAGAGGACGTTAAGATTTACTCCAGTTGTTGGTGAATTAAGATGAAGGCACAAAAAGTAAGTGGAGTAAATCTTAATGCCGCCTTTCAGTCGCCTTTTGAGTGCAAAATGTGATTATTTATTATCGTTATTCAAATGTCTTCAAACTAGTAACTGCACAACTTAGAATGCAATTTTGCGTTTCCGACAATTTCTAGACTTTTCCGGGAAATGACACACGATGCGAGCAGCGAAAGGGTTCATTTTTCCTCCCCGATGAAGGTTAAATTTGGTTTCGCAAATGTTGGAAGTATTCTGTATTTAGAATAAGATTGCCCAGAACTCGGGCGAGTTTCGTTCGTTGTGCGCAGGTCGCCCATTACCATTCCCTGTTCCGAGCACGCTATTAGTCCTACTCCCACTCTGACGTCGAAGAAGGCGGAGCTAAAGCAGTGGCGGGAAGGAAAAGTAGTTGGAAATGCGCGAGCTCCGTGCAATCTTATTCTAAATACAGATTAGTCATAATCAAATAATAACCGGAAATATTATTATGTATCACTCTTCACTAAAGATTTTTCCAAAATAACAACTATACTTGTTGTTATACATAAACATTCAATGCGAGCAACAAATCTATTCGCGAGCAACATAAACATCGTGTTCAAGGAGGTTAGACTCGGCACTATTTGTTCGAACACAAAGCCGTAAATATAAATTTATGCGCGTGGCGTTGAAAGGCATATTTTCATAACATCTTCTGGAAAGTGAAGTTTAATATGCGTCTAGGAAGACGAAGTTGGCCCAATCAAAATAGATGTAATACGAAACGACGAGGCATTGTCGGGGCGGGGGACAATTCGTTAGTCTCGTGCAGACGTATATCGTGTTTTAAGGGGTATACATAAATTCTCGTTTTATTTGCTCGACGACACTGCGCCATAACCTCTCTGCGTGAATGTTTGTTTTGCTTACGCCAATGCAACATTCCACAACTTGCTACCGGGACTTTAATAATAATATTATACAATCTGATCTTATTATCGAAACAACCGGTGTTTTTGTTAAAAAAGATATTTTCAAGATGTATAAGATCAGTCTCATTTTTGGTACAAAGATAGTAATGGAAACTTAATAATGAAATTCCGATACATTTAAGAAATTTTGGTGACGTTGAAATCTCATAAAAGAAATTACCTCGAACGAGATGTTTTTTTCTGTGTTTGCATATTTTTCGTACATTTACAAAAAACTGAGATGTTGAGGTTCAACGCCCCACTTTGCATACCAGGTTACCCCCCCCCTCACAAAAAATATGTAACTCGATATGTGGTTAAAATTCAGAAGAAAACAAGTCGCAAAGTCTTTTACATTTTTCAATCCGTCTGCGCGTTTGAGAGTTATTCATTTTTGTGTTTTAACTTCCGATTTACTTAGTTTTTGCTTCCACGATCTCTGCAGGTTATTGGTGTGATATCAGATCGAAACAAATCTTAGAACAATTAATATTCACGAACGAGAACTCAGATTGGAAAACTATAAAGGAATTTCTGATTTATTGTGTTCCAAACTACAACTATATTTCCATGGCATCCACGGTATAGTTTACATTCCACAATTTCATAGCAGAAAGGTTACTAAACCCATGTGCAATAATTTCCATGTGAACCCGGCATTAACCCTTTTAGTTTCTTAGTGCCGATATATCGGCTTTCCATTTTGAATATAATTCAGACACACGTAATGATATGCAAAAATTAATAGATACCTCAAAAGTCGCATATTTTTCAAGATATTTTTTTATGGTAACCGGAAAACTTACAAGGTGTTAAAAGGGTTAATATAAAATCACCATGACTCACATCAGTTTCATATCCATGAATTTCCATTATAAAGTTATTCACTTAAGGCTTCCACTATCAGCTCAAAAATTCTCAGCAGAATTTCATTTTTATTAAAAAAAAACATACCAAACATGATCCATTAAAATTACTTCAAGCGTTGACACCAGTGCACCAGTAATTCGCTCTATTCTTGGCACGGTCTTTCTATTTTGGCAGACCTGCTCTTCCTAAAATCCCTAAATCTAGCATGTCCAGTGTCTGAGTCACCCTAGCGGTTAGAAACTGCACTGTTAATTCGCGAATTTCTTAACCCTTTGACTACACCATATCCGACCAAAAAAAACTATTATCATTATGCGGGATAATATAAGTTGAGTAAAAAAGCAAACGCGTTGTACCGAGCAGAGTCGCGTGAGCTTATCTTCATAGCAGGTGCTCGGAATGATCATCTTCGGTTTGTATTTATGAACAATGCTTTGTATCTTGTGGATATTTCTTGTTCTTGTTCATTTCACGCATTCTGTCGATTAAATGGGCTCTTTTCAGTTGATTCCAGTTGAGTTTCAGTGCTCGGTTCACCTAGTTTACGTCATTCGATAAATTTTGACTTATTTTTCCTGCGATTGTTAAATATTAGGTTGGGGAATAAGTTCGTAGCGTTTTTATATTTTCTTTTGTCTTACAACGATTTTTTTGCTGTTTGACAAAGTTTAACTATGTTTAACTATGTTCTATTTTTACCTCTTTCTGCTCTACAAAACTGTGCTAATCGTCTTTTTGAGGAATTTAATTGCTATTGATTTTTGTTTAAATAAAAGTCTTTGATAAAAACGCTGCGAACTTATTCCCCAACCTAATAATTCTGGAGAAAACGTTCTATGAAAATAAACTCTCGCGGATTATCGAAACACAAAAGTGGCTATAACTTTGAACCAAGGTCAAATACGACATATGTTTATATGAACATTTTTCATCGTTTTTGTCCCCTGTCCACTCCTAAAGTGGGTCCCACATATTAAGAAACACCCTGTATACGCCTTTCGCAGTGAAAGTGTTAAGGGTTAACACCACCCCTGAGCCTCTAAAATGATACGTAAGTTTGTGAATTTTGATAGGGTTAATGAATACTTTTATTTCAAAATTAAAAAGAGGAATTTATTCCACATATGTTTAAGTGCAAAGAAATATTTTTGATAAACTCTTTTAGTCAAAAATGGCAGCGGGCCGACCATTTTCTCAAATCATGTTTTTCTAGAAAGTAAACTTTGCGCGCAGGTTTTCTGCTACATGATTCATCACAAAACAAAAAGCATAAATGTTTCATTATCTGCATATACAAAACTAGGAAAGTACGTAACCATTTTTAAAAATAGCAATTTTTCCCGAAATGCCGACTGTTTGAAGAAAAAACTCAGACTCTCATCCAAAACTTGCTCGAGACAACGATGATTGTACAAAAAGTTTCAAACATTTCCAAAAACTCCTACGTACTTCCCAGCAGTATATATTTAGAAAGGTTTCGTCGAAATTTGAAGTGAATCGGATAAAAATTCTAAGACAAACCTTACACACAAATTTGAAAAATCGTCTTCCAAGAAAAACGCTGCCTAAACTCACAGCTACCACGGAACGCGCATATTAACGCTTCACTTTAATCGACTCTAGCACTATATACTTCGAACATCGCTCTAAAACCATTGCCATCAGATTGCCATGATGCAAAACCAGTAATCAAATAAAAAAAAAGAACAATTTTTTCCAATCTCAAGGGTGGTGTTATCCCTTAAATAACTGTGCCTGTGTACTAGTCTCATTGCATTGTGGGATTGCAATTGCGGGTAGTGGCAGCAGCTGTAACGGTTGCCGAGAGTTTAGGTAGTATAGTTAGACGCTAGGAAGCCCCGTATACTAGACTTCTATTATTATACTGGGTCGCTGGCTTAAACTCAGTCGGTTTTGGCTCCTTGAACCGTGAGAACGGCTCCGAGAACACCTGAGACTTAAGCGTCCACCGGTTATCCACAACACGTTCAGTATTCCTCGCGGCAACACGAGATAATCTTACAATACGTCCTCGAAGATTGTGCCACTCTCGCGAAATACATGTTCTAGTGATTTTTTCTGGTAAAAAAAAAGTCACCGGAGGCCACCACCGCCATGCCTTACTACGGGGACGGCCTGCCCTATTACTATGGGGGGGCGTTCTCAAACCATAGTTCCCTCATGACGGGCACCACTCGGTAAGCGTTGATGTTGCTGCTTTTTAACCCCTTCTCAGTGTGTTTTCGTACGTTTCGTCTTTCCTGAGGTTATTTGATAAGTAATGAAGCTGGGGAATGTGATTTCAACGGGAAATATTAGTATGACGAGGGGGTTTGCCGTTTGAAATGCTTTTTGAGGAACTGGAATGTTGGGGAGGATAATCATGTGGTTCCTTCTTCATGATTTTTAATATTTTATAGTATTCATGTGATTTTTTATGGGAAATTATATGCTCATCAGGTGTGATCAACCAAAAGCACTGTTACTAATGGAATAACCTAGTATTACATAATGTTTTTTGAACTTTCCATCGCTTCTCATGGAACCCCGATTCTCTTCGAATCACTTGAATTCTCATTTTTTAATCACTCCATCATTTTTTACTGCTGTTTTCATATTAGTTTATGTATCTATGGATGTCAGTCTTCGATTTATGATAGTTTGTGTTACAAACGTGTATTAAATTGTAATCATTTTACTAAGTAAATCGGAGCTTCACGTAGCTGAGTACAGCGCCATTAACCCTTTGACTACGAAAGCCGTGTATGTACGCTCTCATATGTCACGAATTATGCAAAATGCGTAGATATACGACCCATATACCAATTTTAGTAAATTAATACAGTGTGGAACATTCTGTTGTGTCAAATAACAACCGATCGAATAACTGAATCTCAATAACTGATCGATTTTTCTTATTTTTATCGACACAATTTAGTGTCAACTACTGTCACGCGAATATCGCAGCGTACGATGTTAATTTCTTTTTTGTTAGAACACGCCGCAGTCAAAGGGTTAATTCCGTAGAGTTTCCACTTGGAAGAACGGCCGTCGGCTATTGTTGGAAACGTTTCCTATTAGTTTCTCGACCGTTCTGCCTCTACGTTTAGCGGACTCCTCTTTTTCTTTTTATTGGCCGGCAGATAATGTTTTGTTTTTTGGATGACGCGTGACATTGATCTCTGTGGAAGCTTCTCCCGATACGCGTTACACTCGGACGCCTGATTTATATTTTCGTCCACGGTTTTCCTTCGTGATTTCGAACGTTTATTTCGCATTATGAATTCACGTTACGTGAAAACGTTTGTTGACGTTCAATAATCCCGCTAAGAAAAGCTTAAATAAACTATCACGTTGGTAGACATGTTCCTAGGAATCTATTAATTCCGCGGAAAGAGATTGCAATCATTAATGAACTGTATCAAAATAATCTCGCGGAACTTTATTTGTTTTGTCTGCGAATTATGGGATATTTTGAAGAAAGTAAAATGTGAACCCGGCATTAACTCCTTTAGTATCTTAGTGCCGATATTTATTTATTTATTTATACTTTATTTACGAGCATCAGCCCCCTTGTTGTACATGAGAAATATAATAAATGAAAAAGAAAATGTATAACATAAATAAAAATAGAAATGAGATATATCGGCTTTCCATTTTTAATATAATATAAACACAGTATGACACGCACGAATTAATAGATTTTTGAAGGTTATATTTTTTCACGGTACCCGGAAAACTTAAAAGATAATATAAGGGTTAAGACTAGAACTGCCAAAGGCGTCAAAATCACTTGCCATTTTGAGGTTAAATCATTCAAATATACCACGGCGCATTGTTTGAGTTGTGGACATTATTTATTATAAATAGATCGGTTAACACGACTTTCGGCGTTTAATAATAGAAACAGTGGACGCATAATAAAGGAATCGGTGTGCACTTTCTATAATTACGGAGTCTCTGATTTCTCGGGCGTCTTTTGATATTTCGGAGTTTGGCAAACTCCTGGCGCGACGTGTAATCCATCAAAGCAGAAATCATTAGTTGGAAGTAATGTTGCAATTAATTTATCGGCCGTTTCGGTTGCAAGGATAAATCATAAAAGTCGCGTGATATTATTTCCAAAAATCCAATTGGAAAATATCGTTACCTTGAGACTTGTGTGTACAGTTAGGGACAAAATTAAGTGCACAGTTTACATTAACCTTCTCCCTGTGGACTGGGCTTTAAATTTACCCCAGGCATATAAAATCGTCCATAAAAAGTTGCCGAATGAACATTTTTCAGTGCTTTCTTAGGAATGCTGTCTGTGATATGTTTCGCACACGATGTGACCAAAATTTCATCTTAAATTTACTGTTTTTATTTTTACAAAACGTTGTAATTATTGTGTTCTGAATAAAGTGTTTTAATTTGTTTATATCAATCTTCTAAAAATCAATAAAATTACACGAATACTTACGCAACCAAAACTTATGCTTTACATTTTGAAAATGCATGAAGTGCAATTGCATCCCAGTACACGGTTAACTTTAAAACATCAGTGCACAGAGAGAAGGTTAACGGTTAACATCCAATTGTTTTCGAGGGAATCATTTTTTGTATACGCTTGAAGTTCATTTTCTAGAAAAGATTAGACTTAAAAACTAAATAAACGGGAACTATATTATAATATAAAATACTGTATTACATTAAATATTACGCGTATAACTGCTTAAAAAGAAGAAGAAGAAGTGGAAGAATAAAAGTTGATTGCAATCGTTGATTTCAAGATTCCATAGAATAAAATGTTTCATAAAATTCTTTTATCCAGTTTTTTTGAGGTTATATAAAACAGTCGTTACAGTATCTGAAGCGCGTTATAGGAATCCGCGTTGCAGGAACACGCGTTATAATAGTTTACCGCACCTCAATTTCCTATATCGTACCTCTACACCCCTACAGTTTATTATTGCAACTAAACAATACAAAGTAAACATCACATATAACACCTAAAGGGTTAACAAAATGACAGGATACAAATATATCCAACTACCAATATAATACTACCAACATAATGCGCAGGCGCGCAGAGATTAATCACTACATAACACAATGCAAAATGGTTGTCGAGAGGTTATGTCGCAAATAATTCCGACTCGTTAACGCACTAAAGTCGAAAACCATAGATATATATTTAGTTTGCTCTTCTATGTGTACTCGGGTGTTCTACTTATTTACGATCGAGGGGGCGGAGGGCGGTGGAGGGGGAGGGGTTAGGGGGACAATCGATTCATGAATCGAATCTCGTCAATCAATCGTGTCAAGCGGTCCCGAGCCAAATCGGAAGGCTTCGAATTCCGCGGTGCAGCTAACAAGTGTGCGAAACGTTTCCGTCCTCTAACGTAACGGCGCACAAAAATAAGCGGTTGGCATTGGTTTATCGATCGAATCTACGATCGGAGATCTCGTACTCTTTGGGTTCTGGAAAGGGGGCACCCCTGACGTAAGGGTCACGTGGTTATTTCGATCTCTCATTGGCTCTCTTTGGTTCTTCATTATACAAGTTAGGGGTACCGGAAAGTAGTCCGTTATTTTTCAGATGGTTTATGAAGCTGCAGTTATTTGTTTATATTCAAAATTAATCTGTTAGATAATCTCAGTTGTTAACTATGATCTTCGACCGACGATCCTCGAATGGAATAATTTCCTTTTTGACAAAATCAAATTCCCAACTTTTGATGCGAACAAATTCTCCAATCTCGAATTGATTACTTTCCGGTACCCCTGATGTGTAATAGATCGACGCGCATGCGCGGTTCCATTGGAAATGGCTGCAGTGGAGAACCGTGATTAGAGATTGTTTAAACGTAGAATTATTACGCAAAACTCGCTATAAGTATTCGGACATAAAGAATATGAAAAATTTGGAATTTTTAACTAGGATTTTTAGTACAGAATGGATACGAAGCAGTGAATTTGATGATAAAGAAATCAGGAATGATTTTCTACTATAAAAATTCTCGTTCAAATCTGTGCTTCCAATTTTATGTTG
Source organism: Nysson spinosus (assembly GCA_910591585.2). NCBI lineage: Eukaryota > Metazoa > Arthropoda > Insecta > Hymenoptera > Crabronidae > Nysson > Nysson spinosus. The sequence continues at coordinate 2,024,538 of OU342844.1, read as the reverse complement.
AATTTGGCATTTTTTGAGTCCTTAGATTTCACCCAGCTCTCAAAAAGGTGAAGCTTATCTTCTTCTTTCAACTTAGTTCACGCAACATTCATATTTTTACACATCAAAGAACTCGCGCTGCACAAAATTCGCGAGAAAGAAATTACGATAATTCAGAGCACCTATCACAATGGAGGTTTCCCAGTGCTAACGTTTCAAAGATACCAACTCTATTATTGTTTATGCTGTCCGAAGGTCAAGTCTCAAAAAAATAAACTCCGTGGATCGAAATACTGGAAGAGCAGACACACAAGAACGAAAGAAAGCAAGAGTTATCTGAAGTTTTCTTTCTAAAAAATTCGCAGGTCGTAAAGTTTCGTGTATGACATAATCCTAACCTCTCCTTCCACCCACGCCGCGAAAGAAAGTGGGTTACTTCTAGGTTGTTTCACATAAAATGGCGCATTTTAAAGCTGATTAAAGGCTAATTTAACTTAAAGTCCTGTATTTTCTACAATATAATACAGCAACCCTCGTATAACGCGGGAAATAGGTTCCAGTGAAAGGTCGCGTTAGAAAAATCACGTTATGCGAGACTCGGGTTACTTACACGCATTATTTCGAAGTCGCATTATATAAATGCCGTGTTTCTTTATTTATTTATAAAACTAAAAAGAGAGATAACAAATATAAAACGAATAGATAATAATAATAATAATAATAATAATACTCGTGTTATACCAGGAACGCCACAATTTGTGAACCGCGTTATATCGAAAGCGCGTTATACGAGGGTTATCTATATTCATTTCATCAAAATACATCCCATTTGCTTAAATCGTGTTATCGCGATATTTAGCTGGCGAAAATATGTCGTTTTTATAAAAATCACTAGAATTATTAATAACATTATAGTATTTCGGGAGAAGCTTCCAAAAAGTTCGAAGACAGCATTTTTCATTAATAAATAAGAGTTGATATTAAACATAATTGGAAAACCTGTTTAACAAATATTTATTTCTAGCACTTATATATTAATGTGAACATACAAAGTTGGATATCGATGAGTTTGATAGAGATTTTGGTAAAATGAAGTATTGCCTTAATTTAGGATTTAAGTATATAAACAAATAATGACGATAAAGAAGAAATATATAAAGTGATTTTTCTGTTTTTCTTTTAATTGTTATTAGCCGTTATACATCTAACGAAGTATACTAAACATTATTGTTTAATTATATCTCATTGTTATGATTAAGGCAGCTTGGAATTATTACACTAACTGTTAACATATTATTATTAGATGACTTTTAACTATGCGATGCATCATTTAATAATTGACATATTACTGGAAATTATGAATGATGTACCCCGTGGATACTTTGCTTTTTAACCTCCATATGTATTTCAGAAAGTTTTATATATTATTTATAATATACATATATTGGTTTATAAAACTTTATAATTCGTAGAATATTGAATTAAATGCAAATAATGTTCCGCTTTAGTTCACATTAATATATATATTCTTCAAAATTATTTTTTTTAAATTCTAATATTCTATATTCTATATATGTATGTAAATATACATATATACACATAGAATATAAAATATATACATATATGTACACTCCCAATGTTAGGATTTCGGAAAAAAATAATTTCGAAACAATTTTGAAGAATTTCTTAAGTAGATATATATTTTATTCGTAATGGAGCTCTTTCAATTCTAATTGTAAAATATATTAATGTAATGTTATTTTTATATATTACGATAATAATATTATAATATATAATATATAATATATAATATATATAATATATAAAATCACACATATTAAATATTATATAATTATAAAATACAAATAATATATTAATATATTATAATATAACAGTAATATTTGTAAAAGAACATTCTCAAATGTACAAAAAATATGTTTCATCGAAGAAGCACAAGTTGCACTATACTTTTGATCGAGATTGTATATATAGCTTGACAAAAATCTATACATGTCCAATATATGTATATTATAATCCATACAACATTACAACCATTGGCGTAGAATTCACACACCGTTGTCGCGGTATTCGCCGCACCTTTCAACCATCACGGAATCACCGTTGAGCAACGTTCGTCGTTACTCGCCGGTAACAATGCCGACTCGTCCAAAACGGGTGATCGACACAGCAGACATCGATGTTTCGACGCCAAGGATACTGTCGCACGATGGAAATCGACCCAAAAACCGACTGCGTCGCGATCGTCCAACAATCAAGATCAGGTCACAAGCCCTTAAAGATAACCCTGCGTTAAGGGAACATTACCAGAAGCATGAGAAGACAGTGGGTGAGCTGTTAGTCGAGAAGTTTCTGATAAAGGACAAGAAAGTGGAGGATAATGAGAACCATCTTCGACTCTTTCATCAAGTAAGCTTGGATCGTGATAAGGAATGTGATAAGGAATGTGATAAGGAACGTGATAAGGAACGTGATAACGATCGTGATAATGAACGTGATAACGAACGTGAGAATGATGGAAGAAAGACTGTGCAAAGCAAAATCACGAGAAGATTTACACGTCGAAGATCATCCGCGGATATTCAACTTGATCCGGAACAGTTGGAACGGGAAGTAGCTTATGCGCAGGTGCAAGCAGAAGTCTTAGACAGTCTGGTCGCTGAAGAACAGGCTGAGATAGAGAATGAAGTTCGTAGGGGTACTTTGATAAGGAAAGGTACAATTGGTGGACCAAGAACAGTTCCGTCATTCTTCAGAAGCAACTTGGATCATGATTCGATGTCGCAGGAGGAAGAGAATGAAGCCGCGGGTATCAAGATGAAGAAGACACTGAAGAAGGTTAAGAAAAAAAAGAAACCAACCGAGAAACCTTCGCCACCCGATGATGAAAGTAAAGTCAGTGATAGTAGAAAGTCCAGTACCTCCAGTGATGTTTCTATCGGTTTTAGAAACGAAGACACTAATGTTAGTCCGGATGATGAAAGCGGCTCGAAACAGATGTACAAGATTGAGGCGAGTAATAGTGCTGGGGATTTTTCGACGATTTGGATGAATACTTCCGGTAAAAGTGATTCGAAGATCAGCATCGAACAGTTCCGGGAAAGTGTGAAGATTCCCGTACCGAAGAAGTTCCTTCAGGCTGAACAGAAAGCACCAACTACAAACATCTCCGAGGAAACTGAAACTCACGTTGTCTTGCCAGTCAAAACACCGTACATCAAAGATACTTCAAGAAACAGCGTGTATTTCACGGTAAAAACCACGCAAGAGAACACGAAACTGAACGATGAAACTGCACTTAATAAACAACTTAATAAACTCCAGAAATCGGAAAGTATGGCAAATGGGATCGATGAAAGACCAAGGAAGATGTCTCCAGAAGTCGCCAGTGGCGAAGTTAGCCTAAAGAAGACAAAGGTAGCAGGTTTGGTAAACAAGGAAACTGATTCGCAAGTAAAAGAGAATAATTTAAGAAAGAATGTAAGAAAAGAAGGGAAGGATACCGATTCTAGCATAGTCATGGAACTTGGAAAAACAAAATTGCAATCGTCGTCTGGCCAGGAAACCAATTCCACTTCGAAAGAGTTGAATGATGGCGTTTTGGATGAATCAGATTCTCCGATCATCAAGAACGATGTTATCACGAAGATCAAGAAGGATGTAGTGTCAAAGGTTATTGATAAGGATAAGAATGCCTCGCGAACTAAAGCTAACTTATTAACGAAGATTGGATCAAAGGATTCGAGTGAAGATGCAACTGAAGTTGCAGCTAATCAGAAATCGATCAAGTTCGACGATGAAGTAACAAGAGAAAGACAGAGTCAGATTGTTTCGATCTCAACTGATAGAAGTGAAAAGAGCGTCTGCGCAGTGGATAGACCGAGTGTAGGATGTCTGCCAAAAGTGTCTAAAATTAATACAGATGAAAATAATGCCGTAGAAGCGCCAGAGCTCTCGTTACGAGAAACCGCGTATCTGGCCAAGCCATCAAAAACACTCGGTGACGTGGATGTCGGCGGTGCGTTGCCGGGAAAGACGTTGAATAAACCAGTGACCTTGGCAAAGACATCCTCCTCGAGAGTCGGCGATCGTTCCAACGATATAGTTTCGGGAAAAAGAACAGTGGGAAAAGAAGAGGATCGATCAGATAACTCGGACATAATTGGTTGTGCAACTGGTGCAACGAAACTCGCAACTGAACAGACGGCCTTGCTCAAAGGTCCTAAGAACGACAGACGGAAGACTAACGTCGAAGAGAACCAGAAGACTGCGGCTAAAACGAAAACAACGAAGATCGAGGATGCTAAGAGTATCGAGATGACGAAAGATACTGGTTTAGAGAAATCTTTGAAGGACGAGGTGAAAAAGACTGGTGGAGAGGAGCCAAAGTTTTCTGGTAGAACCGCAGGTTCCTTGGTGCAAACCAAAATCGAGGTGGAAAAGAATCGCCATGTTGAAGAACGGGGAATTATTGTGGATGTGAATAAGGGGAAACCTTTGAAAGCTGAACTAGGGAAGATAAGTGCCACGGAAGTAGAGAAAGCAACCTTGAAAGAAAACAAGGTACCCAATTCACCGAAGACTGAAGCCCAGAAAGTGAACGGAGTGGAATCCAAGTTTCCCTGGGCTCGCAAAGGTCTGCCCAAAGTTAACACGGACTTAAAAGGTAACGCAGTAGCACCAAAGTCTTTAGACAAAAGTATCAGTTTAGACTCTCAAAAGGGCACAGTAAATAATATTCTAGCTCGAAAATCACTGAAGCAATCTTCTTCGGTGGATGAAACCCAAATGGCTAAGATTTCAACAGCGAAAATCGCGGAGCCACTTAAACCTGCAAATAAGAATCAACAGGAGAAACCCAAGAATGCTGAAAGTGTTGAGCAGCCATTAAACGAAGAGAGTGGAACTTTATCAAAAAGTACTTCCACCGAGTCGATTGATTTCTGGAGTGAAATAAAAGCACCTGATAGTCCAGTTCCATCGAAATCCAAAGTACCCTTTAATTATGGGGCACCAAAAACTCCGCAAGATTCTTCGGCATTAAATAAGTCCAGCGACGTTGAGAAGACGATGTCCAATGACTTGGCAACTGGGAAGTCGTCGGTGACACCGATAAAAGAACTAAACGATAAGAAAAAAGAGACTGATCCTAAAATAAGCGACACTCCCGGTACTCCGGAAGTTGAGTTCAGTAATAACCCTGTAATCGAGGTGAAGCGGAAGCTCACTGCGGACGAGGAATCCTCGAAACCAAAGACTGAAGAGAAGAAGGAAGTATCATCGGGAAATCAAACAGAAAAGGAAACAAGTTCCTCGACAATTAAAAGAGAACCTCGTAAGAAGAAGAAGAATCTCTTGATATCCATTGTTTCCAACAAGGATGCATACTCCACCATTAAAAAGACACCCTTGAAAAGGGAAGATTCTTCAACTTCGACAATATCGGCTAATTCCACACCAGACACTTCCGTTCCAGCTTCGGAAGTTTCAACTCCAGTGTCAGAGATATCCTTGCCACTGATTAACATCACCGCAGCGCCAACCCTGCCGCGGACCGATTCCCAAAACCTGGAGGACAATAACGAAGACCCAATTACTCCTACGAACGAGTTATCAGAGACAGGATTAGGGAGGATAACGAAGTGGAGTAATCAGAATGATCTTTCCAACGCGGAGGAAAAGGATATTACTCCAGTTCCTTCCGGTAATGTCAGCGTGAGTTCGACACCAGGAGTCAGTCCTGAATCTTCGAAGAAGAAGCGTGTCGTGAAGAAGAAGAAATCCTCGACGACGAAGAAGAGTCCTCCAAAGGACAAAGTGGAGAAAGAGTCGAAGGAATCAAGGAAGGATTCGAAGGCTTTTGATGTGCCAACCTTAAAGCTACCTGATCGAAAGACTTCTCCTAAGACTAGTCCTAGAAACACACCCACGCAGAGACCACTCGATCTTATTAAGATGTTCTACACGACTCCTTCTGCACTGTTAACTGCCACACCCAGGGATCTCTCGAAAGTCAGACGTGCCAAAATTAAAAGACGAAAACATCAGTCGAGGACACCGTCGGTTAGCAGTGACAGTACCGGAAGTACCACGAGCACAGCAACCACGGAAAGCACCGACGGAAGTGGATCGACCTGCACCGAGTTGGATGACGACGCGGAACACAAAAGGATGAACTCGACGAGGAGCAACGACTCTGGGTTCGACGGTTCGCCGGGAATATCGAGTACTTCTTTATCCAATTACTTTTTATGGTCCCTCTGGCAGTTTCTTGGTACATCATAACACATTTTCCATCGGTGACGTAAACATACGTCTTTCCAATGTTCACTTAACCCCTGATGACGTAAATCTACGTCTTTATGTAACTTCAAATCGAAATATAAGAATTTTCGCCGGCGGTTGAACAAGTTTCGTTGATGTCAGGCTGCGGCGCAAAATCTGTTAATGTTGTCGTTGACGTTAAACAAATAGAGTTAGTTGGGACGCCATTTTGCGAATGTGGTATTTCGAGTCATTTAATACGTCTGCTGTAGTAAATTTGAGTATTACCGGTTTTCCAAAATTTGCCAATAATGAGACCACACAAAAATAAGACCGTGGTCTGCAATTTTTTCTGAATAACTTATTTCATATATTTATTACATCAATATAACTTTTATATTGTATTATAATATCTATTACCAGTATTCAATATCTCGCAAACAATTGTTTACTTGATATTTTAAAGAAAAGATATATTTAAAGAGACATTAACACAGTTTTTTCTGTTTATATATAGTACGTATATATATATACTATCTATAAACATATATATACGTACGAGCCGATTTGGAATATTATCAAAGCCACAATTGGCAAAATGTGCCAAGCATTGCCAGAGGGATCGTTATTAAATACCACAATATGGTTCTATGCGTTTAACAAATTGTTTATCATTAACTCCACGCATGAATTAGCTGATAACAGCATCCCACGCTAACGACACCGGCAATTTCGTTTCATAAGTACTCCAACGTATAACTTATTCTAACTTAAGAGCTGTTCCAAATTCTATAACTGCCGCGACTGACCCTGATAATATTTCCTACTCGTTACTCCGAGTGAAAAGGATACACTGCCACTCATAAGTATTTGTCCCCGCGCGCAACACGCATTTGCGTTTTAATGTAAAAATCATGATATTTAGTGTTTCGAGAAGGTGAATTATTAACCACCTTGTCTTAGAATATTGCGTGGTCCTCGTGGTACGGATTTCGATGCCAAACGCGGGAACCACGAGTCCTGCTCGTGGTATGAATTTCGGGTAAAACACGAGAACCACGAGTCCTACTCGTGGTATGGATGTTTGGGACTGTACTTACGGAACAGCCTCCTGCATGCTTCAATGTTTTGCTACTTGCAATGTGCATTTCGCCTTGCTTTCGTTGCATGAGAATTTATCCAGCAAATGTGAAATTGATTAATATTTTTTATTACAATATTGGACAATTTTTGGTTATTTTGGGGGCTACATAGAAACGGCCTTAATGGCTGATGGAAACGCAACTTCCACTCGTACTTCACGCGTTCTATTATATACGCTACATGCTACGATTGTAAGTTGTACAATATAATGCGATGTGTATTATTTATTTTTACATTAACGACAAGAATTTGTCAGTTGTGTGTAAGATTTTTCAACGAGATTGTGAAGAGACGTAGTATAGACAGAACTAATTCTATAGTACACAATTTTAGGTGCGATGTCCCACGGGTTTTTCAAAAAAAGGGTTTAAAATTAGACGCGATTTCCATACATTTATGCATCTTTCACAGTACAATGTGAAGTTAGCGGAACGCATGACGCTCCCGGCTCACAGCGCGAGGACCCGATTACCGCTAACTTCACATTGTACGGTGAAAGATGCATAAATGTATGGAAATCGCGTCTAATTTTAAAACCCTTTTTTGAAAAACGCTTGGGCCATTGCACCTAAAAATTGCGTGCTATAGAATTAGTTGTGTCTATACTACGTCTGTTCAAAATCTCGATGGAAAATCTCGCACAAAACTGACAAACTCTCCTCGTAAATTGATCGAAGTATAAACTAATCGTAAATGTTTTCAAAAGAAACATATGAGCCTTCTTTTGGGATTCACATTGAACTTTGATTTTTATGCAAAATGCATTTTTTAAATTCCGATGAGTTGTGCATAATCCGATTTATTAGAATATATCGTTTATCAAATTTGAATAAGCCTCCGCATATTTTATTTATTTGCATTTAACAGACTGTTCTTGGAAATAAGAAAAGGAGTTTAAAAAGGTGACCGAAAATTGCAAAATATTATGGAAGGTAATCCGCAAGCATCATTAATTTCTCAAAAAACAATGCGCAAGCTCTATACAGGATGTCCACCACAATAATTTTCCAGGCATTTCTGACAATCCGACAAAAATTTCTATCGACAATAATTAGTTAGCACTCAATTAATAATAAATTGCGACAATAGAAATTGCCAGAACACTTTATCTTCGATAAAAATATTGTTCCGCTAGCCATCTACAATATTAGATAGAAAAAATCATATAAGTTAATTAAGTAATTAATTAATTCTGGAATAATTTATTTCGTAAATTATTATTTCAAAAATATACCATGAACACTGTTAACGAGTCAAAGTGTTACGGCAACAGTTATTATTCCAATTTGTTGTCAATTAAGAGTCGACTAGCTTTTGTTCTTACTTTCTAGTCGGATTAAAAAAGTATCTAAAAAATCGTGACGCGCGTTACAGTAAACAGCCTGTACAGTAATCAGTCCTCCCAAAAGTTACCATACTAGTGACTTCATTCGTCTGCGGCAGTAAATTATATATTACATAATATATTACATAATATAAGTTCTCACGAAGACCGCTCGTGCGCGATAAAAAACACAACACTCGATTCTCCTGAATACGAACCACGCTGACTTGACATGTTTATGTTGCACCTGTTGGCATCAATGATTTTCTACGTGTTCACCACAGGAATCCACTAAACGGCCAATTCTTCGAATCACGTTTCCGATAGCAGCGACCTCTTTCTTTCGTTAAAAATAATTCCAAACAAACTGGTTCTTTCTGCGACCTAAAAATAAATCTGAATGTGCCACTGCACTTTATATAATCCATGATTGCTTACATGATGGACATTAATATACCATTTGACGGTTAAGATCAAGGTAACATGCTCTTCTGTTTACACTGCTCCTTTATTAACACGTTGAACGCCGTGGGTGTCACCGGTGACCGCCAATATAAATATTACTAAAACTCGAATCAAATATATCGCTAATATTCGTAAGATTTGCAATATTTTTAACGTTACGATAACGATGTAAAGTAATCAATGTATCGTAGAGCGGTTAAACAGTTTTAGTTGTAGACGTTGTATAGACTTCCCGGACACATATCGCGAGGTATCGTATAACACGTATTTCGGCGCGGCACTCAACGTGTTAAAGCTGTTCAATTATTTGAATAAATAGTAATACTCCATAAGTTCGATCGGTAAATAGACATTGTTTGGTTGCATTATTAAAATAAGTTCGTCGATAACCGAAGATGTGTGAAAGAACTTTACTTAAACATGTTCGATTCTCTTTAAAGAATCGATTTTCGAATCGATATAAGCCATACAATTTTGGAGGATTTCATATTTTGTTATTATTTGACATTTGATCAAATCAGCTTAACTTTAATTGCCAGTCCTTCATCGATGATGAGCTGAAAAACAATAATTTATTGGATCTTTAATGATTGATTCGGAAGAAGAAGAAAGGAGGAAAATCGCGTTTCGATTCTTAGAAGAATCGATAAGTGCATAATCGATTCGGAAGATCGATCTTTTGGTCAAAAGAATTAATTAACTAGCAAGAACCACGTGAATTTTTGCGTCAGTTAAGATTGCATTTCGAAATTAATTTTGCATTCTTAATTGTCAGATATTTCACGTAAAAAGAAGAAATTGATCAAATTCGAGCTCTGATCATTTTAGATCTACTGGATTTATATTTTAATAACCATCGTCTTCTTCAGATATGATTTATGGAAGTCCATTTTTATCCGAATTTATAACTCTTACGCCAGTGAGTTTTATAGTTTTGACATTCGAGGAATATGGCTGCATAAATTTAAAAGTTTATTAATCTTCCGTATAAATTTGTTTTCCGTTTTTACGTATGTTTTTGTCAGATTCCAATTTTAAACAATTCAAATATTAATATCGTTTTACAACATAACCTAACACGTTCCTTTCTGACACTAATTTAATCGAAACGTTTGAAATAAATGTTTTAAACAAATTGTAATTGTCAGAATTATGAACGATTGACAATATTGCAAACACTGTTTGCTTCTAATTCAAAGAAACGTCGAAGAATTCCGTTCGATTTTACCCTTTTATGTATGTTTTATTTATTTAACTCGAGGTGCATCAAAGTAATGGGTACTTAATTGATAAATCAAATGATTGTTACACAATTTCACAAAATATTAAAACAGATTGTGACATGGCGTGCCACAAAAAATGCGAGAAACTGACAGGAAATCTATGTGGATTGAATCAAAAGCTCGTGGCGGAAGCCTTGCAAGCTTTGAAAAGGGGTGAGTGAATATTTTGAACAGACTTGTTACGAAAACCGTAAGTATTTTACAAAAAAAAATAGAAAGTTTCGATGAAAATATCGAAAAAAGATTTGGAAAAGTTTTAAGTTTAAAACAGTGAAATATATTCGCCAATGACGCAAGAGACTTGCGACCCCTGAATTATGTTCACTGCGCTGCGCATGCGTACTCTCGTAACTACAGGATGTATTTATTTACCTGCTGACAACGTCAGCGCATTGAATGCTTTGACAAAAATAGCGCTGTCTTGGAACTAATTTTACAAAATTTATGGGTCTTTTGATTCTACAAAGTCTGCGAATTATGATCGATAACGTAAATCCCGAAATATCGAATTATATGAATATATTTGGATTCAAACTGTTATGAAAAACTTTATAAACTTCTAAGAATCATTCGAAGCCAGCTGGTGATGAAATATTACACTAGCAGATTAAACAAAGATAAATATCGTTTTCTTGAATTCCAAAAATAACTATATAGAGAAATATAACAAAATTCTATTAATCAATACACTTATGGCCCCGTTAAAAAATAAAGCTATACAAAATAATTATTAGGATATTTTTTTAAAAATTATTTCTCAGAGCAATTTCGATAACGTTGGACAAAAATCTTTATGTCGAGAAATAAAATTGATTACAAATTTCAACTGTCAATTCTTTTCATCGAGTTTTCGCCAGTAGATTAATGACTTCGTCAGTGTACCACGTGATTACCATAAATCATTCGAAATGGCACAAAACTGCATCAACAAATAATTCTGATTTCGTAGCTGCATACTGGAATGAATCTGATTAGATTTAAGGTCGTTTCACAATCAGCCACAGTCTCCTCGTGCTTGCACCAAATACGTCAATTAAATCAACCGCTACTATTTGTCCTTAACCCTTTGCGTGTCGAGAAACGCGAACATGTGTTCTTGCATAACTAACAATCGACGATATTAACAATGCAATGGTCTAGTTACATTTGAAAGTATATACGGTGGCCTTAAAAATATTACGAATCATTTCGCCGCTTTGATGGAAACTAATCGATCGAAAAAAGTCACTAGATTCAAGAATCTCGAGGTTTTAGTGCAGTAACTCTTGTACAACGCGGTATTTATACAGTGCGGTTTCGATACAACGCGAGTTGAATATAACGCGGTGCTTATACAACTCGGTTTCGATATAAGGCGGTGCTTATACAACGCGCTTTCAATATAACGCGGTGCTTGTACAACGCGATTTCGATATAACGCGGTGCTTATACAACTCGGTTTCGATATAATGCGGTATCAATATAGCGCGGTTTCGATATAACGCGGTGCTTATACAACTCGGTTTCGATATAATGCGGTATCAATATAGCGCGGTTTCGATATAACGCGGTAATTATAAAACGCGGTTTCGATGTAACGGAGTAGTTATACAACGCGGTTTCAATATAACGCGGTGCTTATTCAACGCGGTTTACAAATTGTGGCGATCCCCGTACAACGTGGCACTTATATGATTACAAGTCAGTAAATTACTATTTATAATACTCATAATTCTTATATTTAATACGTACGGTATAGGAAGTAATAATGACTCTCGAATCGCAAATTGAAGATGCGAGATATCTCGAATTCTTTCGCGCGAAATATTTGAAAATTCTTACTCAAGCAAAATAAAATAAAATAAGTTTACATTTTTCTATCGTTAAACATTTGTACTTATTTTCTTCCGTTCATCGTAAATTACGTTATGCCTTGTTTTATTTTTGTTCTTCTTTACTCTGCGATTGCACAGTTTTAATTGCAATTGTCGACGACGCAAACATGGCGTCGAAAGATTTAGCGAGAATGAAATAAGACGAATGCAAATATTCAAATATTCAAGGAATGAAATTAGGCTGCGATTTCGTGGAACCGATTGCATTATTCCATTAAATTAAATCAAGTCTATACACTTTTTACACTGTTATTCAAATTTCATTCGTAGATATCCTGTTTTAATAAAATCACACGCACGTGCCAAAAACCGCGAATTCTCCGTTTTATTCTCGGGAGAACAACAATCGAGTAAAATTAAGTAGTGCAAATATCACTATCACTATTATTATATACTCACACGCATGCAGTCTCACACACACAGATAGATGCCGTGAATTTATGGCACTCACGTGCGACGCGCATGCATTCTTGCGCATCAATGTTTCACGCCATTTGTCATACTTATGTCGTCTACCCTAAATATTATTATTACCATTATAATTTTGCGTTACCAACATGAAACTCTTCCAATGTAACACTTAACTGTTACTCACAACCTTAATATTGGACTTTCATATCCTTTTCCATGAACATCAAATTTGATCTTCAGAAATAACCAGTTAAAAGATTTATATACTTTGATGAAATATGAAAATATTATTAGGCACCGGAAACACTTCGTGCGGATATTTAAATCAAAATTCAAATACTCTGGACATTCTGGAAAGTAATTTTATTTGACGAAATAGTGATAATTTATTTCTACAACACTCTTTCAGCTTATGCATTCTTTTTTTTCTAAAAATCGGTGTTTTACTCGCAAATAATGAATTGTTTGCTGATTTGATTTTGGCGCCACTTTTAAAACTACTATTTGCAAGAAAGTTTGACATTGATAAGAAAATGGTGGCAATTTGAAGGAGATAGATCAGGAATGTAAGGAGAATGAGGTTATAATTCATTATTTACAAGTAAAACACCAGGTTTTGGCAAAAAAGGAATATATTAATTTTTTAAATATATAATGTACAAAAAATATATATAATATAAGCTTCTAAAATAAAATTACTTTCCAGAATGTCCAAGGTAATTGAATTTTGATTGAAAACTCCGCAGCCATCATGAAATGTGCAGCCACCGAAGTGTTAATAAGAAATACACAACAATTTAAGAATGCAATCCAATTTAAGAATAGATAAGGCTGGCAGTCATAGGATTAATCAATCAATGGTGCCAACCTGGTGAATTCGAGTAGCAGAAACGTGCCGAAACCCAGGTGCACGTCATTGTGCGGTCAATTCTATTTTCGAAGAATGTCGTTCAGCCAAAAGCAGAGAACGTCAGGTATTTTCACTTGCCAGAGGGCCGAACTAGAAATTAACGATTAACGAGCTTATTAATTAGGATTTGACGAAAGCGCGAATGAACTCGGTCCTCTGGCATCGAACGATATTCAAGGATCAAACAACGACGGGAAAAGATTTAAGGAGCCATAACTCATGGAATTAAAGACGAATGACGATGCGTGATAAAACAGAGTCACTAGACGCGCTTGCGCATTACCATTCACTGCAAACAATGAAAACTAGAGAAATACCTCGATACTTCGGAATTTGAAAAACTACGAATTCTACGACTAGTTACGATAGTACATGATAAGTTACAGCATTGTTACTTAAAAATGCATAGTATTTATATTGTAGGTTATGTCTTACCATTAGTTGCAATATTAACCTTGCTTGTTTAATATATTTGTTAATTATTAACGATGAGGAAGAAGTTGTGTGTATTTTGTTGATAATCCTCGTCGTCGGAGTGATGAAAGTGCATGTTTGTCCGAGTGAAATGTGAATAAACAATGAAATGAAACTAAGGGATGTCTCTGCAAATTTGAATTCTTAGCGCCCTCGCAATCTTCGGACAATCAGAGAAATTCAGACTCCTCGGACCACTTTCCAAGTGGACGAATCACGCCGCCTGCCACGAACCTGCCGAGATTCAAGAAGTACGCCGTGACGGACTTCAACTTCCTCAAAGTACGTCTAACACGAATATTCTACGAATTTAATTAACGAATTAATTTAATTATTAAAAATTGTGTGCTGTAGAATCACTTGTGTTTATACTACATCTTTTCAAAATCTCGTTGGAAAATCTCACACACAACTGACAAACCCTCCTCGTTAGACCATTTTTCATAATTCGCGGTACATATATATATATATATATATATATATATATATATATATATATATATATATATATATATATACACAACGCAAGCGTTCATTAGTGGCAACCAGTTGTCTAAAACTTCCGCATAGACGCAGACAATTTGCGGAGAACACAGCGAGTCATTGTGCGCGATTCCCAGACAGAGGGGACTCGGCGGATTTCAGTTTTACGCAAATTGCAAAAGCATTTACTTATTTTACTTGAACACGTGGGAGAGCCGAGTCGTGTATGCCGTGCTCTGCCAAGGTTCCGTTGAAAATTTCGCTGACGAAATGTCTGAGCTATTTACTGTGGAATTATTTAAACCCGAACTTTTAGACGTATCGCGGATTTTCCAAATTCATGGCACACCTGTTATCGAGTCTCCCGTACTGTCTATTTGTGTACCACGTGTAGT
Organism: Nysson spinosus; assembly: GCA_910591585.2. Taxonomy (NCBI): domain Eukaryota; kingdom Metazoa; phylum Arthropoda; class Insecta; order Hymenoptera; family Crabronidae; genus Nysson; species Nysson spinosus. The sequence continues at coordinate 2,009,515 of OU342844.1, read as the reverse complement.
AAGTTTTGGATGAGACTCTAAAGCGAAAGCATTTCTCGATATTAGTTTAACTGTTATGTTGTCAGCAGTGCTTTTCTGTCTTCGAACACCTCGGAACGCCGTTCCGGCATCTATTTCGGTTGGTTTTCTCAATGTTTTAAAAGTAATTTTTGAAATAATATTCACTCGTCACGAGTTTGTTTAAAATACAAAATACTTGAAAGACATTAAATTCAATTTATTTATGTAACTCCGTGAAATATGTAGCTGTAGCTTCTTTAAATTTCATTTTATACTTAATTTTAATTCAGTTTAATTAACATTTGATTATCATTTTCTTTAATAAAACGCTTAACAAGATGTGAGTTCCCGCACCTTTTTTCTACAGTAAACAAATAAATAACAAACTTAATTACATTCATTACTTTTTTAGTAAATTAATTCAGCGTGGAATATACTGTTATGTGTCACATAACAACTGATCGAATAACTGAATCTCAATAATTCCTCGATTTGTCTTATTTTTATCGACACAGTTTAGTGTCAACTACTGTCACGCGAATATTACATCGTACGGTGTTAATGGTTTTTTTTTAGAACACGCCGCAGAGTAAGGGTTAAATTCCGAGGACCCACCATTTTGACGACTTCCGTAATTCTAGCGTTACATGTCGGGTTTTCACAATTATTTGTCAGTCTTCAGATTCGTCAGAAACAAGGAACTGTTCATTTAGCATCCGAAATCCAACCGAGAATTCGGCTGAAATTTATGCGAACATTTCCAAGAGTCGCTGCCAGAATTGTTATAACGGGTCTCCCATATATTTATAAATTTATGACATACACCCGGCAACAGTTTGTACTAACAAATTAGTTTAACTACCAAACAATTGCATTCCTCTTTCGAGGTGCTATCAGGTCATTGTTTTTACCAGGGATCGAAAGAGTTATGGAACTTTTGAATAGGTTCTATTGGGACTTAATCAATGTGGTACTTTTTTGAAGAATGTTCTCACATTATAAGTTCCGACGAGAACAGATAAACAAAGGTTCTTGAAGATCAAAGTTTCAGTCAGAATAGAACTCGTGAAATATAAAGATACAATTTTGTCTATAACAGGAACAGACACTTTCTTCATCAATGTAAACAAGTTCTCAATCATTGTAACCAATACTGAATACTACTTAATGAACAGTATTACAACAATATTAAATAATGAATACAGTTGATAAATGTTCGGAAATAACCTGTTTCCATGGAACTTTTATTACACGGATTCTAAAGTATCTGTTCAATGCGAACACTTTTCAAATAAGTTCCTGGGGGTTACAATACTTTCCATAAAAATTCGACGGGAACGGATATTCTTTTAAACGAAACATACAAGTTCGAACAGAAACTTTTCAAAAACAAAAAATATAACTGTTCATTTCGATTCCTGGTTTCTGTTTTTTGTTTTGCAACAATGACAGGTTGCGGAAGTATAAATATTATATGTAAGCAACATTGCACTCGAAATGCGACTCTCAGTCGCCACTCGAATTGCCGCGACAAGTTTGAATAACAATAAATAATCTCAAATACAAAGGATTAATATTACTTAAAGGAAGAATATTCAAATATCAAAAACATTGAATAAAGATGCAATTAAATAAGATATTCAATCAAATCCTGTAACTTTAAATTTGTAAATTTTAAAAGCAGCTTTTAAATATTTGTTGCAGATAATTCTTTCAATATTTATTATAAATTAAGAAGAGTATGAAATTTGTTAAATATCTCACCGTTGGATATTATTTTTATTACATTCAATGATAAATAGTTAATACGATATATATAACACAACTAAGTATATTGTGATAACTTGAGACATCTTGTAGTTCGCAATATTGCCAACTTTACGGACACCGCACGGCAGTTTGCAATTTCCAAAATGTCTTACACAATGAAATGCAACGTAATAATTTCTAAGTTTATTTTGGTATATGCTTTCTAGAACGCGAAATGTGAACTCGAAATGCCTAAGAAATAAATTTAGAACCGCAGCAATTCAACCTGAAAACACATTACGAATCCAATCAGTTCAGCATTCCAGTTCCCTTAAAAAGCGTACCGGTACTCCATCTATTTTTAGTGTCGGAATTTACGCAATTCTCGGCCGTAAATAAGTACAACTTACAATTAGTATATCTTTGCACGGATTTCTTACGCAAAGTTTTTGGTTTAACAAATTAACGCCGGCGCTGTAATTCATATCTCGCTGCATCGGTCGGTTCAATTAATTGTATTTTTCTCCTTCTGGCAGCACTGTGTTAGAAATTTGGAAAACCAATTGATCACTTTCAAAGTGATCAAAATCGATATGAATAACTGAATAGTGATTTCAAAATGATCATACTTTTTATTCGTTTTGGAAATGGAATTTAAAGAGATTTTAATACCAGCAAAAGGGATATTGTATTTGGAGACGAGTTATCTGATTAGCTCCGCTTGAACCACTGATGGTAAACGTTGCTGGATGAGACAACCTAGGTTGTACCACCGGTGGTACACACCGGTGTGAACTTGTTACCAATGTGTAGAAAGAATGTAACATTAGAACTAAAAAAGTAATCAAAATGACGGGTCCTCGGAATTGAACACGTTGACGGCCGCATGAAATTTGTTCACTGCCGCAGAAACATTCTGGCCAACTCAATAGATGAAAGACTCTACCGCGTTATGAAATCTGCCAATCGCGATGTGTTATCGTAACTGCATATAAATATAGATTTCGAAAATCTCCGTGTTGCTTCCTGAAGCGTTTTGGCTCGGTTCTCCAAGTTCGATGAAAACTAATTTCTATCACGTGTATTTACATCACGTGAGTCTGATGATTCACGAGCAGCCGTGCTCAGGAAATCATCTCGAAGACAGCTCACGAATTATCGATTTCCAAGTTTACGCGGTTAACGAAACAAATTCGCGATATTTGGCTAAATAAAGTTATGTTAAGGAAATATGCTATAACAATGCTATAACCAACATATAACTTTTCTTTGAGTATATCTGTAGGTTGACGTACGTTGATATTATAAGATAGAAGAGTCGTATCAATTTCGTATATTTGATTCTATATTAATTATACATTTCGCTTAATACACGATTCGTCGAAGTATCCCCCTTTCTTCATTATTACTATTTTACATATTTTTGTCATACCCCAACAAGTTTGTGTAATGTTTCGTGCTGCATAGTTCGACAACCTTCTTGTAGTAAAGTAATTTGTTGCGGGGAAACTAAAAACCGACCGATAGCAATAAACGGACCCGACCGATTTTAAAGGTAACAAAATCTTATTACACCCAGGTGCCAATACAATATGTGTCTGCATGGCAAGAAAATAGTTTAATATTAATGCTAAAATTATCAAATGGACAACGGTTTTATATTCTATTTACTTTTAATGTTCGTTCTAACGTTTGCTTTAAACGTTAGAATGAAGACGAAGCAAGTGATCTCAAACTTTTGACCGGTAATGTATCTCCGGCATTTATTGCCTTAGTTCATAAAACCCTATTTACATGTCTCCGGCGGAATCTGCATTTCACGTGCAGTCAACGAAAACCGTGTGTTTATGTCCCCGGATATTAATGTATTATTTGGAAGACGATAATCAAAGTAAACACGGCGTCCCGTCGGTATTCACAATCAGATTAGAAGGATTTCTTCCGCAAGAATGCGTAAAACGGATCCGAATTTGTACTCATTCGAACCCGTACAGAAATAGATCACCCGAATTAGCATCACGCAACACGGTATTTTTAACTAGAAGTACTCTCACGAGAGATACTCTCGGTTTAGACTCTTGAACTTTCACCCAAATTCACCAACTTCCGTTCTAACCTAACCCCACCTTTAGTTCAAAAACATACAAGTCCCAACAGAGCTTTTTTAAAAACGAAAGACGGCTGTTCATTTCGATACCTGGATTAAATTGTTAATGTGCAAATATTCCTTAGAAAATTGTTATAAATATTACAAACAAGTTACCTGAAATCCGATCTCTAACCTAACCCCTTCTTTAGTTCAAAAACGTACAAGTCCGAAATGAACTTTTTTAAAAACGAAAAACGACTGTTCATTTTGCTAGCTGAATTAAAGTGTTAATATACGAACATTCGTTTTAAATTATTATAAATATTCCAAGTAAGTTACGTCAAATCCGATCTCTAACCTAACCCCTTTTAGTTCAAAAACGTACAAGTCCGAAATGAACTTTTTTTAAAAACGAAAAACGACTGTTCATTTTGCTAGCTGAATTAATGTGTTAATATACGAATATTCGTTATAAATTATTATAAATATTCCAAATATTCCAAATAAGTTACCTCAAATCTGATCTTTATATTCCAGGTTCTTGGAAAAGGAAGTTTCGGCAAGGTGCTGCTAGCGGAGCTGCGCGGCACGGAATGCGTATACGCCGTAAAGTGTTTAAAAAAGGACGTCGTTTTGGAAGACGACGACGTCGAGTGCACACTGATCGAAAGGAAAGTTTTAACCCTTGCGACACGGCATCCTTATCTCTGCCATTTATTCTGCACCTTCCAAACGAACTCGCATCTCTTCTTCGTCATGGAATATTTAAACGGCGGTGACCTAATGTTTCACATACAAAAGTCAGGCAGATTTTCGGAAGTGCGCGCGCGTTTCTACGCAGCTGAAATATGGTCGGGACTTAATTTCCTGCACAAGAAGGGTATCGTTTATCGGGACTTAAAACTGGACAACGTACTTTTGGACTTCGAAGGCCACATCAGAATCGCTGATTTTGGAATGTGTAAACTCCAAATTTTCCTTGACAGAACGGCTGATACTTTTTGCGGCACACCGGATTATATGGCGCCTGAGGTATTATTTTATTAATGATCTTTATGGAAAGAATTGTAACCCCCAGGAACTTATTTGAAAAGTGTTCGCATTGAGCAGATACTTTAGAATCTGTGTAATAAAAGTTCCATGGAAACAGGTTATTTCCGAACATTTATCGACTGTATTCATTATTTAATATTGTTGTAATACTGTTCATTAAGTAGTATTCAGTATTGGTTACAATGATTGAGAACTTGTTTTACATTGATGAAGAAAGTGTCTGTTCCTGTTATAGAAACAATTGTATCTTTATATTTCACGAGTTTTATTCTGACTGAAACTTTGATCTTCAAGAACCTTTGTTTATCTGTTCTCGTCGGAACTTATAATGTGAGAACATTCTTCAAAAAAGTACCACAGTGATTAAGTTTCAATAGAACCTATTCAAAAGTTCCATAACTCTTTCGATCCCTGCAAAATATATTCACTGATGTATCTGCCGAAGGCCACGAAGAACTGCTTTTTTACCGAGTGATTCATGGCAATCTATTTTTAGTAAACCATATAATTCTCAATGGCATCGATCTATAAAAGCTTCATGAAGTAAAACATGTGTTTTACAAACAAAACACATTTGTTTCACCTTATTCAACATTTGTTGCTGTTTCGTAAAACAACCAAAATATATATATATATATATATATATATATATATATATATATATATATATATATAAAGGAAATGTGTTTTTGCAACATTTCATAACTCTCGTAATACTATTTTATTAAAAGAGTTAGATTGCAACTAAAAAGGGTTCAATTAAAGTTTATAAAGTTATGTTTTCAATAAATTACATTTCGAAACGAAATTCGGCAGATATAAACAAAATACGTGTCGCTTAGTTTTTCGATTACTACAATATATGTCAAAACGAACAAAATCGGAGGCATTCTGTGAACATAACTTTATTTAGGAAAATTCCGCTAATTCGAACATTCAAATAAAATAACATTCGGCTCAAAATGCCGTGACGCGAATGTGATAATTGAACTCTTTTTTTGGACCAAAACATTTTACATTATGTAAATAAATAAGAAGGTGATAACAGATTAAATCATAATAATGGATATAATCATATATAATCAATATAATCATATAATATAATCAGATAATAGTTTAAAATAATAGTGTAAAATAAGTGTCGCTAACACTATTTGTCATCTCGGATCGAAACTTTGTATTCTAATTTGTCAATTTCAGATTATAAAAGGCCTGAAATACAATCAAGCTGTGGATTGGTGGTCGTACGGTGTTCTACTGTACGAAATGCTAACCGGCCAATCACCGTTCTCCGGTTGCGACGAGGATGAATTGTTTTGGAGTATCTGCAACGAGAGGCCATTTATACCCCGATATTTGAGTCAAGAATCTACTGATATATTGGTGTGTCTTTTGGAGAAAGATTCGGGAAAAAGACTGCCGGGTCACGAAATAGCCCTACATCCTTTCTTCCAGGTAATTATTCACGAAAATATGTAATCGCTTTACCTGGTTTTCCAACAATAAGGCTACCTAAAATAAGACAAATAAGACCATGATCTTATTTTTGGAACAATTGATAATAATGCAAATTTCAAACAAGTATTTTCTAAAAATTCCTTAGTTCAAAATCAAAATCAAATTCATAATAAAAAGAAGACAATGGAAATCGCTTTACCTGGTTTTCCAATAATAAGATTTCCAATAATAATGGTCTTATTTTGATCATGAATGTGATTTTGAATGAAGGCATATTTTGAAATTTTTATTATTTTCGGCTGGTCTTATTATTTGAAAAACCGGTAATACCGATTGCCATGGTCTGATATTTATTATAAATTTGATTTTAAATTAAGCTATTTTAAAAATTCTTGTTTGGAATTTTCATAATTATCTATTACCGTCTTATTTTCGACAATATTCTTTTACCAAAACCTCCAGTTTCAATAATAAAATCTGGTCTTATATCGGGAAAAAACCAGCAATACACCAAAGAATTTGTTGCCCGAAGTAAACCATAAATTATTATTAATCATGCATCGGTTTTCCGTGCATTTTGATGTAAACTAGCTTTAATGCTATAGTTAAAATTCATTAACCAACATTTTCATGTAAACGAGTCACAGAGGTTTTGCATTTCTTTCTATAATTAATATTTCCATATTCACGAATTAAAGTATAAGAATATAAATGCTTACATTTGAAGAACAAACTGACGAAATTGCAGTTAGTGATTCTCTATAACAACGATATGAGTCCTTATTTTTGAAAGTGCTATAAGTCATCCATTTTTCCTTTTTACTTTAATATTATGACAAACAAAAAGAAGATATCAATCTGCAGCGGGAAATTATATTTACCTCCGTTTTCATAAAAACGGGACTTATACTACTTTCAAAGACAACGGTTCATATATGGTTATATTAATAATGAAGTTATTAATGAAACATTGAATTTCAAATATTCTATAGTCTCTGCCATGGGATCGATTAGAAAGGAGACAATTAGAGGCGCCATTCAAACCAGCATTAGATCACACGTTAGACACGAGGTACTTCGATACCGCGTTCACGGCGGAAAGACCAAGACTCACACCAGTTCCGGATCAAATCTTAACTTCAATGGACCAAGGTGTCTTCCGAGGATTCTCTTATACAAATCCGAATGCCACGGACTGAAAATATCAAGGAGAATATTATTGTCTAACTCCTGTTTGAATTCGTCAGTGTACGACGTTGACATTCTTTCGAGCGTCTGCCTTTAATTAGCAAGGAAAGAAAACGTTCGAGAGAACACGAAGGCTCGTGCTAAATTCATTTTTTGATTAGTCTACGATTTGAATTCGCCGAAGACTCGATCGTCTACAATCCGTTCCAGCGACTCTGAAAGGAAAGTTGCTGATAGGTGGCGCTGCTGCGCCGAAGTCCACATAAGAATGCAACCGTAGTTGAACCAATCGTAGTGTGCTCTTCGTAAGCTCCCACTACTGCTCGCTGTTTCCTTACGTACTATTGGATGTACCCCCACTCCTGCAAGCTTCGCGAGCATATTATACGTCGAGGACATGGGAATACAAGGGGAAGGGGTATTATGAGCTCCAAGGAATTGTATTCTTATTTGAAACAGAGAATTCAGGCGTTTTCTATCAACTCCGACACACGGAAGTCCACTTCTTTTGTTTCAAAGTCGCTGAACAACTGTACAAGGATTTATTGTACAGTAAATTATCCTTCGTGGAGGGGAAGTGGAATACGAGAGAATCTACTTTTGCAACTCTGTGTTCCGCAAAGTAGGACGACGGTTTACACGTTCACGATAAAGTCGAAGTTAACACATTCGCATTGGATGACGTACATGTGAGTCTTTGGGATCTGAATAACTCAAATTTGAGTCTTTGGAGACTTTACACTTCGGTCTCAAAAGGTTTGAGTACGTTTTGACTAACAAGGAATCCTTGGTAGGTGTACGTCTCTGATTTTATGCGTTTTCACATATGTTTTAATACTCAAAAAACCAAGCGACACGTATTTTTGTATATCCGCAGAATTTCAGTTTAAAGGGGTGAAACCGCCGCTCAAAGATTTGACGTCTGCCAAAAATAATTAAAATTTTTTATAGGAATTTTGAATTCCTTTCAGTTTTAGTGGGTGTAAAATAATTTTTATCGTAAATATCCTGACATGGAATTTTTATTTTTCGGATGCATTTGTTTTTAAACTTCACCCATGTTGAATTTCTTTTCTACATACCAAATTTGTTTAAACCGAAATTCCGCAGATATAAAAAATACGTGTCGCTTAGTTTTTTGAGTACTGCAATATACGTGAAAACGAAAAAAATCGGAAATGCACGCCTACTTAGAATTCCTTATAAGTTATATGTTGGTGTTTCTAGCATTTTTTGTCAACCTAACTTGATTTAGCAAAATTCCGCGAATGTGTTAAAGTAGCACGTGTAAGTCTGTGTTAAAGGTGTATAGAAGATACTTATCTGTGTTATCTTATTATTGTTATTATTATTATTGTTATTATGTATAACAGATATATTACTGTAGTATTTTGCCGAGAAGTTTAGAAACCTGCAATTTGAGGTTTTAACTTTCATTTTGTACACGACCCAAGTTGCAAGTAATGTTAATGTGTTCGAACCTGTTATTCATAAACAAATTTGCAAATTTGAAAGTGCGTGTAATGTAAACGTACGAGGACAACGAATCAGTTGCATTAACTTTGAATTGATAAAGCGTGAAAAGTAACAAATTTTCGAGATAAGCACATAAAAAGAAACACTCTTTCGAAACAAGTCGTGAGAAGTATGTATATATTAACTACCTAATTAAAATAATTTATTAATACTGATTGGCACCGATTCTTCACAAACGAAACCTAAGTTTGATGTATATATATACGATTTTTAGTCGTGAACCTGTTAAAATCATTTTTATCACCATATCGAGTGTTTCTAATGTCCGAGTTAACCTTAAAAAGTACGACACAAAATGGCGCTAAAAAGCGATTCAACTCCGAAAGGAATCGTTAATGTTCCTGAATGCAACAGTCTCGCGGGTTGAAGAAATAAACGCTAATTCTAGGATTTTTACAATCGTAAAAATAATCGAGAAATCGCTCCCATCGTTATTTATAACGATCGATATTCAAAAGTCGCAGAACGGAGCGTAGTTGTTAATTATTATTTAACTCGTTTTCATTAAATATCTAATGAATTCCGTGCCCCTGCATGCTCGCCAGTGGCTTGTTATTATTCTGTTTTTTATTTCATCGTCCCTGTAGTACGATAAGATCTTTACCCTTTTATGAAATAAAGAATATTCCGAGACGATATCAGTCCACGATCGTTTTGTATTTATCCCGTTGGTGTTGAAAACATTATTACTTTCGATGTTCTTGAATTTATATCAAACAATAACATTGCGGCAATAAACTATAAACTATTTATAGTAATGCTTAGTTTTATTGTAACTAACTATAACCACAATTTAACTATAAATTATAAGTAGCTAGTTGCCGTCTTTATAAAACAATTATAATTATATATTACAGTATCGGTTTGAGGAAACTTTTCACGTGAAAAAGAAAATTTTAACATTAATGTAATTTATCTTTAAGAAACAAACCCATGCGAAAAATAAAAATTGCATCTTAGGTTATTTACGATAAAAAATATTTAACACCCACTAAACATTCACAAGAATGCCAGATTTCTATAAAAAATCAAATTATTCCTGGTGTGGTAAAATTTCATATAATAATTAATTAGTTTAAAGTCGTTTGCGAAGTGCACGGCGTATAATTGAACGCCTAAAGGCGCCTGTAGAGTGAAGGGGTTATGTGGGCAACAGGAAGTGGTCCAAGAGACAACAAGGAGAGCCATATTCTTATCGCGGTGTGCATTTCAGAGACACGTAATTATACGTTGGTACTACGGTTATTACAAACTGACTCACATTACTGTGGCCAGGTTATTAATACTTGAAGTGCCACATTATTTTGGCATACGATGGACAGTGTTTCGAGTGTGTTCCTTCTGCGCAGACTCCTTCGTCACTTTTCATACTCGGTCGTCCACCATTTTTTAACTCCGTTGCGCTCCGTAGACGCCTTTCACTGCGCAGCGCGTTCGCAAAAATTCAATAAAAATGCAAAGCTTACTTATTGTCACACTAAATTAATTAACGAAATGCACACGAGGACATTTATACATTATTATAAGGTTATAAAAAAGGACGTTTGTTATTCGTCAATCGGTGTAAGGAATTGTCTTAAAATAAGTCCCTGTTTATAACGGAAATATTCTTGGAGCGCAGAAGATTAATTTCGAGTCTTTCTTTGCGAGTTATTAAGTTGAGTCATAAATAAGTTCCGTTTTGAATTAAAGTTTATTCGTCAATAAAATGAAGTACAATGGACTTTAATTTAATATAGTCACTTGTGCTTCAATAATTCGTATTATTAGAGCTTAAACTCAAATTTTGTACGTTCGTCTTCTATATTTCTGAACGGTAAATACTCGTACATCATCTTTCTCCTCTTTCCACCTTCTTTTCACTACTTTTTAACTTCCTCCTCCGGCATCTATTTGCGAAGGCACTTAGGGATCTCCCACCCCCATAATCTTTATCTTTCTTCATTTCTTTGCTCCTCTAATAGTTCTTTTCCCTCGGTTTTACGACTCGACTTCTCTTTCACTTTATGTTCATCCTTCTTCCTCGCTGTTTCTTCTAATTACTTCATCCTTGTTGCACAGTTGGCTCCGCATTGACTGTTCGCGCTAACTTTAGACTACCAAGGAATTGGCAAACCGTTCGCGAGCACCCTCCGAAGACGTGAGAGGTTAGGTCGCTTTTCATGAACGCTTCTATGCTGGCCGAAATAGATACTGATAAGAAATTGATACGGGTAGGAATTGATGAAAGCATTGCTGTTCGATGTGGATTCTACTGCAGGCTTCTTGGAAGAAGGCATGCGATATCTTTAACCGTAGATCGGGGAGGAATACCCGATATATAACATATGGGAGAGACCCTATATAATATATAACATATATAACCAGCGAGTAGAATACTTATCTCTCGTTAGTTATACATTTTATATGTACACTACCGGTCATAAGTTTCGGACCACTTACTATCGTGAAGCAAATTATTAAATATCTTGTCTATAAAATGGAATGGGATACTTTTCCTTGGGTATATCTGTAGGTTGATGTACGTTGATATTATAAGATAGAAGAGTCGTATCAATTTCGTATATTTGATTCTATATTAATTATACATTTCGCTTAATACACGATTCGTCGAAGTATCCCCCTTTCTTCATTATTACTATTTTACATATTTTTGACATACCCCAACAAGTTTGTGTAATGTTTCTTGCTGCATAGTTCGACAACCTTCTTGTAGTAAAGTAATTTGTTGCGGGGAAACTAAAAACCGACCGATAGCAATAAACGGACCCGACCGATTTTCAAGGTAACAAAATCTTATTACACCCAGGTGCCAATACAATATGTGTCTGCATGGCAAGAAAATAGTTTAATATTAATAGTAAAATTATAAAATGCACAACGGTTTTGTATTCTATTTACTTTTAATGTTCATTCTAACGTCTGCTTTAAACGTAAACTGATACTTCCGGATGAAAATAACAGGTACTTTGAATTATGAATATTACAACAAATTTGATTCGAACAACTAGAACATGTCTATTTTTACCGCTGCAATTAATTGTTCCTCAGTCATGAGCCATTCATCAGAGAAGCAAGATCAAAAGCGCTAATTAATTCAATTAGCAGAGTAGTCATTCCATTAACTCTTATCTTGATCTCTCTTCTTTGATCGTTTTCTGCACTCACGAGCAATTAATTGTCTCTTGTTCTTTTACTGTAACATCCCATGTGCGAATGTGTCTGATTTTAAACCCCTTTTTTGAAAAACGCGTGGGCCATCGAATCTAAACATTGTGTGCTATAGAATTAGTTGTGTCTATTACATCTTTCGAAAATCTCGTTGCAATATCACGCACACAACTATATTCTCCTCGTAAGTCTTTACGAATCAAGTATTTCACGATGTTCGGACAAATTTGTAAACGATTTTAGTTTGTTGAGGTGACCCTGCCGTAAGTTGATCATCGGTCGCAACAAAAATAATGACGACGATGTTTGGAGAGTATCAAAGACTCGTGTCGAAATCAACGTTCTATTTGTGGAATGCTTTTCTTCCTCGTAATACAATTCGCGGCGCATGCGCGTCATCACGAAGAATCGTCGTATCACTATATATCCCATTTCCACGGGGATCTTTCATTCGTTCGGAGCTTCTAAATCACTCAAAGAAAGTAAAACAAGAGGAAAGTGTAACGAAAGAATCTTTAAAGACAAGCATTAACCCTTCTCCTAGCTTATAATTCTTCTATGTACAATTTTGAAATATCTTGGAAAGTATACATTTCTTAAAACTATTTTTGATTATGAATTCGATATTGGAAGAAGGTCTTTTTAAATTTTGGTTTGAAATGTTTATTATTATCTGTTTCTCCAAAAATAAGACCTAGTCTTATCTTTGAAAATATTTCTTTAACAAAAATCTCTGTTGTAACGATAATAAGATCAGATCTAATTAACGGAAAGAAGTCATTAATTTACATTGTGACTGTAAAAATTCGAGAATATTTACATCAGAACTTTCACTTTTTATAAATGTACCAAGTATATTTTCTTACGAAATCGTAATTAGCCATTTATTCCTTGATCCTAGTAAAATAGGTTATGTTTATATAAAATAAGGGCTAATACAGTTTTCGCACTCCAAAATAGCCATTTTGCGAATCAAATTCACCCTTTGCAAATCAAGCTTTTCTAAAAATTTGTTTTCTCAAGTTATTGTAATAAAAATCAAATCCAAAGTAAAGTGAAACGGTGTATTTGATTTGCAAAGAGGTGAATATGATCTGCAAAATGATTAATTTTGCGTGCAAAAAGGTGAATATGATCCGCAAAAGGGTTAATTCGGAGTGAAAAACCTGTATTGTCCCTTATTATACATAAACATAACCTCTTCTACTAGGATCAAGAAAAAAAATGGCTAATTTTAAGATGCGGTATAATTGTTTTATATTCAAACAGCACGCGTCCAATATGGCGGACGTGCTATTATACGAAAACCTTAGTCGATAAATAAAACCCTTGCAGTAATTAATCACGTATGTCTCGATGACTCGTGTGAAAGTTTTTTCACCCCGTAAATCTGAGGTTAAACTTGGCGCCTCGAAAGTGTTAATTATCCTTCCTTTGGAAGTAATGGCGCGATAAAAAAATATTTTCGTAAACCACCCGACGCTTAACTCTTCTGCGAATGGAGTCAAAACTTTCGCCTCTAAATCACTTATTTTCCGACTTTCTGTGATCATTCCAAATATAAATCTCGACTCTGATTCTGCCGCGTCTGTTCTTTGAAGATATTATAGATATCTATGGATACTTTGTTACTTTAATATAAATATGTAAGTATCGAATGACTTACACAGCAATTATAAACTATTATCTCACAAAGTGATTCGAAAAAGATGTACATAAACGTAATCCAGATTTAAAGGACCAACAAATCATTGTTGTGCGGGTTTTCTTATTTTCTACAAAAATGCTTCTCTCGTGGGGTATTCCCTCGTTTCCAGACTTCTCGAACACCCTGTATATCCTGCCTGTACTGTCTAGTAAAATTGTGTCCGTTAAATGTTCATATTTGAAGAAGAAAATGGCGAAATTGTAGTTCACGAATTTGACTTCGAAAGCATCGAAATGAAAAGCAATGAAAACCGCGCGCATAAATCGATTCCAGGAACCGACTGATCGAAGAAACGAGAAGGAAGTAGAAAACGGAGTTAAGAGACTAAACAGCGATGAATTGAGACGGAGAAAGATGTAAAGGAGGAGGGAGGGAGTTACGGGAAGAGGTTACAAAAAACAAGGGGTTAAGAGGCTCGGTCAATGGACCCTGAATCCGCAACCAATCGCACGCACTCTATACTCCTGCAAAAACTACTGCAAATTAGCATGAACTTTCCGGACAACCCTATACTTCATAGAAAGCGATCTTTCGGTTCTCCGCCATAACAAGATTCACTCAAAGCAATATCGAGTCTGAAGTACCCGAAACAACTTATAAAATAGGCCAAACGTCTCTGCAGTTCTTAAATAAAGAACGTTTCATGTAGCCGTTGAAGATGCGCCTTGAAGTTCGAGCGCATCCATCCACGCGGACGTGCACGCCGGAAATCTATGGTTTTAACGAGAAGTAGAAACTTATTTGACTTGGTGCAGCGACTGCGGGGCGCCTGCAGGGCCGCAGCCATCTCGGCTGGAATTAATCGTGAAAAGGCTATCGGTATAAATAGATTCATTCGTCTGCACGATGATGCGGCCCTTCATTGGAGAGTTATTTTTGTGTGGCATCAGCAATGGTTACAGTTCCTCGGCTCAGTCACAACGAGTTTCATCCAGCAAATGCGCGGCTTTCCGTCGTCTCGAAACATCGAACAAAGCCGTTGTTTACCACGCGAGTAAAAAAGAAACGACCTATTGTCGCAGGTTAACCCGGTGCTCCTTGCAGTGCTGCGAATCACGTTGCCCGAAATTTGAAACGAGCGCTGTTGCCAGATCCATCGTAACAACAGTTCTAACGCGAAACCACCAATCGGAACATTCGTATTCAAGTATTTCACACGGTTTAGTAAATAATCATGTGCGTTATCGACGTGAAATAATGAACTGTTATTCGAGGTTATTTAAGAATGAATTACGTGAGATTTAACAATTATTTAAGAAGTAACTAGCTAACATTTGAAAAGATCGACGAAACATTGAATTTAGCTTCGGTTCTAAACGTGGACTTTGTTGAAAATCGTGCCTAAAGTTCGCCGAGGAAAGGTATGATAATTTGCAAATTATGTTCGCGGAATTAAATGATTCTTCTCTGAACGTGCGGTGAGACGTGGATTAATGTTTTATAACAAATGTTTTGCTTTCAAAATGCATGAAATACTTTGAACTTTGAACCGAAGAGTGTTGGATTTTTCGTGCAACTGTTTAACTTCGAAGTTAGTTTATCTTTGATGCGAAAGGTGTTCTAAATTTAAAGGAGTGGTGCAACTTGTGACATTAATTTGCGCGAATTTTATATATGCGGAATTCTTTTTTTACCGTTGCCATTGGAAACAGTGTGTGTAAACGTATAATTAATAATTATGTGAGTAGTGAAAATTATTATCGCACATTAATTATTATCGTACGCTTGTGATTACATTAAAAGTATAACTTGATGATTAATTTGAAATATTGTAATTAATCATCTGAAAAAAATATATGATGAGCTTGTCTTCTTTAAATCCTTGATTTTATTAATATTTTCAAACATTATTAATTAACACTCGAGAGGCGACTGTCAGTAGCCACTCAGTTTCTTGCGGGAATTCGAGTGGCGACTGAGGGGCGACATTGAAATTGACTTCAGTGGCCGGTGATTTAATATCCAATAACAAAATATAACTAGTGAAGATTTTAATGTCACCTCTCGAGTAGCCACAATAACTGAGTGGCGACTGAGAATCGCCTCCGAGTGCAAAGGGTTAAAAGGTCACGCATGGTCCGCATCTATTCTTAATAGAAAAAAATCACTACTTTACTTGAATAGTAGAGAAACACCTTATTTTAGTAACAAAAACTAAAACAGCAGCAAGTTTTGTTAACTTGAAATGATAAATGTCGTTGAAATCGATATAAATTTTAGGAAAAAGATACCTGGAGTCGTTCCTTTTGTAGAAGCCGTTGGTATAAATTTGTGTGCGGTGTGATTTCATTATATAAGTCAAATGGAAATGAGATTCACGTGCGCGTCCTTTTGTTTAACAAATCAAAAAACTCTAGGCATATAAATATATTATATATTCTTAACGATAGAACTACGGACAATATAGTCAGCTATATTTTTTCATTCCCGTATATGTCCTTGAAAATAGGGATATATTAAACAAATTAATTAATCGATTTAATTGCATCTATTATGCAACGTGAGTCACAAAAATTCCCAGAAATTGGAGCTTCATAAACATGAACGTTTTTATTAAATTCCACGAACCCGTTGTTTTCACGGTTTCCCTAGTTTCACATTTCCCTCCAGTATTAATAAAATCATGCAAACGGCCATAAATTTCTTCCATTAAAGCACGCGAAATATTCGAGAATAAAGATAACAAATTTGGATTAATTCGATCGTTCCCGGCAGCCATCTTTAATTTGCCTATCCGCCATAGTAACCCAGTCAAAGTAACCCCCCAAATATAATATAAACTCGACTCCCTCGTTTTTCAGAAATACATCAAAATCAACAACGATTCTACTAAAACAAACTGAAAGCAAACCTAACCTAAAAATACGAGTCTACAGTCTACACACGAAGCACGGTTCCAAATCCTCCGACGCGTAATAAATCACAATGGCACCGGAAGTCGGTGGATAAAAGTGTCGCGGCAAGCATGTAGATGGTATAAACCAGCTGATATCAACTTGAAGAAAACGTTATCATATTTTCAATGCCATGATAATACCAATTGATCCATTAAAAGATAAAGAATATCGTCGATAATAGACAGTACAAGAAAGACAGTCGACGAGGAAGATCGTCGAGGATGTTTAGTTCGTTGAGATTGGCTACCATGCGCTCCCATAAGAGTCGCGCTCGTCCAGGAAGTGTAGCAACTTCCGCGAGCTCCGATTCGACGAGGGTAGAGGACATTTCCGGTCAAACTTACCATCCTCACAGTTTCCTGCTACTGGATGACCAAGAAGTTGGAACATCATCTCCGTCCAGTGTATCCTCGAAGGTGGCACAAGTTAGGGTTGAAAGAGAAGGCGGAAGTTTGGGGGTTACCCTTCGTGGTGGCGTTGCTAGGGCCCTTATTGTCACCGGTGTGAAATCCGATGGGCCAGCAGCAAAAGAAGGAAGAGTTAGACCCGGTGACAGACTTCTGGCGGTGGATGATACGGAACTCAGGGGACTTACATTAGCTGAGGCCCAAAGAGCCCTCAGAAGAAGCTCCGACGCACCTGTCGCGTCACTGACCATTGAATACGATGTTGCCAACATGGAGGAAGCCAGGGCCGCCACTTCCGGGCCGCTCCTGGTGCAACTCGAACGAGGACCATCAGGTGTGGTTTCAATCGTTTGTTTATTGAATTTGTTTTTATGATCTCATTATATTGCTATTTGATTATCAGATCTGATATAATCCAGTTTGAATCAAATATAACTCTCGAAATGATAAATCTCGAGGTGTGAATTGAGACATATCTACTCTTACTTGCCATCTGCCCGCCATTTTTGCGATTAATATTATATAGGGTTTCCCATAAGTAATGTCGTGTTTCATACTTATACCAAATTCTAGTTTATTTAACATTTACTACAGATTTATTAACAATATAATCCTCATCATTATTGATAATCTACTTCCATCTCCATGGCAGACTTTTAATTCCTTAACGTCAATAAATTTAATTAGTATACAGGCTACATAATAATAAATCACGTTCACGAAAAAGGTGGGGCTGTTTACTTAATCTGAAAAACGACATTACTTATGATTACCCCCAATACGTTGATTCAACGAGTGATATTGAAAAATGTTTCCTTTCAGGGTGTTGAATCTTTGTAACTATTCATACAACGCTTCAAAATTCATATAGAAATACTAGTTTATAAGATGAATTTGCATTAAAACAATTACCTGTTCAATTCATTCTTGTTGTTTCCTTCATAAGTTCATAAATATTTCAGGAGAACTGGGTCTAACGGTGAGGGAAACCCCGAGCGGAGTTTACATCGAGAGTTTGCGACCTGCAAGCACAGCTGATCGTTGCGGAGCTTTGCAGCCAGGAGACAAGCTCTTAGCAGTCGACGAAACACCTGTTCAGGACGCAGTGATGGCAGCCAAGTTGTTGCGAAGCAATTTCGAAAACTCACGAATCGCAAGACTGCAAATTTTGCCTCGGCCACCCAGCGCTTCTCAAAGAACCGTTAAGAGAAGAGCGCAACCACAAGCTCAACAAAGCACCAATCAAACCTTGCAGATGACGGAGAGTTTGACGGTTGTCCTTCGCCCGGATCACAAAGGTTTCGGACTCGCTTTAAAACTTGGCGAGGACCGTGTCAACTATGTCGTCAGCTTATTGGAAGCTGGTGGACCAGCGGAAAGAAGCGGTGTCCTTTTGCCAGGAGATAAAGTCCTTGCCGTTAATCGCAGAACATTACGAGAACTTCAGCCGGCAGAAGTTACGAATATCTTGGAGACTTCGCAAGTGGTAAATGGTGGCTTCTAATGTTGGTGTTTGTGGCAATCGAATGATGAATGAATGCAGGCCACTTTGGTCCATCAGAGTTGAGCGGTTTACTTTGAGATGTTTCGATCAAAGGGTTAAAAAAGTGATTCTCGGCATCTGATCCAGAAACGGTCCAATTAAACTCGAAATTCTTTGTTCACAGATTGAGATAGTAATAGAGTACAAAGTGGGTGGACCAGTTGTACCAAGTTCCGGGGTATTCACCGTTAGAGTAGCAAGGCCCCTCGGTGGTCAGCCAGACTTGGGCCTTACGGTGAACGAGGACCTAATAATTACCGAAGTAAGAAAAGCGTCACTGGCTTACAGAACGGGTAGCTTGGCACCTGGAGACAGATTGTTAGCCATAGATGGACAAAAGTTGGACGCAGGTGACCTCCGACAAGCTGCGCAGTTGTTGCACCGACCTGGTAGTTCAGTGGTTGCTTTGACTGTTCGGAAACCGGACCCTGTTTCGGAAACCAGGTAACTTAAACTTGCTTCCGTGTTGTAAAGAGTTTCTCATCATTGGAGTTACTATACGGTTAAAAATGGAAAATTGTCCGCCATTTTGTTTGATTACAGGGATACAAGTATAGGAAGCGATACAGTGTCACCGCAGTATCCAACAGGAATTTTACGTTCCGCACGCGAAAGTTTACCCAGCGTAGACAGCGCGGTTGATTCCTGGGGTGAATTGGGTGAAAATGGCGGAACAGGTCCGGAAATTTTGAGGCTCTGGGATACGGCCTCGGTGGACAGTGGACAATTGGATCTGTCTATGTCACAATACCCTGGGTAACTTGAATTTTAACTGCTTTAGTGCCACACGCCGCGATCGTGCTACTCCTCTTCCACGTCGAATAATCCCAGCGAATATGCAAGGAACTTCCATCTCAAACTCATTTTTAAAGCAAAATAAGAGATGTATCCGTGCGAAAATTACGTAAACCTTCTCTTTCGGGTCATGATATCAAAGTCATGAAAAGGATACCATCTTGTCCTTCTATTTCACTAAAGATAAAAGACCCCTACTTGCTAATCTCTATTTAGAATAAGATTTCCAAGAGCCCGCGCAGTCACGACTACTTTTTCCTCCCACCACCTTTTTCCTATCCCCGCCTTCTGTAACGTCATAGTGGGGCTAAAACCAATAGCGCGCTCGGAGCAGGGACTGGTAGTGGGTGGGCCAGCGCGCAACATGCGAAACTCGTCCAAGCTCGCGCAGTCCCCACTCCCATTTCTTCCCACCGCTGGTTTATCGCCGCCTTCTGTAACGTCATAGTGGGACGAAGGCCAATAGCGTGCTCGGAGTAGGGAACGGTAGTGGGGGACCTGCGCACAACGAACGAAACTCGTCCAAGCTCTTGGCAATCTAACCTGGGATCCAGTAATATAATTGAAACCAAACTAATTTTCAGATCACAAGAGCGCGGTAATTCAGACAACAGATCCCAACAGATCGTCCACGTATCCTTGCACAAAGATCCAGTCTACGAGGACTTTGGATTCTCGGTATCGGATGGATTGTACGAGAGAGGAGTATATATAAATCGGTTGAGACCTGGTGGACCATGCGATGGCGTACTGCGACCATACGATAGAATTTTAAGGGTGAACGAAGCTAGCACAGAAGATTGCGATTGCTGTTTGGCGGTGCCTCTTATCGCTGCAGCTGGTCCACGTTTAGATTTAACGATAGCCAGGTCAGTGTCCCCACAGACTATCATAAAAACGTTGTAACCTGCATTCACATATTGAACTGTGCGCAAGATTCGTTCGACTAGGAAAACAACACTGATTCTGCACGTGGTTTAACCCATTTATGCTTCATATTTTCAAGTACTGAATGTAAAACTACCTTGCAATACAAGGATGGGGACAATTGAAAACTCCTCATAGAAAGTACTGAAAGTGCCAACATGAAAAAATTCTTTTATAATCGATATATGTTCTGCATACCAGTGGTAATATTGTAGTACAGAATTTTAGTGCAATTTCCTTTTGTAAATAGTTAATAATAATATTGAAAGATGGTACCAGTGGATACCGGGATACATCTTCAGGGAATGTCGACTGACGTAGAGAACCAATCAGTAGGCTTCCCAGCAAGAGGTAATAATGAATATTGTTTTTCGATCTTGATATTGCAGGTGGTTCTTGTCACTGATAACAATTGGATATCAGTTGATCAAAACGTTATCACTATTTTATAAAATATCACTTAAAACATATCGCTTTAAGTATAAATGGGATATAACTACTTTAAATAAGTACGAATATGAGTCGCCGCGTGAAACTGAGTGGCGATTGAGAGTCGCCGCTCGAGTGCAAAGGGTTAAAGTACCCTAATAAATGCGATAAGATGTTTAAATAATATTGAAGAAAATTGACAGATAGCTTTATCCGAAATATTTGTGCAGCTTATCGGAAGTATCAGGGATTGTAATTTTGCAGATCTTTGATGAAAAACCATATTAATTATAAGAGTAAACATTTCCGAACATGTTTAAGTAAAGTTCTTTTAAACATCTTCGGTTATCGACGAACTTATTTTAATAATTCAAACAAACAATTACTGTTTTCCGATTGAACTTATGGAGTATTATTATTTATTCAAATAATTGAACAGCTTTGATACGTTGAGTGCACCGCCGAAATCCGTGTTATATGATACCTCGCGATATGCGTCCGTAACGTCTAAAAATAAAGCTGTTTAAACGCTCCACGATACATTGGTTACTCTACATAGTTATCATAACCTCCAAAATATTGAAAATTTGTCGAATTATTAGCAATATATTTCATTCGAATTTGAGTAATATTGGCATCGACGGTCACCGGTGACCCACGCGGCATTCAACGTGTTAAAAGAGAGCTACTTCAATTTATATAAATTCCTGGGGATGATATTTATGTAAAACATTCTATTACTTTCTACAAAGCTTTGAAATTTCGTAGTCCAATTAAAACGTACCTTAAATAAATATTCCACGATGTAAACTAATAATAACAATGAAGTAATAAAACAGCTCAATTTGTCTTTTACTTTTAGTATCACTATCGACAAGCACAGTGATAAGATCAAATATAAAAGCCAACGAAGTCGACATTGAATAATGAGAATTGTTGAAAGTAGTTTAAGAGGTTAGAATAAAAAACAAATCGAGTATCGTAGAATAAAAAACTGTTTATACAAAGATGTGAAGTCTCTTTGTAATCGAAAATGCGGATGAATTTTCTACAGAAATCAATAACATTTTATACGTGTCGTATTCAAACGACGTTGACGCATCTCGTATATTTTTGTACACATGTGTATTTTATTTATAAAAATAAATGTATAGATTGCTTCAGCTAGAACACCTTCTCCTGCACACAATCCACGCACACTTACAAACACATCAACGCACATATTTATTTACAATATTTTCCATGTCACTTCCATATTTACTATTTTCCATTTAGAATAAGCTTGCCAAGAGTTCCGACGAGTTTCGCTCGTTGTGCGCAGGTCCCCCGTTACCAATCCCCGCCCCGACCACGCTATTGGTCTTAGTCCCACTGTGACGGCACAGAAGGCGGGGCTAAAGCAGTGGTGGGAAGAAAAGGTAGTGGGGACTGCGCGAACTCGAGGCAATCTTATTCTAAACAGAGAATATCTTCTCCCACAATAATGGAGGGTAGTGATGCGGAAAACATAAATTAAACAGTAACACCTGAGCATATGGCTTTTAAGGTACCTCAATCATACTTTATCTAAACTATTGGGTTGAATCATGAATAAGTTCCGTTTTTGCAAGTAAAATTTATTCGTTAATAAAATTGCAACACGTGACACTTCAACTGGTAAGTTTAGACTGAGGGACAATTTTCTAATAGCCATTAAAAATATTTGGTTTGTACGAAATATAATCAGGCAATTCTTGGAACAACAATTATTTATGACCAACCCAATAATGCGTTCAGTTTATCAGGCTGACAGCTTAGGAAGTATAAATTAATTCAAGAGCTAATTAATTCTACATGAAACTGTTGAATTTTTATGCAGTAGAAACTCAGTTATCGAAATAAATCGGAATAAGATTGTGTCCAATATACTGGGTGTAGCATACTTGGACCCAACCTTCAAGGTGGGATAAAATGTAATCTTTATCAGTTGTGTGTAAGATTTTTGAACGAGATATTGAAGAGGCGTAACATAACGACAACTAATTCTGTAGCACGTAATCTTTACGTGCGATGGCCCCACGCGTTTTTCTAAAAATGGGTTTAAAATTAGACACGATTTCCATACATTTATGCACCTTTCACTGTACAATGTGAAGTTAGCTGAACGCGCAACGCTCCTGGCTCACAGCACGCGGACCGAATTCCGCTAACTTCACGCTATATAGAGAAAGATGTATAAATGTATGAAAATCGCGTCTAATATTAAATGCCTTTTTTGTAAAACGCGTGGGTCATCGCAACCTAATAATTGTGTGCTATAAAATTAGTTCTGTCTACGGCTCTTAAAAATCTCGTTGGAAAATCTCTCAAACAACTGACAAACTGCTGGTGAATGATCCATGCAAGCTAAACTAAACTATTTCTAAACCTAGATTATGAGTTCTTGATTCGAAGTCTGAGTAATTAAAAGTCGGATCATAATATCTGTATAATGTAAAACCTCGATAATGATTGCTTAAATAACATATACCGAGATAACCAAGTTTTTACTGTACAATGATTGAGTTTTTACAACAGATTCATAGGTCCTTTTTCATTATTAATTCATCGTGCCGGCTCATGAGTCAATTACATGATTTGCTGGCCTTGAACAATGAACTTAACGACAACACATATTACAAAAAATAAATATACTTAAATATACATTCTAATTTATGCTAGATATAAATGTATTCTTCAAGGGCACTATGCTGGCTGTGTTTTTGCAGAGGTTTGCTACCCTGAAAACTCCTGATGACACAGGAGAAAGATAAAAGAAAGTGTATATCAACGTTACATGTAATCTCAAAGTAACAGGAATGTTTTCAGAGCATGATTACAGACGTATTATTGCTAATTGGCCCAGCAATCAGCTGCGTTTGTACATAATAATTTCGAAATACATATATATGTTCGCACCTTACCAGCAGGTCGCTAAAAAGCACAAGGAAACGACGTAACTCTTTAGAATGCTCTCAATATTACAGTCAACCATCCTATAACACGATACTCCGCGAACATAGCTCCGATATAACACGGAACGCATACTTCTGATCTCTCCGATACTATTAAGTTTCGTTTAAAACGGTTTCGATATAGCACGGAACGTATTACCCTGATTCTCTTTTACTTCGAAGCTTCGCTTAACACAGAATTCTGGGAACACGGTTTCGATATAGCACGGAACGTATTACCCTGATTCTCTTTTGCTTCGAAGCTTCGCTTAACACAGAATTCTGGGAACACGGTTTCGATATAACCCGAAACGCATTCCCATGATTTGTATTACAGGTAATCCTCGTACAACGCGGTACTTGTATAAGGCGGTTTCCATATACGGTATCAATTGCGGCGATCCTCGTATAACGCGATACCCATTGTAGCGATTCTCGTATAACGCGGCACTTATACAATGCGACTTCGATATAACGCGTGCATATAAATTCGAGTCTCCCATAACGCGATTTTAATAACCCGACCTTTCTCTGGAACCTAACTCCCGCGTTATAC
Source organism: Nysson spinosus (assembly GCA_910591585.2). NCBI lineage: Eukaryota > Metazoa > Arthropoda > Insecta > Hymenoptera > Crabronidae > Nysson > Nysson spinosus. The sequence continues at coordinate 1,985,037 of OU342844.1, read as the reverse complement.
GAGGGTTACCTGTACACCCAATTCTCTTTTACACGAATTCCGTACAAAAATTCAATAAGAGTCCAAATAAAATTCATTTTATTTTACAGATAATAAAATAGCAATTCTAAAGTTTCCATGGATACAGTACTTTTTTACACGAATTTTTCGCGCGATTCTTCGGGAACGTATATACCGTGTAAAACAGAATTGGGTGTATTTCTAATTTTCGTTTTACACGGATTCAATGCAACGCGGAAGAAATGAACCGTGTTATAAGAGCGTTGACCGCGTAACGCATTATTCGCAACTGAAGATTAAGAATCATAGAGTATAACTTTGTGCAGACTTAATGAGTACAATTATATAAATACTTTTATCGTCATATGAGTTTTGAACTGTACAACTTACACAGTACGCTAGCCAATACACGATTGTATTCTTGGAACAAATTCGATGATGTTGCCGCCAATGAATTTCTTGCATTCTGGCAGATGAAACTCATATGAGCTTGTCAATATAAAAGAAATCGGCCATCAACCCTTTGCACTCGACAAATATTTCCGTTATAACCAAAGATTTATTCTAAGACGTTTTGTGATATCAATTAACGAATTATAAACGACGTTTTTCTATGACAATTCACGAATGAATCTAATAATATTAATCTTATATGTTTATTATGTTAACCCTTTGCACTCGAAGGTGAGTCTTAATTTATTACGGCAATAAGATTTTCTCCAGTTATATGTATTTATTCGACATTAAATCACCGCAATAAACGGAGTGGCTATTGAGAATCACTTCTCAAATTGCCGCCATAAACCGAGTGGCGACTGAGAATCGCTTCCGAGTACTTAAATCTAAGGGGAATACAAAAGCTCCAGATTTTCTCCAGTTATATCTTGTTATTAGACGTGAAATCACCGACAACTGGAGTCAATTTTAATATTGCTTCTCAGACGTCTCTCGAGTGCAAAGGGTTCATTCAATACGCGTGACAATTAGAAGACTTGAATCCCGCATTAATTGCTGCGCACGCATGTCGCCGTTCGGGTGTCTACGTTGTGCAAAGGGTTAAATCAAAATGTCAACTAAACCGCTAATAATTGATATTTCTTATCAGACCATCCATTCACCATAAAGGTACTACTAGAGCCATTACGATTTGCATCGTAATATTTCGGCAGATCTTTTAATTTCTCTTTTACTTGCCGCTGATCATACTTCGCTTTGTTGTAAGACAATACTCCTAATATTGCCATTGTCATTCCAAATATATTTAACCACGTTACTGGATTTCCCAAAACAAATAACGTTACGCCTATTACGAATACTCGTTTACTAGCACTAGCCACAGCGTATGTTAACGGTGTTACGATGTGAAGTATTGAAAAGGCCATAATATTCTGTAACCAATTCAATATTCCATCAAGAAATAACAATCCTATTACATTATAATTCATTTCTACTGGCATCTTAGTGACTGGGTCATATAACAGACGGCTTAGATCGTAACATAACCATACAGGGAGAAACATAAACAAAGCTAAACGGCCGAGAATAAGAAGTAGCCTCAAATGATGTATTCCAGTATCGTGTAGCACCTGAGGATAAGAAACATGATACATCAGTATCTTTCTGAAAAGACGGGTTAGAAAATATATGCGAACATTAACCCTTTGACTGTTATGCGCGTACAGTTATTCCCAAAAGTATTCGGACACTAATCAAATTTGACTGCATAGTGATGTATCTATGTCAGTTATCAAGGAACTGGACAAAATTTGTTCTTTGTGAAACGTCGTTTACTGTTATTACAATTATATATTGTTAGTTGAATACATTTTCGTATATAAAATTGTAATATATATTAACCGAAATCATGTATAATTACTCCGTGACAAAAGTATTCAACAATTAATATTTCTTACGTCTTTTGTCAAATAAACGCGGTGTTAATATTTCGTTGGATATCCATTTTGTTGTGTTACTTGTTTTAAGCGTTTTGGTATATCTGACGTTATTTTTTAAATGTTCTGCACTGATTGAATGCCTTTCTTCTGTTAATCTTATTGAAAATTTATAAACTAACAATATATAATTGTCAAGTAGAGTAAACGACGTTTAATAAAAAAAGATTTTGTTCAATTTTTTCTTAATTAACGCATATACAATCATTATGTAGTCAAATTTGATTAGCATTTAGCATTAATATTTATTTATAATTTTTCCGAATGCTTTTGGGAGTAACTGTGTATATGCGATCGGTGTGGGCTACGGACGCATGCGCATTAGGCATGTGCATAAGTCTCGCCGTTTTTACATGACACAGTTTATATTCCCAGTCCTTTCAAAGGAAACAAATGCAGTTCAAAAAGTTGAAATGCAGTTTAAAAGCTTGTAGATCGATGGAATAAGATTATAGAAAATAATTGAGAATATTTTGTTGAGTTCTGCGTTTTTTTTCAAGATCGTTTGATTTCACAAAACGGCGAGAACTTACGCACGTACCTAATACTTGCGTCCGGCAAATGCTACCGGCGTGGACATAAACTTTATGACATTTTTGAAACTGCAATTGTTTGAAAGGAATAATATATATTCGAGAATGATTTGATTCTTATTTGATTTACTGTGACGTGGCTGACGAATTACAATCATAACTTGTTAGTTGCACGTTGTATAATTAGTGGAATCTCGAGAAAGTACGCGAGACTTTTAAAAAAAAGTATTCCGCCCGCTCCGAACTTTTAAACTAGGTGCGCTTCGCAGTGAAAGGGTTAAACGTTTCTTGCATTTTGTTTAATAATTAAAAGACTGAATCCAAAACATCAGATGCAAAACAGTAGCTAATTTCTTCACTGAATCGGAGGCAAAAAAATCGGCAGATGATGAGCTTTCCGTGAATACTGATATCAAGTTTACGTTATAAGAACTTCGCAGAATATTAGAATTAGACATTTACGCAGATCCTTTGAATGTTAACCGAAGAATTAATATCTGCCTTTTTTTATTATAAAAGCTTACAAGTTATTTATGCCATTCAATAATTGAAATACGGTAGTACCTCGTAGTTCGTATTTAACACTAGAACTACCGAACATATACCCAGTTATGCTTACACATTAATTTATATATAAATTACGGTCGGAGAATTAAAGTTCATTTCTGGATTCAATTATTTGCGTTATGTAGATACAATAAAAGTGTATGAATTCTCAAAGAATGCGCCGTGGTATATTTGTATAATTCAACTAAAAATGTCGGACAAGTCATTTTTACCCCTTTGGTAGTACTAGTCTTAATTCGTTCCAGAAACCCGTTCGAACTATGAATCATTCGAAGTCCGAATCAAGATTTTAGATTCTAGGTTTTTCAATGTTAATAACTTCGAAAGAATTAAACGAAATAATTTCACGTTTATTGTATTAATTTTTAATTATTACAACAAAGAAATAGAAGTGAAGAATACTTTTTTTATATAAAAGTCACAAAGCCGAACATATTGCTCCCGGAATATAGTTCGAACTGTGAATGAAATTTCTTGCTTTCTCAAGCATTTGAATTCTGGAAAGTTCGAAGTAAGAGGTACCACTGTTGTGGCATTCATAGTATGAAATTGAAATATGTACAGAATAACGTTTCTGAACTAATTAATGCCACTTCTAGAGTATGACGTTATCAAGTATGCTGTTAATAGTTAGTAGTTTATTGATAACAATGTAATAACATTGTGCCAGTACCTTTTTTGAATAAATATTTAGTAGCGAGAATGCCATCGTGGATGCTAATGCACTTAAGAGACCGATCATGTCAAAACTTAGTTCCGTCAAAGTAGCTATAGCTACGCCTCCAACAATTGGAGCCAAACTAAAGTAGACCTTCCATGTTTGTTTTTCCCTTAAAATTAGTCTCGACAGGAACACCGTGAAGAGAGGCATGGTAGCCTTCACTGGGACAGAGCCAAACTTTAGTTAATATTATGAGACCGATAATACTATAAATAGATAATTACATAATTGAGAACACTTCAAGGCGAAGAAATAAGTTTTCAAGAATCATTACTGTGCCGGATAACTGGGATTATCCCATAAAATGCTTAACGCAATCAATTATTTATGACATACTACTCTTGCACCCATTTTCTGTCATGTAATTCGGAAACCGCAGAATCGAAGATACTTATTACATTCATATTTAAAAGAAGAGTAACACCTTGAAGCAAAAACCAAAAATAACAACTCAAAAGATCATCTGGAAGAGACTTTTACGAGGAATTTAGAGTTGAATCGATACTGCTAAGCAAGTATTATATCGCAACGGAAAAATGAACGATCTCAACGATTATCGGAATTGCCGAGAGTTACGATTTAAAGGAATATCCGCCAAAAACTGTATCAACGAAATTAGAGTAAAATCTATTTAAAAGTGATTCTAAACGTTGCGAAATATGATATAAGTTATAAATAAAGGGGTTGAAATGAAATTGAGGACGGAAGCAACCCAAACAGCTGTTGACTTAGTTCCTCTCTTAAAGTATCAATATGTCTCTGATTACAATGACAATGATAACTGATATTAATCCCGTAAGATCAAGATGATTATCGTCATCGTGCATAGTACGTGTGTTTTGATAGTAGTACCAACATGGCCACATAAACGGAATCATATTTAAGCAGAGTTAGACGAAGGTCGCGGGCTCTTATTTTGGTGAGACGCGTGGCATACACGTGACTGTCAAGACTGTATTTCATACCAGTATGAGCATAGGAGACAGGCACTTTCCAAATGCTGACGTGGCTGAGGACATTCGCTAGGAATTTGCCTAAAGCGAGTGGCACAATTAGCCTTAGATAGTAGCCCCATGGTATCTCGGATGCATACTTCCTAACACCCCATAGATTGAAGAATGGACCGGAGTAGAGTGTGATGGATGTTAACTGAACCATCGTCACTGTCAATGGATATGGGAAATCCGAAAGTATCATTTTCCCGACCACATTGCTACTACTTGATATTCCGTACCAAAGTAGACAGAGGAACAGTATCGTTACTACTTCCCGATTGTTTCGTCTGTCCTCCATGATTGGATCTTTAAAGTGCACAAGTATCACTCCATACGTTATCACAGAAATCCCGAACTATACCGCGTGTATATACTCTTTTTAACACGCGAGGAACGCTGCCCCCGGTATTTATGGACACCGCCACCGTCGAATGGGGCAGATTCAAGTGCCCCCGGCATTTCTACATGCGCGGCTGCACGGGAAACCGTAGCGCAATGTTTGAACGGAAGTTAAAGGATTTCGGCTCAAAGTACAGTTCTTTCGAATGAAGGATGTAAGAACGTGACAATCGAGATAAGGCAATTATGCGACAGATAATCGTAATTTAGAATCGTACTAATAGATGTGAGTAGTAACTTGCAATAATTGTGAAACCGAAGAACCGGTTGTTCATTCCAGAACTGTTAGGTTGTTGGGTATGAAATGGCAGATTTTTAGCGGGTAAATGAAACACAGTTTTTGTACATTTAAATGTTGTATTAATCAAGATACGATCGGTTACAATCTATTTCCCTAAATCCCTTTCTGACGAAATTCTGTATTTCTGGAGGCAATGGAGTTTGTAAAGGTTTGTTTGAGATTGTCGGAGTTGGTACATTGCATGATAATCCTGGGTCATGTGTTTATTGTTAGCATTATTGTTATACAACTACAGTTCTGTTAGCAGAAGTGGGTAGATTGTAGCACGCAATGCAATCTGCAATTCCAGAGTTCCCGGGTCCTAGAGCCCGGTAACGATTTTTGGGTCACTGGTGATGTTACCCACCAACATAGGAAATAGCGGTATTTTGCAAATAAAATGAGGTGAATTACATTTGCAATATGAATTTGCAAATATGTTTAAACATTAGTTCAAATTGGCGAGACAAGCTCTGCGCGTTTATTTTTCGTGACTCTTTTTAAATTTGCACACAAATTGTGACGTAAATATAAAAGTTAGAGAGTGTTTATTTATTGCAACAAATTCTGTGGACGTTTGCGAATAAAATAATATAAATTACATTTGCAATATGGACCTGCAAATATGTTTAAACATCAGTTAAATTTGGCGAAGCACTCTGCGTACTAACATTTCTAAAACATTTCTTGCACTTTGAACAAGATTGGTGACGTAAGTATAAAAGTCAAACAGTTTTTCTTGATTGCAAAATATTCTGTGGGCTTTTGCGAATAAAATGATATAAATTACATTTGCAATATGAATCTGCAAATATGTTTAAACATTAATTAAAGTTGACCCGACACAATCCGCGCACTCATTTTCCAAAACCCTTTTCACATTTGCATAAAGATTGTGACGTCAGTATAAAGGTTAGACAGTGTTCATTGGTTGCAAAAAAATCTGTGGACGTTTGCGAATGAAATGATATAAATTAATGTTGCAATATCTATTTGCAAATACGTCTAAACATTAGTTAAATTTGGTGAAGCACCCTGAGTGCGCATATTTCTAAAACATTCCTTGCAATTTGAACTAAATTTGTGACCTACGTATAAAAGTTACATAGTTTTTTTTATTGCATAAAATTCTATGGACTTTTGTGAATAAAATGATATAAATTACATTTTCAAAATCGATCTGCAAATATGTTTAAACATTAATTAAAGTTGGCGAGACAATCCGCTCACTCATTATTCGAAACATTTTTAATATTTCCGTAAAAATTGGGTTTCTGACGAAAATTTCAATTAATCTATGCGATAGAGCAAACATTTTTCTTTAAAAAGCAATCATAAAATATGCAAAACAGATTTTGGTTTCGTAAATAAGTGGCAAACAGTTGAGGGTGTCACGGATTGTTAGTAGATGTTCTCTGAATGGATAAAAAAGACTCTCCTCTTATGAGAATAACTTAACTTAACTTAACTTAACTCCTGTTATACGAATACTTCAGGGAAAATTAATTGCGCCTTATAAATAGCTTCCTAATTAAATAACAAATGATTTTTGTTCAAACACTTCCTTTCTATCTGCTCTAATAATCGAGATATTTAAAGAAACCTATTTGGGTTTTTTATTACTGAGCCGCCCCTCTATAATGGCTAAATTCATGGGCCCAAAAAATGCCGTCCACCTAGCGGTGGAAAGGTAGAACTAAACTTGGTACCTTCCTATGAGTACCCCACCGTAAACGTGAAATTCGTTGCATGTCGTCCATCTAGCGGTGGATAAATGGAATTAAACTCGTGGCCCCTACGGATAAGTGATGAGTTTAGTTCACGTTTTGACCGCTAGATGGACGAAATGCAACGAATTTCACCCTTAAAGTGGGTTACTTGTAGGAGGTTACCCAGTTTAGTTCCACCTTTCCACCGCTAGATGGACGACATTCAACGAATTTCGCCCATAAAGTAGGTTACTATTAGTAGGGTACCCAGTTTAGTTCCGCCTTTTCACCGCTAGATGGACGGCAATTTTTGTGTCCATGAATTTAGCCATTATAGAGGGGGGGCTCTGTAATAAAAAACGCAAATATATTTCCTTAAATATCTCGATTATTAGAGCAGATAGAAAGGAAGTGTTAAAACAGAAATCATTTGTTATTTAACTAGGAAGCTAGGAAGTTTTCAACAAAATCAATTTTGAAGAAAATGGGTCTTTTTTGTCTTTTGAACAAGACTTGTGACGCAAGTATATAAGTTAGACAATTTTTATTTATCACAACAAATTCTGCGGACTTTTGCGAATAGAACGATATAAATTACTTTTGCAAAATGAATTTACAAATATGTTTAAACATTAATGGAAATCAAAGAGCCTCTTTTAGCATTCCGTGACTTCCTCTACTGTTTGGCATTTATTTCTGCAACCAAAAACTGTTTTGCATATTTTATCCATGCCTTTTAAAGAAAAATGTCTGCTCTATCGCGTAGAGAAATTGAAATTTTTGTTAGAGGTCCAATTTTTACGGAAATTTGAAAAAAGTTTCGAAAAATGAACGCGCGGAGAGTGTCTCGCGAAGTTTAACTAATGTTTAAACATATTTGCGAACTCATATTGCAAAAGTAATTCACATAATTTTATTCGCAAAAGTCCACAGAATTTTTTTCAATAAATAAATACTTTCTACGTGTTATAGTTACGCCATAATTTTTATGCAAACTTGAAAAGAGTTTTGAAAAATGAATGGGCGGATTGTGTTGTGCCAACTTCAAATAATGTTTAAACATATTTGCGAATTGAAATTTCAAACCTAATTCATATGATTTTATTCGCAAAAGTTCACAGAATTTTTTGCAACCAATCAGGATTATCTAACCTTTATAATTACGTCACAATTTTTATGCAAACTTGACAAATGTTTCGAAAAATGAGTGGGTGGATTGTGTTGTGCCAACTTCAAAAAATTGTTTATAGATATTTACGAATTGATATTGCAAACCTAATTTATATGACTTTATTTGCAAAACCCCGCAGAATTTTTTTCCATAAATGAAAACTTTTTGACTTTGACATTTACGTCACAAATCTTGTTCAAAGCAAGAAATGTTTTAGAAATGTGCGCACGGAGCGTGCTTTGCCAACTTTAACTAATGTTTAAACATATTTGCAAATTCGTATTGCAAAATTCATTCGTATCATATTATTCACAAAAACTCATAGAATCTTTTGCAATGAATAATATGCCCAAATAAGTTGGCAGTGGAATTTATTTCACACAAGTATTCGAATGATTTTATATTAATAATTCTGTGCAGTTTATTTTAATGACATCAAATTTTGAAGAATTTTGTTTAATTAAATAATAGTTTAGCTATCGACCGAAGCTGCTGAGTTTGATTTATTAATCGATTGTTTATCTGTACGACTTAATAAACAAATCCATTTGTTATAATTTAATTATTACACATTTGCAGCTACTCAAAGATAAGACATGAACTATTTCATGCAACCTACTTTAATGAAACAATATTTCTAACAATTAAATTTAATTCAATTATACTTTAACTTTCTGATGAAGCTAATTTTATTTAATAATTAATTTATTAGATTTGTTTTTTTATGATTACAGGGTGGCCACTGCTTTTTTAGCCGAGACGTCCGCAATCAAAGAAAATAAAAGAACGAAGGGCCATCTTCAAGATACTTTATTTACAAGTGTTTATTTATTGTATATATTTAAATATTTACGTTTGTTATATTATAATATTTATTAGTATACAATGTTGTATGCAAATTGTTGTACCTTGTGAATTTTACATTTACAATAAATGAGTTCATTACAAATATATTGTATTATATTTTATATTTCCTATATGTCCTAAAGACATCTGCGAATATTTTAGCCAAAATCTGTCAATTTCTAAAATTTTGCCGAAAATTTAAGAATTGGTATCAGGAGAACATGATGTGCTAAGAGGTATTCGATTCGCACAATTCCTGGAATTTGACGTAATTTCTTAGAATTGCCCGCCCATTGCCCACCCTTTGCCCGCCCATTTCCCGCCTTTTTCCCACCCATTTCCTGCCTTTTTCACACCCATTCTCGGAAATTTCTTGCCGCAAAATCGAGGAAATGTATCAGGAGAACATGATGTGCGAGGAGGTATTCGATTCGCACAATTCCTGGAATTTGACGTCATTTCTTGGAATCCGAAAGTTCTCCCGAAATTCTGAAATATTGCCGTAAAATCGAGGAAATGTATCAGGAGAACATGATGTGCGAGGAGGTATTCGATTCGCACAATTCCTGGAATTTGACGTCATTTCTTGGAATCCGAAAGTTCTCCCGAAATTCTGAAATTTTGCCGTAAAATCGAGGAAATGTATCAGGAGAACATGATGTGCGAGGAGGTATTCGATTCGCACAATTCCTGGAATTTGACGTCATTTCTTGGAATCCGAAAGTTCTCCCGAAATTCTGAAATTTTGCCGTAAAATCGAGGAAATGTATCAGGAGAACATGATGTGCGAGGAGGTATTCGATTCGCACAATTCCTGGAATTTGACGTCATTTCTCGGAATCCGAAAGTTCTCCGGAAATTCTGAAATTTTGCCGTAAAATCGGGTAAATGTATCAGGAGAACATGATATGCGAGAAGGTATTCGATTCGCACAATTCCTGGAATTTGACGTCATTTCTTGGAATCCGAAAGTTCTCCCGAAATTCTGAAATTTTGCCGTAAAATCGAGGAAATGTATCAGGAGAACATGATGTGCGAGGAGGTATTCGATTCGCACAATTCCTGGAATTTGACGTCATTTCTTGGAATCCGAAAGTTCTCCCGAAATTCTGAAATTTTGCCGTAAAATCGAGGAAATGTATCAGGAGAACATGATGTGCGAGGAGGTATTCGATTCGCACAATTCCTGGAATTTGACGTCATTTCTTGGAATCCGAAAGTTCTCCCGAAATTCTGAAATATTGCCGTAAAATCGAGGAAATGTATCAGGAGAACATGATGTGCGAGGAGGTATTCGATTCGCACAATTCCTGGAATTTGACGTCATTTCTTGGAATCCGAAAGTTCTCCCGAAATTCTGAAATTTTGCCGTAAAATCGAGGAAATGTATCAGGAGAACATGATGTGCGAGGAGGTATTCGATTCGCACAATTCCTGGAATTTGACGTCATTTCTCGGAATCCGAAAGTTCTCCGGAAATTCTGAAATTTTGCCGTAAAATCGGGTAAATGTATCAGGAGAACATGATATGCGAGAAGGTATTCGATTCGCACAATTCCTGGAATTTGACGTCATTTCTTGGAATCCGAAAGTTCTCCCGAAATTCTGAAATTTTGCCGTAAAATCGAGGAAATGTATCAGGAGAACATGATGTGCGAGGAGGTATTCGATTCGCACAATTCCTGGAATTTGACGTCATTTCTTGGAATCCGAAAGTTCTCCCGAAATTCTGAAATTTTGCCGTAAAATCGAGGAAATGTATCAGGAGAACATGATGTGCGAGGAGGTATTCGATTCGCACAATTCCTGGAATTTGACGTCATTTCTTGGAATCCGAAAGTTCTCCCGAAATTCTGAAATTTTGCCGTAAAATCGAGGAAATGTATCAGGAAAACATGATGTGCGAGGAGGTATTCGATTCGCACAATTCCTGGAATTTGACGTCATTTCTTGGAACCCGCGAAATTTTCGAGAATTCTGAAATTTTGCCGTAAAATCGAGCAAATGTATCAGGAGAACATGATGTGCGAGGAGGTATTCGATTCGCACAATTCCTGGAATTTGACGTCATTTCTTAGAATTGCCCGCCCATTGCCCACCCTTTTCCCGCCCTTTTCCCACCCATTCTCGGAAATTTCTTGCCGCAAAATCGAGAAAATGTATCAGGAGAACATGATCTGCGAGGAGGTATTCGATTAGCACGTTTCCTGGAAATTGACCACCGATTCTCGGAATTCAGCGAAAGTTTTTAGGACATATGGGATTCTGGATATTCGGTATGTCGAGGAAATAAGAAATATAACACAATATATTGGTAATAAAGTAATTTATTGTAGATGTAAATATCACGAGATGTACATTTTCCATAAAACATTGTATACTAATCAATATTATAATATTAAAGGCATACAAAAATATATATGCAAACAAATAAACACTTGCAAATAAAATATCTTGAAACAGGCAGTGGCCAACCCTGTAATCATTAATAAAAAAACCAGGTTAGTTAACAAATCTCATAAATTAATTAATAAACAAAATGAGCTTTATCCGAAAGTTAAACTATTATTTAAATAAATTGTATTGTTCGGAATATTATTTCATTAAAATAGGTTGCATGAACTAATTCTGCGCGGAGCGTGTTCCGCGACCGAACCGCGTTAAACTCGATGAAATATATTACAATCGGACTTGAAATATCCTCACGGATACAATCTTTTAACTTAATAATTATTCTTATACTAACCTTATCGCTAAGTCACTGACCGGATATTATTTCGAAGAGCGAATGTACTAATTGGGGGGATTAACTCTAATTGTAAGAAACTAAATGACTTACTCTAAATCGCGATTCACTCGGGCGAAAGTCTCTAGTAGAGATGGCGTGAATTGCTGCTTGTGAATCACGAGTGATTCGATCACGTTCGTTCTCAATCACCGTGATATTTCACTGTGATTTGTGATTTTTCGTGATCGTTTCTGATTGGTGGAGAACATAACAGTTCTTTGCACGCGTCACATAACCTGTATGTTTTATGTCAACGACATCAAAACAAAAATGCAAGTTACATGTATCGTATAAAGCAAAGGCATAATGAGGAACAATTAAGAATAATGATTAATGAATGATTATAAATTACAAGCGTAAGTTTTATTCTTAATTTTTTATTTAGTAAAATATAGCTCTAGTAATATAATTCTGTATATACAAAATAATATATAATAAAAATACATAATCACTTGGTACAAATAATATAAAAACTTAATAAAATAATATAAATATATTAGGACAACATTTAATATAAAAAACAATACAAGGATAGAATAGGAGAAAATATATGTATATAATAATAATAGCCTAATATACTATACTACTAATAGCCTAAACTACTACATATTACAGTTTAAAAATAACAACATTGCCAATTTGTCCGCGTTCAAACGGTTTCTTTTTTCATTTAGAATGAAACTATACAAAACAAACGTTCCACCAATTTCGTCAAAGATGGAACATTTTGGGGATATAATAAAGAAATACAATCGTGAATGCATACATTTTTTGATTGTCATTCATTCAAAACTGTATATTATATAACATATATAATTATACCAAATCATTCTTTTATAATTTCCTTTTTTTCTACTGGTTTTTAAAAACAAAATGGTAATGCAATTCATTTTCAAATCATATTGAATATGTTTATTGTATAGATTATTGCAAGAATTACGACCCCAGTGATTAAATTCACTGAAGATGGCGCTCGCGAAAAAATCACAATCACGGTCGTGAATGATGTTAAATCACGGCCGTGATCGTGATCCTGCGATCACCGTGATAAATCACCGTTAGTGATTTTTGTGCCATCTCTAGTCGTGAATGATATTAAATCACGGCCGTGATCGTGATCCTGCGATCACCGTGATAAATCACCGTTAGTGATTTTTGCGCCATCGCTATACCTGGGTCGCGAAAGTGTGCTCGCATTTCTTTTTGTAAAAACACTTTGCCAAGAATATTCGTATTCACGTTACAAAGAAACCTTCCTCTATAATCATGATTGCATTTTTAGTACTAAAAATATTACGAAACAACAATGTTGTCTTCAGTGGGTTACATCTCAGTGCCGCGAAAATGTTTGTGGGGCTCTAAAGACCTGGAACTCTAGAATTACATATTTCTCTCTGTGTTGGGTCTATTTATATCTCCTCTCTGTTCTTACCAGATTTTCGATCACTGTCGCCAACTTTGAAATCTTACCAGCAGCTTCACAGGAATTCGAAATAATTCTTATATATTATTAAAACTGTTCAAGCAACAAATAAATTGTGAATATATTCACAATCTTATATCATATAAAAGTGGAAAAAGTCGTAATTAATTGAAAAACATAGACATGAACTTGTATCAGGCTTACCAAAAGCCTTTCAGAAATCCATATAATTGCATTTCTTTCACTAGCTCGTGTCTTGCGAAACATTTGAGGATACCACCTCTTGTTCCATTGCATTATTTGGTGCAACTTATACTTCAAATTATACGAATCGTGAGAGTTACTTATAAATTGTGAATGTAAGAAATGTGTGCTTTTATATCAGACACAAGATAAGTAAACGGAGCGCACTTGGAAACGAAATTGAAAAGAAATTATCTTGTTTTTATGGTAAGAATTAAGTAGCAATGTGGTGGTGCACGTCACATCAGGGATGTCCCGAATTGCAAATGTATTGCGGTGATTTCGTGTGTACCGAGTAATGCAACCAAGGTCCTAGCTTTGAATTGATTTCCGTCGAAAACTTTAAAGCTATCAAAGCACACAATCTTTGAGTAACAGGAAGGACTGAATTTAAAACATAAATCGAAATTGCGGGGATGTACACCTACCAAATGTTGCATCCATGATGTTTTATGAAATAATATAATCTTGGAGAGCAAACGTTTCCCAGAAACGTGTTTAATCCAGAGATATAGACGACTGTTTTTCCCGAAACTCAAGTCACGAGTTTTATCTAAATGGACTCAATGACATCGTCACAGGTCAAAGGAATTCGCGAATCTATTGGGATCAAAAGTAATTTTCAAGTTATTCGCGAGTTCGACTTACCGCAACAGTTTCCGAGCCAGCTGAAACTATGTAAATTTAAAACAGTCAAAATTAAGAATGTCAATTTGAAGACAAATCCAAGTACAGAACACGTTCCAATCACGAAGAAGAATACGGTGACGAACAAAATGGTGAATGTTCTGCCACACAAGAATCTGCAAATGGTAAACAAGGTACAAAAGCTGAGACTCAAAACTCGAGATGGAAGAGACTTGGGTGAATTTAAGGTCCAATTACTAGCATGTGACAATTCAGTATCGAGTAATAAATTGCCCAAGGCTAATGTCATAAATGAAGTAAGCAAACCTGTTGCCTTTTCAATCTTGCCTTCAGCGGAAACAAAAAAATATGTGAGTGTCTTTCGATTAGCTCGCAAGGATCAATCGAATACGAATGGTACCATTGTATCATTGAAACCTGTTTCCAATGGAAATGCGAGCCACATTCTTAAAGAAAAGAAAGCTGAAATAAATGGCGCGCCAAATAAGTTGTCTCAGGAACAAAACATTGTGCCGTCAAAAACTATTAATTTGAGTGAAATCAAAATCGAAGAAACTGAGAGTATAGAACCCAGTTCAGTATGCGATACAGAAATCGCTGGAGAATCGCAAACGACAAGATCTCCCAAGAAGAGAGCAACGAACAATGCGAAAGATAAAAGTATAAAGACGGGAGGAGCAAGTTGTAGGAAGAGTAGTAGGACAACAATAAGAAGTAGAAAAAGAAAATGCAAAAGAACAAAAGCATTAGAATTAGTTGAAAACAATAAGGTAATCCTGAAGAAACCACCGAACATGGGATTAAGTCTCGAGAAATCGTTGCAACACAAACAAATTATTGCATCTATGTTTCCTGTAGTACAATGTGAAAAGCTTCCAACAATAAAAGTTGAGTCTCCTAATTTAGATAAAAGTATAAAATCATCTGAAAAGGTAGACCCGCCGAGAAGTAATCATCAAGGTAATAAAATAAAATCTACAGCTTTAACTGAAAAGAAATGTACGAGAAAAAGCGTGCGTACGGATGTCCTAACTACGCAAAAAAAGGTCGGCGAGGAGATTCAGTCTCGAAAGAGAACTAATTCTAGCGAAAATAGAAACAATGATGTACCGAAGGATAAATGTCTTATTGTACATAACGGCGAAGGTGTTACCAGTCCATTTAAGGACCACAATAAAGTAAAGTTAATAGAAAATTCACATAACGTAGAAACTATGATCATGGATAAAAATCAAAGTAGCACAAATGAATCATTCACGAAAGAAAACGTCGCGGAAAAAACTACTTCGATCGCAAAGCAATCCTGTCTCACAAATTCCAAAGACGTAAGTTCGAAAGCTTGCGTAGATAGCCCTAGTTCCGGTTCAAATGATATTTCAAATACAATGCCTACAAATGATTCGTTAGAAACACCTGTACAACAGAATTTGTTGGACCATTTGTGTATTATAGAAGCGATCAGTAGCGTAAAGGATGACGAACTTCGAACAAAAGCATTGAAAGCCCTTGCTGATTGCGGTATTGGTATAGAAAGACACGTTCCTGTTTTTCCGCCGGAACAAACAAAAGCAGTAAATGATGCTCTAATGCAGACTGAAGTTTTCGGACTCTTGGATGCGGAGAATTTTGTGTTGGTAAAGGAAGAATTGCCGAATATAAGTAGGATTAAACAAGTAGAAAGTATATTTCCATCCGGCGGAATCAATAACATTAATACGACTGTACAAACACAAAGTATACAGAACAATTTAGTTGGTGACGATAACACGATCCTTGGTTATTCTACTCCATCCTCGGGTATGGAATTCATGGACTTGCAAGGGTTTTTCACTGACTTGAGCAATGATAATCTTGACGCAAAGAAAGTCAAAGAAACACTATCCAAGCCAAATCCAATGCCTAGTATCATTGTTGCGCAAGTACAACAAGATTTCGAGGGTATAACGAAACCGGACGAACTCGGATTATTTAATATTCATCGAGCTGTTATGAATAACAAGCTGAAGGATGTACAGAGGCTAATAATGTGTGTAAAAGCTGCTGAAAAATCTATCGATGTAGCGACAGAAGACGGAAAGGTAAATTGAGTTACAGGCTTCCCCCGTATAAGACGGTAGTTGAATGAATACCTTATATATTTAGTTAATTGATACTTCCAGACTAGCTTGGAACTAGCCATTGAGAACAATGTATCCGCCACTATTGTAAAGGTCTTATTGGATGCTGGAGCTCAACCAGTTTCACCTGAATTGGCATATGATTCGGCGGTAATCCTGGCTAGTGAAATGTCATCCCCGTTATTATCGGAGCTTTTAAATTATGTAAAATGCTGCAAATTGCTTGATCAAATAGGCTCAAAGGGTAGGCTTTTCAAAAACCATATAATATTCTTTGATACAAAGATAATATTTGTTTGATGTCCTGCTATTGGGTTGTCCGGAAAGTTCATGCCGATTTTGAAGGAGAATTCAAAGGCATTTTTCAATGTCGATATACATTTATTCAATTATGTATGCACCGTTCCACAATTTTTTCTCCATTTTTCACGCAACTTGAAGATTCCATCCTCCCGGAAGTTCTCGGGTTTTTCACCGAGAAACTATTGAAAACCGGGATGAATTTTCCGGACAACCCGGATATTACTAAATAGATTAAATACGTATTAAATCGAGTCTTCTAATCCAAGAATATCATATATTTTTGTTTACTTTGGAAAATAAAGAACATCTCATTTGTTTCGAAGGATTTGCGGCTCTTCATCACTGCGCATTAAACGGATATTTCGAAGGAGTACAAATGTTAGTACAAGCTGGTGCAAATATAAATCTTAGGGATCAGCGTTCTGGAAGAACAGCATTTTTCCATGCTCTGGAAAACAATCACTGCTCGACTGCGCAGTTGCTTCTGGAAAATGGTGCGATACCAGACATTCCGAATTTTGCTGGACACACAGTGCTCGCTTTAGTGGAGGACGTTAAAAATCTGCCTTTACGGACCACGTTGAGCAAGCTGGTATGATATATTTCTTTATTTACTAAATCTTCGCACTTGAGAGGCGACTCTCGGTCGCCACTCAATTTATTACTGCAGTTTAAGAAGCGACTCTCAGACGCCACTCAGTTTATTGCGGCAATTTGGGAAGTGACTCTCGGTAGCCACTCAGTTTATTACGGCAATTTGAGAAGGGACTTTCAGTCGCTACTCAGTTAATTACGGCAATTCGTGTGGCGACTCTCATTAGCCAATCAGTTTATCGCGGCAATTCGTGTGGCGACTGAGAGGCAACAGCATTGACTTCAGTTGTCGGTGATATAACGTCAAATAACAAAATATAACTGAAGAAAATCTGGAGTTTTATATTCCCCTTTTATAACCCTTTACATTCGGAAGCGATTCGAGTGGCGACTGAGGGGCGACATTAGAATTGACTCGAGTTGTCGGTGATTTAATGTCCAATAATAAAATATAACAGTAGAAAATCTTAAAGTCGCCTTTCAGTCGTCACTCGAGTTGCCGCAATAAATTGACTGGCTACTGAGAGTCGCCTCTTGAGTGCAACGGATTAATATTAATTATACTTCTATGTGGAATGTTTGATTGTTTACCAGATTGAGAAGCAACGACAGCAGTACCAACAGAACTGACGTGTCGCCTAAGTGAGAAGTAAATTCTACGAACATCACGGATAAACTAGTCTTTTTTTCAAATTTCTTCTAAGAAATATCGAAATTCATTCTTAAGATTTATTTATATTAAAACTGGTAAGTTCCACCATATGTATAGGACTTTCGAGATAATGATTTAATTAGATAGTTCTTACATTCTTATAGCGGGTTCTTTTGACCTGTATTATTATTTATGCGCGAAATGTATAATTGTAATATAAATAGATTCCGTTCAATTCAAAATGAATTAAAATAGTGTAAAGATAGATAGAAAAGTAAGGGATGTGAATATTAATAATACTTTTCATATACAAGATGGAAAATATTATCGTATCATATTTTTTGGATTAAGAAAACTGGAACGCATTGCAGTTTCCTATGAACCAATAGCAACTAACTGTTTACTTCGAATTAGCGAGTAGGAAGCAGGAGTCAGTTGTCCAGATATTATCTGTTAAGTAATTTAATTCTTTAACATCTTAATACAGTAGACGCCCATATAACGCGATTAATACCTTACGCTTTGCATGAAATCGTGTTATAGGAAATTGAAAATGAACTATGTTATGCTCGATTAAAGTAAACGGGGAATCCATGGATTTCATTATATGACGCGTTATACAAAAAAAGGTCGATGTAATATCTTTCGCGCGTTGTAGGAACCCGCGTTATACGGGAGTTTGCTGTACTTTAAAATCTTTAATTACAATAATAAATTGTAACTTCAAGTGTAAATAAATGTAACTGATTCCCTTCAAATTTATCAAAAAATCAGAAAGCTGTATGTAGCTGTAGTTTGGCGTAAACAGTTAACGTTGAAGAAATAAAAAAATCACTATGCAATGCTTCCATCCAGACATTTTTATTATTGTTATCATGCACTGCAGGAAAAATGGTACCTGAGTGGTTTCGCATGGACTTTCATGTAACACAATTTTGTAACTGTTCTTCTATTATTGTTTATATAAGGTGGCCCAAAAGTCACTTAGGAGTTTAAAAATTTAATAACTTTTTCTTATTTTAACGCAACATTTTGCTCGGAATAAGAGATTTAAAGTGTACATTTAGTTTGAAAATCAATTTTTGGTGATTGTGTCCTTCAAATGACCCCCTCACAAGGGTGATTTGAACAATTGACTTCGCATTCGCATAATAAAATTCAGTCGCTTTAACTCGCCGATTTAACATGTGCCTTTTTATAATAATTTCTAAGGGATCGTAGTTTCAGTATCGGAAAGAACAAATTGAGAAATTATACAGAAAAGAGTTATTAATTTTTGTAATTCCTATGTGATTTGGACCACTCATATAAGGGGCAGTATCCGCATAATATTGTAAACTGTATTTATTATCCACCTATTTATTTATTCCGTCGAATCACATCAGCAATTATTGTTATTATGTTTAATTCTGAGATATTAATTGCACATCAGAAAACCATCTGTGCCTAGCAACTTTCAGTTATTGTTCTGTGCAGTAGACTCCCGTATAACGCGGTTAGTACGTTACGCATTGTATGAAATCGCGTTATAGGAAATTGGAGATGAGCTATGCTACGCTCGACTAAAGTAAACGGGGAATTCCTGGATTTTATTGTATAGCGCGTGTACTAGAATCGCGTTATATAAACAAGGTCGTGGCAATATCTTCAAAGCGTTCTAGGAATTCACGTTGTAAGAATTTGGGTTATTAGAACTCGCTTTGTAGGAACTTGTCTTCTAGGAATTCGCTTTGTAGGAACTTGTCTTCTAGGAATTCGCATTTTAAGAATTTGAATTATCGGAACTCGATTTGTAGGAATTCGCGTTGTAAGAACTTGGGTTATCAGAATTCGCATTGTAGGAACTCGCTTTCTATGAATTCGCGTTGTAGGAACTCGCTTTCTAAGAATTCGCGTTGTAGGAACTCTCTTTCTAGGAACTCGGTTTCTAGGAATTCGCGTTGTAGGAACTCTCTTTCTAGGAATTCGCGTTGTAGGAACTCGGTTTCTAGGAATTCGCTTTCAAGGAACTCGGTTTCTAAGAATTCGCGTTGTAGGAACTCGGTTTCTAAGAATTCGCGTTGTGGGAACTCGCTATCTAAGAATTCGCGTTGTAGGAACTCGCTTTCTAGGAATTCGCGTTGTAGGAACTCGGTTTCTAAGAATTCGCGTTGTAGGAACTCGCTTTCTAGGAATTCGCGTTGTGGGAACTCGCTATCTAAGAATTCGCGTTGTAGGAACTCGCTTTCTAAGAATTCGCGTTGTAGGAACTCGCTTTCTAGGAATTCGGTTTAAGAACACGCGTTATACAGGAGTTTACTGTAATTAATTCCGTAAATTGCAGTCATGAGTGTACATAACTATTTCTGTTGTGTATTTAAGTAAGAACTGTTTAAGGGCAATTATCGCGTAGAAGAATCTTTTATATTCCTAGAGGTGAATTAGTATTTATATGTAATTAAGAATTTAGTAGTTAGAATTGTAAATTGAAATAATAGTGCCTAAGACAATGTAGTGGCCTAACAAATTATGTTATGCCACGTAACATTTGTTAATGTTATTAAACCATGGAGAATTCATGTTTATATACGTATCACTGCCAACTACCTTTATTAATATTACCTTTAATTAAGTATGTACATTCTATCTGACAGGATCTAATATTACATAGTATAGGATGTTAAAGGTGAAATAATAATAAAGTTTAATAATATAAGCAAACATTGGAAGCTATCATCTCTTAAATATTCCTATACAATTAACCCTTTGCACGGGAAAGGCAACTACTCAGTTTCTAGCGGTTATTCGATTGGCGACTGCGAAGCGACATTAAGATTTACTCCGCTCATTTTTAGTTTTTGAATTTTCAATCACCGACAACTGGAGTAACACTTAATGTCGTCATTTAATCGCCGTTCGAGTTGTCATAATAAACTGACTGGGGACTGAGAGTCGCCTTTCGAAAGAGCTAACTTATACATATTCAGTTGTTTTGTTTATTCATAAAAGGATTTGAAATTCGAACGAGAAAGGCTTTATTTGTGTGTGGGAATTATTCTCTTCTCTCTTAATTCTTAGCTGGAAGACATAAAAAGAACAAAAAATGGATAAGCGCGTCGCGCTGTTAAAACTTCCTAGATTTCTTGGGTTACTTATTTTTTCTTGCTTTTTTCGCTTCACCGCAGAGTTTCAAAACCTTATTAAAAAGATATGCATGAAAAAGGACTCGACTATATATGAAAATTCATTATACAAACGAATTATATGAGAATTAATTTAACCGAATATTATTATTCTGAGCCATATGTGGACTCGCATATTTTCATAATTATTTAGTTCGAATCATTACATTTTTATTATTTAGAAAGATTCCTTGGATTACTTATTTTGTTGCATTTCCGCTTCAGCGCATAATTTCAAACCCGCGTTAAAAAGATACGTATATAAAAAGACTCGACTGTAATCAATTCAACATGAAATGACTCGGTGAATTATAAAAATTAGTGAAAAATATCTTCTTATATCTCCCGCATTTTCTTTATCAGTGATCACTCGGTATAGCAGATCAAAGAGCCGTTCACGTTTTAGGAAACTTCCTCCTCTCGCCGAGGGTTACCTCTCACATACGTGTTTTCTGTCACCGTTCGTATGTGAAATCTCCCCCGATAAATATAATGTAAAAATGGCAGCCCAAATTTCGAAAAATGTGATACAAGTAACAAGTATGTCTTCGAATATTTCGTAACTTCATACTTGTGCCCGCTAATATCGTTCGCTTATAATAGAAACGATTATATTTGAGAGTAATCATCATACTGCAGTGCCCAATGTTATAACAATTATATAACAATAACAATCTCACTTATCTTCATTCAGGAAAACATAACATTCTCGTTGCGAGCTTCGCCACACAAAGATGCGAATATTCAACGGAGCCATATACATACAAGCATCCAACGACTGCAAAGTTAAGGCAGGGGACGGGTGGTAGAAGTTCCTTCAATGGAATTGTATGCACAGTTTTTGGTAACACAGGATATATTGGTCACAAATTGGTTAGCCATCTTGGAAGAGTTGGTACACAGGTAAATCTCAAGTTAATATAAGGTTCCAAATTAAATGAAAAACTGGTGCCAAATATATATTTTTAACCTGCGGTTATCGAAGATAAATGCAGACTTCATTCATAGCGTATTAGTTTGTTGGACTTGAGAGTCTACGAATCAGTGGTATGCGTTTCAAGCAAGGTATTTTGACAATACTTGGCTCCCCGATAGATTCAATTGTGATTCAATAATTGAGAAAGGTAGACAATAGTTTTCATTTAGAATATATTAGTTTGTTAATCTTAGGAAGTTGAAAACGAACAATATAAGTTTCAAACAAAGACCATGTTGATAGCATCTGATTGCTCAGGTGGTTCAATTGTGCTAAAACATTATGTAGCATATTATAAGAATTATTGCGACTGCTTTTCTGTGAGGGTACGCGCCGGAACGGCGTTCCAGCACCTTTTTTTGAGGGTTTTTCTCAATGTTTTAAAAGTAATTTTTCCAATAATCTTCAATCTTTTCAAGCATAACTTTATTTAGCAAAATTCCGGGGATTTGCCACGTTGCGCGCGCAACTCATTCGCCAGCAATGCCCCGACGCGAATGTGTGAACCCTTTGAACTCGAAGGGCGACTCTCAGTAACCAGTCAGTTTATTGCGGCAAATCAAGTGGCGACTAAGAGGCGACATTAAAATTGACTCCAGCTGTCGGCGATTTAATGTCCAGTAACAAAATATAACTGCAGAAAATCTTAATGTCGCCGCTCAGTCGCTAAGAATAAGATGGAGTCACCGGTCGACGGTCGCGCTAAACCGTTGGAGTGGTAACGGTTGATAATACTGTCAAGTTTCTTTTTATGCGGTAGATAGATTCCACAAAAAACCGCATATAAAAAGATCGCAGAAAAAAGGCTTAACTTACATTGAAAAATTAGGGATGCGTTCCATGATTTTCTAAAACCGCATAAAACCAAAGCAATGAGTTAAAGTACGTCTCAAAATTGCATTAAAAAGTTTATAATAATTCAGGAAAATAAGAATGCCTAAAAAATTCCTTCGGAATTCTGAAACAAATTGATACAAAACTTAAAATTAGTTTACTTTCAAACTTTATTCATTTAACGTTATTGAAAAGTAACGAATCGTTTTACATTCTTTCATCAGAATTATCATCGCTATCTGATAATATTCGGCACCGTTTGCGAATTGGTGCGAAATCACTTCTTTTATGTATATACGTGAAAAGTTCGTGCGTTTTTTATGAGACGCCTGTTATGAACGGAATAATTTATTATGAACTTTTGCCTCCAAAGAAAACAATTTATTCGGAAGTTTATTGTCAGTAATTGCAAAGAGTGAACGAATGCTTGACGACAACTCGCTCATATCTCGTCAACAGAAAAGGTGTCATCTTCCATCAGAATATTAGCCGCATTGGCCTCATCTGATTACCATTTGTTTACATCGTTGCAAAATTATGTAAATGGAACAAAATTCCAAACTTACGAGCAAGTCAATAATACCATTCAAATATTTCGAATATTTGAATATTCGAATATTTCTCGTCCGAACCACCAAAATATATCAAGATTGTATTGCGAAACTCGTGGAACGATGGGAGAGAGTAATTGAGACTAATGGAAATTATATAATTGATTAAATTAATTAGATTTTGCAGAGATAGAACCGTGAAACGTCGTTGAATAAAAACGCACGAACTCGATTTCTAGGAATTCGCGTTGTAGGAACTCGATTTCTAGGAATTCGCGTTCTTGGAACTCGATTTCTAGGAATACGTGGTGTCGGAACTCGCTTTCTAGAAATTCGCGTTGTACGAACTCGCTTTCTAGGAATTCGTGTTGTACGAACTCGCTTTCTAGGAATTCGCGTTGTAGAACCTCGCTTTGTAGGAACTCGTTTTGTAGAAACTCGCATTCTAGGAATTCGCGTTGTAGGAACTCGATTTCTAGGAATACGTGGTGTAGGAACTCGTGATGTAGGAATTCGCGTTGTAGAACCTCGCTTTGTAGGAACACGTTTTGTAGAAACTCGCATTCTAGAAATTCGCGTTGTAGGAACTCGCCTTCTAGGAATTCGCATTGTAGGAGCTCGCTTTATAGGAATTCGCGTTGTAAGAGCTCGCTTTCTAGGAATTCGCGTTGTAGGAGCTCGCTTTCTAGGAATTCGCGTTGTAAGAGCTCGCTTTCTAGGAATTCGCGAAGTAGGAACTCGCTTTCTAGGAATTCGCGATGTAGAAACTCGCGTTCTGCTACATTATATAGTTGATTAAATAAATCAGATTTTGCTTAAATAATACCGTGGAATGTCGTTGAATAAAAACGCACGAACTTTCCGTCCAACAAAATACGTATATACAACGGGGAAACCCGAAATTTGCAAGAAATATGCGCCGCATATCACAACCGCGTTAAAAACAGGCGCACAGAAATAATCTTGACGGTACTAATGATTAATAAATATTTCCAGCTGATTCTGCCTTACAGAGGAGATGAATATGAGACTATACGTATGAGAGTTTGCGGTGATCTGGGACAATTATGGTTTAATCATTTTGACTTGAAAGATGAAGAATCTATAGTGAAGTCTATTAGGCACTCAAACGTTGTAGTGAATCTAATTGGCAAGGAGTTTGAAACATCTAACTTCTCGTTTAATGATGTTCATGTTGAAGGAGCCAGACGACTCGCCAGATTATCTAAGGAATGTGGTGTAGAACGTTTTATACACGTCACCCCATTATCAGCCAGTCCACATCCTCCAGTAAGTTTACTTATCTATATTTTATCATTCCACATTAATCCTTATTCCTTGTGCTTTATATACAGTAGTACCTCGTAGTTCGTATTTAACCCTTTGCGGACAAAACAGGAAAAAACCCCACGCTGGGGGAACAGTAATAATAGTCTTGCGGATTTGCAAAGAAAGGTTGTATATCATGTTTGTATCGAAAACGCAAACTAAACGTTGACACAATCCACATATGAGTGCTTCATCTTCGTCGATTGTTTTTTATGGAACGTATATCTGAGTATCGGCAACATTGATGGTCCACGCTGAACGCATATATACGTCGGTCGGTCCGCAAAGGGTTAATTCAGTCCAGAAACTCGTTCGAAGTCCGAATCAAGATTTTAGATTCTCGGTTTTTTAATGTTCATAACTTCGAACAAATTAAAAAAAAGAATTTGATTTATTTTATTAATTCGTTAACTTATTAATTCCTGCTTCTTCATTAGCCGCTAATATTAAAGGAGGGTTCGAAGTTTTTGAAATCAAAATGGGACGGAGAACAAGCTGTGAAAGAGGAGTTTCCAAATGCCACAATCGTTCGTTTGGCAGATGCATATGGACTTGGAGATAAATTCGTATCCCGATACGTCAGTATTTACAGATACTTGAGCGGGTAAAACATTCAAATATATTTCTCTTATTACATTAAAAAATGTAACCCTTTGCACTCGAGAAACGAATCTCAGTAGCCTCAGTAACTCAGTTTAGTGCGACAGTTCGAATGGCGACTGATAAGCGACATTAAACTTGACTTTGGCTTTAGGAAGTCTTATTATTCTGAAAGAACGAAAAAGTGCACTTCCTCTTATTAATGTTCTGTATGACTCTTATGTAACAGCGCCATACCGTTATGGGAAATGGGTGAAAAAACTTTAAAACGACCAGTTTGTGTCGAGGATGCTTGTCGTGGTTTGGTGGAAGTCGTATCGAATCCTCGCACTGCCGGCAAAACTTATCAATTTGTTGGGTACGTATGTAAATACATCTAATTCACTGTTTACAGTAGACTTCCGTATAACGGGGTCAATCGTTACGCATTGTATGAAATCGCGTTATAGGAAATTGGAGATAACAAGCTATGTTGTTCTCCACTAAAGTAAACGGGGAATTGTCACATTTTATTATACAGGGTGAGTCAATAACTATGATCACCTCAAATAACTTGTTTTCTATTGATCGTATCAAAAATGTTTATAACGCATTTTGTTATATTTCGAGCGCCCCATCAGATGGACGCAATTTGATTTTTGAAAATTTTATATTTTCCGAAGTCTCAAAGTCACCTTGAGTTTTTTTATAGGTCAATGTGCTTTTTTTACTGGTATCGTGTAACCGATGAAGAGCTCAATCCAACGACCTATAATAAGATGACCTTGATTTGACCTTGAACCTCAAAATTAGGCCGTATGATTTGTCCATTTTTTATCGAAGGGACATTAAATGCAAAAGTTATTTGAGGTGATCATAGTTATTGACTCACCCTGTATAGCGCGTATATGAAATCGCGTTATAGGAAATTGGAGATCGCGAGCAATGTTGTTCTACACTAAAATAAACGGGGAATTGCCGCATTTTATTATACAGCGTGAACCGCGTTGTATAAAATAGGTTGTCACAATATCTTTAGCGTGTTTTAGGAATTCGCATTGTAGGAACGAGGAATTCCCCCATTTGATTATATAGCGCGTATATGAAATCGCGTTATAGGAAATTGGAGATAACAAGCTATGCTTTGCTCGACTAAAGTAGGATCGCTACAATTTGTGAATCGCGTTATATCGAAATTGCGTTGTATAAGTTTCGCGTTGTACGAGAATCGCCACAATTTATGAACCTGGATATATCGAAGTCGCATTGAATACGTGCCGCGTTATACGAGGATCGTCACAATTTGTGAATCGCGTTACATCGAAACCGCATTGTATAAGTGCCGCGGTATACGAGGATCGCCACGATTTGTGAATCGCGTTATATCGAAATTGCGTTGTATAAGTTCCGCGTTGTACGAGAATCGCCACAATTTATGAACCTGGATATATCGAAGTCGCATTGAATACGTGCCGCGTTATACGAGGATCGCCACAATTTGTGAATCGCGTTACATCGAAACCGCATTGTATAAGTGCCGCGGTATACGAGCATCGCCACCATTGTTAATCGCGTTATATCGAAACCGTATTGTATAAGTGCCGCGGTATACTGGGATCGCTACCATTTGTGATCCGCGTTGTACGAGGTTTACCTGTATTATACAGTAAAATCATCTAACAATAACTTTGTGTACTTTAGGCCAAAGCAGTACAAGTTGGGTGATATAATCGATTGGATTAATACAATGAGATATACAAAGCCCTCTCTACGAAGTTTGCGTTACAGGAGAACAGACATAAAAAAAGATTATCTGTTCAACTTAAAAATCTCGTTTTTGGAGGCCATAGCACCACGATATCCAATCGAATTTGCATCTTGGGAAGCTATAGAACAGGTAAGCAATACTTTTCTGTTAGAACGTTACTCGTTTCATTAAATGAAACGAGTATAATCTTCTGTGATTTGCCAATAGTTTTAATGCATATGATTTTCCGACGGATTAATAATATTATAAATATGTGCATGCAATGACATATTACTACGATTGTAAATGAAGTACACTTTTTTTACATGTCGAAGTATAATACGTTGAGTCTCTTTAATGCGGTTTTCAAGTTATGCCGTGAATTAAATGCAAGGGATTCCCTGCATTTTATTATATAGCGCGTTGTACGAGGTTCATGTTATATGTAAAAAGTCGCAATCTCCTTAGCACGTTGTAGGAATTCGCGTGATGCAAGAATTTACTTTAATGTATTTTCATTGTTATTTTCTATTCAGGAACAACATTCTGACCATTTTGATAGTTCGCTGCCTACGCTTGAAGATCTAGGTATAACACCTGCTGACATGGAAAAGCAAATGCCATGGGCCGTGAAACCATACAAATATGAGGGCAAATCAGAATTAATTTTAACACATTTCGATCCAGTACCCGAAATAAAAAGCGTACCATCACTGTGTAATTGACATTAGTTGGATTCGATTCTGTTGTCATAATGAAGTCTTGTTACGCCAAAACTCAAATATAGACATTTCAATAACATGTACCATTTGTTACGAACAACTTGTGGACTCTATTTATGAACGCATTGCCATATTTGGTGGTACGTTGTTGATAGAATATTGCTAAAGTTAGTAAATTAATGGGCGAGTGGCATATTCTACACTTTAGATACCACCAAAGAAAGTGTATCATTTTCCATGCACCTTAATGGTAATAAAGAGTTTAGAAAGAAACATCATATTTTGATTAGTTTCATTGTTATCATTATCCATTTCGCGCGAGGAAATGATAAAAGATCTACCACAGATTTTGGATCTCTGAAGGTTCTGTTTCTATAGAAACAATCGCATGATTTAAAAATTACAATGAATTGTAGAAGTACAGTTATAAGTAGAGTATAAAATTTCGAGGTTATACTGCGCGTAATTGTGTTTTATAAAGAATAATCGGGTTTAGTGTTACGAAACAATTCATTACTAGCCGGTATCCTTAATATTGGCCTGTATTAGCTTCGATCAATCGCTATGGTTTCGATATAATCTCAAATTGATTAAGGAAATAAAAAGATTGTCGCATAGATGTTAATTGCTTTCGTCGATCGATCTTATTCACGCATGATTTACCTACCACTTAAACGTAAACTAACTCGAAATAAATCGAATTAGATAGATATTTCGCGATACGTTACCTCTAAATGACACCGACTCAAGTCGTATATATTATATACCACTTATTCGCTTGCAAGATGGCGGCCAAGTGCCTGTGGCACCATATTAGTTCGCGTACAAAATGAAAGGCAAATGCCGGTGGCACGTAACTTATTGTTTGTTTTTTCACCCAATTTCTATGTTAGCTTAGATTTATTTAGATATGTCTTCGGAATTTCGCGTAAATTGCGTAACAGGATCAAGAGTTATTGTAATTTGAAATGTTTTACTATAATTGATTGTAATTACAATATGAACGAACCCGCGGAAACTGCCGGCGACTGATTAAAAGTATTTCTATCTGAAGTGCCGAGGTCAAAGTTTGAAATAAAAATATAAATTGTCTTGCAAACTGTTTAAAACCTAAAATGTATTGATAGGATGAAAACAATGGCCGATGGGCCCACAAACAATAAAATATTTACTGACCGAATTAAATAAATGTCCACTTTGAGGTCGATTAAAATAAATGTCCAAAAATGAGGACATTTATTCGAACATTCAGAATTCTTGTCAATTGTTTAAATCTGTATTAACGACGGTATCTGAGTTTTTTCATTAATAGATGCCCTACAAATAATTAGAACTCTTATTACTTTCATTAAAATTAGAATCGTACGTAAAAAATGAATGGTTTCGTTTCCGACGCGCGAAAATATTTAATCACGTAGAAGTAATTAAAAATTCTTTAAAAATTCGTGGAATAGTTGCATTCATCAAATAGATGAATTAAATCGTCTTAAAGAATATTATAGAAATGGCAACTATTCGTAGAGACTCCATTTTGAAATTGTCTTGTTTTCACGAGAATACAACGTAACAATCCTCTGTATTAGTTATTTACATTTTTTTATCATATTTATTATTATATTATTTCACGTGGTGTACATAAAAGGTTGCAGTGTAGTGTTGCGGGTATTCTATACTCTTGGAAATTCGTATTTTTTAATTAGTGAGGAGAATTACAAGTAGTGATAATGGACCTAGATACAGCGCAAGAAAAAGATGAGCACAGGTAACCCTCATATAACGCGGAAGTTAGGTTTCAGTGAAAGATCTGCGAGACTCGAAGTGCATACACGCGTTATATCGAAATCGCATTGAATAATTGCCGCGTTATACGGGCATCGGCACAGTTTGTGAACGCGTTATATCGAAGTTACATTGAATACGTTCCGCGTTATACGGGCATCGGCACAGTTTGTGAACCGCGTTATATTGAAGTCGTATTCAATAATTGCCGCGTTATATCGAAGACGTATTCAGTAAGTGCCTGTTATATCGGAGTCGTATTCAATAAGTGCCGCGTTATACGGGGATCGTCATAATTTGTGAACCGCGTTACATCGAAGTTGCATTGCATACGTATCGCCTTATACGGGGAACGCTACAATTTACGAATAGCGTTATATCAAAGTCACATTCAATAAGTACCGCGTTATACGAGGATTGCCACAATTTGTGAACCGCGTTGTATCGAAGTCACATTGAATACGTGCCGCGTTATACGGGGATCGCCACAATTTGTGAACCGCGTTATACGGGGATCGCCACAATTTGTGAACCGCGTTATACGAGGATCGCCACAATTTGCGAACCGCGTTATACGAGGATCGTCAGAATTTGCGAACCGCGTTGTACGAGGATCGCCACAATTTGTGAACCGCGTTGTACGAGGATCGCCACAATTTGTGAACCGCCTTATACAAGGATCGTCACAATTTGTGACCCGCGTTATATCGAAGTCACATTAAATAATTGCTGCGTTATACGAGGCTCGTCACAATTTTTGAACCGCGTTATATCGAAGCCACATTCAATAAGTACCGCGTTATACGAGGATCGCCACAATTTGTGAACCGCGTTGTATCGAAGTCACATTGAATACGTGCCGCGTTATACGGGGATCGCCACAATTTGTGAGCCGCGTTAAACAAGGATCGTCACAATTTGTGAACCGCGTTATACCGGGAACGCTACAATTTGTGAACCGCGTTATACAAGGATCGCCACAATTTGTGAACCGCCTTGTACAAGGATCGTCACAATTTGTGATCCGCGTTATATCGTAGTCACATTAAATAATTGCCGGGTTATACGAGAATCGTCACAATTTTTTAACCGCGTTATATCGAAGTCACATTAAATAAATGTCGCGTTATAGGGGAACCGCCACAACTTGTGAACCACATTATATCGAGATCGCGTTGTACGAGGGTTACCTGTATATTGAAATACATAATTGACAAAGATTTACCTCAATTTAAGAACTTTATCTAATGATTATCTAATATTCGAATAAAACACAGGAAGTTCTTATATGGAAATATCACATTTAGTTTAAACCTAGCAATATTTACTCAGTCGGCAGTTAAAATCTTCATATAAATAAACTTACTTATCAAACGACTAAATTAAAACTACTAAAAAAACATGCTTCGATACAATGATATGTTAAGTACAGAACAAATAGTCGACATTGTTCGTCAAACAAACATGATACATGTTGAATATTTTCGTTAACGCCATGGATTGTGATAAAACACGTGTATCTTTGAATCGAAATACAATTCAATGTTCTGGGACGTTTCATTGTTAACAATTAACCCTGTATTGCACGGATCATATTCATTACTTGGCACAAATATAGCTATAGACGAATATTATTTATCTTTTACAAATCACAAAGCAAATCTCGAATAATATCTTTCTATGTTCTAGAAGTACAGATTCCTGCATTATCGGTTGAGGCTACTGTGCAGTAGAGAGCTAAGTGTTAAAACGTTATTCCTTATTTCCAAAGTGCTTTTTTATAGTGTTTCGAGCTTACATATTTTGGTACAATGGTCTGTTTACTTACTGTCACGTTTTCCGAACGTGATTCGCAAGCGAATAGCAAAAGAAAGCCCTTTGAATATACACTGCTGGGCAGTTTAGTTTGTTTAGATCAAGTTTGGGGAATCATCTTTCTGCCATTTGGAACCGCGTTATATTGAAGTCGCATTGAATACGTGCCGCGTTATACGAGGATCGCCACAATTTGTAAACCGGGTTATAATCGAAACCGCGTTGTACGGGGGTTGCGTGTACACCGAATAACTTTCATTTTTGTTGATTATACGCAATCATTGAAATGTGACGTTACTTTGCTTTGAACACATCTGCTTTCTGGAAAATGTTATTTACAGTAACATGGGAAGAGCGAATGTTTTATAACAAATCTATGCAAATAGAGTATCTATGCGTATAAAGTTTAAAGAGGTATAAATATTCAGTTCTTACGTGTGGACACTGCATTCGTGAAAGATGCGTAACAAAAATGAGATCAATTTTTCGAAATAACATGTACCTCTTAATAGGCTCCCGTTCTATAAGCGTTGGTATCGAAAAGCTTATTAATAAGCTTCCGGTAGATAAAGTGTTAAAAACAAATATATATTATATCCAATATAAAGATATCTCATGGAAAAATGTGCATTATATCTCTACTTATCCGAAGGGTTTTCACATTTCCAATAAGCACAACTGAAAGGTGCTTATAATCATAAATCAAATACAGTGGTACCTCGTACTTCGAACATTCCAGAGTTCAAACGCTTGAGAAAGCAAGAAATTTGATTCGAAGTTCGAAGGTCATTTCTAAGTTCGAACTATAGTCCAGCAGCAACATTTTCATCCTTGTGATTTTTATATTACACTTACGTTAGCCGACCGCATGCGCCGCAGCTAACTGTACGGTTTCCACCGCGGTCCGGGAAGCCAAACTCGCTGTCCACCGCGTTTGGTGGATTTTATTATATGTTGTGCTTTACAGAAACTGTTCGTCAATAATTGCGAACAACTCCAGATAAAGGTAGTTAATAATAACAGAAAACGAGAAACGCGTTGCTAAGGTCAAAGTTGGAGATCTCCCCGATCGGTCGGCTAAGTGTTAAAAAATTATTCTTCACTTCTATTTCTATGTTGTAACAATTCTAATTGATAAAATAAACATGAAATTATTCTGTTTAATTGTTTCTAAGTGATTAACATTAAAAAAGCGTAAAATCTAAAATCTTGATTCGGACTTCGAACGATTTATAGTTCGAACGGGTTTCTGGAACGAATTGAATACGAACTACGAGGTACTACTGTATTAGAGATTGGTTGATTCTCTTCATTAAAAACTTCCGTCTCACTTAAGATATTACAATATCACTCTAATACTTTCAAGGGTGTAACTTAAACTTAGTGGAAGTAGTTCATTGTAAACAACAATGCGATCATCAGGATGGTCGGTAGTGAGGAGTTGCCGACTACTCCAGAACCAAGGTTATCCTGGACAACATTATCATGGCACCTAGCGATAAGTTCAAAGTCTACAAAATTCATAGGCTTTCCATTATACTCGATAGGAGAGATACAATAATTCCTCGCAAGAAACTCCGTCACAGTACCATTGACAAAATCACTGTCAAGAATGTTATGCGCCTGACAATCACACGGGAAATGATTGTCAACGGTACTGATAGTAGTTACTTCCAAGATAATATCCCTAGCATGACGTGGTGCTTCCAGCACGTGATTCCCATGAAATCTAAGGACATCAATGTGATTATCAGATCTCAGTGATAACCTCTCAATAATGTCTATCTTATTATTCAATATATTAAGCCGGTCCACATGATTTACTCCTGCGAACGCATCCTTCTCAATGACACCCAGATCACTTTCTTGGATATTCAATGAGTGAATATTCGATAAGCCACGGAATGTGTAAGCCTGAAGCGAAGATAGGTCCATATATGTGAGTTTAAGTAAACCAATATGTTGAAGACCATCGAAGGCATCCGGCTCTATTGTTCTTATACCGGATGGGAATATCAAACGCACGACATTGGTCAATCCCGAGAAAGCATGGCTTTGTATTCTTAACAGTGGATTATTGCTAAGTAATATCACTCGCACGTTCGAGGTACCGGCGAATGCATTACTTTCCACGTAGCGAATCTTGTTGTACGCTAATAGCAGCACGGAGACATTCTGAAGCGCAGCGAATGAGAACTTTTCTATGTAAGGTAATGGTGTGTGCTGAATGGAGAGTTCGCGTAGTTTACTTAATCCACGGAAAGCAAATGGCCGTATGGAGGAGATATTATTATTATCCATAGTTAGCTTGCGTAAGACACGTAACCCGGCGAACGCATCGCCTCTTATCACCGGGAAGTTGTTCTTTGTCAGGGATAATTCCTCGACCGTTGGTGGTAGCTGATGCACCGGAATGTCTTTTAACCCTCCTGTATTGCATAATACCTGGAACATAGAAAACATACATTAACCCTTTCGCTGTTGTGTCCGTAAGTCGTACGGGCACGCCATAATGTGGAATATCAAACTGAAAGTCTTTCGTTTTATGTGAAAAGAATGATGGATTCAAAATGCATTTGCAGTTTCGATTACTGAGGGTCATTCTGAGTTTGACCACGGCGCGGACGAGTTTTCGTTCGTTGTGCGCAGGTTCTCACTACCATTCTCTGTTCCGCACACGCTATTGGCTTAGTCCCACTGTGACGTCGGGGGTGACGTGGTGGACTGGAGGTGCGAAGGGTAAGGGGCATGCGCGAGCCGTGGTCAAACTAAAATTGAATTCTCGTAGATCTGGTATTGATAGGTCGATGTTTAAGGCTGATATCGAAATATTATACGCTTCGAGTCTGCGACGTGAGACTAGGTATTTTACGTTTTTTACGCATTTCTATTTCAGAATATCATCGTTTTAATCAACAATCGTTAACACATTCGCGCCATCTTCAGCCGAATGTTACGCGAGTAACAAAACAATTTCGCGGAATTTTGCTAAATAGAGTTATGTTGACAAAAATGCTATAAAAATCAGCATTTAACTTACAAGGAAACCTAGGTCGTCCGATTCTTTTCGTTTTCACATATGTTGTAGTATTCAAAAAATGTAAAGGGGTGAAACCTTCGGTCAAAGATTTGCCGTGTACCAAGAATAATTGGAATATTTTTATAGAAATTTTGAATTCTTTTGAATTTTAGTGGGTGCAAGATATTTTTTATCATAAATAACATAATATGGAGTTCTAACTTTTCGGGTGGGTTTGCTTTTTAAGGATAAATTACCACCATGTTGAATTTTCTTTTCTCTACCTATAAGTTCTCGCAGATTATTGAAACACAAAAGTGGCTAAAACTTTGAAAAAAGGTCAAAAAGGACACATTTTTATTGGGTCGTTCCATAGGTAACGCGGCTTTTTTCGGTCGGGATGGAACTAGTAGTAAATCTACACCAGTATGTTTAATTATCCAAAATATACTTCCCGTCACATTCTACAACGTTCTGCCATCTTCCAACCAGATTTTTAATTCCATTTTTATCAAATTCTTTGAGTTTTGAAACAAAAAACTCGGGTAACACCGTTTCGACGTCCTCTCTTGCGGCCATATTTATTCCGTTTCAAACTCTACTACTTATGGAACGACCCAATATAGGAAATTTGTTCATTGTTCTTGTGTCCCCTGTCCACTCCTGAGGTGGGTGTCGAACATTATGAAACACCATGTATTTAATATTACCTGTTTTTTGGATAGGCAGATGCATTCTGCCGGACAATCCAACCTTTTTTCCGTAGTAGTTTCCTGCTCGAATGTAACGCTCGGGATAACCGTTGTTATCCACAGCAGGTAATAAATGCAGATCTGTCACAGAACCAAATAACAATATCAACACATAGTAGACTCCCGTATAACGCGAGTACATACAACGCGAATTCCTATAACGCGCCAAAGATATTGTGACCACTGTTTTCATATAACGCGATTCTTCGTACAACGCGCCAAATAATAAAACACAGGAATTACCTGATTCAAGAATGAAATCTACTTTAGTTGAGCATTAGATTGTTTTCTTCACCGTACATATCCATTTATTTTTTCAATATTCTCCTATTTGATAAAACATAGAAAATCAAAGTTGGCATAGCAATAATCATTTCAAACATGTTACTTTAGATTATGCGCGTTATACGAGAAACATTGCCGTACAGTACGATTTCCTATAACGCGAATTCATATGGCGCCTAACGTATCAACCCCGTTATACGGGAACCTGCTGGACAGTCGAGTCTTTTTGTATGCGTATCTTTTTAACACGTTGACTGCCGCAACGAAATTTGTTGACTATTATACAGCGCCGCCATTGTTCCTTATATAAAATAAATTATTTTTTGTACATATCTGATGTACATATATTATTTAGTGGTTTAAAATTAGGCGCGATTTCAATACTTTTATGCAGCTTTCGCTATGCGATGTGAAGTTAGCGGAAATCGGGTCCACGTGCTGTGAGTCAGGAGAGTTTTGCGTTCCATTACAGTCAAAGGGTTAACCCTCTTAACACTAGAACTACCGAACATATACTCGGTTATGTTTATATCTTTATTTGCATATAAACTATGACTGGAGGATGTAAGTTAATTATTATCATTTTAGTGCTGACAGATTTTCTAGATTTTATTTTTAGACAAAATATGTTGATTTTAATCAATATCTCCAAAAATGCATATTTCGTAAGGTATTTCTAAATGGTGTATGGAAACAGTGTAAGGTACTAAAAGGGTTAAAATTGGTGGCAAAAGTAATCGCAAATTTATTTTATTATCGTATATAATTAGTTCTAAGAGTAATTCACGAACTAATTTCTGAAAGAATTAGAAAAACTGTAAAAACCGCGTTTCCAGTGTAAATTACAGCGGAGGTCACTCACTGAACGTGATAAAGAACGGAAAGTTGGTTCGTAGGCAACTTCAGCCTTCTGAGATTCTACTTAAATGTTCCCTCAACCGTAAACTGATAAAGGTAATCAAGATTTAACGAATTTTTCGATGTAAGATGTAATTTTAGCAATGTGAAACTGATGTAAACTATTAGGTGCCGCAAAAAAGTTCGTGCGGATTTTTCTATCAAAATTCCAATATTCTGGAAAGTAATTTTATTTGCCGTAACAGTAACCATTTATTTCTGCAACTCTTTTCCAACATTCCACAAGGTTATATATTCCTCTATTGACAAAATCTGGTGTTTCACTCGCAAAGAATGAATTATGATACGCGACAATGCACGGCCTCATATTGCAATTGTACATACAGGTAACCCTCGTACAACGCGGTAATTGTTTGACTCCTTAACCCTTTGCACTCGAGAGGCGACTCTGGGTAGCCACTCTGCAATTTGAATGGCGACTGAGAGGCGATATTAAAATTGATTCTAGTTGTCGGTGATTTAACGTCTAATAATAAAATATAACTGGAGAAAATGTTAATGTCGACTATCGGTCGCCACTTGCGTTGCCCCGATAAATTGAATGGCGACTGAGAGTCGACATTATAATTGATTCTAGTTGTCGGTGATTTAACGTCTAATAATAAAATATCACTGGAGAAAATCTTAATGTCGACTATCGGTCGCCACCTGCGTTGCCGCGATAAATTGAATGGCGACTGAGAGTCGACATTAAAATTGATTCTAGTTCTCGGCGATTTAACGTCTAATAATAAAATATAACTGAAGACAATCTTAATGTCGACCATCGGTCGCCACCCGCGTTGCCGCGATAAATTGAATGGCGACTGAGGGTCGACATTAAAATTGATTCCAGTTGTCGGTGATTTAACGTCTAGTAATCAAATATAACTGGAGACAATCTTAATGTCGACCATCGGTCGCCACACGCGTTGCCCCGATAAATTGAATGGCGACTGAGAGTCGACATTAAAATTGATTCTAGTTGTCGGCGATTTAACGTCTATAAAATATAACTGAAGTAAATCTTAATGTCGACCATCGGTCGCCACCCGCGTTGCCGCGATAAATTGAATGGCGACTGAGAATCGCCACCGAGTGCAAAGGGTTAAGAGATTTCGGTGCTCTTTTTTATTACAAATTTTTATTATAAACAAAAATAGTAATAATTAAAGACTGGAAAGGTTATTAAAGAGTGAACAATTGCAGTGCATCCGAGGAAGAATAATAAAATTTGATGACAGAACTAAATCAATTAATTTAAAAACAGTGCTTTTTCGTAGAGAAAATTGTTCACAAACGGTTTTAAACAAACTCATAACTTTGTTCAG
Source organism: Nysson spinosus (assembly GCA_910591585.2). Classification (NCBI taxonomy): domain Eukaryota; kingdom Metazoa; phylum Arthropoda; class Insecta; order Hymenoptera; family Crabronidae; genus Nysson; species Nysson spinosus. The sequence goes on along the minus strand of OU342844.1, from coordinate 1,947,319 downwards.
TTGTTCAGATGTTTGTTACGAATGGCATTTGTGCTTCCAAAGTTAGTTGATGGACAATCTGTGTTTTTCAAAAGCGCTTCAGAAACAACAAGTTATGAAGCACGTACTGAATGTTTTCAGACATTTTATTATCTTTGACCTGATTTCTTGTATTACTAAACAAAATCCATTGCTTATAAAATAATGAAATGATTGATACGAAACATCATTTTCGATTTCATTCATACCAATATAAATTAGAAGTTTGTTCTTTTTCGATGAGTTTCAAAAAGGAGGCCTTCAATTACCCTTGTTTCCACTAACATTCGATTGTAGAGATAGAATTTCAAAAGAGAAGTTTTTCGTTGTTTTCATCATTTTTCATATTAAACATTATTCTATTGGATAATCCCTATCGTTATCTATGATTATTCACCGACGATTCTCCAATACCATAATTTTCTTTTTGAAAAAATCAAATTCCCAAATTTCGATGCAATAAAATACTCCACTCTCGAATTGATTATTTTCCGGTGCCCCTAATATTATTAAAGTACAGTAATATTAAAGTATGCGAGTATCCAATAATATTAATATTATAAACTATTGTATTATAATAGTATAAAGTATGCAATAATATTAATATTATAAAGTATGCAAGTTAACCTTTTTAGCAGCCGACAATTTTACCATATAAATTCCATAGAAATACCTTGGAAAATATGTGTTTCTGAAGCTATTTATTAAAATCAACATACTGTTCCAAAAACAGGATTTCTACAATCTTTCTGCTCAAAACTGTCACAATGTTAAAAAGCCGAAATATGTGCTCAATATTACACTTATTAAACATAACAAAAGTATATTTATCAAAGTCAATATATTTCTACTAAAAATAGAATTTGGACAATTTTTCAGGTCAGAAATGTCCGCGGATTTCAACTCACAAATATGAGCACTTTTCTGCTCGGCAATGAAAAATAGAAATGAAAATATAAAATATAAGAGTTATAGAAATAGAATTTGGACAATTTTTTAGCCGACAAATGTCCAAGTGTTTCGACTCAAAAGTGTGAAGACTTTTCAGCTCGACAATATTAAAATTTTTGTCAACATATCGAAAAGTCGAAATATCGTCTCCAAGTATTTCTGACGAAAGCCGGGGTGCCAATATTTCGGCTACTGGCTATTGAAAGTGTTAAAAAAGTACGCTGTACAGCAATAAAAGCCTCGAGTAACACGAGATTTAGAGTTTTTCACAAAGGATTATATGCAAATTTCCATCGGAATGGCGTGGCAAGCGTGCACACAGTCAGACACACAAACACATATCGTACCTGCGCTCTGCAATACATCAATTCCAGGTTTTTTAGGGCACATGCCTCGGCATCCAGGAAACGTCACGAGCGGCTGCCGATGTACCACAATGATAAGGTATCCTGGAAACGAATCTCCAGGAAGAACGTCTGCGACACCAATCACACGACACTTTCCTTTTATTAACGCGTATTTATGAAGGACGAAGATCCTTTTCGTGAGAAGAATGTTTCGGTAGTCGAATTTTGTTCCATGAGAACATGCAACCGTAAGAACCTCCGTGAAATTTCGGTGTTCCGTAGCTGCATTCGGCGGCTGGGCTCGAAGCTTTATTTCTCCTTAGTCACCCTCTCCTAAGCAGAATACACTGGCGCGCATGCGCCCACTTATTCTCTCTGCGCGCGTAGCTGGGAATCACCCTTATTAGTCGAATACAATTGCGTCCTTGCGGGTATCGTCGCCGATTTTAGAGCCACCCTGATTTTCGTTCACTTTAACCTTTTAACCCTTTCTGTTTATTGCGGCAACTCGAATGGCGACTGAGAGGCGGCATTAAAATTGACGCCAGTTGCCGATAATTTAATGTTTCATAATAAAATGTAACTGGAGACAATCTTAATGTTTATTTATATACTTGATTTGGTTACTTCATTATTGTTTTCCCATTTTTTTCTCAATAATCTTCGACCGCTACTGCAACCCAAGATACACGCAGTTCAATGGAACCCGGTTAATCTCTAAATTAAACTGTTACAAAAATGGTATATTTTTCTTAATATTCGTAAAATTTCAATCGTGATTTGAATCGAAACTTGAATTTTATTTCTAATTGGCTCGAACGACCAATTTCGGGTTTATAATACTACAAATTGCCACGTATCCTACAAACGTAATCAAAATTCTCAAATTATCTCGAATCACATTTATTCTTGTGGTTAGCCTCATCACATCCTTGGCCACATATGTGGACAGTGAATTTACGTTCTATAGAAAAGATATTTCCATTCGCGAAACCGTAACAAACATAGATGTGGAACATTGACTGAGTTTGCTAACCAGAAAATAATTCCCAATTGTCGTAAGGTAAACAAAAACGCTTCTTATGTATATTTTTTATATCATAGTTCAGATAGTGGCACTAAAAATTCGTCCCTGAAGAGGTTAAACCGTAGCTTGATCAGTACCCGCAAGTTCGTCCACTAGAAATGGTTCTTTTGAGGGATGGCCAGTAATTTGGTGGTCCAACAAACGGATGGATGCGGTTTTATTCGCCCGGAAACTAGCCACAGATTCGTGGTACGTTCTTGTCAGTGGCAAACCATCCTTAAAGCGATGACTTCACACCGCTACAAGTTTAACGCGTTGGAGAGAAGTTTTGCTAGAAAACTACATAATTTCGAGCGTTAACACTGGAACTACCAAAGCAGTAAGAATGGTCCGCCATTTTGAATGGAATTGTTCAAATATATTCGTTACAGGAAAACGTTCGTGCGGATTCTTCAATAAAAATTCAAATACTCTGGACATTCACGAAAGTAATTTTATTTGACGTAGTAGTCACCATTTATTTCTACAACTCTTTTCCAACTTTCTACAAGCTTATACATTCCTTTTTTGTCAAAATCTGGTGTTTTACTCGCAAAGAATGAATTAATTGCTGATTTGATTTTGGTATCAGTTTTAAAACTACTATTCGCAAGGAATTTTGAAGTTAATTAAAAAGGTGGTAATCGGAAGGAGACAGATCGGGACTGTAAGGAGGATGAGATAAAACTTCTCATCCGACATCTTTTATTTTTTTTAGCGAGTCGTAGATGCAATGAGGCCGTGCGTTGTCACGTATCATAATTCATTCTTTGCGAATAAAACACCAGATTTTGACGAAAAAAGGAATGCATATGCTTGTAGAACTAAACGGTGACTAATTCCGGTACGTCAGCAACTCGATAGATATTGTTTGTCAATTTTTAGCGCGCGCATAAAAAAGTTCGTCACCATACTTTAGGTAATAGGTCTCCCCTCTTACCTCGTGTATGTAACTGTTCGATAAAGAACAAAATGGAAGAGAAAATGGCGGAAAAACATGTTGGGGCTGCATAAATTTCTCACGATAATATATTTCATAACAAACTTGTACAATACTAATAACATATGTCCACATGGTGGAAATGGGAAATTAACCCATGGTGGGGGAGTGTATATAAAACTTACGGTAATGTGTGCATTCGTGTGCGCGTGTATGTGTGCGTACATGGTACACGTACGTGTGCATACCCCTTTTCTTGTGTAAGTGCGAATACAACGTAATAAAAAAATCAGTCTTAGAAATAATACGACGCTAACTTACGTAAAGGCAACTCTCTCTCCCTTAATTATAATTATGTACAGATTTAAACAAATATGTTAATTTTAAGGCATCGAAGGACTCCAAGATTCGAAAAAAGTCAATTTTAAACATTACGCTAATCTACAACCAATAAGAATTATTCTAACCTCTCTTCCTCTACCAATCATAATGATGGACCCCCATTGATATTCAAATTAACCGTAACGTACGCCCGAAACTTCTTAACCTAGTAATTTTCTCATTGATATCATACTTCGATAAAATATTCTTATTTCTCGATCAGTAGGAATAGTTAAATGATATCCGACATGTTTTAATGACGTCAGAACGATTAAACGACATTAAACCTCGTCACTTCGCGTAGGTTCCTAACCTCCATTTACGACTGCAACGTTTTTAACCTCGTTATATGCACTTTCATGAATCGTGCAGTTGAACGTTCGATTTAATACAACATTTTATGTACTTCGAACAATTTTCAGCTGAATTTACGATATCAAATGTATATTTAATGTAACAAGGGAGAAAAACAAAACGACCGTCATCATCAGGATGATGATGACGACATCATCGACATTTTTTCAGTCATCCCTCTCCCCCACACTTCCTTCACCTCGCTCTGCATTTGCTTCGAGACGGAGTGTAAAACATTAAGTAAATTGCACCAAACTAATCGTTTCCGAAAAAAACCTTCTCGTTAAAACCTCCTCCGCTCGTAGATTTCTGCTTAAATGCAGTTTCCCTTCTCCTAGCGTAACGTAATATTCGATAGATCTATATTTTAATGCTAATGAGACCCCATTCTGATCAATATGATACCTTTTTTCTTTAGTTCTTCGTAATTCTATGCCCAGAGATGAATTTCTTTCGCTTAAACGGTATTTTGAGGGATGACTGAGTAATTAGAGTCAACCAGTACCCAATCAACTAATGAAACTGTTTATAAAACAGAGATTTTGGTACAATTTTTTAACCCCTTGCACTCAAAAGGGGACTCCCAGTCGCCATTCAATAATTAATACATCTTCGTGGCGACTGAAAAGCGACGTTAAGATTAACTCAAGTTATTTTCTGTTATTTAATTTTACATCATCGACAACCGAAGTGAATCTTAACGGCAGAACTCTCAGTCGTCGCTCGAATTCCCACGAAAAAGCGAGTGGCGACTGTCGGTCGCCACTCGAGTGCAAAGAGTTAAACTGTTCGGTTGAGTCAGAAATAAGTTCCGTTCGGCCGGGAGTTCTTTTTATTCAAAACTGATAGATTTAACGCAAAGTGAATCGACAAGTTGCTTGAAAATGGCAGGAAATTATTAATAATCGATTGACAAATAAACTTTCTTTGTAAAAACGGAACTTATTTATGATTCAACCCAATATTTCCAACACTTCACGAAGGAAATGAATTATAACCTTATTTCGAAGTAGTTGCAACTGTTGATATGTTGTTAATAATATGTTGACGAATTAATTGTTGGGCACAGTTGAGCCCAAGCAGATTTAACATATTAAATACATGTTTCGCAGTACTCTGTGAATTAATTGAAACAAATGACACTTTGACCACCTTGAAATTTATTGTTAAAATAGTATTTAAGTGATTTCATCACTGCGTATAAACGTCCGTGAATAATCCTTAAAACAAAATAACGTCTTTTTCTACGAAAATAGTTCCTCTGAATTAATTCTCACAGTACTATACAAAAAAACAGAAATGCGTTTATGAACTTATTAGGAATACAACATTTGTGTTTCCGCACGCAGATTCTAATAAGCTTATTATAAATATACGGAAAGTTGGAAAGATCGAAATATATCTTGCGGCGAATAGTCGATTACGAATTCGATGTAGGTTTCGACTTACTTAACCCTTTCACTGCGAAAGAAGTATATATACGCTCTCATATGTTCAAGAATATGTACGAAAGGCGTATATATACGACTAGTAAATTTTGTTGGGTACAACGCATTTACTTTTTTTGTGAATTAATACAGTATGGAATATACTGTTACGTGTCGCATAACAACCGATCGAATAACTGAATCTCAATTTTCGATTTCAACCTCGATTTCTCTTATTTTTAGCGACACAATTTAGTGTCAACTACTGTCACGCGAATGTCGCATCGTACAACGTTAATTGGTTTTTGTTCGAACACGCCGCAGTCAAAAGGTTAAGGTAAACATACAGGTGCAAACGATTGGGTTACATTTCGAAACAAATGCAAGATGTTTCGAAGATGCAAATCATTGATATGAGCCGTTTATTTTGAAAGTGGAAAATGAATTTCACTTGCAAAGAAATCAGGTTAACTTTTATAATAGCTACGCAAAGTTACTTCGTAATGTTTTAAACGTTGACATAATTTCTTTGAAAAATGGACTTCGGCTACTTTCAAAACAAACGGCTCAATCTGCCGCCAAATAAATGCAATGTTATTGTTAACATCTTTTCATTAACTTTTATAACTTTAAATATCGAGTTCAGTCATAAATAAGTTCCGTTCATCCTAGGAGATTTTTTTATTCAAAATCGCCAGGATTTTATGCAAAAGGGACCAACAAGTTGCCTAAAAAATAGCAAGTTATTAAAAATGGCAACAGTAAATTTTTTTGACGAGTAAACTCTATGAGAAAGAACGGAACTTATTTATGATTCAACCGAATATATATATATATATATATATATATATACAGACATCCCCCGTATAACACGGTAGTTAGGGGTTCCAAAAGCATTGACGTGTCACGTGAATCCGTGTTACAAGAAACGACTGACACAAAAAATAGATTCCAAAAATGAACAAAAGTACACGATTTTCTTTTCATAACTAAAAAGAATATCTTTTTCAAAATAATCGATAATTAATCAAAATTATTACAAATTGCCAAATCGAGAATGCATCTGGGTTTTCCCAGGTTCTCGAATCGTGTTGGAACGAATCCGTGTTGTACGGGGGACACGTGTACTTTATTCTTTCCATATATCTACTCTATTATTTCCATATATCTATACATTACAAAATGTACTTTACATTTGTTAATAAAATACATTTCGGAACGTAAAACGTAATAATATTGTTCAAACCACCGGATGGAAATATTATGCATCCCGCGTGATTTTATAAAACATTGAAATCCCTTCGTATCCTTTTCATTCTGTGCTCTTAATTTCCCATTTCTTTTCATTGAAATCAATGAGAATGGAGTAATTCAACTTCATCTTAAATACTTATAGTATGTATGTGGATAAAAAATCTATTTATATAATCTTTTCTTGCACCTATGAACACACTGTTTCTATGGTCTCTTCAGTTTCTGGAACTATTATATCTTACAGTAAAACGTCTTTCGTTACGTTTACACTGGTTTCATGATTTTCGGCATTATTATATTGACGCTTCAAAGCAAACCAGGAACGTTTCCAAAGAGAATACACTCGATTTTGTTTTTACACGAAAGATAGATCCCCGAAAAATATGTGTAAGAAAATGCTGCAGTTAAATGTAAAACGATTCATGTAAAAGAATATACTGTATCCATGGAAACTTCAGAATTTCCATTTGATTATTTTTTAAGTAAAAACTATTTTACTTTGACTTTTAGTCAGTTTTAATGTCCAAAAATGAAACTGTTTAACACGTTGACTTTTAACGTGACGTTAAAAATATTGAAAATTTAACGAATTTTAGCGATATATTTAATTCGAGTTTCTGTAATATTGGCATCGTGTGACCTCCATGGAGTTCAACGTGTTAAATGCCATTCGTACCAACACATAAACAGAGAAAACAAATCCATAGGCTTCCACCTGCTTATCGTTAGTTTTAATTTAGAGCTTGAATAATGTCAGATAAATATTACTTAAATTGTAATTGAATAGTAGAAATCAAAATCGAATAAAATATTCTGAAATATTTCTTCAAAGAAGTTCATTTTATCTTCTGGAAACTTCCCTGATTCGCTACTTTATTGACATATTAGATTAAGTTATGAAGTCTATCAGCAGAAACAATATCTTGGACATTAATTTACTGCGCAGATTTCGTGACTTAACCTAACAAACTTCAACCTTTTTACTAGGCACCCTTGAATTTACCTATTCCTATATCATTCCCCTCAATATTGAATTACAAACTATTATTTATGTTGCTTTACAGTAAAGTTCAGTCATTTTCAGTCGTCAGTGATTCGCACTAATATAAATCGCGTTATAAAAAACGCCCAGGTACTGTATGATTGTCCTACGGAATATCCATGAAGCCCTTTTCTTCCAATTCTACAAATACAGTTACTTTAACCCGTTGAGCGCCACGTCGAAATCCGTGTTATAAGATACCTCACGATACTCATCCGTAATGTCTATCTAACGTCTCAAAATCAAACTGTTTAAGCGCTCTATGATATATTGGTTACTTCACATCGTTATCGTAAACGTGAAAAAATATCGACAATTTTACGAATATTAGCGATATATTTGATTCGAGTTTTAGTAATATTGGCATCGTGTGACCGTCATGGCGTTCAACGTGTTAAGCATCTATAAATAATCTTCGTGGAATGCATTCGCAGTGTTGACAATCTGTGCGTTGCTTTCTTTTAAGTCTCTCGATAGACAATATAGTCTGTGATTGAACACAATGCACGCAGTCTGTTATGCGGGTGCAGATAAATAATATCAGGAGTAGTATTTATGAATAAATATATAAGTAATATTGCGTAATATGTACATCTCTTGCTTTGTACTATAAAATAGCCTCTTTAAAGTTCACAGAACGTCGAAGGGCTTCATGGAGATTCGGTGGCATTAAAGTATATTTGTTTTTATCTGAACATTATACATTTCTTATCTTGCCAATGCGTAGAACATAAATATTGTATCTATTGGGTTGGCTAGAAATCTCGCGCGGTTCGCATTATTTTACGGTGAAATCGAGGGGTTTTTAACACTGGAACTACCAAAGCGATTAACTTATTTCCTTCATTCATACATTTTTTTAAGGACGTACACATAAATATACAGTGGTGCCTCGTACTTTGAACGCTTTCAACTTCGAACGGTGCAGAGTTCAAAAGCTTGAGAAAGCGGGAAATTTAATTCGAAGTTCGAATGTCGTTTCTAAGTTTGAACTATAATCAAGGAGCGACATTTTCGTCTTCGTGATATTTCTATTAAAAAATTATTCTTCGCTTCTATTTCTATGTTGTAATAATTAAAATTAATAAAATAAACATCAAATTATTGTGTTTAATTTCTTCTAAATTATTAACGTTAAAAACCTGAAATCTAAAATCTTGAATGATTAATTAAATTCGAACTACGAGGTACTGCTGTACAAATATAGCTGAATATATCGCCGGTAGTTCTAGTATGAAGAACGCGAAATTACAAAGCTTTTCTTCAAAAGATAGGAAAAGATTGTAAACCAAAATGAACAATACATTATTGAATAAAGAAAATGTTGTAAATTCAGTAAACTCTCGTATAACGCGGTTAATACGTTACGCGTTCTACGAAATCGCGTAACAGGTAATCGGAGATTACAAGCTATGCTCGATTAAAGTAAACGGGGAATCCCCGCATTTTATCATACAGCGCATTGTACGAGAATCGCGTTATATAAAAACAGTCGTCGCAATATCTTTAGCGCGTTGTAGGAATTCGCGTTATACGGGAGTTCACTGTGTATCAAATCGAATAAAAATCGCCTTTCATTCACACTTTAAAACGGCACGAACTTATTGGCCAACCTAATATATAGAATAATATTCAGATAATATCCAGATAAAATATATGATTGTTTTACATATGAGAATAATGTCAACATTTAAATATCTGCTTAGATAACAGGTTTTGGTGAGGGTGTTCAATATGACTTGACTTTGTAACGTGATTGAACTTAGGTACATGAAAGTAATTGTTCCTTACACAAACAAGGAGATCAGGAAGATTGTGAACCACCCTCGTTAGCAAATATGATAATAACATCATTAAAACCCTTGTAAAATTGCTGCGGAATGCGCTACATGGAAGCTAGTTCTCCTGCGATGATTATACTTCTAGTAACATAGATATAATTATAAACTATGTGCTTTTCGTAACTCGATTAATAACTTCAAAATCATTGCAAATGAGAGCTCATGGAATCAAGGCAGCTTTGGTTTCTACTTATCGATCAACATCTGATATCTCACATTTCACTGTTTCTACAAAATCAACGCACTCTGTTCTCTTTCAAAACATGCATCAGTGATGTTACGCTATTATTGTACAGATTCAGGAATTAGATCTGTTTAACTGACAGTACGCCACAGGAGATTCCTAATGTTTCTTCAAACATCTTTCATTTACTTTGCGCTTGTAAAATACCACTGTTGCAAACATGTTTGTAATACGTTCTAACAATGTAATGTTATATTTTGAATCAATTGACAGCTTTGAACATAGACTTATTGCTCTGCTCAACGATGACAAAGTTATCAACATTTTTCAACAATTTGAACAATCAGTGCATGGACAATTATTATTAGTTAGACTTAAAGCAACTGCAATAGTGGAACCATGTTGTTTCAAACACATTGTATGCGGTCTATTTTTGACGATTTGACAGCGTTGGAAATGGATTTCAAAACATAGTTCGAATTATTACTTTACTGCGAACAAGATACTTACGATAAGATTTGATGAGATTCAAATTCAGTGCATACGGCTTTAATTTTCAAACCTTTAGTTTGCTGACAAAAACAGATATGCATTCGCGTTTCGATCGACGATATGTTAAAAGAGTTTTGTACCGTGTCCCGCATACAATGTGTTAACCCTCCACAGCGCCATGTAACTTTGACGTCACATATTCAAAGTATGTGACGTAAATATACGTCTATCCGTATCTTTCGTTTCGTTTGATTTATCCTTTCTAATAATAATTATAAAAGTACGCACAGCGATTGTCACCTCTTTCGGTGAATTTAAGTAATAATTCGTTACTATTTTCATGTAATGTACTTCCGTTAGAATCGCGTTTAACTAGATTTACGTTATACGATTTCCTTTTAGAAATGACAAAAATTGGGCGATTGGACTCGAATTACATTCTCCCGAATGAAAGATATAAGTACGTTAACTTTCGAGACAGTTCAAAATGTGCAAGCTTTCCTCAGAATGCAAAAATTGTAATATAATTGCCAAACAAGTTTACGCCTTGCTTTTTGATAAACTTCAATCCGTGATCTTAGAAATTGAACAATTATGTTCCAACAGTAACATAAACCAACATTGTTGATATATTACAGGAAGTGGCAATGCTGTAACAGTGGTATCACATATTGGAAAGATCTAAACATCGTGAAAAGTATGGAATCCCCAGTTTAACAGATCACTGATTCATCGTCTACAAAAACTGAGAGTCTGAGATCTATGATAAAGCGTAGTACATATAAAAGATTTATAATAAAATTCTCGTGTAATTATAACTAATAAAAACTATCAGATACGGATTTAACGAGACTCCGCGCTTTGAGCTCGCAAGTTAGCATCAATTGTAAACTAAAGACAAGAAAAGAAAAGAAAAGAAAAGAAAAACAAATCTATCGAACATCAGCTACGTCCCGAAGGCGGATAAAGTGAATCCATTCGAAACCGAACGGTTTACAATGACGCGAATACAAGAATTAATTCAATATCTAGATTCGTCACTGCGATTGGCCATCTAGTAAACCATTCTATCCAACCGTTGAACGGCGATTCCGTATCCTAACGAACTATTTGTAATTAAAATTCATATCTGTTTATAATATAATATAGTATTTATAACTTATATATAATATTTATATATATGCACGCATATATATAATTTCTATTTCATATATATGTATATATATCAGAGTCTGTAAAAAAAAAAGAAGAAACACACACACAGGTTTTACGTTGGTAACGCAGGTTCGGTTCGTGATCAGTCTCAAATTGTTCGATTTGTTTCAACGACTCTTCGTTCGCTGTACAATGAGGTAGTTCGTACTTTGTTTCGTAGTTCTCTTTTGCGCGGACATAAATGTTAATATTGAGCAATATTGCAGCTGTATCCCAGGGCCATGATTCAGTAACGATAATGTAATCTTATAATTACCAACAAATTAACAGCGATATCTCAGTCATTAACGAAATTATTCGAAGTGTGCAAACACGCTCTTTACGTAGTAATATAGGCGATATCATATCCTAGAAACAGCATTTAATGCTAAGACAGGAATATTTCATAAAAATGTCCAATTATTATACATCATTTATATCCCTCTTACGTCGTAAACTTCCTAATATTATAATCATTTAAGACTCTGTCTCTCTATTTCTCTATCTCCCCCTCTCTTTCTCTCTTTCTTTCTCTCTCTCTCTCTCTCCCCCTCTCTCTAATATAGTGCTAATAATGTCGAACGATTGCAAAGAAAAGAAGTTAATCACAAAGGAAATAATTAATTGTATATTCACTGGTCCAAAAGTGTTTAAAGCTTAATGCAAATCATATTTCGTAGATTGTCGCGTTTCAATTTCTTTGAATATCCTGGAAATATATGGCAATATGATTGCATATGTTTTCCATGATATTGTATTGAATTCCTACGTTAAATTGTGCTCCACTGTAAGTCACACGAACTTGAGACATCTAACTACGTAGTATTAATCCGCCATATTTGTATTTAACCCTGGTATGCTATGCTACTTTAAAGGCCTTGTCAATCATTACGCGTTTAGCGTACAAGAAACTTCAATGATTCTATTCATTTCGCCATCTTGATTGCTTGTCCCTTTTAGGGACCTCGTTGAATATCAGTCGTCCTATTGTTATGTTTTAGACATCTATTGCTAACACAAAGTGAATGCACCTTAAAATTGCATTCCACGATATTCCCTAATTAATTAGAAAGTTTTACGTCACAATTAAGAAGGAACTCTGAACTGAAAATGCTTTGTTGCAAAAATGGCACGCAATCTGTAAAAACACTGCTTTAAGTGACTTTAATTATCATTAAAGATCAACTCACTATTATAATAGAATAGGATTAAAACTATGAGATCATTTTACGGAAGATGCAGGGGTGCCAATTACAGTTAAAAGCATAAGAATGTCCTAGGAAGCTCACTGTTCCCAAGTCTGAAGTATTTCGAAGTGTAAAGTAAGACATGGAAAATCAACTATTCTGATAAAATATTTAAACGGACATTTTCAATGCGATTCAATTCTAAAGTCATTATTATTTCTCTAAAATCATTGTCAATCAATAAAGAATTTATATTTCTCTATAACATCTACTATATATTGTCTTTTTAGACGACTGTCTCTTTTTACTGATAAAAGTACTGCTTTCCGACAGCTATGTCTCTAACTCTTCTTCATAGGATCATTTATCTATTAATAACTGTAGATTATAGCATTTCTCTTCCTATATTTCACTAATTAACACGTTGACCGCCAAGCCGGAAACCGTGTTATACGATACCTCGCGATACGCGTCCGTAACGTCTACATAAAGTCTCGGAATAAAACTGTTTAAGTACTCTACGATACCTTCATTATTTTAAATCGTTATCGTAACGTTAAAAATATTGAAAATCTGACGAATTTTAGCGATATATTTGATTCGTGTTTCAGTAATATTGGCATCGGCGATCAACGTGGTAATGTTCGTTAAGAATATCTTAAAAAATATTCCAGTCTATCGTTATCGGCATTAGGCTTTAACCATTTTGGAACACAAGTGCTGGTTAACATTCAGTCTCTTGAAGTTACGACACATAATCAGTCTTGTAGAAAGTTCATAATCGCGAAGTAGAAGTTCAAAATTGACTTCCATCTTAAGTTCATACCGAAGCGCCTCAAAGAAACGCCACGATATCCTCTTACGATTATCAATATCCCTGAGTCTCTTTCATGTAACGATCGTAATAGATAATTAAAGAACAGTATATCGTGAGAACGTCGTTAATTAAGAGTCAAATTAATGCTCGCATCTTTCTGCGCATCATTGCCTTCTTTCTTCCTTGCCATATTTCTCGCGAACCAATACAAACCAATACAAACGTGTACAGTAATATCCAGATGAGTTTCAAGAATGGACGAATAAAATTGGATCTAATGGTTTCACCATTGAAAAGAAACTTATAAGAAAGGCATCTGCAGATTGATAAATCAACAGTTGTATTACAGAGTTTCTATGAGAGGATATTCCTCTACTATTTCCTTCCAACTCTTTCTTTGTTGTTGTTTTATGATAGCCATTTGTTTTGAGTATTAAGTGACCATTAGTTCCAACCAGTTACTGTTTACATATTCCCTCATCATTGATAAGGAATCAAAGATTACACATATGTAAAGTAACTCATACATCCATACTTGTTTATCTCTATTCGGTAGGTCTTTCATAGCACCTACTGCTACCTGTATCCGTATTATATAACACGGATACAGTATATAAAAGTATTAACACATTCGCGTCGGGTCATTTGCAGTCCAATGTTACGGGCTTAACGAATCGAATTCGTGGAAATTGGCTAACTAAAATTGTCGACAAAACATTCTAATCAACATTAGGGGTGCCGCAAAGTAATCAATTCAGGAGTAGAGGATTGTTTTTGTATCGAAAGTTGAAAATTTGAGTTTGTCAAAAAGGGAATTATGACATTGGAAGATCGTCGGTTGAAGATCATAGATGATCATAGGGATTATCTAACAGAATAATGTTTGATATGAAGAAATAAATGGAGTTTCATGAAGTATGTGAAAAACAATCGATTACTTGATTACTTGATTACTTTCCGGTAACCGTAATAACTTAACTATAATATTATGTTACGACTCTTAGATTTCAGATTTTTGTAGATTTAGAATTCTAGATTTTTGATTGGAATTTTCGAGGTTTTACGTTTAGAAAATGAATTAGAACTGTTTTGAGACCGAAATGTAACGTATCTAAAGACTCACATTTGAGTTATCCGGATTCTGGTAAAGAATCCGTAAAAATCACACGTCCGTCATCCGACGCGAATGTGTTAAGTAATATCCTTGGAACAATACTGTACAACGTTTAACCGACCACGATCGCAGTATCCGACATTCGGATCTCCCAATAAATCGTTGAGAATGTACACAACACAAGCTCGCAATGATATGAATGAGAAGTTTCAGTCTGTCAATCTTAAGAACTATACAGGCTTTATCAGTATATCATTGAGTTTTTCATCAAGTTGGCACGGTACGTGCATCTATTAATCCCGTAACTCTAATTGAATACAATAAATCTAGCTGCAGCATGAATCTCTTAGTGTTGCCTATACAAAGTCAAACTCCACAAGTATGCATTTAATAAGCAACAACTGCGCCATATTTATTCCATATGTCGTTACTATTCAATTAAAGAAGTCCGGGAGTAATATTACTTCATAAGTACTAAATTACGTTTCCTCTCGATCGTGAATATTGTGCAAGAATCCCGTGTGCCATCTTAACTTTGCCTAGACGCTACGATAACCGAGAAATTAGTACGTGTTGTTGCTGCCAAATAGTCCGCGGATGCTTAATTGGCGATTAATAACGACAAAGAGAGAACCAAGGGGTGCAGTTAATTATGATTATTGCATGTCTCTGAATCAATATCTAATTCCTCATCCTTGATTATTGTTGTGGGCGGTACTATCACGCGAATATCCGACTTACGACTCACCGAGAGATCCTCAACTTGATCGTCGTTCTGCGGTTGTTGCTTTATCGAATGTATCACCGGGCTTGGTGTGCAACGTGTTATCTCGATCATCGATTCACGTTCACCCGGTGTCTCTCTACCTTTGTAATTAGATTCCAGCACGGATCCAGTACCTTCTATGATAGCATTGCTGTTTTCATTTTCATTTTCCGACAATGCTCCACTGTAGATACCACCGTTTACATTCCCGCCGATGCCGTATGGGAAACATGCACCGCTGCCATTCGTGCCACGTTTGAATGGCCGAGATGTCGTGATACCAAGCTTCTTTACTTTATCGTAAAGCGTGCGAGATGGAACGCCGTACTTACGTGCAGCTTGCAAAGCACTCATTCCAGAACGCACTGCCTCGATTGCCGACATTATGTCATTCCTTGTGTACTGCTTGTACCGCTTCCATTCGGGCTTCTGGGCTGGCACGTAATTCACGATTCCTACAGTCATACAAGTGATATTGAATTATTAATAAATCTGTTACATCACTGCTATTACACTTGTTATTGTAGAATACGGTGCAATGACTTCTTGCTCTTACCTGGTTTCATATCTCCAGCGTAGGACTGCGGTGATGGTTGCTTATCATCATCGTCCATCATAGAAACATCTGTGTATGGACTATGAGCTGGTTCACCGTGAAGCATATCGGTACTATTACGCCTATCGTTTTCATTGGAGGATCCATTACTGCTCGATCGGAAGTGGTTCTCGTGGCTATCAGGATGAAGGATCGGGATACCTTGAGAACTATCCGCGTGTCCTTGTCCCAGCACTGTCCTCAAGATCGGTGTGTCGCGATTCATTAATAAATTCGAGAGTTTCTTGCGTTTCAAGGGGGATGTTTCAAATCCATTATCATACGAGCCGCTTAATATAGATGAATGTTGAGGATGTGGTGGTGGTTGATGAGCGGTTGCATGTTGAGAAAGTGGAAGACCGGACAAGGCCCACATAGGTAGAGGCAATCGATTTTGTGATCTATCGATTGGTGACTTCTCATACATATTGTAAGCGCTTCCGGTCGAGTGTGGTGGTGAAACATGCCCGCTACTGTGTGCAGCACTGCTTGTTGTACTTGTGCTGATAGCTGGGGGTGGCGACATTGATGTCTCAACTTCCTCGCGTCGTCCCTGAGGTCCATTTTCCTCCACGAGACCTTTCACCTTCAACACTTCGGCTACTTTCAATAAACCACCTAGCTGTTCCTGTGCAACGTTCACCTCACCGCGATACATGTATTCTAATATCGCTTTTATCTCGGAATATTTCACGTCTTTGAGGACCACGATTGGATGCTTGCATGGTAAGTCGATGAAGAGTGTCTGGAAATACGAGGAACACGCTGCCAAGACCATTTTGTGACATTTCACGGAAGCACCGCCATCGACTGCCAATGTTACGTCCGTGAATGCTTCGTTTTGGAGGAGTTCGTCGAAGACGGTCAACAAATTCGAACGGTGGTTGTTCCAGCGTAGACAATATTGCTGCGACGCACTCGCCATTTTGGAATTTTGAAAATTTACGATAATTCTGGAAAGAAATTATAACCTCGTTAATAAAACGTTGAATGTCATTTTTACATTTACATATATTATTATTTGTTATTATAGTCGCTAATTTATCCTAACCTCGAACTTGATCTTTCCTTCATCGGCTTTATTATTATTTATGAATTATTAATCAAATATACATACAAGAATGTTTCTGTATAGCAATACATAATTACAATAAATATTAATTGCAATACAGAATGGAGATATAAATCGAGATATCTTAATAATAAATTGAAACAATAAAAATCCAATACGAAAATTTGTTGAAAAGAATTAATTGAGAAGAGCAGAAATTATTAATATTGTTATAAATATCGTGACACTAAATAACTAATTATGCAGACTCAATTTCGCGTTATGTCTAACAATTATATTTATTAGTTGCAAATAAGTGCAGAGTTTCATGAAATATATTCGAAATAACTTGTATTATATTTATATTATAAATTCCGATGAAATGAAGAGATCAAATTGTTCAATTAATCAATTATTCGCATTTCCCAGCAAAAATTATCTGTTTCCCTCCTTTATCCCTTCATGCAGCCATCTTAGAACGCAGATAACATGACAACGAATTTAATAACATGTGGTAAAAACAAATTTAGGATTTAATAAATTCAAATGGTTGTTTATTGAAAAAGACTCTAATGGCTGTCCATTTGTTACTCGATTGATTATTGTTTAAGTAAACCCTATATCTTCCCCTCCGAAATCCCGCATGAATCCACCCCCATCTTGTTAACCCCTTGCGTCCCTAATTTAAGATAATCCGGACGCTGCTAAATTTTCCAGGCTGTTTTTTGCCGGAAAACAGTCGACGTTATATAATTTAATTACTATATAATCTGACTCATAATTTTCTAATTATATAATTGAATTTGATTATATAATTTAAGACGTAATCATTAATTTTACGAAAACCCTGAACTTCATCCTCCGCCATTGTTTCAGAATTCTCACGCGAATATTGGTTCAACGTTTAACGTTATATTTTAAAGAAAGATGTACGTCTACCTTTTATTATAAAAATTCGACATGTATTCTGTTGTATTTACATCTTCTGAGGTGTTAAAATATATATTTTGGTGAAGTTTATAATCAAATCTGTTAATTATCTAACGCAAAAGGGTTTAACAAGCGTTTCTTTCAAAGAAAATGCGTACAAGCAGCTAATACGGTGGCGCGCATACGCGAGAATGAAATACTGCGTGCGTATTGGTGGATTGGCGGAAGATAAATTCGAACGTTCCAATCGATCCCACGAATACATAATATACAATAAATAAAGCGCAATGAGAAGCACATACTGAAGAATGCGGCAGATAAAAGAAATTAGAAAGAAATTCTTTAATTATTTTCAGTTGCAATGCAAAGTTTAGTTTCCTCGCTTTTCTTAATTCTCTAATAAATAACATAATTCATTAATAAACAATATCTTCTTACGTAGATATTAAGGTTCCCGCAAAAATTATTCACGAATTATATTGCAAAATGATTCCATCAAAATAATTCACAAGAACTAAGACATGCTCAATATTGCAATTTGAATCGATTTTTATAAGCTTTTATATGAAAACATTTTTATAGATTGAAGGAGAAAATTGTTTATGACAGAGCCTTAAATCAACAAAAACAAACTACGATATTTTCAAGTTCAAGTGTTTGTATTCCAATATTTGATAAGAGAAATGTCGTCAGCAGGAAGGTAGACCTTATCAATCGAATTTATAATGTACCCGCAATAGTTGCAAAATAGTCGTCAGTGCTACCATTGAAACATAAATTATTAAATAGTAATCATATCTATTGAAAACAAATATAAAACTATCACAAAGAAAACAACGTTACTAATCTCTGTTTTCCTCTTTCAACTTAATTCCATATTACTCCTAGTTTTTTAGCATCGAAATTAGTTTCCGTCATAAAATAATAATCTGCATTTCTCTAATTGGCTACCATATTATTATTATTATACGCTGTTTTAGAACATTTAAATTCGATACTATTTTAACTAACATATGAATCATTTACTTTCTTATAATTATACAAAAGCAATTATAAACGGAACCACCTCGTTCTAAAATATTTCAGTCGCACGATAAGATCTTAAAAGAAAGTGGAATAACTACTAATTGCAATATGATATTAAACGAAACACTACGCGCGTGATAACAATATATACGAGTTATATATCGGTAATATAGAAATCAATGTATCATGTCAGAATAGGAGTTTATTAGAAAAAATGCAAAACTGCAAGCGCACTTACTTGATGACGCAACGTGGATTCCTTCGCAGTGATACCGCAAGCGGATGTTTAAATGGCCGCCGAGAAGTACGCCAGGAAACGCGCGACCTTTGCGTACTACGTGTGCACTCGCATTCGTCACTCGGTGTCACACTCTCGAAATTCGCCTTTTTGTTTTCCCTTCGAATTTCCTCCACGTTTTAAGCCTCCCTTTTCATGCTACACGTGTGTGCACGTGAGAGTGGGATAGTATGTGTAGGTGCGCGCGCACGTAATCAAAACATAATGTATATATATCACAGGATTCAAAGAAGAGAATCTTGGTACTGGTGAATGGGCCTCATACTCGCGAGATGTTTTTCCATGAGAGCCAGTACGCGAATAGGGCCACCGAAGTGCCACATTTATGAACTAAGGGCCTCTCCGGGGGATAGTACACCTTTCTCCGTCTCTTTCTCTCCCTTTCTCTTATCCCCTCTCCTTGCGCGCACGCCTTTTAGACTTCGAATATCACGCACTTTTCCCGAATGCGTTTCCTTCTCCGTACGTTTTCCTCTTTCGTCTCTTCTTCACTTCTTTGTACTATTATGCTGATCACCGTTGATAGTCTTCGATGTCTTCGAGGTAGTTGTTTTTTTCGATGATGCCCGTTTTGATTGTTAATATTAAAAGTGATGTTCGAACTTTATACGAGTGCACACACGCAGGAGGATGAAGTCGAGCACTAACGAAAACCCTCTCCCACGGCCAACTCGGCGACCACTGAGGAGCTCTGCGTTCTTCGAAGCTGCCGATGCCACAACTCGCATAGGGGTGGCGCGAGCAAAGTAGTGTTTGATAGTTTGCCTTCCTGTCCGTGTACTACCGCCCAGTGGCGTAACCTTCGCAAACTTTACTACGGCACACTGGGAATCTAGCGAACCACTCATATACTGGGTGTTCCTTTGCGCTTCTTCTCCGCGCATGCTGCTGGCGATTCCTGCTAGAAGGAGTAAATGCTTGATACGAAGCGTTTCGGAATCCATGTAAATTATGACATAGGGAAATATTTTAGTGGCTTCCAATGTTAACACGTTGAATGCCAACTTCAAATATGAATTAAATATTTCATTAATATTCGTAAAGTTTTCAATATTTTGAACGTTACGATGTCGATGTAAAGTAGCTAATGTATCATAGAGCGCTTAAACAGTTTTATTTCTAGACTTATATAGACGTTATGGATGCGTATTGCGAGGTATCGTATAACACGGATTTTGGCTCAACGTGTTAAAGCTGAATATTAGTTTCTTTTTGTAGTTGATATTAAGAATAATATAAGATTCTAGTTAATAATAATATTTCTAGTTTTATTTTAGTACGCGGAACAATAGATCTGGTCTTCTGTCTCTAATGCTGCATTTTCAAACTTATTATATTATTATAATCATAATTTGTTGAGCGGAGATTTTCTGCTGCCAACATGGAACCGAGAATGCCAAGCAGATCTTTGTAAAATAAGAAAAAGAAATAAAATTGTTATATCAGAAAAGACTTCCAATTTTCTGGCTGTGCATTCATTTTTTCTATAAAACCCATATATTTACATTACAAAATATAATTTCATCCTGAACTTTTTATTGCAACTACAATAACCTCATAAATATTAAGCTTGTTTTTCTCTAAGTTATTCAAAGCATAGTAATTTTGCTAGTATATTATTGTTCTTTTTATGAAAAAAATAATAGCTTCGAGATGGTAATAATTTTTTTCATAAAACGATGTTCAACATAATAATTTCTACTTCATTTTTCGTCGAAGAAAGAGTCAAGGTTGCCGAACGTGCGTACATCTGTTTGCATTTTTCTTCTCCAAAGATTGCTTGCCTTGAAATTTAATCCGATATTTCTACCAGGTTTTCCATATTCAGACCTTAAAGTATGCTTTGAAATATACTATTCCTTGATTTATGACTTTCGAAAATTAAGCACTAAAAGTCTGTCCTTAATAATTGCGTAGTTTAAAACCACACATCTTATAATTAACATATTTTTTGTTTGGCGTTCCTCAAATGTCATATATTTTTCAGTATTTCTTTCAACGAATGATAAAAAATGCTGATAATAATTCAAGCCTCTTTCGACTTTTTAAGAATCAATGGATTCTTATTAAATATACTCCAACCTGACCTTATCCAATATGTGTATATAAAAGAGTTATTTATGTATATAAGAATACTCTGAGAGTAAGGAAACATTATTTATTAAAAAACAATCATAAAAAGAAGTGTAAATAAGTAAACCGAAGGAAAGTTAGTCCAGCGAGGTGAAAAGAATATCGTCTCGTTTTCGATTACGTAACAATTTAACAGAGCTAATTCCTTCTTCAATTGATTTTATCCGGGAGATTTGTGAATTTTAGAAAAAAGGAGATTATTGTCACGACATACGCATAAAACAAAACTGGTAATAATTCGACATAAAACAGATAATCCAATCGAACAAGACGGATATAAATGAAAATAGAAATACTGAGAAACGAACTTATCTAGGAATGCAAATTCATGGATCCAAGTAAAGTTACGCCACTGAATAGTTTCTCAACACACGAAGGCTTGCGGAGGCATCGTTGGCGTCCCTGGTTGCACGATCGGCCAATCACACTGCGTGTAGGCCAATATCCTGCGGGGTACGCACGGCACATACATAGAGTGCAGGCTTAAGTTTGTGTCAGTATGTCTCTCCTACAACGCGGCATGGAAACCATTCCGTGTCGTGACACCCACATCTTTTGCCTTGTCCCTGTATCATTTCTCTCTCTCTCTTTCTCTCTCTCCCTTCCTCCCTCCCTCTCCACTCTTCCTCCCTCACTCCCTCTCTCTCTTTCTCTCTCGTCCTCTCTCCCTCCGCCTATGCGCCGAGGACGAAAAACCTGTACGGCTGCATAAGTTCCTCAAAATTGCCACTACGCCCTAAACCCGACGATGCATCCGTTAACGTCGTCTACACATGCGGCGATTTCAAATTTTTAACATCCAAAACGCGCATGCTTGTCTTTCAAGCACCGCCATTGTTGCATGAACAAAGTTTTGGCAGCAGCGAATCAGTTTACTGGAATTTTTCTACAAGAAATTTCATTGGTGTCGAAATCTAATATCTTGTAGGTAGAGGAGAAATATCTTAATCGACAATGAGGATTTACTTTGAATTGGATAGTTAGAATCACCAATAAGAGTTGATAACCAATGAGATTCACTTACTTCAATAATGCATTTGTTCGAACGAATTTCTAGACACTGTGCGGTATTCTTTAGTAATGATATCGGAAGGTAATTACCTTGGAATTTCCACGTTAATAGCCTAATAAGATGCGACTATTAAAAGCTAATTATTAGCATAGTGTCGCAATAATGTGCAAATGTTGACGCAAAGGAAACGAACAATTCCAGTCCACTGTGGTCTACAGCCGAGTTCAAATAAGCCGCCATATTTGTTGCTTACGAAGATGCATTTGCAACTTCTCTTGAGAACCAAGCCTAACATGTTCTCCATAAACTTACCTTTCCAAATACAATTCTGTTTATTCCAATAATTATAATCGAACCAGAAACATTCTATCCTCTATTATCCACATTTTTACTATCAATTACTCACCCGAGTTTACGAATACGTATATAAAACCCATTATAAAGGAATCATAATTATCGGAAAGTTCAGCGATAACTAGAATTATATGATCTCGCTGGAATATTATATTCATACTAAAACAATCAACGTTCATTAGAACCCATTAGATTCGAGGTTTTCAGTTTTCACGAACCTGCAGGGTGAGTTCCCGACATGGCTGCGGTCGTTGAAACCACGTAGTCGAATTTGGAATTTTTCAATGGCGCAACGGTACAAGGATTCACCTTTCCAGCTTCGCATTCCCCCTTTTTCCTTCGTCTTTTTCGGCGAGTGGGATAGAGAGCGGGACCTAGGCGAAGGGAAAGGGGAAGGGCTGAAGGGGCAGGGGCAGGGGGCAGAGGAGGGAGGAGGGGGAGCAAGAACGCACACTTGGAATAAGCACAAACACTCTCTCTCCCCGCTTTCTCCGTATGTGGAAGGAAACGCACACTCGCGAGCCCCTCAGCTTTTCCTTTGGCCTGGCGTTTCATATCTTTTCGTTTATCGTGTCTTCTTCTTTCACTTCACGGACTCCAAAAAGATAAGGAGATCCGAGACGCATATTTATGGTCGCATTTCGTGTGGCATTGCGACCCGCCTCGCACTTTACCCGCGACACTATTCGGAAGAATCTTAAAATACACCGAATTCTGTGCGTCCTGTGCATGGCATTTTAGTATTTTTCCAAAATATTTTTACGATTTTTACGTTCAACCCCTTCACAGACCAATTTTGGCTGTGTCGGAAAGGCAGTCGTGTAATGTAAATCTGGTTAAGACGCGATTTTAACGAAGATACGTTACGTGAAAATAGTCCCGAAATTCTTACTTGAACGCATCGAAAAGATGACAATTGTTGCGCGTACTTTTATAATTATTATTATAAAGAAGAGATAACATGAAGTAAAAGATTTTAATAGATTAATATGTGACTTTCAAGTTACATGGAACTGTAGGAGGTTAACGTTTACATGTTTACTTACATGTTTATGTATTAACCGACATTATAGGGTGATTTATTTGAGGTTAATGGATAAATATCAATTGAAGACTGACTGATTCAGTTCATTCTCTAACCGATTAATAATTCCTAGCAGAATAAAGTGAGTCAAAACAGTGAAAAGAATCAAGTCTCACCAATCGTTTAATCGCTTTTGTAAACTTCATAGACGATATACGAGTTTCGAATTAGCGAAGGCGGTCGGTATTTCACGGACACCCGGTATAAGACGAATTTTCCTTGCAGCGCGCCATATCAGTTTTAGGGACGCACGAATTACTGCGCATTTGGAGAGGACTGATCCACTTAATGAGACATCCACGTAGCAGTCCAGATTTAGCAGCATCTTCCTGTAGCAGGGTGGAGCGATTTTTAATAAAAAAAAAATACTAGACAGACAGGGTGGATCATTTGTTGTCTGTTATTTCCGTTAACTAGAACTGCCAAAGCAGTTAAAATGAGGGGTCCTTGAAATTGAATAAAAATGTAAGGTTTCATTTTCTGAAATTTTTCGAAGTTCATGTGGCTAAATAAAAATGTTCAAATTTGTAAGGTTTCATTTTCTGTAATTTTTCGAAGTTCATGTGGCTGAATAAAAATGTTCAAATTTGTAAGGTTTCATTTTCTGTAATTTTTCGAAGTTCATGTGGCTGAATAAAAATGTTCAAATTTGGAAGGTTTCATTTTCTGCAATTATTAGCGATTCACGTGGATCACTAAAAAATATTCAAATTTGTAAGTTTTCATTTTCTGAAATTTTTCGTGATTCACGTGGCGGAATAAATATCTTCAAATTTATAACGTTTCATTTTCCGGGATTTTTCGCATAACTAAATCGATTTATTTCTTTCTTCCATCCATCCTTTTTTAAGAACGTACACATAAATAGGAAAGTCAACAATACCTTTCAAAGATATTTCTCGTCAAAACCACCAAAATTCTATCAAAATGGTATTGAGAAGCTGGTGGAACGATGGGAGGGAGTAATAGAGACTACCGGAAATAATATAATTGATTAAACAAATCAGATTTTGCAAAAAAAAAACAGTGGAATGTCGCAGAATAAAAACGCACGAACTTGCCGTTCAACCCAACAGTTAAACGCAATTTTAACGAAGGTACATCACGTAAAAATATTCACGAAATTATTCCTTAAACTCACCGAAAGAGGTGACAATCGTTGCGCTTTTATAATTATTATTACTTTTATAATATTATTACAACGAAAACAATCGAATGAAATGAAAGATACGAATGAACGAGTATGTGACTTCAAAGTCACATGGAACTACAGAGACTTAACTTCCCCGAGAAACAGTGGGATAATCCCAACTTCCCGATGCGAAAAAACGAAGCACGAAACGGAAATATCCCGTTATCTGCCGGATGTTTTTTTCGCCCTATTCTTTTTCAATAAGTTAGAAGTACTATTCGTGAATGAGGGTCTGGGATGCCATAAACTGACGTCAACGGGTAAACTTTGCCACTAGATCCTATTTAGTTTGCAGACTTTGCCCGAATTTCACTATTTATTACCGGAACTTCCATTATTCCGCAGATTTAAACAGTTATTCAAACGATTCGCTTCAAAATACCGGAAACGACAACGTTACGAATGTTGGTACATATGCGAAAGGGTTTCTAGTAAGATTTATACAAATACAATATTACTGACATTTTTTACTAGTATGTTGGCCATATTACGAAAATTATGCCAGGCTGAATTGCGTACTAATCGGATTAAAACATTCTACAAGCTTATGCATTCCTTTTTCTTGTAAAAATCGGTGTTTTACTCGCAAATAATGAATTAATTGCTGATTTGATTTTGGCGGCATTTTTAAAACTATTTGCAAGGAAGTTTGACGTTGATAAGAAATGGTGGCAACCTGAAGGAGGATGAGGTAAAACTTCTCGTCCGACATCTTTTATTTTTTAGCGAGTCGTAGATGCAATACGAGGCCGTGCATTGTCATGTATTATAATTCATTCTTTGCTAGTAAAACACCAGATTTTGATAAAAAAGGGAATGTATAAGCTTGTAGAACGTTATAAAAGAGTAGTAGAAGTAAATGGTGACTACTTCGTCGAATAAAATTACTTTCCAGAATGTCCAGAGTATTTGAATTTTGATTTGAAAATCCGCAGACGAACTTTTTCCGATAATAGCTTGTCTGAAATGGTCGAAAGTGACCCTCGTACATCTGCACATGCGTATCAGTAGATAAGATGTTGCAACCGCCATATCAGGAAGATGTATTGCATCGCTGATAACTTTTTAATGGCAGAATATTCTACGCGCCACGAAAAACCCATGGCTCTGAAAGAATTCTGTTTGTGCTTTGGCGAAAAGATTTCTACATTTAAAAAGTATTAGTTTAAAGTATTTTTAAAAAGTCGTTTAATACAAAACCTCGCATTATTCAAAGAGAAAGAGAAATTGGTTGTTGAATTCAAATAAACATTTTATTAATCTAAATATGCACCATTTATTGTATGCATTTTGGACAACGGCTTTCCAACCAAAGATTTCCGACAAAAAGAAGCAAAAGATTCTAATAATTGGATCATTCATCAAGTAATAATTAGATTAAGTAATTAATTATAATCAATTAATGAACTATGAGTAATCACGTGTTTTAAAAGCCCCTCGTACTTTTCGCAATAACTGGATCATTCAATTCTGAATCTCTGCGCCATATTCTGCGCAGACTTGTTAAAAGTGTTGGTTGAAAGTAATTCGAGTTTGGTTAGTTTTCTAATAAAAGGTTCAGCTGCCTCGGCAGACGAGTTGAAAAAAAAAATACGCGAGGATATGAAATCCAGACTTTCGTGCTATCTTCGGAACTGATAAGCAACCAATCGGTGTCCCCCTATCATCGCTTTGCTGACTATAGATAGTGTGCAACGTTCTTACGCTTATCACTAACACATTCCGCACGAATTTTTCGATAGTTTACTCGAAATCTTTTCGTAACTTGAAATAACGTGTCGAAATATCAAGTATGAACCTCAATTTTCATAAAAAGCTGTGTCTAGTTGCACTTAAAATTAAGTAATTCCTTCGATAATGTATGCATTAATTGATTAATTAATTATAGGCAATTAATGAACTATAAGAACTCTCGTGTTTTTCAAGCCCTTCATACTTTTTGTATAAGCTGTTTTGTTGCCAAATTGTGTAATAAATAATTGGAAATCAATTATTATGTATTATACGAAAGGTTTGCAATTTTAAATATTATAATTATTATTAGAGTGATTGTTATTAGAATGCGATCGTAATTAATAGAATTATTATTGGAATAATTATTATGATTATAGAATGCGATCCTAAATAATAGAATTATTATTAGAATGCGATCCTAAATAATTAGAATTATTATTAGAATGCAATCTTAAATAATTAGAATTATTATTAGAATAATTATTCTTAGAATGCGAAGCTAAATAATTAGAATTATTATTAGAATAATTACTCTTAGAGTGCGAAGCTAAATAATTAGAATTATTATTATTAGAATTCGATCCTAAATAATTAGAATTATTATTATTAGAATGCGAACCTAAATAATTTGAATTATTATTAGAATAATTATTATTAGAATGCGAACCTAAATAACTTGAATTATTAATAGAATGCGATCCTAAATAATTAGAATTATTATTCGAATAATTATTATTAGAATGCGAACCTAAATAATTTGAATTATTATTAGAATAATTATTATTAGAATGCGAACCTAAATAATTTGAATTATTATTAGAATAATTATTATTAGAATGCGAACCTAAATAATTTGAATTATTATTAGAATGCGAACCTAAATAATTAGAATTATTATTCGAATAATTATTATTAGAATTCGATCCTAAATTATTACAATTATTATAAGAATGCAATCAAACACTGAAACTACGGAAACCGTAAAAATGACGGCTTCGCGGAATTTATAAAAAACTATCAAAATAAGGTTCCATCTTCTAAGATTTCTTGTGGCTCACGTTGCACGTTGAACGTAATTAAATCGATTAATTTCTTTTTCCAACCATCCTTACTTTTAAGGGCATATAAGTGAATGTATAAATGTAGCTGAATTTATTCTCCGTAGTTCTAGCGTTAAACAGATACGATTGTGAAAGGTGCACCGATAGATTTACGTAATAATTCAAATTTGTCTTGCGCCAAACAAACATGTATTCGACAATGGCGGCCCTCTTCGGAATGGTGCCTTTGTAAGAATCAAAATCGCATGTAAACCGTTACATCAATTTATATTATGGCGCAGGAGGTATAGCGAGCCACGTAGGTGTAAGTTTTTTTTCCGGAGAAGTTCACACGGAATCTTTTCAGAGCTTAGGCGTCTTTTGAGAGAATTTCAAAGGTATATGCAAGCGGCTTTCGATCCCCCTCATCCCCTCCGCCCCCCCGAAATAACCTGTTTCTATCCGTTTCTATGCGTTTCCCGATCGTCCTTCAGGTTCCAGTCGACTAGCATGTTGAAATTCTGACTTTTATTCGTCCTAAGGGAAATACTATTTTTGGCTTCCATTTTGAACCTTGCGGTGTTGCCTGCTTCTTTATTCTTTCCGTACACCTGACCTGTTTCATGATTTATTATAGTTATTAGATCTATGCAGAAGTTTTAGTCCCTTTTTTCAGCCACCTTATAATCAAATTAATGAAATGATTTTAAATTGAAATATTTTCCCGTCGTTTTGTGTTCCTCTATATCATTTTACCGTTTTTTCAAAAAAACGGTAAGGTTTACAACAACATTGTATTAAACTTTTTTGTTTCTCTGATCAAGATCTATAT
Organism: Nysson spinosus; assembly: GCA_910591585.2. Lineage (NCBI taxonomy): Eukaryota > Metazoa > Arthropoda > Insecta > Hymenoptera > Crabronidae > Nysson > Nysson spinosus. Next base: position 1,918,663 of record OU342844.1, on the reverse strand, counting down.
GATGATAGAAAGTTTCTTTTGTTTGGAGGACCTCGGATTTTTCACCTTTAAGGGCGATTTTTGGAAAAACGCGTGGCTATAAACGCTTAAAATTCTAGCATCGGAATCTACGCACTGAGACCTACAATTTGAGCTATCGCACGTTAAAAAACCAGAAATACAAACCTGGTCCTCCCCTTGTAAGGTTGGTATTGAACTTTCTGAAATGCCATTTATTATTATATAACAACAGTTTCAAGGCGACTGTTCATGAAACGGGAGAAAAGACTTAAAATACTAGATTTATGTTCCTATAATAATATTTAAATTATTATTAATCCTTAATAATTTAATTGCCAACGTTGCAGATGTCGGTTTGTGAAATGGTTTCTAGTGAGATTTATACAAATGCAATATTATTGACATTTTTTTACTAGTATGTTGGTCACGTGTTACGAAAATTATGCATTATTCACTTCCATTAAATTTGTGTACAAAATTCACGTCAGAATTGTTCGTATAAAAGTAGAATTGGGTGTACGTATATCATAGAGCACTTAACAGTTTTTTTTTCGAATGTTACATACATATTATGAATGTATGTCGCGAGGTATCGTATAACACGAGTTTCGGTCCGACAGTCAACGTATTAAATAAAAAACTAATCTTTGTTACGTGAATGAACGACGATGTAGATTACGGAAGATGTTTCCCGGAGATGCGAGAGGATCGTTGATTAATCGGTGCTTTCTCTCGTGGAAGATATATATTTTTCTCTGCGGAAGGTTTTCTAGGGTTAAAAAAAGGAAGAATCAAAATCGCGGCAGGGCCATTGTACGAAGCAAAACCTGTCTCCCTGTGCGTGGAGAGAGAGATATATATAAAAGGGCCTCGCCCTTCGATGGTGCATTGCAAGGCCATTGACCGTCAGTCCCCCGGATCGATGATCAGCTACCTGCTGATACATTGCTCCTAGCACAATGCTTAAAGTTATCCTTCATCCTCTGGGAACCCTTCTCACCGCCCCCCTCTGCGCGTCAAGTGCAATTATTCCCAACGAACCTAAAAACCACTTCGTTCTACCATTTAAGATTTGCTTTGCCTTTCCGCGGCTTACTGCCATTCACTGATTGTGAGACTGCCTTAAAGCAATGCCTCTTTCACCTGTAACGACCTTTATTTACCACCTTAACCTATTTTCCTCACTGATCTCCATACGTAATGGGAGTTCAATGGCAACGGGATTACACGAACATTACGACGGCCGTCGAGTAATCGTTGCGTCATCCCATTCGGCGCATCTCGTTGCGCGGCAAATTTCAAAACTGCACGCGGATAATCGCGAATTTAACCGCTCTAGAAGTCCGTGTAACTTTGATGTCAGATACTCGTTTATTCGTATCATTCCTTTCATTTGGTGGTTTTCGTTGTAATGATAATTATAAAAATACGCGCACCGATTGTCAACCTTTTCGGTGTGTTCAAGTAATCATTTCGTTACTATTTTCACGTAATGTATCTTCATTTGAATCGCGGTTTATTAGATTTACGTTACAATATCTTTTCGATACAAAAACAATTCATAGAAGGTTAAGACATTCCCGTCGAGGCATTTTCAGCTGAATAAAGTTTTACCTCGTAGTTCGTATTTATGCATATCCTTTTTTTGTGCGGATTTTGGTGCAACGTATTTACCGCATATAAAGAGACTTGGCTGTATTTATTAATGTTATTTACGCTTAGAATTGTTCTTAAACAAAATGCATTATCTTTTTGTAACTTTTTTTACCTATTTCAATGATTTTGCTAAATTCCGGCTGTTACAACTGTAAGATAGTGCTATCCAAAATTACATCTACAGCTGCTCATTCGAAAGTAACAGTTGCTCAAAATTGGCGCAGCTGTCCGTTGGAACGAAGCCTGACTTCGAAACAGTTTGTTGCAGAAACATGAATATGCTGTTCTGGGATACTATTTCTGTTGTAATTTTATGTAATCACCTGCTAGAACAGAGTTTCTCAACCTACGAATCGCAAAATGATAGCCAGTGGAGGTAACCCTCGTACAACGCGTTACTTATACAAGGCGGTTCAGAAATTGTGGCGATCCTCGTATAACGCGGCACTTGCACAATGCGACTTCGACATAGTATACGCGTTTATGTAATCCGAGTCTCGCATATCGAGATTTCAATAACTCGACCTTTCTCTGAAACCCTATTCCCGTGTTATACGAGGGTTATCTGCATGTTGGTTCGCGGGGGCGAACAGGTTGAGAGACGCTGTGGTAGACTTCCATTTTGTTGGTAGATACTGTGGATTCGACCGGAAGTACCGGAAACTAGCGCTAATTATTAATAACCACCACGCAATATTTGGACAAATCATTATTCTTTCCCTCCTTTTAAAAAATGGAATTAAAAAAGTGTGACTTTATTCAACTTTTAAGAATATTCGATGAATAATATTATTATTATAAATATTTCTTCGACGTAGGATGCCATGCCATTAAAAAGACACAAATACTAAAAAGTAGATTATGCTAAAAATTAAATTCAATTAATACTTAATTAATAAATACGCGCATAAGAATTAATTAAACATTACATTCCGCATACTATAATATTATTACTATTAATATTTCCGGGTCATTAATAATACCAGGTCAGCTAAAACAACGCAAATACAAAAACCAAAAATTCATACGTCAAGCATTAAAGATATTATTCAATATGAAAAGTTCAATAATGAATTAATTCAATAATATTATTGCCATTAGTTAAATATTCCCTGAACGTAGGATACACGTGGGTCGAAGGGACGCAGACGCCATGATTTTTACCGGGTGAATTGGAAGTGGTAGGTTTAGAACCGGAGGGAAGTTTTTGGTGGGTGCCTGAAAATCGGTGTGTTAGGGGAAAGTCGCAATAAAAAACAAGTAAGGTGTATCGTAGATGTAGGAAATTCGGTTTATCTGTGTGTTTGTGCGTAGTGTCAGTGGGTCGACACCCGTAAACCGGTCCCTGATCACGTGGAATGTGAAGCCGCAGTGCGATGTTGCCACGTATGTGCACGATTTCCCAAAAGTGCATTTCAGGCCTGCTGCAACGCACACAAAAACGCACACACGCATGCGTACAGTGACTCACAAAAGTCATTGGACGCTTGTGGCAAGAAACGAAAATCATCGAGCAAGTCGAACGACGATTCGAGTTATTAATTAACTGAACAATAAGACTCCATTTTGCAAAACGCATAAAGTTCCTTCATTCATTGGAAACCAAATTGTTGTGCAACAGTACATAAATAAAATAATGGTAATAACACGGTAATCATTTCGTAGTTTTTCGAATGTTTAATATAATATTGTTATATATATAATAAGCTCCTGTTAATAAATATTTTGGAGCATCTGTTGAGTATGTAAAGTATGTAATTAACAAATGTCTTCCGTTAATTGAACGAGTTTTGTAAAGACGTGAATTCCAAATATGGAAGCTATACAAAATATTTGTTATTAATAATTAGATATATAAGTACAATTAATTTATCAGAACGAAGATTTATAATGAAGTTAAAAAACCGTTATCAAAATCTTTCTCTTCGTCGGAATTTGCAAATTGTCGAAGAACAGCCTCCGCAAAGAAAAAGTTTGCGTTCTTTCAAAAAGAAGCCTTCGATATTTCAATAAATAATTAATCAGTTTCGTCCGCTTAGATATTTATTTATATATAAATTATGGCTGGCGGATATAAGTTAATTAATGGATTCAATTATTCGCGTTATGTATATAAAATGAAGGTATATTAAATCTCAAACATCTCGCCGTGGTATATTCGAATAGTTTAACTAAAAATGGCGGACAAGTCATTCTAACCCCTTTGGTAGTTATAATGTTAATAAGACAATGCACAAAATATCATTGAAATAATAATCTTAGTAAATGTAAGGCAATATTTCGAATATTCCCAAACGTCTGATTTGATAAATGATATGAAATTCGACGAGGAGGATGCAGGAAAAGAAGATAAATAACAGCGAAGCGAAACACGCTGTAAAACGATGAATTTTGTCAAACCTCAAACCCCACCCACATGGAAACTCTAGACGCCCTCATCTTTTCCTCCCCCATGCATTTATTGCAGCGATTCCCAAACCATTTCTATGAAAGTTTCACATTAAGCGGGAAACTGCAACAATGGATGGTAAATTTATATAAAATTTGATCGTCGATGAACCCAGCAATAAAAATCAGTAGAATTGCTTTCGTACTTATATTATATCCAATAATCTTCATTTCCTGACCATTCGTTTGGAAAGAATAGACTTCTCGTAGAAAATGGTTTGGGCAACACTGACCCATTGCGACGTTGCCTTCGCATTTTTTCACTAGATGGCACACAATCAACGGCTTTCATCAGTTTCGGTTTTATCAATTACGATCTTCGTAGGTTTTCGGCGGTCGCGCATAACACGTTCTTAGAAACGAAAAATAATAGCATGGAAACGTTGGTTCGTTGCTTAGCATTTTAAACTACGTATCAATTCCTGAATTCGTTCTTGAATGGAAAGTGTATACATTATTTATAAATTAATGACCGATTTCCGACTGTAAGGAAAGTGCGTTTGAAAATAATTGTTAACTTAACAGTTAGACTATTTGTTACTAATACATATACAGTCGATTCTCTTTTTATGCGTTACATACGTTCCACAGAATTCCGTAGAAAAGAAACGATATATTGTTGTCCGGAAAATTCGTGCCAATTTTTAAATAAAATTCAAAGACCAAATTCACATTAACTTTGAAGATTTCATCCTCCTAAAATTTCTCAGTTCTTTCGCCGAAAAACTACTGAAAATCGGCTGAACTTTCCGGACAACCTGATAACTTTTTTGGTAAAATTATAAATAATTTGTTGAAATATCAGCACAACAGAGGTAACTTACACACATTCAGTTGCTTCGTTTTGTTTATGCATAAAAGGACTCTAAATTCGAACTAAAAAACTAATAATAAGAATTAAAAATAATGCAGTCTCTCTTCATGAATTCCATAATTTCTACGATTAAGATTGAAACGCCTTAACACGCCGAGAATAGATAGGCGAAATTCACCATAAAATAACAAGCACGTATGTCTTACGTAATAGCTGTTGCGTGTTACGCAACTCCAAAAAAGCAACACGGTATTCCATTGGTTGATGAAATCCGACCAATCACATCTAATCTTACGCTAGTAATTAGATCAATGCGGGGGGAAATCGGTAAATAAACCTAGGCGTGAAACAATCCGTACATACAATCTGTTGTATAACGGTCGTAAGTTACGTAACAATAATGAAACAGTAAGGATAACGCAAAAGATTTTTGTCTTTCAATTCTTACTATAAAAAGCTTGTGAGTTACGTAATAATAATAAAACAACAAGAATAAGGAACAACATTGTTTGAACAATTCTTATTGTTTCATTATCGGCTTAGTATTTTTTATTAGCCTCCAACCATTATTTATAAATAAATAAACGTGCAAGTCTGACTGAGTACACATTGAGAAAAGTAAAGTAATAATAAAACGGTAAGAAAAATGGCGCATGATTTACGTATCTATGGCAACTTGTGTTTGAATTTTTATTGTTTTACTATTGCTTTATTATTGTTTATTATACTCTAGCCATAAGTTATAAACAAATAAACCTGCAAGTCTAACTGAGTACACATTGAGAAAAGTAAAGTAATAATAAAACGGTAAGAAAAATGGCGCGCAATTTACGTATCTATGGCAACTTGTGTTTGAATTTTTATTGTTTTACTATTGCTTTATTATTGTTTATTATACTCTAGCCATAAGTTATAAACAAATAAACCTGCAAGTCTAACCGAGTACACATTGAAAAAAGTAAAGTAATAATAAAACGGTAAGAAAAATGGCGCATGATTTACGTATCTATGGCAACTTGTGCTTGCATTTTTATTGTTTTACTATTGCTTTATTATTGTTTATTATACTCTAGCCATAAGTTATAAACAAATAAACCTGCAAGTCTAACCGAGTACACATTGAGAAAAGTAAAGTAATAATAAAACGGTAAGAAAAATGGCGCATGATTTACGTATCTATGGCAACTTGTGCTTGCATTTTTATTGTTTTACTATTGCTTTATTATTGTTTATTATACTCTAGCAATAATTTATAAACAAATAAACGTGCAAGTCTAACCGAGTATACGTCCGGTAGAGCAAAGTAAGAATAAAACGGAAAAAATAATGGCGCATAATTTACGCATCTATGACCACTCTATGTTCAACGGTTGGACAACCCTACCATCCAAGGTCACTCATTTCTCTATTCTCCCGCACCCTTTTTATGGCTAACCGAATGGGCTAGAAGTTTTTATAGCGGCGTGTCCTTGGAGCCGAAAATGCCGGTGTGTTTCCTGTAACGCACCTGTTGTCTCACAGTTCTTTTTGTGCCACGCCTAATGTGCACATTCTATGCGATCGAACCTTTCTATTCCCCTTTTTCCCTACTTTTCTTTGACAGTGCATTTTTTTTCGATCTCAAAATGTATTCGCTTCGCTGACGTGGCTGAAGTGGAAGAGTTAATAAGTATGATAAATCGATGTGACGAGGAACAGTTCATTTTGGAACATTTGTAGATGCATCGAATTTCACGATCGGAAATATGGCGGCCATGTTTTGTTGACTGCAATCGACTCCATGTAAAAAGCACAGAAATGTACGAAGACAATCAACTCTTTAACACTATTATAAATAAATATGTACGGTAATAATATCTCACATAACAATAATATTCGGTGGGGAATATTAATGCGAGCCATTTTATGTGTAATTTATGTAAAATTGTAAAACCTAAATTCGGGTTATCATTGGTTAGAATTACCCTGTTCACCTTTCGGCACATTTAACGTTTAACTATTTTCTGATATTTATATTTACATAATTTCTGTACCCTTAAAGTTTGCAACAAGCGATGATAATTTACGATATTTTATCATTTGATTGCAATACAAAACCTTATATAATATGTGTGATCTTGGATCTTATAATTGACATTTAATTTACTACTTAATTGAGAATTATATCAACAACGAGACAAACATTTTCATTCGGAACTCGCCTTAAGGTCAGCGTATTACGATTCTGTAAATAATCTACCAGGAATAAACAAAGTCTGAGAAAGTCTTGTGAGAAGAGAGTCCGTCTCAGACTATCGATATATTTTTTCTCGAAAGGTCAAAGAAATTTCGTGGTGCCGTTTTATTCTCAAGAAGAAAGTCGTTGAACCAGATTGTCGGGGAGCATCGACCACGCAGTCGCCACCCGATGGAAGCCTGCGAATAGAAACCTGTTTCTCTACGATTGCGAGTTCCACGCCCTTACTATGCTTCCTTTTTTCTATGGGGAAGTTATATCACAGACGAGATATAAGTAGACCACGAACTAAATGGGCTTTCGTGATTCCACTAAAAAATTACCGGCGCGGTAAAAATCAACGCAACAAAAGGTGCCCCCTGCAGAAACGAGTCAAAGAACTCTGTACTGCAACCACTTAACAGCGCAACCTAAAAAAATACATGGCAGACGAACTACAATAAATTGAGTGGGAATGCATCGTTACTATTGTATATTGCTACAAACAAATGCAAATGCGTTGCGTGCGTCTACCTATCTTGCTCATAAGTGTATATATATAATACTTACAGGTGTAGAACACTATATGAAAAAAGTATTGTTCATCGCTGAAAGATATTCAAGCGGTATTTCCAATTTATTTGCTAACCGAGGTGTCTAACTTCTAATTAAAGTATACGTTTAAAGCAGATACTAGTTCGGTCGTAATTTTAGAAGAATTCTAATTTCTAATTCTCTATTTACAATTGTTAGAGATTTCCAGGTCTCACCACGTGCAGGTTGCCGCTAGCAGAAACTCTAATATGGTTGGGTCCCGGAGCCCGACCCGTGTGATGTAAACAAAAATCGTTTGGTTTTTAACGAGGAAAGCATTCATGCTAATATTTCCGTAAATTAAATAATACAAATTAATTTGTTTAAATATTACTTAAAGACCTTTAATTACCCGTGACTTCGACGACTTTATGACTTTTATTTACGTCACCAATGATCGTATTGCATATTTTAGGAGTGCTTTCTAAGGAAAAATGTCCGCTCTATCGCGTACAGCAATTGGAATCCTCGTTAGAGACCAGATTTTTATGGAAATTTCACAAGAATCTCAAAAAGTAAGCGCCCGGATTTTGCCGCGCCAAATTTAAATAATATTTAAACAGATTTTCAACTTCACATTGCGAATGTAATTTATATCATTTTATCGCAAAAGTCCACTGAATTGTTTGCAATAAATAAAAACTGTCTAACTTTTATACTTATGTCACAATTTTTATGCAAATTTTAAAAGAGTCTCGGAAAATCAGCGCCCGGAATGTGTCTCCCCAACTTTAACTAATGTTTAAACATATTTGCAAATTGATTTTAAAGATGTAACTTACATGACTTTATTCGCAAAAGTCCGCAGAACTTTTTGCAGCGAATAAAAACTGCCTAACTTTTATACTTACGTCACAATTTTTATGCAAACTTGAAAAGAATTTCGAAGAACGAACATGCGCAGCGTGTCTGGCCACATTTAATTAATGTTCAAACGTATTTCAAAATTAATGTTGCAAATGTAATACATTTGATTTTATTCGCAATACTCCACAGAATGTTTTGCAAATAATAGAAACTGTCTAAATATATGACTGTCTAACTGACTAACTGTCTAAACTGATCATCGCAAATCCTGTTCAAGAGACAAAAATGACCCGTTTCTGCAAAATTGTTTTTTTTTTCAAATACTGAGGGTAACGGAGAGAAACGGTTTGCGGATTCGTTTTCAACGCATCAATATCTATAAGGATCACATATTTGTTGTTACAACCTTTTTTGGTATTGGACAGTGTTGTTTTTCAAAATCTCTTACATCTGTAAGCAATATATTACTGGATATTCCAAAGAAAAACGAATATTAATTATTACGCAACATGGAAAATTAATAGAGCCTTAATTAAAGAACTTCAACAACCTGCTTGAATCGTAATTTTAATTAAGTGTATGAGACACGTGCCAAGTGGTACATAAACTCGGATGATATATTGCCAATTGCTAATTACGGATTAATGTTCATTTCAGACGCTGAAACAAACTATTATTTACTTAATTCATTCGGCATTTTGAGCTACTTTGTCTTTATTCTTTTTTCAAAGTCATAATTTAATTTTGTTCTCACGATGATGATAAAGTAGTGGCGTATTTATATAATAACTACAGAATAATGAAAAATATTATATATATATATATATATATATATATATATATATATATATATATCTCCAAGTGGTGAGACCTGGAAATCGCTAACAATTATAAGTAGAGAATTAGAAATTAATATTCTTCTAAAATTACAACCGAGCAAGTATCTGCTTTATACGTATACTTTAATTAGAAGTTAGACACCTCGGTTAACAAATAAGTTGGGGATATCGCTTGACTATCTTTCAGCGATCAACTGTACTTTTGTTATACAGTGTTCTACACTTATAAGTATTATATACTTATGAATAAGATAGGTAGATGCACGCAACGCATTTGCATTTGTTGTAGCAATATAGTAACGATGCATTCCCACTCAATTTATTGTAATTCGTTCGCCACGTCTTTCTTTGAGTGTGTGCTGTTGAGTGGTTGCAGTACAGAATTCTTTGACTCGTTTCTGCAGGGGGCACCTTTTGTCGCGGTGATTTTTACTGCGCCGGTAATTCTTGAGTGGAATCACGAAAGCCTATTTAGTGCTTGGTCTACTTTATATCTCGTCTGTGCTGCTACATTTAAATTTGCGAGGTATTTCCGAAAAAATATTCCCAATTTATTTGCATATAAAACATTCCGAGATATAATTGCAGTTTGATGTTAATTAGCGTTGTATAATTGTGACTGTTCGATAAATGTGACTGAGTTAACAATGTGATTAAAAATATTATTAAGCCAAGAGCTAGTTTTAAGGGTTGGAAATAGGCGCCACAAAACATCGTGCATTTTTATGGTTTCCGGTTATCCAGCTTGATTTTGCCACGAGTTTTAATGTCAATCATTCTGAAAAGGCAAGGAGAATGAATATAATGAAAGAAATAATAAAATAAAGCCAGTTATAAATTACGAGACGGAAGTATTAAGAATAATAGCTGGAAGATATTATCTTTAATTCCGCGTTGTCAGTTTTGGCAAAATATCCACGAAACTTTGTCGATAATATCGGGCGCGACATGAAATAGTACAAGAATTGTAACATTCTAAACAAACGAATAAATTTACGAATTTCTCGCAAAGAATTAACTTAATTTTATACGCTTGGAAGCTTGAAATCATCGTTAATATTATAACGGAAGTATCGGTTTTACCATCCCTTCCTTCTTCCATTAACCCTTCCTTCCACATTGATGCGTTCATCTGTATTTTTAATGTAAACGTTCCTCTTTTTTTATCAGACATGTACATATGTACACAATTGGCAAAAATGAGGCACATTCCATCGATTTGATTCCACATTAAGCGAAATTGAAGCATATTTTTTACTGCATTTTACATCCTCCTTATCAAGAAGTTTACAATAAAGGTAAAATGATTAGCTAAATATTGTTTGCGTTTTTTGAAGGATATTAAGAATCACATATCACCGATTTTTCTTCGTACGAATTGAAATAATTGCCAATTTTTTGTTTGACAATATGGGGTTGTAAATTCCGAAGTTCACTTCGTGGCACATGGTAACTTATTTGCGGATATTGAAGCTGATCACTGCGTCCCGATGTTTAAGTAAAGGAACGTTTTTGACGAATATAATGTCAAAAAGATCTCTTCAGATTTCGGCCGAGAATAAATCGAACAAAGGATTAATCAATTCAGATAGGAATTTCATTTCCACTGGTCATAACCTGAATATTAATACACAGAATTCTGAGAAGATGCAAGCAGAAGTTGATATCGTGCCGGCCAATGAGGCCCCCATACAAATATCAAGGATTAGGATTGAATATTTACCAACACCTGTGAAATCCAAAAATGATAAAAAACATTACAGGTAATATTAAGTAATTAACGTTGAAATCATAAAATCTAGCTAAAATACCAGGAATATTAACACTAGAACTACCAACAATATACTCAGCTATATTTTGATGTCCTTAAAAATCAGGATGGATTAATCGATTAGAAAGATATTTTAATCGATTTAATTACGTTTATAATTCAACATGATCCGCGGAAAACCATAGAAAAAGGAATGTTACGAAAATGAATATTTGTAATAAATAACGCGGAACCGTCATTTTGACTACTTTGATAGTTCCAGTGTTACCTAAATATTATTAATTATAAAAGCCTATACATTGAGATTAAATGAGGACTGCAGAATATCTTTGATTTGTTTTTTACATAAATCTGTGATGATGGAATCTAATGATGTTAGGGAAATATGGATATTACCAAAATATATGAAAAATATCTAAAATGGTTCACTTTTGTTTTGCTTCAAAGAAATGTAGGAATATGTTTCAAATACTAGGAATGTGTCTGTTTTTCGTTTTTGAATGAAAAAGAGACACATTCTAGGACCTTTAAAAGATAATTCGTTGCATCTTAATGTTATCTTAATTATCGTTCAATTCTATTATAATAAACACATGTGAATACATAGAAAAGCTTTTGTAAAATTCAGGGAAGCATAATCCTTGGTCTGATACACGTAAAATATTAGGAAGCACAGAGAAAATCTATAAAGATTTAGTTTTGTACAAGTTTGTAACAACGGATTCTATGTTATTTGATTTAAGTCGACAAGGTATAACTGATTATATGTAGTATATGTGATTTGTTTTTATTTTAATAGGATTCTACAACTTTCAGAGTCATTGACTGTATCTGTTTCGTTTCAATCAATTTAGAGTCATCCAATTGGAAAATGGGCTGACCGCGTTATTAATATCTGATATGCATTCCCATGGGTGTGCTTCGGAAGGAGATCAAGAAAACGATGAAGGTATAGAATTGCATTTAATCCTTTGACAGTCGACACACTTAACCCTTTGACTGGGAAAGAAATATATATATGCTCTCAAATGTTCATGAATATATACGACCAGCACATTTTGCTGGGTATCGCAGATTTACTTTCTTACGGAATTAATACAGTATGGAACATACTATAATGTGTTACAAAACAACCAATCCAATAATTGTATCACAATATCTCTATGATTCTTCTTATTTGTTCACATCGTACGATGTTAATAAGATATTATTGTTAATGTTAAAAAGATATTTTTTTTACAATTTTGCAACGCATTTTTGTAGCACTGAAAGTATCATTAAAATTGTGACTTATATTTTGATCGATATCTCTTGTCGTTTTGAAAATTATAATAGCCGAAAACAAAAACGTCACATTTTCTTTGAGGGGTCATTTCACGCTTTTAAACTGTTTTTGAGCACCAACGAAAAAAAGTTTCGCAATCGGGACGAATTACTCTATGTTTGTGCAAAATTTAAGAATTTTTGGAATTTTCGAACTCAAACTATTCAGTTGAGTCATAAATAAGTTCCGTTTTTTCAAATGAAGCTTATTCGTCAATATAATGAACTACAAAGGACTTTAATCTAATATATATTCACCGTTATTATTAATAACTTCTTGCCATAGTTGAGGCAACTTGCCGATTTCCTTTGCGTAAAACTCTAGCGGTTTGGAATAAAAGATCTGAACGAACGGAACTTATTTATGACTCGACACGATACATCACCGACAATACGTTATTAACATATTGATGTTAATTAAACATTAGAGGCTACTATTGCTAGTGCAAGCGAAGAAGAGGATGAAAGGGAAAGCGATGATGACGAAGATGACGATGAAGATGACGAAGAAGATGGTAAAAGTGAAGCGAATGACGACGAAGATTCGTCCAACTCGTCGAAGAAGATGAAAAGAGAAGAAAAGATGGTATATCATACTTAAACATAACAGTTAATCGATTTAAAGCACACCTACATCCATTTTTGAACGATAAACGTGCTATAAAATGTGTGTGAAAAGTAATACTTTATACTTGAAAAAAATTGATCATTCAATCCAGATTATAATGGCGAGTAAAAATAATGCGGTAAACCAATTAGGATGTGTTCAAGTTATATGAAAATGTTTGCTGATATCTTTGTTTGGTTCTCATGCACTCAAATGCACTTTGCATTTCATAAAAACGAACATACTGTAGACTTCTGTATAACGCGATTAATACGTTACGCGTTGTACGAAATCGCGCTATAGGAAATTGGAGATAACAAGCTATGCTATGCTCGGCTAAAGTAAACGGGGTATTCCCGCATTTTATTATATAGCGCGTTGTACGAGAATCGCGTTATATGAAAATATAACGTCGCAATATCTTTAGCGCGGTGTAGGAACTCGCGTTGTATGGGAGTTTGCTGTATATGAAAAGTGAATTAACATTCGAAAAGAAAATATCAATAATCCATGAATACGAAAATTAAACAAAATACGACTGACATATACGCATAACAATTAGATATTTTTCTCTATCACTGTTAGAGATAATATTTTTCTCGACCATTTTAAACAGCAGTGAACTGTACTGACATGTTTTTGAAAAATTCCAAAATTTGAATTTTTCATAAACATGTCACTATAGTTCAGACTTTTCCTACCATTTTGATTTATTAGTTATGATATTCAAAAATTCAAAAATTTGAATTTTTCAAAAACGTGTCACTACATTTTTATACAAATCTGTTATGCATATCTTTTACGCAGGCAGCATGCGGATTATCTGTGGGTGTTGGAAGCTTCAGTGATCCGCCAGAAATTTTAGGAATGGCACATTTTCTAGAGCACATGGTTTTCATGGGATCAGAAAAGTATCCGCAGGTAAAACAATCGACATCTGCTCTGGACTTTTACTTTTTAGTTGAAATGATGAGGTTACGCACTATAAATTACCATAACACTGCTTTCAGGAAAATGATTTCGATGCATTTACCAAAAAACAAGGTGGTAACAGCAATGCTACAACTGATTGCGAACAAACAACCTTTTACTTTGAGATTCAAGAAAAACATCTCTTAGCATCGCTTGACCGTTTTGCGCAATTTTTTATTAAACCTTTGATGAAGAAGGATGCTATTACACGGGAAAGGGAGGCTGTAGAAAGTGGTAGGTTTCGTGTTTACATAAGCAAAGCCATCGTTAATGAATCTGACATTTGTCTTGTATTATTTTGAATTAACATGTCGAACCCTGTGGGGATCACCAGTGGCTGCCAATGTCAATACAGGTTTTGCCCTCCAAATTAATCCTTTTGCAGATCATATTCACCTTTTTACAAATCAGATTCATACTTTCACTTTACATTGGATTTGATTTTTATTACAATAGCTTAAGAAAGCAAATTTGTCGAAAAGCTTGATCCGCAAAAGTGAATTTAATCTGTGAAAGGGTGAATTTGATTTGCAAAAAGGTGAATATATCTGCGAAATGGTTAATTTGGAGTTGCAAAAAGGTGAACATGATCTGCTAAAGGGTTAATTTTCAGTGCAGAACCTGTCTTACTAAAACTTCGATCAAATATATCGCTAATATTCGAAAAATTTTGCAATATTTCTAAGGTTATGAGAACGATGTAAAGTAACCAAGTATCGTGGAACGCTTAAACAGACTTATTTTTAGGCCTTATGTACATAACACTCGCTCAGTAGTTTGGAGCATGCTGTGTTTTATGGAAAAAGCGAATTTTCGTGAATATACGATTGTTTTCTTAAAAATATTTCGCTTATATATAAGAGGATAATATTACGTTAATGCTTTGCTGTCCGGTGACACGCTGTTGGTGACGCTTACAAGATGGCGAACACGTGCCGGTGACGTCACATTGGCATCGCTTACAAAATGACTGACAAATTCCTTATTTGTGGCACGTTACTTGTTGTCTTTTTCCTAGTTTCTTTGTAAGCTTACATTTGTTTACATATATCCTCGGAATTTCGCGTAAATTATTCAACAGGATCAAGAGTTATTATAATTTTCATGTTTTTCATTCCCACTCAAGCTTGGAGTATATTAAGATTTCAAAAAGTAATAATGAATTTCTGAAGTAAATCAATATTTTATTCATGATATTGCTTTCTTCTAGTATTGAAACAGTAGTTATTTATGTTTAAATGCGAAAGTCACAATTTGCTTCATCCAAAAACGACGCAGGATGCTCCACCATTTTAAGCGCAAACTTTTAGTTTTAATAATATTAGCATCGGCAGTCACCGTATTAAAGAATGCATATGCTATATTATAATGTTTTCCGTTACTCATCCAGAATTTCAGATGACCGTGCACAACGATTCGTGCAGAAAGGAACAATTGTTTTGCACTTTCGCGCGCCCGAATCATCCCGCAAGAAAGTTTTCTTGCGGAAACCTAAAAACATTGCGCGACAATATAGAAGACGAGAAATTATATGAGGAGCTTCATAAATTTCGGGAGCGCCATTACAGTGCGCATAGAATGAAAGTAGCAATACAGGTAGTATTTTCAAGTTCTCTACGGTATCCTTTAGCCCTTCAATATTTATGTCGAGTATACTCGTCATGCGTCATGAGAAGATGGCATTTTTCTGTTTAACCGCAAGCATGCAAGAATGATAAAAATTTGCATTTGCTATTCAAAGTAAAAACAATATCATTCTCGTCTCCAAGAATAAATTCAATTGCCAATTTATCCGTTTTTTTTCGCGAATATTTTACTTTTTACCTGTTTTTAACGAATTCGTCAAATTATTATCAATTGTAATTGTATATAATTTCTTATTAATATACTCGTCATGTAGTAAAAAGAATCTGCATTTGCTATTTAAACTAAAGGCAATATCATTCTCGTCTCCAAGAATAAATTATAAATAAACTTTAGCGACGGACAACCACTGGCTGCCGAAATCACGTATACGTGACAGTGGCCATTAAAGTGTTACGTTGTAATATTAGACCGTTCATTCATAGGCCAGACTGCCGCTCGAGGACTTGGAAAATTACGTAGTACAATGTTTCGCAAATGTACCAAACAACGAATTACCGCCGAAGGATTTTTCCCAATTCAAAGGTGCCGAATCCTTCGACACGACAAACTTCCGCAGGATATATAAAATCAAACCTGTAAAGGATGTTTGCCAGGTACGCTTTACATCCAACAATTTGAAATCCGTGTTACACGATACCTCACGAAACGCGTCCTTAATGTCTGTATAACATTTAACACTAGAACTATCAAAAGAATCAAAATTACTTGTCCGCCATTTTGAGCGAAATTATACGAATATACCAGGGACGCATTGTTTCAAATCGAATCTACTTTTATTTTGTGACAATAAATTAAATCTATCGAAATCGTATTGTACGAGTGCCGCGTTATACGAGGAGCGCGACAATTTGTGAACCGCGTTGTACGTGGGTTACCATGTATTCGCATCGTTGGTCACCGGTGACCGCCATGTGGTTCAATGCGTTAACCGTGTTGTGCGGGAGTGTACTGTAATGCTGTTTTATAATGTATCAATTGAATGCTAATGAATTCATTAATAGTTTGATTACATATTTATTTACAGGTGGACTTAGCTTGGTCGATGCCTTCGTTACGAGATTTGTATAAAAGCAAACCTCATCAATACGTTTCTTGGATCATTGGGCACGAAGGCAAAGGTTCCTTAGTTAGTTATTTAAGGAAAAAGATGTGGTGTCTGGAAATGTATAGTGGAAACAGTGAGAGTGGCTTTGATCATAGTTCACTTTATGCACTGTTTAGCTTAACTTTAGTACTCACAGACGAAGGGCATAAACACTTAGAAGAAGTACTCAATGCTACCTTTGCATATATTAACATGGTACGACGAGAGGGGCCACAGAAACGTATTTACGATGAAATTCATCAAATAGCGGAAACTAATTTTAGGTGAGTGTGAGTCCATGTAACCTAGAGACCTAACTGAGACCTAACCCACGTCGAGTTAACTCGAGATCACATTTTGTTATGGCGTGGTTCCCACGCCGAATTAACTCGACATCACATTTCGTTCCCACGAATTCCACGTCAAGTTAACTCGACATAAATTGTTATTATAAGGTTATTATGTTAATACAAATTGTTATTATAGGTCGTAAACAACAATGACAATCGTTTTTAACCCTTTACACTGGAGAGGCGACTCTCAGTTAATTAATATCAATTATATCGCAATATTAATTATATTACGGCAACTTGAGTGGGGACTGGGAAGCAACATTAATAATAAAGAATAAACTGGAGAAAATCTTAATGTCGCCTCTCAGTCGCTACTCGAGTTGCCGCAATAAGCTGACTGGCGACTGACAATCGCCTCCGAGTCCAAAGTATTTAAAACTACTATACATTCCAGATTTGCCGAGGAAGATCAACCAATAGACAATGTTGAGAGTCTATGTGAGGACATGCATTACTATCCTCCCCGCGATTACATCGCAGGTGACGAACTTTACTACGAGTACAATCCCGAAGCAATACAAACATGTATGAACTATTTGTCAGCGGACAATGTGAATATCATGATATTAGATAAAAAATTCAACGACGAAGAATTCGACAAAGTAGAGCCGTGGTATAACACTAAGTACACCGACACGGATATCCCGAAAAGTTGGACTGAAACTTGGAAAACAATCGAACCATTCCCTGAATTTCATCTGCCGTTACCGAATATTTATCTGACGGATGATTTCAGTTTGATTCCGATACCAAACGATGTGCCTAAGTATCCGGTTAAGGTACATTCCGATGATGTAATGGAAATCTGGTATCGGCCCGATCCGAAGTTTCGACTTCCGGAGTGCTATATGTACATTTATCTTGTCTCACCAATGGCGGTATCGTCACCTAAAAAGTAAGCGTACGTTTATCTCAGTGATTTTTATTCTACAGATACTCTTGCAAGTGGTTTTATGTTCTCCTTCATTTTTGAATCAAAGGCCTGTTACAGTTTTATATAATTATGTTTTATATAAAATTAGTATTTTAGCATTATATGAGCTTGCATTAACCTTTTCGATATCGATTTTCGATGTGGCTTTCTTTATTGTCACTGTGCTCTGTTAAAAGTTGGACGACTATAATCGTCGTTAGTATCGAAAGGGTTAAATCTATGCTACATTGATTTGAATGAAACAAGATTCTGGTAATACTCAATACAAGTTTTGTTATCCAATTTTTAGCGCGGCTCTAATGGGTTTGTTTGTTGGAATCCTGAAACAATTGTTGGTAGAAGAGTTATATCCTGCAACGGTGGCTCAACTCAGTCATGAATTTAACACAGGTGACAAAGGTATAATAATTAAAGTATACGGATATAATCAGAAATTACCGGTAAGATTTACTTATTGTTTCAATCAAACTCATGGCGTTTGGGAAACAGAGTTGGTGTAAATATGCATTCAATTTTCTAGATTCTTTTGACCACAATCGCGAAGTACATTGCGAATTACTCGGCTCTTCTAACGAAGGATCTCTTTGACGTTATGAAAAAACAGCTAATCAAAGAGTATTATAATACATTCTTGAAACCGTCCAAAGTTGCAAAGTAATTATGACTACATTTTATCGTTTTTATCGTTTTTATCGTATACATGTATGAAAGTTATGAATTCGTACTAAACTGATCAGAGGAATGATAGCCTTTTGGGAATTCTAATTCCTCCTAGTTTGTTAAATTCATAACTTACTTAACTGTATTTAAGCACCATTTTGTTGTAATATTTAACATCAATTTACAGGAAACTACCGTATAACGCGATTACAGTAAATTCCCGTATAACGCGAATTTCTACAACGCAATAAAGATATTGCGACGAGTTTTTTTATGTAACGCGATTACAGTAAATTCCCGTAAAACGCGAACTCCTACAACGCGCTAACGATGTTGCGACAACCTTTTTTATGTGACGCGATTACAGTAAATTCCCGTAAAACGCGAACTCCTACAACGCGCTAAAGATGTTGCGACAACCTTTTTTATGTAACGCGATTACAGTAAATTCCCGTAGAACGCGAATTCCTACAACGCGCTAAAGATATTGCGACAACGTTTTTGATTTAACCCGTTTACGGTAAACTCCCGTATAACGCGAACTCCTACAACGCGCTAAAGATATTGCGACAACGTTTCTTACGTAACACGATTACAGTAAACCCCCGCATAACGCGAATTCCTACAACGCGCTAAAGATATTGCGACAACGTTTTTTATGTAACGCGATTACAGTAAACTCTCGCATAACGCGAATTTCTACAACGATTTCTTTTATGTAACGCGGTTACAGTAAACTCTCGTATAACGGGGATTCCTACACGGACTTCTTTTACGTAACTCAATTCTCGTAGAACGCGCTGTATATTAAAATCCAGGAATTCCCCCGTTTACCTTAGTCTAGCATAACATAGCTATCTCCATTATCTTCAATTTCCTGTAACGCGATTTCATTTCATTTCAACGCGTAACATATTAACCGCGTTATACAGGAGTCTACTGTAATTATTTATCACTAACAAGCATCTCTACTTATCTACAATATTTGAAACATTTCAGAGATGTAAGGTTGTCCATTCTTATGTTGGTACACTGGCCAGCCACTGATAAACATGCAGCTCTCGTTGGTGTCGAATATCAGGAATTTGAAAATTTCGTTAAAAATTTCACCAATCACATTTACATCCAAAGTTTGATCCAAGGCAATATGACTGAAGAAAATGCTGTGGAAAATGTTCAGAACTGTGTGGAAACATTAAAATGTGGAGCAGTGCTGCCTAACACAATGCCGCAATTCCGCATTGCGCAGATGCCACTAGGATCATATTATTGCAAAGTGAAAAACTTCAATAAAGAAGACACCAATTCCGTTGTCACAAATTACTATCAATCAGGAGTTTTCTCGATTGAATTGTCAGTCGTAATCGAGCTACTTATTGTAAGTATATTATAGTAGACACCCGTATAACGCGGTTAATACGTTACGCGTTATATAAAATCGCGTAATAGGAAATTGGAGATAACAAGCTATGCTGGATTGAAGTAAACGAAGAATTCCCGGATTTTATTTTACTGTTCGGTGTACGAGTATCTTGTTATGTAGAAAAGGTTGTCGTGATATCTTTAGCGCGTTGTACGAGACTCGCGTTATATAAGAAAAGTCGTTGCAATATCTTTGCCCGTTGTAGGATCTTGCTTTGTAGGAATTCGTATTATGGGAACTCGCGTTGTAGGAACTCGCAGAATAAGAATTCGCGTTATAGGAACTCGTGAAATTCGCGATATAGGAACTCGTGCTATAGGAAGAACTCGCGAAATTCGCGATATAGGAACTCGCACTAAAGGAATTCCCATTATAGGAACTCGCACTATAGGAATTCACGTTATAGGAACTCGTGTTATAGGAACTTGCGTTATAGGAACTCGCACTATAGGAATTCGCATTGTAGGAACTCGCGTTATAGGAATTCGCGCTATTGGAACTCGCGTTATAGGAATTCGCGCTATTGGAACTCGCGTTATAGGAATTCACGCTATTGGAACTCGCGTTATAGGAATTCGCGCTATTGGAACTCGCGTTATAGGAATTCACGCTATTGGAACTCGCGTTATAGGAATTCGCGCTATAGGAACTCGCACTATAGGAATTCGCGATATAGGAACTCGTACTAAAGGAATTCCCATTATAGGAACTCGCACTATAGGAATTCGCATTGTAGAAACTCGCGTTATAGGAATTCGCACTAAAGGAATTCGCGATATAGGAACTCGTACTAAAGGAATTCCCATTATAGCAACTCGCACTATAGGAATTCGCGTTATAGGAACTCACGCTACAGGAACTCGCGGTATAGGAATTCACGCTACAGGGACTCGCCTTATAGGTACTCGAACTATAGGAATTCGCGTTGTAAGATCTAGCGTTATACGGGAGTTTACTGTATACGCATTTTCCCAAAGAAAATGTCATGAAAATCAAATTGATTGTAGAAAAGTTGGAGAAGGATAAAAACTAAAGAAAACTAAAGAAAACTAAAGAAAACTAAAGAAAACTGTTTTTTAAAACAGATGATCATGGAAGAACCTCTGTTCAATCAACTTCGAACCTTAGAGCATCTTGGTTACAGTGTGTTCTGCCTTCTCAGAGATAGCTTCGGCATCCTCGGCTATTCTGTTACCGTTTGCACTCAAGCGGACAAATTCACAACGGAACACGCGGACGAAAGAATCGAAAAGTTCTTGGAAGCCTTTAAAACAGACCTCGGAGAAACTAGCGACAAAGTGTTGGACGGAGTTAAAGAGGCTTTGATCAAACTAAAACAATGCGCCGATGTACATTTGAGACAAGAGGTCGGTCGAAATTGGGGTGAAATCACTACCAACAAATACATGTTCGATCAAATTGAAAAAGAAGTAGCTGCGATTGAAAAGATAACCATTAGTCAGCTGATAGAATTCATAAAGAATCACACTCTCGCCGGAAGTAACTTAAGGAAGTTGAGTGTCCATGTGATTGGAACTGCACCGGAAGTAACGAATAATGCCAATGATATTCCCGAGTCCGAAATGGAAGTGGATAGTACGTATGATTTTTTAATAACTATTTGGTTGGCCAAGAAGCCCGGGTGTCCATCTTTTTTGGTAAAAAAATGGAGGATTTTTATTAACAGAAATATTTCGAGCTATGTGGTATTTCAAAACGAACTTTTTATATAATTGAATATAGTTTTAACCCAATTTTCATAACCGTTTATTAACTTGTTGCAGGTTCTCATAAATCGGAGAGTCAACACGCTTTATATCCTCTGAAATATGTATCCACAAAAGACCCCAAAATGGCGGACGCGCATTACATCACTGATTTGCAGGATTTCAAAAAGAATCTATATATTTATCCCACAAATTATGCTGCCTTGTAATAAAAGATTTTCCACAGAAATTAATAGCTATTTTTGATTTATAAGCTTTATGAACAACAAAGTACATTAAAAACATGTTAAATCGTGGAAGCTAAATTATTGTCTTTCCTTCATGATTCAATATTCCCAAAAACTCCCAAGAATTATACATTTAACCAGTGCTTTTTTGCTGGGTGAATTTCACCGTTGGCACTCGTGAGGCGACTCTCAATCGCCACTCGATTTATTACGGTAATCCGAAAAACGACCATCAATCGGTGCGCAGTTTTTTACGGTGCAACTAATGGCGCCACTTACTTTGTTCTGGTACTCTAATGGCGATTCTCAGTCGCCACTCAGTTGTTTGAGGTTAGGATTTACATTACTTAGGAGAGAAAAGGGTTAATATTATTTATAATAGTTAGGTTTGCATAAAGGAGAAGAATATACGAAAACCTGATGAAAATGTATAGTAGAACATCATTCATTTTTTATATTCCTTTTTAATTGTATTCAAGACATGACAACACGTTTCAATAAATCATTAAACTTCCGAAAATGTCAGCCAACCATCTCCGAGAACCTCTCATTGCGAACAGCTTTCGTTTAAAAACAAACATCACTGAAAGTTTGTTTCCTTTATCCGAAAGAATGCAGTGTTTTCTTTGTGTTCTTAGTTCCATTAACTTAAAGCAGAGGATCTGTATTACCGTACCAACTTACTAACTTTGCATGCGTGTCGTACAATCGTATTATCACAAGTAACTGAACGGTAAAATAGTAGTAAACTTTTGTTTTCTTTTCGTGAAAAAGAAAAAGAAACAAACTTAAGTTATCTGTCACATTGGAGAAACTTCTCTGCCCCGTGAGAAAACGGAACGCTACTTTCACATTCGGAAATGACTTCTTTCATGTATTATAAATTCGAATAGCAGCAACGGAAAATGTTAGCAGAGCAACGTTATTCCAAAGAAACAGATTTACAGGAAAATGTCGATGCAATTTGAATACTTCTAAATCGTTACAACATCCATTTAAAAGTGCATTTAATTATTTCGAATAATCATTGGATATATTGTTCTTTCTTGTAGTTATTATAGAGTTGCCACTACATTTATATAATTATTACCTTCTACTTTCCAAATATGTATTTCCGCTTTAAGAGTACTTTAAATGTGTTTCCATTTTTTTTTTAAGTTTTACAATTATAAATTTTGCATTGGTTGCCTCGTGTTTTCGCACAGCACTGATTCTTCGAAATCCAATTTCTACCAACCGCTCTTTAATCTTTCCTGAATTAACTTCAGAATCCACAAGCATTAGTTTTCTTTGTGAAGAACAGTTCATTAGACTTCAGTTTTAATTCCCAACTAGCAAAAGCATAGAATCAGCTCTGCTTGACACTAGACATGAATTATGGGAAAAGGGGTTATGTATGTTTTTAATAGTAAGTTACAAGGTAGAGTAATCCAACAAGAATACATCAAACGTGATTGCATGGCATGGAAATTCAAAAATCGCATGGGTCGGCTGTGCAGCGGAAGCTTATCTTCAATTAACACGTTCGCTACCAGCGTCAGATATGTTTGTCCCGCCCACTTCCAATGAGAGCCCGCGCGTCACACACGTTTCACCCGCCCACTTCCAACGAGAGCCCGCGCGTCACACAGGTTGACGCGCCCACTTCCAACGAGAGCCCACGCGTCACACACGTTTGACGCGCCCACTTCCAATGAGAGCCCACGCGTCACACACGTTTGACGCGCCCACTTCCAACGAGAGCCCACGCGTCACACGCGTTTGACGCGCCCACTTCCAATGAGAGCGCAGTATCACACATTCATGACGGTAGCCATAATTCATTTATTGTTAAATAAATACTAATGCTGCCTATGCCACAGGCAAGCATCGCATATTTGTAACAAATTGGAAAACTAGATTTTAATTCAAATTTATTAGCTTTAAATGGTATATCAGAAGAAATCTGTAATATATTTTGCGGAAATTCGAAAAATAAAGCATAGTCTGTGGTGGGAGTTTCTTTTCCGCGGCGTGGTAGCGGACGTGTTAATATCAATTTTAAGCATGTAAAACCTTCCATATCACACTTAATTTCTTAACAATTCCGATATTGAGGAATTTACGTGTTTTCCTTCTAATAAATAATCCTTTTTCAAACTATAACGCCATGATAGATCTGATAAAACTGAAGACAATAGTCTTCAGTTTTAAATCTCCAGTTAAGTCTCCATGTTTGTAAATAAATGTAGGCTTTCATTTATATTTACAGAGAAATATTAGATTAGCAATTTCGGTAGTTACAATATTCCAAACGAATACTGCTGCTTATTGGTACCCCTGGACAGAGCCATGGTTACCAACAGAATAACATTACATCATAAATACATTAACGGAAATATTTGCAGACGAAAGCAATCGATTTGTGCTTCTACCTTCCTGAATATTACAACAAACCCTTTTTTCTCAAACTTCTTTGAATGATACGGAAAATTGAAGAATCCCCGTAGAAAACGCTGAAATTGCCAAAATAAAAAATTCTTTTTATAATCGCTAATTGTTTTACATACCAGTGGTAACACTGTAGTATACAATTTTAGTACAATTTCCTTTTGTAAATAATTGATAATCATGCTAGAAGAGTACCGTTGGTGCCTCGCCATGTTTTTCTCTCCTCAAAAAATTTCAATTTTGGCACTTACAGTGTTTTTTACCGGGAATCTTCAATTATGCATACCATTCTCACTTCCCACATTCAGAATGTCGTAAATTGAGTCCATAAAGTAGTAGGTATATCACAATAATAATTATGCCGTATTAATAAACATACCAGTGAATACCATTCGTTAATAATCCTGCATAAAAGACTGTGTGAGAATGATCTTTGACAGCAACAAATTTGTTCTTCAATTGCAACAAATTAGATCGATCAATTTCGCAAATAAACAAAGTTTTGCAGATAAAGGGTTCGTTGTATTCCAACGTTCCATTGAATTCTCCGAATTTAAGGAGGACTCGGTAAACTCGACATTATTTTTGATTCCGCACTGTTCTTGGATTTACACTGCCTCGTCACCCATGCGTGGCGCGCTTTTTAAAAACGATCTCCCGCGATTCCAGATATAAGGAAAGTAAAAACGAAAGTAAATATACAATGATTATTAAATCCATACGCGATCGATCGGAATCGGCCACGTAAGGTTTTCACCGATCGGCTATAAAAAGAAGAAAGACAAAAAAAAATAATAGCAGAATATAGATTATGTAATATTTAATAAGAATATATAAGGACGGGGCCCACATTGCGTTTCCAGCTACATCGATAAGTGTTTAATTCATTTTTTTTTTACCTTTATTAATATTTATTATTGTGTTCGCTACCGTACTTTTATTATATCTCGTTATTTTACGTATTTAAGCAAAAAACTATTGTAATTGGAGGGGGAGGGGGGGGGGGGGTGTTGCGTGAGAGAACTGAAAATTTTTACAACAAACGAGCACCGCGACTCCATTTTTCTCGTCGTTTTGTTGCCTTTACAAATCGACTCGCCTGAATTCTCTTCTTGGCTTTTTTTGTTTTTTGTTGAGGGATTACGCGGCGATTTCTACTCGTGCCACGGGAAATAGCTAAACGGCGAGCGAATAGAGGGGAGGGGGAAAAAAAAGAAAGAAAAGAATGAAAGACAAAAACCATCGACCGGTTTTAATGCCCATTGTTTTACGTATGTTTCCTAGAATACACGTGAAACTTAATACACATCTTTTTGTTGGCAATCATTTAAGACAATTCATTGAAATTAAATGATCATCCGCTTTTCTTTAAGTATTGTATATTTATATCCTTTTTTATATATATGTATGTATATGTAAGTATGTTATATTAATTCTTTTGGAAAAAAAACAGGACCTAAGATTCTACGAAAGTATAAATCGAGGTAAAAAAAACAGAAGTCGAAGAAGAGGAGGAGGAAGAAAAGAGAACTCTAAGAGCAACGAAAAGAAAAGTTAGGTTAGGGACGCCTTTCACTTTCATTTTAACGTGTTATATGGAAATCTTCATTCACGTCTTTAATCCTCCATGATAAAGCGAATGAAGAAATGAAGCGATTAAAGATAAAGACAAAGAAATACGTGAGAGAACAGCCATTCGGATTAATCGAAGTGTCGGTTTAATTAACAATTCGTTTCGACCGTTTCTCATTGGTTAAGCATTTCGTGTAGTTCCCAGCGTGAATATATTCTCGAGGAAAGTTAGCCTTACTTCGAGTACAATGAATTTCCTGTTATTACAACGCACAATGCTTCGAAGATTTCATTTATAGGTTAACTTTATAAATACAAGTGATTACTCGGAATCCATTTTGGTTGTTTTTTTTATCTCGTGGTACGTCGTATCATAGACAAAGTTCCGTGGGCCCCTTTTTGTTTCTTGTTTCTTTCTTTTTTATATCTTTCCCTACTTATTACAACGAAAAAAGGCAGGCACGAAAAGAACGTGCCTCTTCTTTTTACGTCGCCATTTACACGTTTCTTTATATGTATGCGAGTTTCCATCCTTCTTTTTTGCCTCAATATTTCTGCGCGCTGTTGTGTTTAATATGGATTTCACATTATCTTCCCCCCCGTTTTTGTTTAAATCCTCTCTATTAGATTCGCACTTTAGTTAAATTATTTCGCGTTATTATTATTGTTATCATGATTGCATACTCATATCAGTGCAGCAGCGACTGATTGCGTTGTGTACATCGTTATAAGTGTCCATTTTAACATTTTGCATCTGGTATTATTATATATTTATCAAGAGATTGATTTCTCACCAAAGAAAATCATCTATTATTACCTTTACGAAAGCGTAAGGTGGCGTTTTTCATTTTCTTTAAGATTCTCAAATTCTAGTTCGTCAGAAGTCTGCTTCTACGTGCTTCTTCTTCGTCCAGGAACGAAGTTTACGTCTGAATTCCGAAATTCCTCTTCAGGAAGATATACGGCGTTTTATATACAACGGTAGAAAGCAAAACGTTCGCCATCTTGCCAAGAGATTTCAATGATTTTCATTGAAAATGAGACCCATTTTGCTCAGAACAAACTACTTAAGCATACCTTCCATGAACCTTTATTCTAAATAACCGAAATTCCGCGAATATGTTCGTTGTGCGCAGGTCCCCACTCCCTGCTCCGAACACACTATTGGATTAGTCCCACTGTGACGTCACAATGGGCCAATAGTATGTTCGGAATAAGGGATGATAATGGGGGGCCTGCGCACAACGAACGAAACTCGTCCGAGACTTTAGCAATCTAACCTGGGATCCAATATGCATGATGATAATCCTACCTATTCAAATATTTTCTAACAAAGAATACATCAAGGAAAATGTAAAAGAATAAAGGTTATTCGCATGAAAAATTGGAGCAGCAAATTGTATCGGAGAGAATGGAATGTTTGCTTTCTACCATACAATGTTGTATCATGTTACAATACTTTGAGGAAACAATGTATGTATCAATAAAACAACGAGTGATCGCAAAAATTGTATCTACAAACGCAATCTTGTTTACGAGATTCTTCGAAGCGAATCTTCCTCTTTTCGAATGCGCTGTTTCGATCGGTAAAATACTTAAATACGCATGGCGCACATTGAAGCTGACATCGAGTTTTTATAACCTACATTTCGGTTGTGTGTGTGTGTGTTTTTTTTCATCGTTTCCTGTTTTATATTGCGTTTTAATTCTCATCGTTTGCGAGCAACTCAGTGTACTGAGAGCCTTTGGAGACATAGAAGAATATGAGATTTTTTTGTTTATTTATTCGGCAATACGTAATTTCACGGATGTCACTTTGTTTAACATGCCACCGTCTAAAGCACTTTCACTTTCTGCCTCTTTCTCACTGATCTTAATATTCGTTTAACTCTCAGGCTCGTTAACTGTCATTTTACTCAAATTATATAAAGTTTCTCATTGTCTTAATGCATTTTACGCGATAACAAATCTACAAAAATATAACACTTTATCTTATCATCTCTCTTTCTTTCTCTCTCTCACACACTCTCTTTCATTATAATATCTCAATAAATGGTTTTTCTTATCCATCACTCACTTTTAAATACCTTCGCACTCACACGGAGCATGCGCGAAGTATCCGAACGCCATTTTGTTCAAACTGGGCGCATTTCTAGAAGCGATAAGATTAAGGAATACGTATTTCTTTATCGATAATGGGGCAGGTTTAAGGTTTAAGGGTTGAAACACCCTCCAAAGATTCACCCCTTTATCTCAAAAACTATCAAATACTATATAAAAGTTTATTTATAAAGTGATGTAAAAGCTTCTTAAACAGAAGCTTCGTGGTATTTATGCAAAATAACGTTGCGCACATTCTGATATAAATCGAATTATGATGCAGCACTTTACTTTAATTTAGAAAAGTAATTTCAAGTAATTCGTAAGATTATAACAAAATTAGATTTGTTGTTAGATTCGCAATGAAAACAGCTTGCTGTTTTACGCCAAGCAAGATTTCGAAAACTTCGAAAACGTAGGAGTAGTAATCCCAAGTTTTTGAGTCTATTCATTAATTTCTTTCACCAAAATGTACGCAACACTATTTTGCATAAGAAATCGATAAACGTTCTTCTACATTTTTGTTTGGTAAACAATATTATTTAATCGCTAGTAGTTTTCGAGGTGGTTAAAAATTGATGAAACTTCGGGGACTGAATACATTTTTTAAACCCCCGCCATTGGCGATCAAAACATGTATCCCCTAAATTTGTTTCCTCTGGAAACATGCCAAGTTGCATGAAAATCGGCGTGGAACACTTTGCGGATGTTCCTTGTTCGACACATATTCTTTTTGCCTCAGCTTTGCTTGCTTTTTACTTATTTAATAATCGTGTTCTACCGTGCTGTCTTGTTTCTTTGTTTTTTTTTTCAGTTTATATATCATATTTTACTGATAAAAAGAACTCCCTCCTCGTTAAACTCCAATGATCTTTGGTAGAAAGTCTTTTCTGACTATTCTACTCATAAATAGTATATTTGTAACATATCATCACCTACTTCCTGCTGCATGAATAATCATGCAGTTGGATTTTCTTTTTTTATGTACACATATCAATCACACCGTAATCTCTCTAAATTATCTTTCCATATGTACAATTAAACGAGGGAGATATTCTTCAAATACGCTACAAAACGGTGTTTACACGTCAATTTCGCAAGATAAAGATGGAGGGGTACCAGAAAGTAATTAATTCGGGGATGAAGAATTTGTCTCATCGGAATTTGGGAATTAGACTTTTCAGAATGCGATTTATGGCATTAAAGTATCGTTGGTCAAGGATCCTAGATAACGATGGAGATTATCTAATAGACATTATCTAATGCTTAACCCTTCTGACTGGCGAAAGGTGTATATATCGTACCTTCGCAAGAAAAGTGGTGCAACTCCAAAATTTTGCAAAATCAGGTTAAGTCTTAATTTTCGAGTTACATCACTTTTCTTGCGAAGGTACGATGTACGCTGTCACGTGACCATGAACACATACCATAGGCGTATGTATTAGGGGTACCGGAAATTAATCCAT
Organism: Nysson spinosus; assembly: GCA_910591585.2. Classification (NCBI taxonomy): domain Eukaryota; kingdom Metazoa; phylum Arthropoda; class Insecta; order Hymenoptera; family Crabronidae; genus Nysson; species Nysson spinosus. The sequence goes on along the minus strand of OU342844.1, from coordinate 1,888,994 downwards.
TCGGGAGCGCATTATTTTTTCGCATCGAAATTTGGAAATTTGAATAATTTCCAAAAAGGAAATTATGGCATTAGAGGATCGTCGGTCAACGATCATAGTTAACGATAGGGATTATCTAATAGAATAATGTTTAATATGAACAAATAAGTGGATTTTCAGAAAGTATGTGAAAAATAATTGATTACTTTCCGGCACCCCTAATTACGAACAGTCAATTCTGCTCGGTGCAACGCGCTTACTTTTTTATGCAAATGATGTAATATCGAACGTACTCTAACGTGTTACGTAACAAATGATTGAATAATTGAGTCTCAATAATTCCTTAATTTATCTGGTTTTTAACACAGTTCTGTCACAGCATTATCACACGAATATCGCACCGCATAAAAACAATGGTTTCTTTGCTCGAACATGCCGCAGTCAAAGGGTTAATGTAAATAAATAAATGGGGTTTTATAAAGTATGTGAAAAATAATTGAGTACTTTCCGGTACCCCTGATACATCTTGCCAACAGGAGTTGTTCGTAGGTCTCCGAATGGTGGCGGAACATCTCAAATTAGTACCAACATCACATTTTCACTATTTTACGTGTAACGCGTAAAGAATTTTCTACAAGGGGTCTTCAGTTATTGCTGAATGTACTCTTTTTTTTGAGATTTTTATAAGTTGTGGCTTACGAAGCGACACTCTTTTTATCACTACATATGTTTATGTATGTATTAGTCGAATAAAACAGTTGGGAAACTTTTAACTGTGAGTTGAAACGTGTTGGTGAAAAGGTTTTGAAGACATTCTCCGACATCTTGAAATAATCATTCGAATGCTGCTGAAATTTTCTGCGCGCGCATATCCATACTTGATCTTGCAGTTTTAACCGGATCAACCAAACATGAATTGGTTAATTACGTTTGTGTTATATGAAATGTTCTATAATCATGCAAAATTGCAAATATGATTTAATTTTATATGAAAGATTCTGTTTTGCTAAGTGAAAAATAAATCAGAAGAACTTCGAATATTTGAGAAATGAATTTGGGGTTCAAGTAGCAATATTCCCGTGCAATGTAATTGCACAAACTATCCATAGATAGAAAAGAAACGCATTAACACATTCGCGTCGATGTATTTTCAGCCGCATGTTACGCGCGTAACGTGGCAAATTCGCGGAATTTTGTTAAATAAAGTTACGTTGACAAAAACTGTTATAAACGGCAACATATGAGCCGTTTGTTTTGAAAGTGGCCAAAGTCCATTTTCCAAAATATCAAGTTAACATTTATAATAGTTACGCAAAGTTACGTTGTCACGTTTGAAACTTTAACTTGATTTTTTTGAAAAATGGACTTAGATCACTTTCAAAGTAAACGGCTCATATAACTTAATTAAAACGTACTGAAATGTTTTGAGGCCGAAGTGTAACGTATCAAAGACACACATTTGAGTTATCCGGGTTCCGGTAAAGAACCCCAACGCCTCAAATTTGAGTTATCCGAGTTCCAGTAAAGTATTCCCAAGACTCACATTTGAGTTATCCGAGTTCCGGTAAAGAATCCCAAAACTCACGTGTACGTCATCGAGTGCGAATGTGTTAACAATGGCGCAGTGAGCTAAGAAGTTTCGAATCTACTTAAAAAAGTAATCCCCGAAATTGCGGTACCGTAATGTAGCATATTTTTCAAACGCCATGAAACATATCGTAAGAGTATCAGCATTTGGATTCCGATACACTTCCGGTAAGTCTCAGATCTATAGATCTTGGATAGAATATCATCGCACGTAAATCTGCATCTCGACTTGAAGTCATTCATACAATCCTCCAACGCAACAGAAATAAATATATGAGTCAGTGCCGTGCATTCACATGCGTATAACGCATAAAACAATTAATGTTTCTTTTAATATACGTATTCGTCTGCACGGAAGTGACGTAACATCCCAGGTTTATATACATCGATTCCTTAAGTTCCTCAAAAAAGACAGTCAACCGAGTTATTCCATTCACACTATGATTCATAAGTACTCACACGTACCATCCACACATACACCGTTCCACGAGCACTCACACATTCGAAATCTTACGTATAATACGCTATCAGGAAACTCTACTCTAAATCATATATAAATATATATTTTACCTATATGAAAAGCATCAGTCTCCATGTGCTAATGACTATCACAGTATTCTCTCTCAGGATTATCTAGAAAAATCAATAAACTATCAATAATACAGCCATATGGGTATCATAACCTCTCTTCTATACCTTTTGGGTTTTCAAGCCGTAGATCAGAATACTGTGACTGCCAATGCGAGCATTTCATATAATACCGGAAAATATATATTTTCATTGTAAAAAAAATAATCACACTTCTTAAGAATTAAATACTTATAGCAGCTGACGACTTGTTCTCATTAGTAAAATTAGCGCACGCATACACTAATCAGTCGAAGTTCATTCCATGATAGAACCGAGCAGTACAAACACTGCTAATTAGCACAAGCACGATTTTTTTCACATTTCTATCTTACAGAGTGGTACGTTTGGCAGTGAGGACATCATATATCGTTTCGTTTCATATTTTCTTTTTTATGTCGAAAACGGGTTCGTTTCTATGCCGTCTTACATATCGCCTTGACATCTATTCACGATGTCTTTGTTTCTCTATATTAGTTTAATATTTTGGCCCCATTAGAGCTTTAGACATATTGAGTTATTACGCGCCTTACATAAGATATCAATTCAAATACTTCCGAACTTCTTTGAAATCTTTAATATGGTTCTAATACCATGAGAAAATAACGTACGAAATTGAAATTCATAGTAACACGAGAAAAATAAAAGTACACTCTTCAGCAAAAAAAGAAACGTTCATCTCCTTTGTATGCACGAAATGATCAACTAAATTCATTATTCCAATGTATCAAATTAAGACTTCTCGAAAATTGATGAACGCGTGTAACGATTGTAAGTAATAAATTATTCAAATGTGTAATTAGCGCATAATTACTCAGGGAACGTAAAATAAGGTTGTTTTGCAGTCTTGAGTCGCATCCGGGAGTGTTTTAGATATCGATGAAAAGTCGTGTTAATAAATACCTAATTTTCCGTGGCAACTGGAGTAGCGATTGGTGCATCTCCTTGACCTTTTTCTATGCCTTTTCCATTTTCCACAGCATCCTCAAATTGACCAGGCACTGGCGGTGCATCTTTCGTTACTTTGCTGTTCGGAATTGAATCACTGGTAGAAAAGAACAATACATATATATATTAGTTTGTCAAACTCACTGAATTAAATAACGCGTTCCCTGCTAGATTCATTCGCGGTGACATTCCGTTCACACAAGATTTATTTATGAAACATGCCTTATAATATTTGTAAGACTGCAACGTTTATTATTTAACACATTTGTTTATTTTAACTTGAACTTTAAGTTTAACTTGATTATGGCACGCGTTATCGCGAATTAAAATACTGCAAGAGGTTAACCTTTTCGCTACTAACGGCGATTATTGTCACCCAACGTCTAACGCTCGCGGTGTATTGCCGTTGACTTTTTCCACCCGTTAAAATTTGTATTTCTTATGTATTATATGTATTATATGTATTATATGTATTATATGTATTGCAACTGGAATAAAGAATTAATAATTTACATTACGCACTAGCGGTTTAAAGTTACGTTCTCCCCGCGGTGAACTACATACGTCCAGGTTAGTACTGCCTCGTACCGTGTTAGCGCATGCGCGCAAGCCCGCCGTAGCAAAAAGGTTAAATAATAGAGTTCCTACTGTACTTTCGTATTATATTCCGTAAAATTCATACTTGTAATCAGTTATTCCATCAACCGCCGTGATAACACGTCCCCTAGTATCCTTCTTGTCACACTCTTTATTAGTTTTCTTGACAGTAGTCTTCTTTTTACCAGTAGCCTAAAAGCAACTAATTTCAGTAAACGTGGAGGAGGCGTACAAAAGTGATGAACTCGTTAACAGAATAAAGTGTTAAGTTTGTTATATATTCAGGGATATTCATGGGCTTTACTCGTTTCATCGAAAATCTGCAATCTATGATGATTATCTAATCATTCTATGTTTATATTGTTATTTGTCTCATATTTAGCATCTAGAAATAACAAGTACACTTATCCCCCGATTTACACGGAAGATCGGTTCCTCGCAATGGTGTATAAATAGTTTAATATTGATTTTATAATTATAATTGGACAATGGTTTTATATTCTATTTACTTTTAATGTTCATTTTAACGTTTACTTTAAACGTTGGAAGAAAGATAAAGTCAGTCATCCGAGCATTCTGCACGTTCTACAAAATTATGGGCAATTTTATTTTCCGAAAAAATACCTTCATTTGCGTTTTCTTTCCACGTCCCGCGATTTGCGTACGATTATTTCCACGGGTTTGAAATGTTGGACGACCCATTGGATTGAAGCCACGCGGGAGACCATATTTAAGACCACCTATTGACGTGACCTATAAAAAAAAATGATTGATTTAACTTCATTGTTTGCTAAAAGTTGTAACGGTACCGAATATAATCGGATAGCGGCAATAATACTGATGAAAACAATGTAAAAAGATTTGTTACTTTTCAATAACATTAAATGAATAAAACTTTAAAGCAAACTAAATGTTAAGTTTTATATCAATTCCTTTCAGATTTGCGAAGGAATTTTGTAGGCATTCTTATTTTCCTGAATTTTGATAAACCTTTCTATGCGATATTAGGTGTATTTTAATTCTTTGCTTTGGTTTTATGCACTTTTAGAAAATCATGGAGTGTATCCCTAATTCTTGAACGTAAGTTAAGTCTTTTTTGTGCTATCTTTTTATTTAAGGTTTTCTGTGGAACGTATCTTTCAGCACGTGAGAGAATTCCAAGAAACCTGCGCGCAACAAACGAAAACTCGTCCGAGCTTTGATCCAACTAAAAGAGACTCCTCGGTACGTTGTTATTATTGTCTCCGAAATCTCTACCGCATAAAAAGAGACTCAACAATGTAGATATTCTACCTGTGGTGGAAGTCGTCCACGAGGGTGTCCCTGTAAGGGTTGTGGCAGTCGTCCAGGTTGTCCATAATTAGGACCCCACTGACCAACAACGACTCCAGCAATTTCCAATTGTCCACCACGCGCCGGAATAGGACGTCGCATTATTCCACGCTGTGGCATCGCTCCATTTCCTCGTCCTCGCATTAAACCATCGTTAATCGTGCAACCAGCGGCTAAAATGTTCTGCGGCACCGATACACGAATGCCTGTTGCAAATAAACAATAAACAATAACATATGTAAATGGTTCATCCTTCTCGATGCAGTATAAGTCTGATTATTTACAAAATGAGCCGTTTATTTTGAAGGTGGCCTAAGTCCGTTATTAAAATACTAAACTAATAAACGAAACTAACACAAAATAAATGTACCAGTCCTGAGATTCGCAGTGTACATATATAGTGGTCACCACGAAGCAAACAGACTGTTTTAATGTCCTTCCACCCGAAAACAAGCCACGTAAAGAATTCATGGCTTGCTAAGGTTGTTAGAAGGATTGCAATGATCCTGCATGCTTTATAAATAGTTTCCAGATATATTATTAACAAAACACAGCTCGGTGTATGACACAACTAATAGAATGTTTCTAATACAAGAACCGAACGTAATTATAGAATTTGTACATTCAATTTGTAGCATTATAAAGAATGGAAACATATAAAATATCAAGAAACACTCACCCGGAGCCACTGGTATTGGCGGCCGCGCAAATACGACATTGATGCACTCTGTTATGGCCTTCCTCATCCTTTCAACTTTTACTACACGGTCAATATGGCCGCTGCATAGTTCTAGTAGATTTTTAGCAATCGTTGCACGTGCTAATGTGTGGTGGAATAATTTCCCATCGAAATACAACCATGGACAACACATTAACCATGGAATTGGTGCACCGCAAGCGTCATTTGCCAAAAGTGCTGTTTCTACTCCAGCCATAAATAATGTAGCTAATTGTACCCCGCGAGATGTTACTAAAGGAAGCTGCATCAAAATCGAGTTTATTGGATTTAGTTAAATATTATTTTACTGGTTGAGTATATATTTTATAGACTGAAATACAGTAGACTCCCATATACCGCGAATTCTTACTGTGCGAGTTCCTATAAGGCAAATTGCTATAGTGCGATTTCCTATAATGCGAATTCCTTTAGTGCGAGTTCCTATAATGCGAATTCCTTTAGTACGAGTTCCTATAACGCGAGTTCCTATAATACGAGTTCCTATAATGCGAATTACTTTAGTGCGAGTTCCTACAATGCGAATTCCTTTAGTGCGAGTTCCTATAATGCGAGTTCCTATAGCGCGAGTTCCTATAATGCCAATTCCTTTAGTGCGAGTTCCTATAATGCGAATTCCTCTAGTGCGACTTCCTATAACGCGAGTTCCTATAACGCGAATTCCTATAGTGCGAGTTCCTATAGTGCGAGTTCCTATAATGCGAGTTCCTATAATGCGAGTTCCTATAGCGCGAGTTCCTATAATGCCAATTCCTTTAGTGCGAGTTCCTATAATGCGAATTCCTTTAGTGCGAGTTCCTATAACGCGAATTCCTATAGTGCGAGTTCCTATAATGCGAGTTCCTATAATGCGAGTTCCTATAATGCGAATTCCTATAGTGCGAGTTCCTATAATGCGAGTTCCTATAATGCGAGTTCCTATAATGCGAGTTCCTATAATGCGAGTTCCTATAGCGCGAGTTCCTATAATGCGAATTCCTTTAGTGCGAGTTCCTATAATGCGAATTCCTTTAGTGCGAGTTCCTATAACGCGAGTTCCTATAATGCGAATTCCTTTAGTGCGAGTTCCCATAATGCGAGTTCCTATAGCGCGAGTTCCTATAGCGCGAGTTCCTATAATGCGAATTCCTTTAGTGCGAGTTCCTATAATGCGAATTCTTTTAGTGCGAGTTCCTATAATGCAAGTTCCTATAATGCGAATTCCTCTAGTGCGACTTCCTATAACGCGAATTCCTATAGTGTCAATTCCTATAACGCTAATTCCTATAGTGCAAGTTCCTATAATGCGAGTTCCTATGGCGCGAGTTCCTATAGCGCGAGTTCCTATAGCGCGAGTTCCTATAATGCGAATTCCTTTAGTGCAAGTTCCTATAGCGCGAGTTCCTATAATGCGAATTCCTTTAGTGCAAGTTCCTATAACGCGAATTCCAATAGTGCGAGTTCCTATAATGCGACTTCCTATAATGCGACTTCCTATAACGCGAACTCCTACAACGCGAACTCCTACAACGCGAATTCCCGCAACGCAAATTTCTACAGCACGAATTCCTACAACGCGCTGAAGATATTGCGACAGTGTTTCTATATAACACGATTCTCGTCCAACGCACTAAAGATATTGCGACTTTTTTTATATAACGCAATTTTCATACTACGCGCTATACAATATAATTTCCTATAACGCAATTACATACAACGCGCAACGTATTAACCGTGTTATAAGGGAGTCTACTATATAGCACAGTAGTATCTCAATACCTGGAGATCTTGCAGGAATTGAGCATTCATTAACTCAGGTGAAAATGCCTGTACGATGAAAGCATCTAATTCTTGACGGCGGAGAATTTTGATTACATCCGAGAAAGATATAATGTATCTACGAAAAACAGTAATGTACTCTAAGCGTACAAAATTACCGATTTGCATCTTGTCTTAAATTAACTATTTACCTCAATACACATGCCATAACTAAAAGATGTTGTGGCACATAAGAGGTATTTAACATGAGAGGCGTGTCTGATTTCATACACGTTAAGAATCCTCTTAATCGCCGGCGTTTATCATCTATGCCTGTGCTGAAAGATAAATAATTATCTTTAAGAATTCCATTATCTTTGAAAATACCGTAAAGAAAACGCGCACCGTAACTATAAGAATAAAATGAAGACTCTAAAGAATATTTTGATTATGAACTTGCTTACCCAAACCATAAACGCTGTATTGTAGGAACACCCCAACCGATTTGTTCAGCTCTTACTAATTCTGGAGTCTGATATGGATTTGATTTTGACCAGACCCATTCTTTTATTACAACGTCTGGGACCTCAATCTTGTCACTATCTATAAAATAAGTTTTTGAAAATACGTTGTAAGTTTTTGCTAAAGAAAACATCCAATTTCGTTTTATCCATCCAAACTGATTTATAAAGAGAACGATATTAACCAGGGATCGAAAGAGTTATGGAACTTTGGAATAGGTTCTATTGGAACTTAATCAATGTGGTACTTTCCTGAAAAATGTTCTCACATTATAAGTTCCGACGAGAACAGATAAACAAAGGTTCTTGAAGATCAAAGTTTTAGTTCGAATAGCACTCGTGAAATATAAAAATACAATTTTTTCTATAACAGGAACAGACACTTTCTTCAACAATGTAAAACAAGTTCTCAATCATTGTAACCAATACTGAATACTGCTTAATGAACAGTATTACAACAATATTAAATAATTAATACAGTTGATAAATGTTCGGAAATAACCTGTTTCCATGGAACTTTTATTACACGGATTCTAAAGTATCTGTTCAGTGCGAACACTTTTCAAATAAGTTCCTGGGGGTTACAATTCTCCCCATAAAAATTCGACAGGAACTGATATTTTTTAAACAAAACATACAAGCTCGAATAGAAACTATTTAAAAACAAAAGATAACTGTTCATTTCGATCCCTGATATAAACTAACATTAATATATAAAAGGATTTCCGTAACAATCCAGTAATATATTAACAATAACAATATTTAGTTTAACCTTTTCACTGGGGAATTCTTCCAAAAACGACATCACACGGATACTTTCAATTTAGTAATAAAATAAATCCGTACGACATATACATCTAACCCTCGATTTACACGGTAAATTGGTTCCCCGAAAATATCGTGTAAATTGAAATCGTGTAATTCAAATCCACATTTCATATTGAAAAGAAATATGTAATAAATTTAACAAATCCATATGAAACAGTGTTATGCATTCTTTTAAAACTTAGAATCCATATTTTTAATTAAAAATTCGTTAATCCAAGCAAGATATACATAACATCATTCAAAAGAACATATTTTCCTCCGCATTTCTTTAAACGTGTTAAACCGAAATCGTGCAATTTGAATGCCGTGTAAATTGATAATCGTAATTTCATTCGTAACCTTCGAGAAAAGTGTGTTTAAAGGACGAGTTAACTCGTCATCCCCGGTTAAAAGGTTAAATAAGTGATATAACGGCTTTCACAAATGTCGAAGTACCAAAGCATTGAATACGTACCACCTTTCTCTTTACTTTTAGTAGCCAGATACATCCTGTGATGAAGATTGAACAAAATGGCGTACACCATCTGTCGAACAGGTCTATAAATGAGATGAATAGATGGAAATTCACGATGAGTTTCATCCTCCAAAAGCACTGGCAGTTTGATTTCACCAGCAATTAGAATTTGATAAATATGCGGCGACATCAGTCCCTTTTGATGCCGTTCGGAAGCAGTGCGCATTACTTCCGGTACTGTGCTAGGAATAAAGCTTGTCTTTTCCGTTTGTTTCGCGGTGTCAGCTGTTGCGTGTGACGGAGATGTGGCGGAAGAGCTGCTGCTTGAACTTGACGAACTTATCAAAAGATTGTGTGTACCGTTAATAGCATGTCCATTACCTAGAAGGGTTATTTACATCAATTAAAATAAAATGTTAATAGAATGTTTAACTATACCTTGTTTGTAAAGCATTGATACTTACTTTGTTCCTCTTCTGCACGAATACTATCATCTCCGTGACCCTGTATACCGGGTGGGTCTATAACAATTTGTGGCGCTGATTTTGCATTAGCTGTTGCTTGTTTATACGCATTCAAACTTTCACGTTCGCTTTCTAATGTTTCGGATGCGAATCGTGATGTCTCTAAATTAGCGTCATTTTCAGAAGTTGACGGTGTTTCTGTCACGTTTGATTGTGCCTGCACAGTTTGTTTTGAGTCCAATTTGTGAACTAAAATCATTTCATAACACTACATTATGGAAATAATGCTTCGGTATAACATAGATTACTTAAACAGTTTAGATTACAACATTAACCGTTTGAGTGCCACGGACTTTTGCAAAAATCTGGTCGACAAATGCTGAGCAACGCGAACGCATTACTTTCGATTCGTGTCGAAAAATTCCAGGCAACGCAATTGCGTTTCTCTAATTCCATGCCAAAAATACTAAGCCGCGCGATTGCGTTTCCCTAATTCCATGCCAAAAATATTAAGCCGCGCGATTGCGTTGTTTTTCTTTTATAAGCAATAAGTATTGTCTCATTGAATTCATCGTTATTGTGGCATTCCTCTGAATATAAGTAGTAAAAACAATATATTTAATAATTTCGATAAACAGTAAGAATAAAGACACGTTTCGACAAGATCCGATCATGCAATCAAACAGACCAGTAAGCTGCCACTTTTAGGCCCTGAAGCTGACAAGCGCAATTGCGATGTTTGGGCAGCCAAACGGTTAAAAAATAAAAGCTTCTTAAACACAGCTTACTTTACCTTTCGTTGGTTTCACGGGTTTATAATGAAGAAACCCTTCTTTTGTTCCATTTATGTAGTACTGAACAGATTGCCTTAATTTCGAGCACCTTGGATCGGATAATGATCCAAAAACTTTCTGTGCCACTACATCCAATTCAATGGATGAAAGTTCTTTAACGTAATTGGCAATCGCCTTAATCGTCTGTTCCACATTAGTTTTATTCAAATTAGTATTAATGTATAACTTTTTATAAAAGTCAGCTAGGTCATGTTCCGTTAAAATATAATTCCCAAGTAATGCTGCTAGTAGACATAGTCTATCTGATGGAATACTAAGCGCCTTTAAAATGTCAGTGAGTATGTACTCCTTTGTATCTAGTGATCCCTGCAATCAAAAATAACCCGGATTAAGTATATTAGTATAATATAAATACTTCGCACAACCTTTAACCCAATTATAAACGAAATTATAAAAATATAGTGCAGATTGGTTTTATCACTAAATTGAAAGTATCCGTGTGATGTCACTTTTTGGAAGAACTCCCTACTTAAAAGGTTAAACTAATTATTATCGCTAACATATTGCTGAATTGTTACGGAAATCTTTCTATATATTAATGTTAGGTTATATCAGGGATCGAAATAAAAGTAGATTCAACTGTCTTCATAATTAGAGTCCCATAAAAGATACCTTATACGTAAGTTTCAATTGTTCCGATGAGAAATATCGTGGTGGATCAAATGCAGCATACTCTGCGTCATCAGCAATCAATCCATTAAAGTTATTCTCTCTGCAATAAGCTATTACTTCTTGATGGTGGTCATCCATGCTACATAACTGATCGCATAAAAATATGAAATTAATAGTCATAACAATAAGCAATTATTCCTTATGCAATGTGTCAAGAAAATATGAGACTTTTTACTTACAACTGTAACGTTCAAATGTCTCAAGGCCATACGTAGACTGGTTCTTAAGCAGACTGGCGGAGTCCACCAAATCTTTGGTGGAGGTGTACCTTTTGTTGAAATATGTTTCAATACCTGTAATTGATTATTATATGTAATTATTGATATATTGAATGGTATCATTGTTACAGGATATTCTAAGCAGATGATTCTACATACATTGTTTACTTTAATCCGCACTTGTAATTGGTTCTGCACCCAGTCTGCGCGCCGCGAAGATTCAAAACATCCGTTAAAAAATACAGCTAATTCCAAACCTGACATTTCTGTCGCTTGTATTAGGACTGCTAAAAACTGCAGCATTCTGTTCCATTGACCACCACAGGCCCAATCTGCGCAACAAAAACTGTTGTTACTATCTATGTAATCTGTTATCTATGTACAGCAATCTAACATGAAGTTTAACATCTTTGAGAATGTGATTTGTAACTGTTTGGGTTGTCCGGAAAGTTCATGCCGATTTGCAATTGTTTTTCGGCGATACGCCTGAAAAGTTCTGGGAGAATGTAATCTTCTAGTTGCGTGAAAAATGGAGAAAGGTTGTGAAATAAAACGGTGCATATTGAATTGAATAAATATACAACGACCTATTAAAATATTGCCTTTGAATTTTCCTTAAAAATCATATGAACTTTCTGGACAACTTAATATTAAGGAATTCGGAAATATACAATATAATATACCACTTTTATATACCACTATAACACTTTTCATTAGTTTATCTACTAAAGAGAGTTTATATTCTCTAACTTCTAAGGGAAGATATCATTTAAAAGTAAAAGTTCTTTTAATCGATTAATATTAACTAAGAAATGGCAGTTTTTTATTCACTATATCGGAAAAATTACTTAATCTTTTTTAGAATTATATACTACAGTAAACTTCTGAATAACAGGAATTCCTACAACATGCTAAAGATATTCTGACGACCTTTTTATACAACGCGATTCTCGTACAACGCGTTAAAGATATTTCGACGGCCTTTTTATATAACGCGATTCTCGTACAACGCGTTAAAGATATTGCGACGATCTTTTTATATAACGCGAGTCTCGTACAAGCGCTATATAATAAAATGCGGGAATTCCCCGATAAGGCGATTTCATATAACGCTTAGAATATTAACCCCGTTATACGGGAATCTACTGTACTCTACAAACTTGTTTATATTCTTAAATAGAATATATGAATAGTTAGTTCAGGAAATACTAAACATTAACATTTTTTTGAATATTCAGATAACAAGCTCTTTCAACGAGCTACGATTTCTTGAATATCGATGTACATGTTAAATTATACCTCTTTTCCTTTTAAATTCATTAAACAAAAACAAAGCTTCTCATAAAGAACAATAGATGTAAGATACAGTGAGATGACGTCTAACGAATAAGACGTCACAAATATTCGTACATCTTTTTCGTCTTTTTACTCAAGCAATTAATTAGGTAATTATGCAATTTCACAATTTGTCTATAAAATTAGAGATTATATAATATACTACTTGTAAATCTCTGACGCAACATCATTTATTTACGATTTAACGAGAGATTTAAAAGAGTTACACAGGATGTCATGTAACTGTAGGTATCTACGGTGATTCAACATGAAATACTGAATCGGAATTATAGAATAAAATTGTTTCATACGATGCTTTGTTTCCGAGAAAAATGGCTTCGAAGATTTCAAACTACTTGGAATTTGAAGAGGAACATCTTCCAATAATTCCGGCAATATAGACTTTCAAAGCCACTTTTCTCGGAAACAAAGCCTCGTATGAAAAAACTTTATTCTATATTTTCGATTCAGTATTTCATGTAGAATCACCAGCAGTTACATGACACCCCGTACATATCATATATGTGCCGCTAATTATGAAAATAGTCTAAGTCACTTTTTATCTATGCCCTTTAAAATAAATATATTTATAATTCAATCAATGTTTTCTCAATGCTTCTAAATTTTCTCGGTACGACCCATTTACTTTTTTAATAAATTAAAACAGTGTGGGACATATTGTTATGTGTCATGTAAGAATCAATCGAATAAATGAATCTCGATAACTCCGCGATTTTTCTTATTTTTATCAACGGAATTTACGGTCAACTATTGTCACGCGAATATCGCGTCGTACGATGTTAATGGTTTTTTGTTGGAACATGCCACAGTTAAAGGGTTAATCAACCCTTCAGAAAACACGATTTAGGCCAATTTCGTAATTACTGGTGCATATAACAATGTGAATCCATACCTGAGAAATAACCACCGTACAATCTGTCCAAGCAACATTCTCCGTCAAGAACTAGTCTCAATTTTGCCACAGAGTGCAACTGTTGCGCTTTACCCACACGATTATGTTGCCGCTGGGTAGCAGTCCGTGCTATTTTAAGGAGATCGACTGGAATAGAGCCTCCTTGTACACAATTGCTATCCAGAAAGACTTGGAGATCTTGAATGCCCATTTTGTTTCAGTATTTTCTTGTTGATTCACGAGTTTCAATATGAATTGGCTCTATATACTTTTATATAATAGCAATGTCACAATGTTCTTGTTCCTACACTTAAACGTAGAATAATTCGATCGAATTGATTTAATCCTTGTTTCGTAATATTTTTAAGACACGAAGAAATCTAGTTTCAATTTCAGCAGTTTCCACCTGCAAAAGAAAACGTCAGATTTAGCGGCATATTGCCGATCATTTCTCAACGGGAATTCATTCATCAATGTACAAGTCGAGGAATTCGCGACGGCGACGTACAATTTATAAACATAAGGTGTACATAATGTATGACGAGTACTAAGCATACGTCGATATATTGTTCCGTTTGACAGATCACATCGGACAACGATTTTATTAAAAGCCTAGTAAAACTAAACGATAAATGTGTGTGATATTAAGATCACACACGGACATATCATCTTCTACATGAAAATCTTATTAAATCAAATATTAAACCCGTACAATCAGTACACGAGGACGAGCTAAAATACCTCTTAATTAAAGAACACTCGAGAACCCGAAATTTGTCATATTCAAGGAACCGACGTGTGCGGACGCCATTTATTTTGTTTATCTATTTTCTTACACACGAATCTTCCTACTCTCTCGATGAGTTTTTGGAGACTGTGTCGACAGGAGATTCGATCATACTTAAGAAATCTTACGAGAAATATTTCTCTCTGGTATACGAGTCTCTTAATTGAACGTGCTCCAGAAAGGGAGCAAAGGAGGGAGAGAGGGAGATAGAAGAGAGAGAGAGAATGAGTGTGGAAGTGAGAGAAAGAGAAAGAGAGAGAGAGAGAGAGATAGAATCGTAGACCGGCATGGCGAGGTCGTAGCTCTCTATTCGTTCGGTAAAATTTACCGGAGGAATTCGTGCAGTCTCGCGACCAGTTTGATAATTCGAACGACGCCGCCCGATTCCTCGTCAAGTTCACGTAACAAAATCTCCACCGACCGCTATCAATACTTACGTTAAATTAGCGATAATCATCGTGGCCCCAAAGAAACACAAAACACACGGGCTTTCAGAGTAGGTGACGTCGGATTCGAAAACGGAAATGAGCGCTCGCAGGCGCTCCGATGCTAAGCTGTTTGTCCCAGTTCTATCGGAATGCCGTCCTGGGATTGGTGATTCCATCGGAATCGACTACGGATACCGGAAGTTGGGCACAGCTTTGTTTTCAAATCTTGAACCGCACCGCGACATAAGCCTCGCGGACTTGCATTCTTGCGAAACCGGTTAAATGATGAGAATTATGCAATATTTAAATAGACAGAAGTGTAGGTTATAGTAATAACGAGAATTATCGATATATCTAGTTATTTTTATATGTACAGTTGTACAGATTTTAATGTACTTTCTTGTTTTATGCTCTTGCTTTTATATCTTCATAATTTTTGCCAGAAAAGGAAGCATAACTTCATACATTTATTGAGGATTCGTAAAATTGAGAGTTTTGTTATTAGCACGTAGCATATGGTTCGATATTATCGATCTATATCGCAAAATGATTAATCGCGGGATGTATAAATAGTACCGGTTTATCGTAACTACATTGAATCGATGAGAAAATACAGCTAATAAGAATCATTCGAAACTTATAACTTTATTTGCGAGTATTACCGATAATGATACCACAGTCGGTAGTGATTATGTGTTTTCAACAATCGTTTAATATTTCATATACAAATACATTCATACATTTCACAAGCATACCACATTACTTATGCTCAGTCAGTGATCTTGTAACTATAAACATGTGGAAGATCAAAGGAAATAAATTATAATGAACGTGCTCCACGTTCAAGATGAGATCTACCATACATTACAATGATAGATGTTTCTATCAGTGAAATCATTCCTGTCTGATAAACCATTGCCATCCTTTGATGTTGTAATTGCAATGAATCATAGAAAATATATAAATGCTTGCAAGATACACTCAAAGGATACCTCTTCTCTGTACATTGGAATTCTTTACAATACTTTCCTTTGTTCACGAACAATAATGATTATCCAATAGTATTAATTATCAGACCACTATACACTGTACAGTGATACAATTTTGAGTCTTTCAATAAGACACTAAATGCCTTTTATTACAATTCATCATGCTCTTCATCTTCTTTTGTATCTTTGTCATCTCCATCCATATCCATATCCATATCCATCACCGTTTCGGTTTCAGTAGCACTAGATTCTTCCTCAATGATGTCATCCTCTTCTGGAACTTCATCCCAAGAAATACCTAATGTCTTCCTCATAAGTTGTTCCACGCTATCCGCGAAACTGGCAGTTTCCCTAAGCATGTATCCTGAACGAAGAGTTGCTGTTCGGAACATCATCAATGCGATATCCTTCGCGGTTTGATCGGCAGGGTCAGCCTCTACTCTACGAAGTAATTCACGCATAAGTGGATGTTTTGGATTGATTTCCAATGTCTTCTTTTGATTCAGATAATAAGTTTTCTGTGGATCGTCACTCTTTTGATGAGCGTTGGATATCGCAAGTCTTTCCATGTTGCCAGTCCAGCCAAACATACTAGCAACAAGAGCGCAAGGAGAATCCGTTAGACGTTCCGATACTTGTGCTTTGTTAATATGATCCTTCAAGGCATCATTGAACCACTTCACCAATGGCTCAAATGCCGTTTTAAGCTGCTCCATTCTCTCCTTTGCCTTTTCTCCTTCATCCAATGAAAAACCTTCCTTGGCTACGTTTTGGAACTTCTTACCATCGAATTCGGGCAGTGCAGAAATCGCGTATTCGTCAACCGCCTCGGTCAAATACAGTATTTCGTAACCCTTTTTATCGAGACGTTCAACGAATGGTGATTTTCTTACTTCCTCATCGGAAGAGCCAGCAATGTAGTAGATATGTTGCTGATTAGGCTTCATGCGAGAAACATAGTCTGTCAAAGTTGCAAGTTCTTTCTGAGTGGAAGAACGGAACAGTAAGAGTTTCGATAATCGTGCACGATTTTGGGCGTCTTCGATAACTCCAAGCTTGATATTCGTGCTGTATTCTTTCCAAAACTTCTCGTAATCTTCCTTCGGGATTTTCTTAATCATGTCTAACACCTTCCTGATCAACTTCTTCTTGATAACTTTAATCAATTTATGTTGCTGCAAGTTCTCACGAGAAATATTCAGTGGTAGATCGTCACTATCTACGATACCACGGATGAAAGACAAGTAATTAGGCATCATGTCAGTAAACTTGTCCGTGATGAACACTCTTCGAACATACAACTTAATGTTATCAGATTTTGTGCCGTATCTGTTGAAACTATCGCCAGGTTGGACTTTAGGGATAAACAGAAGAGATTTAAAAGTTACTTCTCCTTCTGCTACAAAGTGAATCCTAGCTAGTGGATCCTGAGTATCTTTCGTTAGTGCCTTATAGAATTCGTTGTAATCTTTTTCTTCAACTTCTGACGGCTTCAAACTCCAAATTGGTTTGGAATCATTCAACAGTTCCCAATCCCATACTGTCTTGTCTACTTTCTTCGTTTTCTTCTCTTCTTCCACATCTTCCACCTTTGCTTCTTCTTCCTCGTCATCAGTTTTATCTGTGGCTGCGTCTTCCTTCTTTGAATCATCTTTCACAGACTTATCTTCTTCCTCGACTTCTTCATCGACTTGAATGACTTTGCTGCCCCACAAGTAGATCGGGAAATTGATGAACTGAGAATATTTCTTCACCAGATTCCGAATTGTATCTTCTTCCAGGAAATCCAGAGCTTCATCCTTCAAGTGTAAGCTAAAAGAATGGAAAACATTGTTTGTATCATTATATATTATATCATTGTAATCAATAAAGATTTGTCATTATATAATTGATTATAATGATATACAGGTAATCCTTGTATAATGCAGGAGTTAAGTTCCAGAGAAAGGTCGCGTTATGCGAAACTCTGATTACATACACGCGTTACAGCGAAGTGTATAAATACCGCGTTGTACGAGGGTTATCTGTAAATATTAAATCAAAGGATCGCCTTATTTGGTGAACCGCGTTGTATAAATACTGTGTTATATCGAAATCGCGTTGTATAAGTATCGCGTTACATCGAAACCGCGTTGTATAAGTATCGCGTTACATCGAAACCGCGTTGCATAAGTATCGCGTTACATCGAAACCGCGTTGTATAAGTTTCGCGTTACATCGAAACCGCGTTGTATAAGTTTCGCGTTACATCGAAACCGCGTTGTATAAGTATCGCGTTACATCGAAACCGCGTTGTATAAGTATCGCGTTACATCGAAACCGCGTTGAATAAGTTTCGCGTTACATCGAAACCGCGTTGTATAAGTATCGCGTTACATCGAAACCGCGTTGTATAAGTATCGCGTTACATCGAAACCGCGTTGTATAAGTTTCGCGTTACATCGAAACCGCGTTGTATAAGTATCGCGTTACATCGAAACCGCGTTGTATAAGTATCGCGTTACATCGAAACCGCGTTGTATAAGTATCGCGTTACATCGAAACCGCGTTGTATAAGTATCGCGTTACATCGAAACCGCGTTGTATAAGTTTCGCGTTACATCGAAACCGCGTTGTATAAGTATCGCGTTACATCGAAACCGCGTTGTATAAGTATCGCGTTACATCGAAACCGCGTTGTATAAGTATCGCGTTACATCGAAACCGCGTTGTATAAGTTTCGCGTTACATCGAAACCGCGTTGTATAAGTATCGCGTTACATCAAAACTGCGTTGTATAAGTATCGCGTTACATCGAAACCGCGTTGTATAAGTATCGCATTACATCGAAACCGCATTGTAGAAATATCGCATGATATCGAAACCGCGTTGTACAAGTACCGCATGATATCGAAACCGCGTTGTACACAATCTCATAATGATATAACCATTTACATCATAATAATCAGTAACATTTTTTTGCAATTTTTCTGTTAATCTCGTTTAGCTCGATAATTATGAAATTCATTAGCAAAGTTCATCGAAATATTTAAGTTATCTCTATAAAAGAATTAATGGCACAAAGTATTTTTTCAGATATTAATAAAAGCATTAAAGATATTCTTTAATAAAATACAGACATATTTATTATTAATAAATCAAATTAATGCGATTGTAAATAAATTTGGATCATGAACAACAAATAGCCACATGCAGAGTAAAAACCTTAATCCATATATGTCCAATAATTTGTAATTTGGTAAGTAAATTAAAATTTGTTATGAAAATCCGAGTGTTAATTCGGAAATGTTAAAAACAAAGGTGTGAAACGATAATAATCTCAAAATAAAATGACACGTGTTGACACTGCATTAATCAAATTAACTTCTTCGATCACCCAATCTGCTTTAAAAAACATGAACACACATGTTCAGATAAATATTGACTGAGAGTCATACAAGGTCGCACAAACATCATTCTGTTTGTGTAAATTGATTGATATTTGCATACGGGTTTACTTTTCATGTGTATACTCTGCATCACAAGTTGATACAAGTAAATATAATTACACTCATCACCCGTTTTAAGTAGAGTACTTGTTTTATGTGGTTTTTTTACGCCATTCAAAATCATGTTAATCAAGCCTTCCAGTGCTGATAGATAAGTAAAGGAAACAGTTGTGCTTGAATATTGTTTCGATGCTTGTAGCTTACAAAACCAATGCAAGTGTCGGCAGTTGAATAAAAGTTGACCATTTACAATCTTTTTAATAATCAATAGTTTAGTAAGTTAGTTAGTACATTTAGTTGTTTAGTAAGTACCGTGTTATATCGAAATAGGGCTGTATAAGTACCGTATAATATTGAAACAACGTTGTACAAGTATCATGTTATATCGAAACCATGATGTATCAAAACAGCGTTGTATGAGTACCACGTTATATCGAAATAGCGTTGTATAAGTACCACGTTATATCGAAATAGCGTTCTATGAATGCCACGTTATATCGAAATAGCGTTGTATAAATACCGCGTTATATCGAAACCGCGTTGTATAACTACCGCGTAATATCGAAACTATTTAGATTAAGTACCGCGTTATATCAAAATTGCGTTGTATAAGTACCGCGTAATATTGAAACCGCGTAGTATAACTACCGCGTAATATTGAAACCGCGTAGTATAACTACCGCGTAATATCGAAACCGCGTAGTATAACTACCGCGTAATATCGAAACTATTTAGATTAAGTACCGCGTTATATCAAAATTGCGTTGTATAAGTACCGCGTAGTATAACTACCGCGTAATATCGAAACCGCGTAGTATAACTACCGCGTAATATCGAAACCGCGTAGTATAACTACCGCGTTATATCGAAACCATTTAGATTAAGTACCGCGTTATATCAAAATTGCGTAGTATAACTACCGCGTAATATGGAAACCATTTAGATTAAGTACCGCGTTATATCAAAATTGCGTTGTATAAGTACCGCGTAATATCGAAACGCGTAGTATAACTACCGCGTAATATCGAAGCCGTATACTATAAATACCGCGTTATACTGAAACCGCGGTGGATAAATACCGCGTTGTACAAGGGGTACCTGTATATGTATCCAGATAAAAGATATCTAAAGAGTTCGATCAAATGAAATATTTTCTTTTCTCACCTCACAGTTGTTCCTCTCTTCAAGGTGTCTCCTCTTGGATCTTCGACAATGCTGTAGCTGTTGCTGTCGGATTCCCAGATATATTGTTTGTCATCGTTGTGTTTAGTTGTGACAATTACAGTATGAGAGACCAAGAAAGCGGAGTAGAATCCGACACCAAATTGGCCAATCATGTCATTCAAATCTTGATTATTCGCAGCATCTTGCATTTTTCCCAAGAACTCGGAAGTTCCAGACTTAGCAATGGTGCCAAGGTTATTAATCAAATCTTTCTTAGTCATACCAATACCAGAGTCCGTGATACTCAGTATCTTATTCTTTTTATCAGATTTTATTCTGATGGCCAATTCGGGATTGGTATCCAAGACATTCCTGTCTGTGAGAGACAACAATCTAATTTTGTCCAACGCATCAGAAGCGTTAGATATCAACTCTCTAAGGAAGATGTCCTTATTGCGATAAAGCGAGTTTATGATAAGTTTCATAATACGATTAACTTCGGT
Source organism: Nysson spinosus (assembly GCA_910591585.2). NCBI lineage: Eukaryota > Metazoa > Arthropoda > Insecta > Hymenoptera > Crabronidae > Nysson > Nysson spinosus. The sequence goes on along the minus strand of OU342844.1, from coordinate 1,867,833 downwards.
CTGGAAAGTGAACTTCTCCGCTTTGTCCCGAAGTTCTTTCACTTGAGCAACGTTTAGACCATCGAGTTTAATAGCTTCCTCCTCTCTTTTGACAACTTCATCGTCTACAAAATACATACAAATAACATATTTAAATGTGTTAATTCATACTGCGTTATATACAAGATGTCCGCGGTAACACTGGACAACTGTTCATTTCCCAAAGTAATGCAGAGAGACAAAAATTGTTTATAACGAACATTGCACGGTACAAGGGAGAAAATCTTTTGACGAAAACAAATTATATTTTTCTTTATTATTTAAGAAGATATGAAGGTCAAGTTCGGTTTTTTAAATGGAACTACATATTTTTAGTGAGTTTACAAATTCCCGGATTTTTCCGGAAGAACACTTGGTTGGAACAAGAAGTACGTTTGCCGGTCTTATTCGCGCTTCAAGAGCCACGTGTTAAACACCGCCGCTTGAAACAGATACCATTTCGGGTCTTAAGGCCCGAATAAGACCGAAAAAACGTACTTCCGATTCCAACCAAGTATTCTTCCGGAAAAATCGGTAAATTTGGAAGCTCAATATCTCAAAAACTAATTAAAATCGGTCACATACATAAAGGGTCAATGAATTCGTTTTGAAAAGCACCATCAAACGATCGGAAGAAAAATATGTAGTTCCATTTAAAAAACCGAACTCGACCTTCGTATTTTCTTAAATAATAAACTGAAAAACAATTTGCTTTCGTCAACAAATTTCTCCCTCTTGTACCACGCAATGTTCATATAAAAAATTTGCTCTATCAGCAATTATTTCGGAAAGAACCGGCTGTCCAATGTTACCGAGGACACCCTGTATATCGAATAAGAATAAAGGCGTCAGCTGTCTAAGAATCAACATGCGACAACGTTGTACAACAATTCTGGATAAATCGAAATCAGCTTATTTAATTTCCAATATCCTTCTTTAACACATATCTCGTGTAAATAATTTGCAAGGATAGTTATAACGTGAGATTTGTTTATGACATCCTGCTTTTAGTAAACCAAAGTATCTATTAAAAATCGTGAACTGTATGAAAATATAACCAACTGAATCTTCTCGAGTATTAGCAAAGTTACGAATGAAGCGGACGCAGCATCTAACGATAAATAAACAATGAGATACTTCCATATGCTAACGAAAACAAAGCTTGTAAATATTCTAGAAGCAGTAGCATTTATCAATATTTTTTATTAATCGCAACGAGTGGGGAAACTATCGAAAAAAGGGAAATACCTGTCCGGGAGCCCTCGCGACTAGCACCAAGATCATTTTCGACAGTTCCAGTTTCCTCTTCGACTGGATCTTCAGCTCGAACGAAACCTGAGAGAATCACTTTATGAAGGTTGCGTTTTGGCAAAATATTTTAGTTTTTATAAGGTATATTGTTTACACGTGTACTCACCCGCTAGGAGGAACAATGCTGCTACTAATATTAATGCTTTTCTCATTGTTGCTGGAATAAATTCACAGATAACAAATGTAAAAAAGCAAGAACACCGCTGAAACACGCCCCAACCGTTTCGTTTCGCTCTTATTCACCGACTGTCACATAATACTCGCCACCTACTGAGTTATACGGAAAGGGATGCCAACGGATTCACCAATGGCGTTGAACCACGCAATGACGGTTAGCCAATAAGAACAAAGCCGGGAAGAACATAGTCCAAATGTCTCTCAGCTATTGGTTAACTGCGGAATATGTTGAATACTGTTTGTTCTAGAATATTCAATTGCTGACGAAATGTAGTCACTGTATATGTATTGAATTTGGAAATACGACTCATTTTTAATGAAATATACTCGAAATGTTTTTATTTCATTATGGTATTTGTGTTGTTAATAAGGGAATTACTGTAAAAGTTTCACGTATTCAAACGGAATTCTATTATTTGCTGAATTCATGTTGGTAATATCGTTTTAGAAGCAAAGGGGTGTATATCTGCTTATGATAAGACACTATCGGTTGTTGATAGCTGAGGAATTATGGTTTTTGTTCGGAAAAGTGTCGGAAACTACTTTCGTACTACACAGACGAGATATAAGTAGACCAAGCACTAAATGGGGTTTCGTGATTCCACTCAAAAATTACCGGCGCGGTAAAAATCAACGCGACAAAAGGTGCCCCCTGCAGAAACGAGTCAAAGAATTCTGTACTGCAACCACTCAACAGCACACACTCAAAGAAAGCCGTGGCGAACGAATTACAATAAAATGAGTGGGAATGCATCGTTACTATATTGCTACAAACAAATGCAAATTGCGTTGCGTGCATCTACCTATCTTATTCATAAGTATATAATACTTATAAGTGTAGAACACTGTATAACAAAAGTACAGTTCATCGCTGAAAGATAGTCAAGCGATATCCCCAACTTATTTGCAAACCGAGGTGTCTAACTTCTAATTAAAGTATACGTATAAAGCAGATACTAGCTCGGTTGTAATTTTAGAAGATATTAATTTCTAATTCTTAGAAATTAGACAGTTAGACAGTTAGATATTTAGACAGTTTCTATTAATTGCAAAACATTCTGTGGACTTTGGAGAATAAAATGATACAAATTACATTTGCAAAATGAATTTGCAAATATGTTTAAACTTTAGTTTTTGGCGAGACACATTCTGGGCGCGGATTTTTCGAGACTCTTTCCAACTTTGCATAAAAATTGTGACGTAAGAATAAAAGTTAGACAGTTTTTATTTATTGCACATTATTCTGTGGACTCTTGCAAATAAAATGATATAAATTAGATTTGCAAAATCAATTTTCAAATATGTTTAAATATTAGTTAGATTTGGCGAGACACATTCCGGTCGCTTATTTTTCGAGATCCTTTTCAAATTTCCATAAAACTTAAGTCTCTAACGAAGATTTAAATTGCTCTACGCGATAGAGCAGACATTTTTCTTTAGAAAGCACTCCTAAAATATGCAAAATGATCTTCGGTAACGTAAATAATAATATTAAGTTAAGTAAGTAAATTAATTTACGGAAATATTAGCATGAAATCCTTCCTCGTCAAAAACCAAACGATTTTTGTTTAAACCTTTTCTTTCTGTCTGCTGTAATAAACGAGATATTAAAAAAACTATTTGCGTTTTTTATTGGTGAGACAGTCTTATAAGGCCAAATGCATGGGCAGAAAAATTGCCGTCCATCTTGCGGCGAAATGGTGGAACTAAACTGGCTACTACCCCCTTATGCGTGCCCCCCGCAAGGATGAAATTCATGTACAGAAAAAGTGCCGTCCATCTAACGGTGAACAGGTTGAACTAAACTCGCTACAAGGGCGAAAATCATGGCATGTCGTCCATCTAGCGGAAAAGAGGTGGAACTAAACTCGTCACAGGGGCTGAATTCATGGCATGTTATCCATCTAGCGGTGAGCAGGTGGAACTAAACTCGTTATACCACTCCTATGATTACAAAAATGTTATGGAATTAAAGCATTCACGCATTGTAGGAGAGGAGTGACCACTTTAGTTCCACCGTTTCGCCGCTAGATGGACGGCATTTTCTGCCCATGAATTTGGCCTTATAAGGGTGTCTCACAAATAAAAAACGCAAATAGTTTTTTTTAATATCTCGTTTATTACAGCAGATAGAAAGAAAATGTTTAAACAAAAATCGTTAGTTTTTTAACGACGAAGGATTTCGTGCTGATATTTCCGTAAATGAAATAATTAAAATAAATCGTTTAAATATTGCTTAAAGACCTCTTTACATTCCGTGACTTTGTCGACTTTTTGATTTTTATTTACGTCACTGAAGACCATTTTGTATATTTTAGGAGTGCTTTCCAAAGAAAAATGTCTGCTCTATCGCGTAGAGCAATTGGAATTCTAGTGAGAGACCCAATTTTTATGAAAATTTGAAAAGAATCTCGAATAATAAGCGCGCGGATTTTGCCACGCCAAATTTAACTAATATTTAAACATATTTCCAAATTCATTCTGCAAACATAACTTATATCATTTTATTCGCAAAAGTCCACAGAATTTTTTGCAATTAATGAAAACTATTTCACTTTTAAACTGACGTCGCAAATCTTGTTCATAGTACAAGGAACGTTTTGAAAATGTGAACGCGGAATGTGTTTCGCTAAATTTAACTAATGTTTAAACATATTTGCGAACTCATATTGTAAATCTAATTTATATCACTTCATTCTTAAAGCTCCAGAGCATTTTTGGCAATAAATAAAGACTGTCTACCTTTAATATTTACGTCACAATTTGTATGCAAATTTAAAATGTGTCTCGAACGAAGAGTCTCTAGTTATTTCTAGATAGTTGGTCATCTAAACGATTATTTGGAAGGGTTACGTATCACAATAAAGAAGATCGTTCGGCACAATGGCCGGATGTAATATTATTGCTTCCTGTACACCTCTTCACACGTGTATGCGCACGAACGATTGGGTGTTTTGATTCGTACTACGCCAAAATGGAGAAAAACCAATCAAAATATCCGAAGGAGTCCACAGAAATTAAACACCTCTAAATCATACTAAAACGACGACCGGTTTTCGTGAGTTCGGGAGATCCACAGCAGCATTCTTAACACTTTGACGGCCGCTCATTTTACTCAAAGTCGCGCTACTACCGCCGGCATCTCTCGCGTACTGAAATACGAAAAGTTCACAAAACCAATAATTTGAGAATTAAAAAACGCCAATAAACTCGTAAGAATTGGAAAGCAGTAACTCAAAAACAGTTAAAATGGATTAATATAGAAACGTCGAATCTACGATCTCGAAATATTTATATAATGCTGGTCTAAGATTGCCAGTGCGAAGTCACATTTACGTGACACCGGCCGATAACCGCTGGTTGTCGAAATCACGTACACGTGACAGCGGCCGTCAAAGTGTTAATAAAAGAAACGCAGTAGTTTTCACCCCGAAGGCATAATAAACATCGACAAGTCATCTCGTAAATTGCAACAAGTTACAAATAATAAGAGCAAATGGGTCCTAAATTAACCCTTTGCTTATTTGGAAAGTACGGCGTTTTTAAGCGTCGCGAAATAAATGCAAAACCATGAAAAAGAACTCAATTTGGATGAACTATTTTTATTAATAAAGATCCACGCAAAGTGCAGTAGCATGCCGTGCATCGCAGCGGTTTTTGCGCCCGCACGCTTCATTTTTCGCGCTGCGCAGTCAAAGTAAATTAGAAAATGAAAACGGATCAACCTAATATTAATGGCACGCATCGATTTCCATTTATTTGTACGTCAAAGGGGTTAAACATCGAGTCGATTCGAATTTCCGGCTACGTATTGGAGTCGATGCCATCCGTATTAGCAATTAATCAACTGTGCAAGCATACATTTTTTTGCCGATAGCCGTGTTGTGAAGAGTTGGTCGTTATGGATACGCGATATAGTGAAACTATTCACGGAACATGTGTGTAAACGTCGAACACTCCTTGATTTCGAATGGCAGTGTGGAGCGTCCGTACACGCATGGTATCTAATGGCTACTATACTTCCGTCTACTATACTATAGAATGCGACCAACCGTCACAGAGAATCCCTGTCTCTGTCATTTGCCTTTCGGTCCTCTTCCGAGGAGGCAATAAAAGACTCACACGACTTCTTTGCAACTTCCGTCGACAGCCGTCTTCTCAGAAGCACGCGTTTCCGAGTGCATTCCGGACACCCGATATAATTGGTGTAACCACGGATTCCTTGATTTCCGGACAATCTTACGCGGTGAGTGCAACTTTGACGCCGCATTTTATTAACACTTTAACCCATTAATGCGAGAACGATGACTGTCACTTATCACCGAACGCAGAATAATCCGCGAGCGTCTTGTGAGCAGGACATTGGCAGCAACAATGTATCAAACATTTTAAAGATTATCACACTAATTAATAAAAAGTCTGATATTTAGTATGTATTTTTTAGTGGATGTATGTATAATACTATCTTTTGTTTTGATTTTTACGCGGTATTTCTAACAAGGAATCGTATTCTAGCTTTCCGTCTCAGATTTTTTTCGTTTTAACATGTCGTACTTTCGCGAGAAAACTGAGACGGAAAGCTAGGCGGAATTTACGGTTTAACCCTTTCGAGAATATTCGGACAGATATGTATGTTCCGGTCAATTAATGTTTTGTTTTATCCTATTATTTTGAACAAATTCATCAACTGAAGTATTAAAAATGTAGCCTGCCTCTTTCATTTTCCTTAAACACAATCTGTCTTGAAAGGGTTAAATCAGTTTCTTAAGAAAATTTCAACGCGGAGGTAGTTCATTCTTAAAAAAAAATCCATGCGAAGAATTAGAATTCCATGTTAGATTATTCATGATGAAAAACGGTTTACACCCACTACATTCAAAAGAATTCGAAATTGCTATAAAAAATTTCCAATTATTCTTGTTACACGTCAAATCTTTAAACGGCGGTTGCCCTCCCCCCCTTTTAATCGAAATTCCGCGAATATAAAAATATACGTGTCGCTTACCTAGGTTTCCTTATAAGTCAAACCGAACAGAGAATTTTTTAGGGTCTCTGATTTATGATGTTAAACATAATAATATGTTTTAATATGTATAAAAGAACATAAAATAACCTAAAATCCTTATTTAACATCAAAAATATTTATAAATTGAATATTTGCAAGGGTGAATTTGATTTGCAAAAAGGTGAATATGTTCTGCAAAATGGTTAATTTGGGGTGTAAAAATATGATTCATACCGCGTAAAAAAAAGCTTGAGCGTATAACATAAAATACAACGGAATCCAAACAGATTTGACTAAATAGGGATTTTTATGTGCAGGGCTATCAACGATATGAAAATAACTTGAACAATTTATAAAAGAACAGCGATTTTTTCACAGTCCTTCAGCAACGCGCGTAATGGCATAGAAAAAAATAATTAATGAGGCAATTTGAGTATTCTTGAAAGTAGTACCAACCACGCGCGGAATGGATCGATCGGTAAAGTGTGAAGCGAATACCAAATTACACCGAAGAAGTTCAATATATTCGATATATTCTGTTGGAGTTGGAGTTCCAGATAACTTTGTTGAAGCCTTGTTCTACATTGTTTATTTAACTGTTAACGCTATTTCTACCGCGGTTTTATGTGTACCTATTTCGATCAAAAGATATCTTTTTGCACTTTTGCATTTGGATGCAAATAACTGCGGAAATAATAGTTGAAAAAAGTAGGAGGTCGGTAAAAAAGATACCGCTAAATGAATTTAACGATCATTATAGGAAAAAGTCAAAAAGTCAATTGAGGGAAAATGATTAAACTGCGAAAATAATGTTAAGTTGCAATTTGAAAAGGTGTCTTTCGCCAGAAACAAATTATATTTCTTGCACTCCGAATTAACCATTTTGCAGATTCATATTCATCTTTTTGCAAATCCAATTCACCCGTTTGCAAATAAATGCAACCAGATTTTTATTTTCAAACAATTACTTTACGTTCGATTTTATTTTTATTACGATGTCTTAAGAAAATAAATTCGAAGAAAAACTTGATTTGCAAAATGGAGAATACAATCTGCAAAATGTTTAATTTGGAGTGCAAAAAGGTGAACATGATCCGCAAAACGATTAATTTAGTTTGCAAAACCCGTAAGTTCATAATATTGATTTAATTATTATAAAATAAAAATATTCAAAGTATGATTACTCCGATAACATTCTCGTAAATTAATAATTCATAATGATCATAAAAATACTGATATTGGAAACACGTTATTCCCCAATCGTAGCTCCTGATTTGCAGTTATTTAAAAATTATTCCTATTATTTCTAACGTTTTCAATATTTATAAACATATTATAGCATATATGACATATCTTCTGCATAATTAAGTTTCGTTTCTGCAAAATTTAAGTTAAACATTGAATATTAAAAAAGGGCATCATTGACTGCGCGAAGGAATTTACAAACATGTCTTACTCTTCGTTTCCGGAAGGTAAAACTCCCCTCGACCAGAAATGGACAATTATGATGTCGTAAGTAGGTTATAAAACGACGAAACAATATGGAATGCGCGAATCGCGTGCGGTTATTGATTACACGAACCACAAAATTATCTTCCAGAACAAAACTGGTTGCAAACAGTCAAATATTTACGAGTAAAGCGATTAGACGTTTCATTACATTTGTAATTAAAATGCCAGGGCGTGTCAAAGGGGACATTTAACTAGGGTTGGGTTGATATCACACTGTCATGCGCACTAACAGATTCTCTTCATCTTTATGTAACATTAATTACCTTTTTTCATTATTCCTTTTAACCTCTTCAGGGAGGAATTTTTAGTGCCACTACCTAAACTATATTAAAAAATATATAAGAAACGTTTGTATTTACTTTATGACAATTGGAAATGATTTTCTGGTTAGCAAATTTGGTAAATATTGCACACTTGCTTTTGTAACGGTTTCGGTTCTATTTTTGCAAAAGAAAAACGTTTCCCACATTTTTACGATTTCGCGACATGGGAGGCTAACACGATAAATAATTATAATTGTCTTCTTATCATCTGCAGCTAATAAGATAGATAACGTTACTTTTTTAATCTCACTTAATCCTTCATTTATCTTTAAGGATAAAGGACTTACAACAGCTGTAACTTCACTTTTACTTCACACAGCGCATTCTGTTTAACGATAAGTGGAAGGCAACGCCCATTTGTACTACTTTTTTCGTGGATTCAAGCCTGATAAGCTCCGCCCCATGCATTCACATACGTTTTTATTACAGCTAACAGTCTATGACAAAATTTAATCGTAAAAGTGCATTACAAGACTGCTTTAAATATTAACAATTTACCCCGAAATAAATCAAAGTAAAATAACAGTTTTAACTTACATTTGTCGAAAAGACATGAAAGGAACACTAAAGTAACGTCGTTTTATTGGAACAGAAAAAGATTATTTTATAAAGAATTCGATTGCATGATATCTTTCATTGTTTAATATAGTTTCTTTTGAATTATGAACTTATTTTGGCAGCTAAAAGTCTATGACAATATTCAATGTTAAAAGTGCATTACAATTCTGCTTTAAACATTAACAATTTACCCCCAAATAAATCAAAGTAAAATAATACTTTAAACTTGCATTTGTCGAAAAGACATGAAAGGAACACTAAAGTAACGTCGTTTTATTGGAACAGAAAAAGATTATTTTATCAAAAATTCGATTGCACATCTTTCATTGTTTAATATAGTTTCTTCTATATTATGGACTTATTTGGACATTGTTCAAATTTCAACCCAGATAAACAACTCCCAAAATTGGACACGATTCCGATAATAACGCATCTTTCGTTATAAAACGTGACGTTAGCGGAATTCGGGTCCGCGTTCTGTGAGCCGAGTGCGTTTGCTTTCCGCTAATGTCACATTGCACAGTGAAAGATGCCTAAATGTATGGAAATCGCGTCTTATTTTAAACCCTTTTGTTGTAAAACGCGTCTATATTATGTCTCTTGAAAATGTCGTTGAACAATTTCACAGAACCGACAAACTTTCCTCGTGAGTCATCTGGATCACGTGAATGATATGTACTTATATGATTCGATATGAGTCATGTGATTCTCCTTCCAGGAATGTTCGCAAGGCCCCAAAGTGCGACGACAAGGCAAGAGACTGAAATGATCAATAAGGCCCAGAGAGCCATACGCACAACAACGGATACTATCGAGAAACTACGTCTGCTCTGCCTAGCCAGAGGTGCCAATGGCATCCTCGGTCTTGGTAGGTAAGTCAAAACACTTTCCATATCTTTTTATCAATTCGGTCTTTTGCAAATTCAATTTACTCGGTTGCAAGTCAAAATCACCCGTTTGTAGATCAAGTTCACCTTTTCGCCGATCAAATTCAGCCTTTTGCAAACAAAATCACACAGGAGATATAAAACTTATATAACACTTATATCTCGTCGGTGACACAACTCACTTGTCTGCAAATCTAATTTACCAATTCGCAAATCTAGTTTGTCTACAAATTTCATTTCTTAAGCTTTTGTACTGAAAATGTCAATTGTAAATTGATTAAAGAGTTCAAAATTTTACTGTGTGACGGATAACACGCATAACACTCCCGGCACACACCGCGCGGACCCGAATTTCACTAACGTCACGTTGTACAGTGAAAGATGCGTAAATGTATGGAAATCGCATCCAATTTGAAACCCCTTTTTGAAAAACGCGTGGGCCATCGCGTCTAAAAATGGTGTGCTATAGAATTAGTTGTGTTTTCACTACGTCTCTTCAAAATCTTGTTGGACAAGGCGATTTTTCGCATGAAAATTCTGGTTTACCATATTTGTAGCGCGACGGTGAATGTTTTAGCATGGTACGGTAAAATCCGTATCAGTGTTGGCCCCGATATCGGATGCAGATACAGTTGGGCGCTGGAAAGAAGGCGCCTGAATCGCTAAATGTGAACAAAGATTCGATATAAAGGGTGTCCATAAAGTCCCGATCTACTTTGATATTTATTGCAGGGATCGAAAGAGTTATGGAACTTCTGAATAGGTTCTTTTGGAACTTAATCAATGTGGTACTTTTTTGAAAAATGTTCTCACATTATAAGTTCCGACGAGAACAGATAAACAAAGGTTCTTGAAGATCAAAGTTTCAGTCAGAATAGAACTCGTGAAATATAAAGATACAATTTTGTCTATAACAGGAACAGACACTTTCTTCATCAATGTAAAACAAGTTCTCAATCATTGTAACCAGTACTGAATACTACTTAATGAACAGTATTACAACAATATTAAATAATGAATACAGTTGATAAATGTTCGGAAATAACCTGTTTCCATGGAGCTTTTATTACACGGATTCTAAAGTATCTGTTCAGTGCGAACACTTTTCAAATAAGTTCCTGGGGGTTACAATTCTTTCCATAAAAATTCTACGGGAACAGATACTTTTTAAGCGAAACATAGAAATTCGAACAGAAACTTTTTAAAAACGAAAGATAACCGCTCATTTTGATCCCTGATTTATTTCATTATTTCTTCACAGACATTTCTCGACAACCTTGGGTTATTAGAACTAAACACGAAGTAATGAATTTGTAAATGTAAAGGCAACTTTTTTACAATTTCAGAGTATTTCGCCGCATGGATGATGATGGCAACAAACAGTTGAACCTTGAAGAATTTACGAGAGGTTTACAGGAAACAGGGTTGGATATCTCGGACGACGAAATTGGGGAAATCTTTAACAAATTTGACACGGATGGCGACGGGAATATTAGTGTCAATGAATTTATTGTTATTATCAGGGTATATTAATCAATTATAATTCGACAAAATGATATATCATACATAGTTTTATACAGATTTTGCACTCCAAATTAACCCTTTTACAGATCATATTCCCCCTTTTGCACTCCAAATTCGATTGCATATAATAAGAAGACAATAATAATAATAATTTATCGTTTTAGCCTCCAATGTCTCAAAATCGTAAAAATGTGGTGGACCAAGCGTTTAAAAAACTCGATAAAACTGGCGATGGACAGATAACAGTCGAGGATTTAAAGGGCGTTTATAATGTAAAATGTCACCCGCGTTACATCAGTGGCGAAGAGAGCGAAGAAAGTATTTTAAAGAAGTTCCTCGGAAACTTTGAGCAAGGCGCAACTACAGATGGCATCGTAAGCACCGTTTATTCACATTACACTGCACGGACAATGAATAGAATCCTGCGTTATTAAAAATGCGGAATATCTAAAAGAGAAACGAATTCGAAATTTCTTTTCCATTTCATAATTCTTTCTTTCGGAAATGAATATTTCAAGTTTCTTATGAATTTGATTTGCAAAAGGATGAATTTGGACTACAAACCCTGTATCGCTGCGTGCAAAACATTGTTTCGTAAACATCGGTATTTCTACGAGCATTTTTCCTAACCAACAAATTCCTCGAATGTTTGCAGGTAACGGAAGAGGAATTCATGAATTATTACAGCGCTATCAGCGCCAGTATTGATCACGACGCGTATTTCGATCTAATGATACGAAATGCGTACAAACTCTGAACCTACTTTATTCCAGGCTGTGATAACATTTTCCTTCGTAACCTACATTAATAACACGCTATATATTCAACTATATTTGTACATTTACGTGTACGTCCTTAAAAAGAAGTATGGAAGAAATGTATTAATCGATTTATTTATGTGCATTGTGCAACGTGAACTGCGAAAACTTTCGGAAAATAAAACGTTATAAATATAAACATTTTCATTAGATACCTTGGACCCTTCATTTTGATTGCTTCGGTAGTTCTAGTGTTAAATAATAATGTTTAACTAGATTTACGTTATACGATTTTCCGCTAGACACGAATCAAATTAGGCTGTTGAGGGTTAACGTTTAATGATTATCAATCTTCATTCATTTTTGTTTGATGGAATTAATCACTTTGGCTGTTGATCCACTCAAATATGACTCATAATCATCGATAAATGATCAGTCGAACTTGAACAATGGACTTTATAATAGATTTCTGAAATATCCGTCGAAGGTCATCGTGATCTGTGATGAGTTTACAGGTATCGTTACCATCATCAACTGTGATATCTCTTTCCGAAGTTAATCTATTGATCTGATAAGAAACAATTCTATTTTAACACGTAAAGTCTTTAGATACGTTACACTTCGGTCTTAAAACGTTTATTATGTTTTGATTAATAAAGAATCCGAGGTAGATGTCCGCCTCCGATCCTTTCTTTTTCACATGTTATAATACTTAAAAAACTATGCGACGCGTATTTTTTTACGCATAAACAAAACAAAAATACTGAATGTTAGAATTAATCTACATAAGGCCTCCCCTTCGGACAACGGCCGCGTCATCGTGGCGCCCAAAGGGCCTTAAACCCCCGGTGTGGGGGTGATGCCCTTAATACTGGGCCTACGAGGGATGGGATGGATTCGTTCGTTGCTCAACGACGAGTAAACACGACGAGTATTATAGTTTAGGCCTACAGACCGCTTAGTCTTACATGAATCTCGAAGAATTATCCCCAATTTGACAAAGAAACCTATATTTTTTGCACGGATTTCTGTGGAAGGTATCTACAGCATAAAAAGTGACTTGGGCGTATATTTAACAGCCAAAACTCTATCAAATTATAACATATTATAATGCATCAAAGTCCAACCAGCGTTACTGAAAAGAAACCGGAAGCGCGATGACATTATTAATGCAAAAATATGGACAACCAGGGAATGAAAAAACTATCACTTCCGCCCCCGAACATCGCGCGCATGTTACATCACCTTAATATCTCAAAAGCGCTAATCTTCAATTGTATACATTAATCATTTACTTGATTAATTTACTTTAATTATTAATTTAACAAACACGCTTGTTAACCTTAACACAATAGTTCAACGTGCATAGATTAAATCATTATGCGTTGCAGAATCCGGCTATGATCTCGAGCAAGTTTTCCGTATGATTGGCAGAAGAGAGGTTATGTAATAATATCGTAGTTGAATAGGCGCAAAGTACATTGCTTTATGGAGGTCACATACTTTACATTATCTAGCATGACGCTGCAATACACTTAGTTCATTCTAATGTTAACATATTGTATGCGGGACACGTACTAATACATTTTTATCATATTGTCGTTTGAAATACAAACGCGTACCTTTTTTGTCAGCAAACTAAACGTTTGAACAATAACCCTTTGCACTCCGCAGTCGTCCAAACGGTGACACGCGTTCACAACAATTAATTCCATATTCAAGTTTTCTATTTGCCACATAAACTGAATTAACAAAATGCAGATATAAGATTTGTGTTATAAGATTCGTTCGTCAATTGCCATAGAAAAGGACTGTTTATAATTCGTTAATCAGGATAACAAAACGTCTTCGAATAAGTCCTCGTTTATAACTCAAATATTCTTCGAATCTAGGAAGATTATTTCTCAATTAAAAGAAACTAAACTTAAACTGTTGGTATTTTATACTAGAAAAGCGTATCCACTGAAACCAGACTTAAATGAAAGGGCAGTAATTCAAAATTCGACGCTTATTAAGATATTGGGAGTAAAAACAAACACTTGCATCCGCCGGGAATCGAGAAAGAGCAACAATTTTAAATCTAGTGTTTCTTAAGATATTGGAAGTAAAAAAAGAGCACTTGCATCGGCCGGGAATCGAACCCGGGTCGCCCGCGTGGCAGGCGAGCATTCTACCACTGAACCACCGATGCTCGACAGACAATAATTTTAACTAACTAAATAAAAGAGTATTCAATGTCTTCTCCATATTTTCACAAAATAACTTCTATTGTGTCAGCCAAAAAGTTCCTGTAGTTTTTAACCCTCGCACTAACATAGTGAATTTTTCTTAATATTTTTTTTCTTAATATTTCTTACACTCTTATAATCGGGATTATGTTTAGTAAAAAACCGTACATTATAAAAAAATAAGGTTTTTTATTGATTCACATCAGGATTGCAAACACAACACATGACACTCTTTGTTTGCGTCGAATGTCTATTGCATACATGTCGTCTACAACAATCACATATCGAAGAATATTTATTGTTGCTACCTATACAAAAGCAGCATCTGGCACGCTGTTGATTTTCTACTTTCCGCTGTTTTACAATTTTCCGTCCTGTTGCTTCTATTGCAGTGAGAACATTTTTCTGCAATCCTCCTTGCTGATTCTCAAATTGAGTTGCTCGTCTGTCTATGTTTTTAGCAGTCAGTTTCCTTGACAATTCTTCTAAAAATAGTTTCCTCCTTGTTTTGCCTGATTTTCGATTTTCCCATTCTGGGTATTTTGTTTGCCATATAACTAACGCGTTATATGCGGCAATTTCGATATGATGCAAAAATAACGACAAAGGCCATCGACGAGTACAACGTCTAGCGGAATATTCTCTGGTTAGTTTATCTAAAACATCTACTCCACTTTTTGTTGAATTATAATAATCTATTATAATTGGCTTATAATTTGTTTCTGCTGTCGACAAATGATTGTGGTGGTGCAGCGTAGAAAGGAGAACAAGACATTTTCGCGGTTTTGGGATATATGATACCAATGTCAATTTATCCGTAAATAGAAAGTTAGACGAATATTGTGGCCGGTCCCGCGTTTCCAAAAGTATTTTCGGCAAATCTCGTCTATTCTTTCGTACCGTCCCAACTAAATAAATACCGTCTTCAAGAAGTTGTTCTCCTAAATTCAGGTCCGTGAAAACATTGTCGGTTGTGATGCAGCGACCAGAATTTTTCCAAACACTCGCAAGTTCTTTCACAACACGTTGACCCTGCTGTTTTTCTGGACTCCTTCCTCGTTTTCCTAAATACACTTCCATATTACAACAATAATATGTCTTTGAGTCACAGAGTGTCCATATTTTTATTCCGTATTTCCCGGGCTTCTTTGGCATGTACACTTTGAATGATGAACGACCACGAAATGTCATCAGTTGTTCATCGATGCATCCAACGCCTGTAGCATTGTACGATTCTTGACAATTTCTAATGAATATGTCTGTTATTTCCCGAATTGGTGCCAGTTTGTCACTTGATTTCCGAAAATCACGTGTGATAGAGTCATCGAACCGTATATATCTCAATATATCGGTAAAACGGTCCCGCGACATTATCGCCGTATAAAATTTTCTCGATGTGGCATCCATCATCTTGTTTCCACAAATCACTTTTACATTCTCGTGACTCTCTAAATCTTCCTATGAGTAGTACAAGTCCGAAAAATGCTTCAATTTCCGTGTTGTCAATAGGCTTCCATTTCTTATTCACTGGCATACTTTCCGTTGCCTTTTTATTGGTATAAAAAATTACAATGTTTATTATTTCTTCATTTATAAATAGGCGAAAACAATCTTTCACTGTTTGCACATGTTCACTTCTCAACGTTAGTGAACATTTACGAGATGCAATTGAGTCTATTATGTCCGTGTTATCGATGCTAGGTGCACTTCGCTGCCATTCACGACCACACACAACCACACACAATTTGTTCTTCTAAATCTTCATCGGCTTCGGTATCTTCTTCCGTCTCTGGCTCAGCGTCACTATTAGATGCGGTTCCTCCATCCGACGACACATCGCGATTGTGGTTGTCTTCGTCTTGAAACTCGTATAAAAATTGTTGGCTGTCCCGTCATGGTGTATGAAAATAAAATGTCAAGCACAAAAATGAAGAGAACAAAACTGACAAGAACAAGCGAAGCAACGAAGATAACGAAATAACGAAAAAGACAACAAAACAGCGATAAAAACAATAAAAAATGAAATTTTTTTCGAATAAACTTATGATTTGTTACAGTTCCTTCTCCTGGAAATCTCTATAAGAGACTGATTGGAAATCTTTCGAGCGCAGAAGAAACAAGCCCAGAAAAACCAACCACGGATACATTGTTTATTCGACGCAACGTCGAATGAGTTCTCAGAAGCCACACGCACTTCCCGGCGGAAACTTGTAGTGGTAGATAAGGCGATGACACACACAACTTCGACATTGGATTGAATCGCTCGGGTCATTTTTGACTCCGGCACAGTATTGCGAGGGTTAACGTGTAAAGAGAAACTGGTTTTTATTCAATTTGATATATTTCATTATTTTATTATTTTATAGATTCATTTTGAAACTCAGTCATAAGTAAATATTCTTGAGCCCTAGGATTATTTTGTTTTGATTATGCATAAAAAGATTTGAAATTTCATCGAGAAAAGCTTTATCTGTGTGTGGGAATTATTCTCTTCTCTTTTAATTCCCAGCAGAAAAACATGAAAAGAACGTAAATAAATGGAAAACGTTAAGCGTTATGTTCTTAAAACTTTCTAGATTTCTTGGATTATTTATTTGTTTCATCGCGTAACTTCAAATCTGCATTAAAGCGATACGCACAAAGAGACTCAGATTGTAATCAAATTATTTCACCAGTTTCCCGCTTTGGTACAAAACTTAACGCCATCCATAAGTTGAGAAACTGTGGCATAAACAATGTATTTCCCCCAAAGACGAATTTTAAGTGGCATGCAGGGCCGTCGCAAGACTTTGACCCTGATGTAACTAGAGTTTTTTTACACGAGGATGTTTATATACAAACTATTACTTGGAGCTATTACTTTTATTGGGAGAAAAATGAAGTTTTAGTTTCAGTGTTCCTTCACCTTTCCCAGTACGTCAAACCTTTCCTCTGTTATAATACGTACATACGGACAGGAATGATTTTTCGCTTTGAGTAATTCATATTTCGAAGCTTATCTTTTGCCCGACTCGAACGCATTTTGACTTAAATTTTCTCAAAAATAGACACGAATGTTTTTACCTTCCAGGTATTGAATTACCAAAGATAATGTAACGCCGAGCGTATCGTAGACCTAAACTATAATATAATCTCAAAAACGCTAGAATTCTCGTAAGTACTCGTCGTTGGTTATACAGGGAATCAGGCCCGTATCTCGTAGCCCTTCGGGGGTATAAGTCCCTCCGGGCGCCACGGTGGCGCGGCTGTTAGTCACAAGGGGTGGCCTTGTGCAGCACGGGAAATAACATATGGGCTCCGTAACGTTGCTTTCGTCGTTTTTCCACACTTTTACTGCGATAGAAACCAATTGAGTGTTTTCAGGGTAGAGTAACATAATGCGGCGAAAAATCGGCCAAATAGGAAAGTCCTCAAAAAAAGTCACCGCGCTGAATGTGTTAGACTAATTCCCACAATAATGTGTACATAAAATACAAGTTTAACCCCTTTTTGCGACACCGTGATTCATATTCTTACAATTTCGTTCTAGCTTCCAGGCTGACTCGATTAGTATCGTTTAGTTCGCCGTTATTTCAATATTTTTATTTTATGCATTGCACGCTTTTATATACAGTCTTTTATATATACACGATCAGGTTCATTGTCGTTACGATGCGATATCGGAATCGACTCCGGAGTCCGCAGCAGGAAACAGCCGATCGGGTCAGGTCGCGGAGTTGATTCCCCGGTATGTGTAATAGAAATAACGCGATCAGGAATTCCTCGCTTTGAATCATGGTGGCCGTCACATAATGTAAGGTTTATCCCTTTGCGGTCGGTGTCCCCGTAGCGGGGACATTTCCAAATCGTCGTAGAAGTCGGTGTCCCCGTAGCGGGGACATTTTTAAATAGTCGTAGAAGTCAATAACCCCGCAGCGGGAACTTTCGGGAACCTTACGTATTATAAGTAGTATTAAACACAACAAATCAGTTTCAACAAATTCTGTGTGTTTTAATATCCATATATTGACTTTAAATCCTGTACGGAAAAGTAATTGCGAAACGATAGATTTGCTCCGACCTACTGGTACTCCCAAAAGCGAAATCTGCGAACGCAAAGGGTTATACTGAGTGTATGCATACGAGAGTGAGAGTGCGTGTGTAAGAGTGAGAGCGATGATTCCGAGAAAACTGAGTGTTTATATATATATAAGTGGCAAAGGGACAAAGGCATGGGAGATAAAACAGTCGCACGCAAGAATCGCTCACCTAAAGCAGATTATTTCCGGCGATCCCTACTTGCATGTAGGATTAATTATTACATTGTCATACATTATAGTGCTGCGAATATACATTATTATTAACCTTTTACATTATGTAAGAATAGGCAACAGAGCCGAGCGTCGTGTTATATGTAAGCACGACTAGCTGGCAAGAGCCGTGCCGAGGGACCAGGCCCTTATCGCTGGTTATAATAACAGACGAAATATGTAAGGGGACCGGCTCGCAATAGCGAGCACGGGGCCCAATAATCAGTATCATGCGAACGTTTGGAGCAGACGCACGAATTAAATCGATTACTTTGCTACATCCC
The DNA here is from genome assembly GCA_910591585.2 of Nysson spinosus. Classification (NCBI taxonomy): domain Eukaryota; kingdom Metazoa; phylum Arthropoda; class Insecta; order Hymenoptera; family Crabronidae; genus Nysson; species Nysson spinosus. The sequence goes on along the minus strand of OU342844.1, from coordinate 1,848,959 downwards.
CACCGTCATCCTGACCTGTGTTTCTTACAATTAAGACAACAATATTCATCTTTTTGCACTCCAAATTATCCATTTTGCAGATTATATGCACCGCGAGTTACTCGATATGGGACCGCAAAGGATAAAAATATAAGAAGAAGACAAAGTAGGTAAAGCAAAAATTAAAATCAATGTAATAAGATTAAGCTAAACAATTTATTAAGAAATAACAAAAATAATACTCCCCGGCGGGGAATCGAACCCCGGTCTCCCGCGTGACAGGCGGGGATACTTACCACTATACTACCGAGGAGAGATATTATTTTATTTACAAAATAAACAATAAATATTTAGAGAATTGGATATATATATATTGTATGCTTTGATCGTATGGTTAAATGTATATCTTTTACGGCCACCGAAACTTGATCGTGCTGCTCCAATGTTTATGATTCTAATCTATGATTGCTCGGAGTTAATGTATACAGCGTTACCACTACCATTCAGGTCCATGCTATGACAGGGGTGGTCAACTTCTTTGATAATAAGAGCCACATATGAGCCGCTGACCAGCGAAAGTGACAAACTCCGTCAAACAATTTTAGACAAAAATTGATAATTACACTGTCAATTTTGACTTTTTTTCTGTGTTCTAACAACGAATATTCGAGTCTTATAGATTTCGACGTGCTGAAAACGAATCCGCAAACCATTTCTTGCCAGTAACTACCGTTTTCGAAAAAATCAGTTTTGAAAAAAAGGTACTTTTTTGTCCTTTGAACAAGATTTGTCATGTAAGTATATAAGTTAGACAGTTTTTATTTGTTGCAAAAAATTCTGTGGATCATTACGAAGAAAATGATATGAATTACTTTTGCAATATGAATTTGCAAATATGTTTAAACATTAGTTAAAGTTGGCGAGACACGCTCCGCGCGCTCATTTTTCGAGATTCGTTTGAAATTTTCGGAAAAAATAGACCACTGACGGGGATTCCAATTACTCTACGCGATAGAGCAGACTTTCCTCTTTGAAAAGCACTCCTAAAATATGCAAAGCAGACTTTGGTGTCGTAAATAAAAGCCAAAAAGTCGGGGAAGTCACGGATCCTCAGCAGGGATTCTCAAGCGCTCACGTGGGCGCGCGGAGCGTGTCTCGCCAACTTTAACTAATGTTCAAACATATTTGCAAATTCATATTGCAAAAGTAATTCATATCATTTTCTTCGTAATGATCCACCGAATTTTTTGCAACAAATAAAAACTGTCTAACTTATATACTTACGACACAAATCTTGTTCAAAGGACAAAAAAGTACCTTGTTTTTCAAAATTGATTTTTTCGAAAACGGTAGTTACTGGCAAGAAATGGTTTGCGGATTCGTTTTCAGCACATCGAAATCTATAAGAATCGCCTATTCGTTGTTCCAACATTTTTTTGTGTTGTTTAACAGTGTTATTAAACGTTAAGCTCCAATCATTGCTTTGGCAGAAATATTGAGACATTTTCGAGAAGTAGAGTTAATCACTTTGGCATTTGAGCGGCTCATAGAATACTTTTTATACATTTTTGAATGCTCAAGAGCCGCGGAAAATATTATTAAAAACATCCTCTTTTTATGCGTCTCTTTTTAATGCGCTTCAAATTAATCCTTTTGCAGATCATATTCACCTTTTTGCACTTCAAATTAACGCTTTTGCAGATCACATTTACCTTTTTGCACTTCAAATTAATCCTTTTGCAGATCACATTCACCTTTTTGCACTTCAAATTAATCCTTTTGCGGTCCAAATTAATCCTTTTGCAGATCACATTCACCTTTTTGCACTCCAAATTAATCCTTTTGCCGATCACATTCACCTTTTTGCACTCCAAATTAATCCTTTTGCAGATCACATTCACCTTTTTGCACTTCAAATTAATCCTTTTGCGCTCCAAATTAATCCTTTTGCAGATCACATTCACCTTTTTGCACTCCAAATTAATCCTTTTGCAGATCACATTCACCTTTTTGCACTCGAAATTAATTATTTTACAGATCACATTCACCTTTTCGCAAATAAAATTCACCTTTTCGCAAATAAAATTCACCTTATTATAAATCAAATTCTCCGTTTCACTGATCAAATTCACCCTTTTGCAAATCGAGCTTTTCCACGGATGAATTTTCTTAAGCCATTGTAATTAAAATAAACTCCAATGTGATATAAAATTAACATAAAATACTGTTGGGTTATGAGAAATGAAATAGTTTTAAAAATACTATACTGTATTATATGACTCGAGAGCAGAGGAAAGTGTGTTATTCACCATGGACTTCTAATAGGAGACTGGAGACGAGAAAGAATACAGTGCCTTTTCGGCAGTAAGCGATAAGCCAATGAGATCGATCAGCATCCCGCGGCACACATTTTCTTCTAGGAACGGATCGTATAAGCTTTTGACTAAACATCCTCCTAATAAATTCAATAAATACCTATTTCACATAAAAAGTACTTATAAATTAAATGTTTGTAAATACTTTCGGTATTAAGTAAGTATTTTATGTTTATTTAAGAGTGAATGTGATCTGCAAAAGGGTTAATTTGGAGTGCAAAAAGGTGAATGTGGTCTGCAAAAGCGTTAATTTGGGGTGCAAAACCTGTATTATAATTTATGTATATCATTTTATGCATCTTCATAAACGTGCTAAAAGGAATAGATAAACGTATCAGTTCAGTTTAGTTTGCCAACATTTCGAAAACAATACGCCATCTACGTGTTCACACTGAAAATGGCGGGAGGGAATTTCGTTGACGCGCATCAAACAAAAAAACTTGAATAAAAAATAATGCAACGTGTTATCCATCAAGGGAGCTGCACCGAATGGATCTCAAAACTTTCCTAATTCATTCTTGATATTGTTTACACGTTAATTACATTCAGAAGTAATCAATAGCACAGAAATAATCTTCCTCGTTTTCGTATCTCTTTCCTATTGCGCGATACGCTATCAGTTTACTTTCTTAGCAGCCGAACGCGCACACGGAATCGTGTGCGCGCGCAGATTGAAGTTTTGCGCATGCAGAGCACGATTGAGTCACTACCGGATGTGCATTATCTTAGGAAAATATGATCGCCGAAGGTATAAAATTGTCCTCGTTTCTTCGAAGCCTAATTCGTAATTGTAAAATTCCATTGCACAATAGTAGAATAATTACGCTGTAAATGACAGCGTAATATACAGGTTCTGCAATCCAAATTAACCCTTCTGCAGATCATATTCGCCTTTTTGCACTCCAAACTAATCATTTTGCAAATAAAATTCACCTTATCGCAATTCAAATTCCCCGTTTCATAGATCAAATTCACCCTTTTGGAAATCAGGCTGTTCTAAAAATTTCTTTTTTTAAGCTATCGTAATCAAAATAAAATCCAGTGTAATGTGAAAGGGTGAATTTGATATGGAAAATGGTTAATTTCGAGTGCAATTAAATGAATATGATCTGGAAAAGGGTTAATTACGAGCGCAAAACCTGTATAATATAGTAATAGAATAATATCCAAAACAAGAGTAGCATAATAATTCCATTTGTTATTGCGCTGATATGATTATTAAATGATATTATTAATATAATGGCACAACGCAAAGTATAAAGCGATCCATTTCCATCGAAATCTTTGTTATTCTGCGAAACTGTGGCAGATTAAGTCGCGCTCTTAATAAAACAGATTCGCGGAAATATATTGCAAATCCGAGGAAAGTACAATAGTTTTTATCAATGAAAGCCAAGCAATGTTTGTTTTAAAGCGAGTGGCTTCAGTGAGATTAAACAAACGAGATGAGTTGAATTCGATGCGCTGTGAAATGCGCAATAAATTATTTTTAAACATTCAACACGTGTATGCTTAAAATAGTCAGAAACAATCGCACTTAATCGGGTGTTATACATTTTTTTAACCGGATTCATGGAACAACATTAATTCCAACAAGCAGCTGATTATCCAATACTTAAATAAATGAAATAATAATCTGAAATAAAAAAAGCTTTCATAAATATATGTACAGCGTGGCTCAAAAACATAAATGTGATTATTTAACACGATAATCGAGCAAATAAATAAACAAGTTGTTTACAATTTTTTAGTTTCATGTCGTTTTTATGCTCGATGTGTTACCCAAAATTATATAGCTATCTACATTTTCCATTCTCGAATGCCTTACTTTTTATAACTACGACATTTCTTTCATACATATTCCTCAATGTTTCAAAAATAAAAATTGCAAATGGAGACGAGATATTCGCCGTAAGATTCAGACGTACTTTGTTTTTCATAGTGAATTTATTATCGGAATACCATGCTAGGGATTTTCTACATCTTATAACTGTCGGGATTCACAGTTTGTTTATTTAATTTTATTTCATTATTTATTTACGATCTATAAGTTCAAAAGATCTACACTTTTTATGGGTTCCTTTTACGTGCTTTTACTGCCAGTGATATATTCACCTATATTTGTATATTGATGTTCACGTCCTTAACCAGTTAGCTTGTGTCATGACGACTATACTCGTCATGCGTAAAAAGTAGTGACCATTGGCTATTTAAATTGTAATTCTTGTGAAGAGTAAAACATATTCTCAAATGTCAAGGTGTTTCGAATATTTTCAGACCAGGCCGGAATAAAACAAACAAATAAAAAATATTAATAATTTGAGATGAACTTATGCGTTCCCGTATGCACCGGCTGAAACAGCTTATCCGCGACACACATAGGTGCGCGCTCTGAAAAGAGGACGCCACAGTTAACTGGTTAAAAAAAGGATGAATGGAAGAAATGAATTAATCGATTGATTTACGTCCATTGTGGAACGTGAACCGGGAAAAATCTCAGCAAATAAAACGTTATAAATTTGAGCATTTCTATGAAATTCCGAGGACCCGTCATTTTGACTGCTTTGTTAGTTCCAGCGGTAAAAAAATCGTCTCATTGGCGCGTAGAATGGCCGTAAAATTAGGATGAAGAATTCTTTACCAGGAAGAGGTGGAGTGGACCGAGTTTATATAAACAAAGCGCACGCGCCGTTCGAGTTCAGTATCAGACTAACGGTCAACTCGGAGGTGTTGCGTGTATCTCTCTTTTTATCTCTGTCATATGAATTTGTTGGACGCATTTCACGTCTCACTCTCTCTCCTTCCATTCTCCCTCCCTTTCTTTAGCCTTTGAAGAGTGACGTATCGTTAACCATTTTCCATCACAAAGAAACCGAGAGGGAACCCAGTGACAAACGTGCCGTGCTCCCGTGAACTTGTAGTGCATAAAACGCGCAGCTAGATGTCCACGTTTGCGTCGATTCTCGCCTCGTAGAATTTTTCCGGTTAATTCTGCTGGCACCGAACTCTCTCCTCGACTGATATCCGGTCTTTCTGGTTTTTTACAAATAGCTTGTGTTACGTGAACAGAAGAAAAAAACGCAGGGAAACATGAATTACTCGACATTCACTGCCGTGGCGTTCCTTTGTGGTAAGTTCCAACTTAATGCGACACATCGAAGACTTAAGGGAGGTTAAATTCACGGTGAACAACGCAACGTAGATCGTAATTGATGATTCATTACAGGCGTATTACGCGTGTAATTAATATCTAGATGTACGAAACATGTGAGTGTCGGAGTCAAAGGGTTATTAACACTTGTTTAGGGACATTTTCTGCAGGCATTCAAACTGTTCTTTATCGGTATTATTGGATTAGATGTCAAAAGTCAAATGATACTTGCACACATTCGTGCAGGAAAGTATGTTAATCTATGATTGAACTCTGACAATTTTCTCGAGTACGGAGCACCGAATTGAGTAATGGATTCGTTTTAAGTCATAAAAATAATTGAATAACAATGGAATTTTCATTCTGAATTGATTGCTTTCGACATCTTAGAGATAATGTGATTTTGTACTTAAAGATAAAGGCAGGAATTGAGTACAACTAAGCGGTTCAAAAAATAGATTAGATATTGGATCGGCAAGAAAGTTCGTGCGGTTTGAAACAGTTTTGTTTCTTTTTTCTGGGAAATAGTAAGATTTTTATCAACACGGGATTACATAGCCTCGGAAAAAGCAGGAAGGCATTGTAAGTCAAAACGGACAATACATTATTGAATAAAGAAAATTGAAGAAATATACAAAACTGAATAAAAATCGCTGACTATGTGTTAAACACCGCACGAACTTTTTTACCAACCCGATAGATTTCAGTATATTTCATAAACATAATCCAGTACACATTAATAGGACTGATTAGAGTCGTAAAAAAAGCAGTCGGAAATAATAACCGATTTTTACTAGATAAACGTCCCTATTCGATTCTAATTATGGATTTGATAAACTCCAAGATTACCAGTCATTTCATCGCAATTATGCACACAGATTAGTTTGAACTTCACGGTATCGTCTGCTTTTATGCTTTTTTTTGCAATTGTATCATTAAATATTACCGGATTTAATGTTTATAATGTCGCGGCAGACGTTTCGTTCGCAGTCTGAAGGTAGGCGCAGAATGTACCCCATAGATACATTTTTTACTTAAATGTTTCTCTCACGGCGATGCCCGCGCGATTTAAATCTCCCTGGCACAATTTATTGGTTTGTTCCTTAACCCTTTGACTGCGAAAGACGTATATATACGCTCTCATATATCTTCGAACATATATATGACCAGTAAACTTTGTTGGGTATCACGCATTTACTTTTTTAGTAAATTAATACAGTATGGAACATAATGTTAACTGAATATCAATAACTCTTCGATTTTCCTTATTTTTATCGACACAATTTAGTGTCAACTACTGTCACACGAATGTTGCATCGTACGATGTTAATGACTTTTTGTTAGAACACGTCGCAGTCAAAGGGTTCAAGCACATACAATTACATTAACAAGTCTCCCTCAGTATTAACACATAAACAAAAGTAAATTTGATAACGAAACAAATTAAACTGCAATTCGATAGGAATCTTTCTGTTCCACGAATAAATTATTAATAGTTTCATCGTGCGGTTTTGTCGAATGTGAAACATTCTGTTTTTCTTCAAATATTTAACACGCGTTAATATACGATCCAGCATTACTTAGAAATCACATAAAAGAATAAAATAACAGCTATCGAATGACGAATAATGCATAGCTGAGATCTGCATAATAATTCAGTATAGTATTATATCAAGTTCTCTGAATCATTCGGAAAATACAGTTGCGGCTAACTTCATACTGTAAACTGATCATCCGCTGCGATTGTACCTTCGAGCATATAAATGCTGTAAGAAACAAACGAGTACGATAATCAGAACCAGGAATATCAAGCTCTCGACTTGAAATCGCGGCAGTATCTTTTTAGAGAGTTATCAAGATCTGAAACAATTCGGTAGAGATAACACACTGTTTGTTCATTTCGGAGAATCCAGATGTTCTTCTATCAACTGTTCCTTCGGAATATGTCAAGTTAACCCTCTACGGCCCATTTTTTTTCGTGTCTAAAAGGAAATCGTGTGACGTAAATCGAGTTGACATTAACGCCATGGCGGGCATCGATGATCACCTGCTTTATCACCTGTTTTATTTTTAGCCGTTATATAGACGTTATGGACGCGTATTGCGAGGTATCTTATAACACGGATTTCAGCGCGACGCTGAACGTGGTAATACGTTACGCGTTGTATGAAATCGCGTTATAGGAAATTGGAGATAACAAGCTATGCCGTCCTCGACTAAAGTAAACGGGGAATACCCCATAAAGTATTTGAAAAATAATTGATTACTTTCCCGTACCCTTAATACATGTACAGTTTACAGTCGAGTCTCTTTTTATGCGGTAGATACGTCCGCAGAATTCCACATAAAAATGCCGTACAAAAAAGGATATAGCTTTCTTGGTAAAATTAGGGATAATTTGTTGAGATTCCAGCAGCGCAAAAGGGGTTACACGCATTCAGTTGTTTTGTTTCATTTCCGCATAAAAAGATTTGAAATTCGAACGGGAAAATCTTTATTTGTGTGTGGGAATTATTCTCCTCTCTCTTAATTCCCAGAAGAAAAACATAAAAAGAACAAAAATAAATGGATAAGCGAGTTACGCTGTTAAAATTTCCTAGATTTCTTGGATTACTTACTTTTTCTTGCTCTTTTGCTTCACGGCATAACTTCAAGATGGCTATAAAAAGAGACTCGACTGTATTCCTAATTCTACTTTTACGCGAACGTTTTGATACGTATTTTCTACAAAAGTTTCATAAAGTAAAAATATAATTCGTTTTATTTTACAAATAATAAAATGGCAAATCTAAAGATTCCATAGATACAGTATATTTCTGACACGAATTCTTCTGCACGTTTTCTTCGGGAGCGTATCTATCTTGTAAAGAGAGAATTGAGTGTTATATAATTAATATAATTACTCCCCTGCTCTTTTTAAGCCAATCAATTAATTAACTAATTTTTCCTCGCTTCTTTTCTTCGCCGCATAACTTCAAAGCCGCATTAACACTAACTATCAAAGGAGTCAAAATGACTTGTCAGCCATTTTTCATTAAATTATTCGAATATACCACGGCGTATTGTTTCAGATTTGATATACATGACGTAAATAATTGTATTCATTAATTAAATTAAATTCTCCAGCCATAATTTATATATAAATAAATGTGTAAGTATAACTGAGTATACCTTCGGTAGTTCTAGTGTTTAATAGAGACTCGACAGTGCCTCTATTTTTAATATAGAAAATAATTATGATCAAAGACCTCATGTTAGGTTATTTCCTTCGAGCCAGTCGACGAAATGCGAAACGGGTTAAGTTTACGGATCCGAGTAAGTTTACGAGGAGTAATCGAACGAAGCGGAAGAACTCGGTGAGCAATCACGGTTGCCATAATGGACGCAAGAAACGCCGGTGGGAAGGGACAGATAATGTACGCTTGCAGATAGAAATATGAGTCCGATACAAAGTCCGTAGATTACGTGCACGCCACGATACTGAAACGAAGGATAACACGAACGTGAACTGGTTTATAATTAAAAAGAAAAAAAAGAAAAGAAGCTTCGTTGATCCAAGTTAATTGTTCCACGAACTTACGGAATCACAACTTCTTCTTGAAATCTCCACTTAAAAACTCTTAAAACGAGATCTCTCGAAAGTAGCCGTCCATTTTATTGCGTCCCCTAATTTCATATTCAGATGGAATGTAGATACGACATGACAAGAATAATTTAGGGATATCGTCCTCTTCGTCGCCGGTTGAAAACACTTCCATGACATTGGCTCGGAAATAACTTAATATAAAAAAGACATTTATACAAAACATACAAACAAACTTGTATCTACTGGGAATTAAACGGGATGACGGAGGAGTAAAAAAATTGACATTAACATAGGTCACCACCGTTGAGTTATGTGCTTGCCATTAGAATTTGCAGACGTTTCGTGACGCAGAATTTTCATGTAACGTCTCATTATGCGCTGTGCAAAAAGTATTTTTTTGCCTGCTCGTAGACTTTCTTGCTCGAACAATAATTAGCTTTTTTGGAGTTTAAGCATTTCGAAGTTCGTTAATTGATTGCTTATCAAACTTAAGCGTGTTACTTTTTAATACTCTTTCAATTATTGAACACTAGATGATAAAATCAAAATACAGGCGGCCGTCGAAGAATGCGGTTTCGATGTAACGCGGTTCACAAATTGTGGCGACCCTCTTATAACGCGGCATTTTTTAAATGGGAATTCGATATAACGCGGTTCACAAATTGTGGCGATCCTTTTATAACGCGGCACTTATGCAATGCGAATTCGATATAACGCGGTTCACAAATTGTGGCGATCTTCTTATAACGCGGCACTTATGCAAGGCGAATTCGATATAAAGCGGTTCACAAATTGTGGCGATCCTCTTATAACGCGGCATTTTTGCAATGCGAATTCGGTATAACACGGTTCAGAAATTGTGGCGATCCTCGTATAACGCGGTTCTTATGCAATGCGAATTCGACATAACGCGGTTTACAAATTGTGGCGATCCTCTTATAACGCGGCACTTATGCAATGCGAATTCGGTATAACACGGTTCAGAAATTGTGGCGATCCTCGTATAACGCGGTTCTTATGCAATGCGAATTCGACATAACGCGGTTTACAAATTGTGGCGATCCTCTTATAACGCGGCACTTATGCAATGCGAATTTGGTATAACACGGTTCAGAAATTGTGGCGATCCTCGTATAACGCGGTTCTTATGCAATGCGAATTCGACATAACGCGGTTTACAAATTGTGGCGATCCTATTATAACGCGGCACTTATGCAATGCGAATTCGGTATAACACGGTTCAGAAATTGTGGTGATCCTCGTATAACGCGGTTCTTATGCAATGCGAATTCGACATAACGCGGTTTACAAATTGTGGCGATCCTCTTATAACGCGGCACTTATGCAATGCGAATTTGGTATAACACGGTTCAGAAATTGTGGCGATCCTCGTATAACGCGGTGCTTATGCAATGCGAATTCGGTATAATGCGGTTCACAAATTATGGCGATCCTTTTATAACGCGCCATTTTTGCAAGGCGAATTCGGTACAGCGCGGTTCACAAATTGTGGCGATCCTCTTATAACGCGGCATTTTTGCAAGGCGAATTCGGTATAATGCGGTTCACAAAAATTGTGGCGATCCTTTTATAACGCGGTTGACAAATTATGGCGATCCTTTTATAACGCGACACTTATAAAATGCAACTTTGATACAATCCATGTATTTAATTCGAATCCCGCATAACGCGAGCTTTTTCTGGAACCTAACTCGCGTGTTATACGATGGTTGCCTACACACCAAATAATCCCGACTTGTTCAGTATTTTTAAAGGAGTATATTTCCTTGTTTTATATTCTCAAATATGAAAATTACACGTACGATTCAAAGCTGAACAGAAGACACATGTATGTCGTTTACGCTATAATTAATTGTTACGTAAAGAAACGACCAACTTTGTGTGTTAAGACTATTTTCAAGTTTTTTTTAAAGATCGTCTATGTAGATTAAAGCAAGTACAAAGATGTTCTCGGTTTTAATTAATTGCCAGAGTATTTGGGGCTTCCGACTGACGTATTACAGACAAAAAATAGCTGAGAAAATTAAGGAGATTATGTTAACACGATTTTCCCACGAACGCGGAAATGCATTCGATTCTGTGGCTTCCGTGCATACCGGATAACGTAATATTTACCACTACATTCCCTCCAATCACACTTTTTCTGATAATGCAATTTTATGTAATACATCAAACTCTAATGATCTTTTTGCATTGAACGTGTAAAAAGTGTGATAATACTTCTCTCTCTGATTTCCAAACTTATGTAACGCAATTGGCCTCAATTTAGCAGTGCAATCCACATGTTGCCTGAAATTTCACTTTTTACGACGATTTAGAGATTAAAATAATGATTGAAATATTCTCAAATAATTGTAGTATTGTTCTTCTTTCTTATTTGAGGGCCATTGTGTTTTAGGTTTCAAGCAAAGTCCTTTTAGTTTTACACGTAAAAATAAAGGAAGATGTTGAAGAAAGATGAAGGAGGAGGACGATGTTTTATAATATTATAATAAAATTCAATTAAAACAATCTTACGCATTATCAGGTCATATCTATGCATAAACGGAACACTCTGTAATAATGTCACGCATTATTACATTGTAACTGTTGATCATCGGAATACTCTGTAATAATATCACGCATTATTACATTGTAACTGTTGACAATCGGAATAATTTGTAATAATATCACGCATTATTACATTGTAACGGTTGATAATCGGAATAATCTGTAATAATGTCGCGGATTATTACATTGTAACTAGTGGTAAATAGAATAATCTGCCATAATGTCACGGATTATTACATTGTAATTACTGGTAAACAGAATAATCTGTTATAATGTCACGGATTATTACATTGTAATTACTGGTAAACAGAATAATCTGTTATAATGTCACGGATTATTACATTGTAACTACTGGTAAACAGAATAATCTGTACCAATGTCGCACATTATTACATTACAACTGGTGATAAACAGAATAATGTCACACATTATTACATTGTAACTATTGGTAAACAGCATAATCTGTAATAATGTCACACATTATCACATTATAAGTGTTGATAAGAAGAGTAATCTGTAATAATGTAACGTAATGCAATCGTTTTGATTTCAGGCTTCTTCGTGTACATTAATTGCCAAGAAAATACGCCTAGTTTGGATGAAGTGAAAGATAAACTGAATGGCATTATAGATGGGAACGGAACTATTCCCGGATTAGAAGAAGCCAATAACCTTTTTAAGAAGAAATGTGAACAAAACGGTGGACCGGGAGCATATGAGCGTGCAACGAATGGAAAAGATGAGATGGAACAATGTATTAGGTCCCTGGTAAACGTCACTGAATTACAAGCACAAATGGAAAAATATAAACCCACTGGAGATTTGGATCTGGTGTTTAAAAAGTACTGCAAGAAGAGGCCTATCTTAAAGAAATGTGTTGCCAACTTTACATCAAACATTGAGCCGTGCTTGGAGCCCAGGGAACGAGAAAGCAAGAACTTCATTCTAAACATAACAGAGTCACTCCTAAACTTTGCTTGTTTCAAAGAAGGAGATCGTATAGCACGTACGTATATCTCAATTTTTTCATTTAAGGATGCAAATCCCAGAATTATCATCCATAATTTAACACCTTACTTGACCGGTCACGAGTTAACCTCTCGTTCGCACCTACATTAGTTTATCCAGCTTTTAAGCCTGAAACTATACTGCAACTATAATTTATAAAAAGATATGAGATACAAACAATTCCTACTAGAAATGGCTAGAAAATGGATAACTGATAATTCAACCGAATGCAGCACAGAGCCTGGCACTTATTTCAATGTTTTCACTTTACATTCAACTGCGAAAAATAGCCGGCTGCGTGGAACAGTTTTGGCGCGAAATCGCCGAAGCATCTTTACTTAGTTATTATTATTATTTATTGATACTTAATCCTTGCCTTACAGCTTAGGATGGCACATATTTACTTAGTTACTTTATTAGATAATAATCATATTAAAAGTTTCTGTTAAAAGATACCGTTTGATAACTTTCACTTGCTCTTTTAGTTTTTATCTCCGCCGGGGGACCAGAATGCTTTGAATCTAAGCAGCAAGAAATACAGGACTGTATTAATTCTACTTTTGGGAGTTATGCGCCGAAAATTGATCCCAATAATGGAGCATCGTTAGGACTTGAGAGTTTACCGTCTCTCGTTCTTGGAAATAAAGAATGCCAGTAAGTAATTCGGAAATTATATACAGTGGTACCTCGTACTTCGAACGCTTCCAGAGTTCAAAACGCTCGAGAAAGCAAGAAATTTAATTCGAAGTTCGAACGTCATTTCCAAGATCGAATTAAAGTCCAGGAGCAATATTTTCGTCTTTGTGATTTTAATATTAAAAAATTATTCTTCACTTCTATTTCTATACCGTGATCATTAAAATTAATAAAATCAATATTCAATTGTTTGGTTTAATTTTGTCTAAGTTATTAACAATAAAAAATCTAAATTCTTGATGCGGACTTCGAACGGGTTTCTGGAACGAAGTAAATACGGACTACGAGGTACTACTACTGTGCTATATACATGCAGTATGTAAATTGTTGAACTAGAAGGAACCATATATATATATATATATAGATTATGTACCGGAAAAAGCTCGCGCGGATTTTGAAATCAACATTCAAAGTCGAGTCTCTTTTCATGCGTGTCTTTTTAATGGGTTTTCGAAGTTATGCGTTAAAGCAAAAAAGCAAGGGAAAGAAGTGAAAAAATCAGTATGCAACTCCTAACAAACTCCTAAAGATTGTTTCATAATATGAATGTGATATTGAATTACTTCAATGTCATATTCATCGTATCATATCATATTATTAAGTCTAAGTATTCTGTATGATTTGATTTAAGTATCTTTTTAATACTTCCGCAGTGACATCGAAAGGCTGAGGATTTGCGTTTCCGCGGAACTTGAAAAGTGTCCGGATGCCACACCTGCAAATATTGTGGACTCTGTGTTCACCTACATCCTGAAAGAAACGCCATGTAAAAAGATACTGTATTCCGAAGCAACAACTTCTGGCAACAGTGCGCATGCGCATCACGTAAACGCGATCAACCTGTTCTCGTTGACGAGCATATTGTTCTTGTCATCGAAACTTGTGTAAAAGGAAGCTTTACTTCGGATTCTTACCACCGAACAATTTCACCTCTTATTACAGGCATTTTTTAATGCCTGTTTCCATACAAGCCCAAGAATGATCGTTTACGATTGTATAATAAGCGTTTGTACAAAAACTTTACGCTCTAAGCTTAAGTTTTCCTTTTTCTTTTTATACACTGTCACCTTATGTTAGCGAGATGTGATTTATTTTTGCCAACATAAAATAAAAGATTTTTATGAATGGCTGTTCAACTTAAATCCCATGGAAACGAACAAAATTGTATAGTTAACATATTCAATGGATAAGGAATTCACTTGATTCTCTTTTTGATATGCTTTGTTATCAAATATAAAAGTTATATGAATATGAATATAAAAGTACTGCGTTGCAAACATAATCGAGTCGAAAAATGGCGGTGCTTTTAACCCTTTCTACTCGAGGAAGCGACTCTCAGTCGCCACTCAGTTTATTGCGGTTAAATTGCGGAGAAACGACATTAAGATTTACTGCAGTTATTTTTTGTATTTAATTGGATTTTTAATTGTCACCAACGACGTAATAAATATTAATGTCGCCTCTCAGTCGTCACCAGAATTGTCGCTATAAGTCTAAATACCAAGAAATAATCTCGAGGGCAAAGGGTTAATTCCGCATAGACTGACATTTTAAAAGATAAGTGTAAACACCAACTAGCGCCATGTTGGAGCAACCACCATTTTCTTATCTTTTGGATATGTTACATTTTGTACGATAATTATACGAATTTACAAATTTCGCGACATGAAATTGTAATATAAATTACATTAATGTATATACAATTACAGGTGATCTTAAGCCGGATCCACAAGTCTCACCTTTCGCGGAATTATGCAGTGAATGCAAAAAGTGTTCGTACAGCAGCGAATTTCACGAAAAACCTCGTAGAACTCTGTTTCCGCGTGAAACGAATTGTGAATATTTCGAGAAAAAATACGCATAAATAATATTTTCTTTTGTTTGAATTTCATTGCGAAGATCTCTAAGAATATGTACATACCGCTTGTTTGTTAAAATGTTTTAAATAAACAAAGTTCTAAGAGGTTTTCGTGGAAAATCGCTGCTGCACGAATACTTTCTACAGTGACTGTACATATATCATAACGTTATCGGGCGATATTATACATCCGACTGTTTTTTTATCAGATGATGGGTAAAATATGATTGCAACTTCGGAGTCCGACTTTGGTGTATTTAACACATTCGCGTCATAGCTTTTTCAGTCGAATTTTGCGCGCGTAACGAGTCAAACTCGTAGAGTTTTCTAAATGAAGTTATCTGGACAAAAAATGGTATAAAAACTAACATATAACTTAGTCAAAACGTACTCAAACGTTTTTGCAACCGAAGTGTGACGTATCTAAAGACTCACATTTGAGTTATCCGGTGCGAATGTGTTAAGATACATGCAAAAATGCTGAGTATCTTATAAATAAAAACCTAGACATTTATTTATTTTTACATAAAATACAGTTGTTGCTATTAGCAAAGCCGTTTTGGAATCTACTTTATTTTTGAGACAAAAATATATTGATACACAATATTCAACTGATTTCATTTGTTTTACAAGAAATACCCAAAATCAAAGATTGCGCTTTGGATCTGAGATATCCAATCATCTCATTCACCGAATTTCTTATTTCATCCCTGCAAATAACACGTTGAGCGCCGCGCCGAAATCCGTGTTATACGAAATCTTGCGATACGTATTCGTAAGGTCTACACAGGTTTTGCATTCCAAACTCAACTTTTTGCGAATCAAATTCAGCCTTTTGCACATCAAATACAACTTTTTGCAAACCAGATACATCCCTTTCTCATTCAAGTTTTTCCGTAGAATTGTTCTTTTAAGCCTTCGTAATAAAAATAAAATTAAATGTACATTTATTGGTAAGAAATTCCAAATTTTATTGTATGTTATCATTCATTTTATTAAATGTTTTGAATTAATTTTTATTATCTAAAATTAATTTTATTACATTTTGTTAAACAATTTTATTAAATGTAATATAAAGATGTACACGAAACATTTATTTAATTGTAATTACTATTGCAAACGGTTGAATTTGAATTGCAAAAGGTTGAATTTGAATTGCAAAAGGTTGAATTTGATGTGCAAAGAAGACGAATTTGAATTGCAAAAGGTCAAATTTGATTTGCGAAAGTGTGAGTTTCGAGTTCAAAACCAGTATAATGTCTACAAATGAAATTGTTTAAGCGCTCTACGATACATTAATTACTTTACATTGTTATAGTAACGTTAAAAATATTCCAAATTTTACGAATATTGCCGATATATTTGATTCGAGTTTTAGTAATATTCGCATCGTCGGTCACCGATGACTGCCATGGCAGCCAACGTGTTAACCGAGAAAGAAATTGATCGCTACGCAAAACACACAGGACACCAATGAAACTAGTAACGTTACAACTTATGCTAATTTTGTCAAAGATAAGAGCTAATTATCGCAAAAAGAGAAAGGTGTAATGAGGTACAGTAGAACCTCAGTTATTCGGCCTATGGATATCAAATAATAAGTAATATAATAACGAAGCCACAGTATATCAAAGATTGTACATATTTAGTATTAAAAGTTGTATGTAAAGCAATTCGTTATAAGCCTCAGTTAAACAAACTTAATTACATGAAATAATAACTGTATGTATCTAAAAAGTCGCAAAAATGTGAGCTCTCGAATGATATTATCGATCAGCAAAAATAATCTACGAAAATGGTTCTTAAAAATCAAAAAAAGAGGGCGCAAAAGAAAAGGTCGCGAATTTAGTTGCCGAAACTAATAAATGTAAATTTGGATCAAACCGATTATTGCATCTGTATAAAATCAAACACAGTGATTTCGTAATTTGACCAAATCTCCAGAAAGATGTAATATCTGCGATCATCATTTTGAAAAATTAATGTACTTATTTACCTGTGTAATATTTTAAAGCCCTTTGTGGCAAATGAAAAACGTACTTTTTAGAGCTGTTTAAATGTCAACGCAAATATAATGACCCAGTGAGTGGCCATTTAAATATTATGGTACTTTTATGTTTCGATCGGAGTACGCCATACTTAAAAATGTAAGATAAATATCCAATGTTAACCTTTATTGACCTAAAATAACTTGTACACATTTATCTTTTGTTTGCACAAACAAGTAGGAAACGACGGATGTAACATATTTAAGTAAACTTCGGAAAATACGTCACACGAATGTAAATCACGTATAATGGTCAGTAAAGGTTGGTAAAATGTATACTAAAATGAATAAAGTTAATTTAGCCACCACGTGATAGCGTGTTAATTCGTTATTAATTTATTTTACCTCTTTTTACACATGTAAAGATATTTCACGTAAAAGCTTAACAGGTACAAAAGCTCCATATTCTTATTTTGCATTAAAATGATATTTGTTTCCATCGAATGTCATAATTTATAAATATCTAACATAACTAATTTCGTTTTCCGGAAAACTAAGACATTCAATTAATGAAATTTAACGAACGACGTAAATTAAAACATATATGTATCAACTTCGAATATTTCATATTCTCGTTATTCGAAAGATTGGAATAATTGAAACATTATTAAACAATTTAATGTTTATAATATTCGCTTATATAGTTACAGTATAGTTTATATAATTATATAAACATTAAATTAATATATACATGGAGTATACATGGCCAGAAAGTTCATGTGTTTTGCATCAGTTTTTTGCAGCGAAATAGGACGATATATTATTAAATAAAGAAACGTGGAAAGATATAAAAAAATCGAGTAGAAATCGTTTTCTATTGACATTTCAAAAGCGACAAACTTTTTTGGTTAATCCAATATCTACATTTGCAATTTTTTGTACATCAAACGACTTATAGATCCCGCCTCAAATCTCGAATAAAAATGGAAGCCCTTTAATATCTTGCAGGTGGGGGGCAACGGAGGACGCGCATGCGTCTTAAATTCCAGTCTCCCGCGACTTCACAACGGCATCCATTTATAAGAGAATGTGAGCTGACGATTGGCGCGCTTCTGACAGCCAACTAAAGTTCGACGCATGCGTAGTCGCGTTTTCGCGCTTTTCGGGGAGATTCGGGTACATTCGCGATTCATAGAAGACAGCGCACTTGAGAAAGCCCCTCTAAGGCTGTCTCGACGTGTATGTTTTGAACATATCGCAACATGTTAATGAGTTTTTGTCAAATTTTCATTAAAAATTCATGCTGCGTATTCAGTATACGAAAGAAAATTAATAGTGCAAGACATTTACCCTCTTGATCAAGTATTTCCTTTAGTATAAATTGTGCAATAAGGACGGTGAGGAACGATGCCAGGCAAAGGAGGCAGAAGAGGAAAATCCGGTACGATTACAAATTTTCTTTCCATCACTATTCCCACGTATATACTTAACAACAAAATCAATCTAAGCTCACGAAACCTGCACAATTCCGAGAATTCCGAAACCTAACACACGTGGTTGCGTAGTATTATTAAATTATCGATTCATCCTCACCGTGTGACTCATGCTGCATATCAATTTTATTTCATTCCTCTTACGTCACGAGACATTTAAAGAGATTAGTAGCTTTGATTTTTCTTTAAATCACTTACAGTCGATTTCGGTTCCTCGTCGCGGTTACTAACGTTATCACTTAACGAGCGATTCGCTTTCGGATAAAAACAAGCGATCACAAAACGTGGAGACCACCATCCATTCCCATGTGACTCTCATGCTTTTCGCACATGGTCCCCGAGGGTTATATTGGTACCAGACGAAATTCTTTGTCCCCCGGATTCCTATGGCACCAATCAATTTCCTCACACAAAATATTCCCCGATACCTCTCGCTTGTTTTTTTTTATACCTCCGCTTCTAATTGGAATTGCAAATGTCATCCCGCTACGCAGTTTTCCGCGTTACTTACGTTCTGAATACGTTCGGAATGCGTTCTGGATACGTTCAGAAATACAGTAACGGTTAGCTGAATGAGTAGTGTTTTACGCAATAAACTTGACCACGTTATTCCCGACATTTCGATATAACATTTTTATGCGAACGTTTAGCTGATTGACCTTCGCATTGCGTTCGCATAACGTGGAACCAGAGCGATCATAAAACTAATATTTTCCAGTCAATTTTGGTATATTTACTTTCCTTTGTCTCCCAGTTCGTTAAAAAATATCAGTATACTTCAAACATATTTCGGTATGTTTGCAACACGCTTCGCATATTGTTTTTATTTCTTGTAACAACAAGCTAAATAAGCTGCCAGGATGAATTCTTTTAATAATAATAATAATATTGCAAGCATCTGAAACATTTGTCTTTGTTGAAAACCAATGCATATGTGTTCATGGTACACTAACATGTTGCTTATCTGGAAAGTAGGAAGAGTTGGGGGATGAAATTTATTTTATCATTTATAGTAATTTACTGTAATGACAAATTTCTAGTAATTAAATGAATTTGTTGGCGCAACAGCTGTTTAGGTCTCATTATGTAACATGACATTCACTTTCAACAGCTGTTCTTATTCTTTGTAAGTGGGGAGAGTAGTTAAGATATGATTATCATATGCTTTACCTCTTGCGTTCAATTTTATAAAAATCAGTGCACGACATTCTTATCTTGGAATGCCGTCAAAATGATACCCCCACATTAATATTCATTTTGCACTGTAAAAACATGTCAACAGACATCCATGTTGGATAGCAAAAGTATTCCAGATGCTTTACGTTTTCTAAGAGACCTTGAACAGTGATTGGTCAAATCACAGGCATCTAATTGGTCCAAATATGCATACTTTGCATAATTTTCATCAAACTTTGGCACACATCAATACGATTGCATTAATCGTTTTTGATAGAAAAACGTTGTACTTTTATAACTGTATAACTGGAGAAAATCTTAATGTCGTCTCTCAATCGCCACTCTAGTTGCCGCAGTAAAGCTAACTGGCGACCGAGAGGCGACATCAAAACTTACTCCAGTTGTCGGTGATTTAATGTCCAATAAAAAAATACAACTGGAGAAAATCTTAATGTCGTCTCTTAGCCGCTATTCGAGTTGCCGCAATAAACAGAGTGGCGATCGAGAGGCGACATTAAATCTTATTCCAGTTGTCGGTGATTTAATGTCCAATAAAAAAATACAACTGGAGAAAATCTTAATGTCGTCTCTTAGTCGCTATTCGAGTTGTCGCGATAAACAGAGTGGCGACCGAGAGTCGCCTCCGAGTGCAAAGGGTTAATAACCAGCGTTTTGTATTTGATGCGACATGTAATCTGTGTTGTATTTGAAACAGCAAATTCGCTTCTATTTTTACAGGTCACGGTGGAAAACGGGCTGAATTAACATCTGATGAGGATTCCAGCAATAATGATGCATGCAGTGTTACCAGCAGCCAGTCTGATAATCGTAGTACATTGGATGAAGTGAATGATAATGAAGTTGATGAAATAGCACAGCAAGAAGCATTCGAGGAGAAGTTGAAGGAAGCAATAGATGGTTTATCGCAGAGAAGCGCAAAGGGCAGAACAATATGCTTTAATGGAATGGAAAAGATTTTCGCCATTAAATATATTCCGGATTTCATAGAAGATAGAAAAATGACTATAGCAGATTCTATTGAAAGGGGCTTAAAGAAAGGGCGCAGTGATGAACAATCAACTGCGGCTAGACTGAGTACTCTGCTATGCGTTCAACTGGGTGCATTCGAAAGTGCTGAAGTAATTTGCAGAGATTTAAAAAGTACTTTGACCTTCATCGCATGTGATAACGCAGCTTCCACTCAGGCACGATCAGAGGTAAACCAACGCATTCTTTTCAAAGCGCAGATAGTATTCTTAAACATAGACCTAATTAATTGCATCATACTCATTCACTGCCTTTTATTAATTTCCTGTGTGTTCATTGGCAAATGATTTTTTAATTATTGGATAAGAGAGTACAGTGTATACGTGGTGTCCCAAAAATCCAAGATTTCATATATGTTGTACTAAAAAAACTAAGCGACACGTTTTTTAATATCCGCGGAATTTCAGTGTGAATACCGGCTCAAAGATTTGACGTGTAACAGGAATAATTGGAATATTCGATCGACGTTTTAAATTCGTTTGAATTTTAGTGGGTTAAAATATTTGTTCCATGTTAGGTTTTTTATGATAAAAAATTGGGACACCTTACATTTGAAACTTCAGTCTCTTTGCACATTTATAGTTTACAAAACGTGATAATCATTTTAATATGTTAATGTCGACTGGTTACAGTGCTGCTGGGCGTTAAGTATGAATCAGTTTTTATCTGGAAACGATGCAGCGGACACCATTGAAATTGTGCAGTTATTGTCAAATATATTCTCCGGTTCCTATCTTAAAGGAAATGGTGCAATAGCTACTATTTCCGCGGATACTGCAATGTTACATGCAGCAGCGATATCATCATGGACACTTCTGCTAACTGTAATGACGCCAGCAGAAATATATAATTTACTTGCAAGTGATAGACCTAACAATTACATGCCGTAAGTAGTATTTTACTATTTCGATATAACTATATCTATACTATATCTATTTTCGATATAACGCTACACTTATATAACATTGTTTCTAAGTAACGCGGTACTTATACAATACGACTTCGATATAACGCTTGTATGGAATCCCAGTCTCACATAACGTGGTACTTATACAACCCACTTTCGAGATAGCGCGGTATTTGTACAACTCGGTTTCGGTATAGCGCGGTATTTGTACAACTCGGTTTCGATATAACGCGGTACTTATGCGACATGATTTCGATATAACGCGTGTATGGAGTCCGGGTCCCGCATACCGCCATTTTTATATCGCGACCTTTCTCTGGAACCCGATTCCCGCGGTTTACGAGGGTTACCTGTACATCAAAACATTAGCATAACAATAAGAATAGGAAGCTAACTATCTGCTCCGGTGATTATGAAAATGACTCGCTTTTTATCTTTGCTAGTTTTAAAGTAAATCTATTTGTAATTCCGGTTAATATACATACTTTTATTGATCCAGTTGCAAAAATATTGAAAGACATTGTCAGTAAATTGATTTCCGATAAGAAGAACATATCTAATTGCAGCGGAATAACTTTTAATGATTTTATTCAGAAAAGTGATTTAATTACCACCACTTATGCGCATTTCCTTTTTTATGATTTCAAATATTCTATGTTTCTCTGACATATTTGTGCAAGTTTTTCTTACGAATAATTTATTCAGAATCTTAATCGTTGTTCGAGTTATTGCAATAAACTGAGTGGCGATTCTCAGTCGCCCCCGAGTCCAAAGGGTTACTAAGCTACCTATCACACAGATTAAAATAAACTTCAGTTTCCATCATTTTCTTCCACCGAACAATAAGCAGAAATTTGATTTGTTTCAAGGATTGTAATGAATTTGTTTCAAGGATTATAAGTCGTAAACAATCTTTCTTAAGTATTAAAATTGTACCTGATATCAATATATCCATCCATAAATATGTCGTCATCTTAGTAATCCGTAAAAATATTGAAATAACGGCAAACTAAACGATACTAATCGAGTTATGACGGACCAATTAGAACGAAATTGCGAAAACATGGCGGACCGCAAAGGTTTAAGGGATCAAATAAATTCGATTTACACTGGAAATGCATTTATACGTTAAAACTTTACATCAACAGTTCCCGAATATTCATAAAACTTATTCAAGCGTCGTATGAAGTGCTTCATTCTCGACAACTAATTGTTTATTGTGAAATGAAATAAACAAATTCGATTTCAGCTCGCTGAACAGACTGCGCGAATTGCTGGAGTCTCCTCATCTCGATGTACGATTATCGGCCGGGGAAGCACTCGCCGTAATATTCGAACTTGGCCGCGACTTTTCTTGCGATTACGAACAGGATTGGTCGATGGATCTGATCGAAATATTACGCGAGCTTGCCACCGATTCTAACAAATACAGAGCAAAAAAGGATCGCAAACAACAACGTGCTAACTTCAGAGACATATTGCATTATATAGAAGTAAGTTAAATCGTAACATTACGTAACAGTCATCTAATACTGATATGTTCAAGTTCGAAAATCTATTTCGATGTCTTGCCAATTTCATAACTCGAAGGTTGTATTTATATGAATTGATTTATAATGAACATTTAAAGGCAACATTTTTATGTATCTACATAGATTTATTCAAATATGTGTGCACCGTTTTGTTTCACAACCTTCCTCCATTTTTCACGCAACTTGAAGATTCTATCCTCCGAGAACTTGTCAGGGTTGTTTGCTGAAACATTACTGAAAATCTTTCCGGATAATTCATAACTTACTATTTATAGTAAGTATATGATTTCAATTAATACTCTTCTTATTTCTATCAATATTAGGAAGACATTGTACCGGAAATGCATGTGAAATTCGGCAAAGAAATCTTATACTTGGAAGGATGGTGCGCAAGAACCCAATACAATGCATGCTGTAGATTACTTGGACCCGGTATAAACATTCATCTCGGCGAAAATCAACTTTTACGTGAAATCTTTCATCTTGGAAACAAAGTTCTTCCGGTACAGCCCACTCAGAAAACAACTAAATTGGAACGGGTAAGTGATGTCTTATCAGCAAACTTATAAAGTTATATCGCATCTTGTGCGCTTAAATTCTCGCCTTTTTATGAAATTAAACGAACTTTGCAAAAAACTCAGTAAAAACTGAACTCAACAAAATATTCTCGTCAACTCGTCATCTCGAGTTAAGAGGTTAAATGAACTCGAGATATCAATTAATAACAAAGAATACGTAGAAAATTATCTTTTTTTTTCAGACGCTGATGAACGCAGCAGCATTTAAGGCACGAACTATCCTACGTAACAAGAACAGAGACAAACGATCTGCAGCCCTGGCACCGTAATTCTCAGATGATTTCCTTTTACGCGTTAGATAATTTCGTTGTAGGATAAGAAAAACATATATATATATTTTTTATTTATTATAACTCTTTTAATTCTGGAATCTATGAGAAATTGGGTTTACCCATCGTCGAGTTAAAATTGTAAATACGTAGGTGCATTTTAATGAAACACGTTACTTATAACTTCGACCCCGATGTTTTTGTTCGATGAAAACGAAATTCGAAATTTTATGTTCGATGAAAACGAGATTCGAAGTTTTATGTTCGATGAAAATGAGATTCAAAGTTTTATGTTCGATGAAAATGAAATTCGAAGTTATGTTCGAGGAAAACGGGATTGAAAATTTTATGTTCGATGAAAAGAAGATTCGAAGTTTTTTGTTCGACGAAGACGAAATTCGAAATTTCGTGTTAACTCGGTGAATCGAAAGGATGTGTCTGTACACATGTTATTTATTGTTAGTCACGTTTTGTATATACAGCATTGAGAAATGTATATACGAGGAACGCTTGATACAATAACAAACGTATATTATTGTTTACAGATAGTACATCAACGATTTCATATAGGGAAGTGTTACGTAACTGTTATCCTGTATTTAATGTAAGATTGCGCAGAGCACGGAGGAGTTTCGTGCGTTGTGCGCAGCTCTACGCTATGCGAATTCTGCGCAATCTTAGTCTAAATACAGATTAATGTTATAAACTTGATTAGCACTATTGTAAGAAAAAGGAATGTTAGACAATTGTTTCGATATACGTTTACGAAGTTTGTTGATTTGAATTATTGGATTGTATATCGAAATTTTATTTCTCCTAGACAGAAAATTAATTAATTGATAATCACGATCATACGCTAGATGTAACTATTTAGATGAAGTATTTAATTAGAACATCTACCGTCATTGTACATAATTACATAAATTATAATATTAAATTTAGGTAATTTTGATCTTCGTTTAATTAGCTGGTAAGAAATTCGAATAAAGTATTTATGAAAGCATTATTGTTTTTACTTATTGTGTCATGTTAATGCAGCTACACTTTCCATTGGTTTCTGATACTTTATTAATATCTTACTGATGTATAACTTTATTCAGTTCTGAATTGAAGACTCCTTGTAGAAAACACTGAAACCGCCAAACTTAACGAATTTCTGTTGCGATCGGTAAATGTTCCACTCAAATATCAAACATAATTCGTTCACACAATGAATCCAGAATTGACCTATGTTATGGATTAGTTATATAACACTTATAAATAGAATGTTAATTCCACTTATAAATGTAAAATAACCGGCAGCCGATTAGCTCGAAATTATTTATGGTGTAATAAAACCGACAACTAAATTATAATGCTGGTACTTTTTCCGTAAAGGGATAAGAAATAATACGAGCTTTAAGTATAATAATTCTACATAAATTTGATACTATAAAACAATGCCTTAAAATAATGTTCTTGTCATTATTACACGAGAAACAATTCCGATTGCCCAGGTCTCACCACGTGGAGGTTGCTGCTTTGAGACCCGCCCTACACGAAGGGCGGGAGATAGAATCCTACATCCCAATAATTTCAACAAAATTTTAACTCTTACTTATATTCAGCATAAAAAAGTATATGCTGAACTGAATAAAATTCGCTTTTTACACCAATGCGAAACGCCTGATGCAACTCGACCTACCCGGGGTGAAGCTATATATCACACTTAATTTTACCAGAATGCATTGTGTTTAAGGATGGTAGTATTCCTCCTTATCGGTAGTTAAGAATAATGATATCATTCGTCTTGCCTTAGCAAGTATTATATACCCATAATTGCACTTATACGCGTAAAACTTGTTCGAATACAAAAAGAAGCACGATGCCAATTTTACTGAAATCGACTGGCAAAAGGCTGCGATGCATTGCAAATATGCTTTAAGCATATGAACAAATTCAAAGTATACTACAGGTACCTGTAGTTGAATTGAATTATCCGGAAAATATGTACCAGAAATGATATTCGATTATGATATACACAGAACATGAAATATGTAACTCTACATTTCATACTTCATTTAAGTAAATTGATTCATTCGTTCATATAATAATCTTTTAATAGTTCTTTCAAGAATATTCGTATAATAATGCATTTTGAAAGAGTTCGTATTGGTTCCGTTATATCATTTCATTTTATACTTCGTATGAAGAACCAGTATCGATAATCGTTTTCAATCAGGCCGATCAGTGCAGGCCTATTTTGTCATATCAATAATATGACTATTTCAGATATTGAAAGCCATAATTCGGTTTCCGCGTGTGAACCCTATGACGCGGGGGAACGAACTTCGAATGATATTACTTGAATAAAAACATTTTGTAAAAGCTATATCTGATAATATAGAAAATAACAACTCTAATGATCCGAGAAAAATAATTTACTTTAAAAACAGCGACTTCAATATATTCTATTATGATTACAGGTACTACACTTGCTTGCAAACAAATTTCAAATCATATAATTCATAGGCATTAAAATTGACTTGGTCTTAATAATATTTGTATAATCCAAAAATATAAAAGTTAGCTTGAAAGTGAAAAGACATTACAAAAATATGAAGTTACTATTGGGACACTGAAAACTTTGATAAGATTTCTTAAACTTTCGCGACGCGGAAGGTTGCGTCACAGGTTCACAAGGGGGCATGGGGGGCAGGAAGGGCAGAATAAAATATAATTAGCGAGCATAACGACTTAGTAGTATAAGAATGACAATCCATCCGAAGATGAATCGTCATTAAATAGGTCTTCGCCACTTGGGCTCTTCGCACTTGGCTCTTCATCCCGCGTTGCGTGAAAAGTATTTGCTCGGACATTCCCTGTTCGTACAAAGAACTGGTGGTTCCACAGAAACGACGAGTATTCCGGCGCAATAAACCAGCTCATAAACTATATTTGCTACATTTATATAACTTGAATTATTCTTGAATATCCGCGAACGTTCATCCGTCGAATATCCTTCAACATTCAGAGACTGAATGTTCTCCGGAATATCCTGCGGTGAAACATTCTCGAGTACCCACGAATAGAATATTTTCGGCAACATTCTCCGAAATATACTTTAATTTAATTCAATTTAATAGGTACAATTCAATATATAACATGAATATAATATTGAAATCGACTTTACTTCGACAGATATTAGATATAAAGTTAGATATATTATGGAGAAAATAACAGATAAACACTTTACTGGTATCCTAGCACAGAGCACGCCCAGCCATTTCATATTAACGAAATGGATGTTCGTACCTGTACACATTTAATCGAATGTCCAAGTAGAATACAATCCGCGTGCTGAAAGAATAACCTTACCAGTCCGTGATTAAAGGACTCAGCAAATTCAGAAATCGATGTTTAAGAACCACTGTAGCCTGTTAAACCACGTGCGTTCTAGGATTAATACTTATAAATACATTAATACCTTAGCATATCGGTGATGATATACGAAACTCTTAATAGTTCCCTGTTGAGGGGTCACACCTTTACAAAGAACGCCTATCAATGCTAAACCATAGGTGAGTCCTCAGCCCTGGCCCTACCTACTTAAAATTAAGTCATCATGAGACACACAAAGTTAGAGAAGATATTCTACCTGACTGCCACAACCTATATTTAAAATGGCAAAAAGCAAATCAAGCACGCCAACACAATCAACATCAACCCACTCCACGGTTCTCACTCAAGAGCCCTGGGTGCAAAGTCTACACTAGGTCCCGGGACCCCTCCGACACCCGAATTCGATACCAAACTCATACCACGAAAATGTACGTCCCAATTTTCCTGAAATCGACTGACAGAGGCTGCGTTCCATTGCGAATTTTAATGCTTTGAGCATATATGCAAATATAAATTACGATCGCGTTCCAATAATTACTTCGTATAGAGTATTTTTATTTTTTAGTACCAATGTCTTTTCAGACATTATGGGTCACCACATAAGAGACGACTTATGCCCAAAGAAGACTGCGCCCCTTGATAATGCTGTGTAGAGAGGGATACTATACGAAGCAACTGGAAGATAATTGACTCTATCTCAAGTTAATTTAACTTGAATAAAAGGAAGCTACTCGCGTCTAAAGACTATGAATATTCATAGTCATGAAAATATAAAATAGAGCAGATGACTATATTTTAAAATCTATTACGTCGGGTAGCAAAAGTAAAGAGATTCACTTCCAAGTGAGGTAGACGGACCCCGGGGGGCTCGCCAACCTCGCAAGGAAGTTCATGGCTTTACTTAAAATTTAAAAACCGACGCAATCCCACGAAAACAACCGGTCATACACACGTGTGGAAATGCGTCGTGCACGGACCGCGAAATCCTCCGTCAGCCGCCACACATGATTGGCAAATATTAAAATTAACCCATGCCCACCGCCCGCATTCATCCGTATCACATCTAATTGTAAGATCCACGGATAATTACGAGCTAAATAAAATGGGCATGCCTTAAGACTAAATAAATGAACACAGAACGCAGGAGTTTGAGGTTTGCTGAAAATCCTGACTAAAAAATCCAGTTCGCAGAGTGAAAGAATAAGTATCTAAACGGACTAAATGGACTTTACTTTAAATCATTTGCTTAAAGGGAGGGCCGAAGAATTTATTTATACGAGGGTAGGGAAGGGTGTATTCTTTATTTCAGTGACGCGTGTCAAAGGGGTATCACAATATTTTATTTAATAACCAGCAAAATTTCATTTCAAATAATATATATATGAAAATATGTACTGAAAAGTACATATGGAAATTGAAATCTTTAAGTAACCTCGGGCGACCCCTTCATCGAAGACATTACATTCGTCGTTCGACTCCAGAATCTGCCCGTCGCGAAGTGCCTTCTTGCTCATATCAACAAACCATTTTGTGCGTGAAGCGTACGAACGAAAATCGGATGAAGCTAAATGCACATTAATGAATACATATTGATGTATAATAAAATTAATAAGGACTAATATATAATATCAAATCGGATGCATGATCCAATTTTAATCGAATAAAGTGAAATAAAGTCGCAATTAATTCATGCGACTCGCGTATTCGCGATTCGCGATTCCACGGTACGAGACTCTACAATCGGCGGAAATAATTCGCGCATGCATATTATAATTGAAACCGCGAAGCTACAAAGAAGACAAGAAGGCCTACCTTCAGCTAATAAATATAAAACATTCAATATTGATGCTACCCACGAGCATATTCCACAAGTAGAATCTACTCGCGGTCGCTATGCTCGCCGACAGGTATACAAAATAATAACCAGCACCCCATACCGATTCGGACCAATCGTCCTACGGCATAGGATACCGGGGGGACAGAACTCGAAATTTGAAACTTTGAAAATTGAACGTCAGGTCAGAGGGTATACAAAATTTTGAAAACTTTTCTACTCACGGTAGATGTCTTGAAACTGCCTGAAGTAGTTTGAAGATGAAGACGATGTTGAAGGCGATGTTGCAGATGGTGTTGAAGACAATGATGATGATGCTGGTGCAGCTGGAACCTCCTACGAGCGAGAATTTAACACTGCCGAAACGGATTTTAGAGTCCATTATGTAGCAAGTTTTAAGTCACGACCGACTTAATTTTCTCCGGCGAAAAAAGATGCACTATCTAGCTCGCAATATTTTATCCTGTAACAAGAGAGAAGAACAATCCACGTAAGACAACGTTCATCAAAATATCCAATCTAATGAATGATTGAATAGTACAATATTTATTTTTACTGCTAAATTAGAATTGAAAAAGAAAAATTAAATATGGATTTTGAAACTTACAGGTCCCTTCACTGCAGCCATGCCTGATGGAGGACCTCTCCGCAGGAATCGCCTTTGGACTTTAATTATCGCGGACGAGCAAATTGCAAAACATTTTTATAACTCTAAATATTAACATCGCGACCGAACTCTTATTCGGACTTTTTTCGGAAGCAAATGACTCTAAGATCGCATTGCGCGCGATCAAAAAATTGCTGGAAAAAAGAAATATTAAACACAAGAAATATTCAAACCAAGCGTTTGTTCGGTTCTATAAATGTCAATAAAAATTGAAATCTGTAATAAACGTCGAAAGTATAATACCATAATACGTGTAATACAAGTATTGCACATATTATAATATTAAATATATTCTCAATCTATGGTGAATGACTATCGTCGTGGCCAAAATCTAATATAAAGCCCAAGTTTTAACTGAGGAAATAAACCAGCTTCCTCGTTTTTCAAGAAACTCTAATTGGCAAGATCAAAGTTTCTTAAGAAAACATATGGAAATTCGGTTTATGTGTAATCAAAAATTTAAGACGAAAATGTAATTGCATATTAGAGACACACTTCGAGCGAAATCTTCAACCCTTTATATCTATGTCGATACAACGGAGGAACGAACAACGAAAAGTTAAAAAAACTCCAAAATGAAATACTGTGATGCCTGAAGGGAGTGAAATGTCGATGATAAAAGGACGAGCAAAGTCAAGCAAAATTCACTGAAAATTGTCCAATTCCAGACAATGCAACGAGAAAGCCAAGCAACGCGGAATACAAAATTCAAAGAACAGATGTTTTTAAGAACAACTCACGTTCGCGAAATCCCACAATCCCTTACGAACGACGAGAATCAAAGCGATTCGATATGTGTGACACAAAATGGTAGTAAAAAATTGCCGGTACAAAATTGGTGAGTATTTCGCGCAAGAGGAATATTCAAGTGCACTGTTAGTATAAAGTGAGAATTATTCAAGTTAATTATCGGATGTAAGAATACTATTAATCACGGATCGGAGTTGGAAAGTTGGAAACAGAAAAGATACGGAAAACTTTTAACGCGGAAAGAAGTTAACATACTGAAATCAGTAATTTACTTCTGACACTTGTGAGTGAGAAAGAGAGAGGAAGTGTCGCTAGCGTAGTTGCGCCGCCGTAAACAAGATTCGACTTTGAAAGGTCACGATGCAATACGAACCAAACCGTCTCGTTAACTGCGTAGTTGGCTGACAAAACCCTCTTCCAAACGAAAATTCGGAATTAACTTCGCGAGATATACGGAGACCGAACTCTAATTGATATGAGACTGGCGGAAATATTAGAAAATCCAAAATAGAAAATTGCGACACCAAGAAGCTCGCGAAGTACGACGCGAAAAAAGTAACGCTGCGTCGAAAAATGCGAAAGTTCGCTAATTAATTATTAAGAAAATTACAAAACCGAACCGAGGAAGCTTCGTGGCACTTGTGGAAACACGTTTTGAAACGAAAAGGTGAAATTTTGAAGAAATATAAGTGAAAAAAAGAAGCACGCTATTAACACGTCCGCACTACTCGAGGAACGACCGGCGAGAGACCGTACCACACACCGCGCCTAAGATCCTCGCGCAGCGCGCATGCTCGGAGAGTGGGGAGCCGGCGTGCTAGCCCGTTCCACAGAACCTTTCATCCAGCTCGCGCAGTCCCCACTACGTTTTCTTCCCACCACTGCTTTATCCACGGCTTCAACTTGCCGCGGGAGGAAACTTCATACATACGGTGTCGAAAAACTGCAACTTACAAAGAAAGATTTCTTAGTAGTGTACACTGCAGTAAGAACATTTAAAACAATACTTGGTATATATACAAGTAACATATTACCTTTTTGAAATATGTAGCGCCGTCGAAAATCTGCAACTTAGAGAAAGATTTCTTAGTAGTGTACACTGCAGTAAGAACATTTAAAACAATACTTGGTATATATACAAGTAACATATTACCTTTTTGAAATATGTAGCGCCGTTGAAAATCTGCAACTTAGAGAAAAAATTTCTTAGTAGTGTACACTGCAGTAAGAATATTTAAAACAATACATTGATATATATAGAAGTAACACATTACCTTTTTTTATCTTTTTAGCCGGCCGAAACTGAAACATAATTAATCATTAAGTAGTTCATCACAAATATTATCGAGTGACGCGTAATCATCTTCTACTTTCGTAGTATGGCAAATGAAGTTCTGCCAGTTTTCCGCGGTCACATTCTCAATTGCTTCAGGTAATAAATTCTTGACGTTTTGTAACGTAAATGTGGTATTTCGCTGTCTAATATAATTTTTGATTGAAGCCCACGCCAGTTCCATTGGATTAAACTCACAATGATACGGCGGTAGGCGCAAAAGGGTATTATTAAAGAGTTTAGCGTATTCATCTACCACATACTACTGATTATAACGCGGTTTAATTGTTTTAACTATTTCTATCAGTGTACCTTTCGAAACATTAGGCGGAACTTCTTGGCATTTAGATTCTAGCCACTCGATAATTTTGTCTTTTCTCCAGCTCATTGTTGGACAATTCTCCAGTCTCACTGTGAGTGATATGAAGCATTGTCCATAAAAATCACGGCCCCCTCCTTGAGCGACGGCAAAATATTTCGAAACGATTCGAAAAATATTTCGCCATTCACCTCCTCGTGGTAATCTGTTGTTCTTTTTTTGGCTACAAAACACAACAGACCACCAGGGTGGAAGCCGTCACTGGAACCTACATGCACAATAATAAGACGTTTGCCTTTACCTGTCGACGCACAATTTTTATTATATTCCCCTGCATTTACCCATGTTTCGTCTAAATAATAAATGTGTTTTCCCTCCGCCCTATATTTTTTAATCGAATCAATATAATTCCCCCTCC
Source organism: Nysson spinosus (assembly GCA_910591585.2). Classification (NCBI taxonomy): domain Eukaryota; kingdom Metazoa; phylum Arthropoda; class Insecta; order Hymenoptera; family Crabronidae; genus Nysson; species Nysson spinosus. The sequence goes on along the minus strand of OU342844.1, from coordinate 1,816,044 downwards.
ATGCTATAATGTCGTCCCTGCCCAAAAGAGCCGAGTTTCTTACATTCGTTTTAAATTCAAAATTCAAATTTTTTAGAACACGGTACAACGTGGTTCTTGAAAAATTTGGTAAAGTATTGTCTCTATTAACCGCGGTCAAAATTAAATCTAAAGTTGGTAATTCGCGTCGAAACCAAAATGCGTGAACACTTTTTCTAAGTAAATTATTTTCTTCTTCCGTTAATGTGCTACTAATACTATTAGTAGAAATATTTGTGTTGTTTACGGGGAAGGTGCTGTAACAGATCGTACGTGCAGAAAATGGTTTGATCGTTTTCGTGGAGGAAATTTTTCATTAGAAGATGACCATCGCGCTGGACGACCACATACTGCTGACAACAGTGCTGTACGTGCATTAGTGGAGCAAAATCGTTGCATTCAAGTGCGTGAAATTGCATCGGAACTTCAAATGAAAAAATCCACCGTGCATAATTGTTTACGGAAGACGGGATCAATTTCAAAGTTGAATATGTGGGTGCCGCACGAACTGACGGAGCGTAACCGCGCAGATAGCACGACAACGCTCGACCACACGTGGCAAGAAATGTTATTGAAAAATTGAATGACTTTGGCTGGGAGGTCCTGCCGCACCCTCCGTACTCTCCTGACATAGCCCCATCAGATTATTATTTATTTCGGTGCATTTAAAATTCGGTTACCGGAAAAAAATTTGAAAACTTTGAGGTCCTCCAAAAGCACGTGGCGGAGTTTTTTAATAAAAAAACGAAAGACTTTCATCCGAAAGGAATTATGAAGCTACGTGAGAAGTGGCAAGAAGTAATTGAAAAGAATGGTGACTATGTATGTGAATAAAATGAATTGTATTTGAAAAAAACGGCGTTTTACTGTAACGGCTGAAAACGGAACGAACTTATTGGTAAGCTAAAATCTAAGTCACTTTACTTTACCCATCCTCTTATACATCTCGATGATTTTGGTTATTGTCTTCCTGCTAATTCCAGAAAGGTCTGACATTTCTTGATAGATGTCCCTCATCTTCATTTCCGGATGTCTTGTTCTCAAGACATTGAACATATGGACGATCATCCTCCTCACACCCGGAGTAATCTGCTTCCTTTGCCGTTGTCTTGGCGTTCCGCTCGTAGATGGTTCTTGGTCCATATTGCACAAATTATATTAAATAGCACTTGCACAAACAGTTCCACTGACCGTGATTCAAATGAATCTGATTGAAAAATGTAAGCCAAACATTTATATATTTGGTCAGACCATTCAGAGTGGGGGTCCAATTTCTCAGAATAAAGTAAAGAAAGAAGGTGATGGAAAGCGCTGATTGGTGATTAAAATGCATATCCGTTAAGCATATTTTACGGTCAAATGTAATACAATGTAATACAATATAATACAATATAATACACTTAAGTACAATGTAATAACGGAAGATCAACGGCCATACCCTGCATACTATGTCCTTTGTTGGGGATTATCCAATATGTATAACGAATTACTAAAACAAGAGTGTAGCATATTATTTAATTACTTTAGGTAAAGGTATCAGTAGTTGACCAGTTAAAGTACCTGGTCACTAGATGTGATCAGTTGACCGCTTAGTCCCTAACTTGCATCTTTTATGGCCCACAGCATTTGCCGGATATTGAAGCCATTGTTACCATTATTAAGGGAAGTGTTTCGCACAAACAATGAACTAGTAGACTAAGGCAAACTCGTCATATAAAGATTTCTTCTGCTAGATTGGAGTGTCATAAAGCATTTTATAAATTAACTACTGATACGGTCAACTACTATTAGGTACCTTACCCTAAGGTTATACCGTGTTATTTCATTGTTTTCGGGATTTTCCGGAATGAATTAGAAATTTTAATACTATGGAATGTATGTATGGAGTGTAGTAATTTATTGAAATAATGCCTATAACCTTAGAATAAGAATTTTTAAAGCCAAAGTTGTTAATATAACGAATTCAGAATGTTAATTAACATTATAGGCAATTAAATTTGTATAAACTTTATCAATTTACACGGATTCTTGCAGTCTGACGCTTCATTAATTACTATCTACTTGAAATATATTGTTAAATAATGCTTAAATTAGGAATAGACAATAGAATAGGCACGACGCAATCATTGTTATGGCAAATCGTTATGAAACTATTATTAATTAATAACAAACATTGAGAATTTGAAGCTTATACACATGGAAAACGAATGTTATTATTTTAACAACGGTTTCCTGACTGAATTGTCAAGGGTTTTGTTGCTTAATAATCGAAAATTAAAAGATAAATAAAATTATCAATCAGGAATTCAAAATTTCCAACAAAAAAGGACACGATTTCTTTGAAATATCATTGAGATTTACATCGAAACGATCCATTAAGCAAGTTAATGACATTCGGCGTCATTGATAACGTCAATCGATGTGTTATTTGACTCATTCATAATCTAGAAATATGAAAATTCGTAAAATCATTCGAATCCTTTGCAACTTTAAATTGTTGTATATTTTTCTCATGTTTCTATGGAATCTTATTGAAAATAGGACGTAATCTTCATAAATACTGATATAATTGAAAAGAATTGCATGTTTATCTCTAAAAATGAGAAAATACAAGATTTTCTAACAACATTTTAGAGACTACGCATATATTTTGCGTCTTCTTGGAATAAAATCGATAGCAAATTCTATACAGTCCGCTGAACGTTCTAAGAAATACATTACTTCCAAGAAGTCTCAATGTTTTGATGTCGACGTACCTAAGAAGGATTGTGGCGTTACCTGTTTGTTTACATAAGGATCATTCACGCGGAAACATCAAACAAGGGCGTAGGAATAGAATTCCCGGCCCGTTCATTTAAAAGCAATACCAAGGCCATAGGAACAAGGGCTCCTACCGTCGTTATATATTTTTCATTATTCTATAGTTATTAATTAAATACGTCCCTAGCATTCAAATGGTTGATTTACAACGATGTACAGATTCTTTAGCCTCTGAAGTGTAGGTCATAAAGCATTGAAACTTTTATTTTGCTTCACCAGTGCTATTTTATAGCACTAAAATATAAATTGCCTCTCGATATTTTATGTAAGAAGCAAAATAACAAATTTGAGTAATGCGTTTCTTTGAAAGGAACGAGGATGAAACACTTAACGTGTTTGGATGAAAATCAGTATAAAGTACTACTATACTATTATTCACATACGGCATAGAATTTTTTAAACACCATCTTTGATTTCCAAAACAAATTCACTTCTTTTCCAAACAACGTTCATATTATCTTCATATAGTAGAGAAATTCTAAAAATTTTAAGAATCGTATACCAAGTACGTGAAACCCCTATATACACGTAAGAATGTAAAGAAGGGATAAAACATTGGTGGGGGAAGAAAGTAGCGGATGCTGCGCGAGCACTCTTGCTGGGAGATTCTTGAAATTACATGAGAATCTCATATGTTTTTGAGAGCTTAAGTAACTAAAAAAGTTGTAATTATGCTTCGAATATAGAGCACTTCCTAGAAAATATTATTTAAAATATAGTAATTTGCGGAAAATGAGAATCACATGTTAACGCTGTGGTCAAACATAGTATTAAGATTTTAGTTATTATTATTAGCAGCGTTATATCATGATAGGAACGTATTGCAAATTGCTTTTTACTAAGCGAGCAGCCCAAAATGTTAGGTAAGCAACGATTAACGAGGATACACAAGATTTATATGTATAGCGTTTGCCAAAAGATAACCTTCAAACTTACAAATAGTTACAATTTGTTGCTGAAAGAAACATTGAATATTGGACAAGTAATACTTGCAGCCTTAAAAATATCAAATGGAAATGTTTATAATAAATATTTTACGAGAGATATTGAATAACATGAAATAACCATCATGTATAAACATTCATAGAACTAACATTACATACTTCTGTTACTTTAAGTAAATCTTGGCAGTACTGCTAAAACATCCTATAGAAACTAGTTCAAACGTAAAAATATATAACTTCCATGAAATATGATCTAATACAGTTGACATAAATGATTAAAATACCTAAATTTTTTAAAGTTAGGAATATAAACGTATAATGATTACACTGAAACGAAGAGTTATTTGTAGCCAGGCAGATTATGTATGTGAAATATATGAGTAACATGTTCCTTTAAGACTAACACTTACTTTTATGCATAATTATTCCAGGCGTTTACATATTTCAAACAATGTAAAGGCTTACGATGCGCCTCACAAAACCACACTTTCCATTATTAACAACATGGATGCGAATGTACTTTTAATTCAACGTTATAATGAAGTAAGTGGTAATAAATCGTATCGGCTTACTTTCTGTTACATATAAATCTACGCCTCCTATACACAAGTTAATTTATCGCTGTCTAGAAACAGATTGAATTCAGAAAGCAACGAAGAGTAAAACCTAGTTATTAGGCATTTAAATGAATCATATTTGGTTTTTAAATTGTTGTGTTCTTGAATAGTCACGTATTACTTCCTTTGCAAGCATTAACTTCATTTATCTATCTTAGACTTGCTGAGTCTATGAGAGAAAAGGTATATATAAGCACATAAAAACCGCAAACTGATTGGTTTATCTTAATATTTTTATGAGATTTGAGGGTCTAAACATACTTCTTGAATTTTTACACGTGGACGAGATCTTTTTTCTTACATGGATTTTTCGGAAATGTGTGTATCATAAATGCGCGTAAATTATGTAAGATGGAATAATAGCGTAACAGTATTCAACTTACTTGGAAATAATATATATCCTTTGAAAACTGCTTTGTTTCTGAATTGCAGCTCTTGCGGTACCGGCAAGTTTAACTCGCTAAATGTTTTAAAAAGTGGTTACAATAATTACTTTGTTTTTCTTACTATGGAAAAAGTAAAGTATTACAACGAGAATACGATGTAAAAATATATTTAAAAGATTCATGAGCCGCTCTTTTCGTAACAGGTAAGCGTGTTCCCGGATCTAAATCAAAGGTATCATTGCATAGAAAAGGAAATTTTGAGAATACCAAAAGGTGTTTAACTCTGAAACATAGGAATTATATGTATCTCTATCTACTCTCTTTTATCTTTTTTATATATGTCTTCTACTTCATATGAAATACAGTAGATTCCCGTATAACGCGGTTAATACGTTATGCGCTATATGAATTCGCGTTATACGAAATCGTGAAAAGCAGATTTCATTCTTAAATCGGGTAATTCCTGTGTTTTATTATTTGGCGCGTTGTACGAAGAATCGCGGTATATGAAAACAGCAGTCGCAATATCTTTGGCGCGTTATAGGAATTCGCGATGTAACAACTCGCGTTATTTGGGAGTCTACTGTACACTTAAGTCTATGTCTTAAGATAAATACATTCCCAAAAAAATCTATGTACGACGATCTAAAAAAGATATTAAGAACGTAGAAAAACGGAGAATTGTATCCAAACCGTAAAACCCAGTACAATTAATAACATAAACCAATCAGGATGTGTTCAAACAAACTATGCGAAAATCTACGTTCAAATTTGTATTTCATTTTTGTGCGCTTATGTGCTTGTATTTCTGTATGAGGCATTGGGTCATAAAAGATGGTAGCTAACGAAAAATAAACTTTCGAGAAATCGATTGTAAAGTTTTCAGTTAAATACTCAATACCTATTTTTTGTTAATATAACATATGACTCTTACACAACCATTCAGAATTTACTAAAGAATGTAAATTTTACTAGCTGCCCCTGATAATATATTTTGTTAGATATAAAAGTATTTTTTAGATGGATTGAATTTAAGAAGAGGAGTACACACAGTCAGATACCATGTTTTACGACCAATTGTAAACAGAATCTCAAATGTAAACAGAATCAGTGTTCATTGCGTCATATGTCTTTAAGTCAATCGAATTTAAATGTTAACACCTTGCTGACCGGCGATTTCACGTCAAACTATTCCGTGCAGCCGGCTATTTTTCGGCAGTTGAATAAATAAATAAATGCCAGGCTCTGTGCTGCATTCAGTTGAATAATTAGTTATCCATTCTCCAGCTATTTCTAGTAGGAATTGTTTGCAGTTCATTTCTTTTTATAAGTTATAGTTGCAGTATAGTTTCAGGCTTAAAAGCTGGATAAACTAATGTAAATGCGAACACGAGTTAACTCGTGACCGGTCAGCAACGGTCGGCCATGAAAACACTAGTATACTTGTGACCGGTTAGCAGTGTTAATATGATGAACAATATAAGTAAACTAGTATAGATTTACACGTTTTCCACTCCGAATTAACCCTTTTGCAAATCATATTCACCCTTTTTTGCAATTCAAGCTTTTCTACAAATTTGTTTTCTTAAGCTATTATGATAAAAATAATATCCAATGTGAAGTTATTGTTACGAAATAAAACTTTTATTGCATGTATGTAGTCATACTTAAACGTAAAATAACATAAAATGGCTTAAAATTAACATAAAATACTTATTTGACACCAAAGTATTTTATGTTATTTTATGTTTAAGTATTATTACATAAATACAATACAATTTTGATTTCGAAAGAATAACTTTACGCTAGATTTTATTTTAATTACAATCACTTAAGAAAGCAAATTTGTAGAAAAGCTTGATTTGCACGAGAATGAATTTAATTCGCAAAATGATGAATATGATTTACAAAATGTAAATTTCGAGTGTAAAAAGATGAATGTGATCCGCAAAAGGGTTCATTTTGAGTGCAAAACGTATATAGTTACTTTCTTTTTAAAGCTTGGATTTCTGCTGAACAACAAACTACACATGTTCGGTCCTATGGTGCTTTTCCCAAAAACCTTACTTTATTGGGATGTCAGTGATGGAGCATCTATAAATGAGGCATCGTTCAGCTTGTTTGAAGTACTCGAACCAAAGCTAGATCTACTAATTGTAGGACTTGAACGAACATATCCATATTCAAGAATAAGAGAGATTAAAGATATGATACATAAATTTGATATACCATCCGAAGTACTTCCGGTATCACAGGCGATCGCAACATATAATTTTCTGTGTGCGGAAGGGAGATTCGTAGCAGGTGCACTGATACCACCGAAATACAAATTACATCGCGCAAAGAAAGCAAGCTTAGTAAACGTAGGAGAAGAAAGCTAGAGCGTGATCAATGAATCCGCACAATTAAATTTCGTTATATATTTATTTAAAATAAATATTCTGTTGCAAAAAATCCTGCGTGTATTATTGTATCCAAACGCATCCCAAGAAGAATACATTAGGTACTGTTTGGTATTATTTACATTTTGGATTTTTCGAAACACCCCTGCCAGAGGATTATTATAAATCATAAAGTATCTTCTAATTGATACTTATAATACTGTATGTTTTTCTAGGTATTTACGTTGTTTTAACATTTAATGTAAACATTATAAACTTTGTATTTGATTTTCCGGAAAGTTCATGCCCATTTTCAATAGTTTTGCCGCAAGAAACCGGAGGAATTCTGGGGGAATGGAATCCTTAAGTTGCACGACAAATGGAGAAAGGTTGTGGAAATAAACGGTGCATACATAACTGAATAAATATATAATGACATAGAAAAATATTTCTTTTAAATTTTCCAAAATCGGCTTAAACTTTCCGTTCAACCCAATATTATGTACCGGAAAAAGTACCTGCGGATTTTTAAATCGAAATTCAAATACTCCGAACATTCTGGAAAGTAATGTTATTTGACGAAGTAAACTTCATTTTTTTCTAGGGCTTTTTTCCAACGTTCTACTAGCTTATGTATTCTTTTTTCGTAAGAGTCTGGTGTTTTACTCGCAAAGAACGATTTAATTGCTGCTTTAATCTTGGCATTGTTTTTAAAATTACAACGTTTCTACACGTGAATACCTAAAACGCGATAAAGATATTACGGCGACCTTTTTTATATAATGTGCATCTCGTACAACGCAATAAAGATATTACGGCGACCCTTTTTATATAATGCGCTTCTCGTACAATGCGGTATATCATTATTATTGATACTTAATCCTTGCCTTACGGCTTAGGATGACTTCCGGTTTATATTGCACTTGTTTTATTTTACGTAGTTTTATGTACATCTTATCCTTACAGTTGTATAATAGGTTTTGCACTCCAAGTTAACATTTTGCAGATCATATTCACCATTCTGCAAATCAATTTCACCTTATTGCAAATCAAATTCCCCCATTCACAGATCAAATACATTCTTTTTCAAAAAGCTCTTCTACAAATTTGTTTTCTTAAGCTATTGTGATACAAATAAAATCTAATATCACATAAAACTAACAATAAGATAAAATACTTATTTATTCACAAATTAATTTACAAAAATATTTATTTCGGAATAATAACTTTACATTGGATTTTATTTTGATTACAATAGCTTAAGAAGACAAATTTGTAGAGAAGCTTTCTGCAAAAGAATGAATTTAATTTGTAAAAGCGTGAATTTGATTTGCATAATGGTTAATTTGGAGTGCAAAAATGTGAATATGATCTGCAAAAGGGTTAATTTGGAGTGCGAAACCTCTATTAACATAAACACTACGCTATTGCTAATTTTGGTCCTTTCCTTATTTGGCCGTACAACGCGCTACATAATAAAATGCGGGAATTCCCCGATAACACGATTTCATACAACGCGCAACGTATTAACCGCGTTATACGGGAGTCTACTCTATGGAATATGAATAAATTATATCATAAATGTTTATACAGAAAAACTGAAAGTTTGACTACACATTTTATGCAAACTTAAAGTAAAGTTTACTTCGTGTAACACGTACGATCTCGTGTTATATGATAAAGCATTGTTATATTATTATAACTGAATATATATATCTATGTTACAATTAATTCTTCTTGATTTATGTAAAGCAAATTGTTATATTCTACAAATTTTCAGTGCTATTTAACAATATTCGGAAATCTTGTAAAATTGTACAAAGTTGTCAGTGCGACAGACGGAAAGATATAACTCTTGAATTTCTTGAAATAATGTCATTAGAAAATAATTTAATATCATCACCAAAGGATTGAAGTAAATCTATAATCCTAACTCATGTAATAATAAAATAAAATATTCTTTTAACTTTCCAGAACTAGAATTTAAATAAAAAATCTCGTATGTGTCAGTGTCAAAGAATGCGCAGTGTGTTATCGACTGCAGAAGCATGCACAATCCGGTGCAATTGACATAACCTAAAAAAACAACGAGACACGTGCGTGAATGGCAGACGTTTTGTATAGGATTTCTACTTTCAAAAGACTCTAAAGGTGATCTATAAACATGACAATTGTATGATGACGATTGAAATATATATATTGATAAGTATTTGACGAACACGTCGCCTAACTTTAATAAATGGCAGTAGTTTCTTATATTTTAAAGAAAGTTTGAGCACACTGTTGTCCTATTATTTAGTACACGCTGGTCCATGTTCATATTACGAGATATATAAACAGTAATAAGTCCATAGCGTATTTGTTTCTGTAAACAATAAAGAAATATATTTACTGTTAAGTATTTAACGACCATGTTGCTTAACTTTAAAAAAGGCAGTAATTTCGTATATTTTAAAGAAACATTGAGCACACCGTCGACCTATTATTTAGTACACGCTGTTGCATGTTTATATTGGGAGATATATAAACAGTTAAGTCGGTAGCTTAAATGTTTCTGTAATTACGATAAAGAATTTAGTCCTTTGATTATTAAGTCGTTAAGCTATAATCTTACAGAATCTTACAGAATCTTACAGCTATAAAATCGAAATTATCATGAATTTTATGCATTTTTCTTGTAGATGACTGTAAAATCTTTTCCTCGAGGTGGCAAGAAGCCTGAAGGTGTACAGCAGTCAGGCTCGGTAAATTTATAATATAATAATAATATTATTAATTATATAATATAATATAATGCAAACAATTTGCTTTAATGAAAAGCTAGTAATATATGCAGGTAACCCTCATATAACGCGCGAATTAGATTCTGGAGAAAGGTAAACAATTTCCAGTAATTAAAAGCTAGTCATTAATTAAATGCAGATAACCCTCGTATAACGCGGGGATTAGGTTCTGGAGAAAGGTCGCTTTATAAAAACCACGTTATGGGAGACTCAAATTACAAACACGCGTTATTTTGAAATCGCATTGTACAATTGCCGCGTTATACGAGAATCGCCACAATTTGTGAACCGCGTTATCTCGAAGTCATATTGTATAAGTACCGCGTTATACGAGATTCGTCACGATTTGTGAACCTCATTATACCGAAACCGCGTTGTACAAGTACAGCTTTATATGAAGATTGCACCAATTTTTGAACCGCGTTGTATAAGTACCGATATTGAACAGATTACATGACAAAAGATGATAAAAGTAGACTCACAAATTGAATAAAACCCGTTAAACAATCACATTGTTTATCATACAATGTGTGCTATACAATTATTATAGAACTTATTGTACCATTATTGTACGAGCATTAAAAAACTCATAAAGATTCATAAATTTCATAAAGAAATAAAGAAATAGAAAAGAATTCATAAAGAAATTCATAAACTTCTGCAGGTATTCAAGAGGACAATAAAGAAGAAAGAAAAACGTGGAAATAAAAAGAAGAATAATGAAGCGCCGAAGGAAGAGACACACTTTGTTGCAACGACTGCAGAACGCTTGTTAAACGCAACGTTGCAAGAGGGTTTAATAATACTAGGACGTGTCCACGAAGTCACAGAGTATGATGTATTTGTTTCAATACCAGGTGGTTTAGTAGGCCGGGTACAAGTTACGGACATCAGTGAATCTTACACGAATCTGTTACAAAGTATAATTAATTCGGAAGGAGATCAGCCAAACGAGTTCAAGTCCTTACCTGAATTATACTGCCCTGGTGATGACGTTGTATGTTGTGTAAAAAGTTTGCTTTCCGAGGGAAGATGGAGGATCATTCTGTCACTGGAGCCAAAAGTTATTAATCAGAATGTGGATTTTAATTATCTGGTCAAAGGTTCAAAGGTAGTTTCTACCGTTACTAGCGTAGAAGATCATGGTTATGTTGTTGACACGGGCATAATGAATGTAAGGGCATTCATACCGAAAGCAGAAGTCGACACAGAAAAATGTTATTGTAAGTATTTTTTTTATTTACGCAATTCGTATAGGATAGTGCTATTATTATTTGAATTGATACGGCAGATCCTGTTTTAACATTCAAATTGGTTCAACTGGAAAATTCTCTTTCATACATCCGAATAATTTAAGTTATTAGAGTGTTACTAAATCATTATAACAGATATACAGACGAGTCTCTTTTTATGCGGTAGATACGTTCCACGGAATTCCGTAGAAAAAAGATATAGCTTTCTTGGTAAAATTAGGGACGATTTGTTGAAATACCAGCAGTACAAAAGAGATAACTTACAGACATTCAATTGTTTTGTTTTGTTTCTGCATTAAACGAGGAAAGCTTTATTTGTGTTTGGGGAATCATTCCTTTTTCTCTTAATTCCCAAAAGAAAAACATAAAAAGAACGAAAATAAATGGATAATCGCGGTGCGCTGCTGTTAACACTTTCTAGACTTCTTGGATTACTTATTTTTTCTTGCTACTTTGCTTCGCCACATAACTTCAAAAACGCGTTAAAAAGATATGCATAAAAAGGGACTCGACTCGAGGAAGGATGATGCGTATGATGTATATCGAGGATCCGCTGTATGAGCAATTCTGCTTATTAAATTATGTGATAAGTAATAAGTAGTCTGTGGCGAATTAAAGCATAATTCACGCGAATCCCCTTTTCAGATTCAGGTAAACAACTTCTGTGTAACATAAAAGAAATAAAGAAGTCCGAGAATGCCTGTACACTAACACTATCCGCTAAACAGAAACAAGTTCGAATGCTAAGTCCAAGTGAAATATTATCCTTGGATACTTTAATACCAGGATCAAGACACATACTTTCAGTAACAAAAGTTTTGCGTAACGGATTGCAAGTTTCATTTGGAAACAATTGCATAGGTTTCATAAATCAAATTTATCTAACGGATTCATTACCCGCATACGTTAAAGGCATGGAAGTGCCTGGAACATTACTGTATATTATGCCTACTGTCAAGTATGCATATTTCAGTCTATTAAAGGACAAACCTAGAACAGAGATCCTTAAAACCGGCGAAATTGTAGGGAAAGCAATCACTTTGTACCGTGAATCTAATGGCGTTGTTTTGAAACTTACTGAAAATGGACTACGAGGGTTTGTCACTTTAAGAAGAACAGACATCGACTTCAATGACATTACAGAGAAGATCACAGTTGGTTCGAAACATAAATGCAGAGTATTATCTTATAATTGGATGGAGGATGTCTATGTGTGCACCATGCAACGCGACATAATGCAACAGAGATATTTTTCACTCGCCGACTTTAAAGCAGGCGATCTTATGAAAGTAGAAATAAAAAGTATAAATCCAGAATCGAACTTTGTGAATGTACAGGCGGATAAAATTAATGGTTACGTTGCACCGGAGCATGTATCAGACAGTGGATTAAGTGCCTTAAAAAAGTTGAAAGTTGGTCAACAAGTACAAGCTCGAGTTCTTGGCTCCGACGGCGAACGAAATCGGGTAAAATTCACGCTAAAGGAATCATTGATAAAAAGTGATTTACCGATTTTATCGAATATACATGAAGCAAAATGTGGATCCCAACATCACGGGACAATTGTTCAAATAAATAAGAATGGATTGTTAGTACGATTCTTTGAAGATGTAAAAGGATGGGTTCCCTGTATATTATTGGATAAAAGAACAGCTGAGAGGAATTGGAATTATTCTATTGGCCAAACAGTCGTAGCAAGAATCGAATCCGTCGACGAAGCATCGGGGAAAATGAAGTTAAGTTTAGCTACGAAATTAGAGAAACGGGTGAATGAAATAAAAGCAGAAGAGGCTGAGTTTGTTGTCGGGGAAGAAGTAGAGGGGACTATTACGGAATCATCGATACAAGGTGTATATTTAAAGATTAGTAAAAATAACGGACAAAATGTAAGCACAGGATTTTTACCAGCAGGACATATGTCACCATGTCCAGATGTTGCTGCACGTTTAGCTTCAAAATGCATACCTGGTGACACTCTCTCCGCATTAGTATTCGCTACTGCACCCAGTTTGCTTTTAACCCGAACATTTTTACCGCAAGAACAATATCGGGACTTTAAAAACCTGAAAGTCGGTGATTGCATCCCATGTTCAATTCAAGATATTACATCGGACGGTTTGAGAGTTACTGTACCTGTTAGTAATTGCACACCGTTCGCGTTCATCAAGTACGCAAATGTTAGTAACTTCAACGTTTTGCATAGAAACCAAATGTTGTTCGTCAAAATTATATCTATTAACAAAAAAGAGAAGCAACTTGGGTTGACAATGTTATTAAGGAAAGTGTACGAAGTTCCTGATCCGTTGAACAAGATGATGGCATCGGTGGATTCGTTAACTCTTTACTTAAATAAACTGTCAGAATTGTCGCAGAACTCGTATTACAAGAATAGACCAATCTCCACGGTGTTTTTAGGGCAGAGAGTTAAAGGTGAAATTCAGAAAATTACTGACAACGGTCTTGTGGTGAAATTGCAGAATAATTTGATAGGCACTGTGGGTAAAGATCATTACACAAAGACTTATAAAGTAGGAGATCAAGTGTGCGGAACAGTTTTATGGAAGAATTACATACATGAACTTGTTGAGTTAACTTTGATTCCATCAATGATGAAACGTATCAGCACAGAGCAAGATAAAACGAAGAGACTTCCAACCGAAACTGTATTGCGTGCTCAGATTTTGATGGTCACACAATGGTTTGTTTTAATTGTTGTGAAAGGTAAGAATAAACATTGTTTAGCAGCACTGCCGGCACGACTTCACACGAACGACTTGCAACCAGATTTATCACCTTACGTTGTTGGCGCTAGAATCCGATGTTATGCTATATTTAATAAAGATCAATGCGATATTATGCCAATCTGTATGGTAAAATCTGCATTTGAAACATCCAAACTTCAGTCAGATACGAAGGTCGAAGTAAATGGAAGTATAAACTTAAAGAGAAAGCATGTAACTCCTTCAACCGAGGAAGCACCCATTCCCCTGAAGATATCAAAAATGAAAGAAGACCCAGAAATCACTGAATCCAATGAAAAAAGTAGTAAAAAGACCAAAAAGACCAATGCTTCTGAATCTGTAGATACGAAAGTTCTTTCCAAGAAAATAAAGGATGAACCGACTGAGAAGACGAGGAAGAAGAAGAAGAAGAAGAAGTTGAAGGAAGATAAGAAACAGCAAGAAGAACCTGTAAAAATGGAGTGTGACGAAGAGAAGGAAGAAGAAACTGATATCAAGACAAGGATACCAGAATGCGGATTTTATTGGGACGATAAGCCAAACCCAAATCTAAAGATTGACGCGGAATCATCCGGTGATAGTGAAGATGAAGTCGAGCAATCAAAGCAGAAGAAGAAGAAGAAGTTAAGCGCTGCGGAACGCAGGGAGCAGGAACGACAAAAGGAACGTGAGATTAGAGAAAAAGAGGAGGCTTTAGCTAGCAATCAATTGCCAAATTCAGTGGACCAGTTTGATAGATTGGTTTTAGCGAGTCCAGATAGTTCACTGATTTGGCTACAGTATATGGCGTACCATTTGCAAGCAACCGAAATTGAGAAGGCAAGAGCAGTTGCTAGGCGGGCAATAAAAACGATGAGTTTTAGGGAAGAAGATGAGAGATTAAATGTATGGAATGCATGGTTGAACTTGGAATCCAAACTGGGCACACCAGAATCATTAAATGATGTGTTCCAAGAGGCTGTTAGAACCAATGATGCTTTCAAAGTATACACACACATGTTATCGGTGCATGTGGAAGCTGGTAGACAGACTGACCTGGAAAAACTGATCAACACTATGATTGGTAAATTCAAACAGGATCCTCAAATGTGGATAGAGTGTGGTACAGCATTTATAAAAATGGGGTTAACCGATAAATCCAGGCACATCATGCAAAGAGCTTTACAGTCGTTACCAGCAGCACACCGTGAGTACCAACTTAATCAAAATCCTAAATCTAAAACAAGAGTTAATCTTACATGCTAACTGAATTTAAATACAGTCGAGTCTCTCCAACTTATCTAAGTTTCATAGAAATTCGCATAAGACAAATCGCACAAAAGAAGATGTAGCTCTCTTTGTAAAATTAAGAATAATTTGTTGAGTTTCCAGCAGTACAAAAGGGAGAACTTACAGACATTCAGGGGTCTTGTTTCGTTTATGCATAAAAAGATTGAAATTCGAACGAGGAAAGCTTTATTTGTGTGCGGGAATTATTGTCTTCATTCTTAATTCTCAGCAGGAAAACATAAAAAGAACGAAAATAAATGGATAAGCCTGATATGCTGTTAAAACTTTCTAGATTTCTTAGATTGTTTCTTTTTTCCTCGCTTTTTTACTTGAGCGAATAACTTCAAACCCGCTTTAAAAAGAGACTCAACTGTACTTCAGTTTGAAGGAAAATGAGAATATTCAGATAACTCGCATTTTCTTGTTATCTTGTTATCTTGTTATATTGATCTCAAATGATTCTGGATGATACTATTTTCTTCGCAGACGTGAACCTGATGGTGAAATTTGCTAATTTGGAGAACAAATTTGGCAATAAAGAAAGATCGCAGACATTGTACGAACAAATTCTAAGTTCCTACCCCAAACGTGTCGACATATGGTCATCCTACGTGGATGCACTAATTAAATCTGGTGATATAGAAGTTGCAAGGTAAAGTTTTCAACATGTTAACGCCGGCTGTAATTCATATTTCGGTGTATTTCTATGGTTTTATTATTTCGGTGTATTTCTATGGTTTTATTATTTCGCTGTATTTCTATGGTTTTATTATTTCGCTGTATTTCTATGGTTTTATTATTTCGCTGTATTTCTATAGTTTTATTATTTCGCTGTATTTCTATAGCTTTTTTATTTCGCTTTGCTTTTTATATAGCTTTTCTATTATTTTACTTTAAACGCGATAAAAATCGATGCAAATAACTGAGTATTAGTTTCAAAATTATTTCACATTTTATTCGTTATTGGAATTGAAATTTAAAGACTTTTTACCACCAACAAGAACGATATTGTATATCAAGATGAGCTATATGATTAGCTCTGTTTGAACCACCGGTGGTACACGCCGGCGTGTGTAATCATCATGGATTCACATTATGAGTTATTACTGAAGAACCAATCACGGAAATAAGATCGTTTTTAAGCAAAGTTAAAGTTCAAATTCTGTAGATATTAAAACTTCCATTGGTTTCAAAACGTTTGAGTACCTTTTGACCAATAAGGAAGCCTAGGTAGACTCCGTCTCCAATTTTTCTCTTTTTCAAATCCATATGTTTTGCTACTCAAAAAACTGCGCGACAAGTATGTTTTTATATCCGCTGAACATCCGCTCAAAGGTTTGACGCGTAAAAAGAATAATTGGAATATAATCTTTTATAGTAATTCTGAATTCGTTTGAATTTTAGCGGGTATAAAATATTTCTTATCGTAAATAATTTGATATGGAATTTTAATTTTTCGGATGAGTTTGTTTTTACGGGTAAACCACACCTATTTTAAATTTGTCTTCTCTACACAAGTAATTTGTTTCAACCGAAATGACGTAGAAGTAATAAAATACGTGTCACTTAGTTCTTTGAGTACTCAATATATGTGAAAGCGAAAAGAAATGGAGGTAGATAACTACCTGGGGGTTCATTGTAAGTTATATGTTGGTGTTTATACGATTTTTTGTTAACAGAACTTTGTTTAACAATATTCCGCGAATTTATTCCGTTACTTGTCAAATTTTACTTGTAATACTTACAATATTTACGTATTCTCTTTTTCATTCACAGGAAAGTGTTGGATAGGGCTATAGTTCAAACACTTCCGGCAAGGAAGATGAAAACATTGTTCAAGAAATATGTTTCCTTCGAAGAACAACATGGCACGCAGGAAGGCGTTGAGCGTGTTCAACAATTGGCTTTCGAATACGTAGAGAAGCAATGTAACAACGAATCTTGATGAAACGATGCTCACTAAATTCCACAGAAAATAAAACATACTTTTTACGTTACGTTTTGTGTTTTCTAAGAATTATATTTTTCTAAAAATTATATTCTATGTACGCAGAGTGGATTAATGAAACTGGAGTTCCTACAGCGCGCTGAAGATATTGCGACTTCTCTATATATACCGCGATTCTAGTAGAGCGCAGTGTTTAATAAATTGTGGGAATTCCCCGATAACACGATTTCATAGAACGCGTAACATATTTACTGCGTTATACGGGAGTCTACTGTAAAAGTTCCTATAACGCGCTAAAGATATTGTGTGTCCTTTCCTCCTTCCTTTTATCTGCTCGTCATTTATTTTATTTTTTCCCTGTAAGTGGGAAAGACAAAGTTTTTATTGATTGCGCCAAATTCTGTGGGCTTTTTCGAACAAAATGATGTTAATTAAATTTGCAATATCAATTTGTAAATATGTTTAAACATTAATTGAAGTTCGCGCGACAAGCTTTGCGATCTCATTCTTAAAATATTTCTTGTCATTTGAACAAGATTTGTAGCGTAACTATACAAATCAAACAGTTTTTGTTGATTGCAAAAAATTCTATGGACTTTTGCGAATAAAATGATATAAATTAATTTTGCAATATGAGTTTGCAAATATGTTTAAACATTAATTGAAGTTGGCGAGACACGTTCCGCGATCTCGTTCTTAAAATATTTCTTGTCATTTGAACAAGATTTGTGGCATAATTATAACAGTTAGACAATTTTTGTTGAGTACAAACAATTCTTTGGACTTTTGCGAATAAAATGATATAAATTAATTTTGCAATATGAGTTTGAAAATATGTTTAAAAATTAGTTGAAGTTGGTGAGTCATGTTTGACGTGCCCATTTTTCGAGATTCTTTTCAAATTTCGATAAAAATGGGGCCTCTGACAAGAATTCAAATTGCTCTACGCGATAGAGCAGACATTTTTCTTTGGAAAGCACTCCTAAAATACGCAAAATGGACTTTGGTATCGCAAATAACGATCAAAAAGTCGTGGAAGCCACGGTTTGTCAGCAGCGGTTCTCATACAGCACCGAGGGTGCGCACTAGGCGAAAACCCACCGTGTTGCGGAGCGCTCTAAACCGTACTCACGGAGAATCTCTGCTAACAATCCGTGACTTCCGCGACTCTTTGGTTTTTATTTTCCAAATTAAAATCTGTTTTGCATATTTTTTGAGTGCTTTACAGAGAAAAATATCTGCTCTATCGCATAGAGTAACTGAAGTTCCCGTCAGAAACCCAATTTTTACGGACATTTAAAAAGAGCCTTGAAAAATGAGCGCTCGACGCTTGTCTCGCCGACTTTAATTAATATTTAAACATGTTTATCTTAATTACTTAATTTACGAAGATATTAGCAACAAAGCCTTCCCGTGAAAGAACAAATAATTTTGTTACAACAATTTCTTTTCATGCTGTTCTAATAATCGAGATATTTAAGGAAAACTATTTGCGTTTTTATGCGTGACGCCGTATGGTAAACGCGAAATTCATGGGCAGAAAAATTGCCGTCCATCTAGCGGTGAAACGGTGGAACTAAAGCATTCCTGCATTGGAGGAGGAGTCAAGATTTTAGTTCCACCGTTCACCGCTAGATGGACGACAATTTTTCTGTCCATGAATTTCATTTACTTTATTTGCAAAAGTTCACAGAATTTTTATCAACAAATAAAGACTGCCTCACTTTTATACTTACGTCACAAAACTTGTTCAAAGGACAAAAAAGAGCATTTTTAAAAAAATTGATTTCCTTGAAAACCCAGGGTGATGTACACTACGCGCGTAATTAATAATCAACCAAACTCATTTGTTAACAGTTTATCATGTACATTTTCTTCTTGAAAATAAAGTTCACTAATTACTTAAATCCGTAGTACGTCTTTAAATAACAATCACCAAAGATACAGGATATTGGAAGGGTATCTGGGTATGAAAAGAAACGATAAGATAACTTTAACAAGTTTATTAATAATTACAATGACATTCTCGATTACCATATACTCTATTATTTCCTTATTAAAAAACACTTTTAACAGGTTTTATTCAACATTAAAGAGTGCAATTAATATAAAGTGAATAAAAAGGGAATAAAAAACGTATAAAAAGCGAATATCAAACGATTCGAAAGAGTCCAGCAGCTGTTATGTAAGAAACAGCCGGCCGCGCCGAGTAGTGTACGGCGAGAGAACTACCGCGCAAACTATCAAAAAGCAGGCGAAGTAATATTTTGGTATCAGGATTACAGGATGATAGTGGAAGTTGACGGAGGTATTCCGTGTGACGTCAGCGCGTGACGTAGCCTACGAAACCTGACGTCAGCGCGTGACGTAGCCTAGGTCCACGTGACGTCAGTAGCTAGCAGCGCCGCCATATTGCCAGAATACTTTTCTCGCATTATGACCATTAAAAACCGTTTTTGCGTATATTTCGATAAAATTGGAGTTCATTATCAGCTAGTACACACACCCACGTACCCCGTAGAGTCCCCCTTGCAATTAAATATTCCATATATGCCATTAAATTCATAATATAAGTCATTAAATTAGAGTAAATTGCGCTCGTACTATAACATTGCATCGAAACGTGCATTTACAGCTCGTAGTTTGAATGAGTTTTTTATGGGTTTATCGAAACTTAAACGTTAAAACTACCCTCCACAGAGGTTCGTGCAATGTGAATCTTGCGCAAGATAGTATTTTCAGTTAAAAAATGGTCGAATTTGATAGGCAATTTGAAGTAAAAACAAACAACGTGGAGCGACTTGACCAGCGTTCTCGTTACATTTCGAACAAGATTACCTGTCAAATACGACGATTTTTAACTGTAAACATTTTTTACACGCAGTACATACTCCCATGAACACTTAATAACAATTCAGGTAACTGTAAAGACCGTAATTAACCGTAAAAAGTTAATTAAAAATGCCATGTACGAGCGCATTTATTCCGCTGAAATATAGCGCGGTTACTTGTCAAGCTTCGGTCGTTTCCGGTAACACTCGTGCATCATCGTACACCCTCACTGACCCTCGATAGTAGGAGGCGCTTGTGGTCCGGTCGATTTTATGGGAGAATAATCTGATTGGTTAAAAAGCCATCAATCATAGTGAAGCGATCTGATTTGCTAAGACCTGGAAGACCTGATTGGCGCGAATATTAATTGGTTAATGATCAACAAATCATCGAACGAGTCTGGTACACTCCGACTGTTAGTACGGCTACCAACTTATATTTATACTGCGCCTGCTATCTCCTGTGCTTCTCGTACAACCTCCTGTTATGTCATATTCTCCTATTAACAAAATTCGATTAACGCCGTGAAATCGTCACGTCGGCTGCACTCAAGGTACCTATATAAATGCTTATCATTATGTTAATTGCTCGTTCATAATATATATCGTCTTTTAAGCGAATATCGATCACTTAACACCCAATTAACTAAATGCTACTTGTAGTATGAGTCGAGGGTTGAAACTTTTTATGAAACTTGTTAAGGTGAGATCTGGTAATCGGTAATAATTGTAGAGAATTGGAATTAGAATTATTCTATAATTACAACCGAGATTATAGCTGCTTTGTATGTTACTTTAATTAGAAATTAGACACCTCGGTTAATGAATAAGTTAGGAATATCGAGTCGGTTATCGTTTGACTATCTTTCAGCGATAAACTATACTTTATAAACTTTATTTAACGTACAACATTAACGATCAACATCCATTGATGTATTCGTATAGCAATTTGTTCTTGTACTTTTAATAAAGATTAATTGTATTGTAATACTGTATTGTAATACCCAAGCTCATTATTAATTTATTAAATTATTGTTATTCCAATGCACTACTGCATATACTTATTAAATAATTCAATAAAATAATATTCATTAGTCTTAATATTCTCGAAACTTATAATGTACCCAAATAAGTTGGCAGTGGAATTTATTTCACACAAATATTCGAACGATTTTATATTAATTATTTTATACAATATATTTTAATGAACTAATATTTTGAAGAATTTCATTAAATTAAATAATTGTTTATCTTTCGAACTAAGCTGCTGGTTTTTGTTTATTAATCTATTGCTTATCTGTGTGCCCTAATAAACAAATTCATTAGTTATAGTTTAATTATGACCCTTTTACAGGTACTCTAACTTAAGACATGAATTATTTCATGCAACATATTTTAATGAGATAATATTACGAACAATTACATTTAATTAATTAATGTTTTAACTTTCGGATAAAGATAATTTTGTTTATTAACTAATTTATTAGATTTGTTAACTAATCTGGTTTTTGATTAATGGTTGCAGGGTGGCCATTGCTTGTTTCGCCCGGATGTCCGCAGTCAAAGAAGATAAAAAAACGAAGGACCATCTTCAAGATATTTTAATTCCAACTGGTTATTTATTGGATATATTTCTATATTTACGTTTGTTATATTATAATATTTATTAGTATACAATGCTGTATGAAAGTTGTTGTACCTTGTGAAATTTACATTTACAATAAATGACTTTATTACGAATATATTGTGTTATATTTTATATTTCCTCGACGTACCGAATATCCATAATCTTACATGCCTTAAAAACGTCCTATGTGTCGCCAAACCGTTAAACTGCAAAAGACGGTTGGCGGCCGAAAGCCGTTACGATTAACGGTCGTGGCGACTGGCCGCCGCCATTCAAATGAAAAGTGAAATCCTCATATTTTGGGGGGTTTTCGAGTAATATTGTGGGTTCCAAGGAAATGTCGTTATTCGGTTTTCATTTAAATGGCGACCGAGAGTCGCCAAATCGTTAAAATGCAAAAAACAGTTGGCCACCGAGAACCGTTACGATTAACGGTCGTGGCGACTGGCCGGCGCCATTCAAATGAAAAGTGAAATCCTCATATTTTGGGGGGTTTTCGAGCAATATTCTGGGTTCCAAGGAAACGTCGTTATTTGGTTTTCATTTAAATGGCGACTGAGAGTCGCCAAATCGTTAAACTGCAAAAGACGGTTGGCGACCGAGAATCGTTACGATTAACGGTCGTGGCGACTGGCCGGCGCCATTCAAATGAAAAGTGAAATCCTACATTTCTGGGTTTTCGTGCGACTTCTGAAATTTTGCCGCAAAAACGGGAATTGGTATCAGGAGAACATGATGTGCGAGGAGGTATTTGATTTCGTTCAATTCCTGGAATTTGGCGTCATTTCTTGGAATCCGCAAAATTCTCGGAATCGCGAGCCAATTCTTGGAATCTCCGAATTCTCGGAAATTGACCACGAATTCTTGGAATCCGCGAATTCTTGGATATTGACCGCGGATTCTTGGAATCGCTCGCGAACTCTTAGAATTGCTCGGATAGTGCCACTTTCTTGAAATTTTGCCGAAAATTTAAGAAAATGTATCAGGAGAACATGATGTCCGAGGAGGTATTCGATTCGCACAATTCCTGGAATTTGACGTCATTTCTTGGAAGCCGCAAAAATTCTCGGAAATTCTGAAAGTTTACTGTAAAATCGAGAAAATGTATCAGGAGAATATGATGTGCGAGGAGGTATTCGATTAGCACGTTTCCTGGAAATTGACCACCGATTCTCGGAATTCCGCGAAAGTTTTTAGGACATATGGAACTCTGGATATTCAGTACGTCGAGGAAATATGAAATATAACACAATCTATTCGTAATAAAGTCATTTATTGTAATTGTAAATTTGACAAGGTACAACAATTTTCATACAACATTGTATAGTAATAAATATTATAATATAACAAACGTAAATATATAAACATATGCAGTAAATAAACAGTTGTAAATAAAATATCTTGAGGATGGCCCTTCGTCATTTTATTTTCTTTGATTGCGGACGTCCTAGCGAAACAGGCAGTGGCCAACCTGCAATCATTAATAGAAAAAAAGATTAGTTAACAATTCTAATAAATCAATTAATAAACAAAATTAACTTTATCCGAAAGTTAAAATATTATTTAATTAAATTGAATTGTTCGAAATATTATTTCATTAAAATATGTTGCATGAAATAATTCATGTCTTACGTTATAGTAGCTGTAAATGTGTAATAATTAAACTATAGCTAATGAATTTGTTTAGTAGGGCACACAGATAAGCAATAGATTAATAAATAAAATAAATATTAGGTCTTTAATATTAATTTAATAACATAAACTTCATGAACATAAACTAGTGAACATAAAATCGTTTGAACACTTGTATGGAATAAATTCTTTTGTCCACTTATTTGGGTACATTATAAGTTTCGAGAATATAAGGGTTAATGAATATTATTTTATTGAATTACTAAATAAGAATATGCAGTAGTGTATTGAAATAATAATAAATTAATAAAGTCTCATGCGGAACTGAAGGAGTTTAGGTATTACAATACAATTAATCTTTATTAAAAGTACACGAGCAAATTTCTATATGAATACATCAACAGATGATCAATAGTTGACCATTAATGTTGTACACTAACGATAAATAAGGCATAGTTCATCACTGAAAGATAGTCGAGCGATATTTAACACGATATTCCTAACTTATTCGCTAAGCGAGATGTTTAACATCTAATTAAAAGATACGCATAAAGCAGCTATTAGCTCGGTTGTAATTGTAGATATTTTGTGTTCGGTGGGTAACGTTGTCAGTTACACGAAGAATTGCTTACGGGGTCCAAGAGCCCCTGCAACTCTGGAATGACAGATTCCATCTTTTTTTCTCTCGTTTATGGTGAGAGTTGTTGGATAGATAATCGAGACGGCGGTCGGTGTATTTTCTGGTGCGCTAGCGCAGAATGCGGTAGTCGCGGAAGCAATGACTGTCAACGCGGAAATCGGCAACCTCGTAGACGCCATATTGTTTGCACGCACGTTGTTGGCTTGAGCCAGTAGTGTTAATCTCGTGGTGTCGTAAGTGTTACACGGTGGGCCCACGAGAGAAGGAAGTGTTCGAGAAAGGTAAATAAAGATAATAATATTATGGGAGAAGTTTAAACAAAAAAAAAGGAGAGAACAGGGATTAAGTGTCGATGTCAACACGAGGATTCCTCTCGCGAGTAGTAACATCGTGCCGAGAGATCGAGACTCGTAAATGTGCGGTAAATCGATCATGCACCGAGTAAAGAAGCGTCGTGCGACTGTCTCCTCACCTCAGACTCCTCGGAAGTCCGAGTATTCGTTACGGTGACGTCATCTCGACGGTACCCGAGGGATGGCCCGTATTCCACTAACTAATCGGTTGCACATCGTGTTCCTCGTTGTTCCTCGTGGTTCCTCGTGTTCCCCGTAAAACCCTTGTTATTTCGTTTTGCGCGAGATGACCGACTATAACGGATATTCTTGCTGCATACGAGGATAGTGTTAGACGTACGAAAGCAGCTAATCCAACATACAAAATACACCCCCTTGTTTTTCGGGAGGAAGTTTCATCGGTGCCTCGTGAGTATTTTCATCCATTCTACTGTGAATGACTTTCGCCGTGTAGGCGTGAATAATTCGCGGTTACACGGTGCGCGGATTTTAACTTTAGAATATGAGAAATGCCAAAGGCCGAATCAACGCGTCCTCTCTTTTCATCTTCGCTATGCCTTCTCTCTCCCTCTCTCTCTTCTATTCCTTCCCCTCTATTTCTCTCTCTCTCTCTCTCTGAAACACCGCCATACTCTGTCTTCTGGCTTTTCCATCTTTCTCTTTCTCACTCTCACACTCTCTCTCTCTCTCTTCCTCTCTCTTCCTCTCTCTGGCCTCGTGAACACGGGGTTAGGTTACGCATCGGAATACTGACAAAAATATTCCAAGTATCAAGAAACAGTTCTCGCTCTCCCTTCTGTAAATCGATGCGAATGAAATTCGTATTAGTTCGGGGAATTCTTTTAATATACTCGAAGCAGTCGCGACAATGTCTCCTCCTGTAGAATTGCATTTAAATCCAGTAGCGTATTGCGTACGCTCGACGCCCTGCTTGGTGCATTTTAGTCGAATCATAGACAGAAACATTAATCTTCATATCTTTATAATAAAGCAATCGTTAGATTTTACCTTTTAAAGCTGGTATTTCGATGCTTTTATACCTTGCAGAAGGGAAAGTCAAAAAGACAAATTCTGTGGGTGTGGTTTAATCTAGGAATTGTAATATTATGTTACGGAATCTAATTTTGAAGTTTTCGTTCTACTATTTTCTACTTCCATTACTTTAGCTGTTTTATATTTAACCTTTCCTGTCTCTGTAAAGTCTAACATTTCGTGGCACAGGGACGCCATTCTTACAGTTTTGTTCAATTTTTAGTTACACGACTTTTCACGTAGATTTCAATCATACTTTCATGTAATTTCACGCGAGTTGTATTTATTAAGTATACACTTAGACCCTCGATTTACACGGCATTCGAATTGCACGATTTCGGATTAACACGCTTGAAAAAATGCTGAAGAAAAACTGTACTTTCGAATAATGTTATGTATATCTTGCTTGAATCAATGAATTTTTATTTAAAAATATGTACTCTAATTTACGAAGGAAATGCATAATTCTGTTTCATACGGATTTGTTGGGTTTGTTACATATTTATTTTCAATGTGAAGTGTGGATTCGAATTCCACGATCTCAATTTACATGACACGTAACAACGTTTTCTAGTGGAATTCGTAATTAGGATCATTTGGTAATTGTTTTGTTGAGATAAAACAGACATTAACTTTTTGTCTTCGTTATTAAACTTTTATGTAATCATCTACCACCCTCGCGTTGCGTGATGATCCGAAAATTGTTAATTGGTTGCCTACACGCGAATCACTTCGTTTTTATGAAAATATCTGAAAAGCCTTGGCTTTTTATCTGAATCCCTTAAAACCAACATATTTTATGGCTAGTTTTCAAGGTCTCAAAACCAGATATTTTATAATAAAAACTCACAGAGTCTGTCGAAAGAAGTAGATAAAAAAACAGCTCAAAATAGTTTCGCTTGCTCTACAAAATAAGATGTTCGGTAGAAAATACATTCTTTTAAGAACTTCTACTTCCGGTCACATTTCGAAACACCGCGTCGCCTCGAAAATGGAAACTTACATTCTGACAGTGCCAACTGTTAGAAATAATTGTGTCCCAAAGAATTTGTCCTTGTTTATAATGATGCTTCCCTTTTTTCAGTTACAATTTTGCCTTTTTTCGTAATATATCGTAAACAAAGTTTTCTCTTAAATACACGAATATACAACATGAGAGTTACGTTCCGGAGAAAGGTCGCGTTATTAAAATCGCGTTAAGTGAAACTCGGATGATGCACGCATTGTATAAGTGCCGCGTTTTACGAGGATCGCCACAATTTGTGAATCGCGTTATATCGAAGTTGCGTTGTATAAGTACCGCGTTCTACGAGGATCGCCATAATTTGTGAACCGCGTTATATCGAAACTGCGTTGTATAAGTACCGCGTTGTACGAGGATCGCCACAATTTGTGAACCGCGTTATATCGAAACTGCGTTGTATAAGTACCGCGTTCTACGAGGATCGCCATAATTTGTGAACCGCGTTATATCGAAACTGCGTTGTATAAGTACCGCGTTTTACGAGGATCGCCATAATTTGTGAACCGCGTTATATCGAAACTGCGTTGTATAAATACCGCGTTGTACGAGGATCGTCACAATTTATGAACCGCGTTATATCGAAACAGAGTTCTATAAGTATTGCGTTGTACGAGGATCGTCACAATTTGTGAATCGCAGTATATCGAAACTGTGTTGTACGAGGATTGTCACAATTTATGAACCGCGTTATATCGAAACAGAGTTCTATCAATACCGCGTTATACGAGGGTAACCTGTATACTTATATTTTTATGAAATAACATACTATCTCAGAAAGTTGTGTAAAATACAGATAAAGACGCAGCAGGTGCTATTTACTTTCAGATATTTTTATTATTATTATCGCGTGCAATAAAAATAAGGTGATTACGACTCGAATACTATAAAAAACGGTCGAAAATTGATGGGTTATAAAAATAAACCAGGTCTCGAATAACATTAAACAAAATACAAATAAGGCTTGAATAACAAATAAGATAAAAAATTGTCCATTTGAGTAATTATTTGGATCGAAGTTAGTTCGATATCATTCAATTCTGCTTTTGTTACATTATTGTTGTATGCTGGTAGTCAAATCAATGACGATATAATAATATTTATAGTATTTATAATAATATCACATACAAACATTGATTTATATTCTTAAGCTTCTTAAAAATAGTTTTAAAAATATTTTCGGAACAGTTGATTGTCAATCATTTTTATCTAACTTCAAAAGGTGAACGATTTGTCGGATTAATTTAGAAATCGAATGTCGCACTACGGTTTCGTTTCCGCTATTTTTTTAGTTCGACTCATCACATTTCTCTCCGAGTCCACTTAATATCCCGGATAAATCGAAAATTCGATTCGTCCGGTAATTGAATCCCACTTTTACCTGCTCGACTGACCCAAATATTTCGCGGTTATGAATTACATATAAAATACATAAAACTTGTTTAATTTCTGTTCTTACTGCAGTCGCACTGTACAATCAGCTTACATTTTACGTCATTAGATGATGTAATGCACTACGACTTACATGACATTCAAAGTGACGAGAATTTAAGTAAATTCAATCAATTCTGTCAATCCTGTTACGAGGAACAGTTGCGAGTACATGTTTATATCTAATTTTCCCTATCGAGTTATTCTCAAAATTCCTTTTACGATTATAAAAAAAGACTTCTTTTTTCGTTTAGAGCTGTGGTTCCCAACGTGGAGCAATTCGAGAATAAGTTATTAACAGTGAATTCTTTGCATCAACAAAGTAGAATAGTATTTACTGTGCGCACACACTTATTATAATTGAATTGCCTTGATACATAAATGTATATACTTATATTATAAATAATTGATAACCATCAAAGTGCATTTCGTTTCATAAGTTTTTCTCAGCTAGTGATTTCTTCCTCAGTACTTCAACTGTCCTTTCGTTCTTTTATTTTTCTCTTTCATGGATGCCATGTTCTTTTGAACCTTGTTAACCTCTCAGCTACGGCTGTACTCTCCACGGCGCTGTATCTTCGCACGGCAATGTTCGACGCGGACTGCGCGCAAAAAATAATCTAAACAGTGCAGCGATTTGTGTCTGGTGGTGCTTTCTACTATGAAATTACATTAGAATAGAGTTAGAGATGAATAAGTTATAATTTCGTTATACATTTTCATGTAAAGAGTTTGAAGAAACAACATAATAAGATAACATACGGGAAAGCGACTATAGTGACGTACAGTAGCTAAGAGGTTAAGACCAAGTTAATGAATTGTTAGGCTTCCTCCACTTGGATAGCAGTTCAGTTTTTGAATAATAAGAATAATATGCCAGGGTGGGGGGGCATCAGGATTTTAGAGATGCTTAGGTGGGGCATGGCCCAAGGTTGGGAACCACTGGTTTAGCGGGAAATAAATTATGTATGAAATATAAAAATATACAAATATATATTGAACACCGTATCGAAGACACGCTTATTACATTTTGCGATAGACTATTAATTCGAGCCTTTATTCTTATAACATTTCATCATTTTTCCTGTCATAAATATGTATAGCATTATGAGGCAAAAATGAAAATTTAGTCAAAATTATATATTCATGACATAGTTATAGGATTACTCGGAATATGTTAGGTGTCCGAAAAATATGGCGCAACTTCTGTTGACTTTTTTTTTTAATTCTGTCTCGCTGTTTCGAGCATGAGCTCGGTACTTATTTTCCTTATTCTCCGGCAATTTAGTTTTCAATAAATACTCCATTATTTGTAATTCCAAGGAACGGTTTTACAAGAAGTAATCGAATATGTTAAAATATATGTATGGATATTTTTAGAGTACGACTGCGTATTCTTCGGAAACGTATCCATCTTGTAAAAACAGAATTGGGTGTACTATATTTAATATATATTATTATTATTATTATTATTATTATTATTATTACTTTTATACATATATATATAATTCTATAGAAATTCTATAGAAATAATATATAGAAATTCTATATATATATAGAATTTTATTATATATATATAGGTTGGTGCATATGAAATGTCGGATTTGAATATATAAACCTGCATATCTTCTTTCAAAAGTTGTTTATTTAATCAAAATATGCTCCATTTACTTGAATACACTTTTCCCAACGAGATTTTAATGCATAAATGCCTGTCTTAAAGAAATTCTGATCTTTGGAATCAATATATATATATGACTCCACTGTTCTTTTCAAGTCAATTAATTAATTAACTAATTTTTCCCGAAACATTATTTCAAAATTGAAGAGCTCCAACCATTTCAAATTTAATTCAGACGACAGAGACGAATTCTAATATTTCGTTTAGATTGGTATCTCTTTGTTGGCAGCACTGCATAAGGCTCCCTCGCGGGTCATACAACTTCCGCCTGCATCTGTTGTTTTTTCAAAATGATAATGATTATAGTTGTCTTAGATAACAAAGTATTATGCAACAAGAATTCGAATATCACATTCCACATTATTTATAACTTCGTTAAAGTTATAAAGATACGACTTCCATAACATTAACAACTAAAACTGTCGAAAGTACATTACCAAGTAAATCTATTGGATCCAGTCATAAATAAATTCCGTTGTTTAAAATAAAGTATATTAATAATAATTTCTTGCCATTTTTAGATAACTCATCGATTTCTCTTGCGTAAAACTCTGGCGGTTTTAATTTTAAAAACTCAACTCAACATTTTGTTTTCTTCGCGATTAGCAGGGACTTCATTATGTCACAGTTTACAAGTTTGTTTTTTTCGATTCTTCGAAAACAAATACACAGACAGGTAAAAAGTCCTGCATTCGAAAAGTTTCGATTTTAAACTATTTCATATTTGTCGTCGAATTGGAGTTCATGATATACAATTATATCCGGAATTCCACTGATTAATCCTTCGACTGCGGCGCGAATTAACAAAAAAAACCCATTAACGTCGTACGATGCGACATTCGCGTGACAGTAGTTGACACTAAATTGTGTCGCTAAAAATAAGAAAAATCGAGGAGCTATTGCGATTCGGTTATTCAATCGGTTGTTACGTGACATTTCAAATTATGTTCCGTGCTGTATGATTTACTAAAAAAAGAAATACGTGGTAACGAGCAAAATTTACTGGCCGCATATGTACGCCTTTCGTACATATTCATGGACATATGAAAGCGTATATATACGCTTTCCGCAGTCAAAGGATTAATGTCGAATAATGGAGAATATTTATTATTGAAATTCAGTGATACAATGTATTATAGGTTAACAGAAAAAAGTGTACATATGATTATGGAAATTGAGGTTATGGTCGGACAATTTATGCTGATTCCCAGTTGGAAGCTCATAAAGTATGAAACTGGCGTTAGATCTACCGGATAAAATGCGAAAAACGTTAACTTCCGGTTGGCAAACGTGTAATCTACTCTCTTACTCTGACTATCCACATATACGGAACCCGATGACGTAATTCCTGCGAATGCCGTGCGACTATCCCTGCATTATTAAACAATAATTTCTTCTAGCGAAGTAATTAAGTCTGGCAAACAAACAAATGAGTACATATCTTGGAAAACACTTTACAAACTGCCGTGTTCGTTTTTTTTGGACAAAGAACCTTATCATTATCGAAGACGTTCATTCCGTATCCGCATTTGTAGATCGTTTTCGTAGATCTTTTAATGATCTCTGTAGATCAGCTGCGATATTCTTCCACTAGAATTTTGAAAATTCGATTATTCTCGTTATATATATAAAGTTTCAAACATTGCTGCGTGGTGTATTCGAATAATGTCACTGAAAATCGCGAACAAGTTATTTCGACTCCTTTTGTAGTTCTAGTGTTAAATAACCATTTTTCTGAATGATCCAGTTATTTTTATTTGAAACATAAGACGAAGGAAGAAGCTGTTTTACGCGTTGATTCGTGATAATGATTTCTTTAGATCGTGAAATTGGTTAGATAATTTCAATTGTACCTTACGCGGTTATATAATAGCGTTATTGACTTTGCCGACGCAACATGCGAGATGGCCCTACCAACCTCTCCCGGTAAATTCTCGCAGGAACTCGATCCTTCGAGCACACTCGAGTCTCTTTTAACCCATTCGAGACGGATTGCACACCGTGTGTGCAATTATCAGTTATTCTGAGTAAACTAGTCGTCGAAATAAGATTTTTCTTGAACTAATGAAATCTGTAAAGTACAGGAAAACAAAATTTGGCATTGGTTTTACTGTGTACCAAAAAATCTCAAAATCTAAATCTAAAAATGCACCCGGTGTGCAATGATCTTATTTATGTGAATTCACTTACGAATTGGGTGATTTCCATAGTAAACATGTTTTTTTTTTATTAAAAATGAACAATATAAAGAAAAAAAAATTTGCTCGTGGGGATCGTGTTCGAAAAAAATCGTCGTCTCGAATGGGTTAAGGCGTATCTTTTCAATGGGACGAAGCAAAAAGGCAAGGAAAAATAAGTAATGCAAGAAATCTAGAAAGTTTTAACAGCGCAACGCGTAACTTATCCATTTATTTTGGTTCTATATATGTTTTTTTTTCTATTCGGAATTAAGAGAAAAGAGAATAATTCACACACACAAATAAAGCTTTCCTCGTTCGAATATAAAATCTTTTTATGCATAAACAAAACAAAATAACTGAATGCGTATAAGTTACCTCTTTTGTGCTGCTGGTATTTCAGTAAATTATCTTTAATTTTACACGAAACCTATATCTTTTTTGTGCGGAATTCTGAGGAACGTATCTACCGTATAAAAAGAGACCCGAGTGTGCAGCAAAGTCCTGTATAACGCGAGTTCCTACGACGTGTTGTAAACATTGTGACGACTTTTTTTGTATAACACGATTCTCGTGCTACGAGCCATATATATAATCAATTGCGGGAATTCCCCGTGTTCTTTAGTTAAAAATCACAGGAGTCAATCTTAATGTCGCTTTTCGGTAGCCACAGTGAACTGAGTGGCGACTGAGAGTCGCCTCTCGCGTGCAAAGGGTTAAATATTGATATTACAATCAATTTGTTTATCTACGATTTGAATATCTATGGAGAACAACATTTTTCAATGTTTACAAAATTGACGAAAACTAGAACTAAGAAAATGATATTAACGCGAAATTCTTTTTATAAATAAAACATTTAATGCGGGAACATAAAATCATCTGGATCCTAAAGTTGAGAACCACGTTCGCGCATTAATTAGCAGATAATTAATGATCATTGTTTCTGAATTACGCTGCAGTTTAATTCGGCATTAATGCAATTGAAATGAGTCATTTTGCAATTTGCGGTTCCTAATGAAATCCAAGACGGCCGAGAGTTGAGATCTACGCGGCGGTTCCAAGTGAAAAGTGGGACGAACGCCAAACCGAAATAAAAATTGAAGTCTGCGCGCTTTCTCAACGCCAGGAATTTGGCAAAATGTTGTGTTTTCCGGTTAAACTGCCAGTACATCGTCACCGTTTTCTAGGCTTCGTTAAACCAACAAACAAAAAGGTTTTCTCCGTTTTGCTATTCAAATATTAGCGGGGATTCTGGTCGGTAATACACTTAGCACGATTTCGGTTTAACACGCTTCAAGAAATGCGGAAGAAAATGTGTGCTTCTGAATGATGTTATGTACAGTTACTCCCAAAAGTATTCGAGACACTAACGAAATTGGAATACATAGTGATGTATCTATGTCAATTACCAATTTCATTAGTGTCTCGAATACTTTTGGGAGTAACTGTACATAACATCATTCAGAAGCACATATTTTCTTCTGCATTTCTTGAAGCATGTCAATTATTATATATATATATATATATATATATATATATATATATATATATATATATATATATATATATATTATAATAATCTTCTCTTTCTGCTCTTCAAAAGTGCTTTGAGACGCTCTTCATCGAATTCAGAAGGTCTTCTGTTGCGGGGCGTGTCGTCGACGTCAAAATCGCCATTTTTGAATGTTGCAAACCATTTCCGTGCTGTAGACTCGCCTATGACACCTTCTCCGTATACGTTGCAAATGTCCCAGGCTGCTTCAGCAGCTTTTTGGCCTCGATGAAAAGCGAAGAAGAGCAGGTGTCGAAAATGTTGCTTTTTATCTCCTGGATATTCCATTTCTAAGCCTCAAAAGTAATAAAAAATTAAATTACTGAAAAAAACGATTAGCACAGTTTTGTAGAGCAGAAAGAGCTCTATTGAATGAATATTATACAGTTTGTCAAACAGCAAAAAAATCGTTGTAAGACAAAAGACAATATAAAAACGCTACGAACGTATTCCCCAACCTAATATATATATATATCAATATAACAATATATAAATATATATTATGTATATAACAAAAAAGATTTAGTCCAATCCGTTGATAATTGACATAGATACATCACTATGTATTCCAATTTCTTTAGTGTCCAAATACTTTTGGGCGTAACTGTACATAACATCATTCAGAAGCATATTATATATATATAAAGTTTGAACTTTTTTCTCTACATACTTTAGTGGGGTTGAAGGTCTAAAATTGTTTACGAGAATAAGGAGAATCAATATTGGTCAGATCGCGGAACGCAATGCAGTTCTAGTTGCAGCGTGTGATCCATTTTTTTCCATGACTGTGGCTTTCAGTGTAGCCAGTTTTTAGATAGGAAAAAGAGGACAAGGTGAAGACGCACACTCGAATTACAAGGCCAATGGAAGGTCAAAGCTAAAGCTGAAATTCAGTTCCACCCTTTTTTTAATTTTACGACGGTCTTTTTATCATGTCCCGTATTTATCCGAATAGCAATAATGGATTTGAAAGTTAAGAAATATCGTGCTTTACGGGATAAGTTGAAACGACATTTATTAACTTTCTCAGTGAATAACATCGAAACGCGTGTATGTAACGTAATATAAATATCTTATATATTATATTAACCGTTTGCGCTCGAAAGTCGACCCTCAGTCGCCAATCGGTTTATTTCCGCAATTCGATAGGCGCCGCTCAGTCGCTGATGAATTTGTTGCAGAACTTTAGAAGCGATTCTCAGTCGCCGCGATAAACTGAGTGCCGACTGAGGGTCACCTCCCGAGTGCGAAGGGTTAAATATGTTCGCACTTAATTTATTCGTAAATAATGTTTTCTTCAAATCAAAATTTTAATCATCAAGATTAAGTAATGTTTATATAATTATTCCCGTTTATTCCTGAAAAACTATAGTTTTAAAGAATTTCTTTTATTTTGTACTTAATTCGATGGGTTTTAGGGATTTTAATTTATCGGAATGTCACTAATCGTCCTTCTTCATAATGAATATATTAATACGTCCATAATTATAAAATATGTTTGTTTAGTAAGAGCTGTTTGTTTAATTAATTATAACCAGGAAGTCTGCCAAGCAATAAAAACTGTAGTTTAAAACTGGCTTCGCAGCGAATTTACATCAACTTCGAAAATAATTTAAATAATCACTGCGTGGAGATAAAAGTTTATTTAGTTCGAACATTTCGTAACAAAACTACGACCCTGCATATTACGTAATATTTCTATGATATCGATACTTTCATTCATATTTTCATTCTTCAAAAGATCCGCTTCGCTCAATACAATTGTTAGGTTGGCATTCTGTTAAATAATCGGTTCACCACGTAGATAAGGAACGGTCTAGTAATTTATACTTATCTCCTAGCAATTTCTACAACTCTCATTGGCTGACAATCCTGTCTTACGAATTCCAACCTCCAATGGAGTTAACGCTAGAACTACCAAACCCGTCAAAATGGCGGATATGCAGAATGTAATAAAACATCACTTACTTTGTCTTCATTCTAACGTGTAAAGTAAACGTTCTTGAAGAAGTAAACATTCTTTGCCAGTTCTAGTGTTAGAAGATAAAGTCTTATCGATAATACATATATACACCTAACCCTCGGTTTACACGGTAGATTGGTTCCCTGAAAATGCCGTGTAAATTGAAATCGTGCATTTCGAGTCCACACTTCACACTGAAAATAAATACATAATGAATTTAACAAATCCATATGAAACAGTGTTATGTATTTTTGGAAAGAATTAGAGGACATTTTTTCAAAATAACAAATTCATTGATTCAAGGAAGATATACATAACATTATTGAAAAGTACATATTTTCTTCCGTTTTCTTCAAGCGTGTTACATCGAAATCGCAGCAATTCGAATGCCGTGTAAATCGAGGGTTAAGTGTATAATGCAAACAATTCAATCATTAAATACATTGACAGAATACGAGCGCCGATTACATAACCTCTATCGATCTCCCGAGAGATTAAGCTTATCCCAATTCAATTTACTTATCGTTATTCCACCATCTTACCTAATATTATCGATAAAGTATACTTTATAAATGAAATACGTTACGGAAATATTGTTTCTAATTTTCACTTGATTTTAATTACGCATCGCCTGAGGGATTTGTACAAACAAAATACCACAGTTAACTGATGAAATTTATAATCAAATATTCTATTTGTTACTTCATTTGTAGGAAGTAGCTGGAGAAGAGAGGAACTGGTAACCCTGGTGCAATGTCATATCACCGTGGGGGCCAGGCAGGTGCCGTAGCTGTATCGTATAGCACGAGTCCAATGGCACCTCATTCTCCGAGTAGACGGTACTCCAGTGGTACCACCAGTACCACAACATCCGGAATCGGTAGCACGACCTCCAAGCTCACTACTTACCGATCAACTGGTTCCTCTTCGATCCTCGAGCGGCCGACGAATTTCTACTCCTCCTCCAGCAGCTCGAGTTTACGTCCGAACTACTCCTCTGAGTACAGACGATCCTACTGTTCCCCTGGCAGGTGAGTTCCTTCGCTTATGGAAGTATAGACTCTGGGGATCGGCAATCACGCCAAATCTGGAAAACTTATCTCTAAAAACAAGTCTGGACATATCTATAAAAAAAACTCTGGGAAATCTTGAAAAAAACTCATTTCGGTCAAGGTATCAAATACCGCCGGTATTTGCAATCTACAATATCGATGTAGTGTGTGGCAGCACTGACTGTTGGAGCACTGACACGGACATACATAAATATAAATATCATACGAAATTGAAAATGATCTGGGATGTGTCCTTAATTGAAAGGATTTATAAACATTTTAGACAATTTATATACAATGTATCTTGTAAATATTATGTCACCTGAAATGTTATGGCTGAGAACAATGCAAGTCGAAAGGCGTTTATCATTGTTCGATCCGATTGTGAGCTTTCTTTTGTTGGTTAATTACCATTTCAATTTGCGTGCTCTGCGTTATTATTTCCGGTGTGTCGCGAAGACGATGTACTTAAAAGCGCACTGCGCAGGTCAAATGTGGAGGTGTGGGAACAGCATCGGAAGACGGAACATAAAAATTGGAATATTAATAATTCGCAAGGGATGGCACGGATTGAAAAATGATAAAGAGCTTTGTGGTATATTTTTTTCTAAACTATATCCATATTTCTTTAAAAGCTCTACTTTACAAAAAGAATTATATTAAACATGGATATTCAAACTTAACGTTTTCGAAAAGTTAGATGTATATTTCGTGTTCATTAACTCATGATGCTTGTAAATCGTCTGTTGGTAGAATTTGCAGTATAAAACTAGCATTTTATTGAATAATAATACCATTTTAATAGAGCGATTTATATTTAAGTTTTATCGTTTTTTGTTTCCTAATATCTTCAATATTAAGAGCCGCCCTACTGACATGCTATATTGGTTTCAAAATTAACAATTAATTCTGTACATACATTTTGAAATGTTCCCAGCATACGAAGGCAGCTAATTATCATATTTTGTTCGAAAAGTAAAATACAGATCAAAAACTTAGCCAATTTTTCCATCCTCACTGAGAAGTGTAGCTAAAAGTGCAACTCGATATAATTGCCACATAAAAAATACAACAAAATACAAAATAGCAGCACATTTAAGCTTAGTATAGTTTGAGTGAAAAGCGTGGTTCACTTTTCTTTATTATGTTTTTAAAGACAATTAGAACGGGAGTACATTTTGTTTAGCGTTCAATTTGATAATGCTGTAAAAGTAAAACGAAAGAAAACCGGCGTGAATGTATTGCCGATCCCAGGCTCGATAAGAGGAAATAAAGGAAGAAAAAAGGCATTTATAATCGATCGGCCCGCAGCTTCTACTCGTCGAACACGATGAACACAAGCATCCGCAGGAACTACGTGTCGGAGTACAGCCGATCGCACTGCTCACCCGCAAGGTGAGCAAAACCTGACGGGGTTTAGGTCGCGGATTCGTCACAATCATTCGTTTTCGGGCACACACTAAATCCGAACAAAATACTCTTCCCCCCATTAAGAATGGGATCAAGTTCATGGTGTACAGTCGACGCAACGAATTCTGCGCGCATCGCCAACATCGTGAGTGGGAAGCCTTCCCCCTCCACAGTGCATCTGTATGCAGTGGAGGGGAATCGTTTCTCCTTTCGCGCCGTTTCAAGTTCAAGGCGTACAGTCGACGCAAGGAATTCTGCGCGCGCCGCCAACTGACGAGTGGGGAAGTGCTCCCCCTCTATTGTTTACAGATGCGCTTTGGAGGGGGAACACTTCCCCTTTCGCGTTGCCGATTACGTTCTTCGTGACGACACTCACTGTATTTTCTTATAACAAATGTGATGTATAGAGTATTCATTAAGTATCTTATGCAAATACGTATAAGTTCATGTGTATTTTTTACAACCAAATAACGTCACTAGTTTTTGGCTTGATTATACGAGAGTTTAGTGTATATTATAGGTTTCGAATGTTAATTACGATGTACTTGATCTCATAATTACTGAATACTGATAACTCTTATCTTTTAATCGACACATTGCACTCTTTTTCAACAATCCATGTGCGATTTACCCCTCATACGATGATTCTTTTGCCTTGGCAATGCACTGCTTGCACCGAGAATTAAAGTACCATGTAATTTCTGTTTCACTTACCAATATAGTACACTGCAAATGAAAATTCCGCAGATATAGAAAAATACGTGTCGCTTAGTTTCTTGAGTACTACATATATATGAAAACGAAAACATCGGGGGGGGCACCAACTTGGTTTTTATAGCAGTTTTCCTCGACATAACTTCATTTAGTAAAACTCCGCGAATTTGTCCCGTTACGCGCGTAATATTCGGCTAAAAATGCCCTGACGCGAAAGTGTTAACATACCCTTTCCATTTTTTCGTACGTACATGCATAATATTCCCTATGTAATTATTCCATAATTATCCACAAAATTATTCACTTTAAACGGTAACTACACAAATTGCCGGACACGCGAATCGATATGAGCCATTCTGGGGTATAATCGTGGAAATGGATAAAAAGAGACTACATACGTATTAATATTCCGAGGAAAGCATGCAGCTTTAACCATCGATTAACCCATTGAAAATGGTGGTTTAGTAACCACTTGCGTCAAGGATGACAATTCATTCTCAACCAGCGATAAACTTTGTTCCCACGTATTTGGGATCAATTTTAACGCCTTGTTTTTCCAAATTATTCCTTAAATTTTGTTTAGTTAATTCATCTTTTTGGATTTCATTAGTTTCCTATTATTTATATGAACATTTAGGCAAATTTAGGTAAGATTCCTAATTGCGAGGTACATCCTCTGCTGTTAAATGTGACCCCTAGGGAATTCTAGGGTGGGCAAGTTTACCTCTTCCGCCTTGCATCTTGGCAGCCATGTTGGCAATTAATAAGGTTTACATATATTTGAATAGTTTTAGTAGCACAATCATGATTATTTAGGGAATTACTTGTGATTATTTTCTGTCCGAAGCCTGTATTAATATATTTCGTACTAGTTTCGAATATCTTGTGCTACCAACTGTCCTCCAATGTGAAGTAAAGAGAGGATTCCCCTCCCGTGGAATTCCCTAGGGATTCACTATTAACCAGGCTAGTTATATGTATGGATACTCGCCTTAAGGGTTCTCCTTCATTTTAACTACTTCCCACGGTTGCATTTTGTATTCTTTTTCCTGAATGCATTTACCCTAATGATCAGTTCATTGACATCGCAATGATGTCTTCTTATATGCTATCTTACTTTTTTCTTAACACGTTGACGGCCGCTGTCACGTGTACGTGATTTCGCCAGTCAGCGGTTATCGGCCGGTGTCACGTAAATGTGACCTCGCAGTAACAATGTTAGACCAGCATTATATAAATATTTCGAGATCGTAGATTTGACGTTTGTATGTTAATCCATTTTAACTGTTTTTGAATTACTGCTTTCCAATTTTTACGAGTATATTGGCGTTTATTGGCGTTTATTGGCGTTTATTAATTCTGAAAATATTGGTTTTGTGAACTTTCCGTATTTCAGGACGCGAGAGATACCGGCGGTAGTAGCGCGACTTTGAGTGAAATGAGCGGCCGTCAAAGTGTTAACGAAAGCCGTAATCTGGAGTCTTCCATTTATCTATTTACAACGGATTTCTTCCTAACATCTTCTGCATCAGTGACTTTCGAAGTTCGCTTTAACTGAACCCATTACCTGCGACGTGTTCGAACAACAATTAACATCTTAAGATGCGATATTCGCGTGAAAAAGAAGAAAACTCGAGGAGTTATTAAAATTCAGTTATTCAATCTCTTGTTACGTAACACATAACGGTATCTCCACACTATTAATTTACTAAAAAAGTAAACGCACGGTACCAAGCAAAATTTACTAGTCCTATGTATACCCCTTTCGTGTATATTCATGGACATATAAGAACGTATATATGCGCCTTTCGCAGTTAAGGAGCTAACTGTTAGTCGATTTGAATCAAACTTGATTATCCATCCGACCAAAAAGCAATTTTGATGGGTTCACCCCATTCAGCATTATCAGTATGCTAGATATCCGAATGTACTTGCCTACTCTACTATCGTGGGTGTACTAGTAGGACTATGGTAATATGGACAAGACGTCGTGCGTAAAATAGATACTAATACCGAAGACTGCACGTGTATTACCTATCGAGATGTTAGCGAGACGTTGAAGTGGCGCGTATGTTTATGAGTGCGAATCGAGAGTCCTCGCGAGAGGATTGCATAAGACTGAGAGAGTATAGCCCTTGGCCACAGTCCCAGCCGTAGCAAGTATCGTTCGTAAATATTCACATTGGGCAAACTTTGCAGGTCAGTCTCGTCGTCGACGTACGGGAACGCGGGTACTGCTGGCGCAAGCAGCAGCGTGACCGTAAACGGAACCACTGGTAGATACGGTTCATCCGGATCCACATCATCCAGCATTTCCGTAGGCAGTTCATCGAGAGATCGAACCGGAGAATCATCATCGTCCAGGCACAACGGAACAATAAACTTAAGCGATCCAGCAGCAGAAATCATCAGCAGGTATTCACCGTCCGGTTACGTGCCGAACATTCGACATACTGGTAGTAGCAGTGGCTCCCATACTTGGAAACATCGTACGTCCAGTTCACCCTTGACGGAGTTATTCGGTGGTGACGAGCGTGAAGTTGACCGTAGAGATCGTCCGGATTCATCACTCTCCTCAACATCCTCATCTTCTGCTACCGTTGGCGGTGGTTTGTGTTCGAGGTTTAAGAGGAGACCTCTTGCGGGCAGCACGTTGCTCACAAGCGGACATGTACGCTCGGAGAGCGCAATATCGCCTGCCGAGGTAACCGTCGCCGATTGTGGCACCTGCGAATTAAACGACGACCAGGACGACGACGACGAGAACGATCTTAATAACGAGAACGATCAACATAACAACAACTACGGCAATGGGAACAGTAGCAGTAGCGAAGACGCCTGCGATTACGGGATTAACAACAACGACGACGACGATGAGCATGCTGACGAGCACGATGACGATGACAACGACGATGACGATGACAACCGTAACAACCACCACCACCAACGAACTCACCGTACGGACAAGGTCTCACCTATTAAGCATACTCTTCTTTCACCTATCGCCGATGGTACTGGTGGTACTGGTGGTACTGGTGGTGGTGGTGGTTTGATTGGTGCTAGACACGATTTCTTGACTAACCTCGTGACTAATCCTAATAACACCGAGCTGCTGATCAATAATAACGCTCAGGACAAAGTAACCACACGTGCCGAGGATATTGATATCGACGACAACAAGGTAATCCACGGTGTTGATGACCCAACGGCGATCGACACGATTGCTACCTTCCTTCAAGGAGGTCGTACCGAAAACCGTGACATCCGAGAGGATGGTAATGACCATGGGAACTCATCCGCACCGTATGACGTTGATGAAAGTGGATTTGGTACCAGTGGTATGTCATCCGGTCTACAAAACGGTGTCAGTGGAAGACCATCCGGTACCCACGCTGATGATCAATCCGTACCTTCCACGTCCAGGAGATCAGACGATCACTTCTCGGGAAACATGGCTACTGCCAGTAATATGACCTCGCATGCTGCAACCTCCACGGCCCACCAAAGCCTTTATCGCGGTGTGAACGAGCAATTTGTGAGTGTTTCCCCCCCTTTTTTTACAGATAATATATATATGACAGCGCAGTATTTGGGAATTATGTAAATGAATTCTTGCCACTTTCAATTGATATTTGCATTTACATCCTCATGAATGTTGATTAGCATTTAATGCTTCAAACAGCGTTACTTCATAGGCTCTTGTTCTATTTTTATCATCTTAAAGTATAAAGAGCGTTTTTGATACAGAAATAGTACCGAAAGTGTTGAAAAAAGTAGCTTGCTACTCAATAATCTGATGCTGTTGAGTTTCGTATGAGTCCTATGGTGCAATCCAGCTATTACATACTTCGTTGTACTTACTTCAGTGCATACTTCGAGCAACATTAGAATCCCTGTCACCAGAGTTTCTCTTTCGATCTTATCTTCCAATGACAAAGAAGCTTATTTTCCTCATTAATGTGCCAATAAATAGGCAACAGTTATATCTACGTGATTTCGAAATATCGACAAAGTCCATTCAAGTATTACATACAATCCGAACTTGAAGTGTGTCCAAGAGTCACGTCACGGAAACAAAGAAACCGCAGTATCCCTAGAGAAACAAGGTCGTTCTTTTGCCATTTTTCACTATTCCTGAATGGTTCAGTGACTCGCTTCAGTGACAAAGGTTTCGAAGTGGAAGCATACCGTGGTTCTTGATAGTTGTTTATTCGGGTGTTTGCAACGACAGTTGGCTCGTTTCGTGTTATTAAATCCTAGTCTCCATCAGCATTTCCGAGTGGAGTCTCGGCATTAGTTGCAAAGCACTGGTGCTTTTTATTAATAGACCGGAGCTCTCTTACCGGCTGTCTGGGAGAGAGACGCATGATCAAACGGATCCATAACGGTACTGCGTGGTAACTTGTATCCCGTTCGCAACACGCCAGTATGCGTATCCGTTGTTTCATACGTGTCGTCTTGATTATCTCTCGACGAGACTCAGCCCGAGCATTCCACCGAGTCTTTTAACACGTTGGAACGATAGCAAGCATTCGCGTACGATGAAGTGATTGGCAAATCGTTCTTTACATTGTACAACTATTATCTTCCATCGATCGTACGAGTAGCCACTGTGATGAAACCAGGGAACAGCCAGTAGCTTGCCAGCGTCAAAGTGGAGGGAGAAATCCAATATTCTCACCGAGTTCCTCTGATGCGGCTAACCAATAACATTCCCGACGACGTTATTAATCTAACGGAATGCACTGCATTACGAATATTACATTTCCCGGAAAATACCTATCAATTGTATCCTCCAACGTATTAACAAGATAATGCTCTTCCTAGTGTTTACTTAAGTTCTCATGCAGATGAAGTCTCCGAGGCAGGTGTTCCTTGTGTGTCTTGTGGCAATGTCAGTCCCTCCAACGTTCTCGCGTTACGAGTTCCACCTAGTGTACTAAGTCTGTCGTTCGCGTATGCGTTTCCTTGGTGTGGCAACACTACTCACTTCATAGAAACGTGTCTCTTCCTATCTGTACACCGTAGAGTTCGTTTTGTACCATTTCCGCGCGCGTTGCCGATCATCCTTCAGCCGGTTATCCGAAGGTGAGTCCTGCTGGTATTTTCTCTCTCTCTCTTTCTCTCTCTCTCTCTCTCGCTCTCTCTCCTTGTACCCCTTCTCCATATCCTCCTTCCGCTTTCTGTGAAAGTCGGCGAAAACCACCACAAAAAAGCAGCTCGAGACTCGGTAAACTACAATGGTGCCCACGCAATGGACCGTTTCCTTCTCTCAACTGTTTGACACCTTAGACATTTACTTTGTCTTCCCCTTTCTGAATGTAATATGTTGGGCATACTTTCTCTTCGGGACACTCAATTCTGTCAGACTGAAAACAACGAATCGTGTACGTACTGGGTGTTGTGCATTCCTTTATTTGACTTTAATTGCATCTATAATATTTAACCCTTTCGCTGTTGAGTCCGGTTGCGTGAACAATTGGAGGATGGTTGTGGAACAAAACGGTGCATACATTATTGAATGTCTATCGACGTATAGAAATGTTGAATTTGAATTTTCTAAAACGCATGCGCAGTTTCAATTGGAACTAGTGGATGACTTTATAACGAAATGTTATACGTTTCAAGATTGCAACGTGGGAGTATGTTTTATATATTTTTATGCATTTTTATGCATTTTTATTGAAGAATATCATCGTTTTGATTAACGGCGGAAGGGTTAACACGTTCGCTACCGCCGTGCAGGAGAAATTCACA
Source organism: Nysson spinosus (assembly GCA_910591585.2). Lineage (NCBI taxonomy): Eukaryota > Metazoa > Arthropoda > Insecta > Hymenoptera > Crabronidae > Nysson > Nysson spinosus. The sequence goes on along the minus strand of OU342844.1, from coordinate 1,772,008 downwards.
TTACAGGCTATGGTTTATTTTGTAAATTTCTGCTAAATAGACTGCAGATTTGATTTTATGTGCGATTTAAATTTAAGAATTGTGAATTAGAATCTTGTTTTTCAATGGTATTTATTTAACAATAAATGAAATTTTGAAATCGTCACGTATTTGTGACGCTGGTAGCGAATGTGTTAATCACGAGAATCTTCGTAATCAATTAATGCTGCAACTAATCAGTTTTATTTGCGATGACTTTATTTGTGAGTTAATTTTATGTGTTTGTATTATATTTAAAATGGAAAGCCGATATATCGGCTCAAGGTATATCTCGGGAAACCTACAAAGCTAATATATCGGCTCTAAGGTACTAAAAGGGTTAACCTTTTGCACTCGAGAATCGACCCTCAGACTTCGCAATAAATTGAATGGGGACTGAGAATCGCTTCTAGAGTTCCGCGACAAACTGAGTGGCGACTGAGAATCGCTTCTGGAGTTCCGCGACAAACCGAGTGGCGAATGAGAATCGCTTCTAGAGTTCCGCGACAAACCGAGTGGCGACTAAGAATTGCTTCTAGAGTTCCGCGACAAACTGAATGGCGACTGAGCGGCGCCTCTCGAACTGCCGTAATAAATTTAGTGGCAATTGCGAGTCGCCTTTCGAACTGCCATAATAAATCTAGTGGCGATTGAGAGTCGCCTCTCGAACTGGCGTACTAAATCTAGTGGCGATTGAGAGTCGCCTGTCGAACTGCCGTAATAAATCGAGTGGCGATTGAGAGTCGTCTCTCGAACTGCCGTAATAAATCGAGTGGCGAATGAGAGTCGCCTCTCGAATGCAAAGGGTTAAATCATCAGGGCTTATAATAAGATATAAATTTACATAAAGCACTTCAAACTACTACTTGCGTCCATCTTGTTTTGAATCTGTTATCTTTCGGACAAAACTAGAAATTAATATTCATTCAATTTAATAACACTAGAACTACGGACGTCAAACTGACAGGTCCGCGAAATTTAATAAAAAGATTCCAATTTATGAGTTTCCATTTTCTGAGATATTCTGCGGTTGACGTTGAATAGTGGACCTAATTAAATCGATTAGTTTATTTGCTGCATCCATCCTTATTTCTAAGGACATACAAATGAATGTATATAAATATATTCGAATACTTTGTCCGTAGTTTTAGTTTTAAGTGACACATATAATCAGAGAAACAGTGACGCAAATATTTAAGTTAACAAGAAACAATTCACATCCACATCCACATTACACTTGTCACGAAACCTTACATAAGGAGTTTTTCAAATATGAAATTATTCTGCCGTTAAAGGATGAATATTTTGATAACCTCAGATTTAATGGAAGTAATGTGTTATGTTATTTAATTATTTTTATAATTATTTTATAGGACGGAAGCCCGACAAACAAATCGGCACGCAATCGGCTCCAAGCTCATCGCGACGAACGATGTGGTTTAAATGGCTTGCGGAATATTGGAAACACGGTAATCAGCGACATTATTATACTACTCATAACTGTGCTGTTTTATTCGCGAAGGATCTCGCAATAGATGACTTGTATTCATATTAACATTCGACTTTGAGTCTGACCTTTGAAAGGTGAAAACGGATAATTGCAAACGTATTGTTTTAACACGTTAAACTCTACTCTTAGTTCAAGCGTTCAAGCGCTCTACGATATATTGGTTACTTTACATCATCATGTAACGTTACAAATATTGACAATTTCAGAAATATTAGCAATATATTTGATTCGAGTTTTAGTAATTTTGGTATCAGTGGTCACCGATGACCGCCATGTTGTTCAACGTGTTGACAAACTCATCAGACTAGTGAAGTTTGATTTCAAGCATCATTTACTTCATTTTACTCTCATGTTTCAGTGTTTCATGAACAGCGTGATTCAATGCTTGAGCAACACGAGACCATTGCTGGAATATCTTTTGAACGAACAATATCTGGCTGACATAAACACCAGCACGTCAAGCATGAAAGGTGCGCTGATCAAAGCCTTCAGCCAAGTGATACATGAACTGTGGGAGGTGGGAGGTGATCACGTGGTCAACACGACATCACTTAAGTCCCAAATACAGAGATTCGCTCCACGTTTTATGGGCTACAGCCAGCAGGATGCTCAGGAGTTCCTGAGATATTTACTCGAAGGATTACACGAAGATGTAAACAGAGTGACTATAAAACCACAACCGATACATACGGATATCCCTGATGGATACACGTAAGAAAACGTTGTTATCTTTAATAACACTTTAATAACCGCTGTCACGTATTCGTGATGTCGACAGCCAGCGGTTATCAGTGGGTTTTACATAGATGACATTTCACTATCAATTTGAAACCGGCATTATAGAAATGATGAGATCGCAGAATTAACATTTGCGTGTTAATGCATTTCTACTGTTTTCGCCTTTTCTTTCAATTCTTACAAGCATTATTGCCATTTACAATTCTTAAGAAATTACTGGTTTTAGATCTTCCGTGTTCCACCACGCGAGTGATGCCGGCGGTAGATGTATAGTAGGATGGCTTAGTAAGCATTGATAATCTCACGCTTTTCTTTATGTTGGTAAAACAGGGACAGTCAGAAAGCGGTGGAAAGTTGGAAAAGATACCTTCGAAGTGAGGACAGTATGGTCGTCGATGTATTTGTGGGCCAACTACGTTCATCTTTACGTTGCACGTCATGCGATCACGTGTCCGTGACATTGGATCCTTTCTGGGACTTAAGTTTGCCGATACCAGCTAGAAGTGGTACAGTGAAGTTGAGCCAATGTTTGGAACACTTCACCAGAGAGGAGGTCCTCGATGGCGACGAAAAACCGACCTGTTCAAAATGTCAGATGAGGAGGAAATGCACCAAAAGCTTCAGCATACAGAAGTTCCCTAAGATTCTTGTTATTCGTATCCTTTTCAATACAATTCTCAATGCGTGATTACTTGGCTGGAAAACAAACTTGTGTGACGATTAACGTCAGAAGTTTGGCTAGCTACTTTTGAAACACAGTATACATTGATCACCAATTGTATTCTCAGTCGCCGTTCAGTTTATTGTGGTAACTCGAATGACGATTAACACGTTCACGCCGGCATGTACCACCGGTGGTTCATACGGAGCTAATCGGATAGATCATCTTAATATACAATACCGTTCTTGCTGGTAGCAAAGAGTCTATATTTCAATTCGAAAACGAATAAAAAATGAAGTAATTTTGAAACCACTTTCAAACAATAATTTCATACCGATTTTTATCACGTTAAAAGCAGTTTTCTAATTTCTAACACAGTGCCGCTGGAAGGAGAAAGATAGTGAATTAAACCGCCTGATATTGCGAAATGTGGATTACAAACCCGGCGTAAACGTGTTAAGATGCGACACTAAGACTTACTCCAATTGTTGGTGATTTAACACGTTGAGTGCTGCGCCGAAATGAGTGTTATTCGATACCTCGCGATACACGTCCGTAACGTCTACAAAACGTCTAAAAGTGAAACTGTTTAAGCGCTCTACGATACGTTGGTTACTTTACATCGTTATCGTAACGTTAAAAATATTGAAAATTTGACGAATATTAGCGATATATTTGATTCGAGTTTTAGTAATATTGGCATCGGGGGCCACCGGTGACCTCCACGGCACTCAACGTGTTAATATTGAATGAGAAAATATAAGTATAATAGATCTAAATGTCGCATCTAAGTTAAATTAAGAACGCTATGTTTCCTTAACTTGTCTTCGACAGATTTGAAACGTTTCTCTCCAATGGAACGATTCCGCGGCAAGCTAAACGTGATGGTGGATTTCCCGTTAACCGATTTGGATCTGAGTGCCTTTGCTGCCCCGAGAGTGCCGGGATGTACATACAATTTGTATGGCGTCGCGAATCATTCGGGTACAACATATTCCGGCCATTACACCGCATATTGTAAACATCCATATTCCGGTGAATGGCATGAATATAATGATAGCCGGGTGTCCTCGGTGCAAGCGCGATCGGTTGTTTCCAGCGAAGCCTACGTACTATTTTACGAGCAACAGCCTCACAGCTCTCACTTGTAACCTTACGCCATGCCTAGATTAAAAACAAACAAACAACCATCTTGCCTCTCGATACCTCAGTCCAACATAGTAAATACTTTATCGTACGGTATTGAAAAGGGACTAAACACTCAATTCACTAAAAAGGCAGGTAATCCTTGAGTGACATTGGCGATAATCATGTCTACGGTTGCCGAAACCTTTTTTTTTTATCTCAGCCAACTTCACACTACTCCCCCTTTTTTTCCGTTTGATTTGGGAATAGAGACTTGTCCGTTTCTCGATGATACTTAAGCTTGTTCAGATACCGAACGCTTTTTCTGCACTTTTTTAAATGCAGCTTGCTTACGTCAGACATCAATAACATTGATACTTTGGAGGAATTTTATCGTGGATTGACTTTGATTGACTTTGATTGAATGATGATACTGATGGGAACGGTACGTTTCAAGTTGGTGTTGCAAATTTCACGGGAATTCATTGTGCCAGTAACTTCCGGTCGTGGTAATGTTTGGGAAGCTAAGAAATGAGATAAAATTCATAGGCGTGTTATAATGATCGTGTTCACCGAGATTCTATACATAGAAAATCCGATTGTGCTTTATGTACGAGATATTTTTGCAAAATGTTGGACCTGAAGGACGCATCGAATCTAATTGGTTTTCTCTCTTGATTTTTCTAATTACTTTTCTACAGACTGTGCATCGACGAATCATGTTTGAAAAGAGAATTTATAGATATATTTATTCAATTGTACATGGAAAATCATTGTGAGATATTTATAGAAGAAAGAAGACTAATTCGTGAGATCGCCAAGGGATCACGTTTTACGAAATAAAGAACGTATCGAATGTCTAGTTACTTTTGAATAGACGATATAGTGACATCTATTTCATTCTTCACCGAACACCTGGCAACCTACAACTATTTACTTTTGTAAAATATTTTGTTTAATAATCACAGTCAAGAGTTATTTATTTAATTTATGAAAAGAGAAAATGATGAAATATTAATATATTCGATATTGACGAATATAATATATATTATTATACGTATTACATACCAATAAAAGTAACAAAGATTGAGGAAAAAAATATATTTGACACCTGAATCGATTTATTTCCACGAACATCCGATAAAACTGTGAATAACAGTGTCCTCCCTCCCTTTGCCTTTCCAGAATCATTTTAATACTTTTTATGCATTTTTAGTAACCAATAAAGATTTATTTTTCGGCTCCATTTGAAATAATTATATTTTCTTATCCATTCAGATAATTTATATTGAAATAATTACATTCATTATTAAATTACATATTTCGACGTACTTAGTTTTTCAGAATACGGTAAACCGTAAAATTGAGAAATGCAATTTTCAGTATTCTGGAAAGTCCTAGAATGACTATAAATTGCTATTCTTTATGTTCATATTTATAATAAAAACCTAAAATAACACCAAATTCTACATCGATGATATTTCTATCAAATGCAATTCCGGCATTTAAAAATTCATAATTGCAACAAATATTAACTTTCAGTATTATAATCCGCAGAGATTTCCTTAAATTCGCAAATAGAGAAGCATTCTTCTACTTTAAGAACGAACTTTGAAACAGTAGCTATACAAAGCTTTAACGAACAAACTAATAAAAAAAGATTCCAAAGATTTATAATTCGCCTTTCTGTCATATTTATTTCAAATTAAACAATTCCACGTATATTCAAATTTCGTTGAGAAACACACTCATTTGAAACTCATAGGAACATACATCAGCCAATCAGAGAAACCGGTCTCCCGATTGGTCGGTTCTCCCCCACTCACCGAAGCGGAATTCGCAGTTGCGATTTCGCATGGGATCGGTCAATTCGCGAATTCGTGTTCCGAAACCCGTTCTACAGATGGCGACTTCGCATTGGTGTGAAGCATGTGATGCGCGTGTTGGTGTGCGAAACGTCGTGGATGCCGGGCAATGCACACTCCCGTTACACAGATTTGGCACACAAAACGGAAGCATGCACACAGACATTGTTTTTATACGTGCCGACTTAGTACCTCCTTTCTTTCGTATACACGTAGGACGTTAGATTCGTGGCTCTGCTCGGCGGTCAGAAACGAAAAACTGTGCAGACCGTGTCGCGAGATTCGCAAGCTTGGTGGGACGTGCGTGAAGGGGGGAACGTGTGCATTGCTCGTGAGTGTGTGTAACACATGTCGGAGGGGAATAGACGGCATCGTGCCGGATCGAGGAGAGTTGTGCGAAATATTTACGGAGTACGCGAAAAACCATCGACACGGTGAGTCTCGATTTCGCGAACCAACAAAAAAAAAGAACCATCGACGAGTGAATGGAAAGTCGCGCCAGTGATACCGGCAACTCGAATTACCGGGATCCTCGAAACAGCTCGATAGTCGTTGAGGGAGGGAATTCGCGTATCTCTGAGTTCTGCTCTCCTATCGCCTTCCACTCTCATCTTCCTCATTCGCTCTGTCCTCTACTTCTTATCTGTATCATTGGAATTTCAGACTTTTCACTCTACATTTCAATGAACGCTTGATATACTCTCTTTTTATTCGAACCTCTCGGATATCCGCATTGGAGTATGTACTTCCTTAGTTTCTTTTTTGAGTATTATTGTCCAATTTCGTTAATTATATTCGAATTATATAAACTTCCTCAGCAAGTTCTCTTTTGTACTTCTTCTTTTATCCACATACTTAACCGGCTATCCGGCGTGGTTTTCTGATAAATACAAGTTAACGCGCGCGTTTTATTATGAATTCGATGAAATGTGCTCGATTGAAATATTATTGGTAGTTTTGCTCCACAGTTCCGTATAAATATGGCGTAAAAGAAATGATCCAACGTAACAGTGATAATCGTAATTTCAGTTACATTTCTCGGGGTGAATCCACATTTTGATCAGTTCGATCAGACTCTATTAACAGGATAAAGAGTTTTTGTTACACGAATATCATCGTTCCAGCAAAACCAGAAAATCCATGAGAAACACTATCCAATCAATTTTCCAATCCCCGAAGTGAATGCCTATCTCATCACTAACTTAACCCGTTAACCATCGGTGACGAGTTACCTCGCAATCGAATCTGCACTTATCTCGAAGCTTACGAATTCAATCATAAAATTCCTCTCCTCAAATCTCAAATTTCAAAACCCATAAATATCAATAACGAACATTAAACTTCATCTGTACATCTAATTACAAACAAATCGCAGGATTTACTTGCTCACCAACTGCAAATTGCTCTTTTAACATCATATCATGAAAGTGCTCCTCCAACATTTTCAAGACTTCATATTCGAGTCTCTACCGAAACGCATATCTTTCTTGTCTTCCTTATCCAAGGTTTTATCAGAAACTTGCCCGCTCGATTCCTCTTTTCCTGTTTTCGTGTGTCCGCGGTATGTCGTTAGTAAGTAAACATATCTTTGGGAGAAGATATCCTGGCAAGTTGTCGGAAAGTGTTGGGATTGAAAAAGGGTGACGGGTGACGGGGGTCCGTGGCACAATAATTTCGTGGTACGTCCCTGGCCGGCGTCGTCGGGACGGAGGAGCACACGAAGTCGGCTGCTCGGAGGAACGAGAGAACGAGAGAACGAGAGAACGAGAGAACGATAGAACGAGAGAAGGCCCCCGGGTGTGCGTGAGGGCAGTGATCTCTCAGGGAGCGGCGACCTGACGTACGAACCAACGAACGCGACCAACGGGCGAACCGTACGGTGTCGGATAGATATAGGATATACAGTTCGCCTCTTTTTTCCTCTCCCGTTTCGCCGGTTTCTCTCTTCCAGACCGAAATGGATTTGCGATTCCGGAGAACCCTAAGGATGCTACCGTCGGTCCCTCCTGCCAATGGACACCCTGGAAACATCAAACTACAAGGTAAAAGATCATTCAAAGAACTTCCGTCCGCTTCGCAACGTCGATTTCTTTGAAACCGATTACGCCGTTCTACCGTCATATTCTTAGTCGAGATCATTGCTCGAACATCTTCCCTGCCAATTCTCATTGGTTCGCGTTTCAATATTGCTAATTTGCTACCAGATGTCCGCGAGATTTTAATCGTGTTAGGTTGTGTTTATTATTTTCTGTGCTTTATTTCGTGGACGAATGAAATGTTTGCAACTGCTTCTTATTTGCGAAGGCTCTTGCGGATTTCGGTGATAGGAACTATCTTCTGGAGTTGTTTGTTTCGTTGACAATTTGGGGGTGAAATGATTGTTTACGTAAGGAATGTGATTGTTTAAGTTCACAATTTATCGGCTGTTAACAGTTGAACTACTAAATTACGGGTCCTGGGAATTTAATCAAAATGTTCAGATTTATAACCTTTCATTTTCGGAGATTTTTCGCCGTTCACGTTTCACAATGAATATAAATAAATCGATTAATTTATTTCGCGGATTCATCCTTTTTTTCTGGACGTACACGTAAACATATAAATACAGCTGAATATATTATACAATGAAACAAATAATTGTGCACAAGTTTGACATCTTCAGCAGTGTCTGTTATGAATTTTTCCGACGTAAGAATTTATTTCATTCACGGACAAGAAAAGTGATAAGATAATACACGTTTGATATCGTCAAATATAATACAAGTTATTCCACGTGTTTCTATCAATAAACGTAACAAAGATGGAGGAAAACAAATGTGATAGGATCTAGTTACATTTCGTGCAACCGTTGAAATTGTTGCGGACAATAACTTGTAATTTTTTACCGTTTTACTATGTCGAAATATGAAATACAACAAAGCGAGCTATTATTTACGTTATTCATTCGTCGTACAAATTGAAATGTGATACAAAATCTATTCAAAAGTGCCCGATCTTTTGAGAATTAAAAATTGAAACATCGACTAATCGCGTAAGTAGATCCACTTACAGCTAGTTTGTTTTCCGACCACGGATCTCGAATCCATATAGTCACCATAATTGAATGTGCTAAAAAATGTCTTTAAAAGTGCCCGATCTTTTTATATCGTTGATGACAACGATTCTATAAATATATATATTTCCATGAAGAATATTATTCTATAAGAATAATATAGAATAGTTCTTATAGAATATAAGAATATTATAAAATATTAAGAAGAATATTATACAATTCTTATAGAATAATATTATATAATATTTTGCTCAGTATTCTTCTTAAGAATAAGAATATTACAGGTAACCCTAATACAACACGGTAGATAGGTTCCTATAATATGCGGCGTTGTGTGAAACCGTGTTATATGAGACCCAAAGCAAGTACAAAAAGGGGGGTTATGTTCCGAAAACTTATTAAAACCAAATATTTGTTTTTAAATCCATACAAGCGACTTCATTTTTATTAAAAATATTAACATATGTACTATTGTATTGCCATCTATGAAGTGCGGCAATAGATCCAGCAAACAACAACTCAACAAGCTTGCGACGTAACATCAATTGTATTTTATTTTTGTATGTATACATATGCATTGTGTGCCCATAGTGTATAATTTAGATTTCTAAATACATACATACGTTAAATAGTATAAATACAGTGTTATACCAGGGTTTCCGCAAATTTCTGATCGTGTTAGAGCGAAACCGTGCCGTAGGTGGCCGTGTTATACGAGGTTTTTTCGCAAATGTCTAAACGTGCTGGAGCGAAACCGGGTTGTTGAATGCCGCGCTGTAGGAGGGTTACCTGTATATAATTCTTATAGAATAATATTATATAATATTTTTCTTAGCATTCTTCTTATTATTCTACAAGAATATTATATAAGTCTTATAGAATAATATTATATAATATTCTTATATTCTATAAGAATTATTCTATATTATTCTTATAAGATTAATATTCTCTTTAGTCTATTCCATATTATTCTAATATTGCTAATATTATTCTTATTATATATATCTTATGAGAATAAGATATTTCTAAAAGAACTATTTGTTTCAAAAGTTAATACATACAAGTTCGAACTTTTTCAAAACGAAAGATAATTCTTCATTTCGATTCCCGGTATTAATACGATCGATCATTATTATCATTATAATAGCCACGTATTCCTGTAGTCTGATTATATGCTAGGGTTACTAGGCGGTTCTGGGAGATTCTATGGGGTTTTTCTCTCCATTGCATTGTGGGGCATGGGGCGGGGCCTTCTGGGTGCATCTGAAAAGCAATTTTTCCGGGAAGATTTGGCCGAGCCCTGCGGAGGGTTAGGGTGTTTCCCAGTTGAATGGCCGTGGCACCGTTGCACTAGGCCTCTGGGCCAAGGTTCCCCCACCATTTTCCTTCTTCCATTCTCTATTCCCTTTATCTCTCTTTTCGACATTCATACCAATCGAATATTCCCACGAATTCGATCGTTCTTTTACTATAACACCTTCTTTTAATGCGTTGAACACCATGGTGGTCACCGGTGACCTCCGACGCCAATACAGTAGTACCTCGTAGTTCGTATTTAATTCGTTCCAGAAATCCGTCCGAACTCTGAATCGTTCGAAGTTCGAATAAAGATTTTAGATTTCACTTGTTTTAATGTAACGGTAATGTAATTTTTAATAAACGTTTTTTAAAAAATACTTAGGACTAAATAACTTAGGACAAAATTAATGACAAATTATTTTACATTTATTTTATGAATTTTAACTTCTATCAAAATAGAAGTGGAGAATAATTTATTAAAAGTGTTTGTTCCTGTTATAGAAAAATTGGATCTTTATATTTCACGAGTTCTATTCTAACTAATACTTTGATTTTCGAGAAACCTTGTTTATCTGTTCTTCATCGGAACTTATAATGTGAGAACATTTTTCATAAAAGTACGACATTGATTAAGTTCTAAATAGAACCTATTAAAAAGTTCCATAACCCTTTCGATCCTTGCTTTTTATACTAATAACGGAATCCCGCGATATCGTTGCACCGGTGTACAATGTGTTAATATATCTGCGCTGGTTTGCATAGGATACAATATACCGGGTGGGTAAAAAGATAAATGCAAGCTCGGTGGGAATATTAACCCTTTGCACTCGAAACGCGACTCTCAGTCGCCACTCAGTTTCTTCCGGTAATTTGAGTGGCGACTGAGAGGCGGCATTAGGATTTACTCCACTTCCTTTTTGTTACTGAATTTTAAACCACCGACAGCTTGAGTGAACCTTAATGTCCTCTCTTAATCGCTGTGCGAGTTGTTGCAATAAACTGAGTGGCGACTGAGAGTCGCCTTTGAGTGGAAAGAGTTAAATCACCGACAACTGAAGTAAATCTTAATGTCGTCTCTTAATTACCGTTCGAGTTGTCAGAATGAACCGAGTGGCGACTGAGAGTCGCCTTTGAGTGAAAAGAATTAAATCACCGACAACTGAAGTAAATCTTAATGTCGTATCTTAATTGTCGTTCGAGTTGTCGTAAAGAACTGACTGGCGACTGAGAGTCGCCTTTGAGTGTAACGAGTTAAATCACCGACAACTGAAGTACATCTTAATGTCGTCGCTTACGTGTTGTTCGAGTTGTCGTAAAAAACTGACTGGCGACTGAGAGTCGCCTTTGAGTGTAAAAAGTTAAATCACCGACAACTGAAGTACTGAAGTACATCTTAATGTCGTCGCTTAATTGTTGTTCGAGTTGTCGTAAAAAACTGACTGGCGACTGAGAGTCGCCTTTGAGTGTAAAGAGTTAAATCACCGACAACTGAAGTACATCTTAATGTCGTCTCTTAATTGTCGTGAAAAACTGAGTGGCGACTGAGAGTCGCCTTTGAGTGCAAAGGGTTAATACGAAGTTGAAGCGATAATGTCGGTTAGGGAGTAATGCCGTTGAGCGGCCATTAAGAGGGGAAATGTTCTATTGAGAAGGACGGGCTGAAAGGCCAGATTGGAAAAATTCTCATTTCGGTCTCAGCCAATGAAAGGCCAGGTGGGCATCGGTGAAAAACTTCCGGAGGGAAAGGGCCACGCCTGACCGGCTCTGGGTATCTTAAAAACTTCCACCGATTGGTGGGATGGCTTGCTTTTCTCTGGTAATAAACCAATCGCTGGGACACTGGAAACACCAATTAGAAAATGCTAATGGCCGTTTCGTAAGGATCCCGTAATTTCTATAGGAATGTAATGCATAAATATATAATACTTCCTGCTTCAGTTTGATTTTGGGAAGTTTAAGAAATGTGCCAACAATGAATAGTAATTTATGATTTCGTTCGAGTCGATCAGACGTGCAGTTTGACATACTTTATTACTTTTATATGAAGTACGAATATGCGTATAGTTAACACTTTAGTTAATAATTAGTCTTTGAATTGTTGAGCATCTTCATCTGAAGATATACAATTCATGTGAAGTTAGGGAAATCAGTGAAAGACGCATAAATGTATGGAAATGGCGTCTAATTTAAAACCCCTGTTTAAAAAAACGCGTGGACCATCGCACCTAAAAATTGCGCGCTATAGAATTAGTTCTGTCCATACTACGTCTCTTAAAAATCTCGGTGAAAAATCACACACAACTGACAAACTCTGCTCGTCAGAATTCCCGCACATTTATTGATACCGCAAAGCTGCGCCATATTTGTTGCGCGTCAAATTAGTTCAGCATCAACTTCTTCTAAGATAAATAAACAAATTGTTCCAAAGAATCAGTGTTAATTGAAATTTATAACAAAGATCACAAACTTAGTTGCCAACCTAATATAATACAGATTTCAAGTGTTATACGATGTGATTTTTGAGACATCTTTTTCATCCTAATATTAAGCACCAAAAATTGTCCACGCTTCGATTATTATTCCTTTGAATCAGGACACGTTTAATTCAGTAATTTCGCTCCAGTTCTTATGAATACGTTTTAGCACATCATCGTCCACGTGAAAACAAGAAGGCAGCCTTTAAAAAAATCTCCCTTAAGGAGACACGCTCAGATGCATTCCCCCACGAATTTCTTACGATAATATTTCTCACGGTGCGCACGCCACACCGTGGAGATAGGAAATATGAAATAGATTCCTCCTCATATTTTTTAACGACCCTCTTCGAGTATACATTGTCGTACAGTTTCGTTGTTTGAGATGAGATGCGCTTTGTACATGCACTTCATGTATATTATGTATACATATACATGTTTAGTTGGTAGGGTGAACTTGTCGGAGGCTGTTTCCCTGCTCTACTTTCGTGAGTGTTAGTGCGTGTTGTTACGTCAAGCCTGTCGCGGTTAATTCTTTGACTTTGGCTTGAACTGCTTCCAATTGTATCGGCTGGGATATCGAATGACTCCAATACTCTTCCGTACAACGCACTATTTATTATAACTGTACCAAGGGCCGTGAGGCTGGATATATACAATAGATTTGTTCGTGGTGAACAGTGACGAAGAATAGTTGGTATCTCCGGAGTCGAACTTAGTATCGTCGACAAGTAGGCGGGTTTGTTTGATGTTAACGTAAAGGACTATGTTCTATAAAAATGCTACTTGTCTCTTGCGAATGTCGTTGCTGACTGATTTGGGTGTCTTCGCTCACGATCCATCTCGTGACGGCCAAACTCCCACCCTTCGTGGAGTCGCGGAAAACCCTGGAAATCGTCGCTGTTGTGATTGGTCAAACCATGGTTGGGACCCGACTATAGTTTTACGACAACTTCCAGGAATCCGCGAACTCCGGCGGGTCGCCTCCAGGTATGGCCTGCGACGGTCGGAAATTTGGCTGCCAGATGTGGGACTGGGCCGCACGCTCGAAACTAGGTAAAGTTAATTACAGGGCGTAAGGATTCGTACGTGACTACGTACAATGGAAAAAACTACAAAAGATCCTTACGCCGCTGTAACAGCGGCCAGTCCCAAGAGCAAACGACCGTTCGGTTATTTTTATGGATAACTACTCTAAAGATTAAGGACACTGTCCCCGTGACAATACACCGAACGATGCGCTTGCCTGATCGTGAACGAAGTGCTATGTTTTAACCAAAAGGAGACGGTGTTAAGACGGAACACGTGTTACGTCTTGCGGCAGAGTTTCGAGGTAGTGCAACATAACCTCACAAAGAGAATATCAAGTAAAGATTAAACCCTTTGCACTTAGAGGCGAGTTTCAGTCGCTATAACTCGAGTGTCGACCGAGAGGCGACAGTAAGATTTGCTCCAGTTATATTTTGTTGTTGGATGTTGAATTACCGACAACTGGTGTCAATTTTAACGTCGCCTCTCGGTCGACACTCGAGTTGCTGCAATAAACTGAGTGGCTACTGAGAGTCGGAAAGGGTTAAGTTCTGTTTTTACATGAAAGAAATGTTAACTTTTAAGGTGCTCCCATATTTAGGTTGATTACAATCTTATATGATGTAATCTTGTTAGGATTAACATGTTAAGCGGGGATGACGAGTTAACTCGTCATTCGAATCTGCACTTATCACGAAGGTTACGCATTACGGTATAACGCGAGTTTTTACAACGGGCTAAAGATATCGCGACGGCTTTTTTGTTTTCGTTTACTTAACACGTTTACTTAACACGTTTACCGCCGTATGATTTTTTATTATAAATTTCAAAACATTAATAACACCTTATAATAAGATTGAAAAATCTTATTTTATATACTATTAGAAAGGAAGTATTTAAACAATATATGTATATCAGATATATTCACAAAATAATTGATTTTATATACATTTTACAATATATACAATTGCGGCGCTGTGTGATAGCCAACAAATTGCGCGCGCCGGTCAACGTGTGAGTAAGTTAATTGATTACGAAAACGGGGTAATCGCGTTTCTCCTGTTCCACGTCGAAAAATGCCAGCAGATATGTCAAGGAACTTCCATCTCAAGTTTTTCAAATGCGATAAAAACCCGTACGTTTAATAAATATCATTTTCCACACGTTCGTTTCAAGTGCAATCATTCACATTAAAAGGCACGAGAAGGAAGTAAACGACATCTCTGAGTAAAGACGAAGTAAACGAAGTATAACTGCACGAGAGGCGAGCGCGATCGCGCCGCCTGGCGTTCTTCGACCGTATTTCTGCAAAGATCCGTGGCACTCAAATGAAAATAAAGATTTGTTAAATAAAATAAGATCGTGCTATTTCCCAATCGCTTATCTTATGTTCGTCACATTCTCTCGTACGTATTTACCTCGGTGTCTATAATCTGAAAGGATACTTTCAGTGTCCCCTGTTTCAAACTATACCCAGCTCAGTGTATAGTTAGATACATAGGCGTAGGATCGTAACGTATGACCTTAGTGTACCTTGAATATACACGGGTTGGTAGAACTAGACGTGGCAGTGCCGGCAACGGCCTTCGGTAACCTCGACCTATTGTTTCACTGTGTTCTGTCTTTGTGTGGGGAAACTTATTCGGTGTAATTACATTATGCAAAGAAGTCTTCAGGAATTCTTGAAAATATTGCAACAATTTTGAAATAGCAAAAAGTGATCGTTTAATGGTACAACTTATAAATTGATAATTTAGTATTATCACCTTCGTAGTTGCGATAATAATTATAAATAGTTTATCAATACACTTATTCACTATAGCTTTCTTGTTATAACCTGATTAAGTAATTATTTCTATTTAAACATTGTCATCCTGCTTTACAACCGTCGCAGTGGAAGGAATGCAATGTTCGGTTCCGGAAAGTTGGCACTTGATAGGCCATATATTTCGTCATATAGGATTTTATTTTTATTAGAATAGTTTAAGAAAACAATTTTGTAGAAGAAAGTATACCAATATGAAAAGTGGTACCGAGCAAAATTTGTTGGTTGTATATATAGGCGTCTCGTATACTTATATTTATGGACGTATGAGAGCGTATATACAGGGTGTCCCACGGAACTGGGCCGAGCTATATATTTGAAAGGATTGGAGATAAAAAAAATGTTATAGGACAACAGTAGATGGTATTAAATGCATCATATTTTTATAAAGTTTTTATGCATTTTTATGCGTCGGTGCAATTTCACTTTTTTTTAAAAGTAAAACTCAAATTTTGATTACATCGATCGATGCAGTTTTTCGCCCTTTACAAAACATGTTAATAATACTATGTCTGAAAATTGTTAGTTTAGGTGTTATTTGAATTTCAAGCATGCTGAATTATTTCAATGTTTCAACACGGTTAGACGTACTCTTTCACGCGTTCCTTCTGTCATTCTTATTTGCAAATTCAGCATGCTTGAAATTAAAATAACAATATTTTACTTTAAAAACAAGTGCAATTGCACCTTGCAATTGCACCGACGCATAAAAATGCATAAAAACTTTATAAAAATATGAAGAATTTAATACCATCTACTTTTGTCCTACAACATTTTTTTTATCTCCAATCCTTTCAAAGATATACCTCGTCCCAGTTCCGTGGAAGACCCTGTATATGCCTTTCACAGTCAAAAGATGAAGTAATAATTCCCTTACTATTTTCACTGCAATGTCATGTGGGAGGTGACGTACGCCCGTTAAAACTTAAACCCCTGTTTTGAAAGACACCTGAAACATTGCACCTAAAAATGGTGTAAACATTCGCAAAATAGAATTAGTTGTGTCTATACTACGACTCTTGAAAATCTCGTTGATAAAATCTTACAAACTCTCCTCGTAAGCTGCGCGTAGTTGATTGCGCAGGATGTACACGCCGAACTCGATCCCATCCGTAATCGGCTGCGACCGGGGGCCGTTTCTCGTCGTCTGTCGTTCGTCTAGTCGTGGCAAGGTGCATGCTTCATCTCGGAGTCTGTGGATGAGCATTTGTGCACGCGCAAAACACGAATACTCACCACCAATCTGCCGACGTGGAGAGTCGCCGCGTCGAGGAAGCTCGAAGAGCTCCACGATCGTGCGGGGAAACGGGGGGAGGAAGGTGGTAGGATCGCGGAGAGGGGAGTGCAGGAGAAGAGGGGAGGAGGGCCAACGAGCCACATGCATTCACCGAGTATTACAGCATGACGTGCATGTGCGTTCACGTACATTGTACACTCACCTGCGACGATTCTGACACGGAAAAAATGCGTATCGATTATGGGGCTGTAGTTTCAACTGATATATTTCGAGCACTATCTCGAATGATGGATCTTAACGGTAGAATAAAAACGTTCAAATTGATAAGGTTCCATTTTCGGAGACACTTTGCGGCTCACGTTTGCGTAATTGACGTAATTGAAGCGATTGATTTCTTTGATTTGTTTACATCCGTAACTATTTTTTAGGACGTACACGTGAATATAAAAATATAGCTGTGTATACTGTCCGTAGTTCGAGTGTTAAGTTGAATGGAAATCAAGTATTTCGAATGTGAAAGGAAAGAATGAACGGAATAGTAAGCTTTTTGATAGATTCAGAATTTGGTAGGTTTGTCGGAGGTTTTCCGCTACAAATTAACCCCTTCGCAGATCACATTCACCTTTTTGCACTCCAAATTAACCATTTCGCAAATCATATTCACCTCTTTGCAAATCAAATTCACCCTTTCACTTAACACTGAATTGCATTTTGATTAAAATAACTTCAGAAAACAAAATTGTAGGAAAAAGCTTGATTCGCAAAAGTGTGAACAAAACCGCCATCTTGAAAAGTATACTCTGTTTTAAGACAGTATTCTTAATTATACCTTAATATAAATACTTTTAGTACTCGTTATAGCCATCTTGCTATATAAACATTAATTCTATTGTTGCTTATATAAACATAAAAATTCATTTATTCATTTATACCTGCAGATACCTACTGTACGGTTTATGGTTTCTTGGAGTTAATTGAATTCACGAAAAACATTGCCGCCATCTTGAAGCGTGTACTCGGTTTTGGGACAGCATTCTTATTTCTCGCTTAATGTAATTATTTTCAATACCCGTTATCACGTAGAATGATGACAATCGCCGCATAATCGATGTCCTTTCATACAACGCGAGATAAAATCTGCGGGAGACAGAACAGTCTACAAGGACAACACAGAGAACGAGAGACGACGTTCGTTTCATGTATCGTCCGAGTGTGCACTGACGATGAAGCGCAGTAAGCGTGTATATAAATGTTGTTCGGTTAGAGCTCTCGGGGTTAACGAACGGGAATATGATGTCCCGCGAAAATCGATTCATTACTTTCTAGAAATATCAATCCACTTTGACCACTTCTTTCGAACTCAGAACATTTACAAGCAGCATTTTTTCATAGGTTTCAATAAAACGCACGAAGAACAGAATAATATTCTCGCGAATTTCTTTCATAAAATACAGACGTCGTAGTTCGTATTTAATTCGTCCCAGAAACCCTTTTCGAAGTCTGAATCAAGATTTAAGACTTTAGGTTAATAACTTGGAAAAGTTATTAAGACTAACTTTACTTTATTTTTGTGCGGATTTCTGTGGATATTATATAATGTACTTATATCACTTTTGCTAGGAAGGTGGAGGGATAGGAAGTGCAAACCTTCCTTATCCGTCGGCTATTTCTGAATTATCAACCGCGCCGTTTCCGGTCAATTTTCTCGACATCCTCGGTAGTTTGTTCGAATCTCGAGATATCGAAAACAACGCAATGCCGTGTGTAAATAATCGATTATCCGCCACTAACGTTAGTCGAGCACCCTCCATTCTGCCGGTGAATAACCGGCTGCTTATTATTCGCGAAGTTGCTGTTTAATTACAATGAGAAAACACGTGAGTGCCGTGATTATAGATATGCGTGTGTGTGCGTATGTGGGCCACGTGTTTCTATGTGTTTTGATGGGTGCAGAGGGGGGTGAGATGGGAAGGAAGAGGAGGAAATGGGAAACAAGAGAGAAATCAGGAGAAAGAGAGGAGGGAGAACGCTAGAGAATAGGAGAATGATATACAGGGTGACTCAAAGGGAATTAAGCAAAATTTTTAATGGTTTACGTACCAATTCAAGAAACATATGTATACGAATGAATATTCATACATTAAAAAAGAATAATTACATAGATGGATTTGATTATTTAAATAATAATAGATACTGAGTGTATTAAATGTATTAAATGCGCCAAGATTCATCGTCAAATATGGATGGCAAAAACAGAACACATTATAGAAGTTACGTAATTATCTCTTTAGTTATGGATTTTGCTTTGTAGGGAAGTTTAACCCATTATTTATATACGTCGAGTTAATTCGTCATCGGAAAGTACCTCTAGGTTGGGCCAGACGAGTTAGTTCGTCATTAGAAAGCACCTTAAAAGTGAGCGAGCTAATTTCTCACTCGAAAGGACTTCTAAATTGAACAAGACGAGTTAATTCGTCAGAAATATGCGTATTATCGATGTTTATATCTGCATAGAGGGCGCTTTCGACCAAGAATATCTCATTTAAGAGGTTATGAGCTTCGATCTGTTCAATAACCGCAAGAAAAGCGAGTAAACATATTAAAAAACGTATGACAAAGGATTGTCCCACCGAAAACCAGACTAATGCACAAATTAGAATTTCAATTATATACATATTAGTTAAACATTCAATAATTCAATTAAGTAACAAATTAACAAATAATTCAATTTAACTAGTTGGATACGGCTTTATTTTTTATCACCATACCTTCGCCGTACGGCCAGTCGAGC
Organism: Nysson spinosus; assembly: GCA_910591585.2. Taxonomy (NCBI): domain Eukaryota; kingdom Metazoa; phylum Arthropoda; class Insecta; order Hymenoptera; family Crabronidae; genus Nysson; species Nysson spinosus. Next base: position 1,752,384 of record OU342844.1, on the reverse strand, counting down.
TACAAACACGTTGACACAGTATGCAACAATTATGATGCATATAACATTATAACAATTATAACATTACAACAATATTATATAGTAATCAAGGAAATAACAAGCTATGCTCTGCTCAATCTAAGTTATGAATTATTGCGAAATTTCTATAGGCGACTACAGTCGTCAGTACACAGCGAGCGTTCAACATTGGGCGACTATAGTCCTCGTTAGTATCGAAAGGGTTAAAACCAAAAAATAATAATTTACAAGAACTCATTTTAGGGTTGGATGCATCTGTAGCTAAAGCTGCGCCGCATCTTATGAAATGGCCTGTATCCATAAAAAAGGGGGAGGGAAAGAGAGGGAAGCTCCTTTACGTCTGCGAAGCTTCGGTGTCAACAGGTTTTATTTTTGCCCCGCGAAAAGGCCAAGGTCCTCTCTTGCCCCTACCGTGCATATCCCCCCTCCCTCCTATCGCGCCCTCGCCCTTCCCCTTCGCCCCCTTTCTTCTCTTCTGCCGTTCCCCTCTCCCTCTCCCTCTCTCTCTCTCCTTTTCCCTCGCAAACAAGATCCTTCGAGCGGTTTCGTCGACGTCTGTCCGACGAGTGGAAGACTCCCGGGGGATGCTCTAAAGAAGCTTCTGGATTAATGCTCCGTGCCTTTACGAAGAATACAGTCGAGTCTCTTTTAATGCGTCTCTTTTTAATGCGATTTTGAAGTTATACGGTGAAGCAAAACAGCGAGAAAGAATAAGTAAACCAAGAAATCTCGGAAGTTTTAACAGAGTAACGCGTTTATCAATTTATTCTTGATTCTTTTGATATTTTGTTGTTGTTGGAAATTTAGAAGCTCGGAAAGACAAACTTTTGCATACGCTTAATAGAATTCGATCACCGTGATAGGCGAATATAAGCAGTATAATTACATCACGTGGTATCCGTTATGCAAAAGTTTGCTTCGAATCGCTGGATTTTGCGAGACTCATTAGTCTCATTGAAGAACCCCGTGAGGCAGTAAATGCAGACTAACTTCCGACAGTAAGTGCAAAACGGGGAAGAATGTGTTTCAGACGCGTACTTAACACTTGCGATACTAACGACGACGATAGTCGTCGGACGTTGAACGCTCGCTGTGTATTGACGACGACTATAGTCGTCCGACGTTGAATGCTCGCTGTGTACTGATGACTGTAGTAGCCCATAACAATTTCGCATTAATTCATAACCTAAATTGAGCAGAGCATAGTCTGTTATCTCTTTGGTTACGGAGTATTGTGATAATGTGTATATGCGTCATAATTGGCCCATCAGTGTCATCGTATTTGTGGTACGACTGACTGTACGACGAGAGTATAGTGATAAAAAACAATGCTACACAAAATAATACTAAATCCATTTCGAATATGAATGATTAATATTGAAAGTCTAACTCGTCGTTCGAGATCCTTGAGATTCAGTGAATATTTCTGTGAACAATGAAAGTAATTAATATCGAATCATTTCTTTAAGAATATAGATGGTAAATAAATAAAATATGAACCCTTTTCGTATGGAAATAAGTAATATATAAGTAAATAATTCGAATTTATTACACGACGACGCTAAACCATGTTTCTTGTCTAAAGTTTCGTTATAATTGTCCAACCACCACTGCACATGCGCACTTTGATGCTCAACTATATATATGTATAACTTATCCTTGCTTCTTATCATTGTTTTCGTTTCGATATAATTTTAGAAATTTTCACAACAACAATGCATTTGAGCCTCTAAAAACATCGGCATCCGACGTTCCTCCTTTTAATCTGCTTCTTATCACTCATACATTCTATTAATATCTTGACGGAATAAGGAATGTTATAGATGTGTATAAAAGAACGCATGCGCAGTGGCGGTTGGAAAAACTTGACGAAACTTTCGATAAGAAGAATGATTTGTTATCATCGCGCAATGGCGGAGCATTATTTGCGTTAAAAACACAAAATTAATGTTGAGATACTTTAACGTAAGAATAGTTGTTTAATTATAATAACTGGTTCATATTTGTTTCTAACATATTTCCTGCGCTATCATCCACTCTTATTAATATGTTAACTACCGGACTAGAATCCGTGTTATATGATACCCCGCGATACGTATTTGTAACACGTCATTAAACAGCAGAACTATTTACGTGCTCTACGATATGTTACATTCTGATCATAACCTTAAAAATCCTGAAACTTTTACAAACATTAGCTACATTTGATTCGAATTTTAGTAATATTCGCATTTTCGATCACCAGCCGACACCCCACGGATACCAACGTGTTAACCTCGACAATTTCCAGCTAGAATTTCTGCAGTTCTGAAAACATTCAAAAGTTGCTCAGCTAAAAACTTGAGAATATTTAAGCGATGGACCTTTGCGCCGTATTTGATTCCATCCGTAGCCGGATGGAATCTGTGGCCGGCAGGAAGGTCGGTGCGCGAGAGCGGGGGTGGTTCAGGCTGCCAAGCTGCCTTCGGAGAAAGAGAAATAGAAAGAGAAAGAAAGAGGTGGCGGAGGAGTAGGGGCGGAGAGTGGGGAAAGGGGAATGGTAGGGGAATAACCGAGTAAAAGGTGGAGGAAGGAAGAAAGGGCAGGCTGGGTTGGTAGGACCGAGTGCACCGGCCTGCCCTACGGATGGGATTAACTGCATCGCAGGTAGTATCAGGCCCTAAACTTAAATGCCTTGAGAATAAAGGTGACCCTCCTACAGCACGGTATCCTACAACACGGTTGCGCTCTAACACGTTTAGACATTTGCAAAGAACCACGTGTAACATAGCCATGAACAACACGGTTTCGCTCTGACGCGATCAGAAATTTGTGGGACCCTCGTGTAGCACTGTACTTCTACTATTTAACGTATGTATGTATTTAGAAATCTAAATTACACACTATCAGCACAAAATACATATGTATAATATACATATATACAGAATGAAATTCAATTGGTCTTCCGTCGCGAGTTGAGTTGTTATTGGCTGGATTTATTGCCGCACTTCATGGGTGGCAATACAATAATACAATTTTCGTTTGGATCCTCGTTAAAATTATTAAATTAAATTTATTCAAATGAAATTTGATATATCTTCTTTCTTTTCGTTTTGTGTTATACATACGTATGTTAATATTTTTAATAAAAATGAAGTTGCTTGTAAAATCACCCCAAAAGTAAGACCATGGTCTTATTTAATGTCTTTACAGAATAAGGAACGTACAGTTTACAAAACTTCCGGTTTCCACCGACAATGAGACCTGGTCTTCTTTTCAGAACAACTGGGGATTTTTGTTAACAAAAATATTTTCTGAAATAAGACCATGGTATAGTGTTAATTGTTCTTTGTTAAAATATGCCACGGGAATTCTTCAAATTTCGCATTCATCAATCCTGAAAAATTGAAAACTAAAAACGTCCCTAAAAACAAGGATCGATGGAAGAAATAAATTAACCGTTTTATTTACGTCCATTGTGCAATGCGAACCGCGAAAGTTTCCGGAAATGAAACGTTATAAATTTCAGCGTTTTTGTTCAATTTCAAGGACCCGTTATTTTGACTGTTTTGGTAGTTCTAGTGTTAAAAATTGCATAATTTGACAAAACACGGTGTAACGTAAGCCTTAAGTAATGGCTGCCCTCTTCGACACAGAATTTCATTTGTATTTGTGTTCGCGACGTACAAACACTCGTAAAGTGCTTGCATAACCTATAAGTAGAATGTAAGGGTACGGATTATTTAAAGAGTGCTTCAAAAACTAAAGATAATAAGAGTAATCCTCTGCGAGTACTTCGAGGAGGATTATATTAGGATTATATCTCATATAATTGAGATCGGAACACAATGAAATACTTTGAAAGCATATCGGAGAGCTTTGAAAAATATTCCCGGTGAATTTTACAGGAAGTTGCAATATTTTCCACCGTAAATAACCTCAAAAGAATGTCTTTTATAAGGGAAATAATTTAACAATAATCTCATGCTTCACAATGAACTACGTAATATGCAAAATAATATACAAGTTTTATATTGTTTCTACAGTTTTCCAAGTATTTTTGGAAGTATTTAATTGGACCATCTTGTAAATTCTCTTGTAAGACTTAACACTAGAATTGACTGCCATTTTTAGTAAAATTATTCTTATATTATACTTATATTTTATATACATAACGCAAATAATTGAATCCATTAATTAACTTAAATCCTGTACCTATAAGTCTTTAGATATCTAGATATTCAGATATTTGAATATTTCGAACTTGAAATATTTGGAATATTTAGATATTCAGATATTTCAGTATTTGGAATATTAAGATATTTACGTCTTTGGATATCTAGATATTCAGATATTTCAGTATTTTGAATATTAAGATATTTAAGTCTTTGGATATCTAGATATTCAGATATTTCACTATTTTGAATTTGGAATATTTGGATATTTAAGTCTTTGGATATCTAGATATTCAGTTATTCAGTATTTGGAATTTGGAATATTTGGATATTTAAGTCTTTGGATGTCTAGATATTCAGATATTTCAGTATTTGGAATTTGGAATATTTAGGTATTTAAGTCTTTGGATATCTAGCTATTGAGATATTTGAATATTTGGAATTTGAAATATTTGAATATTTAAATATTTAAATCTTTGGATATCTAGATATTCAGATATATTATATCTGTTATATTATGTTATCGTTCTTGGTCGAAAAAGTGACCAACCGACTATACGTTCGGTAGTTCGACTCTTAAAATGCACAACACGAAGTTCGGCGCAGGCGGTTTAAGTTTCAGAATCAACGCAACCTACTGTACAGTATCATTCAGTTATACCTAGCTAGGAGTCGAATGCTTTCGTACTTCGAGTATTCGGAAGCATACTTTCATGTTCTCCTTGAAACGTATTATCAAATTTCGTAAATTACATGGAATTTGAGTAAAATGATAGTCACGGATCGAATTGATTCGAATTCGCGAGTACGTAGTGAAGTTGATCCCATCCATAGCACGGTCGCTATACTCCGCGTGACTATAGGCAGTTCGCGTATAATATATTCTCGAATATCGTGCACTCTCTCGTGATCAATATAAGCTCCGACGCGGCCCGGAGATGCACGAAGACCCGCCTCCTCTTTCCACGATTCCATCGTCCTCTCTCCCTCTCCCCCCTCTCCTCTCCCGGCCCTCGGTGGACCGGCGTTTTTTTTCATGTGGAGTGTAACGCACGCCGTATCGCAAGAGAACTGCACCGTCTCCCCCCCCCTCTCCGCCTCTCCCGCTCTCTTTTTCGATTATCCGCGACAATGCTCAGCCGCAGGGAGATGAAAGGCCAGTTTCAAAGAATCACCGTAATACCTTCAATCCTATTTTCAAGTAATACTGTCACTTTTTTAAATACTCTTATACGACTTGACTAGAAATCTTGTCCGGTTGCAAATTTTAATATTACATCACCTTAATATTTTTCGATGTACGACATCAATTTGAATACATGTAACCCTCGTATAACGCGGGAGTTGAGTTCCAGAGAAATGTTGTTTTTACTACATCCGTGATTCGCGAATGTGTGAACATTTTGATGGCCGTACAATTTTACTCAAAAACTTGCGGCTACCGCCAACATCTCTCGTGTAGTGAGAGTCGGAAAGTTTATAAAACTAATTTTTTCGGAATTGAAAAACGTGAACGATGCTTGTAAGAATTGGAAGGAAGGTAGAAACTGTTGAAATGCATTAACAGACAAACGTTAGATCTACGATCTGGAATCATTTATACAGGGTGTCAGACGTTTTTCTGTACAAACGTCGTGAGCGTATTCTACGCACAGAAATAAGAAAAAAATGTTACATGAAAATCGACCGACAAGGCTTTATTATAAAATTATAACATAAATTGTAAGACTGTCCAAATGTGCTGTTCGAAGATGATGTTTAGCGGTTCTGCGTATGTTGTTTACTATCTTGGAGTGATTCAACGTATTCTTATCGATATTAGTTTACGTTTACCTGCTCCGCGTATTTCACGTATCGTTTATGTAATGAAAATGCTCGGGCATCTGTGAGAGAGTACCAGCGTAGATTTCCCGACAGAAGAGTACCACATCGCACAGTGTTTCAAAATGTTCATTTACAGCAACACACAGTTGCAGAAATGAATAGAAATCGACAAGAAATTCGCCATGTCATAAACAGCATACTATAACGGTGTCAAACTTGTATTCGCGTAGGCGGGCAACATTTTGAACAGCACATTTAGACAGCCTTACAATGTATGTTATAATTTTGTAATACAGCCATGTCGGTCGATTTTCATTTAACATTTTCTTCTTATTTTCCTGCGTAGAATACGCTCACGACGTTTGTACTGACAAACCTCTGACACCCTGTATAATGCTGGTCTAAAATTGGTAATGCCAAGTCACATGTACGTGGCAGTGGCCATCAAAGTGTTAACTTCATTAGCGACACAGCTAGGTCTGGGACGATGGGTTTAAACCTTTCGATATTAACGACTATAGTCGTGCGACATTAAATACTCGCTGTGTACCGACGACTATAGTCGCCCATCAAAATGTCCCATTAATTCATAACTTAGATTGATAATCTTATAATTGTTATAATGTTATGCGCGTCATAATTGTCCCGTACAATGTCAACGTACTCGTACTCCGACTGTCCGTACGGCGAAGCCACAGTGAGATAAAACAAAGCCGTATCGAAGAGGTTAGGTAATACGGAACCCGAACGCCATCGTTGAGAGGGATGAGCCCTAAATTTTCTCAGCTCGATTGAGCGATATTCACTCATACGAATGAAAGTTTGAGCTTACGCTTGAATCCCACCTTTTCCGCCACTTGGTCTCCATGGTTATTGACTTCTGCTGCTCTTCTCTGGCCCCTTGATAAACCTCCCAGGAGTAATGAGCCCTATCACGGCAAACATTTAACGCGCCTTCTTCGAATCGCCATTCGGAACTGCTTTCTGATACGACACATATCGTTGTTACAAGTTTTGCACACCAAATCCAACTCTTTGTTCATCAAATCAAATGCACTTGTATACAAATCAAATCAATTTATTAATCTCGATGAAAAAGATTTGTAAAATTCATTATTGCAGTTTGACTTGAAAATGTTTGGGTTATTATATACAAGAACCTTCGTAACTCGCATATCTGATGATGTTTGTTAACACGTTGAATACCGGGCTGATATCCGTGTTATACGATACCTCGTAGTACGCATTCGTAACGTTTATATAACGCCTAAAAATCAAACTGTTTAAGTGTTCAACGATACCTTACTTACTTTAAATCGTTATCGTAAAAATATTATCGTGAAAAATAGTAATAGTTTTACGAATATTAACGATATATTTGATTGGAGTTTTAGTAATACAGTAGTACCTCGTAGTTCGTATTGAATTCGTTCCTGAAACCCGTTCGAAGTCCGAATAAAGATTTAAGACTTTAGGTTTTTCAATGTTAACAACTTAGAAAAGCTTAAACGAAATAATTTCATGTTTATTCTATTAATTGGAATTATTACAACATAGAAATAGAAGTGAAGAATAAGTGTTTAATATAAATATCACAAAGACGAAAATATTGATTCTGGACTATAGTTCGAACTTCGAATCAAACTTGCTTTCTCAAACGTTTCAACTCTTGGAGTTCGAAGTTGGAAGTGTTGCGAAGTGCGTGGTACCACTGTATTGGCATCGACGGTCACCGGTGACTCCCACGATATTAAACGTGTTAACACGTTGGCGCGCACTTTGAAATCAATGATGGACGACAAAAACATTTTTTTTATTAATTAATTGATTCTCGGGGAATTCAACCAAGATTTCATACTTGCAGAATAAAATTATTGTATATAAAATATTTATAACACTAAGAATATAGGACGGCATTTACGTCAACGTGTTAATGAATTTTACCTCTGCAACCATCGATGTAACATAACCAAAAAGGAATCGAAATTCCTCGTTGCACCTATATCTCGGGCGCCATCTTTCCAGAACCCAGCAGTATATAAAGTATAAGATACTACGGGATTTTACAAGATATTTTTTAATGCGATTATCCCTGCTGTATTCATTTCACGTGCATCGCCCGGGATGAGTAAGGAACGAGGTCGAGGGCAGGATAATTCGTGGCGATCCATTCGATCTTTACTTTCGATCTCGGCTGTTTCCCTTTCCTTTTCAAGAACGGGGAATAAAATAAGAGGAGAGAACGAAAGAGGATGGCAAAGTATAAAGGGGAACAGAAAAAGGGTGGGAAGAGAAAGATGGAGGAGTAGGGAGAAAAAGAAAATTGCTGGTGGGGGAGAGGCATGCACGTTCCAGAAAACTGGCAGCCATGCCGGCCTCCCCCATAACCTCTATGCAATCAGGTAAGGCTAGGAATGGGATCAAGTGCATCGCAAGCGATGTGTTTTGATTAATTGTTATCTTTTTTATTCATTCCACGTCCTTCATATGATATTTCTGATCATAGAACAAGATAAAGGTTTCGCGTAATCTACTGCGACGATTTTTAACCTTTTTGATGTCACAGCACACTTAAACTTGTTACTAAAATTCTATTCCCATCAGATAGAAAAGTATAGACTTTTTACTGGTTTGTACAGAAAACAATATTTTCTCCGCAATACTTTACGTCATGAGTGCCTTCTTTACAAAATCGAACTGTGGATAGAGGATGTCGACGAAGTTTCATTTCTTATGTTGCCTACCCTGTAACTACGAATTAATGGCGCGGTTTACTAGAAATCGATGGCCTACAACTCGACAATATGGATTTTGATTCGTTATTCTTTCGAAACGGCTCAAAGCAGCTAACTACGCGCAGGTTGTGATTTCGCAGCTACCTTCACACGCATGAATAGTATTTATTCGTTGTGATATTTTCGAAACGGGTTTACCGTTATGTTGGATAGTTATAAAAATGTTCATTGAACCTTTGGTAAGTTACGCCGAAATACTGAGAATGTCTAACGATACATAACCTCAAAGATAACACTTTTATAAGTGCATAACTTTGATAAACACCGCGTATATATAGTACATTAATGAAACGCCACTCTTGACACGCTTCAACATCAAACGAAAAAGTGAATCTTTTTCCGGAATAACACTGTCATTCGATTCTACCCGGTGTTCCACAATTATGATTTAATTCCAGTGGAAAGATACACGCGCAATAAATTGATTAACATTCTATTGGGTGTCCCGAAATTATCGTTTACTTCCAATGAAAAGATACATACACCTAGAACATCCACGCGCATTGAATTGATTGAAATTCTACCGATTCTACCGGGTGCTCCAAAATGACGGTTCAATTCCACGCGCATTAAATTAACTAAAATTCTACCAGTTCTACCGGGTGTTCCAAAATCAACCTGTTAACCGGGGAGTTCTTCCAAAAAACGACATCAGGCGACCGCTTTCGATTTAGTAATCAAACAAATCCATGCGATACATTAATAATTACCGCATTGAAATTGGCACGCATTAAAAATGTAGAATTATGAGAAAAACAAGTGTAATTTAATTCGTAACCATCGTGATAAATGTAGATTCGTATGACGAAATAACTCGTCATTCCCGGCCAATTTTACCGATTCTACCCGGTGTCCTAAAACTACGGTTTAACTTTCGACGAAGGGATACCCGCGCATTAAATTGATTAAAATTCTACCGGTTCTACACGGTGTCTCGAAAATACGGTTTAATTCCTAATCAATAATAATTGAATAATAGTTGAATTGATCGAAATTTGCGAATACACATCGAACTTGATCCCATCCGTAGCTCCGAGACGAGATATCGTCCGTTGCACTTTTGAAGCTCGCGTGTGAACGCAACCGCTTGCGATTGTGTGCGTGCTGACTCTCCCTCTCTTTCCCTCTTCCCCTTCCTCATTCCCGTGTTCCTTCACTCTTCCCCACCGTCGACCCCTCTCTTTCTCTGACTCACTCTCACACACGCGTCGCCAAGCACACGCATAGCCAGAATCGAGATCGTGAGAGAAGAGACTGGTCCCCGACCGGCGTGCGGGGAAATAAAATCGTTAAGTGACATTCTGTAACGCTCAAATGAGCCGAAAAAAGAGCCGAAACCCTGGAAAGAGCGTTTTTGGGACCGAATGCGACCTCGCCAGAATGGATAGAGTTAACGGATCAGATAGTAAACGATAGTAAACTGTTTGATTTCCACGCTCGATTCTTGATTCTGTTAAACCCGGGAGTTCCTTCAGTAAACTACTGTTGGGTCCCGGAAAGAAGGCTCTCGTGACGTGAGTTTCGCGTGGAATTTCATGCTTCCGCTGGTTAATTGTGTTATTTGTTAGATATTATTTATTATACAGGGTCTTCCACGCAACTGGGCCGAGCTATATCTTTGAAAGGATTGGAGATAAAAAAAATGTTATAGGACAAAAGTTGATGGTATTAAATGCTTCATATTTTTATAAATATTTTTATGCATTTTTATGCGTTGAATTACAAATAAGACACTGACAGAAGGAACGCGTGAAAGAATACGTCTAACCGTGTTGAAACATTAAAATAATTCAGCATGCTTGAAATTAAAATAACACCTAAACTAACAATTTTCAGACACAGTATTATTAACATGTTTTGTAAAGGGCAAAAGGCTGCATCGATTGATGTAATCAAAATTTGAGTTTTACTTTTAAAAAAGTGCAATTGCACCGACGGATAAAAATGCATAAAAACTTTATAAAAATATGAAGCATTTAATACTATCTACTTTTGTCCTATAACATTTTTTTTATTTCCAATCCTTTCAAAGATATAGCTCGGCCCTGTATAGATTACGGATTGTATATAATTATGGAATCATCCACAGTACGTCATGTGGGTGTTTAACACTGGAACTACGGATAATATATTCAGTTATATTTATATACTCACGTATACTACCGTAAAAATAAGGATGCATGGAAAAAAGAAATTAATCGATTTAATTACGCCATTATGCAACGTGAACCGCAAAAACTCTCAGAAAATTGAATCTTATAAATTTGAACGTTTTTATTATGTTTCGTGGACTCGTCATTTTGACGGCTTCCAAGGTTCTAGTGTTAAAATTGAGTAATTCAATAAATCCGTGGCATATATTTTTAATTGCTGCCAGTACATGGATTTCATTTTTCACCCCTGGAATTTCAAAATCTGAGAATTATGAGAAGTATAATTCAAAGTTACGTTCAATTAGCGAGATAAGGGCAGGTTCAAATGACGAGTTAACTCGTCATCCCCGGTTAACAGGTTAGGAATGAAGGACATCTATCGAGATGAATATTATTTTCTGTATAAAGTTTGTTTGTTTTTCTGTATAATATTTGAAAGCATTTGATTTGTGAGACAATTGCATATTTCTTGCATAATTCTACTGCGCAGCTTCAACGCGCACCGTTAGATTCTGGGATATCAGAAAAGAAAGAGGTATCTTTTTCAGTCTAAAATAATACAGATTTTACTTACTCGAATTTATTCAGCTTGAAAATCTTATATGATAAAACAAGTTTTATTTTAAACAATTAAATGTCGGATTATAAATACGGCGAATTAAATGACTGCCATTTTTAAAGGAACATGGATGCTTGTGGTGTAAACGGAGCAAATAAATCCGCAAAGAATGCAGAACCGGTATTTCTATGTATTTGATATTCCCCTAAAATGTTTAAAGTAATAATATTTGCATCGACATATTTTGAAAAATTATTATCACAGTAACGTTTATAACTGCAAATTGGAAACCGTCCCTCAAAATTTATAAACATTGATTACAAATTTTGTAATCAATTAGCGAATAATAAATAATAAGTGAATTTCTTTACTTGCATAATGTTATGTAAATGTTTATAATTATGCTACACTATATTTTTATATTATACATTTGTATATTGCAAGTACATAAATATGACTATTTCATTGGTTAATATAATTTGTAGGTTAAAATGATTATTCGGTTTTTATGCGCGCGCATGCACTTATCTCGTAGACCCATAAACACAAACATATAGAAAGTAAACCGACGTTTGCAAAGAAAATAATAAGTCATGAACACAAAAATTAGACAAAATAATGTGCCTTTCGAGTATGCAAATAATTATGAATTACATATTTACCTTCTATTGGTTGGCAATTAAATTCGCGACCTTTTGTTCTTTGCCTTCTTTTCTTTCTTTAAAAGATACATATTTATAGATTATTTTTGTTGATCGGTAATCTCGTTCGAGGGTTCTCATTTTTGCGATTATTTTGACGCATACAATTATTATTTCATATAATTAAGTTTGTTTAAGTGAAGGTTACAATGAAGTTCGCGAACTTAGTTGGCAACCTAATAATTTCATTTTCGTGGGCCGTTTTAATCAAAATACAAACGAATCCGTGTAAATGTAGACTTACGTGTACTTTGGAACGAGGTTGACCGGAGAGCATCGTTTTAGGTCGGCCAAGATTAAACGACGAGTGCGACGGTCAAGTTCTCTTGGATAATGCATTGTCTCTTTTCAACGAGTCACTGTTTTCTTAAACTAATTACACTTGTCGCGCGTTTTACTTAAAGTTTTGCTGCTCGTGTTACATTACTATATCGATAAACTTGTGCGCTGATCAATCGCGTTTCGATAAAACGATGTCAAACAATAGATATCCTCCGATGAATTACTTCGGGTCTATTGAACACATATATTCTCGTCGTAAGTAAAAGTCAGGAGTTAATTGGATATAGGTACAGTGGCGTGCAAAAGTTTCCGTCCAGCTGCTGGTTTACTTAACCTTTAAACAAACACGTATGAAGAATAAATAACGCTGATTTTTTTATAGTATTCTTTCACGTAATATTCCCTTATATATGATATAATACTAATAAAAATTTCTTAAGCTTTTCTTTTCGAAGAAATATTGCAAACGCCAGCATTTGTACGCCACTGTATGTGCCGGCAATTATGAACGCGACCTAAGTCAATTTTCCGGAAGCGACGATTAAAAGCTTTTTAGGTTATAAATAGATACAATCGTCACATCTAGAATTTATTTATTGTCAACAAATGTCAATATTTTTATCAAAGGATCAATAGAAGTTACATATTAACAGGAATTGTAAATATATCTATTTTAAGGGGCTTAGATTAAATGTGGCTTAGACCACTTTCATAATTAGCGCACATACCTGTAATATTCAAATTTGGCAATGATTTTCAAAAATGACTTTTATCACAAGCAGAAATAGAATCACATAAGATTCCAAAGAAGTTGCACGATGTAAAGAGAGCCCCATAAATCGCAATAACATTTGTGGAAACCCTATTTTATTACATAAACTAAACTTATCTCTGTTTCTCGTAATTTCAAATATCTTCAAGATGGCGTTAGCTTCGTGCGCATGCGCTGTACCATGGTTAGAGTAACTTATTATGAATCGTTTCTCTTGGCAAGATCATTTAATCCTAGAAAACTAACCTTTCATAAAAATGATTACAAAGAAACAGGACAAATGTTTCGATTAATAAGTTAAATATCAAATATAACTTTTGAATTTCATTTGTCCTGTTTCTTTGTAAAGTATTCTTTTGTTCAATAAAACAATCCAATTACATTTGTGTTTTGACCCGCTGACTGTTTTTGGCTACTGTAGCGACTTAATCAAACATTCCATAACCTGTTTATTAAGTGTTTTTCACAAAGATATTTGAGCCGTCAATTTCGAAAGTAGCCAAAGTCCAGTCTTTCGAGATAAACGGCTTGTTTATGTTTTGGAAGAAACACATTCATTTGAAATGCAGAAGTACAATCGCAGTGAACGGGTTAATTGACATCGTCACTTTCACGAATGCATGGTAACAACTGTAGTTGCAGATAGCTTAGTTATCTAGGGTTAAAGAGAGTCTACGTGTTGAACTTGATCCCATCTGTACCGGTAACGCCATTGGCAAGTGGCAACGCAGGCTAACAATTCGTCGGAGGGGAAAACGGGGAGGAAACGTGGGAAGGGAGTGGGGTAGAAGGTCCCCTATCGGTTACGCCACTGACACTGAATTTTCTCCCAGCAACTTGCTCCTCGGGCTGTATCTCTGTGTGCGTGCGTTTATATAGAGAGAGAGGAGGAAAGAGAGAGAACTAGTGGTTCTGTGAGCATGGATACAGGGTAAGAAAAAGAGAAAGAAAGCTTTGGCAGGGTGAGGGGCGAGGGTAAGGTTTAAGTAGAGAGAAGAAGAGGGAAGAAGAGGGAAGAAGAGAGAGAATAAGGGGGAGGCATGTGTGCGGGAGACTGGGCCGAGCTCTCTCGTCAGCCGGGGAACGTTCGGCTCTTTCTCGTTCTCGTTCGTGGCCGAATTCGTGCTGGCGTATAAGTACGTTTACCCTCTTGAGGTTTCTCCACCCTGTCCCTGATCCAGGCCGGGACAACCTCTACCTCTAGCCACGTCTCTTTCCCTCCCTAGTCCCCTCCCTCGGCCCCCAGGAAAAGCAAATTCTCTCCGTGTCACTGAACCCGGCCGTCTGACCCCGTCGTTCGGTTTTTCCACACGAGGTATCTCGACCTCGTCCGGAAGTAGGATCACCGCTCCTTTCCCTCCTCCTATACCTCCCTTGCCACCCCAAAGGTTTTCACCCCACTCATCCCTTTCCACGCTTTTCTCAGACAATCCTACGCCAATTGAGACGTCTTATTTCATTTGATATTTGCGCTACGAGCCTGCCGTTTATGGAAGCCGGTTGTCTTACCTTCGTGGAAGAATTAGGGGTGTCGAGTATTTTAACATTGTTGGCCGACGATGTTTCGTAGATTTCTTTTTGTTGCATGGTTCTGCTATAAGCAGCTTAATTTTGACTTAATTCAATTTGATTATTGCTAGAATCTGCGGTGTTCAACATACAAATTGAAAGTGTCTCTCGGCGAAACGACGTATAGTTGCTTCCTGTAGTTAAACAAATCGGAATGGCGGCACGACTTTAGTGATGCTAATGTCATTATAGTAATGTAAAGTTAAAAAGACGATGTTCGGCGTCCGGAATGTAACAAGATCGGCCATAATCGGTTTGTTTGGAATCTAACATTTAAGGAACCGTTAAGAATATTTTAACAAATATGCAACGTTGTATGTTTATAATGTCGACAGACACAGAATAGGAAGTATTTCGAATACGGTTCCTTAGATGAAGGGGTTGGAAAGAAAGATCGAAGGTTCGTTAGAAGTTTGCAGGAATCCGCAACTGATGCTTCCCGAAATCTCGAATCTCGTGTTCGCAGGTCCTTCACCCCCGTAAGTTGTATCGAGTCGCAGCTCCGTCGGCCATTCGAGATATTGCTCTGACTGCCGCGAGGGGACCTAACGGGACATTGGCCTCAGCCGGAGCCAATAAAATCCCTCTCAATCGGGTAAGCGACACTCTCTCCCGCTCTTTCTCCGCTTTTCCTCCCGCCTTTACTCTCTCCCCCTCCTTTCTCTCTATCTGGATTCTAGAAAGGGCGTAAAGTACGATCAACGTTGGCCAGCCATCGATTAGCCCACTAATCGATTAAAGTAATCGATTAAATGTAAGCGTTATGCAAACTACAATTTATTAAGTTCATGGAACTAAATTCCTATGTTTTCCTTGATACGCGCGGTGTTTCTATTTTATTCACAATTATTACATTCACCTCGGCTACCGCGTTTCTCATTTATAAAATGATTTCAATGTTGACGAAGTAAAGAAGCAAATCACATTTTGACACGTTAACATAACCATGTTGTCCGATTAATTTGTTAACCGGCGGACTTCGTTTGTATTTTTGTCAAATTAATGAAATAAAATGTACACGCTGTGCCCATAAAAACAACCTCCATAAATTAGATTATTCACCATCAATCCTGTGTCGATAAAATTTGGAGAATAAGAGTAATAATTTTAACTTCATTGATAAATCGAGGTGAATCTGTGTTCGACAGATTAACATTAATCGAGAATAGACATATATAATTATGTGGTTTCGTTGAAAATCTTCATTTATGTATTGCAATTGAAATGAATGTTAAATTGAGTGAGGTTTTTGGGTCACCACTAAAACCTGACGATGCGACTCCCAGGACGTTCAGAACACGAATGCGCCCGGCGAGGGAGCACCACCGTTGTTACGGAGGTGGTAGCTTTTCTCCAGCAGCGCGACAGTTTCGCTTGGTTCTCCGTTCCCTTCGTTCATTGGTCCGTTCGTTCTCTCGTTCGTTCGTTCGTTCGTTCGTTCGTTCGTCCGTTCGCCTCTGCGTCCTATCGCGCGCAGTCGAGCCCTGTCACCGACCAAGCTTACTTCTCTCCTCGGCCACGTTATATATTTCTATTAAACATCAAGTATTATCTGTCCAAAATCCAATTTGCAATTGGTCAGTCAATAAACAAGGTGAATTACAATAATTCTCACAATACGATATTAATTTTGAACACATACATCTCCACTCTCGGTATCCAAGTCGTGACTTCGATCTTTCATTGTTTCAGTATAAACATACCGAACATAACTATGCGAATACGTAAATTCACCTTTTTTACACAGCCTCTTTCAAATTGTAGTTATCGACGTACAATTCCTTTGCAAGAATTCAGATGTTGGAAATATTCGTATCGATTTCTGATAGTTTCGTAGCGCGATATTTCGACTTCTTTTACATCCCTTGATAAGGGATATCATCTCTCGCGATAATCGTGATTACACGGGAAATGTGTACTCTTTCCACGGAGTGGGTGATGTGCTTTACGACGTTTCTATGTGCGGTTCTTTACGAGTGCCAGTGTGTCCACTTTCGGTTTCGTCTAACAGTTATTTTGTTGAATATTTGTGCATCGTGCATCGCGGATTGTGAACAACGTGTGCGTGCAGTGCGAACGTGCCCTTCACAGTGAATGGCCGACGAACCGTCGCGTGTCTACGTCCGTATGCCAATCGGAGCTCTTCTCTCTTCAGATCGACGTCCAACTCGTTCGCAGGATCAAGGCTTAAGGATAATTTCTAGCCTAAAAATCACCTTCCATGGAATACTTGCAGTGAAATAGCTTTCAGGGAAACCTTTATTAACGGTAAGTGATCCAAAATTCAGCATCGTATAGTGGAAAAATATACAAAATTGAATAAACACCACTTTCTACTTATATGTTAAAAACTACGCGGACATTTTTCTTTGGCCAATCCAATAATAATAAATCTGGGGCTAAAATCGTTTACTTTGTGTTTGTTGACTATGACGTTATCGAACTTCGTTATTAATACTTGGATTGTATTTGTGCAAAAGTTTATATTTTGTATTCCGTGCTTTGTTTGTTACTTCGTGTGCATCATATTATGTCACAATCCTAATTTTCATTTTTCAATATAATCACGCTTTATTTCAGTACATTTTTTAAAACGGTTAATCAACCTTTCGATGCAAGATTTATATATTTATAACTACGACGTACACTTCCGGTCAAAAGTTTGGCATCACTTACTTTGTCTTGATTCTAACGTTTAAAACGAACGTTAGAATGAACATTAAAAGTAAATAGAATATAAAACCTTTGTCCATTTGATAATTTTACCATTAATATTAAACTATTTCCTTGCCATGCAGACACATATCGTATTGGCACCTGGGTGTAATAAGATTTTGTTACCTTTAAAATCGGTCGTGTCCGTTTATTGCTATCGGTCGGTTTTTAGTTTCCCCGCAACAAATTACTTTACTACAAGAAGGTTGTCGAACTATGCAGCAAGAAACATTACGCAAACTTGTTGGGGTATGTCAAAAATATGTAAAATAGCAATAATGAAAAAAGGGGGATACTTCGACGAATCGCGTATTAAGCGAAATGTATAATTAATATAGAATCAAATATACGAAATTGATACGACTCTTCTATCTTATAATATCAACGTACATCAACCTACAGATGTACCCAAGAAAAGTATCCCATTCCATTTTTAGACAAGATATTTAATAATTTGCTTAACGATAGTAAGTGATCCCAAACTTATGACCGGTAGTGTATACCTATATGGTTTTGACCGTTCGCTACTGAAATTGATGCGTATCAGAATTTGAGAATTATGAGATGGATAATTGTGATTTAATTCGCAATCGTCGAGATAATCGCAGATTCGAATGGCAAGATAACTCTTCATCCCCGGTTTATAGGTTAAATTGAATAATAATCTGTTTGGTGGTTCCTTTAAAGAGTTTAACTATAAAGTATAGTTGGTTCTTGTTGTTTATAGATTGGTATCGGGTTTCACCTCTAAAGAAAATAATAAGCGAATCTTGTTTTATTATTGCGATTTGTATTAACCTGCAACGATAAAGAAATAAATGAAGAATTGAGTGCAATACTTGAGAAACTGCCCTAAAATTGGATTTAGCAGCATTTATTTGTATTTCTTAATTTATTCCTAAAACCTGTAACGATAAATAAATACCGATAAATCAATAAATGACGAATAAATAAATAACGATAAATAAATAAATGACAAATTGAATGGAATATTTGAAAAACTGTCTCAAAAACGAGGTCAAATGAAATGAACGTTTAGCGAATAATAAAATTCAACTTAATTTTGGAAAGTAAAGTAATTCAGTGATTGGATAACGTTTGAATCTACCATTTGTTGGCTATCCTGCTTCAACTACAAGCCTTTCATAGTGTCTTTTTGCTTTGATTTGTGTTATTATTTTAACCGAAAGATTTATTATTACTGGATTGGCTAAAATGTTGTACAGTTTTTAGCATACAAGTAGAAAGCGATGTTCATCCAATTTGGTATATTTCTTCAATTTTCTTTGTTCGGTAGTTGGGTTCCGCAAGAATGACGTGTTACGCGAAACCGTGTTATAAGAAACAAAGGGCTGGTATAGAAAGTAGAGTTTCAAAAATTATCAAAAGTCTACTATTTTGTTTTTAATTAAAGACATGAAATTAATATAATATACTTATTTAACGCCAAAAATATTTACAAACATTTAATTTATAAATATTATAATTATATTTCTATAAATATAATTATTTCCTCTGAATTGTCTGTAAAGCTTTTCTATAAATTTGGTTTCTTAAGCTATTGTAATAAAAATCAAATCCAACGTGACATAAAATTAACATAAAATACTGATTTAACACCAAAAATATCTACAAACATTTAATTTATAAATATTTTTGTCGTTAAATAAGTATTTCATGTTAATTTCATGTCACATTGGATTTGATTGTTATTACAACAGCTTAAGAACAGAAATTCATAGAAAAGCTTGATTTGCAGAAGGTTGAATTTGATCTGCAAAAAGATGAATATCATCAGTAAAATGGTTAAATTGAAATGCAAAACGGTTAATTTCGAGTGCAAAACCTGTATCGCCAATTCAAACGTTGCACCTTACTGGAAATTATGAATTGTCTAATTACCGACGCCGTATTGGTTCCAACTGAGTTCATTTCAAATTTCATTCGCGAGAGTTGATTGGGAAACTAGTGCGCGAATATTTTCATGCGGTTGGCAATCCATTTGATGTGCCGCGGTGTCGTTTTACATTTCCCGCGTCGACCGCGGCATCTGATAGGCAGATACCGGCCAGGAACAAACGATCGGTGTAAATTATATTAAAATCCCGAATTCTATTCTCAGCGTGGTAAAAAAACCGTGTTCCTAATCGGTTTGCGTGGGCGGACTTTTTCATCAAATACACCGAGTCCTTACGTAACGTAAACAAGAAGAAAAGTGTTTCATAAGCGATCACTGAACTGCGAATTTATTTGCTTTTGTTTCGCGCGAGGCACCATAATGGCCGCCGATTAACGAGAAGAGTTTGTCATTTGTATGTGACATTTTCGAGAGACGTAGTATAGACACAACTAATTCTATAGCACACAATTGTTAGGTGCAATGGTCCACGCGTTTTGCAAAAAAGAGGTTTAAAATTAGACGCGATTTCCATTCATTTATGCATCTTTCGATGTACAACGTGAAGTCAACCGAATTCGGGTCCGCGCGCTGTGAGCCAGGAGCGTTAAGCGTTCCGCTAACTTCACACTGTACAGTGATAGATGCATAAATGTATGAAAATTGCGTCTAATTTTAAACACGTTTTTTGAAAAACGCGTGGACCATTGCATCTAAAAAATGTGTGCAATAGAATTAGTTGTATCTATACTACGTCTCTTCAAAATCTCGTTGGAAAGTCTCACACGCAACTGATAAACTCTCCTCGTAAAGGCTGGTTTACATCAGTGACGCAACAATCTCGCCTTTGTCGCGGCATTCTCGCCTGGAAATTTGGAATCCTTTAAAACCTTCAAGGAAATTTCCTCCCCTTTGGCTTTCCAAAGTTGATCGAAATATCTCACGTTCCTTTCGCTTGCTACTTTTTAATTAATTGCTGCTTCCTGCTCGAGCAACCTACTGGAAGTCGGGCTTTACGGCGCGTTTTCAGATGTCGTAAAACACTGTTTCCGAATTGGACCTTTATTGCCGTCGAAATACTCATAATATATACACCCAAGTCTCCTTTTACACAGTAGATACTTTCCTTGGAAATTCGCATGAAAAAAGCACTCAAAAAGAGACATAACTTTCTTTGCAAAATTGGGGACAATTTATTGAGATACCAGCTTTTCTTTTGTTTATGCATAAAAGGATTTTAGATTCGAACGAGAAAAGCTTTACTTGTGTGTGGGAATTATTCTCTTCTCTTTTAATTAACAGCAGAAAAACATAAGAAGAACGAAAACAAATGGACAAACTTTAAAAGCTTCTAGATTTCTTGGATTACTTATCTTTTCCTGCTCTTTTGCTTCACCGCGTAACTTCGAAAATGCATTAACAAGATACGCGTATAAAGAGACTCGACTGTACTTTGTTAGACGAGGTAAAAAAGATTCCAATAACGCCGTTCAAGATACAACTATTTTTTATAATAATAGATAATTGAATATCGTCGGGAAACTTTATTATGAAATAACATTATGAAATTGAATTTATCCACGAGAGTTTATTATGAAAGTGTAGCTTATTAATAACGCGTTAAACTAGGTATATTAGTTTAAAACTAATTAATTATATAGTTTCTTGCACGCGAAATTAATTTTGCGTTAAAGTCTAATTACATTGTGGATACATAAAGTAAACTCAAATCTGTAGCAAAGAATGATGTCAATCGTAATTTTCTTAACGGGTTGAATGTCGTGGGGGTCACCGGTGACCACCGATGCCAATATTACTAAAATTCGAATCAAATATATCGCTAATATTCGTAGAAACTTCGATACTTTTAACATTACGATAACGAAGTAAAATAATCAGCGTATCGTAGAGAGTTTAAACAGTTCTATTTGTAGACATTACGCACGTGTAACGCGAGGTTTCGTATAACACGGATTTCGGAGTGGCGTGCAACGTGTTAAAGATTCCACTTACATCACCTTAAAAATGCTGGTTCACGTAACACGACGGTACGTCGATGGACAGGCAGTCGCGTAACAGCGAAATAATTCGACATCTGCTTTACGCCATGAACTTCCTCTGATATTCAACAAGGCGCATTCACATGCCGCGAAACAGTGGGAAAAGGGTCTTTTATCTAAAGAAATAGGCAATAATAATGCGGTGTAGTTGTTTAGCGATAAACAACACGGCGAAACACGGCGATACGGCGACGTGGTAGAAGAAATTCTTTGTTTAAAAGCACGGAAGGAAGTATTTTTCGGTGGGGAGCGATAAAATTACCCTTAACCTCGGCAGATACACACGGAGAGAGGGGAGCGAGCGAGAAAGAGGATGATAGAGGGAGCATGGGGAGGGGGCAAGAGAGAGAGGGAGGACGTCTGGGGTCAATGACATCCTCTGTTGTTTCATTTCCCCTCTCGGCGCAGGCGCAGATTTTGACAGTTTCACGAACCAAAGATCACTCTAAAGAGCATCGAAATATTTGCCAACATGGCATCCTCTTTCCGTTAATTCTTGCTACTCTCTTTAACACGTTGACTGGCGGATCGGAATCCGTGTTATACGATACCTTGCGACACGCGTTTGTAACATGTAATGTATATAACATGTAAGAACAGAACCGTTTAAATGCTCTGTGATGTATTAGTCATCTTTACATCGTTATCGTAACATTAAAAATATTGAAGATTTGACGAATGTTAGTCAAATATGAGTCAAACTTGGTTGTACCACCGGTGGTACACGCCGGTGTGAACGTGTTAACTAGATTTACATTATACGATTTCATTTTAGAGACGAACAAAATTGATCTGTAGAGGGTTAACCCTTTGCATTCGAATGGCGCCTCTCAGTCGCCATTCAGTTTATTGCAACAACTCAAAAGGCGATTAAGGGGCCTCTCAGTCGCCACTCATAATCAGTTTCTTGATCTAATTCGAGTGACGACTGAGAGACGTCATCAAGATTCACTCCACTTATCTTTGGGTAATGAATATTAACTCTTTGCACTCGAAAGGCGACTCTCGATCGCCATTCAGTTTCTTCCGATAATTCGCGTGACGACTGAGAGGCGGCATTAAGACTTACTCCACTTACTTTTTGTTATTGAATTTTAAACTACCGACAATTCGAGATCTTAATCTTAATGTCGCTTCATAATCGCCATTTGAGGTGTCACAATAAATTGAGCGGCGACTGAGAGTCGCCATCGAGTGCAAATGGTTAAATCATCGACAACTGGAGTAAATCTTAATGTCGCCTCTTAGTCGCCTTCTGAGTTGTCACAATAAACTGAGTGGCGACTGAGAGTCGCCATCGAGTGCAAATGATTAAATCACCGACAACTGGAGTAAATCTTTTTAGTGTCGCCTCTTAATCGCCATCTGAGTTGTCACAATAAACTGAGTGGCGACTGAGAGTCGCCATCGAGTGCAAATGATTAAATCACCGACAACTGGAGTAAATCTTAATGTCGTCTCTTAATCGGTGTTTGAGTTGTCAGAATAAACTGGGTGGCGACTGAGAGTCGCCTTCGAGGGCGAAGGGTTAAGGGGCATTGACTTCGCTTTGTTTGTCGGACTTGTCGCCTTGTTTGTTCGCTTTGTAATACTAGGAACTACCAAATATATACTCAGTTTTGCTTACACATTAATTTATATATAAATTGTGGCTGGAGGATTTAAGTTAATCAATGGATTCAATTATTTGCGTTATGTATATCAAACAAAAGTATATCAAATCTCAAACACTGCGCCGTGGTATATTCGAATAATTTCACTCAAAATAACGGACATTTTGAACCCCTTTTGGTAGTTCTAGCGTTAAAGAAACAGTCGTGGAAACTGTTTAAACAGCGTGTTGCAAACCGTGAATGAGATAAGAAAAAGTACACTGGACTTTCAAGTGTGCTATAAATACCTTCGGGGAAGACATTTATTAACGAACACATCCGCGTGCGAATCATCTCGTCGGTTCATTTAACTTCGACGATTACCAACCTTGGAAATCGAAACTTTTTCTGTGACAGGCAACATATGCATGTCTAGAATTAATTATACCTATTTACAATCACTTATAATCATCGTTAATACACGTTGAGTTCGTACGAATGAATATAAGAACAAAATATATTAAGGTTCATTTTCAATCTTTTTAGAATCTGCAAATATCATAAGTTTGTTCGTACAAGTATTTTATTTAGGCATCAGTTAATGGACGCCATTTTAATTTACGACCATTTCTAACCTATTAGAATACGAGTACAATTTGCAGTAATAATTGACAAGTATTTCTGTATTATTATTTAAACAATTATTGAATTATGAATATAATTGTTCTAGACTCGAAATAGACGATTCATTTTTACTGTGTTTTATGCCATGAATTTGTATTCGTGTTGTTTCGCGTGTTTGCAACAGGTCAAGAAGCATTGAATGAGTTTTAAATAATAGTTTCGATGTTAATAAATATTCGCCAGATATTGACAAACATAAAACACACCAAATTTTTACTAAAAATAAGATTTCATTTCAAGATAGTAAAAATATTTGGAAAATGCGCAACGATTTGAAATTCAAACATGGACGCCAAAGGTAGTCTCAATATTTACATTTATTTATATACAAATTATGGCTCGAGGATTAAAGTCAATTAATGGCCACAATTACTTGCGTTATGTGTACAAAATAAAGTACATCAAATCTCGAACAATGCGCCGTGGTATATTCGAATAATTTAACTAAAAATGGCAGACAAGTCATGTTCACTTCTTTGGTAGTTCTACTGATAAGATTCGATTATCAACGAAGTGAAGTTGTCTACTTTCCTTCATGAATTTGTGCGCATGTTGACTTTTCGTTTCTGAAATAACGTTCTTTTGTTTCGGTGTTTCACGTGCATCTAGAAATTAACCTAAAATCCGATTTGTAACATTTGGAGCTGTTAGAAAAAGCGTCGATCGTGAATTGGTTTACCCTTTCATGGCGTATTGCAGCGGAGCCGTTGATTCGGTAAAAAGTAAACTTTTACTGGAAGGCTGATAAATGCGCGGGAATTTGTAATTTATCGGTGTTACTCTTGGAACTGCGTCACACTGTCGTTTACCCGTACTCCGATAACTTATCGGTAGCGCTTCTTTCGAAGCAAAAAGGGTCGAGCGTCGACTATAAATTATCAACACAAACACAATCACGAGTTCTTTCATAGTTTTTACTCTCCTTCTACCTATGGATTCCCATCATTCTACAGTAGACTCCCGTATAACGCGAATTCCTATAACGCGCCAAAGATATTGCGACCACTGTTTTCATATAACGCGATTCTTCGCACAACGCGCCAAATAATAAAACACAGAAATTACCTGATTCAAGAATGAAATCTGCTTTAGTCGAGCATTAGATTGTTTTCTTCATCATATATGTGCCATTCATTTTTCAAATATTTTCCTGTTTGATAAAACATAGAAAATCAAAGTTAGGCATAGCAATAATCATTTCAAACATGTTACTTTAGATTATGCGCGTTATACGAGAAATATTTCCGTACGACGCGATTTCCTATAACGCGGATTCATATAGCGCGTAAGGTATTAACCGCGTTATACGGGAGTCTATTGTATTAAGTTGTTAGGTATGAAACGTCGGATTTTTAGTGCGTAAATGAAACACACTTTTTTATACATTTTAACGGAACTTTATTAATCAAAATACGATCCATTACAATCTGCTGACTGACTTCTGTCAACGGAATGGTAAACATCCAAAATTCTCTATTTTTGAAGGCAATGAAATCTGCAAAGGCTTGTTCGACACTATCGGAATTGCTAAATTCCTTGTTGCAAAAATAATTCCCCAAAGCTTGAAAAAGATGAAAAGTTAGTTGACCTTGCTTTGTTTCTTAATTTTAAAACTTAATCGTTAGTCTTATATTAACATCTAACAATAAGCCATAAGCTCCTAGAACATATTTATCATCTTATTACTAGGCCTTCTTGTGTAAGTTTTGAAATTATTTATAATATTTTACCAGTTTTGACTAACACTTAATGTAATTTTCATTATTTATATATAATTAATTTTCCTATAAGCCATTAGCAATAGTAACTATATATTGTATGATTTTATAACACAGACGAATTATTACACTGAGAGGGCAATAATCCATTGCCGAAACGTATGTTAATTAATAATAAAATAAAGAAGTAATTATAGTAAATTTGGCCTATAAGATAGCCGCAACATCTAAACTGATATATTGTATCTAATTAAATAAAGTCCAACAAACAACCCAACATCAAGAAAGATAAAAATCGGTTGGTAACAAGTCCAGGGAACAAGGTGGGTAAAACAGAACTTCATAACCTAATTCCCTTAATGTTCAAACCGTCATTTGGGCAACATTCGGCCTAGCATTATTGTGGAATTTAGCAATTCCAATATTGTCAAGCCTTCAAACAAGCCTTTACAAATTTCATTGCCTCCAAAAATACAGAATTTCCTCAGAAAGGGATTTTCGATTTACCGTTCGGTTTGGCCGAATTCAGTAGATTGCATTGGATCGTATTCTGATGAATACGGTTATGTTAAAATCTATAGAAAGTGTGGTTTCATTTGCCAACTAAAGAATCCGACGTTTCATAGCTAACAACCTAATAATAATAAACAGGTGAATAATGTCGTTCAATTATACTTCGTGTGGAACAATGACTGATAATGATTACGTAAAGCAGTAACACGATACGGTAAGTTAATCCGACAAAATCAATATCTAACTCGTGATATGATCCGTTTGATAAAGTATGCGGCCATTCATTGGCTTCCAAGAACCAGTCATAAAACTTGATAATTTCCGAGAATCCTGTGCTGCTACATTTCACTTTCATCTTAGAGATTTTTCCATCCATTTTCAAGTGATATTTATAATTTTCCATAATATTAATAACTAACTTTAATGTATCTTTAGATGTTTATTGAGTTCCTCAAAAAGTTCATGCCGATTTTCAGTAATTTTTACGCGGAAAATTCGAGAAAAAAACTTGAGTACTTCTGGGAAGATGGAATCTTCAAGTTGCATAAAAAATGGAGAAAGTTGTGAAACAAAACGATGCGCACACAATTGAATATATATATTATAAATAATAAACTGTTATATATACAGTGTTATACATTGTCTTTCAATTTTCCGTCAAAATCGGCATAAACTTTCCGGGCAATCAAATATAACGCGACATTTTCGTGGAACCCAACTTTCGCGTTATACAAGGGTTGAAAATACAGTAGACTCCCGTATAACGCGGTCCATACCTTACGCGTATAGTAAAATTCCCGCATTTTGTTAAGCAGCACGTTTTACGAGAACCGCGTTATACAAAATAATCGTGGCAATATCTTTGGCGTGTTGTTGGAATTCGCGTTGCAGGAACTCGTGCTATACGAGAGTTTACTGTAAATCAAAATGCCGTGGCGAAAAGAGGTGGAGAAAACGGGAAGACGGATACGGAAACTAGTTCCGGGTAAGATCAATATCTAAGTTTTGCAACAGACTGTCGGCGCGAGGCTTTCGCCTCGCATGTGCGAGTCGCCGCGACGCGCCGGTGCACTCAGTGCACTCTGTATGCACTCTCCACGAACTCACTGCAATTCTCCAATCCCAACACCTGCTCGAGATATGCCCTCTTGAATACTGAACATCGAACGAGTTATTTGATTTGCGTATCCGATTCGTTCGTTTTAAAACGTAATATCCGATTGGTAGCAAGTTCCTAAAAAGCACGTACAACATAACCTAAGTAGAACACAGTTGTTGGGCTCCTACACTGCGTTCCATCCGGCAATACAATTGGCTCGCGCATCAAATACACTTTGTAGCACTCAAAGTACCAATCAAATTGTGCCGCAACTTTCAATATTTCTCGTCGCTTTGGAAATAATAGTCAAAAATTAAAAAATCACTTTTTCTTTCAAGGTTGATTTCACACCTTTAAATGGTTTTTGAGCACCGACGAAAAATAGCTTCGTAATCAGAATGAATTACTCTATCTTTGTGGAAACTTTCGGCATTTTTGGAATATCCGGGTTCCCTTACTTTTTTTGTTAGACAAAATGTATGGAAATGTTTTGAGACCGATGTGTCTTGAATGTAATCCTGCTGAATCTTACTTTTATCAGTATGGTTAAATATGATACGATATGATCATTTATGGCCATATTGCGGCGTAAAGAAAAAGGTGAACAGCGAACGAGTTATTTGTTTTGCGTATTTGATTCGTTCGCATTAAAAGATAGTAGCATCTGAAACCATTTGTTTAATAGTAGTCGGAAGAACTATTCTAAGGAATTAATAATAAACGATAACGATCGGATAATGATAATATGCCGTGAATCATTCTACGGATCTGACGAATGGCAATGCATGTCTGACGTAAGCTGAGACACGTGCATAGATTTAGATTACCGCAGACTGCATGAAAGAACTGACATTGACTCCTCGAAGATGCTCTTGAACATAGCTCATAGGAACTAACTTCATAGTTATTCGGCGGAAACAGGCAACCTAACCTACTTTAACACTCAAACTACGAAACCAATCAAAACGACGGTTCCGCATTATTCAATAGAAATATTTATATTCATAGCATTCGATTTTCTAAGGTTTTCCGCGGTTTATGTTGCATAATAAACCTAATTAAATCGATTAATTTATTTTCGCAATCAATCTTTATTTTTAAGGACATATAAATAACTATAAAAATATAGCTGAGTATATTGCCGGTATTTCTAGTGTTAACACGTTGAGCGCCGCGACGAAATCCGTGTTATACGATACCACGCGATACGCATTCATAACGTGTTAGTACCGCGTTATATGAGGATCGCCGCAATTTGTGAACCGCGTTATATCGAAACTGCCTTATATATGTACCGGGTTATATGAGGATCGCCGCGATTTGTGAACCGTGTTGTATCGAAATCACGTTGTATAAGTACCGCGTTGTACGAGGATCGCCGCAATTTGTGAACCGTGTATATCGAAACCAGGCTGTATAAGTATCGCGTTGTACGAGGATCACCAGAAAGTGTGTACCGCGTTATACTGAGACCGCGTTGTATAAGTACCGCTTTATACGAAGATTGCCGGGATTTGTGAACCGCGTTATATCGAAATCGCGTTGTATAAGTGCCGCGTTATACGCGGATTGCCGCGATTTGTGAACCACGTTATATCGAAATCGCGCTGTATAAGTACCGCGTTATACAAGGATTGCCACGATTTGTGAACCGCGCTGTATAAGTACCGCGTTATACGAAGATATTGCCACGATTTGTGAACCGCGTTATATCGAAAGCACGTTGTATAAGTTTCGCGTTGTACGAGGATCGTTAGAAAGTGTGTACCGCGTTATATCGAAACCGCGTTGTATAAGTGCCGCGTTATACGCGGATTGCCGCGATTTGTGAACCACGTTATATCGAAATCGCGCTGTATAAGTACCGCGTTATACGAGGATTGCCGCGATTTGTGAACCGCGCTGTATAAGTACCGCGTTATACGAAGATATTGCCACGATTTGTGAACCGCGTTATATCGAAAGTACGTTGTATAAGTATCGCGTTGTACGAGGATCGTTAGAAAGTGTGTACCGCGTTATATCGAAACCGCGTTGTATAAGTGCCGCGTTATACGCGGATTCCTGCGATTTGTGAACCGCGTTAAATCGAAATCGTGCTGTATAAGTACCGTGTTATACGAGGATTGCCGCGATTTGTGAACCGCGCTGTATAAGCACCGTGTTATACGAAGATATTGCTATGATTTGTGAACCGCGTTATATCGAAAGCACGTTGTATAAGTACCGCGTTGTACCCCTTTTTTGAAAAACGCGTGGGTCATCGCACTTAAAAATTGCGTGCTATAGAATTAGTTGTGTCCAATACTACGTACTCTTCAGAATGCTTTGGAAAATCTCACACGCGATTGACTTTTCTCAACTGTTCTCGTTAGCCCATCAAGAAATAAGAATAAGCAACCCGTAAATAATACTTCGAGAATTCATAAAACGGTGCATATTCCGCGCATCCGAAATAACGTTCAGGGCACAGAGATCGGTATCTAGCTAGCCAGGAGGTAAACCAACCTACTGTGTACCCAAAACCGAACCCATCGTGGTTCGTAATTCGTGAACTGCGTGAGGGGAGGGGGCAGAGAGTATAGCACAGTGCGTTCGGGTTAGGCATTGCCTACACCTCTCTACTAGAACGCATGCCAGTCATTGGCCAGCCCGCTCTAGATAGTGGGCGTGGATAGGCTTATGGGTGTACTGAATCGAGCTATGGTGTTCCTTTTTTTCCCTGTTCCTCTCTCTTTCATCCCCAGCCAACCTTCTACCCTCTCTTTCCCTCGCGCGGGAGATTCTTCTCCCAACCGCTTTTCCGTTTAAGCTCTCTCGCTCTCTCTCTCCCTCGCGCGCATTGTGCTCCCGTATTCCCCTTCTCGTTTCCCACCCCTCGTTCTTTTAATACATAGCCGCATATACCGGGTGCCCTGTAAAACACCACGAATCTGCGGCCGGCTGGTGTGCCTCGGTAATCAATTTCTTTGTTCGGTTTAGGTTATGTGATTGGTAACCCTGAACTGATCGGTCTATTTATGAAATCTATTCATTGTATTTGAATAATTAACTCATAACCGAAGGTGTTAACTAATGGTATTCGTTTGTGTCGGGTTTTATGGGGATGGCAAGCAAGTATCAGCGGTACCGGAAAGTAATCAAAAATCAGATTTCCAAATTTCAATTGGAAAGAAATTCAGCGAAGAAATTCTACCGTACATGCAAGTACAACCGCGGATAACCCTCGTATAACGCGCGAGTTAAGGTTCCAGAGAAAGGTCGCGTTATAAAAGTCGCGCTATGCGAGACTCGAATTACATAGACGCGTTATATAGAAGTTGCATTGTAGGTGTCTATAAATGTCGCGTTATACGAGGATCGTCACAATTTGTGAACCGTGTTGTATAAGTCTCGCGTTATATGAGGATCACCACGATTTGAGAACTACGTTATATGGAAACCGCGTTGTATAAGTACCGCGTTATACGAGGTTTGCCACGATTTGTGAATCGCGTTATATTGAAACAACGTTGTATAAGTACCGCGTTATACAAGGTTTGCCACGATTTGTGAATCGCGTTATATCGAAACCGCGTTGTACGAGGATCACAGCAAAGTGTGAACCGCGTTATATCGAAACCGCGTTATACCAGGATCGCTACAAAGTGTGAACCGCGTTATATCGAAACTGGGTTGCATAAATACCGCGTTGTACGAGGATCACTGCAAAATGTGAACCGCGTTATATTGATACCGCGTTATATTGATACCGCGTTGTATAAGTACCGTGTTATACCAGCATCGCTACAAAGTGTGAACCGTGTTATATCGAAACCGCGTTGTATAAGTCTCGCGTTATACGAGGACCGCCACGGTTTTTTGTGTTTTTTTAGAATACGCCGCACACAAAGAGTTAATAAATCCAATACCAAATATAACTTTTTAATTTCATTTATCCGGTTTCTTTACAAGACAAAATATTTGTCTCGTTAAATAACAAAAAACTCAATTTTAACCGTGTTTTTAACACGTTAAACGTTACGTCGGTCCCTGGGGACCGACACTGGACTTTTTGTTTAGGCGGCATCGATCCGCGGTTGCCGGAAGTATCAAATTTAAAAAATAATACTTTATAATTCATATAGTATAAACAAATTTATTTAAACTTTTCTAATGAATTTTATTAAAACTGTTATGAAACCAATGCAAGAATATTTGGAAGAGAAATAGCTAGAAATTCAACGAAGAAAGTCGTAACCTTTTGTAATACATGCAAAGGGAAACCTCATATTTGTTTAAAATGTTTTCATAAAATTTATTGAAAAAGGGAAATATGTTTTTTAATACTAGATGAATTATAGAGTATTACTTTCTAAATTCTATACTGTCGGTACCCAGGGATCACACCATCTAAACGAAAAGTGCAGTGTCGGTCCCCATCGGTCCGAATCGGTCCCAATCGGTCCTCGACGTAGCGATTAATGTGTTAATTGACGTCGACATTTTCCAGAATGCTTAGTAATAACGTTACTCACAGACGCAGTTTAGTTATCTAGGGTTAAAACAGTCACTTTCGACGTAAACGAGAAACTGATATCATGAAAAACTCTCACTAATTCTGAAAATAAATCTGATGCTTAAAACTTTGATATTTGGATTTGTTTATCATTATTTTAAATCGAACAGTTTATCACATTATAGATATTTCATTTGGAATAAGTCACAAATATGCTAAACATTTTGAAGCTTTTCACGATATCATAACCTAATTCTGCGAAAGTTTCACATGCAGTTGGATGCGCAGAAAATCTGCGCACAAGTGTCCGCCATTTCTTGTTAGTTACAATATTATTTTGGTTTACAAAAGCTAGTATGTTACTGCATGTTGTTTTTCAGCCAGATAGTTGAAATTCTTATCGCGTTTATTAATATTTAGCTTGCTAAATAATAATATGCTTGAAAACGGGATCTAAAGACACTACCGATTCGATTATGCTAAAACCACTATCTAAACAGTGTCAACTTTTTATCTGCGAAACTTTGGCAGCCATTAACATGTTCCGTCAAGATAACACGTGATCATGCATCGTTTAATTCATTTCCATTAACCTCACATTCTTCATGTTTCATAAAACTTCTTCAATTAATGTTACTCACATCCTTACTGCTTTCTTCAATACACCAAAGTAACGCCATATTGCATGTTTCGGCGTTACAATATTATTACATTATATGAAACACCGACACGATAAAAATCTGCATCTGGTGACGCATGAATCTGCAATAAATCGAAGTATTGGATTGGCCAGAAAGTTTGCGCGGTCCGCGTCACTTTCCCGCACGGAAATGGGTAGGTTTTCATGAACACAGGATTACGAAGAAGCCCGAAAGACAAGAAAATGTTGCGAGTACAAACTGAAGAAACATTATCGAGTAAAACAAATCGGAAGAATATGCAAAGTGAAATAAAAACTGCTTAAAATACAGGGAAATGTTACAGGTAAAAACTAAAGATACATTATTAAATAAAGAAAATCGGAAGAATATGCAAAGTCGAATCAAACTACACCAAAATATTGCGAGCACAAGCTAAAGACACATTATCGAGTGAAGAAAATCGTAAGAATATGCAAACTCGAGTTAAGATCGCTTTCCAATCGCGCGATATAAGTCGCCGGAACTTTTCGAGCCAGCCAATCATTTCCGTCATCCATAAATACATCGAACAGAAACGAGTTTCTGATAATGAATATGATTGTAGCCCCGGCGAAAATGATATGAATTTAGGAATGCATATTGAACTTGATCCCATTGGTCGCCACGTGTGGAGTATAATCGGTCAGTTGGAAACGGTGCCTTACATCCCTTATGTTCGTGGAAGGGGAGATGCAAAGGGCATTCAACTGTCTACGGCATGGCGCGGCGTGTTGGTGGGCGGGGAGGGGGGAGCGGTAGGGGAAGAAGAGGGTCAAAGTGGGAAGAGGAGGCGTAGGGGAAGGGCGGCGGAGGGGGGGAGGGGGGAGAGTGGATTTTTAGAACGACCAGAGTCGACCTACTCCCTGCTCCCTTGTATTCTTCTTGCTCCTCTTCCTCGCTTCGAGTCTTCTTCTTCTTCGTCTTGTTTCGCGTTTCAATTCTCGCTCTTCTTTTTTTATGCCCTTCCGATGTCTGCCCAGCAACGGCGTGGCACCGCGTGGACCACATTCTAGAATTACATTCGAATTTGTTGGTACAACTGAAACGAACAATTCTAGGGTACTCCTCAGGGTTCGCCTTCGGTAATGTTTTACCGAGTTCCAAGGTTTCCATGTTTCGGTTAAATGTTACTAACCTCTTCAAGTCCTTGGCAACATACAGTTACTCCCAAAAGTATACGGACACTAATCAAAGTTGACTACATAATGATGTATCTGTGTTAAGTATGAAAAAGTTGGACTAAATCTTTTTTATTCAACGTCCTTTATTGTACTTGACAATTATATATTGTTAGTTTAATAAATGTTCAATAAGATTAACAGAAGCATGGCATTCAATTAGGGCAGAATGTTTAAAAGAAATAACGTCAAATGTGACAAAACGCTTGAAACAAGTGATGCAACAAAAGGGATATCCAGCGGAATATTAACTCTGCGTTTATTTGACAAAAGACGTAAGAAATATTAATTTTCGAATACTTTTGTCACTGAATAATTATGCATGATTTCGATTAATTTATATTACAATTTCATATATGAAATGTTATTAAACTAACTATATATAATTTTAAATGACAGTAAACGACGTTTCACAAAAAACAGATTTGGTCCATTTCGATGATAATTGGAATACTTTTGGGAGTGACTGTATGTGGACAATTAATTTACGTCCTACGTGCAATGTTCACTAAATTCGCTAAACATAAAATAATTCCCAATTTTGATAAGATAAATAAAAACACTTCTTATATATTTTTTAATATCATAGTTCAAATAAGTAATTAAATAATAGTAAATAAATAAAGATTCATCTCTGAAGAGTTTAATATGTTTAACAAGGAGTTGTAAAACATTGTGTTTTTTAGATCTTGATTTTAAGGTTTTAAGGTTTTTTTTAGAGATTTCTACCGGACCGAAATCCGTGTTATACGATACCTCGCGATACGCACTTGCAACAGTGCTAATGGAACGCACCATTCATTTCTTTGAGTTCAAACATACAAATAAATATTATATATTTATTTATATTTATATATATTTATGAATATTATATATTACAAAGAGTTATTATAAATTATTGTAATGATTATTATAAAGAAACCTTTTACTTTAGTAACCTTTTATTTTTTCTATCAGAATATAGCAAAAAAACGTGCGATATTTTTAATGCGACTATTTCCGGTATTTCGTTTCCAGCTATGTTATGCTTTCTACGATGATTGTTGGTCTCCTTTCCGTGAGAAAAACGAGATTAATTCGTAACTGAATAATGAGGATCGAATAATAAATGTAATCTAATCTAAAAAAACAAAACCGTGGAAGATCAAGATACACTTTTTACCCGGAAAATCCAAAGTTACAGTGCGCAGAATGTTTCATAATAAATAATCTAATGAACAATCTATGAGAATTACATTTTTTTAAGTCACGGTAAATCTTCTTTTATTTTTATTCCTAGATATCTGCTTGTTCGCATTTCTGCAATGTTTATGGAAACTATAAAAAAGTAATGCTTTACAAATTTGCAATAGTTAATCTTGATTTTCGTAATTCTTATGTAATAAGATTGAATGATAAATAATGAAGAAGATTATATTAAAAAATGTCTAATTCTGAAAGTAAGCCTGATGTTAGGAGTGTAATTGTTTAGTAAAAACTAAAAATACATCATTAAGTAAAGAAGACTGGAAGAATATACAAAGTTGAATAAAAACTGGCGAAAATACGGGAAAATGTTGCAAGAAAAAAACTGAAGATATATTATTACAACAGAAATTAGGATAATAAACAAAAGGTCTGTCTGTTAACACTAAACTACGAAAGGGGTCCAAAACACTTGTCCGTCATTTTTAGTTAAATTACTTGAATATACCCCGGCGAATTGTTTGTGATTTGATGTACTTATATTTTCTATACATAACGCAAATAATTGAATCCATTAATTAACTTAAATCTTCGAGCTATATTTTATACATAAATAAATGTAAATGTATAACCAAGTAGTTCTAGTGTTAACTAGAACTTTCTCGCATTTTGCATAAAACATTTTCTAGTCAAAAATATAAACTACCTACAAAGTGGTACACGTGGCTTCATCACACTTTCGTTGGGTGGTACACGTGAAAAAGGTTAAGAACGTTGCTCGTGTATCCGTATCTTTCATTTTATTCGATTTTTTCGTTGTGGTAATAATTACAAAAGTACGCGCACCGATTGTCACCTTTTTCGGTGCGTTTAACGCTAAAACTAACGGCGATATATTCAGCTCTATTTCTGTATTTATGTGTACGTCCTTGAAAAAAAGGATGGAAGAAAGAAATGAATCGATTTACTGAAGTGCATTATGCATCGAAAACCGCGAAAAATGTCAGAAAATGGAACGTTATAAATTTGAACATTTTTATTAATAAGCGTGGACCCGTAATTTTGACTGCTTTGGTAGTTCTAGTGTTAACTAATAATTTCGTTACTATTTTCACGTAAAGTACCTTCGTTAGAATCGCGTTTAACCCTTTTTGCACTCAAGAAGCGACTCTTAGTAGCCACTCAGATTATCGCGGCGACTGAGAGACGACATTAAAATTGTCCCCAGTTGCCGGTAGTTTTACGTCTAATAATAAAATATGACTGAAGAAAGTCTTAATGTCGTCTATCAGTCGCCACTGAGTTCATTGGGGTAAAGTGGCGACTGAAGTTCGCCGCCAAGTGCAAAGAGTTAACTAGATTTACATTATACGATTTCTTTTTAACCATGAACCAAATTGTCCTAAAGAGGGTTAAGTCAGTTTGCATAGATGGTTTTAAAAATTCGACTTGCACCAATGGCTGCGATTGTAAAAGAAAATGGCGTCTGTATACCTCAAGGATATGTGTCTAACGGAACGTTTCACGATCTGTTTGCAGATGTAGCTGAGGAGAATTGGAAATCCCTCGGGGGATTCAAGGGAGAAGAGAAAAAGCAGGAGAAAAAGGGAAACACACTCGCGGATGAATTTCGCAATAATCGTTGTCAACTATACTTGATGACACTAACCCGTAGGTCCGAACTTGTGGGCTTTTTTATATGCCTTCCGCAAGCTCCTATCTACCGGTACATGTAGTCAGGCAGGCGCTTGAACTTTTCGACGGATCCTCCTCCCCCCTCTCCCTGAAACCCATCTCCTGTTTATCCCGAATGCCCGTGGGCACTTCCGGTTGTCGACAGACGGTAACCGGTAGACTTCTTTACCATCCAAAACTCTCGATCGAGAAGAGAGATCGAAAGAGCACGACTGATCATAACCCTTTGCACTCGAGAGACAACAAACGCCAGATTTTGACAATAAAAATAAATGTATAAGCTTGTGGAACGTTGGAAAAAAAAGTTGTCGAAATAAATGGTGACTGCTTCGTCAAATAATATTACTTTCCAGAATTCCAGAGCATTTGAATTTCGATTTAACATATTCCGTGCCAGACTAATTTTCGGTGACTTTCCGTTCACGGCGCATGCGCCCCACATTGTGGAGACTGTTGTTATTTATGACATTGCCTTACAATATTTATAAGACTGCAAAATTTGTTATTTAAGAAAAAGGAGTAAAAAATTGTTGTTTTAACAAATTATCGTCGTAGTTTAAGTAAAAGAAGTAAAAGTATTTGATTAATAGCGAAAACACCAATGGCGCGAACGGAAAGTTCATAGTGGGGCGTATACGACGCACGTGGCACAGAACGTGTTAAGTAAGTTACTTTCGCAGAATTCTAATATTTAAGATTAATTAAACGAAAGTAACAGAATGCTGAAAACATGTAGAGTTCTCTCATCATTAACACTAGAACTGCGAACAATGTATTCAGATATACTTATACAATTCACGTATAATTCTTTAAAAGAAAGAATGGATCAACAAAAGAAATGAATCGATTATAATAAGAAGAGATTATAATAAACTCTCAGAAAGTCAAACCTTATAAATTTCAACGTTTTTTTCAATTCTGCGCATCCGCCATTATGATGGCTTCCATAGTTCTAGTGTTAACAGCACTGCTCAGTTATCCACGAAATGAAATTGCGATAAACATCCTATAAACTATCAAACATCAGACTGCAAAATAGAATTCAAATTGTTATTTTACTTAAACTGCAAGCTTTCTTTATCAACGCAGAGAATCTGCAGCTTCAAATTGATACTTTCCAGTAAATGCATTTTTTCATGAAAAACCACTTTGTATATCTGAATGTAAACCACTATTCACGTAACATAACTACAAGACAAGTACTGCTAGACTTAACACGAAGACTTATACAAAATACATGCTCTACAAAATACATATTCAGAGTGGTACTCAAAGGATACAGAAAAGTAAAACGAAGAATGAAATGAAGAGAAAGATGAAGAAGATGATGATGAAGAAGGGGAAGAAGAAGATGAAGTAGTAGAAAAAGAAGGAGATAAGAAGATGTGTAAGATTAGCGGCGACGCCTGGGTGAGGTAGTAGGTTGTATAGTAGGGAATGGAAATTCGCGAGATACGAAGTCCACTGTACAACTTGCTAACTTTCCCGGTAGTCGCTGCACCGACGTTACTGTTACTAGATAATAGTAATAGATAATTCTAGTAATTATCTATCTAAACATCTACAGAGGTTCTCATCCCAGGTGCAGCTAAAAAAGATGAAGAACACAAAGCAAACGTGCATCCGCGAGTCTTGTAAAACTCGAATCAAATATATCGTTAATATTCGTAAAATTTGCAATATTTTTAACGTCACGATAACGATCTTATGATTTTAATCTCGATCCAGCGTCGAAAACTGGGAAAACGAGTTTTTATTCAGCGTTTAACGCTGTCGATTATGAAATAGTTATTATTGTTAATATGTGAATGCAAGGTTTTTGTAATAATCTCGGGGTTTCAAAGCTGTAATGAATTCTAGTTCGGAATTAGTTGTGTTTATAATAAAATCTAATTAATTAAGGTACAAATGATCACGTAACA
The DNA here is from genome assembly GCA_910591585.2 of Nysson spinosus. NCBI lineage: Eukaryota > Metazoa > Arthropoda > Insecta > Hymenoptera > Crabronidae > Nysson > Nysson spinosus. The sequence goes on along the minus strand of OU342844.1, from coordinate 1,714,121 downwards.
CACTGTAAGCGTTGCGGAAGTTATATTTTTAAGGAAATATGAGATCGAAATTAATATTGTAGTAATTTAGTGGACTTAAAAGTGATCTCTCTCCAAGGAGAAGAAAATTTAGACTGAACTTGTACAATGCAATATTTATAACTTGTTTATCGATGCTTGCATTAAGCGACGTTAATTTTATCAAAATCTTATCTCTAAGCTACGAAATAATTAGTAAAAAAGAATCTAATTTCAATAATCTAAATTGGAATCCACGATTAACTGAAAGATAATATAAATTATAATGCGCATAGAGAGTTATAGCCGCCATATTGAACCACATTTTGTTACAGTCGCCATATTGAACTACGTTGAGATACAGGCGCCATATTGAACTACGTTGAGATACAGGCGCCATATTGTACTACATTGAGTTACGGTCGCCATATTGAACTACGTTGAGTTACAGGCGCCGTATTGAACTACAAACCATTGCACCGCAATGAATTATATTATACAGTGTAAGTCCGAAAGAATTCGTCTTTAACCCTTTCACTGCAGCGTGCTCCAACAAAAAGCCATTAACACCGTGATGCGACATTCGCGCGACAGTAGTTGACACTAAATTGTGTCTTTAAAAATAAGAAAAATCGAGGATTTATTGAGATCCAATTATTCGATCAGTTATTATGTGACACATAACAGTATGTTCCACACTGTATTAATTAACTAAAAAAGTAAATGCGTGGTATGGAGCAAAATTTACTGGTCGCATATATACGTCTTTCGTAAATATTCATGGACATATGAGAGCGTATATATACGCCTTTCGAAGGGGTCGCAGTCAAAGGGTTAATTATATAGCATAATACAAGATGAAAGTCAAGAAAGGAATTGATAACGAATTAATATTTGTAACGCCAAATTTTACTGGAGTTGAATTCCTGATGACCCAGCATTTATCATCATTATTAGATTCATAGGAAAGAATAATACTAATAGAAGAGATTAAGAAACGATAGTAAGTTCTCTTGCGTGGGTTTCGCGGTGGTAGATCTTAAGGAGAGAAAGGGAGAGAGATAAAAAAGAGAGAGAAATGAAAAAAGGGTAATGGCGGGCGGGCTGATTGTAAAGCCTGCCGCGTCGCCGGTTCCCTGAGACCCTAACTTGTGACGTCGCGTCCGATATCTCACAGGCTAGATTCTCTGGTATTGGCGATGAGTGCTGCCTTTTGCCGATCAAAAGTCAGTCCTAGCAACAGAAATAGAAAAAGAAACTCGATCGAGCGTTTTACCGCTGTCGCACTCTGCGAGTTTTACCGCGTACTTTTTTGTCTGCGTTATGTATTTTATCAACTATTTGTAAGTATCCGCTTTTCCCACGTATACGAGACATTTGAGCAATGCTGGATATGGATTGAGAAAGAAACGTTTAAAATACATTCATAATTCATGAATGACAAGGTGAATGCAGATAAAGTAATATTTCTGATATATGATGAGGATTTAAGGAATGAGTAGTTATTTTTTGAAAATAGTATAAGCCCATTATTTAGGAAATCTTAATTAAATATAATTCTTTCCCACTAATTGATTGTTTTCTTCGGTTAATTATAATATTAACACATTACGGTCCGGGCTGTTTACCCGAAAATTGATGCATTTTGCCAGCATATTTGAAGGTTTTCGAATACAGCGGTACCTCGTACTTCAAACGCTTTTAACTTCGAACATTCCAGAATTGAAACGCTTAAAAAAGCAAGAAATTTGATTCGAAGTTTGAACGTCGTTTCTAAGTTCGTACTATAGTCCAAGAAGGATATTTTCGTCTTGTGAATTTTATATTAAAAAATTATTCTTCACTTCTATTTCTATGTTGTAATAATTAAAATTAATAAAATAAACGTCAAATTATTTTCTTTAATTTTTTTCAGTTATCAATATTAAAAAACCTAAAATCTACAATCTTGATTCGGACTTCGAACGAGTTCGAATTAAATCGGACCGGAACGAATTAAATACGAATTACGAGGTACTACTGTATGTTGAATTTTAGTATTATATTACACTGTCCAACACAAAAAATATCTGTGAGCCGCGTTGTATAAGTGCCGTTGGGATTACAATTACAGTTAACCCTCGTACAACGCGGGAGTTAGATTCCAGAGGAATGTCGCGTTATGCGAGATCCAGATTCAATACAATATATCGAAGTCGCATCGTATACGTGCCGCGTTACATGAAGATCGTCACAATCTGTGAACCGTGTTGTACGAGGGTTACCTGTATATAAAATTTCTATGTATATTATTAATAGTCATCTTTTAATATGTTTAGAATCATGTATAAAACCATTATACATCGTATATATTTATATGTATATGTATTATATAAAAATATGTTTATAACGATTCCATTCTATTGTAATACTATAATAAATCAGTATTATAGAATATACTCTAATGTGAATATATATATATATATATAAGGTCGTAGTTTTCTGTATTATGAATATTCAGTGAATAATATCTCGCTAAATATTATAATATGTAATTTATATATTTAATATAATTCTGCTTACCGATCTTCGAAATAACCTTTTTGAAAGACTGTCAGAGTTAACAAGAAAACTGGAACAATTTACATTGCAAATGTGCTATTTGAACGAACATACTTTAAGTATAACCTACTATTGCTTACTATGTTGCAAATTTATACATTTTCAATATAAAATATAAACTCGAATGACTATAATGAATGGATTTTAATATCACATACTAAATTATACCTTCGTATGCATGAAATATGATATATATGATTCAGCAAAGTTATCAAACAAAAGGATAGATGAAACTTAATAAAGAGACCTGTTCGAATTTTATAATCACTGGTGTCACGAATTCCCATAATCCTGGGATCGAAAGAGTTATGGAACTCATCAATAGGTTCTATTGGAAGTTAATCAATGTGGTACTTTTTTGAAAAGTGTTCTCACATTATAAGTTCCGATGAGAACAGATAAACAAAGGTTGTCGAAAATCAAATTTTTAGTTAGAATAGAACTGGCGAGATATAAAGATACAATTTTTTCTATAACAGGAACAGACCGTCATCAATGTAAAACAAGTTCTCAATCATTGAAACCAATACTGAATACTGCTTAACGAACGGTATTACAATAATATTAAATAATTAATAGAGTTGATAAATGTTCGGAAATAACCTGTTTCCATGGAACTTTTATTACACAGATTCGAAAGTATCTGTTCAATGTGAACACTTTTCAAGTAAATTCCTGGGGGATAACAATTCTTTCCATCAAAATTCTATGGCAACAGATATTTTTTAAACGAAACATACAAGTTCGAAAAGAAATTTTTAAAAATCGAAACGTACGCGGGATTCCGCCCCGCACAAATTGGACGTACATTTAAATGTCACTTTCCAATATATCTATTTATTACTTAATTATGCATACCAGTGTTCGATATTAAAAATCTTTTAATTGGTATCCTAAATAACGGAGAGATAAAAAATACAGGAGGAAGAAATATTTACAAATTCGAGTTAGCAATCAAATTAAAAGAAAAGTCCTTTTTAACTGTTACTTTTATCGTATGCCTTTTCACCAAGAAATATAAATGATCGGAATAAATGATCAAATATAAATGAAACAATGTTATTAAATGTACTAATTAGATAATGTGAGGTATAAAAAACAAAGTTCATTGAATTTACATTGCTTTCAACACAATCAAACAAGTTTGTATTAACACTTTCGCGTCGGAGTATTTTTAGCCGAACGTTACATGTGCAACGGGGAAAATTCGTAGAATTTTGCTAAACAAGGTTATGTTGACAAGAAATGCTATAAAAACCAACATATTAAGTGTATCGTATCTAAAGACTCACACTTGAGTTAACCTAGTTCTGGTAAAGAATCTCAAAGACACATTGTGAGTCATCCGTTTGCGAATGTGTTAATCATACTTTGATACTGTTTCGTATGTCACGTGTAATGTAACATTATCGAATATATACACCACCCCCAACGACCTCTAACAACAAGATTAGCAACAAGATGTAAGAAGATACGATTCCATCAGAAATATCTCCTGCCTTCTTCCACTAACCGACTTAATTCCGCTGCCGAGTATCCCAAAACTTGTTTCAAGTCACAAACGAATTTGTAAACAAACCGTTTCCCGTGAACCTTCGAAATCATATCGCCGTCATAATAATAACGAAGTGCTCTACTTAATTTCTCGTAATTCATCGAGGGTTTGTTTTTACGTGCACCCCAAAGTTGCGCGACCGCTTCCGGTTGATTCAACTTAAATTCACCTTCGGTACCCACCCACTGAATAGCACCTCTGTGTTCACGATCGGTTAATAATTCCAGTAAGAACTGCCATAATTGTATTTGACCACTGTTAACCGATCTGCTGGACGTCGCGATCGTGATTGGCGAAGAATCCATATTTTCCAGTGGTACACTGACCACTCGTGCTTGTTGATTAACTACTGGTCGAGGTTTCACGGGTTTTTGATTGCGTATTTTTATGGATTTCTCGGCATCTTCGTTGGGCGATGCCGGCGCATCTTTCTGAACTACAGCTGTAAAATATGAATCCGGTTTTAGCAGAAACCTGAATTTCCCGTCAAATAAACTACAGTAAACTTTAACACGTTGAATTCCGTAGGGGTCACCGGTGACCGCCGATACCAATATTACTAAAACTCGAATCAGATATCGTTATATCGCTAATATTCTCAAAATTTTCATTTTTAACGTTACGATAACAATGTAAAGTAACCAATGTATCGTAGAGCGTTTAAACAGTTTTATTTTTAGACGTTATACATACGTTACGGACACTTATCGCGAGGTATCATATAAAACGGATTTCCGCCAGGCACTCAATGTGTTAAAGACTTAGAGATTTTTAAGAAATACGCATAATTCGGAGAAGTTCCCGCCAATTCTGAAGCAACGAAACTAGAGTATTTCAAGGTACCTCTACTTTCGAGTATATTTAGCTCGAAACAATAGTATTTTTCCAGCCCAAAACGTACCGACAAATTTGCATTTTCGAAGTAGCTCTAAGTGCGTCCAAAACACCTCTCCTGGGTCGAGTGGCACTTTAGCTTGAAACTCTTCCAAAGTGAGATTACAGAGTTGTGCACCTGTTATATTCCAATCCGCCAATCTCAAAGACACTAAGTTGAATTGTCTAACTGCCCATTGGAGCCAGTGTTTAACGTGCGTCTGTGTCCACTCTTTTGGGTCGGCCGGGATTTTCAAACGTTCCTAATAAAAGAATATCCGAAAACTGAATACCTATCGAATCTAATCGCAATCATTTTGAATATCTACCTGCTCCTTTTTATATTGCGGGTCAACCATCCATCTTATAACATTTCGTTTACTGTCTTCATTCATTGGCATCGGAGCTAAATCACAATAAAATGAGAATGCGTTTCAAATACATCTTTTTGTGCAACGATTACAGACATTTTTAACAGGCACTCCATCCTCGATTTATGCAAAGTATTCGTTCCAATTTAATACGGTTTTAATCCGCGGTTGTGAACCGGGTAAATCACGAATGTTTACACAATTTTTAAAAATGTATAAACTCAGACATTTCTGGGTTACAAAAATTAATATAAGTATCAGGGACTGAATGAAAAATTGTCCACTTACTATTAATTTAATTATGAACTACTTTCGTAATTAAATAAATAAACAAATAAGGTTGCAATCGGGGTAAACGTATGCTGTAATGTATGTATGTATTGGCAACAATGATGAATATGGTATCTGAACAAGAATTGAAGATTGCTGGTAGAAAACACAGAAAGTGTGAAAAGTGCAATTTTTCAAGAAAGAGAAAAAAAACATGGCGAGAGGCCACGTTGGAGGTACAATTTTTTAGCGTTTTTTAACGTCTTTTAACTATTTCCAAAAGGAAATTGCACTAACATTCTATACTACAGTAAACTCCCGTGCAAGGCGAGTTCCTAGAACGCGCTAAAAATATTACAACGACTTTTTTTTATATACCGTGATCGTCATACAACGCGCTATATAATAAAATGCGGGAATATTCCCAAAACGCGATTTCATACAACGCGTAACGTATTAACCGTGTTCTACGGGATTACCACTGGTATGTAGAACATTTACCGAATGTCAAAAAACTTGTTAATTTTCTCACTTTCAGTGTTTTCTACGAGGAGCGTTCAATTATCGACATGATAAGAACGCTTAATTGAGTTATCCAAAAATTACGCAAAACAACAGCGAAGTAATGCAACAGTTATAATACAGTGAGAATGTTATTCTCACTGAAATAAAATCATTTTAGAGACGGCAATAGCAACAAGTGTTTTTCGATGTCAGAGCATAAAGTCGAGTGCAGAAAACCCGCGTAAATTGCGAAATGAATGTAAATACATACAGCTATTTTCCGCCAATTCAATGTAATCTTCGGCCGGTTTTAATACATCCACTATATTAATGCGTCTCTGTGCCGCCTTTATCTGTACATTAACTTGAACCAGCCCCTCTCCTTGCACGCATTGATCAACTAAATTCTTGTGACTCTCCAGCTATTGAATCATTTAGGAATTACGATAAACTGTGGGAAGCGTTTTCAATTATACGTACACGTATCCCCCCGTGCAACACGGTACTCCAACAACACGAATTCGCTCTAACACGATTCCAGAATTGGGGAAACCCAGATGCATTCTCGGTTTATCGATGTGTAACAATTTCGATTGATCATTGATTATTTTAAGAAACATACAAATTTCTTTTAGTTGTGAAAAGAAAACAGTATACTTTTGTTCGTCTTTCGAACTTGATCCTATCTTTTGCACTAATCCTGTGTTTCTTACAACGCGACATTTTCTCGGAACCTAACTATCGTGTTATGCGGGGGGTGTCTGTATTTGGTTTAAATAAATAATCTACCATCTGGGCATCTTGTAACCAAAAGGAATAATCGGTTAACTCCACACCAAGCCTTTGTTCCAGCAAATTACGTAAAGTAGACAGTGGTTCTCTAATATCCATATGTTGCATCAAAACACCCTCGTTACAATCATCTCCGTTCGTGGTGCTCTCTAAAGCGAAGCTAGGTTCTACTTCCAAGTCAGAACTCTCCTGTTGCAACTGTGCCATTATGTCATCCTCTTGGGATAATATTGCTTCTGGTTCCATTTTTATCCGTTTTATCATGGCATAGTCAGAGTCATCGTCTGTATCAAAACTACAACCAAGGAATGAAGATGTAACACCACGTCTTCGCACGTCTTAAAAATGAGCAGTGCAATCTTTGAAGAAACAGCGACGACAGAACAGAATAGCTGACACGCTTTACTTTAGAATTTGGTGTATAGTTTCTTATAAAGAATTATATCTAAAAAGCTAAAAATCAATAACTATCTTTCTCAATTATAGCATGATCGTCATTCCATCTTACATATTATAATTTATATTTTATATATTCGTTTTTATATTCATTTCTTTACAATTCGATATGTAAGACATTTTATATTTTACACATTAGAGTAAAGGTTAATTCAAATATTGCATGATGTAAAAATAGTAGAAGACAGTATTAATTTGATACTGTTGGCATTACAGATCTCCTCTTGCAATGATATTAGTCATTATATAATATGTCATTGCTATGCGACAATATATTATATTTAATTCTCTGATATTTCGTTTCCCTTTCAGTGAAAGTGAGCCAATAAATAATACATTGATAGCGACACGAAATTATGAACGAGATTCTTTAATTAACCAAGTAGCAGTACATGAGAACTACCAAATAAGCAGAATTATTAGAAATTCATTCAAAAACATTGGCAACTGAGGGTTGCCTCCTAGCGCAAAGGATTAAAGATCGCAGCACCTTGCAACTGTGAAAGAAATGGCTTCTGTGCGCATATTTCTTAAGCTTTATGGCAACTTTTTGCAACATTCTATATATGTCCCCATAAAAATTAGTGAATCTTATGTATGCTATAACAAAACTAGGAAATCTGTAATTGCACAGTAAATCTGAATGTTTATATGTATCAATTAAACAAATGCAGTGCTTCAAAAAGTGCTGAAAGCAAAAGAATTAATACTTTTAGCAGTAAGTATATGTATTTTATTTTATACTAACGTAGCAAAAGCGCAAACAAAGCAAAGAATCTACTCTGCGATGCAAAAGGGGCATTCCAGTTTATTATACTTCGAAAAATAATATAGTATATCAACAAGATCAAAGTATTTGCCAACTTTTTTACATTGCTGGAGAAATTGTTTGCTTAATATTATAACAAATATTCATTTTAGGTACTGTATGAGAAAATATGTTATTCTAACCTATACTTTCGTGAACTTAATGCGGTAAATTATGATTTACTATATGAAATTTTGCTTAATCTCTGTTTCTCCATCCACGCAATTACAAAAAATGCCAAGTACTTAAACTTATTTAGGCAATAAATGCTTTTTTTTACAAATTATTAAAAACGTGATTAATCTTTGTCAAAAGAAGCGCGAACAAACTACTGTATTACAAATGGCATGAAACGAAAAAGTAATCGATTACAATGTCATTAAAGCGCCAGTAGAATAATAATAAAAGTGACGTACTTCTTAAGAGGTTAGAATATTTATACGTAACACAAATATCGGTAATGCACGCCTTGAAACAAGTTAATGATATTACAGTGGTATTTTTGAATTTCCGAGAAATGTGATTGGCAGATTTTATGTTTAAGCGCAAAACTTAATTGTGCAGCACATCACACGTGACAATTATTATATCCAATCAGAAGTGATCATGACAAATGCATTCGACGAATTATTTGTATACGCAGGAAGCATTGATTCTCTATTGTTTCACTTTAAGTTACAAACCTTTTTTCTGCACTTTTCCGTCGGTTTTCCAAATCCATTGGAATTGAGAGAAATTAAATTCTTTTATTAACAAGATATGTTCTCGGGTATATTTTAACCTTTACGAAACTGATTCGTTTTGTGTTACATCAGAGCTACATTTTGTGACAGGTCGAACGTGGATTAGGCATTACATAGATTGGCTTTCGTGATTCCAGTCGAAAATTACCGACATGGTGGAATGCAATCTGTAATTCAACGCAACGATAGGTGCTCTGTGAAGAAATAAGTAAAAAAAACTATAAATTACGCGCAGTTAGCAGTGCACACTGAAAAAAGTAACGATGTAGACTTATAAAAATTGACAAAATTTCGAAGTTGTTAATTTTGCTCCTAAATGGTTCAAAATTCAAGTCGTAAATTTTGCTATTAAATCTGTCAGAAGAATAGTAGATGATGGATAAATATTAAATTTCATTCGTTCACAATATTGAATCCACAATTTACCAATGTTGTTGATTGGTTATTTTACACTTATAAATAAAATGTTGATTCCACTTTTAAATGTAAAATAACCTGCAGCCGATTAGCTCGAAATTATTTATGGTGTAATGTAAGACTGAGATCTAAATTATAATGCTGGTACTTCTTCCATAAGGGAATACGAAATAATAGGAGCTTTGACTACTATAATTCGAAATAAATTTGATAGTATAAGACGATGGCTTAAAATAATTTTCGTGTCACTATTACAAGACAAATAATTCCGATTGCCCAGGTCTCACCACGTGGAGGTTGCTGCTTTGAGACCCGCCTTATGCGAAGGGCGGGAGGTAAAAAACTACCTCCTAATCATTTAAACAAAATTCTAACATTAATTTATATTCAGCATAAAGAAGTATACGTAGAACTAAACAAAATTTCCTTTTTACACCAATGCAAAACGGTAAACACCTCGCTTTGAGGCAAAACTATTCTGAACCAAGATGATAAGTTTATTGTTTCGTCAGTCGTTCCAAACACTAGAATCGTTATCCCGGACGATTAGAAAACGGAATTTAAAACGAACTTCGATGAACTTATAAATACATTAATACATTAGAATATCGACCAAGATATACTAAGGTATTAACAGTTTCCAGATGACGGATGTCACCTTTTACGAAAACGCCTCGGAGTTCTAACCGAAGGTGAATCCTCTGCCCTGGCCCTACCTACTTAAAATGAAATCTTAAAATGAAATCGGTCACCACATAAGGGACGACTTATGCCTAAAGACTGCGCCCCGTGGTAATGTTGTGTAGAGAGGGATACTATACGAAGCAAGTGGAAGATAATTGACTCTATCTCAAGTTAATCTAACTTGAATAAAAAGAAACTACACGAGTCTAAAGACTATGAATATTCATAGTCGGGAAAGTATAAAATATAGCAGATGACTATATTTTAAAATCTATTACGTCGGGTAGCAAAAGTAAAGAGATTCACTTCCAAGTGAGGTAGACGGACCCTGGGGGCTCGTCAACTTCGAAAGGAAGTTCATGGCTTTACTTAAAATTTAAAAACCGACGCAATCCCACGAAAACAACCGGCCATACACACGCGTGGAAATGCGTCGTGCACCGGCCGCGAAATCCTCCGCCAGTTGCCACACATGATTGGGAAATATTAAAATTAACCCATGCCCACCGCCCGCATTCATCCGCATCACATCTAATTGTAAGATCCACGGATAATTGCGAGCTAAATAAAATGGGCATGCCTTAAGACTAAATAACTGAACACAGAACGCAGGAGTTTGAGGTTTGCTGAAAATCCTGACTAAAAAATCCAGTTCGCAGAGTGAAAGAATAAGTATATAAGCGGACTAAATTGACTTTACTTTAAATCATTAGCTTAAAGGGAGGGCCGAAGAATTTATTTATACGAGGCTAGGGAAGGGTGTATTCTTTATTTCAGTGACGCGTGTCAAAGGGGTATCACAATATTTAATTTAATATTCAGAAAAACTTAATTTCAAATAATATATATATATATGAAAATATGTACTGAAAAGTACATGTGGAAATTGAAATTTTTAAGTAACCTCGGGCGACCCCTTCATGGAAGACATTACATCGTCGTTCGACTCCAGAATCTACCCGTCGCGAACTGCCTTCTTGGTCATATCAACAAACCATTTTTTTGTGTGAAGCGTACGAACGAAAATCGAACGAAGTAAAATGCACAGATTTAACACATATTTTGATGTATGAAAAAGTTAATAAGGACTAATATATAATCTCAAATCGGATGCTTGATCCAATTTTACTCGAATAAAGTGAAATAAAGTCGCAATTAATTCATGCGACTCGCGTACCCACGATTCGCGATTCCAAGGTACGAGACGAAGAAGGCTTACCTTCTGTTAATAAATATAAAACATTCAATATTGATGTTACCTACGAGCAGATTCCACAAGTAGAATCTACTCGCGATCGCTAGGCTCGCAAATATTTAGAAAGAATTATAACCAGCACCCCATACCGATTCGGACCAATCGTCCTACGGCGTAGGATACCGGGGGGACAGAACTCGAAATTTGAAACTTTGAAAATTGAAAGTCGGGTCAGGGGGCATAACAAATATTGAAAACTTTTGTGACTCACTGAGATGTCTTGAATTGCCTGAAGCATTTGAAGATGAAGACGATGTTTAAGATGATATTGAAGATGGTGTGAAGACAATGATGAAGATGATGCTGGTGCAACTGGAACCTCCTACGAGCTTGAATTTAACACTACCGAAACGAATTTTAGAGTCCATTATGTAGCAAGTTTTAAGTCGCGACCGACTTAATTTTCTCCGGCGAAAAAAAATACACTATCTTGCTCGCAATATTTTATCCTGTAACAAGAGAGAAGAAAAATCCACGTAAGACAACGTTCATCAAAATATCCAAAATAATGAATGATTGAATAGTACAATATTTTTTTTACTGCTAAATTAGAATTGAAAAAGAAAAATTAAATATGGATTTTGAAACTTACCGCGGAAAGAAGTTAACATACTGAAATCAGAAATTTACTTCTGACACTTGTGAGTGAGAAAGAGAGAGGAAGTGTCGCTAGCGTAGTTGCGCCGCCGTTCACAAGATTCGACTTTGAAAGGTCACGATGCAATACGAACCAAACCGTCTCGTTAACTGCGTAGTTGGCTGACAAAATCCTCTTCCAAACGAAAATTCGGAATTAGCTTCGCGAGATCTACGGAGACCGAACTCTAATTGATATGAGACCGGCGGAAATAATAGAAAATTCAAAATAGAAAATTGCGACACCAAGAAGCTCGCGAAGTACGACGCGAAAAAAGTCACGCTATGTCGGAAAATGCGAAAGTTCGCTAATTAATTATTAAGAAAACTACAAAACCGAACCGAGGAAGCTTCGTGGCACTTGTCGAAAGACGTTTCGAAACAAAGAAGTGAAATTTTGAATAAATAAAAGTGAAAAATAGGAGCACACCGTCAACGCGTCCGTACTACTCGAGGAACGACCGGCGAGAGACCGAACCACACACCGCGCTTAAAATCCACGCGCAGCGCGCATGCTCGGAGAGTGGGGAGCCGGCGTGCCGGCACGTAGACCCTACTAATTAAACTCCATACAGAATGACTTGTGAATATTTCTAAAATAATTCATTTTCACGATTTATTAACAAATAATACATTGCTCGTTAATGAACATGCTTTACCCTTTATCTCCATTCGTTGGAATAATGCGTATAACCTTAGAATAAGATTTTTAAAGCCAAAGTTGTTAATATAACGAATTCAGAATGTTAATTAACATTATAGGCAATTAAATTTGTATAAACTTTATCAATTTACACGGCTTCTTGCAGTCTGATGCTTCATTAATTACTATCTACTTGAAATATATTGTTAAATAATGCTTAAATTAAGAATAGACAATAGAATGTGAACGACACAATCATTGTTATGGCAAATGGTTATGAAACTATTATTAATCAACAACAAAAATCGAGAATTTGAAGCTTGCATACATGGAAAACGTATGTTAGTATTGTTAACATTGGTTCCCTGATTGCATTTTCAATGGTTTTGTTGCTTAAATCGAAAATGAAATGATAAATTAAATTTTCAATTAAGGATTCAAATTTTCCAACACAAAAGTACACGATTTCTTTGAAATATTATTGAGATTTACATCGAAACGATCCATTAAATAAGTTACTGACATTCGGCGTCATTAATAACGTTAATCGATGTGTTATTTGACTTATTCATAATCTAGAAATATGAAAATTCGTAAAATCATTTGAATCCTTTGCAACTTTAAATTGTTCTCCATCTTGTAAAGAAGTGTATATTTTTCTCATTTTTCTACGGAATCTTATTGAAAATAGGACGTAATCTTCATAAATAATGATATAATTGGAAATCATTGCATATTTATCTCTAAAAATGAGAAAATACAGGATTTTCTAACAACATTTTAGAGACTACGCATATATTAGGTTGGGGAAAAAGGAATCCATTATTTTTTCGCTATATGGCTGATATATATCTCGTAAAGTATTAATCAAACAAATTCAGACTTGTGCTCGTCGAAAAAGTGACATTCCGTACTAAAAAAAATTCTTTTACAGTTTTTTGATTGGTCGATTTAGTTGTGAGTTATAGGGTGTAAAAGATGGAAGTTAACAAAGGGAAAATTCGGTATATTTTACAATTTTGCTTTGATAAAGGCGAAAATGCAAGCCAGGCGGCTGAAATTGTGAATGGTGTTTATGGTCCCGATACTGTCACAGCCAATTACGCGCAATTTTGGCTTCGCGGATTCCGTTCCGGTATTTTCGATGTTAAAGATGCACCTCGCACAGGTAAGCCCATTTAAGCCCGTTTAAGCCATCTGCACAAAGCTGCATCTAACAAGAAGCTCGATGTTTGGGTGCCACACGAATTGACGCAAAAAAACATGATGGATCGAATTTCCATCTACGAAGCCTTGACCAAACGGAACGAAATCGATCCATTTCTTAAACGGATGGTGACTGGGGATAAGAAATTGGCATCAAGAGAAGATTGTGAAAATCGCTTAGTCGAGTTTTTCGCCAATAGGGACCAGGGCTTCTATGAGAGAGACATTATGAAGTTACCTTTAAAATGGCAACAAATTATAAAATAAAACGGTGCATATTTGACCCAAATCAGACAATCCGAACCATGTTAAATAAAGTCTTGAAATAAATGGATTTCTTTTTCCCCAACCTAGTAGTTTGCGTCCTCATGGAATAAAATCGATAACAAATTATATACAGTCCACTAAACATTCTAGGAAATACATTACTTCCAAGAAGTCTCAATGTTTTGATGTCGACGTACCTATATAATAAGGATTGTGGCGTTATCAGTTTGTTTACATTAAGGATCATTCACGCGGAAACATCAAACAGGGGCGTAGGAACAGAATTCCCGGCCCGGCCATGTCAAAGCGACACCAAGGCCGTAAGAACGAGGGCTCCTACCGGCGTTATATATTTTTCATTATTCTGTAGTTATTAATTAAATACGTCACTACTTTATCATCATCGTGATAATAAAAAGAAATTATTATTATTTTGGAAGTGGCATGAGTTACATTTTCGCGATGTTACTTTAAAAACATAATAAAATTAAAGTGACTCAAAAAGCCAACAAAATTAAGTAAATAATAGCTAGTTTAAGCGTTTGAAGTGAATATTCAGTGGTAATTAGTAATTAACAATATATCATCCGATTGTATGTACCACTTGGTACATACCTCATTAAATTAACTGAAATTACGAATAAAATAGATAGTTGAAGTTGTTTAATTAACGCTATACTAGTTCTTATTCCCACCTTATAATATACATCTGATAAGGGTTAATAAATAGTAACATCCTCAACTGAATCTAATATTCCCTACATTTTGTACACCAAAATCAGCTCATCTAACCCTTTGCACTCGGTGGCAATTTTCAGTCGCCACTCAGTTTAATGCGGCAACTTAAATGACGACTGAGAGGCGACATTACGATTTTCACCAGTTACATTTTCTTATTGAGCATTAAATCACCGACAACTCGAGTAAATTTTAATGTCGCCTCTCAGTCACCACACGAATTGCCACAATAAACTGAGTGGTTACTGAGAGTCGCCTCATGTGAGCATATATTTCCGTGGTAACTCATCGTTAATACATGTATTTACATTCACTTTCATCATAACAATTACAAAAATAATGTTAGTCTACGTAAAGGCGTATTAAATCATCTTCCTTCGCTGGGTAATGTGTAACTGGACATTTTCCGCTTTTTCGCACCTCGGATAAAATGCACTGGTAGCAATATGCATAACTAAAAAATATAAATGACATCTCTTAAACACTGTAAAGTGGAACTAATTATATTATTTGAATACTATAATATTGGGTTGCCCGAAAGGTTCATGTCGATTTTTAAGGAAAATTCAGAGGCGACATTTTGATATGTCGATAAATACAGGTAACTCTCGTATAACCCGGTTGACAAATTGTGTGCGATTCTCGCATAACGTGGTACTTATACAATGCGACTTCGATGTAACGCATCTATGTAATCCGAGTTTTGTATAAGGCAATTTGTACAACACGACCTTTCTCTGGATTCTAACTCCCGCGTTATACGAGGGTTACCTGTACATTCATTTAAAAAATAACAATATCTACGTACCCAGATACTGAAAGAACAGTCAATATGTGAGGCACTTTGCGACAAACTGGACATATTCCTTTATACTGCTGATTTTCTTCTGGGATCTGTTCATCAATATATAGAGATCATAACTATTATAATAATGCTAACTGTGAAATGTTAGTATAATTATATTGGATACACTTTATACACGTTTTGCACTCCAAATTAATCCTTTTGCAGATCACATTCTCCTTTTCGCAAGTCAAATTCACCTTATTGCAAATAAAATTCACCCTTTCACAGATCAAATACACCCCTTTGCAAAAAGCTCTTCTACAAATTTGTTTTCTTAAGCTTACTGTAGCTTAATAAAAATAAAATCCAAAGTAAAGTTATTGTTCCGAAATAACAATTGTATTGCATGTATGTAATAATACTTAAACATGAAACAATATAAAATGAGATAAACTTAACATAAAATATTTATTTAACACCAAAAAGATTTACAAGTATTTCATTTGTAAATATTTAATTTACAAATATTTCTGGGGTTAGGTATTTTATATTAATTTTATGTTATATTGGATTTTATTCTTATTACAATAGCTTAAGAAAACAAATTTGTGGAAAAGCTTTTTGCAAATGGGTGAATTTGATTTGCAAAAAGGTGAATTTAATCTGTAAAAGGGTGAATTTGATTTGCAAAAAGGTGAATATGATCTGGAAAAGGGTGAATTTAGAGTGCAAACCCTGTATAATATTTATTGTGCTTCATTACCTTAGGAGGTGGTGGAACAGGTAATGACGTTATATTTGAATAATGATCTCCCTCATTCCACCAAGCAAGAAATTGTAGGAAAAATGCACCGAATTCCAGCGATCTGGTAACCACTCTCTGAAATATTTCTATGCTATCGCTGGTGCCAAATGAATTGTTTTTTATTTTCCTTAAAAGGTCAGAAACACTGAGCACATTTTGTGGCTGTGCATAGGTTAATGTAACTGATAGCAGTCTCAACAATGGCGTAGGATACATGGACTTTCCAGAGATGTATAATATATATGTATATAAGACTAAAGTTTCATACACGATAAAACTTATTGTACATCCTTTATTAAAGTATCTGCGATACAACTTGACCCATTCCTGCAACAAAAATGAATGCCGTAGGAAGAGTTCTGACATCTCTTAGATAACAAAACATATATTCTGTCGGTATGTATAGAGTTAGCCAAAAAGTTCGTGCGGTTTTCAATATGTAAATAGAAAGCGTTTTTTAATCAATTTCGAATACTTCTTCAATTTTCCTTATTCAATAATGTATTGTCCATTTTGACTTATAATATGTCCATAAAAATCCCTCGCAACAAACTGATGCATAATGCTTGAACAAAATTACCATTTATTGCTATTTAACGTTAAATGTTTCGCTATCAACCTAATATTAATCACTCGCAAAACATTTTACCAGGCAATATGTATTTGTGAACAAATGTTTTTCACGAAAAATATGAAAAACACAGTGCGATTAACACCAATTACCCCGTTCTTGAAAACTGTCTAAAAGATTTTGAATTTACGATGGCTGAACAATTAATTTGGCTACAATAAGAATCTATTTGTTTACTTCTATTCTTAGCTCGTCATGTGTGAAAATATAAATAAAACAGTATTGGAAATCGTCCTCCTGTACTTCTTTTTTAAGTAAATGTGATTTAAAGTTTAATATTCTACTTCCGTTTTTGCACACATCACATGTTTCAATAGCAGTATTAATAGCAATATTAATTATAGATGGAATATATTGGGTTCAGTCATAAATAAGTTCCGCTCGTCTAAAAGTTTTTTTATTCAAAACCGCCAGAGTTTTACGCAACGAGAATCGACAAGTTGCCACAAAAATGGCAAGAAGTTATTAATAATTACGGCGAATATATTGGATTAAAGTCCATTGTAGTTCATTTGATTGATGAATAAACTTTGTTTTAAAAGTCGGAACTTATTTATGACTCAACCCAATATTATACTTTCATGTCGCAATTAAACTACATGGATAACTTTTTATAAATCGGTTTAGACATTGAATAAAATACTTCAAAAGTTAGCTTCACCAAAACAGTAAAACTGTTCTCCAGACATTTTCAAATTAGTAGAAGCAAAATATTTCGCGTAAAATTCGAATCAATCGATTTCAGTTTAACACGCTTGAAGAAATGCGGAAGAAAATATGTACTTTTGAATTATGTTATGTACATCTTTATGAATGAATTTTTATTCAAAAATATGTTCACTAATTTAAAAAAAACACAAGAATGTTTCATACGGATTGGTTAAATTGATTACATATTTAATTTTAATGTGACATGTGGATTCGAATTGAAATCGAATGTTAGGTGTACTATAAATGATAAGATGAACAAATAAAGATACTGTTCCTTAATTTTTATTTAAGCACATTACTACTTACATTTTCTGGTGTCCTGCCATCTACTTCATCAAGTTTATATTGTTGTCTCAGGTCATGCAGTTTCTTTTTTATATATGGAAACAAAGCAATTAACATCACAGATAAAAATTTTTGTCGTGTAGACATTTCCCTCTTGAAACTGCCATTGTGCAATGCTATGCGCTTCAGTCCATAGAACGTCTCGGAAAAGGACGCAGCTGAAAATAAATGAAACATAAATCCAGATTTGCATAATAACAAATCTTATAATCAATGACTAATTAAGTATCGATACTTACAATATGTTTTAATATAGTAACGTTGAAGAATAATATTAAATACTAGATAGCATTCGTCTGCCCATCGTAGGAGGTGTCCATACCTCTCAGGATTACAGGAAAGTAGAAACTGCAAATTAGAAATAGAGCCGTTTACTTTGAAAGTGGCCTAAATCCATTTCTAACAAAATCAAGTTAACGTTTATAATAGTTACACAAAGTTATCGAGTAACTTTAAAAAAGTTAACTCGATTAACTTCATAATAGTGAACTTGGTTAATTATTATCGTTAACTAGTGAACGTTAACTTGGTTAACTTGATAATAGTTACACAAAGTTACTTCGTAACTTGATAAACGTTAGCTTGATTTTTTGAATAAATGGACTTAGGCCATTTTCAAAATATGCGGCTCAATTATAATTTTAATTCTTGTTACTTTTATGCAAAGATGGCATCTCATATAAGCTCTTTCATTATCAGGATATTGTTATAAGTAATATTATTCATCGAACATGTTACATAATGCTTCAATGTTTCTTATTAATGTATCATTTTTCAAACATGATGGCTATCGATTTATATCGAAATAAGTTATAAGGTTCAATGCCAAAATGAACTTTTATTATAATATACAATTTTTTCACTCCAAATGTACCCTTTTGCAAATCATATTCACCCTTTCACTTTACATTGAATTTATTTTTATTTTCAATAGCTTACGAAAACAAATTTGTAGAAAAACCTGATTTGCAAAACGGTGAATTTGATCTGTGAAAGGGTGAATTTGTTCTGTAAAAGGGTGAATTTGTTCTGTAAAAGGGTGAATTTGTTCTGTAAAAGGGTGAATCTGATCTGTAAAAGGGTGAATCTGATCTGTAAAAGGGTGAATCTGGTCTGTAAAAGGGTGAATCTGGTCTGTAAAAGGGTGAATCTGGTCTGTAAAAGGGTTAACTTTTAGTGCAAAACCTTTATCATTTTACATTTGCAACTTAGTGGGAATTAGTTGATAGAAGTATTGTCAATATACTGCTAGCTATGTACAGTGATACATTTTAGATAACATCCTTCTATGATTGGTTGATTCATGAATATTGATATTTTTAGAATATTCAGATTTACTTAGTCATTTTAGAAATTGCAAAGGTTTTAAATCTATGAGAAACATAATAACAACTTATAGTTTTTTCGAATTTCTTGTGTTACAGATACATACTGACAAATCTATTGTGTCATGAAAAACAAGGATTGTATTTGTGTAACAAGCTTAGATACTCATCATATCACTAATATATTTTAAATATCTTATTAAATAGCATTTAAAAGTAAAGTAAACTACGGGTAACCTTCGTATTACGCGGGAGTTAGGTTCCAGAGAAAGGTCGTATTATGAAAATCGGGTTGTGCGAGACTCGAATTAGACGCGTTATATCGAAGTCGCATCGTATAAGTGGCGTGTTGTCCGAGGATTGCTGCAGTTTGCGAATCGCGTTATATCCAAGTCGCATTACATGAGAATCGGCATAATTTGTGGGCCGCATTATATCGAAATCGCATCGTGCAAGTGCCGCGTTATATCGAAACTGCTTTGTATAAGTATCGCGTTGTACGAGGATCGCCGTAATATATAAACTGCGTTATATCGAAAGCGCATTATACAAGAATCGCCACAGTCTGTGAACCGCGTTATATCGAAGCCGTATTGAATGAGTGCCGCGTTATACGAGGACCGCCATAGTTTGTGAACCGCGTTGTACGAGGGCTGCCCGTATTTAGAATTATGAAACTATGTTCCAATACAAAGAACATGCTTAAAATCTACCAAGCTTTTAACTTCATCTTTAACTAGCTTGATCTGAAATTTGAAAGAAACCATAACCTCACACGAGGCGATGGAAATCCCGACATACCGTGAAAACTTTTTTAACAGCAGGCTCGAGAATCGTCGCAAACGATTCCTGGGCTACAATTTCAAAGATAGATGGTTTTATAAATGCTGTTCCAGTTAAATAGGCTCCTTTCTCCGCCATGTTTGTTAATTTCAACTCATATTGTCCTATCCAACGAGAAATCTAAGTACTTTGTACTTTCATTCACGCAAATAATTTATGATTGCATATCATTACGTATGTGCATATCATAAACAGCACTATGCAAAAGAGAGAATAATTACATCACAAAGATAGTTACATATAAAAAAAAGTGGATGCCATTGAGGCAACAGCATACGCTTTATGTCGAAAAAATTACAAACCTTTACATTCTTGTTAAAATCCAAATAGGAATTCAAATCTCGGAAAAAGCTTATCCGTTATCAATTAATTCCACGTAAATGGCGTCCAGTTTCATTACTTTTCTTTGGAAAATGGAATTTCAAGCAAAATATAACAACCCCGCAAGGTTAGGTGCGTCTTTCCCTTTAACACACTCGTGTACCCGGTGCTTGCTGATTGGTCAGGTAAATGAAAGTACAGGTGGACGTCTGCACAATTTTTAAAATCTTATCAAATATTTTTATTATGGCATGAAAATGTATTATAGATGCAAGTCCTAACAAAGGCCTTGAATGAATCATTAATTGATTAATGTAAAACCTATGAAATATTCATAACAAACATCGACCTTTTTAATAAAAATGTTTTCTTTCAAATAATGTACGATTTTCATTAATTACATATTAGTCCGATTTAGTTCGAACTGTGAATGAGAATTCGAATTGCTATTTAAAACGATTTGAAGCACTGAACTATTCTTTTATTAGTATTATTACTGTTATTTCATATATTACTTCCACGCTTTCATAAAAAGAAATACCACGTGTTAATTGAACAAATTTTGAATTTTGGGTAAGAATTTAAATCTGTATAGAATATGTATATAATATTAAACATCGCAGAAAAATAAAAGCAGTCTATAAAATCGATAAACCATCTTTCTATTCAATACATTGAAACGGTATTACTGTAGTGGTAGTAAAATCCTAATTTCTTGCACAATCTTGAGAGTGGTCTTTAAATTGTTTTAGTTCACAAATATATAATCGGATATCGAAGAGTGGGCAGTTTCTTACCCGAAATTGTATCCTGTCTGTATAATTTTCTGCTCGAAAAAAAGCCATAAGATAAAAAGTGTTACCCTATCGATAATTTCTTATCGTTATTACTCAACCTAACAAACCAATCTCTATGCTGTTTCATCTCACAAATCTAAAACCTCCTCCATCTTGTATTCACATGCGTTTCGACGTATAACGTTGGAGTATTGAGTATTGAAGGGGGGACGCAGCCAATAGCATGAATAGCGGGATCTTCCACGAATAGGCGAGTGGTTGAATTCTCACACAGAAAGGAATATTTGATTTCCCTATCCTTGGCTATATAGCGGGAGTCCACGAATCGAGCGTGTCCATGCCGCACTTTCCATGTGCTGTGTATGATGAAAATCAAAATCTAATCGAGAACTCGTCCGACAACGGTCCTAATCACTTGTGACATACGCTATATAAAACATCGGAATACGTTCAAGAATACTCATGCATTGGCATGGAAAAGATATCCTTAACATTGCATCAGAATTCCGCCGGTTTTTAAGTAAAAGGTAAACTGTCACTAAAAGAGACCAGGAAAAGAGAGACTTTCGAAGGTGGCTTCTAACGCGCAAGTAATCTAATGCGATTGCATTCTTACGAAAAGTTCATGTAAAATAGATTGTCATTCCGTTCAGTCTTTTCGGTATTCTTCCTCGTAGTGTATACGATGTTCTATAATGGAAAACAAGTCCTCCTTTGTATTATTAATCTAAAACGGGTTTTAATTTTCAGGCAAGTAATGAAGATAGAGATAATTTCGCAATGCTAGTGCAATTGCATGCTAATTCTTCTTTGACTCTCACATCATTAATGCAATAGGGACAGAAGAATATAGTGGACAACACAACAAAAGAAAGGTTAACAGTGTTATGCTAGCATACATTGAAACAGGGAATATTGAAAATGAATAAAGTAGGACATATTCCACTGGACATTGACTTGGATGACCCAAGATTTCGAATTAAACCATATCAGCAAATTATGGCATCATGCACAGGAGCTCTTATCACATCGCTCTTTGGTAAGATTTCAAAGATTTATGATACATGCTTGATATTAACATGGAATTAAACAAACTGCTTATTAGAACATTACTTTTCACGTCAATCCTGATTCTCTTCTTTTCAAATGAAATTCTTTTTTGTTATAATAAACATTTAACAAACTGCAATATTTCTAATACACCCATCCCCCGATTTACATGGAAGATCTGTTCCTCAGAATACTGTGTAAATCGAAATCATAGCTTTTTATATGAAAAACCATATAAATAATAAAAATGTGCATAATTTAGTCAGTTATTTAATTAAATTAATTTATTTCGACATAAAATAATAATAAAACAAATAATATCAATCGATTCATGAAAGAACAAATATATAAAGCTATATGTATCTCCACTACTCGATTACTTAAATGATCTAAAATGTTAATTTTGGTTTCCAAAGACATGTCTTTTCTTTTCACGTGATTTTTTTATTTCTTTCGACATGGTAAAACTTGTATTTTTTATTAAATTATAAAAATGCTAGAAAAACGATAATTATTTATCGCTAACCATTAACCATTAATGAGAGATAACTCTCGCGCGAACTTGCCGTCTTACATTGTAAGCGATGTTACGATTTTCGGGAAATCGTGTAGAAAAAGTACCGTGTAAAGCGGGGGATAGGTGTATTCATTTGTACATTTAACAGGAAATAAAAATAATTGTAGTATATGAAATAATACCTCTATGTGATCTCAGATGTGCGTAGAAAGAACTGACTCTTTAAATACCGGTTACAGAAAATTTATGATAAGATAGTTTTCAATTGGTTATTGCACTCATAATATTTTTGAAATCTATTAATACGTAATAGCTACTTAATAGCCTTTCGAAGCACCTTTTTTAGTGTGTATTAGCAATAAATTATGAGATTATACACTCGAGAAGTATATTAAAATGTCTGTGCACAAAATGAATTGTTTCTAACAGTTTTTATATGTAATATTCAACCTCTTTTTAATATAAAGAAATGTAATGTAAAGAACTTTCTATTTCTACGATTGACATTCATCATTAGAATGACTTATACACCTTGATTATTGTTGTAGTACAGGGAACTCACAATGTAAACACAGAACATGGACAATAATATTAATTTTCATTTTTTAGTTACTCCATTAGATGTTGTTAAAATAAGAATTCAAGCACAACACAAGGCTATGCTCTCAAACAAATGTTACCTTTACTGTAATGGTTTAATGGACCACTTATGTCCATGCTTAAATGGTAAAGGTCCAACGTGGTTCAGGGAAAATGGGAAATTCAATGGCACAATGGTACTATTATTAACACGTTAACTGCCGTGCCGGTCCCTCGGGATCGGTACTGCACTTTCCGTTTACGGTACGCCGATCCGTGTGGACTGGCGATTGACTTTTGCTCTAACCCTTTGGCTGCCACTTAGAGGAACGATAATCTGAATGTAATTGCACGGGGTGGATGCATGAGCCCTTAGCAATTTTCGCATTGGCACCAAGGACCGCTATATCGGTCTGCTGGCAGCCAAAGGGTTAAGCTTCGCTGCTGGCCTAAACATGAATGCAACGTATTACAGCGAACTCCCGTATAACGCGGATAATATGTTACGCGTTATTCGGGAATTCCCGCATTTTATTGTATAGTGCGTTGCACGAGAATCCCGTTATATAAAAAACGGTCATCTCAATATCGTTAGCATGTTACCGGAACTCGGGTTATACACGAGTTTACTGTAATACAGTTTAAACAAAGATGCGGTTTTCCCTCGTACATGTTTACAAAAAGAAACAACTTTTTTGCTCAATTTTAGCTCACGCATCAAGCGTATCTCACCATTTGATGGTGTCGACTGGCGTGAACGGAAAGTGGGGCAAAATCGGCGTGGCAGTTAACGTTTTAAGCATAATAAGATGTATATAGATATTATTATAAATATAATGTAATTTGTCATTGTATATTTCAGGACGCACTACTAAAAATAAGTAGAAGGGAGGGGGTACTTTCGCTATGGTCTGGCCTAAGTCCCACACTTGTTCTAGCTGTACCTGCCACTATAGTATACTTTGTATCATATGAACAATTAAGGCTATATTTTAAAGTATGAAAAATGAATTCAGAAATAACTCATATTGATGTTGTAAATTATAATACAATTAATATCTTAGGATACGTACAATTTGCGAATTAGAAAAGAAATGGGAAGTAAGGAACAGCCATTCTGGATACCGATGTTAGCCGGAAGTACTGCGCGTGTCTGGGCAGCTACCTTAGTTAGCCCATTAGAATTAATTAGAACAAAAATGCAGTCACAACAACTGAGTTATGGAGGTAATTATTATCTGCCAAACATTATAATCAAACTATTATGCGTATGTAATGTTCTTAACACTTTGATGGCCGCACATTTCACTCAAAGACTCGCGGCTACCGCCGGTATCTCACGTGTAGTAAGCTACGGCAATAAAACCAATATTTTGTGAATTACAAAATAATGCTTGTAAGAATTGAAAGGGAGGAACACAAAAACAGTTGAAATTGCATTGACAGACAAACGTCAAATCTGCGATCTCGAATCATTCGCATAATGCCGGTCTAAAATTGGTAGTGCCAAGTCACATCTACCCCCGATAACCGATGACTGGTGAAATCATGTATACGTGACAGCGGCCATCAATGTGTTAAAATTGGAGAACTTGCATATTCTTTCTTTGAGCTATAAACTGAGAAACTATTCTTCTTTTTCTTTCAAAAGTAACTCTTACTGTTGAGATGTATTAATTTTATATTAACGCAGTGTGAATTAGACATTGTGTTGCTAACCGTGTACAGTTCGCTGTTAGAAAGTAATAATGGCTCTTGATTGATAAATAGAAAGTGCGAGATATCTCGTTATCAACCTCTAACGATGGAATACGAAAAGCGAGATATCTCGAATGGAAATTAGAAAACTTATACATACAGTCGAATGCGATTTTGAAGCTGTGCAGCAAAGCAAAAACGCAAGAAAAAATAAGTAATCCAAGAAACCTAGGAAGTTTTAACAGCGTAACGCGCTTATCCATTTATTTTCGTTCCCTCTATGTTTTTCTGCTGGGAATTAAGAGAGAGGAGAATAATTTCCACGCGTAAATAAAGCTTTTCTCATTCGAATTTAAAATCTTTTTACGCATAAACAAAACAAAAGAACTGAATGTCTGTAAGTTATCTCTTTTGTGCTGCTGGTATCTCAACAAATTATCCCTAATTTTACAACGAAAGCTATATCTTTTTGTATGCGAATTTCTGTGGAACGTATTTGCCGCATAAAAAGAGCCTTGGGTGTATATTACGGATTACGGATATTTTATGAGAATATTTGAGAATATCACATAGAAAATTTCGACATTGGAAGACTTAGAAAATAATGAATTTAGATATATATTTGTCTCGTGAAATGGATAAAAGTGAGTGTAAGTAATAGGAGAAAAATGCAAACGATTTCTGTAATTTTCCTTGTGAAATTCGGAATGCGTCGAAATGGCGCGTCCCGTAAACCTAGTGTTAAAGAACTTTAAATCTTCACATTTGTCTTTGTTTTTATGTCTACAATAAGGTCGTATGTTTGTATGTTTGTAGAAATTAGACAAGCGCTGAAGACAGTTGTAAAATATAACGGTGTACCTGCCCTATGGATGGGACTGAGTTCGACACTTCTACGTGATGTACCTTTTAGTGCAATTTACTGGTTAAATTATGAAACTCTTAAACAAATATTTGGAGGACAACAACAAAGCTTCACATTTAATCTTCTAGCTGGTGCTGTAGCTGGATCTGTAAGTATTCAAGTTTCCTGTGCAATATAACTGAATATCTTGTAAAAACTCTAAGCAACTATCATCTCAGAATACAATTAACACATTTATTGCATACATTTTACAGATAGCAGCAGTTTTCACTATTCCATTCGACGTCGTCAAAACGCATAGGCAAATTGAAATGGGAGAGAAGACAATATATTCAGGTACAGTTTAACAATAAGACATCTTTTTATGTCTGTTAATGTGAATCGCAGAAAATCCAATGCTTTTAAAAATATGCGCTAGAATAGTATCCTACTAACATTATTAATACTTTGACGTCTGCATCCGTGATAGAAAGATCTGCCGTCGGCACTTTTCGCGAGATCGTTCAAATTGTGATACACTATATTGTAGTAAAATTTGAAAATCACAATAACTCTTGATCCTGTTACTTGATTTACGCGAAATTCCAAGGATATATATAAATAAATGTAAACTAACAAGGAAACTGGGAAAAACGACAATAAGTAACGTGTCACCGGCTTTTGCCCGACATCTTTTAAGCGACCCCAATTGTTTACTTGTTTGTTACAATTGTTGATAAAAGAAGGATATCTTTAGTTCTGCATTGCTTAATTTTACCTGCATTAAAAGTATCCGATGCTTTACGAAAATCGTTTGAAAATAGTAAACTAAAATTATTTTTGGATACATTTTGAATTAAATTGTATAATATACAGTGAATGTAAAACTTAAATTGAATTATTGCACATATCATATGATAAATGTAAGAATATCATGATTTAATTGATCTTATCATAACTTTGTTGCAGACAAACCAGGACAGAGCAGTAAAACTTGGCACATAATACAAAGAATCTATAGTCAGAGTGGCGTAAAAGGATTATTTACTGGGCTAACACCACGCTTAGTAAAAGTGGCACCAGCTTGTGCTATTATGATCGCAACATTTGAACACGGGAAGAGGTTTTTCCAATCATACAATGCGTATCATGTTCTTCAACTTGAAAATGATGTCCACTGCTTAGAGCATAAACGTACCATAGATTGACATACATATGGTATACAGTATGTAATTAATAATTGTACAGAACATAAGAAATTAATTGCCTTTAACAAAATTAATGAATTATCACAAACATTCTGTACTTGTACTTTTCTTTAGAAACTATGTAAATAAATTATCAATGTTAACTTGACAGAACAAATATTCAGTATTTGATATATGTAATATTTTACAAATGTTCATGCTATTCGTTGCTGGGATGCATAACTTATTTTCTTATACTAATTTTAATAAATGTACAGAACTCATTCCATGTTGTGGGCCAACTTTATACCTTGATACAACAATTCCAAAACAAAAAAGCCTGCTAAGACTTATACTTTGAATGTAGTAAGTACAACCTTAATAGAAACATTGTTCCTTCTGATCGAGGAAATATTATTATTAATTATATATATGCACACAATTAGTTGGTACTTCCGGCTTTGTAAAACGCGAATGTAATTAGCCGATCATTATTGAATTCATCTTCAATCAAAAACAGGAAGTCGTGAATATCCAGGCTATGACATTTGCGCAGTAACACGTGAAAAGTATAACGGAATTGTGAAAAATAAGGGTAGTTAATTTATTCATACTATCAAAAAACCATTACAAAATATATAAATCTTGTTAATTATCGATATTAGAACTGCCAATCATCGTCAATTGCGGAATACCGAGAATAAACTTCCCTCGCGAGAATCACTCAAGAGATCATTGTTTGCGCCATTTTCATGGCGATTTCAAGCCGCATTGGATGGAAGTCAGATTGTGAACTAAATTTCTCCGTTTTCTTGAGAAGAACGCTGATATTATATATTTTATGACAGAGTTAGCAAAATTAAAGTAATAATAAAACATGCTGCGGAATTATATGATAGGGAATAATACATTAGTGGATTAAGTAATGTTTGGGAAATGTATAATAGTTATTAAACTGATCAAGTATTACAGCCGACAAATCTGCTCGGCTAAATTCGGTTGGTCGATAAGCGGTGTCGGGGCGTTGTAAGCGGTGAATAGGTCATTGCACGGATGTCGGTTCGTTCCGTTCGTGGGTTCAGTCAGGATAGGTCGATCGTCGTTCTCTTCGTTCAAGAGCCACTCACCAATTCAACATTCCAAAGGCCGGGTCTCCTTACCGCCTCTTCGACACTGTTCTTTGGTAAGTCCAACTGCTTGCTGACTACGATCATCTTAAAGTAAGATCAAATTTATCAGCTTGCGACACTATTGTCATTTTAAATCCATTTTAACAATGCATATTCTCGGGGAAATAAATGTTCGCGTTTATTCATGTAATCTTTGGTTTCCATTAAATATCCATCGTGGTGGCTAGCGGAAGAGCATAAGAAGCAGCCATCTTCTTGTGTCGGAACATTGACTGTCGGCAGATTTATCCAGTACTTTATTAGATTTAATAGATGAAATTACTGATTTCCGACGAATATCCGCGATATGACTTCGCGGTAGTTTCTTATGCTTTAGGTATTTCGACACGAGTGTTACGTAATCCGGCACGTATTCTGGTCTCATTAAGTAGCGATCCACTGACGGTGACGAGGGACCGCACGCGGTTTCGGAGATACTCCATCGTCGTAATCGTTGAATGAAACAGTGCATATTCGTTTTTTCAGGTAATCGCTAAGCGGCCACACAGCACCAAACGTCACCATGTACGCCTGCACCCGATTCATTGCACCTATCGCTAGGTCCACCGTGAGTAGAAATACGATTACTTACCCAAAATCTCGTTCTCGCGTGTTATTATATAATCTTGAGAAAATTTCAACCCTTTTCGTTTTCTCTCCCATTTAGTTGGTTTCTGGTACCAAGGCTTACCTTCGGCCACTTAGCAGTGCCGCAATTAGCCACAGCCAGTCAATACAACAGAATCAAATTCAGAGCCCACTTAGTGTTGTGAGTATTATATTTGATTTTTTTTCATTGCATAACTTTTTGCTACTTAAGGTTATATAAGCAGTTGTACTTGCATAAGACAACATCTCTATGAGATTTCCATGCTACCCTGAATGTCTTATCTTTTTAATCTATTACTTCGAAAAAATCTATCTCCACACAGAGGATCATTTCAAATTGAATTATTATTATTGAGGTTACATAGCTGATTAGACAATGTTGAATGCTTAATCAGTTATTACAAGCATCATAGAGAAGAATTGAATGACATGAATTACATATTAATAATATGTATTTGTCATTTACTATTAAATTGAATTTATTATATTTTAATTAAAAATTGGTTAATTGCAATCAATTTGTTGATTATATCTTATTAAGAATAAACATCCCAAGTTATTTTTGAGTTCAGTGTTTCCATACAAACAGATTCAAAGATATATTTCAAAATAAAATTGTTAAGTATTCATTTGAAACCAATTTCTATAAATTCCATGCATTCTTCTTTCCATTATTATTCCAATACTTTTATTGATTAGCTCTATTAATACACTTTATTGACAGTAGCCAATCAATGAAAATATTGCAATTAATTTCATGATATGTATTATGTAAGTAAACTCGGTGAATTTAGGTATGTTGTAATAGGTTCACTTCCTGCAGGGTTATGTAAATCAAAATTATAATTAGCAATTGTTTATTATCAATTAGTAATGATGTTAACCGCTTAAGGCGCATTTTTTCTGGGCACAAATTTTTCGAAAATGTCTCTCAGTTAGTCCAAAGGTTGGTGGTTTTGATTGTCCAGGTTTTTTAGAAGAAGAATTATATTTTCCAATTAAAATATTTTATTACTTGATAATGGCGATGGACGTGATGTACACGTCTTGAATATTTTTACGATGGTTAGTCGTGGACGAGTATATCAAGTCGCTGCGCATTAAGCGGTTAAGTACGATTAGTTTGAGAGAAGGCATGGAAAGTATAATCATATAAGAAGATAGCTATTATATTAATCGGAATTATTAATGTTAGACATTCATTATAATTTGTATCTTTACAGTCACCCATAGTGCGTAACTTCCAAACTTCCGCAGTGAGTCGTGACATTGACTCTGCCGCCAAGTTCATTGGTGCTGGTGCAGCCACTGTCGGTGTTGCTGGATCCGGTATGTATTTAGACGCATACATTTGGCATGTGGTTTATCTATTCTGACAATAAAATTAACTAGACACATATGTTTTGAAATTGATACATTGCAATGTGTAAAAGTCCTCGCCACTATGACTCTTCATTTCGTGTATTTTCTATATCTTCTGAGATGATATTACAAACAATATCTTATATATGAAAAATTACATTTTATAATTTTACTGGCATCTCCTGACGATCGATATTACTCGATTTGCAAAAGAGATGAAGATCTTATCTAGATTTTATCTCCCTCTTATTTTATTATACAGTAAACTCCCGTATAACACGAGTTCCTACATCGCGTTATACGGGAGTCTACTGTATTTTCCTGATTTTAACCCATATGATGATGAATAACTATAGAAAATTTCAAGCATAGCAAATTCATCTTGATTTATACAAAAATAAAAACGGTAGAAAATTTATTGTTTGCGCCGAGGAAGAAAATCTTGCACATCTCGCCAAATTTATTAAAACATTATAGCAACACATTTCTATATTAACGAATTATCTGAAAGAATATTATTTCGCGATATTCTTGATATCATATTTGATGGATTATAACCATCATTAGTTTAATGTTTTATATTTTTATTTTTCCTTTATGTATTTCTTCGGTAAAATGTGCTGTTTTCATTTTAATGAAACGAGCTGCACCTGAGATTGATTTAAATTACAGGGGTTGGTATTTGATTCCTTGATAATTGATTACTCACGTAAACCATCTTTGAGAAAAAAAGTATTTCCCTGTGTTATTTTTGGTTGTGTACTGATGGAAGTAGTTTTTTTTGTATAATGATGGCACTCCTGGTCCTGTATATCTCCTACTTCCCCTTTGCCAAGAAGAATTTCCCAACATCATCATGTAACCCAAAGTGAAGTTATGAAATATGATTAAAATATCTGATATTAGGAATCTTGTATTTGACATTTCTTTGTCTTAATTCAATGTTATAGGAAATCAGTGTTTGACATTTTATATTCTGATTTTAGGTGCTGGAATTGGATCAGTGTTTGGTTCTTTAATCATTGGTTATGCCAGGAATCCATCACTGAAACAGCAACTGTTCTCCTATGCCATCTTAGGCTTTGCCTTGTCCGAAGCCATGGGACTTTTCTGTCTTATGATGGCTTTCTTGCTCTTGTTTGCCTTCTAAGCCATCAAACCTGCAAAACACATTGCTGATAGTTTTAGTGCGTCACTGCCAAGGCAGCATGTCTTCTGGCTTTTTATTGGAACGGCGGCAGCTGCCTCTGGTGCGCAGGACGCCATGAAATCATTAGAGAAGCTCCAGAATTTGGTTCGACGGGAAGTGCGACGGTGCGACATTGAACGGAACGACGGCTGTACACATGTTATCATCGGTCGAATCGTCTCGATCCCATCTAACCATTCGGCTTACTTGTAATCATTTCATGGCCTACTGTCTCATGTAGCGTAACTCACATTGTTATAAAGTAAAGAAATTCAGTGTAATTAACGACTAAGAACATTATCAACAGATTGTTACAAAAAAAAGTCTACAGCCTCACCTGCATACCCCCCTACACCGCATGTATTTATCTAAAGTAATGATATTCATGCAAGTAGTAACTTTGAACATTTTTGTTACCCGAATGGTTCATCATTGTTGTGCCGTTGCGTACGCACGTTGTTAAGGTAACTCTTGATGAAAAGAACTGTACAGTGATACCGAATAAACACTCGTCGTGAAATTATAATCGAGCATATGTGTCGTTTCTTAAAGTATGGTCAATTCCCGTATAACGCGAATTCCTAAAAAGCGCTAAAAAAATTTTCGACGAGTTTTTTTGTATAACACGATTCTCGTACCATACGGGAATTACTCGATAACGCATTAACCGCGTTATACGGGAGTCTACTGTACAGTAGATTACTGAATAATGCGAATTCCTACATCGCGCTAAAGATATTGCGGCGACTTTTTTTATATAACGCGATTCTGGCACAACGTCCTAAAGATATTACGACTTTTTGTATTTAACGCGCTGAAGATATTGCGCCGGCTTTTTTTACAAAACGTGAGTCTCGTACAACGCGTTAAATCATAAAATGCGCGAATTCCCCGTTTACTGGAACATAGCATAGTTTGTTATCTCCAGTTTCCTATAACGCGATGTCATACAACGCGCAACGTATTAACCGCGTTATACGGGAGTCTTCTGTACTCTGTCTTTAGCTACTATTTCCAAATCCAGCAAACATACCGTATTTCAAGTGAAGGAACTCAATTAAAATTCACCTTGCACTTTAATATAAATTATGATCCTACATAAACATGTAGAACAATATTTACAAAAAACTCAAAAAAGTTAGTGCCGGTAAAGAGAATTTCAAATCGGTTAGAACTCTATATTATTAACTGTATGATAAGCACCTTGATCTTCGTTACAAGTAATTTACTTCGTCAATTATATTAATATAATTCATACTCCCTTTCAGTGGTTCTGAAACGGAGACTAATAAAAATGGCTGACTTTGTCTTTGTAACAAAGAAATAAATATACGATATATTAGGTATCGGTAAAAGTTCGCGCGGATTTTTAAATCAAAATTCATATACTCTGCACATTCTGGAAAGCAATTTTATTTGACGAAATAGTCACCATTTATTTCTTCAACTCTTTTCCGACGTTCTACAAGCTTATACATTCCTCTTTTGTCAAAATCTGGTGTTTTACTCGCAAAGAATGTGATTCAACTTAACAATGAACCGCCATAATTTGCGACTTTTGCCGCGTAGCTATTAAAAGAAAATATTTTATTTTAGATGTCATCCCTTTATTAACAATCGCGGATACAAAGTCCAAGCACCTGTCACAATTTGACTTAAATTTGTAGTTTTACGCACAGAAAAGAAGGTATCCTTGAATCTTAAATACTAAGTAACTCTGCAGTTTACTTATAGATAATACTTTTGAAAGATTCTTTTGTAGAAAATTACTGTAAACTTAATAATAGAAATAGATTATTAATGGTACTATGTCTTATATTATTGATTTCAGAAGATTTTTTAGTTGTAGTTTTCTCGCAGTTTCGTACAGGAAGATTTTGAATTTCTGTTGGAAAAACTAGATACTGTAGGAAAGATACAGATGTAAATCAAATTTAATTATATTATTTGAAATAACCTTACATATTTATACCATTGTAATACTTAACACGTTGAATACCGTGGGGGTCGCCGAATGCGTCTCGCAAGGTATCGTATAACACGGATTTCGGCCATATAGTCAACGTGTTAAATAGTAGTTTGTAGAGAATTACAGTACAATTTGTTTACAAACGCACATTGAATCTGCTGAAAAAGCTGATGCTTCAATTAACAATTAATTTGTAGTATATTGTCTTATAGAAATATCCAATAGGTTGAGCTTACTTATGAAATTTTCGCAGATAATTGAAGACTCTTTGCAGAAAACACTGAAAGTGCCAGAATTCAAAAATCTTTTTTACAATCGTGAATGTTCTACATACCAGTAGTAATACTGTAGTATAAAACTTTAGTGCAATTTCTTTTTGCAAATAATTAATAATAATGCTAAAAGATTGTACTGCTGGTGCCTCCAACGCGGCCTCTCAGCAACTTTGTTCTTTCTCCTGAAACATTTGATTTTTGGCATTTACAGTGTTTTGTATAAGGAGTCTTCAATTGCCATTTTCACATTCTTTATATATCCATTATTTATACTTTATACATATTAAGCCGTATGCCCAATTAGCCGAAGATATAATACTTTCTAAAGAATAGTGAAATGTAACTTTAAAATATAAACTAAATGTTGAATTAGTATTTGCGAATATAATATTATTGCAAAGTAAGGTCAGCCCATTGATTGCTTTTCGAACTTTCCGTGAAATATTTCAATCAGAATTGGAAATTGATTATGTTACACTATCACATGTTTATCCCTAATTATCACAATATAGAGTTCGTTTTCTCGATGGTATTTATTTAGTTATACATATTGCATTTAATGTAATACAAAACCATGATGTTTTTATGGACTTAAGTGATGCGATTTCTCCGTTGAATAATACATGTGTCAAAATGACACTGTCCTTGAATGTTCTGTTAACCGTTTGCACTCGAGAGGCGACTCTTAGTAGCCACTCAGTTTATTGCGGCAACTCGAGTAGCGACTGAGAGGTGACATTAAAATTGATTCCAGTTTTCGGTAATTTAACGTCCAATAATAAAATATAACTGGAGAAAATCTTAATGTCGCTTCTCAGTCGCTACTCGAGTTATCGCAATAAACTGAGTGGCGACTCAGAATCGCCTCCCAGTACAAACAATTAATACCCTATGATACAGTGCTTAACATTACATTTTTACAGCGTTAAAAGTTATAGGTTCTCCTATATTACTATGAGGTAACATATTTAACTGATCTAAGAGATTCTCTCTCTCTCGCAAACAAGTCCAAGCTTTCTCTTGTTCTTTTTTCGTTAATGGTACTTTTCTCTGTTTTGACATTATAAGTTTTTTATAATGTTCAATTACTTCATTATCAGCTGTACTTATTCTACGTTTCAATGTTTGCCTCTTGCCTTCTTCTTGTGCCAAGTTAAACAGTCTTTTCAGCTGCGCGATATTGTGATTAGAAAGAGCGGTAAGCTCCTGTTGGCATCTTTTGATCTCCGCGAGAATTTCATCGTCTTCCTGATTTCGTTTTTGTGCATCCGGTTCTAAAATCCCTTGTTCAACAAGTTCTTTATGCATCCTTAATTCTAAATTTATAGAGTTTTGAATAGTCAGGTCCCTGAGAACGAGAGGGTCACTGTCTCTGAATAATTTATTGTCTGTATTATTATTAGCAACATATACATTTTCTTCCAGTAATGCTGAAACTAATCTCTGCGTAAGAGGCCCAGCTATACCATTTGTTTTCTTTTCGTGTTTAGGTACTAAAAGCGATACATCCGAACGGCTTTTCTTTTTATCCCGATTTGGATTTGCAGCTTCTTCTTCTTGCAGCAAATCATTATGAGTCCATGCTAAGCTATAATGTCTGCCTAACGATGGAATTTTCTTAAATTCACTAATATCGCTATGCGTCGCGATCAATTCTTCCAAGAGTTTAACGTCGTCTGGCATAATGTCAGTACAATAGGGGTCAACAGATGCCCAAAATTTATTCGGCGTGTCATTCTTAGGTAAAAGCAGTTTAGGCGGATCAGATTTTGAACTTTCAATTCTTACAATTTCATGTACATTTGGAATAACCTGATTAGAACTGCTGCCTATGGCTTTCTGTTTAAAAAGTTTGGTTGATAAGGGTGATTGGGATTTGGTATTAATGTCTTTTGGTTTGAACTTTTCCTCCTTCACCTTTTTATCAAGAAGCGAGAGTCCTTTTCCACTCTTGGATCTCTTATCCCTACGCTCTTCTGCCGAAGACAGACTCGCTATTTCATCTTGAAGTATACGATGTCTTACAACAACAGAAGACAAGAGGGTTTCCAATTCTAACTGCAGTATATCCAGATCTTCCATACCAACACCTTCTTCAGTAGTCCGTTGCAAAATACTGGTGTACCTTGGTAAATGACGACTATTGTCTGCTGTCTTTAGAATCGGTAAGGACATTGTTGTGTCTGTGCTCTCAGAGCTTGTGTCAGAAGTTAATAACGAGGATTGTGCAGTCTTCCCACTTTCTCGTACTTTTACTACAGCTTTCTTTGAGTTTTGTTTCCCTTTCCCTGACATATTCGGTGTTTTATTGATAAGTAACGTTGATAGAAATATATACAGTAGTTCTCTATTAGGCTAAGAATTACTTATTTTTTAGTAGATCCATTGCCTACTACGTCATATCATATTCAGTTTGTAATGTTTTATGAGTTTTGCATTTTCATATTGGTAACGATTACCATTTTGCCTGTTGTTTATTCACCCAAGTCATCAATTCTTTCCAATCCTTATTTATGGATTACTGGATATTAATAAAAACAAAAGTGTGAAGGTTATGATGCACTTTCATAGGCTATACACATAATACAGTAGTGCGTCCCATGTAAGAAATTTGTACGACAACTGCAATGCATGCAGTCCCAATGCAATCTGTAATTCCAGAGCTACCGACTCCTAAAGCCCGGTAACAATTTTTGTGTGACTGGTCGCGTTACCCACCAAACACATAAAATAGCTGTTTTTATACTTTTTATCCTAAAAATACAAAAATAAAACATAGAATTATTTGTTCAAAAATTCTTGCACTATTAGCATACATATTACTCGACATTTAACAGATATATATGGCTGTGGAAATCGGTAATAATTGTAAGTAGAGAATTAGAAATTAGAATTCTTCTACAATTACGACCGAGCTAGTATCTGCTTTATATGTATACGTTATTTAAAAGTTAGACACCTTATTTAGCAAATAAGTTA
The DNA here is from genome assembly GCA_910591585.2 of Nysson spinosus. Taxonomy (NCBI): domain Eukaryota; kingdom Metazoa; phylum Arthropoda; class Insecta; order Hymenoptera; family Crabronidae; genus Nysson; species Nysson spinosus. The sequence continues at coordinate 1,677,313 of OU342844.1, read as the reverse complement.
GGAATGTCGTGTCGAATATCGCTCGACTACCTTTTTCTAAACTTTCCCTAAACTTTCGTTCAGTCATTTTTTTTCAGAGTACACTGTTAAGAGCTTGTAGTTCAGAGATTGTTTTCTCATTTCTGAGGGGATCACCCTTTCTTGCCTTGAATTTCACCGTGTTAGTAATTTCTGACTAGAATCACGAAAACCCATTTAGAGATTGGTTTTCTATATTTCGTCTGTGCCCGAATGCATTTATCTTTATTATGCTTGTCCAACTATATTTTTCTATAATTAGACATCAGTGTAAGTACTCTATGATAACGATGGAGTTAATAAAGCACTGATTTTTGTTTTTTGTAGTGCCAACCATGCAACGGACTGGGCTCATCGAAAAACTTCGACACCGGTTCTGGAAGAAATATGCGAATCAGTGAAATATACTTCAAATGCGGTCAAGCGGAAGCGCTGCGTATATATTAGATTATATATCAGAATATATGCGAATATACTCTCTATATATTATATTATAATGTATTATAATTTTAGATGTAAGATTAATGTATAGAAAGTTTTTGAGTTGCAATAAATAGAAAGAAACGTAACAAATTTACTTCTCAATTCAAATCATTCATTTCCATTCCTCCGAGTAATTCTAAGAATTTCTTGAATTTCGCGGAGTCCAAGAAATTCTAGGAATTAGCTGCAAATTCCAGGAATCGTGTGAATCGAATACCTCCTCGTACATCATGTTCTCGTGATACCAATTCTCGATTTTACGGCAAAATTTCAGAATTTTCTGATTTTGGCCAAGATATTTTCGCGAATTTCGCGGTTTCAAGAATCCGATCGCGGTTCCGAGAATTTCCCGGATTCCAAGAAATGACGTCAAATTCCAAGAACTGTGAGAATGGAATACCTCCTCGCACATTATGTTCTCCTGATACCAATTCTCGATTTTACGGCAAAATTTCAGAACTTCCCGATTTTGGCCAGGCAATTTCCGAGAATTTCGTGTATTCCAGGAACCGCGGCCAATTTCCAAGAATTTCGGCGATTCCAAGAATTCGCGGTCAATTTCCGAGAATTTCGCAGATTCCAAGAATCGGATCGCGGTTCCGAGAATTTCGCGGATTCCAAGAAATGACGTCAAATTCCAAGAATTGTGCGAATCGAATACGTCCTCGCACATCATGTTCTCCTAATACCAATCCTCGATTTTACGGCAAAATTTCAAAATTTCCCGATTTTGGCCAAGCAATTTCCGAGAATTTCGCGAATTCCAAGAAATGACGTCAAATTCCAAGAATTGTGCGAATGGAATACCTCCTCGCACATTATGTTCTCCTGATACCAATTCCCGATTTTACGGCAGAATTTTAGAATTTGCCCGATTTTGGCCAAGAAGATTTTAGGACAATTGAGATTCTGGATATTCGGTAGGTCGAGGAAATATAAAATATAATACAATATATTCGTAATAAAGTCATTTATTTTAATTGTAAATTTCACCAGGTACAACAATTTCCATGCAATATTGTATATTAACAAATATTATAATATAATAAACATAAATATATAAACTTCAAGATGGCCCTTCGTTCTTTTATCTTCTTTGACTGCGGACGTCACGGCGAAACAAGCAGTGGCCACCCTGTGATCAGTAATAAAAAAGCAGATAAGTTAACAAATCTAATAAATCACTTAATAAACAAAATTAGCTTTAACCAGAAGTTAAAATACTATTTAGTTAAATTTAACTGTTCGAAATTATTATTTCATTAAAATTGGTTCCATGAAATTATTCATGTCTTAAGTTAGAGTAGCTGTAAATGTGTAATAATTAAATTGTAACAAATGGATTTGTTATTAAGGCGCACAGATGGCAATCGATTAATAAATCAAACACAGCAGCTTTGCCCGAAAGCTAAACTATTATTTAATTAAATAAAATTCTTCAAAATACAATGTTATTAAAATAAACTGTATGAAACTATTAGTATCAATTCGTTTGAATACTTGGATGAAATGAATTCCACTGCGAACTTATTTGGGCATATTATTTCATTATTTATTACAAAAAATGCTTTGGACTTTTGTGAATAAAAGACGTAAATTATGTTTGCAATATAAATTTGCAAGTATGTTTAAACATTAGTTGAATTTGGAGAGACACGATCCGCGCGTTAATTTTTCGAAACTTTTTTCAAATTTCCGTAAAAATTCGGCATCTGACGAAAATTTCAATTATTCTACGCGATAGAGCAGACATTTTCCTTTAAAATGCATTCATAAAATATGCAAAACAGATTTTGGTTCCGTAAATAATTGCCAAACTGTTGAGAAAGTTACGGATTGCCAAAAGAGGCTCTCTGATTTTAACTAATGTTTAAACATATTTGTAAATTCATATTGCAAAAGTGATTTATATCATTTTATTCGTAAAAGTCCGCCGAATTTTTTGTTATATATAAAAATTGTCTCACTTTTATACTTATGTCACAAATCTTGTTCAAAGGACAGAAAAGACCTTTTCCTAAAAATTGATTTTTTCGAAAACTGTAGATGCTGGAGAGACACGGTATGCGGATTCGTTTTCAGCACGTCAAAATCTCTAAGAATCGTTTATTCGTTGTACCAGATTGTTTTTTATGTTGGACAATATTACCTATTATATTTCAATACTTTCTGCTCATTAACTTCTAATTATTCACTTCCTATTACACTGCACAATTTTGTCAATTGAATAAGATAAAAAACAAACTCTTGCACAAGTCACGGATTGTCAGTAGACGTTCTTTGAATGGATAGAAAAGACCCTCCTGTGATGAGAGAATACAGCCGGGAAAATTAATTGCACCATAATTAATAGCTTCCTAGTGAAATAACAAATGATTTTTGTTTAAACACTTCTTTTCTATCTGCTTTCATAATCGAGATATTTAAAGAAAACTATTTGGGTTTTTTATTACTGAGCTCCCATCTATAATAGCTTAATTCATGGGCAGAAAAAATGCTGTCCATCTAGCGGTGAAACGGTGGAACTAAAATTGCTACACCTTCAATTGTTCTTTAATGGAGAAATTCGTGGCATGTCGTCCATCTAGCGGTGGAAATGTGGAACTAAACTTGTCATCCTATAGACGATGTATCGAGTTTAGTTCCGCCTTTCCACCGCTAGATGGACGACATGCCACGAATTTTACCATTCCAGGCAGGAACTCCTTCACGGGAGTAGGGATTTTAGTTCCACCTTTCCACCGCTAGATGGACGACATGCCTCAAATTTTACCATTCCAGGCAGGAACTCCTGCAGGGGAGTAGGGATTTTAGTTCCACCTTTCCACCGCTAGATGGACGACATGCCACAAATTTTACCATTCCAGCTGGGAACTCATTGGAGGGGAGTAGCGATTTTTAATTCTACCTTTCCACCGCTAGAGGGACGGCAATTTTTCTGCCCATGAATTAAGCTATTATAGATGGGAGCTCAGTAATAAAAAAACCCAAATAGTTTTCTTTAAATATCTCGATTATGAATGCAGATAGAAAAGAAGTGTTTAAACAGAAATCATTTGTTATTTAACTAAGAAGCTGTTAATAATGATGCAATTAATTTGCCCTGCTGTATTCTCTCATCACAGGAGAGTGTTTTTTATCCATTCAAAGAACGTCTACTGACAATCCGTGACTTAGGCAACTCTTTGGCCTTTATTTAAAAAAGTACAATCTTTTTGGCATATTTTATGAATCTTTTTTAAAAACAAATATCTACTCTATCACGTGCAATAATTGGAATCTTCGTCAGAGATTCCATTTTTACGGAAATATGAAAAGAGTTCTGAAAAATAAGCGCTTGGAGCGGGTCTCGCCAAATTTAACTAATGTTTAAACATATTAGCAAATCCATATTGCAAATATAATTTACGTCATTTTATTCGCAAAAGTCCACAGAATTGTTTGCAATTAATAAATTTTAGCTACCTTTTATATTTACGTCACAATTCTTATGCAAATGTGACAAGAGTCTCGACAAATAACCGCGCGGAGTGTGTCCCGCCAACTTTAACTAATGTTTAAACATATTTGCAAATTTATATTGCAAATATAATTTACGTAATTTCATTCGGAAAAGTCCACACAATTTTTCGCAATAAATAAATACTAACTTTTATAAGCTCGTCACAAATCTTCTTCAAAGAACAGAAAAGACCCTTTTCTTCAAAATTGTTTTTTTCGAAAACTGAAGGTGAAGGAGAGGAACTGTTTGCGGATTCGCTTGCAGCACGTCAGAATCTATAAGAATCGCCTATTGTTGTTAAAAAACAGGAAAAAAGTCAAAATTGGTTGGACAGTGTTGTCAGAAGGTTCTGAAGCTTCTGAATAATCGGAATTTCATATTCTGAAACTTCTGAACGAACAGAAATTAATAACCTCAATTATCCGAAGAATTGGAATTTTGTGAGTAACCTGAAACATCTGAATCTCTTGAATACCCAAAATCAACTAATTTTATTTAAAAATGCCTCGAATAATATTTTAGCATTAAAACTGTTAATTGTGAATTGAGGAATTCCCGGTTGTTAATACTCGACATAGGATGAATTTGTTTATTAAGGCGTACAGATAAGCGATCGATTAATAAACAAAACCTAGCAGCTTTGTCCGAAAGATAAACAATTATATAATTAAATGAAATGCCTCAAAATATTATGTCATTGAAGTAAACTGTATAAAATAATTAATATAAAATCGTTCGAATACTTGTGCGAAATAAATTCCACTGCCAACTTATTTGGGCATTTTACAAGTTTCGAGAATATAAGGGCTAATGAATATTATTTTATTGAGTTATTTAATAAGAATATGCAGTAGTGCATTTAAATAATAATAAATTAATAAAGTCTCATCCGATACTGAAGAAGCTTCGGTATTAAAATACAGTATTACAATACAATTAATCTTTATTAAAAGTACAAGAGCAAATTGCTATTCGAATACATCAATAGATGTTGATCGTTAATGTTGTACGCTAAATAAAGTTTATAAAGTATAGTTTATCGCTGAAAGATAGTCAACGGATAACCGACTCGATATTCCTAATTTATTCTTTAAGCGAAGTGTCGAATTTCTAATTAAAGTATACATATAAAGCAGCTATTAGCTCGGTTCTAATTGTAGAAGAATTCTAATTCCAATTCTCTACAATTATTACCGATTACCAGGTCTCACCACGTCGAGGTTGCCGCCAGCAGAGACCCTGATAGGTGGCTGGGTGACGAATCACTTTCCGGGACCACCGATCCACCCACCGATTTATTCTAACTCCTCAAGGAATAAAAAGAGACTCAACTGTATCTTTGAGATGAATTTAAATTGAAAGTGCACGGAAGGAAATCGTGTATCGGTTGAGTTAAGAATCTGGCGCTGCTGCATTCAGATCGGTCGCGGGTCATCCACTGGAGGTGGGACACATTCTCACACATAAAAATGAAACACATATGCACTCTTAAACACGGTATCATGTAAGTACGATTTTCCCCTAAGGTTAAAATATCCCATGATTAAAGCTGCGCATGCGTGTAGCGGTATATGTTGCGCATGCGTGACTTATCAGTTTGGAGGGGCGTAAAAAGGAGGCCATATTGTACAGTTAAATTGAAAGAACTAAAATAATTATATCGCCGTTTCTTCACGCTGATTTCGTTTTCCCTTTTTATCGGCCGTCACCGGGACGATATTCTTCGTAATCCGGAAGTAAGGCAACAGTGAATAGACGAGGAAATCCGGCATCTTATTGTTTTGTATATTACTACAAGTCCGTAGTGGTGTACCTTGATCTAGGCATCGTCAGTCAGTCTAGTAAAGGAGTTTGTTGCTGCTGGCGAGATGGGTACTCGTGATGACGAATACGATTATTTATTTAAAGGTAACCCAAATCATTTTACTCTCTTCTTTATTCTATTTGCTTAAGGAGAATTGGAAAACTTGAGATTTTCCTCGTCATACATATATACACATATCACACATACACACGCAGTATGTGGAGGGTATATAAAAATGCATATATATACGTGTATTTTTATGGACGCATCTGTAAAATTGATAGACACATATATCTCCTGTCTTATATCGGTAGAAAATCAAAACTGGCTGTCGTCGCATTGGATGTATCGTTAATTGACGTTCGTTAGAATGGCAGGGGTGGCGAGTAGTCATAGCGTAGAACGTGGAACTTGTGATGACATCAGACTATCTTCCGCGTAGGACAAGTCGTGCATCGCAATATATTTTTTTCATCGAAAGATGTTTTTCAGCTGTGAATCGCACAGGAAATTGGATTTCCATATTCACGGGTTGCGACTTGTCACAGACAATGTCATGCTTCGTACGCTATATTTATAATATGAAACAATAATACTTTACGTTCCGAGATTTCCCATGATTTATGTATTCCTTTTGCTTGGATTCTTGTTGAATATGGCACGTACGACTGATAATCACAGCTATCATGTCGATGTAACAATTGTAAAGTGTGCGCTTACTTAAATTCGTACTTATCACGGTTTCTTATTCACGTATAATGCGACCGCCTTTTACGGAATAAAAAGACTAAATTTGGAAATCGTCTCGTAGATTAGGAAACGGTATTGAAATGCTGATTTCGCAATCGAAAGACTAAATAAAGAAACAATGATACACTGCGTTACTCACGATGACATTAATATTGGAAACTACATTCTTATTTTTAGGGATACGTATGCGCTCGCGTGCATTGTGTTTATTAACGCAGTTGAGTAATTACTTTGTTTGATAAAAGATACAGTACAAATATGATTTACAGTAATTCTTGAAGTTTCTTTGAAATTAATATTTCGTTCATACTTGTTTACCTTTTATCAAGTATAAACATAATTTGTTTATACTTTTTACAGGAGTTTCTTACATAGGCAGGTGTCTTTGTTACAGTTATAAGTCTGTTATGCAATTATTGACATGATTTATTTGCTAATCATATTTATTAGGTTGGCCGAAAAGTTCGTGCGATTTTTAACTTGTAAATAGGAAGTGATTTTTATTCAATTTTGTTTATTTTTTCAAACTTCTGTTCAATAATATGTTGTCCCCTTGGACTTATAATATTTACCTGGATTTTGGACAACTTCATAATTCCCTGTTATTAAAAATCTCTCATTTCCCAGCAAAAAATGGATGCAAACCGCATGAATTTTGTGGCCATCCCAATATGTTGATGCATAGTGGGACGCATGAATATGTATTTTCTTAAAGACGCAAAGTACGCATCCAATTAAAGTTAATTATTCTATTAATTGGAAACATATTTCAGGCTCAAATTAATCTTGATTCAACTGCTTAGATCAATTATATTCTATATACGATAGCATTCATTTAAGAAACTTCAACCATTTTCAACTTATGTTACCCTGAATTTGTTACGTCATGAGTATAACAACATAGTCCCATCACACACAGTTTATCGTATCTTTTCTTATTCTGTTAATGGCTGGTTCTAGTCAAATCATTGTTCTACGTTGTACAAAACAATAACATTCAAACTCTGAATAAGGATTAACCTTTTCGTTGATAGAATTGGTGAGCTTTGACGTACATAAACAGTTTGTTTTAAGGTACGCACATTATGTCTCAGCATCTTTAAGTATATATCATAGTTTTTAGGTTTTGTACTTCAAATTAACCCTTTTGCAGATCATATTCACCTTTTAGTATGCCAAATTAACCTTTTTGCAAATCATATACACTCCCATTGCAAATCAAGTTTTTCTAGAAATCTGTTTTCTTAAGCTATTGTAATAAAAATAAAATTCAATGCAAAGTTTTATACATTTATAAATTAAATAATTCTAAATACTTTTCGTGTTAAATAAGTATTTTATGTTATATTATGTTTATGTTATGTTTATATTTTATGCAATACAATTTTTATTTCGGACGAATAACTTTACATTGGACATGATTTTTATTACAAACATTTGAGAATACAAATTTTAAGGAGTGAATTTGATTTGCAAAATCGTGAATATGAGCGACAAAAGGGTTAATTTGGAGTGCAATACCTGTAGTAGTAACAACTATATAAATATAAATCATAATATTTATATATTTATTTATTAACAGTAGTAATACAAGTGGCAAGACTTATTCTAAGAGACGTTGAATTAATGACAAAATACTGCTATAATTAATACGGGTCACGAATCAGGTTGCAAACTTTTATTTGATGGCATATTTATAAATTAATAGTTTTTTGAGAATTAAGCTGCAGCACCAAAGTTTTTCATACGAAACATCAACATTACTGTGTTAACACTGGAACTACCAAAGTAGTCGAAATGACTGGTCTGCCATATTTAGTTAAATTATTCGAATATACCCCATTGCATTGTTCGAGATTGAATCTACTTTTATTTTGTATACATAACGCAAATAATTGAATCTATTATTTAATTTAAATCCTCCAGCTATAATCTATATATAAATAAATGTGTAAGCATAACTGAGTATATGTTCGGTAGTTCTAGTGTTAATATGAAATACTTTGGCTCCTGATTTTGAGCCCTCATCTGCCAGTGTGCATTTAACTGTAGAAACATAGAGAAATAAGCTTTTGCAATTATTTCTTGACCATTTCTGTTTCATTGCACTCTTTCTATCTCTTTAATGGCTAATATTTATGTCTTTTCTGCAATCTTTTTCGTACCTTTTATTTGTTTCTGTTTATTTCTCCAGTTAAATGTATACTGACTGATGAGAACTGAATATCAAGACCTGAAACGTTTCATATTGAATAACTGAAATATGTTAAACATGTCGCTGCAGACTTTTTACCAACATTATCGCATTAATTAAACTTGCGGTCGTTTGATTTAGTATAATCTTCGACTTACATTAAATCAGCTCATTTGTAATGTTTGTAATGTTCATTCATTGATGTCGGTTGACTGTGTATGTTATTCAACAAATTGTAAATAATAATTTCCAGTTTGTTATACAAAATTATCAATAGAGAATTGATCATTTTTTGTCTTATTTTAAACCAAATGAGCGATAACCTTAATAACCAAGTAATAACCACTGTAATAACCAAGATTATTCAGTGAACAACCTAACTGTTTTAAACTTTTGATAATTAATGTAAAAATCTCTAATTAATATCTTACTGTATCACAAGAGAAGTAGTTTAACCCTTTTAGAATCTTTCCATTTTGACTATAATTGAAACACATGTTATGACATGGAAAAATGAATAAGTACCGCAAAAATTGAATATTTTTCATGGTGTTTTTTGACGGTACACGGATAGCTTATAAGGTACTATAAGGTTTATGATAATTCACAGATGATCTAATACACTCATTTTACTGTTTCAGTGGTTCTTATTGGAGATTCAGGAGTAGGAAAAAGTAATCTCCTATCTCGATTTACAAGAAATGAATTTAACTTGGAATCGAAATCAACTATAGGCGTTGAATTTGCTACACGTAGCATACAAGTAGATGGGAAAACTATTAAGGCCCAGATTTGGGATACAGCTGGACAAGAACGCTATCGTGCGATTACATCCGCGTAAGTTTACATTCTTTTTTCTTTCGTTAGTTGCAAGTTGTTAATACCTTAACTACTAGTACTAAATCAAATACAGGTAAAACTGGAATCAAATACAGGTAACGCTCGTACAACGCGGTTTCGATATAACGTGGTTCACAAATCGTGGCTATCCTCGTATAACGCAACACGTATGCAACGCGGTTCACAAATTGTAGCGATCCTCATATAACGCGACTTCTAGATGACGTGTCTGTGTAATACGAGTCTCGCATAAAGCGACCCCTCTCTGGAACTTAACTGCCGCGTTATACGAGGGTTACCTGTATATCGGTAATATTCGTCAAATTGTTTATATTTTTAACGTTATATTTCTGATATTTTAAATGAAGAACTTTAACACATTTAGATAATCGATTCATATTCACCTTTTTTGCACACCAACTTGCAGATAACATTCACCTTTTTGCTAATTAAATTCACCCTTTTGCAAATCAAGCTTTTCTACCAATTGATTCCCTTAAGCTGTTGGAATAAAAATCAAATCCGATGTGAAGTGAAACGGTGAAATTGATTTGCAATATGGTGAATTTGATTTGCTAAGAGGTGAATATGATCTTGCGAAATGGTTAATTTGGAGCGCAAAAAGGTGAATATGACCTGGAAAAGGGTTAATAAAGATTGAAATGCACAACCTTTAATAACTTTTACTTTCTGTATTCATTAGATACTATCGTGGTGCCGTTGGAGCACTGTTGGTTTATGATATCGCTAAACATCTGACGTATGAAAACGTTGAAAGATGGTTGCGAGAGTTACGAGACCATGCGGATCAAAACATTGTGATCATGTTAGTGGGAAACAAATCGGATTTGAGGCACCTGCGTGCAGTTCCAACCGATGAAGCTAAAGCATTCGCCGAAAGAAATGGTCTTTCCTTTATAGAAACCTCTGCTTTAGATTCTACTAACGTCGAGACTGCGTTCCAAAATATATTAACAGGTGAGATAGCTCAAGAAATTTCTTCGAAAATAACTTGTACCAATGAAATTAACCGCTTAACGCACGATTTATTTTGACCAAAAATCTTTGGAAAATGTCTGTCAGTTAGTCTAAGGGGTACTGTGGTAGCCATGGCTTCCATGCTTTTTATCTCTGCTTTCATTCTCAACACATGTTATGTTAATTTTTAATCTTCAACTATGTCTTCAATCATATCTGATTTATACTGATTTATACTGATTTATACTGATTTATACTCATTTATACTCAATGACATACCCACATATATGTTCAACTGTTTCTTTGTGGGAATTACTTCTAACATGATGTGTGTTTTTAACCGCATAACGCACGTTCTTTGGAGCACAAATTTTTGGAAAATGTCGCCCAGTTAGTCTAAGGGATCCTGCTAGTTTTGGTCTTGCAGGTTTTTTAGAAGAAGAACTATATTTTCCAATGAAAATATTTGTATTACTTGATAATGGCGGTGAACGTCACATACATGTCACTGAATATTTTTCGGATGGTTAATATACAATAAACTCCCGTATACCGCGAATTCCTACAACGCGCTAAAGATATTGCAAGGACTTTTTTCTATAACGCGATTAGTATCTCATTTACTATTATATCCGCTTCATATTATGTTTATACTTTATACAACAATTATTTTCGTAATCAATGTAATTCCGATAACGCGCTAAAAGTATCGCGACTTTTTTTATATAACTTTACTTTAGTCGTTTACTTTAGTCGAGCATAGCATAGCTTGTTATCTCCAATTTCCTGTAACACGATTTCGTATAACGCGTAACATATTAACCGCGTTATACGGGAGTCTACTGTAATCTGGTTACATTACCATTATTTATATAAAATGACAGTGCATTTGAACATTATTGGATACTATGTGACATTATCTGAACAACATGTGAACAATATCTGAATTATATGTTAGATTTCTCAGATATCTTTAACACGTTGAATACCATGGGGGTCACCGGTGACCGCCGATGCCAATATTACTAAGACTCGAATCAAATATATCGGTAATATTCGTGTATTAACCCTTTGCACTCGGAGGCGACTCTCAGTCGCTACTCAGTTTATTGCGGCAACTCGAATGACGATTAAGAGGCAACACTAACAATTATTCCAGTTGTCAGTAACTTAACATTTAATAACAAAATATGACTGGAAAAAATCTTACTGTCCTCAGTCACCACTCGAGTTGCCGCAATAAAGTGAATGGCGGCTGAAAATCGCCATCGAGTGCAAAGGATTAAACATCGCCATTTTATAGCTATAACATAAGTCATATTGTCGTCTTATAACTGTAACACAAGTCATATTTTCACTTTATAGCTATAACATAAGTCAAATTGTCATGTTATAGCTATAATATAAGTCATATTGTTATTTTATAGCTATAAGTCAAGTCAAATTGTCATTTTATAGCTATAACATAAGTCATATTGTCATTTTATAGCTATAACATAAGTCATATTGTTATTTTATAGCTATAACTTAAGTCAAATTGTCATTTTATAGCTATAACATAAGTCATATTGTCATTTTATAGCTATAACATAAGTCATATTGTTATTTTATAGCTATAACTTAAGTCAAATTGTCATTTTATAGATATAGCATAAGGTTTTCTCTGATGATTTCAGAAATCTATAGAATTGTATCACAGAAGCAGATTCGAGATCCACCAGAAGGTGATACAATCCGGCCACAGAACGTAGAACCTATCGATGTAAAACCAACAATGAACTCAGATGGAATGCGTAAGCAATGCTGCCAGTGACTCATCTTGCTGCTTAAAATGTGTGTACACACAATTACAGTATAAATATCACGGAAGTACACTCAAATAATACCATGTTTTTAAAAGTAAAAAAAAATTTAGTCTGTGGTCCAGTAAAACATGAAAATGAATGATTCTGGGATAATTCTTTGTACGATAGCATAGTTTTAATATAAGAAACTATGGTTAGCTAACTATATATATTAAGTTGATTTGTAAATTGAGTTAATTTTAACATACATCAAAAATCAAATAATACTAAGAAACATTTCGTTATATGTTTTCTCTTCCTTTAATTGTTGCTTAATCTTTTCGTTACGATACGCAAAGACAGTTTTTTTAGAGGTCAAAATACTTTAAATGCTTTACACGACGCGAGCAATGTATTTAATTATGTTGTAGAGAATGAATAATTCCGTTAATGCGAATTAAAAATATGTCGAAATACTGAAATATGTTTGTGCTGAATGCTCTAAATCTTATAATTAAAATAGTAGTTCCAAAACCAATTAAAATATTTTGTATAAGCAATAAATTAGCAAAATTTATTTGCAAATTAATAAATAACGGTCTGCATTTATTTTTAATTTGCTACCTTCATAGAAAAAATGAGACGCATTCAATTCAATTATGACAAAAGACTATTCATATCCATAGGAAGGTAAAGATACTTTCGTATTACACTTTTTGGATCATTAAAGCTAAAGTTAAAGACGGAAAGGTTTATCAATTTTTACGACAAGCTACCGAATTTTGCCCAATTTTGTTCACGACGATTTTTATCATTCGCACTTGTAGCACTGTAAAAGTATATCTAATTTACTTTGAATTTTTTAAGGTACAGTCGAGTCTCTCTTCAATTCGGTTTCGAAGTTATGCGGTAAAATAAAGAAAGAAATAATCCAAGAAATCAAGGAAGTTTTAACAGCGTAACGCGCTTATCCATTTATCTTCCTTCTTTTTATACTTTTCTGTTAGGAATTAAGAGAGAAGACAATAATTTCCGCACACGAATCAAAATCTTTTTATGCTCAAACAAAATAAAGCAACTGAATGTTTGTAATTAACACCTCTTTTGGCTGCTGAAATCGCAAATTATTCCTAATTTAGCAAAGAAAGCTATATCTTTTTTGTACGGTTTTTTAATGCGCAATTCTGTGGTATCTATCTACCGCATAAAAAGAGACCCGACTGTACAATTGTACATGCCTTATAGATATTATTATTATTATTATATTATTATATCCTCTAAGTTCGTTAAGTCGTATATTTTTTCAATGATATTTTCAAGTTATCGTTACATCGTTACATAAACAATCTATTACGTCATGTAATATGAGCATGAATTGAAATATTATATTAAGGGTACCGGAAAGTAATCAATTATTTTTCATATACTTCGTGAAACACCACTTATTTGTTCATATTAAACATTATTCTATTAGATAATCCCCATAGTTATCTATGATCCATCACCGACGAGCTTCCGAAGTTATAATTCCCTTTTTGAAAAAATCAAATTCCTAAATTTCGATGCGAAAACATTCTCCACTCCCGAATTGATTACTTTCCGGTAGCCCTAATATAAATCGGTGCTCGTGCATTAACAAAATTCGTGTTTTTAATGGAGAAAGTTTTCGGAATGAACAGACATAATCTATAAATGTTAACGTTATGTATTAATATTCATTTAAGAAGACGCAATTAATAATAAGCATTTATCATTTTTCATTGACATTCTACTTACAACTCAGTAATGATAGATTCGTGCAGTTCACTTTTTACATCTTACGTTATTAAATTGAATTGTTGATTTGTAAATAAAAATCAACTAGCTGCCCAGAAATCAACGTATTAACTCTTTGACTGCGAAATGCGTATATATACGCTCTCATATGTTCATGAATATATACGAATTATACCAGTGGTACCTCGTACTTCGAACGTTTGTGAGTTGAAATGCTTGAGAAAGCAAGAAATTAGATTCGAAGTTCGAACGTCGTTTCCAAGTTCGAACTATAGTCCAGGATCAATATTTTCGTATTTGTGATTTTTATATTAAAACATTATTCTTCACTTATATTTCTATGATGTAGTAATTAAAATTTTTAAAAACACATCAAATTATTTTGTTTAATTTTTTCCAAGTTGTTAGCATTGAAAAACCTAAAATCTAAAATCTTGATTCGGGCTTGGAACGATTCATAGTTCGAACGGGTTTCTGGAACGAATTAAATACGAACTACGAGGTACTACTGTATATACGCTCTCATATGTTCACGAATATATACGATTACTAAACTTTTCTCGGTATCACGCATTTAGTTTTTTAGTAAATTAACACTAGGAACTACCAAAGCCGTCAAAATGAGGGATCTGCGGAATGTCTTAGGAGCACCTATAACTAATGTCGTTCTAATTAACAATATAATCCCTATCATTATTGATAATCTTCGCTGGCAGACTTTTAATTCCCTAATGTCAATGTATTTAATTAGTACGTGATGTAATAACAACGTACGTCCATAAAAAAGGTGGCGCTGTTCATTCAATCTGAAAAAAACGACATTACTTATGGGTACCCCTAATAATAAAATAGTTCAAACTCATAACATCCCATTTTCTGAGATTTTTGTGGCTCACGTTGGACAATAGTGTCATATATCGACTAATCGAATAACTGAATCTCAGAAATTCCTCGATCTTATCTTATTCTTGTTGACACAATTTAGTGTCAGGTACTGTCACGCGGATATCACGTCGTACGATGTTAATGGTTTTTTGTTACAACACCTCGCAGTGAAAGGGTTAATTAAGCATTTAACGTGTTATTGATAGTTTTGAGCTTAATCGTAGTTCTTTGAAATTTCTGTTTGTAGTATCAGAAATTGTTGTTGAATAATTTACGAAATATTTACTTGTTTTGCTAGGTGTTAAAAAAATGTATATGGAGGAAGCAAAGAAAGGTATGTCGATTTCATAGAAGTTTCTTACGTGCGCACTTTCAACTTGTATATAAAACTTCAGTCGACCTCTCATTATTTAATGGAAAAATGTCATTTTATAAAATCGTATCAGGTCTTGTAAAGCCAACGACATATACTTTATTGCTTTTCTTGTTGTAATAATCTTAATCCCACATCTTCATGCAATAAAATATAATAATTATCGCTTTTAATATATGACTTAATACTTGATATGTATTAGGGGTAAGGATGTTCGATTCTCTTTAAAGAATCGATTTTCAAATCGAATCATGAGAATCGATTCTCATAAAAATCGATCTTGGAAGAATCGGTCAAAAAATTTCAACAAATTTCAACATAATACAAATATTTATAATTCGGGTAATACGAATTAATGACAAAGTATATAAGCCATGAAATTTTGAAACATTTTACATTTCTTATTATTGACTATACAAAAGCTGAGAAAATCAGTGTAACTTTAATTGCCAGTCCTTCGTCGATAATGAGTGGAGAAACAATAATTTATTCGATCATCTTTCCGATTTATCAATGGTTCATTCAGAAGAAGAAAAAAGGAGAAAAATTGGTTTTCGATTCTCAGGAAAAAGTATCGATTTAAAAGATCGATCCTTTCGTCAAAAGAATCGAACATCCCTAGTTAGGGGTACCGGAAAGTAATCAATTATTTTTCACACAAACTCAATTCTGTTTTTACACATACGTTTCCGAAGAATACGTGTAAAAAACATACTATATCTATAAAAAACTAGAAGATTGTTTACAGACCTAAAAAATCAGCAAAAATAATAGAATAAACTATATGATAAAATCATGTTAGAATCTTATCATTTTTACGTGCTTACACTTTTAATTTATAAAGATTGCGCGTGTATATATAAATATATTATACAAAGTAAATTATTATTTGAAGAGAAAAATAATTTGTTACTAATTTAGAAACTTAAAAATTGGGCAAAATAATATGGGTTACATATAACAAGATTTTATTTGTGCCACTTTCCGACAATAAACACAATACCACTGTTATGTGTTATCATTAGAAATATCATGGTCATCGCCTTCTTCATTGCTGAAATTCTTTGTGTTACATCAAAACAAAGCGTGTAAAAACAGAATTGCGTGTACTTTATGAAACATCATTTATTTGTTCATACTAATCCAATCCCATAATTCTCTTTTTGAAAAAATCAAATTCCCAACTTTCGATGCGAAACAATTCTCCATTCCCGAATTGATTACAGCCGAGTCTCTTGTTATCCGTATCTTTTTAATGCGGTTTTGAAGTTAAGCGGTGAAGCAAAAAAGCAAGAAAACATATGTGTTAGATGATCACTTGCCGGCAAAGTCTAATGAAAAATAATAGGAAGCGGTAAAAGACAAATAATAACACATAGTTGCGTTTGCAGACGACATCACAAGATGGAAGAGGCGAAGAATATATTGGCCGATGATAATCGCGTGGCAAGTGCATTAAACCACAAGAATGAGATTCATCCGGCAACATGTAATTTCGTATGCTAAACAAAAGTTTCGGTCCTCTCAAAATCGAGGTGTAACACACGCATAAAACAAATATACACAACACTCACAAAAAGTTAAAGGACTGCGAATATTTTCACGGAAATATCTATGATGCGACGAGATCGAAACATACAGTAATCCCACCATTTACGCGGGGTAATTGACTCTACCAAAACAGCGCGTAAATGGAACCATGAAAAGCCGTTTAAAATAAGGATCCGTTTCCACATTCTCAAATATGTATTTAGCTCTTACTGGGGAGTAGAAAAGTTTTAACTAAAGGTGAAACAAATGTTCTCTACACATCTGCAGATAAGTTT
Source organism: Nysson spinosus (assembly GCA_910591585.2). Classification (NCBI taxonomy): domain Eukaryota; kingdom Metazoa; phylum Arthropoda; class Insecta; order Hymenoptera; family Crabronidae; genus Nysson; species Nysson spinosus. The sequence continues at coordinate 1,660,100 of OU342844.1, read as the reverse complement.
ACGCGATTACGAAATAAATTACACTGGGTAATCCCCGAATGTGTGTTTTCACGTAACGCATCGTGGTGAGATTTGGGATCTGGTAGCTCAAGCGCCAGTTAAAGTGAATCCGCGTAAATGGAGGCATTACTGTCCATGCATCATTCAGTTCTCAAAGTTCATCTTTACAATTTACATCTCACTGTCTGTCCGTTACGATGTACTTTGGATTACAACAAATTTAATATCGCGTTAATGCTTCTTTGTCATACATTGCATGTATATCATTTTACTTCAAGTTTAAATCAAGCGATTGTGAGTATGTGAACAATTTGATATTAAATCATTCTGTTTGCGGAGTGTTATGTACATATTTAAATTCACGATGCACAAAGAACATTTCTGAAGTGCATCATGTTTATTACGACGAGATTTTTTTTAGAATAGTAGAAGGGTGTCATCTATTTGAATATGTGTATAATTCAATCTGATATTCTCTGTTCACTTTTAGAATGAATCAGAACCCGGACGAGTTTTCGTTCGTTGTGCGCATGTCTCGACTACGATGCCCTGCTCCGAACACGCTATTGGTCCTTACAAGGAAAGTAAGAGAAGTGAAAAATTCAAAAAATTCTGAAACTTTGCACAAACAAAGTAATTCATCTTGATTACAAAGTTATTTTTCGTTGATGTTCGAAAACAGTTTAAAAGGGAGACAAAAAAAAGTTTCAAAGAAAAAGTGATTTTTTCGTTTTCGGTTGTTATGTTGAAAACGATAAGAGATATCGAACAAAAGTTAGGTCACAAAAGCATTACTTTTTCTTTGAGGGGTAATTTCACCCCTTTACACCATTTTTGGGCACCAACGAAAAGTAGTTTCGTAATCAGGATGAATTACTCTATATTTGTGCAAAGTTTCAGGATTTTTGGAATTTGCGGGTTCTCTTCTTGAGATTATTAGTCCCAATTTCCTTGTTAGTCCCACTGTGACGTCACAGGAGTCGGGCATAAAGTAGTGGTGGGAACTGCGCAAGCTCTGGTTCGTCCTAAAAGTGAGCGCAGAATATATTCAACATTTTTCAATCAAATTGTACTTGAATATTCCAGGGCTCGCCAAGTGTATTTACATAAAAAAACTCCAGTAGATTAACAAGTGTGTGTAAATAATTGTGTATAACATAAACAAGAACTGAAAACTAGAAAAAACTAGAAAAAACTAGGGAATACGAAACAGGTCTGCGAATATTAAGACATAATCATAAGTATGGTAACAATGTCTCATCTGGTTCTAATTCAAGTATGCATTTAAAAAGATTATTTGCATAATGATTTAGTGTCTACCAATTAAAGTTATTCCCATTATCAGAAATAGTTCAAACACAGCGTATAAGTCTCGTCGCAGTGCAGCTCGACTTCAGAAATCTTCCTTGTCAGAGGGTGAAGTAAATGTTAAGTAAGAAAGCTTTTACTGGTAAAAAATATGAATCAAGTCACAAAAAAAGCAGCCGAATTGGGATAAGAACACCTCTACGTTGCTCACTCTCTGCTTTCGTACTCGCACCGTGCAGTGGAACTCGAAAAGACTTAAATATTAAAGACTTTCGGAGTTCTTTATTTGTCTGAAAGATACAGGTTTTGAGAAACCTGTGTACTCCAAATGTACCTTTTTGCAGATTATATTCACCTTTTTTGCACTTCAAATGAACCATTTTGCAGATGATATTCATCTTCTTGCATATCAAGCTTTTCTACAAATTTGTTTTTTTAAGCTATTTTAATAAAAATGGAATCCAATATGACATAAAATTAACCCTCTGCAGCCCAATTTTTGTTTTGCCTAAAAGGAATCTATAATGTAAATCTATGTAAACGCGACTCTAACGCAGGTACACTACTTGAAAATAGTAACGAAATTATTACTTAAACGTACCAAAAAAAGTGACAACCGTTGCGCGAACTTTTATAATTATTATTACAACGACAAAGTAAAATGAAATGAAAGATACGGATGGACGAACATGCAACTTTAAAGTTACATGCAGCTGCAGAGGGTTAACGTAAAATATTCATTTAACACCAAAAATATTTATAAAGTAAACGCTTGCAAATATTTTTGGCGTTAAATAAGTATTTTATGTTAATTTAAGAATTACACCCCGATCAAAATCAGTATTTTGTGTTAATTCTTAAATTAGCATAAAATACTTATTAATTCCTAAATTAACATAAAATACTGATTTTAAATAAGTATTTTATGTAATAATTGTAAATAAGTATTTTATGTTAATTTAACACCAACATTGATTTAAGAATTAACACAAAATACTGATTTTGATCTGTGAAAGGGTGAATTTGATTTGCAAGAAGATGAATGTGATCTTCAAAATGGTTCAGTTGGAGTGCAAAAAGGTGAATGTAACCTGCAAAAGGGTTAATTTGGCGTGGAAAACCTGTATTACGATGGCTAGTAAACGTCTACATCTCAAATACATGTTCATAATTTGAACCTAATCATATCGTAGATGTTTTCTAGTGTGCAATAATTATTGCTTCAGTGTGTTTAGCTGTAATATACAATGTTACCGTTACGACTTCCTATTGTATCTTGATAAATAAATAGAGAGTGAGTAAACTGTTAAAAGTGAAATATGTACACCTCGATGCGCCACGCGAGAACATTGAATTCTGATTTGCAAGAAAAGAAGATATAAGATCCATTGCTGAGAAGATTAGTTAAATGTGAAAACGTCACTGCAAAATCATCTCAAGAAGGAAACAAAAAATACTTTTAGTGCAGATATCACGTATTTATTTGATACCCGCAAATTACGGGCTATAAATCTTGCGTGAAATACCGCGAATTTTTGTTTCGTTAAGTGTCTCCAAGTTGAAGTGAATGCTATCTAGAAGCTGATTTATATTGTATATAGGCATCCCCCGTATAACACGGTAGTTAGGTTCCGAATGTCGTGTTATAAGAAACAAAGGACTAGTACAAATAATAGGGTTCCAAAAATTACTAAAAGTATACTGTTTTCTTTTCATAACTAAAAGAAATATGCTTATTAAAATAATTAAAACTATTACAAATTGACAAGCCGAGAATGCATCTAGGTTTCCCCAATTCTCGAATCGTGTTAGAGCGAATCCGTGTTGTACGGGGGACACCAGTATTATGGAATTAGTCTTATTCTTAGTTAATAAAGTGTAAAAGAGACATATGTACTGCAACCACAGATTTTCATTGTTCTACGCTTTGTATTTTATTATTTTCTTAATAAAACCATTTTTGCTTTTAATATATTCTCGAGTAATATAGAAATAATTCAACCCCACTCTACAAATTTATTGCAGATGCTATGAAAGTAATTCAAAAACAGTGTTCATAACAAAATAAGTTGAAAAGTCCTACATCGTTTTTCTGTTTGAGTTTTCGCTTGCAACTTATTATCGTTTAAACCTTCGGTTTTCGATTTTCGGTGTGACTCGGTGCAATGTATGTGCGCATGCGCAATGACTTCTTCAGAAACTGAACGTAAATTTGAATGTTGATCACTTGGAAATAAAAGCGCTGATTGAAATTAAGAATATAAAATGCAGAGACATAAAGAATCTTTCGATCTGTTTCGTCTCAAATAATAAAAAGGAAAGAGCGGTTTAAGTTACATAGAAAACTACTATTGACTCTCTTAATACCCGAAAACCGAAATTTCGGCTCCGCGATCTTCGTAAAAAATATCTTGAGCCGGTATTTCGACTTTTCAAAATTTGGACAAAAAGTTTATCATTTCTAAGCTGAAAAATTTTCCAGACTTTATTTCACTAAAATATATACCTTCTAGTTAAGTGTTTTCATTAAAACTTACATTATACATGAATATTTTACATCTATTTTACAAGAACTAATATTAATAAAAATATTCCATTCATACGTTTTATAAACAGCAGTCAATGTTATTGTATTTTAACCGTTTGAGTGCCACAGGCCTTTGCAAAAATATGCTCCAAAAACACCATGTGGCACATCCAAACGGTTAAGCATCTCAACGAGTTACAAACTCATTTTCTGCAACTGATCGACTTTAAATTTTCAACTATTGTCTTACGAAAAGGAGTAAGACTCCAGCAGCTTTTGACGAGATCCATAATTAAGCTATATCTCAACAAAACAGCTATATATTCTTCTAGTCCTTTTCTTTCTTCATTGATACACTTGCACGATGAACCGTAAGTGGTGAATATATAACATTAACCCTTTGCACTCGAAAAACAACTTTCAGTAGCCGCTCAGTTTATTGCAGCAATTCGAGTGTCGACTGGGAGACAATATTAAAATTGACAAATATAACTGGAGAATATCCTAATGTCGCCTCTAAAGCGTCAACTGAGTTACCGTAATAAACTGAATGGCGACTGAGAATCGCCCCCAAGTTCAAAGGGTTAACCCTTTGACTACGGCGTACTCTCGTACAGAACCATCAATGCACGCCTTTCGTATACATTAACGAACCTATGACAGCGTATATGTACGGATTTCGTACATACTGATGGACCTGTGACGGCGTATATATTCACTTTTCATAGTCAAAGGGTTAAATAGCTGGAGTACTAGTATTCTTCTATTTGGAATTGTCACTGTACACCACGAACAATTAAGATGATACGAGAGAAGAAGCAGGTTCCAGCCGGATAGTATTTCGTTGAGATCGACCGTGAGTCTTTTGCCTCCATTGAAGCCACCGCAGTAATTCAGGACTTAAAGAAGCATCGTTAACGTCATTTCGAGCCTCCACTTGTTGATAATATGCTTCACGAAGAAGTCGGAACGTTTGCACGTTTTTGTAGGGCAGATGCGTCATTGGATCCAGATATTTTGCCGGGAACCTTAAAAAAAGCAATAAAGACGCAGGCTTAATTTCTATAGTAGACTACAGTTGTTAAAACATTCGCGCCGGGTCATTTTCAGCCGAATGTTAAGCGCGTAACGGGGTAAATTCACTGAACTTTGCTAAATAAAGTTACGATGACAAAAATTGCTATGAAAATCAACACATAACTTATCACTTGATCGTTAGCTTGATTTTTTTTAATGGACTTAAGCTACTTTCCAAATAAACGGCTTATATATTTAATTAAAGTCCATTGTAGTTCATTTTATTGACGAATAAACTTTATTTGAAAAAAACGGAACTTATTTATAACCCAATCCAAAAGTTTCGATAGAAATGAGTGGTGAAACATTAGTTTTGAAACAGTCTGAAAACCGTAATGTTTAATAAAGAACATGAACGATATAAAATATCCATATGATTAATGCGGTTAATGAAGCAGAAATAAAGTCTGCATTGTGAATGTAAACAGAAGATAACATAATTATAGATTTCATGAAACTACAGAATATTTATGGAACGAACTTGACAAGAGATATACCAGTTTTTAACAAATATGAGTCGTCCACCTTTTATATCACGTAAATTATTGCTAAAGAAAGATAATTCGTAAACAAAAATTCATTAATTGAGTAGCTTGAGTTCACTATTTTAATACAGACATCCCCCGTATAACACGGTAGTGAGGTCCCGAAAGAATGTCGTGTTATGTGAATCCGTGTTGTAAGAAACAAAGGACTTGAACAAATAATAGGGTGCCAAAATTTACTAAAAGTATACTGTTTTCTTTTCATAACTAAAAGCAATATGTTAATTAAAATCATTAATAATTAATCCAAACTATTACGCATTGACAAACCGAGAATGCATCTAGGTTTCCCCAATTCTCGAATCGTGTTAGAGCGAATCCGAGTTGTAGGGGCACAGTGTTGCACGGGGATACCTGTATTGTGTTAGATTACGAATTCCTCTGGAATAGTAGCACGTAAAAATGATCGAGAAATTGAATTTGTTTCGAGTTCACATGAAATCTAGCTACTGTATGAATTCAACTTTGGTCCATCGTTAATAATATTTATGTTGCCGAGCGGAAAGTTTCGATATGAGCATGTTAAGGCTAATAATTAATAATCTTTGAATATTGAGAACTGAAAACATCGATACTGTGGCAGCTATCGGTTTTTTTGTTGCATATATTGTCGCACGACATTTGCCTTTAAAAGGCCTTGTTCTGCCGTATTAACCAACTAATTCAGAAAGACATCGTTTTCGGTGAGTAACATTCTTGTATAAAAATATTCACTTTCTATGAAGTCTAAGTCAATTTGTCAATGATTTTTGTGCTGTTACACAAATCCTGAGATTTTTAAGCTAAGATTTAGATGCTCAAACTACGAAGTTATACATAAAGACAACGTTTTTGGCGAATAACTTTTTTGTATAAAAATATTCACTTTCCATCTAATGAAATGTAAGTCAAATTTTCAATGATTCTGTGCTGCTGCAACAATGCCGAGATTTTTGAGCTAACGATAAGATATAGATTTTGAATAAATAAGAATATATACATACCACCTATTTGTTAAATTGTTTTAAACAAACTAAGTTCTACGAGGTGTTTGTTAAAATTCGTTGTTGCACGATTACTTTTTACATTCACTGTAAGCATTTCCTTACCTTGTAATTGCACACAGTGCTTTGGTCAGCGGTCTTCGAGATGTGGATCTCTTAAAGGCATCGGAGAACAACTGAGCATTTTCAAAAGTTACAAACGTTCGCTCATAAAATCCTTTAACTTCTTCGCATTGAGTACTATCTACTCTACTGTCAGGGACATTCGTCGCAGATATAAGTTCAGCGTTTACAGTCGAATCAGAATCTGACTTTGGCAGTTCATGGCTAAAAGAAATGTTCATAATTGTTATTTAATATTGTTTCTTTGTTTGGCCTGAAGAACCATCAATGTTATACAGTGTTTGCACCTCAAATTCACCCTATTGCTAATCAAATTACATAAAATAGACCCAATTCATTACATATGTAATAATTACTATTAAATGAATATTAAATAATAGTAATTATTATTATTTAATTACGATTATTTAATAGTAATTATTATGTTGGTACATCTTTGTATTACATACAATACAATTTTGAATTTCTTACAACGATATTTGTATACAACAATAAATTTACATTCGATTTTATTTTGATTACAAAAGCTTAATCCTTAAACGCAGGATTTTTTAAAAATTGTGAGAAAATTTGTAAGTGTTTGTTTCGATATGCAATTTCGATTATTTATTTAAAGAAACTGATGGAAACAATAAACATAATAAAAGATTGCTGCGTATCTGCAACGTTATGCATTAATTGAATTAATTTGATTAACTGGGATAACTGAATTGCATTGTCCAATTTTCATTAGACGCAGTGCTACTTATTTCCGAAATTCAAAAAGAAATCACTCATTCTTTGTTGGTCATGTTGTTTCGTTTACTGTATTGCATTTCTACAACTGCAGGCATTTAAGGTTTAGGAAAACAATTGTGTAGAAAAAGTTGATTTGCGAACGGGTGGATTTGGTTTGCGAAAAGTCGAACTTGGAGTGCAAAACCTGTATACTTTCAGTTAATGTGGAATCTATTTCATACTTTTCTGTAGTAGCCGACTGTTCAACACTTCCAGTATCAGAATTACTGACAGCAGTATTCCCTGAATCCCCTTCAATGTTAATTTTATCCTCTTCTTTATTTAACTTTGTGCCGGAAAGTACCATCACTGGCATTGCTAGTGACTGGTACCTAATGATGGCTCCGGTTTGTGCCTTCCGTACGGTTCTAGTGGTTTTCTTTTCATTTTCAAGTTTCTGGTACTTTTCTTTAATATAGATAAAAATAAGTGGTATAAACTGTTAATACAGGTAACAAAATTATGCAATATAGCAGAAGATGCTAGTAAATATTTGTACTTCATATTGCACTTCAAATTCATCCATTTAATAAATCCAAATCGCCTCTAGAGTTCCGCGACAAACTGACGTGGCGACTGACCGACGCCTTTCGAATTGCCGTAATAAACGGACTAACGACCGAGAGTCGAACCTCGAGCGCAAACAGTAAAATTACCTAGAATTCTTACAATTTACGGAAAAGAGTTACAGTTTCCTGTAAATATGTGATTTGAGGTGAATCTGATTTGCAAAATGGTGAATTTGGAGTGCAAACCCAGTACGCAGAAATCTACGATTATTAATATGGGCTGTAGTCTTTTTGCATTTGTACATAATTGTCAATTATTAGGCAGCACGGAATACATATACTAGAAGTGCGTTAAAATGATTTGCTTGGCTTACCCAATGATTTCATATTAACTTCTTCAGTTTGTAATGCTTCCTCCAGTAATTCTTCTTGAGTTGGTTTCCAAGTATCATGTTTCACAATTTTCGTTTTTCTCTTTTGATCTTCATTCCTCTCTCGTAATCGTTTTTGTGTCGCTGCAGACTTTGCAGCCGTAGATCTCCGTATCGACTTCCTTTCTGTACAGAATTATAATTACATATGAACTTAATGATATCAAATCCATGTTTTCATGTATTCACCTGTATTTTCCAAAAAACTGTTTATCTGTTTTGGCTGTTTTATTTTCTTTGTCTTTTGAGGTACTTGTGATAAAACTTTAGGTTCTTTATATGCTTTTGTTACTAATCTTCGTTTCTTCTTAGGACATTCTTGTTCTGTATCAGATACAGGCTCATCATTTTCATCTATGCTGAAATCTGAATCCACTTCGTCCTCTCCTTCGTCTTCTTCCCTACAAATGCAAGAACTCTGTTAATAAGTCGATCAGACACTTTTATACTGAAACACATGTGTTAAGAGCTGGTTATGCCATGATAGAAAATATGAGTCGTTTATTTTGAGGCCGATATAAGTCAGTTTTTACGAATGCCATTTTGAAAAGAAATACAGCTGAGTCTCTTTTTATGCAGTAGATACGTTTCACAAACCTCAGCACAAAAAAAGATAGAGCTTTCTTGGTAAAAATTTGGGATAATTGTTGGAAATACCAGCAGCACAAAAGGTAAATTACATTCAGTTGTTTCGTTTTGTTTATGCATAAAAAGATTTTAAATTTGATCGAGAAAAGCTTTATTTCTGTGTGAAAATTATTCTCTTCTCTCTTAATTCCCAGCAGAAAAACATAAAAAGAACGGAACTCAATGGATAAACGCATTACGATGTTAAAACTTCCTAAATTTCATGGATTACTCATTCTTCCTTGCTTTTTTACTCCAAAGCATAACTTCAAAACCGCATTAAAAAGATATGCATAAAAATAGACTCGAGAGTACATGTAATTCATGATCATATAAACTAATAGTTCATGCAATTGCAAAATATAGATCTTTAAAGTAATTAAATTTGTAAAAACAAATTAAAGGTACTGGTATTTTAGAAGATAAAAAGCGCATTAACTATAATCCACAATAATAAATGCTTAGATATTAATATAGAAATAGAAGAAAGTAATATTAACATGTAATCATGATCTTGTTCAATTTCTTCGAAACCGCCATAAGTTGTTTTATAAAAGTCATCCTCTTCTTCTTCGTTCAGCAACTTTGCCATTTTACTTCCAGCATTAACACGTCTATCCCTTGTTGACGCCATAATTGCGGAATATTTAAATTATTTAAGTTTGATTTTGGTTTGTCCTCTCTCACTGTACTGACAAGTTCCAAGCGTTGTTAACCTAAAAATGTGAATAACATCACTCGAACTTTTGCTTCAATTTTGGAATTGATTTCCTGTTGCATAGCATGCTTCAAATTACCGTTTTAATTAGGATTTCTAATACTATGAGATCATTAAATCAGTGTTTTTAGTTAGTAAACAGTGCATCTTTATTACAACCATTAACGCGACCATTCAGTCCGACATTTAAATAAAGTAAGCAGTGGCTGAAAATCATTGACCATATAAATCTACATAGACTAGGTGCTCTATGGATTTTATCGTACAACAACTGCTTTACCGATACTGTCAAATCTGTCGTTAAAGATGCATACTATTTAAATTGCAAAGAAATAGGTAAACTATAACACGAAACAATAAATGTTTTGTGCTATTCTTGTTTTATATTAATATTTAACGTTGTAACCGAAATTCTTTGACTTGGATATACTACGAAAGTTTCATCGACATGATAGCGGACACATTTTTATTATCCTTTGTATTATTATCGATATTATTTATATTGTTTATTAGTTTCCACGTGTCATAAAAATTCATATTTGAAGATTACTTAAATGACTAGATTATTTACATACTCCATTACCTTACTTCTTTATTATCTTACTTTACATACTTTGTCTTTATACTATTAGTTAATAATAATGAGCTTACCTTTTAGATAAAATAAAATGAATTTAAATCAAACTAATTTAAATTAAATCAAATTAGATTTTTGCTAGAAAGCACTCTTTTTGAGTCGCCTAAAATGTAAAATCGACAAACTTCAAGGGCGACCTGAACCTTCCACAATGAAACATATTCTTTATTATTTGTGTTGTTTCAAAATTTGTTATATTTTTTAGAAATTCGAAGTAGTTCAGAAAAAAGATTGTCTCGAAGCCTTGCCCCAGCGTCGGACGAGATTTCATCGTTCTGCGCAGGTCCCCACTACCATTTATTGGTCTGACACGCTATTGGTTGAAACCCCACATAGTTTCTTCTGACGTCACCACCAAAGGTCCCAAAGTTAATGTATACGATGTACAAAAAGTTTTGAATTATCCTATTATACTACTATTCTCACATTGCGTAGAATCTTTTAAAGAAAATATGTCTCGATTCCTTAACCTTTGAACTGGAGAGTTCTTCCAAAAAACGACATAACACGGGTACTTTCGATTTAGTAATATAATAAATCCGTACGATATATTTACAATTGCGATGGATATATCGAAAACTACGAAAGCGCTAATAGTAATTTAATTCGTAACCTTCGAGATAAGTGTTGACTCGAATGACAAATTGACTCGCCATCTCTGATTAAAGGGTTAAACAATTCAATTTCTTGTTTAAAATATGTTTGTACTGACATCTTATATTCGATAGATTCTGATTAACTCGTTATCTCCAGTTAAAAGGTTATACAAGTTCACTTCTTTTTTAAATCCTGCTTGTACTGACATCGTATGTTTGATAGATTCTAGTTAACTCGTTATCCCCAATTAAAAGGTTAAACGAATTCGCTTCTTTTAAATCATGTTCGTCCTGGCATCGTATGCTCAATAAAATCCAAAACTTCGAGAAATTATGACACCGTGTATATGAGATCTCTTTTATCCGTAACAGTGACGAAATGGGGAAACGTACAGTGGTGGGAATAAAAGGTAGTGGGTGACTGCGCGCGACCATGCAAGCTTTCATGATTGTTGTGCATCAAGTATATATAGCATTGAAACTGTAGGAAAATATTTACTTCTGCAAGGCAAGCACGCCATAGAGATTGATAATCGCTAGGTTACTGATAAAAAGCGATGGATGTGGTATCAGATCTTGAAGTCTGAATAGAATTTCATATACAGTATCTACCACGTTTAAATATTACAGAGAAATTCGTGGAACGAGAATAATCATGTACGACCAAAGTCTTGAAGAAATTTTGGAAAAACATTTGCCGGATAAAGAACTGAGCGAAGTAAAGCGTATTTTATATGGCCGCCAATTAAAGTAAGTGCATTTTATTAATATATTCGTAGCCGTCTCTAATTATAAGTATTAGTCCTTTACACTCGGAGGCGATTCTCAGTCGCTATTAAATTTGTTGCGGCAACTCGAGTGGCGATATTAAGATTTTTTCTAGTTATATTTTGTTATTGGACGTTACATCGACAACTCTAGTAAATTTTAATGTCGCCTCACAGTCGCCACTTAAATTACCGCAATAAACTGAGCTATTGAGAGTCGCCTCTTGAATGCAAATGATTATTTACGGATCATTTCACGGGAAATTGATCACAATTTCCTCCATTTTGCTCAAAATTGACGAAGATATGACCCAATGCATTTCGATGCCTGCTTTTTTTAAATATACCTGTGGAACCCCGCATTGTAGAGAATAATTGTTTTTTACCAAATTTCCTAGAAAAGATAAGGTTCCAATAAAATATGGTGTTTAGTGATATTCGTCCTTGCTTTTTATAAACAGTTAAGTAGTTGATCAAAATCTCACGTATTAAACTGTCTGAAATATTCAACTCAGAATTCAAAGTCTTTTTTAAATTTGTTAAAAACAACTTACGGTGAGTGTTTAATAAATGTATCTGCGACTTTTCAATGAGATTTTGGTGAAACATAGTAAAACTAACACTATTGTCAACATTTTCGTTTACCGAAATCGCACTTTTTTCGCAAAATGTATTTAAAATTAGACGCGCTTTATATACATTTATGCGTCGTCAGTAATACAAGATGGCGTCAGCAGAACAAGCAAACGCTTTTACTTTACACGTCGCAGATTCGCGTCTAAATCCTCGACCGATTAATAATTACAGATATAATCAATAATTTTATATAATATTACGTATCATACAAAGCTAAGAAAATTGTTCGGTTGTCCGAAAAATGGATAAGACTTTATGTAACCACTTGAGCGCCAGACGGCGCGATCGCGCTCCACCTGTTGCACGTCGAAAATTACCAGCAAAGGGTTAATTATTATTATTTTCCCGTCCTCTGATATACAACATAAATTGTAAATTTGTAACACAAACATCATTTTATGAATCCCTTGAACGTTGCACAGGGTATTCGCACTAGATAATTAAATCTAATTACGTTATTGGCTTACTGTACCATAATATATATAATATACATAATATTCGAATTTCAAGATGCCTCTTCCAATAATTCCGGCAATATAAACTTTCAAAGCCATTTTACTGGAAAACAAAACCGCCTATAAAAAAATTTTATTCTATATTTTCGAAATATATTTCATGTAGAATCGAAAATAAAGAATCAAACTTTTTCATTTGAGGCTTTCATTTCCAAGAAAGATGGCTTTCAACATTTCAAACTTCTTCGAATTTCAAGACGAACATCTTCCAATAATTCCTGGCAATGTAAACTTTCAAAGCCATTTTTCTCGAAAATCAATCCTCGTATGATACAATTTTATTCTATATTTTCGCTAAAGGATTTCATATAGAATCGAAAATATGGAATAAATTTTTTTCGTTTGAGGCTTCGTTTTCAGGAAAAATAACTGAAAGTTTATCCAGTACGCGGGCACTTTGTACATAAGTGTCATGTAACTGATGGTACAGGCGGAAGGTGATGCTTCGACACGAAATGCTCAATCGAAAATATGCAATAAAATTGTTTCGTAAGAGGCTTTGCTTTCTAGAAAAAGGACTTTGAATGTTATCGAATACGCGTGTACTTGATCAAATCTCAACAGATTTCATGTACTTAGATTACATCTACTAAGTAGACATAAACACTCCCAATGTTCGTATGCATAAAATGCATCCCATAAGACAAAGTGTTTGCAACAGCATGTACATCATTTCCAACAGTTTTTAAATTAAAACAATTCTTAAATAAATTCTTAATAAATCTTTTATCTTATTCTGTGCCCTCGCCATTCGATCCGTTTAATGCATACGAACATTGGGAATGCTTATCTCCCCTTACAATTAATAGATATAATCAAACGATAAGTAAACGAAATCCGTTCAGTAGATATTTAATCAAATACGCGCGTACTCGATAAAATTCAAAGTCCTTTTCTCGAAAACAAAGCGTCGTACGACAAAATTTTATTGCACACTTTCGATTCAGAATTTCACGTAGAATCATCAACCATATTCACCTTCTTGCAAATCAAATTCACCCTTTTGCAGATCAAGCTTTTCTACAAATTTGTTTTCTCAAGCTATTGCAATAAAAATGAAATCCAATGCAAAGGGTGAATGTAATCTGTGAAAGGGCGAATTTGATATGCAAAAAGGTGAATATGATCTGCAAAAGGGTGAAGTTCAAGTGCAAATCCTGTAATAATATTTGCAGACTTTTCCCCGTTCCATATAATTATGTTTTACTATTTCTATATACGACAACTGTTTGGCAGGAACCTAACTTTACCAAAATGGAACGGCGATACAAAATTAGATGTGCAAGGTTGGATAATGGATAATGCACGTATAGAACAGCTACGACCACCACGTGTCGTTCGTGTTGGACTGATTCAGAATACAATAGTAACACCTACAACAGAGCCAATACAAGTCCAAAGAGATGCGATACTTCAAAAGATAGGGAAATACATTGAGCATGCAGGAACCTGTGGAGTAAACATTGTTTGTCTTCAAGAAGCATGGAGTATACATCGTTCCAATCTTTTCAACATTAACACTATGCACACGAGATGCGACTCTCAGTCGCCACTCATTTTATTACATTTACCGAGAAGCGCCAATAAGATTTACTCCAGTTCTTTTTTGTTATTGAATTTGAACCTAATAATTATATCTACGAATCTCTTTCGAAAGAAATAACAATAACTTTTTTCAGCGATGCCGTTTGCTTTTTGCACGAGGGAGAAATATCCATGGTGTGAATTCGCGGAAGACGTTGAAACTGGTGCAACGTCATTATTTTTGTCGAAACTGGCAAAGAAATATAATATGGTGATTATATCACCGATTTTGGAAAGGGATGCTGTTAACGGTGATACTATCTGGAATACCAGCGTAATTATAGATAACGCTGGAAAAGTTATGGGGAAGCACAGAAAAAATCATATTCCACGCGTAGGGGACTTCAACGAGTCCACCTATTATATGGAAGGAGACACAGGTCATCCAGTTTTTGATACATGTTATGGTCGAATTGCCGTTAATATTTGTTACGGACGTCATCATCCACAAAACTGGATGATGTTTGGTTTGCATGGCGCAGAGGTAAATATCTAAAACAGTGTTTTTCAACCTTTATCTCGCGACACACTTTTACCTATAATAACTACTTACTTTTAACACTAGAATTACCAAAGCAGTCAAAATGGCGGGTCCACGGCATCTAATAAATATGTTCAAATTTATAATCTTCATTTTGTGAGATTTTTCGCGGTTCGCGTTGCGCAATGGACACAAATAAAGCGATTCATTTATTTCTTCCATCAGTCCGTTTTTAAGGACGTACACATAAATATACAAATATAGCTGAATATATCGCCGGCTAGTTTTAAACTGTACAAATTATGTACATATATATTTTTTACTATATTATGTATACGTTTATTACTTTAATTAATTGAAAAAGGTTTTAATTTTGATATATACACTTATTGTGCTTTGGACTTCTTTCGAAAGTAATTTAATTAATAATCTTTAAAAATTCTCGCGGTTCATCGGTTAAAACCGGTGTAACATGTGAGATCCAATTTGCTAATTCTAAGAGTTTTTTGAAAAAGTGCAATATAAAATTTAAGTTATTCTCACAAGAAACCCCAGATAGCTGTCCGCCTCCGATTGTTTTCGTTTTCGCGTATGTTTTAGTACACAAAAACTAAGCAACACGTATTTTTTAATATCTGCAAAATTTCGGATTAATTTGGAATAGAAAGAAATGAATGTGATCTGCAAAAGGGTTACATTAAAATGCAAAACCTGCACCGAATTATTAAACAGCTTGCGAATGAGGATTAATATGTAATTCTTTCTAGATTGTATTTAATCCATCGGCAACCGTCGGACATTTGTCAGAACCACTTTGGCCAATTGAGGCAAGATGTGCTGCAATAGCGAATAGCTATTTTACATGCGCTATCAATCGAGTCGGAACGGAAAGCTTTGAAAGTGAATTTACATCGGGAGATGGAAAACCAGCGCATCATGATTTTGGACACTTTTATGGTTCAAGCTATGTTACTGCACCTAATGGAATCCGTACACCCGGTTTAAGTCGCAAGGATGACGGACTTTTGATTGCCGAATTAGATCTTAATCTATGTCGGCAAGTTAAGGATATTTGGGACTTCAGAGTAAGAAATGTTTTTTACGGTGGTTTCTAAACTTTACTTTTTGACTACGAACAACGTCTATTGGCATACATATACGGTTTCCAAATTTGTCTCACTACAACACATTTACTGTTTCCGAGCACATATTTTAATCCGAATTCGAAAACAATTCAAACTCAAAAGTATGCTGTATGTAACAAACATAATATCCGACGTCCGATATTCAAAATCCGATAAATTCGCATTTTTGTCAATAATTATTACGACGTGCGCCAGCCAGTCGCAGCGACTGTAATGCGAATATCGCGCCGTGTATGAGCCGCTCAAAGTGATGCCAAAGTGATTAACCCCACTTTTTGAAAATGTTCCAATATTACTGTCAAAGCGCATGATTGTGCCGCAGTCAAAGGGTTGAGCATTGTACATTTTACAAACAAAAGCTTGACGACACGCATTATTTAATCTGTCTCCCTTGATATTTTGTACATTTTTCCCGGCCCTGCATAATTAACTATCATACTGATTGGTATTAATTAATTGTTTCTTAAATTTCAGATGACCCAAAGATTGGATTTGTATGCCAAAGAACTTAACGAATATGTTGAATGCAACCGAAAGCGAAACACAATGCAAGCAAATTAATACAAACGTTGCTTTTCTTCGAACTGGTAAAAGTAGAGCTTTGATAAATATGAGAAACATATCATTTTTGCGTAGAATGAACCACTTTAAAAGGTCGTAAAGTTAAGTTGAACTACAAACATTCTAGCAATATTTCAATTAAAAGAATGTTTTCCCATCAGGCTCCAATTTTGGGACTCAAATGATTTGTTTCGAGCAGTTTGTAAGACTTTTGATTACCGAAGCTTGCTTTTCTTAAGTACTTTTTATTAGTTTCAACTTTATATTATTAAATTCCCTTAAATTTTTGAAAAAGGATTGGTATCGCGCATTAATATTCATAAAGTTATTATTAATATACTATGCAGTAAATACCCGTATAACACGAGTTCGTACAACACAAATTCCCATAACGCGCTAAAGATATTGCGACAACTTTCTTTCTAGAACGCGATTCCCGTGCAACGCGCAAAATAAGAAAATGCGGGAATTCCCCGTTTACTTTAGTCGAGCATAGCATAGTTTATCTCCAATTTCGTATAACGCGATTTCATACAACGCGTAATGTATTAACAGTGTTATACGAGAGTCTCTATACTAATATAATTGGAAACCAACGATATAAATCAATCCCAGTCAATGCTCAAAAAATCAATACTGGTTTCAACAAAATATCGTTGTCTAATGTTTGTGAAAAAGTTATATTACAACTTCGATTGTTGAACCTTCACATGTTTATAATATGGTATAATTCAACGACATCGTGCTTTATATAAAATCAAATAAATAATTTGTGATGAATATAATACAGAGTTTGTAACGAAATATATATATATATAAGAATAAAGTAATTTTTAGAAAATGTATATACATCTTCTTTGATTGATACTCTACGATTCCTTTCCTATAAACCTTACTGTAAACCTCAAACAAGTTAGATAAAAAGATTCAATTCTCTTGCCATTTATTCAGCTACGCATGCGCAGTATTCAGGGGTTTGATTTAAAAGACAACATTTATAATATTGTCTGTAATTTCCGAGTTTGCCAAAAATGAAAAGATTTGCACAATTAAAATTGTACAATTCATTAATCAACTGTATAAAATTGTACGAACAAAATAACAACATTTGAACGCTGTACATAATAATTGTTTGTTATTATTTTATTCTGATAATAAACTAACGATAGAAGAGAATCTTTTAAGAATCGTGGTTTAACACGTTAAACGCCATGGCGGTCACCGATGACCACCGAAGTCAACATTACAAAAACTCGAATCAAATATATCGCTAATATTCGTCATATTTTCAATAATTTTAACGTTAAGATAACGATGTAAAGTAATCCATGTATCATAGAGCATTAAACACGTTCGCTACCACGGTTTGATTGGAAAACTGCGCAAACAAAGCCTTTTATATAAATGTTACGAACATGTGACGCCTGGCTCTCGAAATAAACGGCATGTCACACATATATGACGCTTGGTAATGAACGTGAAAAACAGTTTCATTTTAAGACGTTATATAGACGTTACGAACGCGTATCGCGATGTATCATATAACACGGATTTCAGCGTGGCGCTCGACGTGTTAAAGTTATGATCGTACTATATTTCCTACATTCCGTTTTTTTACATACTTACAATCTCTTGGAATCGCATCATAAATATAAAAAACTACCAATCGATTTGCATTAACTTACACTTTATGGATTAGTCATTTGATCCAGCATTTAACGTGGTATTATGAGTCTGCTTACGATAATGAAGAGCTTCTTGATATGCCTTCTTGACAGCTTTCCTATCAGCCGGTTTCCGAGATTCGATTAATTTAGCTTCGTCTAATTCTTGAGATACTCCTAGTTTCTCAAGCTTTTCTCCTGGTAACCATTGCCTGTAATATTTCATATACTTTTTACATAGTTTTGTAATAAAATAGTATTAACACCTTATCGACGGGGCCATATGTTTGAATTCTTGTTTCTAAAACGGGAAGAACAATACATAGTAACGAATGATAAATTCTTTCATTTAGACTTTATAAATATAACTTTATGAAAAATGAAACTGAATATGAAATATATGTACACATGAAAAATAAAAACTATCAGTGTCAGTATCACTATCAGTCTTTACGTTCTCACGAAATATTTTTTCTGAGCATAGAAAATACTTTCTTGGAGTCATATTGTAAAAATTGTAAAGGTACAATAATAAATATTTGATTTATCTTGTGACTTGTGCATGCACAGAAAATAGAATTCAATTTGATGCCAGATAACTCATCCGTTGATAAGGTGTTAATTGGAGTCGCTTTTAAATTAACACTAGAACTACCAAAGCAGTCAAAATGACGAATCCTCGGAATTTAATAAAGATGTTCAAATTCATAACCTTTCATTTTCTGAGATATCCGCGGTTCACGTTGCACAATGAACATAAATAAACCGATTAATTTATATCTCCCATCCATCCTTTTTTTAAAAACGTACATACAAATATACAAATACAACTAAATATATCGCCGGTAGTTCTAATGTTAACAGTATTGTGCAATGTCGAACTACATAAATATAAAATCTATCGAAAAACATAGAATAATGCAAGATCATCAGACAAAGAATGCAAGTCATTACTTTGAAATATGTCTGCAGAAGAAATCGGTCAACTATGGAAACTGTCAACAGGGGTGAAAGAAACTAAAAGAAATTACCAGGTTCGTTTCGTGTCAAAAAATAGAACAAGAAATACTTGTTCTTTGTAATTTACAGCGAGAGCTAATACGTCATCAGGCGGAGCTGGTATTGGTACACCTTTGTGTACTGTTCCCCTAGGTGTACTGGGATCTATTATTAATGCCGGATACCATGGGTAACCACGACATTTTGCCCACACAAGTTGCAAAGCATTTAAGCCGCTTCCAGATGTATCCTGTTTGTTTTCACTTTCCTTTTTCATTTCTTGTAATTCTTGACTTTCCTTCTCTTGCTCAAGATCAGGTGTGGTAGACCTGCTTGTTGAACAACTACTACAACTCGAAGACTGACTTTCTGCTTCACCCACATCACTATCCATTGTCCCACTTCTGTAAATATTCAAGGAATACAACAATATTATATTTGTACAGTAAACTCTCGTGTTATGTAAAACCTTGCGGTAGAGAATTTTGATGTGCATTATACAGGTTTCACACTTCAAGTTAACCCTTTTCCAGATCATATTCATCTTTTTTGCACTCGAAATTAACCATTTTGCAGGTAATATTCACTATTTTGCAAATAATATTCACTTAATATTCACTTACAATATTTTTGCAAATCAAATTCACCCTTTTTACAAATTTATTTTCTTAAGCTATTGTAATAAAAATGTAATAAAAATCATATAATAAAAATATAAGAACATAAATTAAATATTTTGCAAATACTTTCGATCTTAAATAAGTATTTTATGTTAATTTTATGTCATTTTATGTGGTTTTTTGTTGAAGTATTATTGCATACACGCAATCAAATTTTTATTTCGGAACAATAACTTTACAATGGATTTTAGTTTAATTACAATCGCTTAAGGAAACAAATTTGTAGAAAAGCTTTTTGCAAAAAGGGTGAATATGATTTGCAAACAGATGAATAAGATCAGCAAAAGAGTTAACTTAGAGTGCAGAACTTGTATATATTACAAATACTTGCCTGTACACTTTAAAACTATCGCTTTGTTTTTTTCTATCGTCATCCAAAAGAGCCGCCTGATTGCTTCTGCCGGCACGGGCTCTCGCTTTTCTGGTAAATAACACGGCAGTCCGTCTATTTACACCACCACCACCCACTTCTTTTTCTTCAAGTTGTAACTCTGTTTCACCGCGACTACGATTAGCACGATCTCTTTTCCTAGATTTCGAGGCAGCTTGTTCAGCTTCACCAATCGCATCCAATTCAGGATAATCTTTACGTGCTTGCTCTATAAGAGCGCCTCCTTGCTCTTTCATCTTGATTCCAGCACGATAAAACATCGTGTCTTTGCGATTATACGCCAAACAATTGTTCACCATCAAAGTGAAATCAGATTCAAAAGCTGCAATACTGTCATATTCTTGTTTTCCTATCTTGACCTACGATAATTTCATGTAATATAAGTGGAAAATACATATAGAATCGAGTCTCTTTTTATTCGTATCTTATTAATGCGGTTTTGAAGTTATGCAGTGAAGCAAAAAAGCAAGAAAAAATAAGTAATCCAAAAAATCTAGAAAGTTTTAACAGCCTAACACACATATTCATTTATTTTCGTTCTTTTTATGTTTCTCTAGAACTACCGTCTTATCAAGATTTCATAAAATTTCAGCTAATACAAACAATAAACTGAAGAATTTGGAAAGTTCTAAAAGATTGCTGTACTAAATACCTGCATAGTAGAAAGATCCATTGGATATGTTACAATTTCTAAATAATCCGGTACTTCCTCGGTATTTACAGGCTGCCCAAACACATCATGTACATCTTTTTGTTTGATGGTTTCCAAAAGTGTGTGCAAAACACTTTCTAATGGACGTAGTTCAAACCATAAGCATTTTTCCTTTCTGCAATATTACATATTCTTTAAAACATAGAAAAACATGCTTATTGATGCGTTATATCTACTTATAATCTAGTAGTATTAATTTTCTGGAATCTTAACACTAGAACTACCAAAGCAGTCAAAATGACGGATCCTCGGAATTTAATAAAGATGTTTAAATTTATAACGTTTCATTTTTTGAGATTTTCCGCGATTCACGCTGCACAATGGACATAAATAAAGCGATTAATTTATTTCTTCCATCCATCCTTTTTTAAGAACTTATTTATAAATATATAAATATAGCTGAATATATCGCCGGTAGTTCTAGTGTTAACACTTTACTGGCCGATCTCGAGTATACTCGTGTTGCTGACCGGTCATGAGTTAACTCATGTTCGCACTTACATTAGTTTATCCAATTTTTAAGCCTGAAATGAAACAGTTCCTACTAGAAATAGCTAGGGAATAGATAACTGATAATGCAACTAAATGCAACGCAGAGCCTGACATTTAGATGTTTTCATTAAAAAATGAAATCATGGAAATAACAATCATTGAATTAATTAAAATGATTAGATGTCAGTTTATATTCAACTGCGAAAAAATAGCCAGCTGCATGGAACACTTTTGACGAGAAATCGCCGGTCAGCAAGGTGTTCAACCCGTTGTATTATGTATAACAAAAACTTACACTTTAAATAACTCTTTTTTTAGCTTCTCACGTTTTCGTACTAGTTCACAAAGCAATCTCGCACGCTCTAAATCTTGACGTAAACATTGCCAATACTTCAATTGGCGGTATAATTCTCCACGTAATTCACTATCTGGTGGAGGTGATGATTGGTCACCCAGCGGGGGAGGTCTCGATTGTGGATGCGAACTCTGAAGTCTTCTAAGGAGTGGAACTCCATTTCTATATTGCCGTTTTAAAGTCCAATATGCTATAAGGCGTTGGATTAATTGACTTCTTCTAGGCAATCCTTCTGCTAAACTAATTGATATTATAAAACATCAATAAATCGAACAAGCAAATCATTCATACTATTTGAGGATTCATATGTAATATGTAATATGACTTTTTGTAGTTGTGTATATATAAGAACTCAATATATACTTTTAAAACTAGTTGTGCATAAACGTATCTAAGGACTAAGGATAACTTTTGTTATTTGAAATAACATTCTGCTACAGCTTTATGTTACAAAGTTTCCTGTTTTATAACTTATATTCGTATAAGGTTGAACAAATATTAGTTTTCACGTTTTTATTTTTGTATAATTCTAAAACTAAAATACTGATTGTGAGATCATTTGATTTCACGGATGAATTAAGGTCGCCATATTGATGGATTCCCTTTTTTATCAGTGTACTTTGTACTATGAATTGTATCCAAGTCGTTGCATCTCTAATGAAAAAATGCTCAAAAATAAATAAACATTAGTTTAATCATATTTTGCGAATTTCCTTCCCGTTTGAAAATCTAAATACGAATGTACGCAGTGAGAATAATTTTTGCAATAAAAAATCTACTTTCCTAAAAGTACTGCTGTTGGATAAGGCTTATATTTTTAATGAACAAAACGATTTCACTTACTGTCAATGAGTCATTTCAAAACAAAATAGTTATTGCTGCACCCAATAAATATGTAAGAATCAAATTCAACGTGATATAAAGCAATAATCTCTGAGAAATTCTACAATTAACTCTAGAAATATGCCCTTTCCTGATTTTAAATCAGCAGATAATTTAAAACAAATGTGTTTTCATGTTTATTCTACGTTAATAGCATATTTTCTTTCCTCTTAAGATTATTAGAGGTACGAATATTGTATATAACTTATGTTCATGGAAATTAGAATATTAATGTAATTGAGATACTGAGTTATAAATTTAGTGCCACAAAATAAGTTGAACTTGCTGTAATAGTAGGCAGTTGAATAAGATTTTTATGCACATTTATATCACTTAAAAAAGTTATGTATTGTTTGTCATATAGCTATTATTACCTTGCAATCTCTTTTATACGCTCAGGTGGTATTGTGGGAATTGATATAACAGGTGCAGAAGAACTCTTTTTGTTAGCAATAGCTCGTCTTCTAGCATCTGCAGGATTGGTGGAAGGTTGATAATCCGGTGGTGTATGTGACTCACAATAAGCAGTTTTTTGTACTAACATTGGTTCCCCATTGGCAGGTTGTACTGTTCTCATGCGCATGCAAAGACCAGCTTGCTGAGCGCATGTTACATGAAATGCGGCGTAACAGTTACTTTTATGACACTGAATACAAGCACCCAAACCCCGGCGTTTACACACACAACAAGTCAATTTCCAACGCGCCGCTGGAATACTTTCTATGCTATCTATGGGTTCTAAAAATACTGTGTTGGCAAATCGAACTTCTGGTATCCACAAGGCACACACTACATGAGCCCATGTAGCTGGACGATCTGTTTGTTTGAAAGCACCACCTCTGTTTGGACATAATACACAATCTACTGCCCTTGAAGGACTTTGCAAACATCTTCTGCATAACCATTGACCTTCAGGAATGTATGGAACACCATAGCAATCCTGATGAACTGCCAAGTTACACATGTCACAAAATAATATTGCATTACTGTTTTGGCATTCACCGTCCATGCATATGCAGCAAACGGCATCTTCATCTGCTGCACTGCCACCACCTCCGTTACTTTGTTGTTGGAAGTACGATTCTTTCTCTAATCTATCCATTAACAATTCAAACGTATCAGGCTCTAAGGGTGGAGTGAGTCCAGAGGCAATTCTTCTTTCATTTACGATAGACAACCAAGCAGTATCTTCCTCATCCAAATCATATTCCACTTCACCTAAGGACAGAATACTTATGTATATCTCGTAGAATATTTAATAAGATGACAAACGGTTGTCATAGCAATAATATCTTTATTTCTGGAGAATAAGAGATTTCACATAGTAAAAAATTCGGTGAATTTCATAAAAAAGAAGAGGGATTATTTGTTAGAAGATTTAAGCAGTTTTTTTATGTAACTGGAAATAAAAACGTACATGGTCAAAAGCAAGCAGGGTTCATTATCTATGATATCAAACTTCTTGTTATTCCGGAAATATAATTCATTAATATTACTTTCTTATATATTTCTATTTATGCAAAAATTATAAGATTTGTCAACCGAATTTGATTCCAGTAATGTTAATGATATCTTATAATTATGGTTACAATTTATATAGTTTTATTTAATATCATATGTGCCAGATTCCTAGGGTAAGCAAAATTGAAAGACATAAATATTTTATTAATAATAGCTCAAATTTAAGATGTGAAGCTATAGTTTTAACTTTTATATTTCTCATATTGCATGCAAACTATCGAAAATAAAAAATCCTTGTTACAAAAAATGTACATGGTGAACGAAAAAAACATACTATTTGTCAAAGAGTTTAGAACTATTAAAAAACCGAAATTATGAAAATAGTTACATTTAAACATTAACAAAAGTTAGATCTCCATAGAAAACATTGTCGAAAGTGTTTTAGATTGGAATGAATTCAACAAGTAACTGTCTTAACATGTTTTATATTTCATTTCACATATCCAAATTAAGAATTTTCAGTTGTTAGTGTTGGGTGTCTGACAAAAATGAAAAAGAAAAAGGCTTTTTCTTTCATAGATTAATTAACTGGAGACTGTTTCCCAAAGCAGTAGAAAATGGCGAAAAGTTATACACAATTTAAAACGTTAAAACCGCCTATTACTTCAAAAGTACAAGCTGTAACATTGTATGATGTATTTAAATCAACCTAAAATCAACCTACAAAATATGAACATATCTGTTTTAAATGGCTAGTTAAACTTAATAATAAAGGTAATAATACAAGTTTGTAATACATATTTTTTGCTTGTCAGCAAAAAAGAAGAACAAGTAATCATTATATTTATTAATTGGTAGTAAGAAAATTGGGAAGACATAGAATGCTTACAACTACTTTTTTGATATTTATCAAAACAGTTATATCCGAAAAAAGTAATAGATATTTTACTGAATAAACATATAAATATCAGTACTTTTGCAAACATAATTCTTTTGATTCTTAATTTATATACAGGGTGTTTCCGAAATAGCGGTAAAACCACATTTAGAATAGCAAAAAAACACATTTTTTTTCGTACTGGGCTTCATTTCCGAGAAAATCTAGTTTGAAAATTAGTTAAATACGAATGCATGATCTGCGTTGTTTACGCGAAAATTGATCAAATCGAAATTAGCCGGCATATTTTAAGGTTTGCGAATATGTTGAATCGTTTTAGAAACATGGTTATAAAATATATATTTGTATTTGTGCACAAAATCTTATTTATAAGTCTCTGGCATTTCACAAGCAGTCAATGAAAACCATATTTTTATGTACCCAGATGTTAATGTGTTAATATAAATCATATATAGTCAAATATAACCTAGTATTTACCATCAAGCTCCTCGCCACTACGTTCCATAAACCGGATGTATGAATTTGGAAGTTGCTCCGCTTCTCCCAATTGATCCTCGTATCCTACTATATCCTTCACCATTGCGACAGGCAAATTACTAAGAATACTTTTGTCCTCTTTATCTTTTTCTATCAACACTGATTGTCCCTTGTGAAATGTATTCTTCTCATCTGCACTTTCATCTAATGAAATAATGGGTATTGCGTCTGAAATTCCTATTTTAAACGGCTTATTTGTATCCTCGCCAATCGGATTCACCTTTTAACAACACACAAAATTATCATGAATTTCTTCATTCATTAATACGAGATAATCGATGAAAGTAAGATTTGGTTTTCATACCAAAACAAACTGTGATGTTTCCTGTGTGGTTAGATTCTCGGCATTCGCAGGATTAGCACCATCAGTATTAATACCTATCCTATTTCTACTTTTTTTCTTATTCGACTGTGGGGTGTTCATTATCTCTAAGTTTATTTAATACAATTTCATATATTAACTGTTTACAGGCTAACCGGTACGAAGCCAGAAACGAGTATGTCTCTTTCAATTTTCTATCCCAAGTTTAAAACTTCGAGTATTGCATATCGACGTGCAACTAGGTGTACATACTGTTTTCCAAGTTTGACACCGAGAATAACAAATGTTTACACATTTTTATTAAAACAATGTGCATTAGAACAGTAAATACGAAAACATTTGTCGCCAGTTGAATGGTTAATAAACCAAGCACAAACTGTGCGCCCCTTGGCGTCGTTCATATATTTCTAGTAATTTTATAGGAACTATAAAACTGAAAGCTATGCGGTTTCTGATTGGTTTGTGGAATTACGTTGTCCGCATGAAGAGGCATACTTAGACATGACTGGTTTCTTGTCGCGGATTGCTATTTGTTTATTCTTTTGCACTACACGTGCAGTTTGTCGTAAACAATTACCCTTGCTAAAGTAACAATTATTTATCTTTTCTTATTTTTTGTCTTTTTACGGATTATCAATAATGACAACATGGTGTTATCTACAATCTATATAAGTATAATTACTAATGTCGTTCCTGTATATTCATTTTGTTCAACATTCATTAATTGGAGATTTGAATGGTAAAATGGAGTATCTTGTCAACGAATAAAAGTAGTGAACGAATTTTAAGCAAAATGTTTGAGATTATTAGCATTAACATTCAATAATTAGAGTTTAGGCAAAATGGAGTATCTCGTCAAGGAATGATGGTGAATTAATTTTATATTTATGTAATACCATTCTGAACTGAAGTTGTTTCAAGACATATACATATACATATTATATTGTTCGCAATAAAAGTGATCCACTGGGGAATTCTTGGAAGGGGAAGTTTATGTTCCCCACCAGATATCTAGAAACGATTGGCAACCCTCAAGACCGTGATTCGTATTATGACACCTAACCCAATAATGGGTTAGGATATAATTTTATCTATTAATTTATTATTTAAATGGTTTCAATGTCATAATAAATGTGATTTATGAAAACAGTATCGATTCCTTTTAGAATACATTGCTATTGCACCTCTAAATTAAGTTATTGATGTATTAAATACCACGAATAATTATTAAATAATAATAGAACGCTAGAGGGTTTTCACTTAGCTCGATCTTTTCAGAATAAGTAAGTAAATATATTTATTTAATTAGAACATTGTTGACCTAAATATTAAAGTTGATACACTCAGTTGTTGGCTGATGTTCTGATAAAATGTTACATCATATATCTAAAATAAAAGAATATGGTATCATATAACCTGATCATGAATTATCAATTAAATATATTATTTTCGGAATGTTGTCAGTGGCATAATAATATAGGCTTATAAAATAATAATTTTTACATAACAATCACGTGAAATATGTGTTACTTATTTAGATATTCGTTAAAGAATGAAATGAGTGTAACTACATTATTTGCTACGAGTTGCAGATCTTAGACATATAACAACCGTACCTGTCGAACACAATCGCTATCATTTCTTGAAATAACCATTATTATATCATGACACCCATGGAGAAAGTAAAAAATCATATGTTTAATATATAACCTATAATTAGGTGAGCTGTCACGATTCAGTTTAGAGTATTTTCTGTTGCCAACTGTCACCAAATGCATGGTGGAGAGGGTAAACTTCTCCTCCCGAGAATTCTCCAGCGGGTCACTTTTATTTGCG
Source organism: Nysson spinosus (assembly GCA_910591585.2). Taxonomy (NCBI): domain Eukaryota; kingdom Metazoa; phylum Arthropoda; class Insecta; order Hymenoptera; family Crabronidae; genus Nysson; species Nysson spinosus. Next base: position 1,632,324 of record OU342844.1, on the reverse strand, counting down.
GAGAGTGTAGTTCGGGTAAGTTCGTGGCTGTTCGGTAACCGAGTGTTCCGAATGCTCATGTTAAGAGAGTGGGGGAGGGTAAGAGATCTAACTTTACACCAGTCATTGGCAGTATTTGTTCTTGTGTCTGCAGTTTGGTTGTCGATTTCGTAACCGAAAATCGGGTGCAAGAACTGTTTTAACACAGAATAGAACTTACGCGTTTAGTGAACAAAGTGTGATTTACGTTGGACGACTCAACTTCAGCTGAAATTGTAACCGTAGCTGATGTTTCGTTGAGAATTATGTCGGATACTGGTGCAGGATTACGATCGGTCACACGTCAAGTCAGCTGACATATTGCGCCCTGTTACACCGCAACAGCCTTCGGTAAGTGTCGCAATCGCATTACCTGCTGCTAATCTGTGCTCACTAGTTTTTCTCGAATTCCTGTTAAACTGACAGTCCTCGTAAGATACCCGATAAAATATGATTCGAGCTCCATTTACGATTAACATCAGTGTCCCATTATTCCTCTCGGATCAACATCCTATACGATGTGTAACGCAAAAGCGGAATAAAAAAAACGACGCAATTTCTGGGCAAGTGCGTATGTAAGGATGGAAGCCATGTCCTTTGTGCCTAGTCTCTGTTTCTTCGTCTCCCTCTGCTTGCATTCGTGTATGCGATGCCCAGACGATGGTAGCGCCGATCCGATTCAACTGCGATGCACACTTGCATTTATCCGCCTCCCTACACCCCCTTAATCTCACTCATCTATCCATAACAACTATCACTCTCCCTCCCGGCTTCCCCCCTCTCTCTCTTTCTCTATATATCTATCTCTATGTACCTTAATCTCCCCCTCCTTTTCTACGTACGTATCGCCGCCTTCTACTAACCCAATCTCTCCCACTCATCTCGCTCCTCACCCTTTCTGAACGGTTTATTGCTACCTACAAATGAACGCCAATGCAGTTACGTCTTTGCCATAGTTCACTCAATTTCACTCGTTTCGAATTCCACATGAATGCTAATTAAAGTTCACGATATTCTCCAGGAAAATCGTTGTTGATAGAAAGCTGATAGAAGGGTGATAGAATTGCTTTCGTTGAATTTAAAGTGTATCTCTGAGTCAAGGTCATTCTATGGATTTCAGGTGATAGCACCTGTCATGTTTACTTGCGTCATCGATCGAATCTAAAGAATAGACAGCCTCTCTATCGTTTTAAATATAAATGGATAACGGAGCTTGTGATTGTTTACATTTTCAGAATTTGCTGATTGTCTCGTGTGAACGTACGCCATGTTTCGTTAGGTTATCCGTCGGTAAAGACGGCTAATACCGCCCGCGTTCATGATTTGATATAGGATTTGAACAGTGCCACACCTCGTTACTTTCTTTCACAATTTACTGACTTACGAGGCCTGTGATAAAGTAACACTGATAATAATTAATGACGAGGGAGTAATTACAATTGGCAAGTGACGAATTCCATTCAAAAAGTTTCATGGCCGGTCGTTGATTCATCAAGCAGCATGCATACAAAGCGTGCACCTTTGTGTATCTCACATGTATCATCGTATACGTCATAATGTATAGTAGTTTTAAAAAAACCGCTTCTGCTTTGTGATCATATCTGAGGAAATAGTGTTTTTCTGAAAGATAGAAAAGCGGAATTATTTTAGTATCTAATTCCATTAGTGAAATAATAACTGCTCGTGATACAATGATTTCTGACACGTCATACTGACGTTTCCACCTCTAATAATTCCATATTCATTGGTTTTCCTATGATGACAAGACTACTTCAATAACCTTATGTCACATTTATGAACATTTTTCATGAATTTCGGATTACATTAGCTGTGATGTAATTGCTCTGCCATTAAATCCTGTTATATTGTTTACGAAACCTGTTTACATTCGATCTGGAAGATCTATTAGACTGTGAGTTCGTTATTTCGTTCAGTTCTCTGAAGGTTAAAGGTTCGTAGTGTCCCAGTGATTATTCGAAGGTCATAGAACTTTTTAACGTAAATAAAACTGACATGTAGGTGTATCTTCGCAACTTTATTTTTATCCACGTAGAGTTACTTCTGAATTTTCGCTACTTCTCTGCATGACACGGGCTTTTAAAAGCATAAAGCTGAATTCTCGTGAAACAAAAGCTTTGTGTGATATTCAATATTTTAATAGTAGAACTACCAAAGCAGTCAAAATGACGGGTCCGCGGTATTTAAAAAACATATTTAAATTTATAATGTTCCATTTGCAGGGATTCCCCGCGGCTCTTGTTGCATAATAATTATAATATAAATCGATTAATTTATTTTTACCATCCATCAAAATATTAATTGGTGTAGAAATAAGTATAAAAATGTAGCTGAACATCGTCGGTAGTTCTAGTGTTAAGTATCTTATATTGTATGGTCAGTCTGCCGAATCTCAAACTACGATAGATTTACATTAAAAATGATTTAGTTATTTATTAAAAACGGTAGCTGCCTTTATTAAAAAGTAGCTGCGGCTATTCGCCGGATTTTCAGCACTAAACACGGAATCGACACGACTGAATATAAAACCAGCCAAAACAGATAGAAAAGATTATGCAATATGTAAAATGAATTTTCTTAAATCTCTATGTTATACAATAATCTACTTAAAACTTATCATCTATTAATAAAGACATGTTTCACGAATTACATGGTTAAGTGCTCTTAGCATTGCTAACTCTTTTTTTGTTATATAAGTTATCGCCAGTTAATTATAACTGCAAGGTAAATAGTAATAAGATATAAGTATGCCACACGTTATAAATTACACCCTTTGTGATCATTTTGTTGATTAAAGCGGATTTACAATTTCATAATCTATTTTATTGCTGTTATTTTAACCTGTATTTTCACTAAAATTTGCTTCCATTTTATTGCGGAATGCAATTTTTACGGTCGTTACGCCAGAAACGATTGTACTTTTTCATTCATTCCGTAAAATAAGGGCTTTTGTTTTAAAATATGGAATGTGCATCAAAGGGCATCGTGACTTAAGTTTTGCAAAATGTAGTCGCATAACGCGGAATATAATTGGTAACTTTTGGGAGTTACACTGATCGTAAAACACGTAAGAATGCTTTTTAAGTATTAATTAGAATATTCATGAACGAGATCTTACAATTATCCCATAAGTTTATAGTATTTTAGAACCTAATTGTAAGCAACTGGTTCAGTTTCATTTAAAATTAACTAGATATTCGATTAAGGTGTGCTTCTATTTGGCTATTGCTTGGTTAAAATTGATCAAATTCGATTCTTATTTTGGAGCCATTCATCTCAAAAAGAAAGTTGAAAACATTGTTTGCAACGGTAGATGTTTAAATTATTACAGTTTCCTTTGCGGATCACATTTTCTAGTGTCATGAGTATAAAAAATATAACATTTTCTTTGAGTTACATCTAACACGAAAGCGTACTATTTCTTAATTGCGATTTCGATGAGATTATGGAACAGTCACTCTAATTAATGCAAAAATTGAGGAAAATTTAACCCTTTGCACTGGAGAGGCGATCCTCAGTCGACTTGATAAACTGAGAGTTGCTGCAGTAAACTGAGTGGCGACTGAGAATCGCCTCTCGAATTGCTATAATCAACTGCGTGGCGATTGAGAATTGTCTTTCGGATTGCCGTAATAAACCGAGTGGCGATTGAGAGTCGCCTCTACAGCGCAAAGGGTTAATATCGTTCGCTACCACAAACCGTTTAATAGAGAAGCAGCGGGAAGTTCCCCCTCGATTTCAAGCAGCTTCTTCACATTGATAAGGTTATGTCCGTAAAACACATGTGAGATTGCTGTAAAAGACATAAGCGTCTTCAAAAGAAAGTAAAATAAAACGTTATATATCAACCGATTCTATTTAAATATTTGTGTAAGTTGTTCTTCTTGAACAATTCAATGGCGTAATTCTCCAAATATTAGTTTTTTAGAGTGCTGTGATAAAATTTGAATCAGTCAAGTTACGTTATGTTGCGTCACTATTTGTTACCTGTTCTAGAATAATATCTTATGATTACGTTTTATGACGGTGGATAATATATTCATAATTTTTGTAGCTAACTAACATATTTATCGTCATTCAGATTGGAAAATAGCTGTATTAACCTGTGTAATTAGTTGCGCGGCTGATACTGTAAACAATACTGTAATTATTTCAGAAACGCATAGTTTTTAAGAAGTATTGCTTAAAACACAGTTCAATGTGGTAGTTTTTAAGTTCATTTTTTTCAAATTGTGTTTCATAACTATAACTACACATGTGTTTTCGAAAAATCGCCCCCCATCGGTGTTCCGAACCCGTCATAATCGAAGTGGGGCATCTCAAGGGTTCTCCTCATTAGTGGGAAGATAACGGGTTAACACTTCTTTGGGGGTCGGGATTTCAAAAGGCACAGATGTTTTTTCTACGTTTTTCTACCGAATGAACGTCGGTGGTTCATTTGTCGGAAGTCGAAGAGAATTTCTTGAAGGAAACAGTTTGAATATTTTGGAATCCACTCACTGTGGTAGTAGAATGACAATTCTTTTATACTATATAGTACGATATTAAGAACATAGTTTCTGAACTTAGAAATAATATTTCGAAGTCGTTTCCCCAATAAATGTTTGTTTATAAAACTGGATTACTAATCGTAGAGATACACTAAAAATAGTATATAGATTTTAAAAATCAACAAATATTTATTAATTTAACGCCCAGTAATCGAAATGTTACTGTCGAAATGTTACTTCCGCAAAATTGGTTTCACAATGCATAATTACTAACTTTTGAAAAACTTGTCTCGAACCAGCAGTTCTATAAAATTACATTATCAAAACAGGAAGATTATAGATTCATATCAACAATTGACTAAAATGTTATCGTAAACAAATTATTTTTAGCAAATAAGTCAACAATTTTTTACTGCAAGAAAGTATAAATATTATTTTTAGGTATTTTTTGTTTATGCTTACAACACTTCAAGGATATAGTTTTATGGGTTTCTGTTAATATTGTCTTAATCTGTTCTTCATATTGTTTGTTCTATAATAAAGTAGATACATATTGTTACTTTTTCTTATTTAATGCCTGCACAAAATTCCGTCGAAGTTATAAGCAGATTTTTTTAGGGATTTCCTTTTCGAGTTATATTGTTTCTTCAGCTAGCCTGAAAGTTCTCGTATTATTAGGGTGGCACTACGATTACAGTTTTAACTGACTCTTATTTAACAGTCTATTATATCTTGTGGTTCCGGGCGATAACGAGTTGGTTAGTTCTCAAATGTTATCTCAGGATTTTGTAACAGACGTAATGCATTCCATTGTAGTACGATATTAAATCTTTTATATAATGATTCAAATTTTATTTGCAGTTAATGATTATATTATGTAAAAGTATGAAAAATGTAATCAGATTGGTTGTCTGGCTTTGGAACTGGCGCTGCATATGAGGTATTCCGAAAACGTTGCGCGCGCACATATTCTCGTAAAATAAATTAGAAACACTTTTAGTATAGTTTAACGATAGACTCCATTTTCAAATATTTACACTTCAATTTTCCAGCAGAAGAAGTAAGATCGCATAAACGTTTAGGAGAAAATTTTTGATACACATCGTTGGCTAAATGCCACTATAAAATTAGGAGCTCCGAAAGTGCAATTCTTATGATGACTCAGCACCCACTATCCATGCTTTAAACAAAACAACTGAAGTAAGTGTGGTTAGGTTTGTTCGAAAGTGGTGTAGATACTAAATACTATCAAGTGTTGCGAAAAAAATAAGCCGGATTAGTTTCAGTTATAAACTGATGCCCTCCTTTGGCTATTTTAATATTAAAATCAATACATTTCAATACCTTTACAAATTATTCTATAGAAGATTGACAAATAGGCCAATCCTCGTAAAGTCTGAAGCGTAAAACTTTAAGTTCACCGAAACAAGAAAAATTGATCTCGCACCACGTTAAAAACGGTTGATCGGAAGTATGAATTAAAAATTAGTCGTTTGATTCCATGCGCAGACCATACCCGCTTTTCCCGTTCCCTTTCCCACCCCCTCTCTATGCAACGCGCACGTGGGCGAGCCTTACAATACTCGTAAAGGTCTGAAAAACACGTGTGATTTTAGTAGTAAACATGTAATCCTTTTCGAAAAAAATAAATTCTCAAATAAAATCCTCCAACCATTTATATATAAATAAATGTGTAAGGCATCGTCGGCGACTCCCACAACAGTCAACGTGTTAACTGCACTCGTCCAAAATTCATTGTCAGATCTATGGCAAGTTTCATATGAGAATGCAACTATTTCACGCGTTCGACTCACTCAGTTTCTATATTCACATGTGTTTTGATGTACTATTTTGTAAGAGGAGGCAATAAAACCGGGACTGTGTCCAATAGTCCGTAAAGAAATAGTAAACTGCAGTGGGGAGATCTGCAGAACGAATGAAGATTGGTCCGGTTCTGCTTGCGTTCTCATATGGGACAGGCTATAGTTATTTTATGATTGTCGCTTATCCAACTGAGTTCAAACTAAACATGGCTGGTGTGGCAGAGACTTTAAAGTACGAAGTTGCAGTTAAAGTACACATCATTCTAATCGTTTTTTAGTCACAGCAGAAGTCGGTATATTATCCAATATGTCAGTTTAAATCTTTAGGGCATGGTGGGATAAAAAGTGTCCTGCCTTTTTAGTACTTGTATGTGCACAATGCTATGTGTTTCATCGTCGTTTTATAAATAATTTTATAAATAAAACAAACCTGGAATAATGTATCTTTGCTTGGTCTTTTTGAAATAAAATTTCTGCGTAACTAGAGTCTCTTTTATCTTAAAATTGTATGCCCCAAAGAGTTAAACGTCTTAGTTCATTATTCTGCGAATGTGAAAACAGTTGTGCGATGAGCAATTATTGCTTCCTAAACCGCCATTGAGCTGCTGATGCCTTTCACTGACTACTCTGAACATCTTTAATAATGCATATCCAGAAATATTACAATTTCGTAACCTCATTCTATACAATACAATCGTTGTATCTGTTACAATGACATCGACTTTTCTAGTTTTATTGGGATATACACATGCTGGTTCGTAATACAATATATGTATTCGACGAATTTTCTGAGGCAAATGTGATTACACCTACCCCCGTTTTACACTGAAGATAGGTTCCTCAGAAAACCGTGTAAATCGAAATCGTGGATTTTGATATGTAAAACCGTGTAAATCGAAATCGTGGATTTTAATATGTAAAACCGTGTAAATCGAAATCGTGGATTTTGATATGTAAAACCGTGTAAATTGGAAACAAACTAAAATGTTCATAACCCAGTCATTTATTTGCACGTAAAATAAAAGTAAGATATCTTGAAAAACCTGAAAATAACAGTCCATTCGTAAAAAGACAAATATAGAAAGGTATAAGTATTTATTTCATTTTACATATATAAACAAGAAATATAAGATCCTTAAAAAATTTCACCACAAGTTTAATTACTGTCATCACTTTTATGGACTATCAACCCTTTCTTCCTGATTGGTATGATGTCACTTTCATCACTCGATAGTACTTGATGCGATTCTGGTTCGATGGTTGATGAATTGGTGACAATTTCAGATCGGGGAGACTTGGTAATTAAATTCGTAATTAACAATTGTACTTGGGTTCTGGTTACAACCTTATAGACCTCCTCATATTGAGCTAAACATTCATTAATGTCTCGCACAAACCGGAGAGCTCGTTCAGCATTAGACTCATTTTGTTGAAAATCCGTTATTTTGAAAACCGTGTAAAAAAAGTGGCGTGTAAATCGGGGGATAGGTGTATATTGATTGACAGAAGTTGACCGTTTCACATAATTTTGTTAAGACACGGAAGTGGTATAAAAGATGCTATCTTTTTAATTGGAATACAGTTTGAATTGTTTCTACTTATATTTGTCTCATTAAACGTAATCACTTGTACTTGACACCTATTTTTGTTCTGCGTGATTACAGAGATCTGGTAACGCGTTCATTTGATTTACGAAGTACGTTTAAAAAACATTTTAAACTGTTTTAAACTCGTTTGCCTGGCTATCTGATTTGCTTTCTTTTTAATTGTTTCGTGATTGAGTCAAATAACTTTATAACCCAAATTTTTGTGCGTGTCTAATCGTAAGTCCCACATATGGTGACCAAACGTTCTGACCAATTCCCAGCACCGTTGGAATTGTATTATTGGAAGCCAAAAAATTAGCTTCCAATTGCGAAGACAGGGATAAGAACGTGCTGATTAAATATGGCGCGTGTCTTGGTTGTCTTGGAAACACCCCTACTATGTGACTAACAATTTAGAATTTACTTCCTGCACTCACCGAACCATGTGAGCACGTGGCAGTTTAACTCTTTTGCGCATGTTATGAACATTGCATGCAGCTAATATTTTGCATTCCATTTAAAATTGAAACCGTTTGGCGCATCCCCTCATTCGTATACGATGTGCATATACAGTATTGTTTTTAATGGAGTTTTTTGGAAGATATAGAACACCAGATTGCAATATCAACGCACTTCAACCCTTTGCACTCGGATACTACTCTTACGATCAGTTGCTACCCAATTTATTGCGAAAACTTTGGCGACATTAACGTATTCGCATTGAATGACTCACATTTGAGTCTTTGGGATTCTTTAGCAGAACCCGGATAACGCGCATGCGAATCTTTAAATACGTCACACTTCGGTCTCCAAACGTTTAAGTACATTTTAACAAAGTTATATGTTGGTTTTCATAGTATTGTTTTCAGCATAACTTTACGTAGCAAAATTCCACGAATTGGTCCCGTCATGCGCGTAATATTTGACTGAAAATGCCCCGCCGGGTATGTGTTTAGATTTACTCCAGTTGTTGGTGTGTTAACCCTTTTAGTACCTTAAAGCCGATATATCGGCTTTGTGGGTTTTCCGAGAAGTATCTTGAGCCGATATATCGGCTTTCCATTTTCAAAAAAAAATTAATAGATACCTCAAGAATCGCATTTTTTTAAAGGTATTTTGTGACGGTACCCGGAAAACTTATAAGGTACTATAAAGTTTAAAATCCAATAACAAAAAATAACTGGTGAAAACAAAGGTCAGATCAACAATAGACTTGGAGAAGACCTTCTAACACTTGATATGAATCACTTTATACTTCTCGCGAGCCAATTAAATGCGTTGCATCTTTTCCATACGACAGGCGCAGTGATTTCGAAAAAATTCGAGCTTTCGTTTTCCGCTGTATCATTGTAAATGTAACGTTTTTCTATGAATGATCTGAATGATGATTCAGTATAAAGAATGACGCGGTTTCGGGTGATAGGTTGAGTTAACTACGATAGTGCAGTTTTCGATTTCAACTATAAATCTGAGAGTGTGCACGACAAATAGATGATCAGAACACAAACGTATACTACATATAAGCCCCCATTTAAAATTCGCGGTGGAAGGAGAACGCTTCTCTACTTGACCTATTGGCCAAATGATCACTCTTCATTGTGCTAACTCTGCAATGAAAGCTTACAGCTACGAAACGCGTGAATTTTGATCAAAATATACTCAATCGATATTTGATAATAACTGAAATGTTCAAATATAGGTTACAAACTATCAACTATTTTGGAATATATTCATTCTAATAATTCTGCTTTGATCATACCAACACTTTTTGAGATTGTACAAATCTCGATATGAAGAAGAGGAAAATCAAAGAGAAGTTATGTAAGGGATTACCACTTTAATATCTAAAGAATTCAATGGATTCAAATAATCAATGTTGCACAATGAATAACAGCTCAAATTATGTAGCAAAGTGCTTAATTCTGGGGGAATTACCTACATTTTATATTTCTTTTTTTATTCTTTTCGTAATTTATGCATTATACTTTATATTGCTGTCACATTATAGAAAATTACATTAATCTTGTAATTCATGGTTGAAACACTCATTTCTTTGATTCAATCAGTAGCTATGTTATGCTGGATAATTATTATTTCCTAACTAGCTGTCTGAAATTACTCCAATCTTCTTGACTCATGGTACCAATAGAAAAGTATATATTTCTCGCATAATGGACCACAGATTTATGCAAGTTAGATATAGCAATATATTGGTACTAGTAATGAAATGTTGTCTGTTGTCTAGCAAAGATTATTCGTTCTTTATGTCTCGCATAAATATTTTTTCAATGGAACATTGTCCAAAGTACCTTATTTTGTAAGAATCTGTGAGCCATTTTTTCATACAAGTCATTATGAATGTAAGAAACCGCTGTCTAATGTAGTAAATATTATATAACCTTGATGTTTGACAACAAGTTTACAGAAGATCTGCTGTATGTACACTTAACGTAGAAAAGTCTCATTTCCTATTCAATATAACAAACGGAGAAACATTATGTGGAAATGTTACATTTCTCCTGTGCGAACAACTATACATGTTACGAGGCATGAAATTACTCTCATTTAACAGGTTGAAAATAAATACATCGCTCATATTTTAATAAAGGCAGGACATTATCTTTTTCAACTAGCAGTGCGAATGCTGTGTGATTTCATTAAATATTGCAGTAAATAGCACAAAACTTAAATTTCAGAATAAAATGTATAAAGTTGCTGTAGTTAATCTTCATATCTAGCTATGCAAATTGTATTTATGATCATTTATTCAACTATTTGTAGTATCAGTATTTATTTCAACAAAGTTAATACCATTCACATTCTTGGTTCAACATAATATTCATAACTCATTTTTTCTGTGTACTTATTGGCCAATACATATATTTCTATTTCCAAGTAGACGATGAAAACTCATGCTTTCAATATTAGTCTTTTGATAATGTAAGTGAATATAACCTATAACTACATTATAGTTAAAGCTTTTATAATAATAGCAAAATGCCAATACTTCTAACAGTTTGCAGATCTGTTATTGAAGAAACTACTAGGTTGGCCAAAAAGTTTGTGGTTTTCACTGTGTAAATAGGAAACGACTTTTATTCAATTGTGTATATTTTTTCAATTTTCTATTGCATAATATGTGGTCCGTTTTGACTTATTTGCTTATATTTTGGACGCATTTAAAAATCGCTCATTTTCCAGTAAAAAAACAGATGGAAATCGCACGAACTTTGTGGCCAACCCAATATTTAACTGATCTGTTTTATCAACATAAATTTGTTCAATCGCAGAAACAATGTACTTCTTAAAATTGTCTTTACCATCCTTTTACGTGAAAATCAGTCAGCCATAAAAATACTAACCTACACTTTTAAATCTGAAATTCTATTAGTGCTACAACAAATACTTCGTGGAACCGCGTAAAAAATTAAATATTCTTATTAAGTATATAAAATATTTTGAAACCAAGCTCTCGCTAGATTCTTGATGTGTTGCCACGCTTGAAAGAAAATAAGGCAAGGTCGTTTTAACCCTTTGACTGTAGCATGTTCTAATAAAATCCATTATTATTATTATGCGTTGTGATATTCGTGTGACAGTAACTAAGACAGAATTGTGTTATTAAAAATCAGAAGAATCGAGTAATTCCTGAGATTCAGTTATTTGATCGGTTGTTTTCTGACATGTCACAGTACGTTCGATATTATATTAGTTTAATAAAAAAGTAAAGGCCTTGTACCGAGTGGAATTTATTAGTCGTACATATACGTCTTTCGTATATATTCATAGGACACGTGAGAGCGTATATATACGCCTTACGCAGTTAGAAGGGTTAAGACGTAAAAGATAACAGGTTCAAAACAAAAGAGATTGAAGTTAGAAATGGAAGGTGGGTGCGTGGAGAGTCGGCGAGCACCATTGTACATGTGTATGATTTAGCTTGTCGTCAGAATAGTAAAAGAGAAGTAGGGAGGTGTTGGTGATAGAGGGGAATTAGAAATTGGGTGAAGTGGAGGGGTTATAGAGGACTGAGATTCGAGCATCGTGTTCACGTCTCCTCGCGAGATCGTACGTTCCGTAGTATCGCAGTCGTTCGTTGCATATCCGTCCAAAGATTGTATATTCGGGCAATCGCCATCATGAAAACATTCGGCCGTCGGCGTTATCGTTGTTTCTCCTCCGTCCTTGTAGGTTCTTCGGATTGAAGTAATATCGAACGCGAAGCCAGAGAGTAACATTTCATTTTAGTTCGTGGGGAGCCTGGAAAGGCAAATCATACGAGGACGAAGGCTCCTGCGAACTTAACGACTACGTTTACTTACGAATTACAAGTTACAAGTTACGTTACGTACGAGGAAAAAGACTTTTCGGCAATCTTATTGTGCACGTCGTGGAACGTTGCGATAAGAATACGGAGCCCACTTAAATGCCTCGAACAAATACTTACTCCATGTTGTGCGTTGGTTGCAACACGACTGCGTGTTGGAAAGTGAGTAATTTCGTGCTTCTCGATCACGCCTTCCATGAAATTTTATTGCGTTGCAACTTGAAAATTGAATCGTCGAACTAATGTCGTTTAAAATTCTTATCAATTATGTCCACCCTATTTTCTGTCGTTCCACGGTATTGCCAATTTACCGTGTACAATTATTTTCTCTAATTAAAAATTATTTCCGGGAATTACCAACCAAGAAAATGGCCTTTGTAATGATTTCAGTGTACGACCTTTCATTTCATCGAAACTGTAAAAACTCATTTAAACGTATCACTTTGTTTAACACATTCTCCAATTTTAACTCACCTATTTCATTTTATTATCAATCCCAGTATTTCTCCACGCTACCTAATTTAGTATAGTTTTTGTGCTTCACGAGTGTCTACTTAAAAATTAAAATGTGTTTTTACCTACTTCAATGACTCATGAAGGCACAAGTATTATCTTACAATAGGTATGAATAATCAAGATTTATTTGTACATACTTAATTTGCTGTATTTTTACAAATATTGGATTCATTATTTATTCTCATGTCATGACACACACACACACACACACACACTCTGTTTATATCTGATACAAACACATGTGGCATATTAAAGATAAAAGAGTGTAATAAAATGATCAGGACTCAGTTAAAAAGAAATTGTATTCTATTACTTAAAATAACAAAGAAATAAGAACTTTTTATTCTTTGGAAGATATCTTTGTTATGATTATGTGCAACATTGGTGTATGTTTTATATTTGATACAGTTTGAAGTGTGGAGTACATAGTTTGCAGTTTTAGTGAAAAGTGTAGTTTATGGTTTATAAATGAATTTTCGACTAAAAAATAATGTTATGTTACAGATTTTCCAATTTTAGTGCAGAAGCACATGATTGGTACTTAACCTTTCATAATTATCAATTTCCATAACTTTTTGTTCAATGGAATTAACCACTTTGGCCTTTAAACTGTTCATATGACTTATAAAAATATACAATTAAATTCATACCTGAAACCAAAATAAGTGGTTGACATAAAGTAATTAACATAGTTGTCATTTTGTTACAACAGGTGATTATATGGTGACACACGGTTGTAGAAGAGCGATCGGGAAGAGAGTTGTGGAATAAAACAGCTAGTTACCCCTTGCCGAGCTGACCGTAACTATTCACTGTTTCTCAGGACAGTTATCTCAACCAGATTATAATAAAAGTTCGTTTGATCAAGAAGATTTCATTTAGAACAAACAAGAACAATGGAACGGGAGTCCAACCCTATGCAAGCACTGTGCCGTAGTGGCTGTGGGTTTTATGGTTCACCAGCAACAGATGGCCTTTGTTCTCTTTGTTACAAAGAAAACTTAAAAAAGAAACAACAACCTCCTGTATCCGCAGCCACTGTACCCACGTCGCAGACTGTCTCTGGTAACGCAGGCACGTTGCAAGGCAGTTTCGGCAGTCCTGCTGCAACAGGAACTACAGCCCAACCTACCATTCCTACCATACCTCAGCCAGCGACAGATTTGCCCAGTCCCAAAGAAGTGAGTATTCATATTGTTATTCGATTTTGTAAAATATAATTATTCGCTATGCAGTAAACATTTCATTGTATTCTCTAATTAATAGCACAGCATAATAATTACATATGCTTTCATATAATGAGAATGGAAACATGTTGAGTATGGAATGTAATTATAATATTATCTTGCGTGAAGTACTACTTTGCCGTATGTTCACCGTAAGAAGAACAAAAACAGTTGCTGAATTTTGAAACAAATAGACAGTTTTAAAGTCCCAGTTAACTAATATGATCTGTAATTAAAGAATATGCATAACTTTAATGAATTATAGATATCAGTTTACCAAACAAGAGTACTGTTACAGTATATTGTGCTAGTAACTCGTATAACATATATTTAATACATATATAATTAATACTAGAACTATCAACAGTATATTCAGTTATATTATAAAATAAATTAACTCGCCGACTGGTTTTAGCTAATATAGTGACCATTCACCTTCAGCTACTCATAAGTAATCAAACTTTCTATAAACTGCGTATTTAGTGTTTTTGACAAAGATATCTGAGCCATTTATTTTGCAAGTGGCCTAAGTCTATTTTCAACGATAAACGGCTCATTTACGCTTTTTAATAAACAAATTTATTTGAAATACAGAAGTATAATTGCAGTCAAAGGGTTAATTGATTTAATTATATCTATTATGAAACGTGAACCGTAAAAAATCTCAAAAAATGGAACGTTATGAATTTGAACTGTTTTGTTACATTCTGCGGATCCGCTATTTTGACGGCTTTGATAGTTCTAGTATTAATTATCAAATGTACATTAAACTAAAACAATATTCAAAAGAGAATAATTATAAACAGATACCAATCTGAAATATATCGATTATAAAGTTAAAAGAAAAACATGAATAACAGTATAATATTATTACGAAGTATAAGGAATTAAAAAAATGGCTACATAATGACTGTAGACGATTATTTTAACTTATCAAGCATTGTCCAAGTGTGATATCACTAATATTAGGTTGGCCAATAAGAGTCCGTGCAGTTTTAACGTGTGAATAAGAATTTTTATTCGATTTTGTATATTTAGAACATTTTCTTTATTCAATAATATATTATACGTTTTGACTTACAACCTTTTCCTATCTTTTGAAAAACTTCGTAATTCTGCGTTTCTTAAAAACTCCTCGATTTCTCTGTAAAATAGTGATGCAAACCGCACGAACTTTTTAACCAGTCTAATATATATATATATTGATTATTTAAAAGAGAACAGTGTATCATATTATTTATGTGATAATGAAGCACACACGCTTGTCTTTACTTTGTAATAGTACTGAATAACTGTAATTAAAGCTGAATAACTTGGACTACAAGTTCAGCAAATTGTATTTTCTTTTTATCTGTGATTATAATCGTGAATTTGTAATATTTACCAGACAAATAGGGAAGATCAGGAAAATGAAGTAGGTGTAAGTGGAACAGTGGCTGAAGGATCAGTGAGTAGTGGTGACGCAGACGACTGCTTTGATGGCAAAGAGACTGACAAAGAATCTAAGAAGAAGAAAAACCGCTGTGGCCTGTGTCGCAAAAAAGTTGGTTTGACAGGTGAATTTTCATTTCTATCAAGTATAATCTTACTATCACATTGCGTGCCAAGAGAATTTCACGAATGTTTCCCCGGTGATCAAGACATTAATGTCTTTTAACCCATCGACTGCGGAGCACTTAGAAACAAAACATGCCAATCGCGCGTTGCGGCAGTCGCCAAGCCAATTATTAATCTAACATATCAATTTAATGAAAATCAAATACATATATATCTTCTCCGTAATCAACTTTCGTAATCAACCGTAAAAACTTTCAATTTATATGCACAGTATTATCAACATTATGAGTTGTATATATGTTTTAGCTCACGCTTACTTTAAACGTTAGAATGAACATTAAAAGTAAATAGAATATAAAACCTTTGTCCATTTGATAATTTTACCATTAATATTAAACTATTTCCCTGCCATGCAAACACATATTGTATTGGCACCTAGGTGTAATAAGCTTTTGTTACCTTTAAAATCGGTCGGGTCCGTTTATTGCTATCGGTCGGTTTTTAGTTTCTCCACAAGAAATTACTTTACTACAAGAAGTTTGGCGAACTATGCAGCAAGAAACATTACACAAACTTGTTGGGGTATGTCAAAAATATGTAAAATAGCAATAATGAAAAAAGGGGGATACTTCGACTAATCGCATATTAAGCGTAATGTATAATTAATATAGAATAGAATATACGAAATTTATGCAACTCTTCTATCTTATAATATCAACATACATCAACCTACAGATATACCCAAAGAAAAATATCTTATTCCATTTTATAGACAAGATATTTAATAATTTGCTTAACGATAGTAAGCGATCCCAAACTTATGGCCGGTAGTGTATATGAATAAACGCGGCCACGCAGGAAACATTAGTGTTATAGATATATGAATCACGTGACACGCAATGTGCTATTTGAATTATTTATAAAAGTTTCCTGACAATAACATATATCTTTTTCAGGATTCGAATGCCGGTGTGGAGGACTCTTTTGTTCTGTGCATCGATACAGCGACAAACACGACTGCAAATTTGATTACAGAGAAATGGGCGCTCAAGAAATTCGGCGCAATAATCCAGTTGTTGTTGGTGAAAAAGTGCAAAAAATTTGAACTATTTAGTGTGTAGTAGTCGGGAAAATGGTTATATAACTATATAAACAAACAGAATATAAAACACGGCAAAAACGAGATAAATTATCTGGCAGCTGATTGCACGTCGGAGGGCGAAACAGATGAATACAAGCCCGAGAGAGGGAGTGAATGAAAGTGTGAAATAGAATGAGAGAGTATAGAGAGAATAAAATGTGTGAGACAGTGATGACGAAATGAGTGTATATGAGTGAAAAAGTTTAGAGAGATTGTGAGAAGCGCACACAACGAGAGTAAGAGTAATAGATTCGTAGAAAGATCGAAAAAGCAAACTATAGAAAGAAAACGAAGTGGGTGATGCAAATCAACTGGAAAACGGAATGTGTGTGTGTTTGTACGAGTCGAGTGCTTTTAAATCGGGTGTCAGTGCCATGTCAGATTGTCGTCTAGCGAGAATTTTAATTGAGAATATATTTGGTTACTAACTGCTGCCAGCTTACTACTACTATTACCTATTATATCTATGATTATTACGGTTTACTATTATTCTATATTATGTTTATTAATTTACTTAAACGTAAAATTCGCATACAAAGTTTGTTTTAAAATAAATGCAAGAATTCTTTGTGCGGTCAGTTTGTCCTAGATATCTCATTTGGAGTTCCAGATTTAATAGAAAATTTTGTGTTTCTGTTGCATTCGCATATCAAAAAAGGGAATGTTGCATAGGTAGTGGCTGACGTTGATGGGTGATCACAATCCTAGGTTAATGATTAGTCTAATAATTATTAAGTACATTAGTCTATTGATTCATAAATAATGCAATGAAGTATAAGTAGTACTGTGTGTTTATGTCCAATTTCACGTGAATATAACAGCATTATTCCTCATTAAATATGTTTCAAATTATATTGCAAACCATTATTTGCGCTGTAATATTTGTAAAAAAATACCCCTTAAACTATTTTTGTTTATTGTTATCGACTCTTAGCATCTACGCGAAGATAGCTAAAGATATTTATCCGATAGCCGAACTTCGCCAAAACTTTTTTCCTTGTTATAATTCTCACTTGGGTGTTTTGTGCGATAATAATCCTACGACGGAGGACCAATAGTCGCACTTCTTTCTGGTACCAGATATACATCCATATCTTCTTATCAACCAGTTTTTAGTGCTAATAAATAACTCCAGACTCAGACGATTTGATTCTATTCAAAGTTCCGGTTCGTTAGCCAAGTATTTTGGATAAATATTGTATTTTTCCAAAAAAGAACAAAAAAACGTACGACTCACGATTTCGAACTATTAAATCTTTCTCGTGTTTTATATAACATTTGCTAAATCGAGTGCTGTTAATACTTTTTGCAGTCTCACGTGCAACACAAATGCGAATATATGTCGTATTGTCAGAGTGGCGTTATGGATACTAGTCCCTGATCAGCACAGTTTCTGTTTTTCTCGATTTCTTTATTTCCGGTTTTAACGCATCACCGTTGGCGCAAAGTAGAGGGAACATGAAGGACAATTCTCTAATGTCAATAATTACGATTAGAAACGTTCGCTCATAATTTGATGAGAAGATTAAGATAGCTTAGGGCGTGTCAAGCCTTGTTTCATGAAAATTGTACTCTTTGTTGACCTTTGGCTGTATACATTTTTAGTTTGACTTTTGCAGAGCATTTTGCTTTTCTAAGACATTCTCCAGCGATACGAATGTACATATTTACGTAAGAAATAAGACTTCTGTCTGTAATTTATTACTACTTAATACTAATTCCTTTAGATCCTATATTACTTTAATTAGCGACTAATATCTGTCGTACAACTCAAATATCTTCTGTTTTATTTGTATTCTACTTTGGTTTTAGTTCTAAAAAAGCCTACTTGTAAGGCGCAAATTCTACTTACGAACGTCCATCTTGTTTTTTTTGCTTTTATTGTTTCGTTGTATTCTTGTAGTCTATTCTCTACCAGTGTTGTGAACTGTTACAAAGATATCTATTCATCATGCGTTGAATGCATATTATGGCTTTTTAAAATGTGCAAACAATGAGTAAAATTGCACATAATGTTTATTAAGTTTTTTTTTATTTTACAAACCCCCTTTCTGTGTCTTCTCAAAGCTTGTTACAGCTGGATATGTCTGAGAAAGGTAAAAAGCCTTGTGAAAATAAAAGTAAAAACGCACATAACTATAGAAGTAGAGTACAGTTTTCATCCAATTTCATACAGAAAATCACTCGTTATATCCATACAGACAATACAGACTTATCCTTTTATAAAGATTCACGACGGAAAGTTCTTTTTTAACGCTCACGTAAAAGAGACGATCGAAACTTCGATAAAATTGTGTAGAGAGGGTGTTCTTGTCTATGCGTACCAGTAATATCGACAAAAAAAAACAAACGATCGCTTTTAGGCCTTCATCCTATTTTAGGTATAGCATATTTTTCTAAGATATATTCCAATGTCGGAGTACTTTTGCCTAGCGCGAGCAATCGGGTGACAAAGGAAAGAAAAGTATCGAAGCAAATGGATATGAAATATAAATAATGGAATGTGCGGAGGAATGGGTGAAAAAAATAGCAAGACAGATTAATATATGAAAAGAATGTGGGATTATCGGCAATGACCGTAACACAGTTGACTATATAAGGACGTAATGTTGCTTGTAATTATTATGATTGATATTAGTACGTTCATGCGATTAAAAGCAACCTCGACTTTAATGTATTATATGACTATAATGACCACCTCTTCAAATGATTTAGGGCTTAGAATCGCGTAATTCAATGAAATTAGTATATTTACGCTCCATCCATTTTACCCCTGCCCCTTTCACCATTTCTCTACCCCCCTTTTATCCGTACTTTCTTCAAGCTTCTTTACCATTTCCTCTTGTCATATGTATATCTTTTTAAGACCCCATATCTCCACCCAAGAGCGTTTTAATGGTTCTTAACGTTTACAATTATAGTGAATTATATTTATGTATATTTAAAAACAAAATATATGTAAACATACCGCCCTAAAATACACCGAAAACATTATCTTGTTTTGGAGCACTATCAAAGTAAACTATTGTTCACCCTTCGTCTATGTAGGAAATAAGAATCTGGATTATAAGCACGCGCGCATTCGTCATACATATTTGATAAATATGATATAAAACATAGAACTTGGGGGAATAAAGCAGTATATTAACCCTTTGCACTCGGAGGCGATTCTCAGTCGCCACTCTGTTTATTGCGGCAACTCAAGTGGCGACTGAGAGGGGATATTAAGGTTTTCTTCAGTTATATTTTGTTATTGGTCATTAAATCATCGATAGTTGGCGTAAATTTTAATGTCGCCTCTCAGTCGCCACTCGAATTGCCGCAATAAGCCGAGTGGTTACTGAGTCATCTCTCGAGTGCAAAGGATTAATAGTATATAGAAAAATTATTATTATTTCATGCAAGCAATAACGTTTTATATCTAACTTTTGATAAGTCCAGATTGCTTTTCAACATATTAAAACGGATTATAAAAATCGAAGTTTATTACTTAAGAGAGTATATTGAAAAATCAAATCGCAATTCGTGAAATTCAAGAGTAACTTGTTGAAATTATGCAATAAACATAATTTAGGTAGAAATTTTGTACGCTACAATCTTCGACTTCGAATGGGTGCCATATTTAGATAATAATTAGAACTTTTTGCAAGTCAAATACACTCCTTTGCGATTCAAGTTTTTCTGCAAAGTTGTTGTCTTAAGGTTTTGTAATAAAAATAAAATCAAAAGTAAATTTATTTTTAAGAGATTCCAGATTTTATGCTATGTAATATAAAGATGTACATGAAACAGTTATTTAATTGTTATTACCAATTCATTACATATGTAATTACTATTGCAAACAGGTGAATTTGATTTGCAAAACCTGTATCTACTTTTTAAAATTGAGTTATATATAATCACACAACATACTGATTTTTGTTAATCAATTGATTTACGTTTTAGCTTTCTGTTTGAGAGAATAGGATTCAATTAATGTATTAGTATTATTTTTTCCAGGTAGAATGTTAGCACTTTTGTGGTCCGCAATATTTCCGGAATGTCGTTCCATCCGGTCTGCGCTGACAGGATTAGTATCGTTTAGTTTGCCGTTATTTCAATATTTTAGCAGCTTAATGACACAAAAATATATTTATGGATGGATATATTTCTATTAAATACAATTTTAACCCTTTGCTCTCGGAGGTGACTCTCAGTCGTCACTCAGTTTATTACGGCAAGCCGATTGGCGATTAAGATTCGACATTAACATTCGACTTACTCCAGTTGTCGGCGATTTTAAATTCATTAATCAAAAATAAGTGGAGTACATCTTATTGCCGTCTCTCAGGAGGCACTCGAGTTGTCGCAATAAACTGAGTGGCGACCGAAAACCGCCTCCGAGTGCAAAGGGTTAATAACACTAAGGGCGATCTATAAACTATACAAACATAATTATACTATCGTAGGATTCGTGCCAAATTTGCTTGCCATTCACTTTGAATATACAAGATGCCTATTTAAGTTGTAAATGAGATGTTTGTTTCTTTTCTGTGATAATAATGTAATTGTTTCGCATATCTGACTCAGCGGCCATCCATTTTGTTATACTCGCATGTGTTTTCATGTTTTATTGTTAAGCGAAAGATGTTAAGGATAGGAATTAATTAGCAGAAACCAAGTCCTGCGCAGGAGTCGAATTGCTGCAGTTCCGGTTCTATTTAAAAATGGCTGACGTGAGTCCTTTAAAAGCTCTACTAATCATATCAAGACTAGGAGTTGAAACAGATTTTGATTAATGGACATCTCTGTACTTGTACTTAATCACTCTACAATTAATATTCGAACACAATCAGTTTGGAATTTTTAGAAATCGGGAAATTCGTAAGCAGTGAATTTACTTAAAGTCTAAAAGGAAATCGTATACCGTAAGTCTAGTTAAACGCGATTCTAACGAAGTTACATTACGTGAAAATAGTAACGAAATTATTACTTAAAAGCATGAAAAACGGTGAAAAACGTTGCGCGTACTTTTATAATTATTATTGCAACGAAAACATAAAATGATATGAAAGATACAGGCCGCGTATGTGTAGGTATAATATAATGTAGAATGAGAAGTAAATAAAAATCATAGATGATTTTATTGAGTTACAGAAATACAGTAGTTGTGAATATGTACGCACACATGGTCCACTGTGTACAGGAACATTTTTCATGAAGAAGTAAGAAACATTGGTGTGAATAACTGTATTGTAGAAATGTAGAAATTGGTTTGGATTACGGTAAAACTGTCTATCCCCGTCCCCTTCCCGCTTGTAAGCTGCCTGGCTGATTTTGTTGATTAAGCCAAGGTGCGGAACCAGTACCTCTACCTCGTTGGTTTTGACCTCGACCTCGTCCCCTAGCTAACAAGTATTTCAAACCATTGATATCATTCTTATCATTATAACAATGATATTCTTCAATAGAAATATGTAAAAACATGGGACGTATCCCATGATGAAACTGTTTAAGCGTTCTACGATACATTGGTTATTTTACATCGTTATCGTAACGTTAAAAATATTGAAAATTTTACGAATATTAGCGATAGATTTGATTCGAGTTTTAGCATGGCGTTCAACGAATTAACTTTTACTTAATTATTCGGTTGGTCAAAAAATTCATGCGGTTTGCATAATTTTTTTGCAGGGAACTGAAGGGATTTTTATGAACGCTGGATTATGAAGCTGTCCAGAAGATAAGCAAATTATAAGTCAACACGGGAAACACATCATTGAGTAAAGAATATGAAAACGATATACAAAATAGAATAAAAATCGCTTTCTAATTACATGTTAAAAACTGCACGAGCTTTTTGGTCATCCAATATTCATAATTTAATAACATATTTAGGTGCAGTATATGAAAAAACAATTTGTAAAACGTACCCTGAGCGCGTAATATAGCAGACTTTCCTCTACCGGCAGTACCGGAACCTTTCCCGCCGGGTCTTTTAAACATCGGTGCGTTTTTCAACATGTCCGGTAATATTAGAAATCGAATTTTTGAACCTCTAATATAAACATTTTCTAATTGGCCTACTCGGCCGTCTCTGTACGTCATTGTGATATTTTCCATCTGACAGTTCATATTGTCTTCGGCTTCCACCAATTTTCCACGGTACACTTCACCCGTGTTTGTTTCACAGGTTATAGTATGACCTTCCGCTTCATGAAGTACTTTTATGGGAACTCCGATCGACATTGTGATTCTCTGTTGTCAGTTTAACGACGATAATGTTGAAAATCACGTATAGAGTTGAAAAACACTGTTAAATGAAGTATATAAGAAATACTTAATCAAACAGGAACTAATTAAACCGTTTGCTCTCGTGAGTACTTCCAAAAGTATAAAGGTATGAAAACGTAACACAGAGATAAGCGTATGAGAATGCGTATACTGATCACATATGTGCGCCCTCACGTGATTTCTCGAATAACGAAATATTTTCAAAACAATATCAAAATACTTAGGGATCTACATTCATAGGAAATGAAGTAAGTGAAAATAAAAACCGTATAAATAATACACGATAACGAAACAGATACGATAATACTTTCTGCATTTCTTTGATATCTTGAATATTACTTAAAACGTGCGCGCCGTGGCATTTTCAGCCAAGTGTTACACGCGTAATGTGATAAATTGGCGGAATTTTGGGAAATAAAGTTGTTGACAACAATTTTGTAAAAACCAACATATTGCTCGAACGTTTTGAGACGAAAGTGTGATGTATATAAAGATTCACATTTGAGTTATCCGGGTTCTCGAAAATGTTCTGGAAAATTACAACCGAAATACTGCACCTTGTATGTTGTCACAGTCTAGATATAAATTATATCTATATATTATTTCAATGTATTTTATAATTTAAATTATACCATTATATTTATATTTATATAAATTATATCTATATATTTATATCTCGTCTGTGGTTCTGCTATCCATTAGAGTAAAAATTATGAGCATTTATTTTACTCATACTTTATTTTATTCATTTGGAAGATAATTATGAGAATGCGCTTTCTTTGAGATCGGTCAGCGAAAACATGAAACCTAGCGAGTTTTCTCTCTTATTACTGCATTAATATAGTCTTACCGGATTTTTGTTCTTAATGATACACAATCATAAACGGATTGTTGATGTTTTGTACATAAATGACGAGAGATATTCATGTCGTAATTCATTTCCTTCAAGAAAAATCGCTCGAGTAATGTGGAATCGAAATATATATATACAATTTCAAAGACGTCCAACTGCATGTAATCGGCATTTTTTTGTTCACAGGTTGGCCCCACTTGTTTGCATGCATCTGTCATGTATATAAAGCCGTGATTAAATGTCAGTGAATCTATAATAACTTCAGATTGACAATGTTTCAATAATAAAGCATTAAGTCCGAACAATGGAGAAAGTTTGTTTTCATGGAAGCATTCTATACTTGACTCTTGTAAATTAATCGGTGAATACAATGTTATATGTAATATTTATAGTTCAGAAACAAATATTTAATGATGTTTGATGCTCAAAAGTGAATCTGCATTAATTTAATTCGTGGGTTGTAGTTTTTATGAAAGTGTCAATATCTCTCCTCTCAGATTTACACATTGTTTATCGAGTCGGAGAATTATCTGTGTATTTGGAGATTAAACTACCTTGCGGAGTAATATAATTCCACTCGAAATAAACAATGGAGCCTAATATCGCACGAAGATATGAAGAGGATGGGAACGATCAACCAATCGATTACAGTAAAAAATACGTTGAAAGAAACAGTCTGCCGCAAACGCGTTCGGCCGAAAGCTCATCGAGGACAGAGCGGTCCAATAAAAAGGAATTTGGTGAACACGATTCAAAAGTTGATTTATTCGGTGACTATGCAGAAACTGATTTGGATCAACCAACGGATTACAGTTTACGTTACGCAGAAGATGACACAGACGATGATGAAAAGCAGAGCCCAGAGTACTTTCCTGGTAGCGTACAGGAAGACACGGTTAAAACATATTGCACAGAAGGAACCCCCTATGAGACACCGTTTAATTTTTCAACTGCTACATCGATGTCGGATTTACGAGTAGAAGACACGAAAGAGACTGTTGATCCTCCTAAAAGACATTCAAAGAAAGTGCTTGACATTGGTCAAAAAGAGAATGTACCTTTCAAACAAATACATCCACCTTTACTGACATGTGATAATCGGCAGTGTTCTCATGCAAAAGAAACAGAGAATTGTAAAAGCCCAAGCTCATTGGAACATGGTCGGGCTACGCCAGAGAAGATCGTAAATTATTATGAGACAGAAACACCTGATGGGTTTTCTCGTGCTAATTCTCTGAGTTCTCTTGGAAGTGCAACTACGCAGCAGAACAATGTCCCGGGTGTAATTTCTAAAGTATCCCCTGCACAAACTAATGGAAAGGCAGAACTTGAAAGTGAAAACAGTTGCCATAATTCAAACAAATCTAATGCTAATGGATTACAATCACCCTCTGTAACTGACAGTGCATCACAAGGGAAGAATACCAGTCGAGTTGTTGACAAAGAAGGTATTGCTTTTCTTTTTGCAAATTCGATCAGTTTGTTTGTTGTATATAATTAAGTTGGGCAATAAGTATGCACGGTTTTAATGTGTGAATAAAACGCGATTTCTAGTCCATTTGGTATATTTAGAAAATGTTCTTTATTCGATAATGCAGTGTTCATTTTGATTTACAAGCTTTTAGTATCTTTTGGGAAACTTCGTAATTCCACGTTTTTGGAAACCCCCTCGATCCCACTGCAAAATAATGATTCAAACCGTACGAACTAGGGAAAGTATTTGAATTTTCATTTAAAAATCCGCGCGAAGTTTGTCCGCTGCCTAATACAATATAGAGAGATTATTTTGCGGTGGTATTCATTTAAAATAATGGAGACATATTGAGGATGCTTTCTATATGTAAAATTATTGCATAATTTGTGTATATTTTAGGAAAAATGGTCACATTTGGTGGACAGGATTACTATGCAGAACAAACGCCTCTAATGTTTTCGCGCTGCAGTTCGCTTGGTTCCTTGAGTGGTTTCGAGCAACATTCTATACATGACGATAGGAGTTCTATTATTAGTGATTTCAGGTAAATCGCTGTTGTAATTACAATTCTATGTGAACTGTAGATCGTGAACTTGAAAAAGCAGTTGAACCCCGTTTAACCGGGTCAAACGGGACCGGGCCCGATCCGAATAACCGAAAATCCGGATAATCCAGAAAATTTGGTAACAACATAAATAACACGAAAAATGAAACGAAATAATTCGTTGTCTATTTTATTAATTTTAATTATTACAACATAGAAATAGAAGTGAAGAATAATTTTTTAATATAACAATCAAAAATATTGCTCCTGGACTGTAGTTCGAACTTAGAAACTACGTGCAAGCTTCGAATCAAATTTCTTGCTTTCTCATACGTTTGAACTCTGAAACGTTCGAAGTTGGAAGCGTTTGAAGTACGAGGTATTACTATATACGCTAACAATTTATATTATCTTTTCACGATTCAACTTCTTCCAGTCGCCGGACTAGTGGAATTACATCTCCGAGTGAATTGCCAGATTCACCGACTCAGACTATTCCTCCCAGTCCTCATACCAATAAGAATCAATGCACGGATTTTATTTCCAAAATACAAGAAGAAGCAGTAAGACCATCAGTTCGACATTTATGTATGCAATGCTATTAATCGACAACAAAAGCGATAGTAATAACGACGACAACTCAAATCTTTACCTAAGATTTCATAAGATTGTCTCGCTAGTAACTTGTAACAATCTTTTATTAAAAACACATTGTTTTTAGCATTCGCGAAGTCTCACGTTACTAGGAGTAGCGTGTTCGAAGATGACATTGCTACGTTCAAAGAAGAATCGACACCGATTGAATTTTCTTCAGCTACCAGTCTCAGTTCTTTAACGATTGATGACGAAGTTAAGCCTGCCGTTTGTTCGAAGATAACGCCCGAATCGAGTGAAGTTCCAGATATACTTGATAAGGATATCCCAAAAGAAGAAATCCCGGAGAAAACGAGTAATGGTGAAGAAAATGAAAAAGATCAAGACCAAGTTAGTGACGGTGACGAGGATGACGAAGACATGCTGGCTGCATGTATTAGTATGGGAATGCAAAATAATCGGTAAATCGAAATAGTTCGTTAATGTTCTCCATTCACTGATATTCTTTAACTCACTTGATGTCAGCAACTTTTCGAAAGTCGGTCCCGGTGTTGAGTGATAACGATTGTTTTACAGATATAGACAATCTTTCAAAATGTCCAACTCTCGGAAAACGGCATCGGAGCCATCGAATATGTTAGGACGATATCAGCCCGCCATAACTCCAAGCAGATTAGAGCTTCGCGAATCAACAACGTCTGCAGAACCGGCATCTAATCCTCCAAAAGGAATTAAGACTACCATTGAAGTTGCTGCTATACCAGACACGATGCACGTTTACTGCACAGAAGATACTCCAGCTGATATATCACCAGTTGGTTCTCAATCGAATCTTTCTGCTTTATCCATGCCAAGTGTTCAGGAAGATGTAGAAAGAATTGAGGAAGTTAAAACTGGTGAAGTCGAGAATCATAGGAACGATTTATCGGATGAAAGCTCCAATCTCTCTGGTGAGGATGAAAAAATCCTCGATGAGTGTATTCAGTCAGGCATGCCGAAGGTATTGTATTTTAATAACAATGAGTATCAAATGTGTGGTTTTGTCGAATGTGAAAAATTCTGTCTTTTTTTTTAATATTTAATACCGATTAATCTACAATTTATTCTCCACCATTATTTTAGTCACTCAAGTGATTGACTCCACTTTTTAAAAATTTTCCAATATTACTGCCAAAAGAGCATGATTGAAGTCTAACGTTTCTTAATTATTAATTTTCTCGGATTTCTGTTTGATGGAGTTAATCAATTTAGCTGTTGAGCGGCTCGTTTAATAATCATATAAAACAATAAAACGAAAGCTATCGAATGACGTATATTTAATATGAAATGAAAACCACACGAACTTATGGAACAATCTAATATTTGTTGTACAAATTTTAGGTGCGGCAAATGACACCACCACCTGTTGGTTCCATGAACTTTCCACAAAAATCTGAAACCTTATCACAAAGGTTTAATGTGTGTGGTATACCTTCTTCGTCTCCTGTCAAAAGTGGACAAAGTAATAAGAATCCTATTCTTAGTAAACCTGTATGTCGACCAACAGTAGAACATGTAAATGTGCCATCGGATGACAGTCCTAATCATTCCGACGACGAAGCTATGTTAACTGAATGCATAAGATCTGCAATGCCAAAGGTTTTAGAATAAGTTTATCAAGGCTTATTGTTTTATGGACAACATATTCAACATACAGTAAACTCCCATATAACGCGAGGTACTTCAGCGCGAATTCCTACAACGCGCTAAAGATATTGCGACGACTTTTTTTATAAATCGCGATTCTTGTACAATATGCTATATAATAAAATGCGGGAATTCCCATAATGCCATTTTATACAACGCGAAACGTATTAAACGCGTTATGAGGGAGTCTACTGTATAAGGTTAAATATTATAGGAAGTGAAGATAATAACGCTGTTACAAAATTGTTATTATTTCAGGTCAGATCAAATATTTCTCGGCTGACTGGTCATACTTTGCCACAAACTGTTGATGAATCAAAGGTGTTAAGTTTGCGGAAGACTCCATCGTGTTCTAGCTATTTTCCTTCGAGATGCGCAGAACAGAAAAAACATCCACCACTGGCGTCCGCACCCTTTGATGATAATCTGAGTCTTTCGGAGGAAGAGGGAGACGTCATATTGGCTCAATGTATTAAATCTGGTATGCCAAGGGTAAGTTTTATTGTGCGATAACATTTAGTTCTATTGGTTCTGTAAATAAACCCATTGACTGCAGTGAGTTGTAACAAAAAACCATTAGCCTTGTATGATACAATATTCACATGACAGTATAGTAGTACCTCGTAGTTCGTATTTATATGTATGTAATATTTTAATATATGTTATATGAGAACACAGGCAATGATATTATGATAACCGCGCTAATTTAATTCACAGGCCCTAAGTGTCTCGACTGTTCCAGCAACAAATAAACACACAGTTTTAAATAAAAGGGAGCAATGTTCAAAAATAAGGAACGGTAATTCAACAAACTTGTATCCCGCAAATAAGTCTTTTCCATCCAGTAACATTCCGATGCAGGCACAAGTGCCGCATAAAACTACACAGAGAGATATGTCGAACAATTTAGTTGGAAACACATCTTGGAATTCACGTCGACTTCCGGTTAAAACGTTAGACAATAACAATACAGGACGGTTATTTGTTAGACATAGGGAATCTAATTCATACGAAGGCACGAGTGCATTGACTTCGTGCAGTAGGAGATTCTCAACTTCGGATGTTGAACAAAGAAACGCTGTTGAGAATGTTTCTAGCGTATCACCAAGTCAAACGAGTATCCGCAGATCGCCTGTTCCAAATGGGATAGAAAACGAAGAAGATGAATCAGGTCAAAATATTCCGAAATCTAATGTAGTTCCTTCTTGCCATAGTTCGGCAAGTTCATTAAGTGAGGAAGGATCTTTGGATTCTATTGAAGAATGGGCTCTGCTTGAGGTATGTATTAGTTCCGGTATGCCAGGAAATAAATATCGTCTCAAGGGAATAAAAACTATTGACGGAACAATAACTAATAGTCACGAAGATCGAGAAAGTGTTGGGGAAGACAGTTATTCGATATGTAGTTATAATTCTTACGTTTGTAAAACTTAGTTAATATAGGTTATATTTTGTACGATAATTCGCTTCCATGTGCATTATTGATGATGGAATAACTTTCATTATAGCATTTGATTACAATGTAAATTAGTATGGACATCAATGTGCATTAAGGTTACACATTCACAATGTACTATATGCAATGGAAAATTAAATTTGTAAAAACTTACAGATTACATTCTAATAATGCGTCTCTTTTCTTCAAACAATACGATTTCTGTTTTACAACTCATTATTTTTATTTAACGAGCGATGGAGATATTAACCCTTCTACTCGAGATTATTTATTATTATTTAGACTTATATAAAGTCAAAATGAAAATTCGAAAGTTTTCATAGAATCAGGATATTTTCTTACACGAATTTTGTTTATACGTATTCTTGAAGAATGTATCTATCGTGTAAAAACAGAATTGGGTTTAAATCAAACGTTACCGCCTTTTGGAGTAGGTCCGTGCTTGTGAACCCCTGCGTTCCTGTGACACAGTTGAAGAATCATTTGCTGGGACTGTACGTATTCCAGAACCCGACTCACCGCTTAACAATCTATTACCAACTTGCCAAATAGGTACTTTTTCATATTTAACAGCAAAAGTTATTCGCCAATTTTTGATAATATGAGTTTTTATTAATTAGGTACATATTAAATAATAACAAATATATGTTTAATAGGAAAATATAAATTTTATACCGGAACATTATACAAATATAATGTTGGGGATATCTAGGGGTATTCAGGTTTATCTTGAATCGCCTAAGTTGGCACTGTGAGAACACTGCAATCGTGATCTTCCTTTCTTTCATATCTCTCACAGAAGAAAGAAGATACGTAAGTGGCCTGCGTACAATTTTACAGCTTGCAATATAAATTGTTTATACGTTAACTTTTACTATGAATTGGGACAAAGATCTATGTAGAGTACAACAATTTTTAAAGCTATAATGATTTAATTCCTGTTTAAAACATAAATATTTTTAAGCCACGTGGCCCTAGCTTTTAGGTTAGGTTTCAAATACCTGCTCTGGCAATTTGTGACATTAAACTGGCGTATCGTTTTCTGAAAATAATCATCCAACAACGCAATGAAGAAACTTCAATGCTATTTGTTTTAATAATAGTTGGAGGATTCAAAATATGTTTTTTATTCTGACATAAATATAAGAAATACCACTCATTTAATTCGCTGGGTAGTTTAATTGAGAAAACATCAGATGAACAAGTAAAAAAGCTTTCCTTCATGCGCTACTCAAACTGCCAGTTTTTTTATTTCCTTCGCCTTTGAACCTAGAGTCAATAACTCAATGAATATACGTATTTTGTAAATTTTAGATCAGCAATATATATTCTTGTTTTTTTCATTTGTTTATGCAGTGAGTAAAAATTATTCTTACAGCAGTGAATTTTAACGAAAATCTCGTAGAACTTTGTATCCGTGTGAAACTAATTGTGAATGCTTCCATAAAAGATATGGATAAATATGTTTCTTTATGAAACTCAAAGAATATGTACATTTCACGTTTGTTAAAATGTTTTACATAAACAAAGTTCTACGAGGTTTTTGTTAAAATTCGCGGATGTACGAATATTTTTTACATTCACTGTACATGCAAGATGGAGTAAAATAATAAGATACATGATGTATTAGCATTGTGCATAGAACTAATATTTAATTTCTCTTAAAAATTAAGAAAACTGTGCACTAACTTAAGCACTCATTATAGGCTTTAAAAAAGGTTGTTGTCTATTTTATAATGTTTTTTTACGATGCACATATGGATATGTTGTTTAATTTAATTTTTTCACCATGTTCCAATGCTTAGTTGTTTCATAATTAACTTCCATTTTCATGAATTCATTTTACCAGGTTATCAAAATTGAATACAATATCTATCCCTTCTCATTATTTATGACTTCTTACTGTAGTAGTTAATTCTTCAATGTCTTTAGCATAAAAATAATTAACGCATTTTACGCCGGTAATATGTCCTACCAATGAAGAATGAATATTTGAAAGAAAATAGATTAAAAACTTTGCACATTTTCCCAAAATAGTATAGAGTATATATTTCAAGAATATACTATAATTTTATTGAATGTTCGCCATCTGCGCTTTAGATACTAATAACGGAATCCCGCAATATCGCGAGACCGGCGTACAATGCGTTAACAAGTTTATTACAAAATAACCTTCAAAACTGAGATTTTGTTGAAAGTAATGTCATAGATAGATAATCAATTTATTTCTGGTCTCACAGACCCAAGAATTTGACCTGGTTTACAATATCCTACTTTATTTACATTCTTAACTTACGCATTCATTCTTCCCACATAATTCCATTCCATTCATCTCAGCACTGATAATATTAACACGTCTATTTTATCTTGCCTACTTTATTGCAGTTATTTGTTATTATGAAAGCACACCATAGAGAATGAAGTGTACTTAACCCTTTGCACCCGAAAGGCGACTCTCAGTCGCCACTCAGTTTCTTGTGGTAATTCGAATGGCGACTGAGAGGCGGCATTAAGATTTACTCCACTTACTTTTCATTATTGAATTTTAAATCACTAACTGGAGTAAATCTTAATGTTACCTTTTAATCGCCGTTCGAGTTGTCGCAATAAACTGAGTGGCGACTGACACTCACCTCAAAGTTCAAAGGGTTTTATATGCTTAATCATGTTGTTAATTATACAGTCGAGTCTCTTTTTCAAGCAAGAAAAAATAAGTAATCCAAGAAACTAGAAAGTTTTAACAGCGTAACGCTCTTCTATACTTATTTTCATCTTTTTATGTTTCTCTGCTGGGAATGAAGAGAGTAGAAAATAATTCTTACACACAAATAAAGCTTTTCTCGTTCGAATTTAAAATCTTTGTATGCACAAACAAAAGAAAACAACTGAATGTGTGTAAGTTACTTCATTTGGGCCGCTGGTACCTCAAAAAATGATCTTGAATTTTACAAAGAAAGCTGCACCTTTCATATGTTACAAACAGTTTGGAAGTCATTTAACTCATGATTCACGTGCATTCTAATAATCTGTAACTAACTGTACAATTCATTGATAAACGAATTTTTTAGTTATGCGACTATGAGGAAATTATATAGGATGTAATTTAACACTAGGACTACCGAACATATACTCAGTTATACTTACGCCTTTATATATATCGACTAATTTAACTAAAAACGGCATACAAGTCATTTTTACCCCTTTGTTCTAGTTAGTTTGTTAGTTCTAGTGTTAATCAGTTCTATTATAATACTTACATTACCGGTCATAAGTGTGGCACCACTTACTATCATTAAGCAAATTATTCAATATCTTGTCTAAAAATGGAATGGGATACTTTTCTTTGGGTATATCCTTAGGTTGATGTGTGTTGATATGATAAGATAGAAGAGTTGTATAAATTTCGTATATTCTACTCTATTAATTACACATTTCGCTTAATACGCGATTCGTCGAAGTATCCCCCTTTCTTCATTATTGCTATTTTACATATTTTTGACATACCCCAACAAGTTTGTGTAATGTTTCTTGCTGCATAGTTCGCCAACCTTCTTGTAGTAAAGTAATTTGTTGTGGGGAAACTAAAAACCGACCGATAGCAATAAACGGTCCCGATCGATTTTGAAGGTAACAAAATCTTGTTACACCCAGGTGCCAATACAATATGTGTCGGCATGGCAAGGAAATAGTTTAATATTAATGGTAAAATTATAAAATGGACAAAGGTTTTATATTCCATTTATTTTTAATGTTCATTCTAACGTTTACCTTAAACGTTCGAATGAAGCCAAAGCAAGTAATCCCAAACTTTTGACCAGTAGCCTATATACTTATGTCATTATATGTCAACTAATACAGTTACATTTTCTTTGTTATTAACAGTATTTATCATTTCTCTGATTGTGATTTCAGAATGGCGGACACTGCTCCAGCCGCACGTGGAGGTTTCCGTGGGGGATTTGGTTCTCGTGGAGGTGACCGTGGTGGTCCAAGAGGAAGAGGTCGTGGAGGTAGAGGTCGTGGTCGTGGCCGTGGACGTGGTAAGGAAGACAGCAAGGAATGGATCCCAGTTACCAAATTGGGTCGCTTGGTTCGTGATGGAAGAATCGAATCACTGGAACACATCTATCTCTTCTCCTTGCCCATTAAGGAGTATGAAATCATTGATAAGTTCCTGGGACCTGAACTGAAGGACGAAGTACTTAAGATCATGCCCGTTCAGAAGCAGACTAGAGCCGGTCAACGTACGCGTTTCAAGGTAATTTATTTCGATTAATGATTATTTACTGTAAGATGTTAAGAATAACCAGCAAATTAATCATACAAGTAATTAAACTCTTAATACACTTTTATTTGACTCTGAGCTCTTTAAACTGGTTACAGCAAGCATTACAGGGTTTGCACTCAAAATTCACCGTTTTGCAGATTACATTCACCTTGTAAATATAGTGTGAAATTGATTTGGAAAACGGTGAATTTTGAGTGCAAATCTTGTACGTATTTTTCCGAACTGTATTTTCTTTCAAATATATTGACTAATAGATAACTGTCTCATTTTCAGGCTTTCGTAGCTATTGGTGACTATAAGGGACACATTGGTCTTGGTGTCAAGTGCTCCAAAGAAGTAGCCACTGCCATCCGTGGTGCCATTATTTTGGCTAAACTTTCGGTAGTACCCGTTCGTCGTGGTTACTGGGGAAACAAAATTGGTGATCCCCACACCGTACCATGCAAAGTTACTGGCAAGTGTGGATCAGTACAAGTGCGCTTGATCCCAGCACCAAGAGGTACCGGCATTGTATCTGCCCCAGTTCCTAAGAAACTGTTGCAGATGGCTG
The DNA here is from genome assembly GCA_910591585.2 of Nysson spinosus. Lineage (NCBI taxonomy): Eukaryota > Metazoa > Arthropoda > Insecta > Hymenoptera > Crabronidae > Nysson > Nysson spinosus. The sequence goes on along the minus strand of OU342844.1, from coordinate 1,597,904 downwards.
GTATTGAAGATTGTTATACATCAGCAAGAGGATCCACCTGTACTCTTGGTAACTTTGCGAAGGCTACTTATGCAGCTATCGCTAAGACTTACGCTTACCTGACTCCAGACCTCTGGCATGATCAAGCTTTGCGTAAGGCACCATACCAAGAGTTTGCTGACTATCTGTCCAAGAACCACAGAACTGTGGCTGGACAAAGACCTGCGGAGGTTGTTTAAACAATAAATCTCCATGCGTACTCCATGTAATTGGCTATATACTTTTTTATTTATTTACCTTATTCCTTACAGATCAGTCTAACAAATAGTTAGACTTAGGTTTTGCTAACAGTACGTAAATGTAATTAAAAGTATGAATATTTTATAATTCATAATTTTCTCCCGTATACATTACAGAAAAGTAGAATGGGACATATTATTGTTTTTCAAACTTGTTTATATTTGTTTAATTCTATAGTTGGTAATGTAACGTATTAATACGTTTCTAGACAATATTAACACTGCCCAGAAAATTTGGACTTTTTTTCATGTTTGTGACAATGAATAGATGATTCTTATAGATTTTGATGCGCTAAAAACGAATCTGCAAACCGTTTTTCTCCATCACCCTCAGTTTTCGCAAAAGTCCATTTTAGAAGAAGAGTCTCTTTTTTTTCATTTGAACAAGATTTGTAGTCTAAGTGTAAAAGTTAGACATTCTTTATTTATTGCAAAAAATCCTGTGGACTTTTGCGAATAAAATGATATCAATTACTTTTGCAATATGAATTTGCAAATATGTTTAAAAAGCCAAAAATTTGTGGAAGTCACGGATTGTCAACAGTGGTTCTCGACGATACTATATTTTATCATTATTATTAGGTGTGCAATACAGCGTTAATTAAACAATTTCACCTATCTATTTTATTCGTAATTTTAGTTAATTTAATGAGATACGTGCCAAGTAGTACATACAATCAGATGATATACTGTTAATTACTAATTACCAATGAATATTCATTTAAAACGCTTAAACTAACTATTACTTAAATTATTTGGCTTTTTGAGTCATTTTGTCTTTATTCTTTTTTTAAAGTAACATTGTGAAAACTTAACTTATGCCACTCTCAAAACAATAATAATTTTATTTTATTCTTACGATGATGATAAAGTGCCGTATTTATTTAATAACTATAGAATAATGAAAAATATATAACGCATCTAGAAGGCCTCGTTCCTACGCCCCTGGTGTCCCTTTCTAATGTGGGGCCGTAGGTTATGTTCGTACGTCAGTGATATTTCCGCATGAATGAATCTACATCAAAACAAACCGGCAGTGGCAGCACGCTTAATTATGCTACCTCACCATCAAAACATTGTGAGGTTCGTAGAAATATTGATTACTTAGATTTCTGAATGTACTCTATAACGTTTCGACGAAAATCCTATATTTTCCTATTTTTAGACCTAAATACGCAATGATTTCCAATTATCTCACTGCTTCTGAAGATTTCGAATTATCTTCAATAAGATTTCATAGAAATCCGAGATAAGTATGCAATTATTTATAAGGTAGAGAACAATTTAATATCGTAAATGATTCAGATGAGTTTGTGAATGTTCATAATTCTTGATTTTTAATACTTCAAACAACACATCGAATGACGTTATTAATGACTCATTTTTATGTGAATTTCGATGATATTTTAAAGAGATTGCGCTTCATTTTTATCGAAAATGTGTGTGATTGCTGAGTTACGTGTTCGTTGTAATTTTTTTTTGTTTATTCTTCGATTACCTAATATTACGCAACAAAAACCTTTAAAATCCAATCAGGAAATTAATGTTAACAATAATGACATTCGTGTTCCATCTGTGTAAGCTTCAAACTGTCGAATTTTGTTGACATTGTTGTTAATTAATAGTATTTTGACTAGACAGATGTGCCATAACAATGTTTGCGTCGTACATATTCTACTGTTTATTCATAATGTAGGCATTATTCAACAATTTGTTTCGAGTAGATGGTAATTAATAAAGCGTCAGATTGCAAAAATGTGCATAAATTAATATTTTATATGAATTGAAGTACTTAAATAGATAATTAACATTCTAAGTTTGCAATATGAACAATTTTAGCTTTAAACATTCGTATTTGAAGTTTTTGCACATTATTTCAGTAAATAGGGGTGTAATGTAAGACATATTCATTGACAAGTTATGTATTATTTGTTCATAAATCGTGAAAATTAATTATTTGAGAAATATTCACATTAGACGTCATTTTGTATTGTGTTAATGGGTGAGTACATAAAATAACTCACACGTACGAGGGTTTAAATAGGTAGTAGGGGTATGGTTCAACACGCCGGCTCCCTACTCCCGAGCATGCGCGGACCTTCGGCGCGGGGTGTGGTATATAAAGTCATGCGTCCGCTGCTCCTCATGTAGTACGGAAGTTTGTCAACGTGCTCTGATTTTCCAGCTTTATTTCCTCAAAATTTTACTTTTTCGTTTCGCAACATATTCTTACAAGTGCCACGAAGCTTCCTCGGTTCGGTTTAGTAATATTTTTGATAAATAGTTAGTGAATTTTCGAGTTTGTAACATAGCGGCACTTTTCTCGCGACGTACTTCGCAAGCTCCGTTACGCCGCGATCTTCTATTCCAAGTTTGCCAATATTTCTGTCGATATAATATCAGTTAGAGTTTAATCTTCGTAGATTTCGCGAAAATTATTTGGAATTTTCGTGTGGAAGAGGGTTGTCAATCAACTACGCAATTCAACGAGGCGGTTTGGTTCGTATTACTTCGTGACCTTTCAAAGTCAAATCTTGACCGCGGAAAAAAGACTTGCGTCTTTATTTCACTTTGATCGATTAAAATTGGATCATGCATCTGATTTGATATTATGTATTAGTCCTTATTAATTTCATTATACATCACTGTATGTATTCATTACTGTACATTTTGCTTCGTTCGATTATCGTTCGTATACTGCACGCAAAAAAATGGTTTGTTAATATGAGCAAGAAGGCAGTTCGCGACGGGTAGATTCTGGAGTCGAACGACGAATGTAATGTCTTCGATGAAGGGGTCGCCCGAGGTTACTTAAAGATTTCAATTTCCATATGTACTTTTCAGTACATATTTTCATATATATATTATTTTAAATAAAATTTTGCTGGTTATTAAATTAAATATTGCGATACCCTTTTGACACACGTCACTGAATTAAGAATACACCCTTCCCTACCCTCGTATAAATAAATTCTTCGGCCCTCCCTTTAAGCAAATGATTTAAAGTGAAGTCCATTTAGTCCGCTTAGATACTTATGCTTTCTCTCTTAACTGCATCTTTTAGTCAGGATTTTCAATAAACTTCAAGAAACTTCAAAAGTTGTGTTCTGTGTACCTTTATTTAGTCTTAACACTTTCACGACCGCATGTTTGCGCAGTGAAACGTCGCCAGGGGCCGGCAATATTTTTGAAGAATTAATTTTAAAAAACTTTACGTAAATTCACGAAATAATTCAACATTCTTATACAACAATATTTTTCCTTTGTGTGATAATTATTAAAACGTACAAGTATAAAACAAAATTCTTCGAGAATTCAAAAAAAATTTGGAAGAATTAAAAAAAAGTGCTTCGAGATAGACTATTTAGCAGTCAAAGGGTTAAGCAACTGACGTTCTAAAAATCTTTGCAAATCGCTTGCCAATGGTACCACGTGGGAGTCACCAGCAAATAACGACTGGCCTATCAATGGCACCACGGTGGTGTCACCGGTCGTGAAAGTGTTAAGGCATGCCCATTTTATTTAACTCGCAAGCATCCGCGCCTCAGATTTGATACGGATGAATGCGGGCGGCAGGCATTGGTGCTTTTGTCACTATGAATACACATTGTCTTTAGTACAAAGTAGCCTCCTTTTATTCAAGTTTAATTAACTTAACGTAGAATCAATTATCTTGCAGTTGCTTCGTATAGTATCCCCCTATACGAAGTAACTTTGTTCGTAATTTTCTATTAAATCGCGGAAAGTACCGTTTTAAGGTATCAGTAGTTTATATTTGCATATATACTCGAAGAATTAAAATTCGCAATGGAACGCAGCTTCTGTCAGTCGATTTCAGGAAAATTGATACGTCAATTTTCGTGGTATGAGTTTGGAATAGAGTTCGGTTGTCGGAGGGGTCGCGGGATTTTCTCCCTGGAGTAGGTTTTGCACCCAGGGCTCATGAGTGAGATGTGTTGGTGTGATTGAGTTGCTTTTTTGCCATTTATAAACATAATGTTACGTAGGCAGGCAGCATACCTTCTCTGGCTTTAATAAGTTCATCGAATTTCGTTTTAAAATCCGGCTTGTAATCGTCCGGGATGTCGATTGTAGTGTTTGGAACGACTGACGAGATAATAAACATATCATCTTGGTTCACAATAGCTTTGCCTCGTTTAGCTCGATTCAAGTACCTTCTTGTTACTTGTGGAAAGCGAGGTGTTTACCGTTTTGTATTGGTGTAAAAAGGAAATTTTGTTCAGTTCGGCATATACTTTTTTATGCGGAATATAAATTAGAGTTAGAATTTTGATGAAATGATTGGGAGGTAGGATTCTATATCCCGCCCACCGCATAGGGCGGGTCTCAAACCAGCAACCTCTACGTGGTGAGACCTGGGCAATCGAAATTATTTGTCGTGTAATAATGACACGAAAGTTATTTTAAAGCATTGTTTTATAGTATCAATTTTATTTAGAATCACTGTAGGTAAAGCTCGAATTATTTCGTATCCCTTTACGAAACAAGTACCAGCATTATAATTTAGTTGTCGGTCTTATTACACCATAAATAATTTCGAGCTAATCGGCTGCAGGTTATTTTACATTTATAAGCGGAATTAACATTTTATTTATAAATGTAAAATAACCAATCCATAACGTTGGTAAATTGTGGATTCGTTATTGTGAAGGAATTCAATTTAATATTAATCCACCATCTACCATTGATTTGGACCGTTTAGGAACATAATTGACCATTTTGAAATTTTGACGGAGTTTGAACCCCTTTCCATTTTTGCAATTTTGATAAATATTTTTAATATAAAATTTTGTCAAGGCCTTCCAAACCGCGTTTTAACAGATAAATTGTCATTTCTCTTTTAATTTGAATCCACAAAGCAAAGTACTTTCTTATAAAATATCACGACTTCACATTGGATATTTATAACAAGCTTTTTACAGTCCCATGGACATTCAAACGTTTAATATGCTGTCGAGTCTCTTTTTATGCGGTAGATACGTTCCACAGAACTCCGCATAAAAAACCGCACAATAAAAGATTACAGCTTTCTTTGTACAATTATGAATAATTTGTTGAGATACCAGTGTTAAACGATATGCTGTCAAAGACCACTAGATTTCTTGGATTACTTATTCTTTTCCTTCAACGCATAACTTATAACTTATGAAAACTGAATTAAAAAGAGACTCGACTGTACTAATTATATCACATTATTATAAAGGAAGTGATGTAACATGGTCATATTTTATTTGGGTATTAAAACAGGTACAAAAACATAGTATTGACATAAAGAATTATGGAATCATGTATTATTTACAGGAACCTCTTTAGAAGCTTTAAATTCATCATACGCGCTATTAAATGTTTGTAACGTAAAATCACAGATTTTTTCAAGATCTTGTAAACCACGTTTTAGCAGGTCAATCGCTTTTCCCTTTTTCGCTTGAATCCTCAAGTAAATCTTATCATCCGATGGGTGATCAACAAAACAAGCACAGAATTCAACGTCAGGGCTGTACAAAAGAATGTTATTATATAGTTAACCCGTGGCACTCTGCGGTGACTCACAGTCGTCGCTCAGTTTATTGCGACAACTCGAGTGGCGACTGAGAGGCAACATTACGATTGTCACCAGTTATATTTTCTTATTAGACGTTAAATCACTGACAACTAAAGTCAGTTATAATGTCGTCTCTCAGTTGCCACTTGAATTGCTGCAATAAATTGAGTGGCTACAAAGAGTCGCCACTCGGGTGCAAATGTTTCAATTATTTAGGACAATTTTTTTTTAATAATCATTTAACGAAGCAACATTGCCATTAATTGATTAATGTATTACAAAAGTTGAATACGTTTTATAATCGAACAGCACTTAGAAATTTTAAATCATTAATCTTCTGCAGAATTTGAATAAATAATGAATTCGTACTTTTGTAAAATTACTGTGACAAGAGCATTTCCCAAGGTATGGCCTTCGTTCATAAATACAAAAGTCTTGCATTTCTCTCCGGCTAATCGATCACCGGCAACCTGTATAAAAATTTCGTAGATTTAATTAAATAATACAACCGAGTCTCTTTTTATGCGGCAGATACGTTCCGCAGAATTCCGCATAAAAAAAGCACAAAAACGATATAGCTTTCTTGGTACAATTAGGCTAATTTGTTTAAGATACCAGCAGTGCGAAAGATGTATCTTACATATATTCAGTTGTTTTGTTTTGTTTATGCATAAAAAGATTTTAAATTCAAACGAGAAAAGCTTTATTTGTGTGTGGGAATTATCCTCTTTTCCCTTAAATCCCAACAAAAAAACATAAAACGAATGAAGATAAATAGATAAACATGTTGCACTGTTAAAATTTCTTACAAGATTACTTATTTTTCTTGCTTTGTTGCTTCTCTGCGTAACTTCAAAACTGCATTAAAAGAATATACATCAAAAGAGATTCGACTTTACTCAGACACTTGACGGAATAAATACAGAAGCATAGTACACCAAGCACTGATATAATTAGAATATTCAAGATACTGATGTATCTTGCCAAAGTTTAAAAAGGCGAAGACGTTGTATGTTGAAAGATTTGATTTGAAATAAGGCAAGTTTATGACTATTCATTTCTGAACAAATGAAATATGTTATGAAATACCACATTCAACTCACTAGACATGTTTCAGTACGTTTTTACTATAACTGTTATGAATATATTTATCAATAAAATTGATATGTATGCTGATATTACTAAATTAAATCAGTGTTATATACCTCTGCTAGTCTACCCATTCTTGTTTCTTTATGTTTACGAACGTGGGACCTGTAAAAGATAGCATCGAAGGATCATCAACTCAAAATACATAAGCAGATTCCGTAGAGATCAATATTTCATAGAATTTGTTTACAATGATGTTCAAAGTTATAATCTTCACTCAGAATAATCCAAAGCAAAGATTTTGTGTGCGACATTAAAACATAGGTTATTTTGTCTAAATTTATGTTATAACATTAATAGACTGCATTTTTCATTAGTTTATGTCAAAATAAGAGAGGTGAAATGTAAACTGGAAGCTATTCTAAGCCATAAGGCATGGATTAAGTAAATAATAATAAATAATAGATTGTATTTTTAATACAAGAAGATAAAATGTTAAACAAACATAAATTGTCAAGAATTATGGGCTAACTAATCTGACATTCACAGGACCTTAACTGCCAATTATGTTTTAATATCAAAATAATGCCATGCTTTTTTACCGTAGATTTCTTACGATGATAATTTAATGATTACGGCCTTTTAATGCGAAACAGTATAACAAATTGCTATTAAAATAAAGTGTTTGCACATCCGCAGTTAATATATTGGTTTACATACACTTCGCAACGTACTGCATGTAACCACGTTGTGATGTATCTAGCCTTACCTTACATTTACTGATTCAGTTTGAAGTGCCGAATTCTGTGTAATTAACTTCGCTGTATGCAATTTTATTAATAAATTATGCATTAGATCGCATATTATTATCGTTGCTTATTCTTCAGGTAAAAATACTGGTTGGTTTATTAACATTAATAACTGTGGTTTAACTTATGTGATATATTCAGCACCTAACCTAAACATCGTTTAAAATTAGTGCTCTTTATTATAGATATAATTATCAATAGAGTAATTTACACTGTGATTATTGCTGAGATTCTGTTCTTTAAAACATTTTTTTAAGCAATTAACTTAAGTTCTTTGCATGTTAAGCTACACATAATTACACAGTTATATAAATCACAAAATATTCACTGATTTTAATATCATTAGAACTTCGTTTATTTAAAACATTTTAACAAGTAAGTAGTATGTACATATTCTTACAGATCTTCGCAATGAATTTCATAAATACAAATTTTATTTATTCGTATTTTTTATGGAAAGATTTACAGTTTGTTTCACGCGGGAACAAAGTTTGCTGAGATTATAATTAAGATTTTCTTTTCTGGAACATTTTTGTAAGCAATTGACTTCAGTTCTTCGCACGTTAAGCTGTATATAATTACGCAGTTTCTATGAAGCAGAAAATAATTACAGATATTAATACCATATACGAATATAAATGCAGGAATAAATAGCATTAGTTTACCCTACATAACATCATAACATAGTATATTCTATCGAATACTTACAGTGGCACAAAAATTGGAAGTTTTGTGAACAATGATGAATTGTAAAGTAATTTTCAATGTTAATACTGCAATAACATCACGGATGCAAAATGTTTTGGCAAGGAGACTATATGCCTCAAAGACAAGTCAAGATATTGATATCACTCAAGTATCCGAGACACCAGTGTATAGTCCAGTCGAAGAAGTTGAGACCAAGGAGCAAATGAGAATGAGGAACAAATCAAGATTAAATCCTCAACACAGAAACATGCTCTTTGGTCAAAGACCATATGATGCGCCCATAGAGTGGTATCACAACACAGTCAGATATAAGAAACGTATGTTGGGAAGGCATGGTATGGAAGCCCTTGGAGTCCCGGCAGGTGTGGCGTGGCCTACGTTGGAGGAGGTGGAAGATGCTAAAGAATATGAGAGAGTAGCTTTCCCTCTTTCAATTTCAGAAAGATGGGAAAACATAAAGAAGCAGAACGAACAGAAGGAAGCAGATACACGAGCCAGGTACAATCTCCTTAGTATATTTAAATATCAGTTTTTATTTTGGCTGTCCAAATATTCTAGCATTATATAATTACTTTTTACTGTTTCATTGCATACGTATATAAATACAGAACTAATCATACTTAGATGCAGGTAACCCTCGTACAAGGCGGTATTTGTACAACGCTGTTTGGATACAACATGGTACTTGTACAACGCGGTTTCGATATAACGCTATACTTATACAACGTGGTTTCGATGTAATGCTGTACTTGTACAACGCGATTTCGATATAACGCCATACTTGTACAACGTGGTTTCAATGTAACGCGGTACTTGTGCAACGCGATTTCGATATAACGCGTGCCCGTAATCCGAGTCTCGGATAACGCGACCTTTCTCTGGAACGTAACCCCCGCGTTATACGAGGGTCACTTGTATAATGATTGTTAAATGCGACATTTGGAGATCATTTTTTTTCTAAAATATGCATTCAAGTTATTCGTTATATTAACTCATATTTCTAGGGAAGAGTCGATTGCTGCTAAAATGGCGAAACTGGATGGGTGGATCCAAGAAGTCAATCAAAAGCTTGCGAAAAAGCAACAGGAAGTAGAAGCTGCGAAGGCACGTAAAGAACGTATGATAGAAGAAATAAGAGAGCACTTTGGCTTTAAGATTTCTACTCACGATGAGAGATTTAAAGAAATGTTAATGCAAAGAGAAGAGGATATGAAAAAGCAGCAGAAGATGGCTAAGAAGTTGAAGAAGCAGCAAAAAATGGAAAAGAGAAAATTATTTATATTCGATGGTCAGCAGGCACATCCTAAAGAAAATAAGCAAGAGACGAGCTCTGCAACTACTGACGAAACATCGGGCAGTGTAAACCCTAAAGAATAAATCCTTGTTTAAAATAAAGTAGTTTAGAAAGCTTTGATGTAGTTAATTGATCTTATTAATGATATTGCTTAGTCAAAAAATAACAATATGTCTGTGATAAAAGAAGTTCTAAAGTAACGTGTATAAGATACAACTATTTAATCTAAAGTTTCTGTAATCAGATTTGAACTGTGTTTTACGGAAAAGTACTAGATATGCAGCTAAAATTGTTTCCAGACGGATATAATATTTGAAATTTTCGTAAAACGAAGAATAATATAACTGCGGTGATTCTTCCGCCCCAATTATAAATAATCTATGCACATACATAAACAATTTGTCTGATATATTGGCTCAAAGGAGTTGACAAAGGTGCAGGATCATATGCATTATCATATTGCAATTTAATATTATGTTTTTAATAGCAAGATTTATTAATACCTTTCACTCGACTAGAATTAATTCCGTTGCATTATCAATATCAGCGCACCTGGGTGATGCTTACACGTTTGACAATTCATTGCAATACTACGTGTATGCGAAACTTTGGAAGGCACTAATTCGAAACCGAAGCATGCCTTTAGAAAATGTGTACATTGTACATATATGTTTTTTGTATTCTTATAAAGTAAACTCGCGTATAACGCGCATTCTTTTATAAAACGCGATTTTCGTATGACGCGCTATAAAATAAAACGCGGGAATCCCCCGTTTATTTTAGTCGAGCATAGCATAGTTTTATATCACCAATTTCCTATAATGCGATTTCATAGAACGCGTAATGTATGAACCGCATGGAACGAATAATCCGTGTAAACCAAGGAACGGGTGTACTTGTTTCTTCGTAGTGAAATAATAACCCTTAAAATGAGTGCAATGATTTGTGATTTATAAACATAAAGAAAATATAGAGTATTCTCAATAAAACGGGTTTCAGTTTAAGAGACAAAACTATGTACAGATCATAGTAAATACTATATTTTCTTTACTAATACAAAAAACATTACATGCTTCTCCATAAGAACTAGAAGAATCTATACTAATGCGTAATAATAAATGACAGTGTCGAGTCATCATCCGGAGAAACCTGATCAAAAAGTTCATATTCGCGGTTAAAGTTCGTGAAGGAATCTCGATTTAGGACTATTATGAATTCAAGTTTAGAATCAGTCAGAGCTCGGACGAGTTTCGTTCGTTGTGCGCAGGTCCCCTGTTCCCCCATTCCCTGCTACGACACGCTATTGGGCATAAAGCAGTGGTGGGAAGAAAAAGGTAGTGGAAACTGCGCAAGTTCTGGTTCAATCTAAACGCGAATTCAGACCTTCTGCGCAGGACCCCCACTACCATTCCCTGTTTCGAACACGCTATTGGTTTAGTCACACTGTGACGTCACAGAGGTTGGACATAAAGCAGCGGCGGGAAGAAAAGGTAGTGGAGACTGCGCGAGTTCTGGTTCAATCTAAACGTGAAATCAGACCTTATACGCAGGTCCCCCACTACCATTCCCTGTTTCGAACACGCTATTGGTTTAGTCACACTGTGACGTCACATAGGTTGGGCATAAAGCAGTGGCGGGAAGAAAGGTAATGAAGACTGCGCGAGTTCTGGTTCAATCTAAACGCGAATTCAAAATAGTTGTACAATCATTCATTTAAAGTACGAATGATTCAACGCATAATCAACTTGCGATCGTAGGTGGTACATCAGAATTCTCGACAGTCTTGTCGAATATGGTTTCTGATTTTCGGCAACTTGAAATATGCCGGAGTTTATCATTCCCAGAATCTTCAATGGCACTATGTAAAACACGGTCGTCATCGAACTTATTAATATTATCACTGCTTAGAGAGTTCTGTACCGGTAGTTCTTCTATGACAATTAAACGTAGCTTATTCCTCTCCGTGTGTCAGGCAGATTGTATCTGTGACGGGGAAGTTAATTCGTAGAACTGGAAGCTTAGTTCCTCGCCGAATAAATGCTCTGGTAAAATAGTCTCAGATTCGATCATGTTGAGTCCTAAAGTAGTTGGATTTAAATCCGTAACTAAGTAACCCTCGCTTATAAGTCCACATTCTTCGGCTACTACTTCCTTCGACACTGGATTCAAAAAGTCTGGAAATGTAAAGTATGGCGTTTAGACTTATTATCGTTTGAGTTTCACACGTTGTGTGCTGTGGATGGCTCGAATCAAATGAGGCATTCGGTCGTAAAACATGGTAACTAACAGAAAGTAAACTTTCGGGAAATTGATTGTAATGTTTTGAGTTATTAATACTCGGTCGAAATATATCGGCAGTATTTTGTGCTAAATACATGAATGTTCTTACCACTTTCTTTAATGGGGCACTGAAATTCTGTGTGAATTTGTTGATCCACTTGTGTTGAATTGTGCTCGTTATTGGACACCATCATCGGAACTAGATACTGTACCTCGACTTCCTTTTTTATACCGCTCAGTATTTGCTCGGCACAATGTTCCAACGTTACCGAATCCATAATATTGTCGGTTTCGTCGTCCTCCATTTGTTGCATGATACTGGCAGTTGCAGCCGTAACTTCGTCGATTGCAATCATCTGTCTGAAATACAAAAAGTGGTTAGGATTTGTCGAGTTTGGTAAACATCTCGATAAGATGATCCAAAAGATAAGAAATTTGGTTGTTTAAACCTTTGCACTCAAGAAATGATCTCACTAAACCACTCAGTTTATTGCGGCAATTCGAGTGGCGATTAAGAGGCGACATTAACATTAGAACTACCGAACATATAATCAGTTTTGCTTACACATTTATTTATATATAAATTATGGCTGGAAGATTTATGTTAATTAATTGATACAATTATTCCGGTTTTGTATATAAATAAAAGTATATTAAATTTCAAACAATTCGCTGTGGTATGATGGAATAATTAAACTGAAAATGGCGGACAACTCATTTTGACCAGATTTACTCCAGTTGTTGGTGAATTAAAATTCAACAACAAAAAGTAAGTGGAGTAAATCTTAATGCCGCTTCCAAGTTGTCACACGAATTACCGCGGTAAACGGAGTGGCAACTGAGAATCGCCTTCGAGTGCAATGGGTTTATTTATACGCGGATCTATTTTACGCGGAAGAAAATCGCGGAAATAGAGTACACCAGTACGAAAAAAAATACTAAAGAAAAACGTCGATGTGAGTTACGAAGAGATTTATTTTACATGTTTTCGAAAAAAAATTTTAATCAAAATTTAGAAAAAGCGTAATAAATTTTAGTCATTGTCGGTATCCGAAAAATTAATTTAAAACCATCGACCTTCTCTTTTTAATTGACACAAAGTCGTATCATCCAATATTGCCTATTTGCAGATAAAATAATCACCCATAATGTAAGAGAAAAAAAGTGAGGACCGCGTAAATTGAAACCGTACACAAAAAGCCGCATAAACGGAGGGATTAATCACCGCGTAGAATCACCAAAAATGGCAGAGAAAAAGAAAGAACCGCGTAAAATGAGACCACGCAAATTGAAACCGTGTATAAAAAGCCGCATAAACGGAGGGATTAATCACAGCGTAAAATCAAAAAAATGGAAGAGAAAAAGAAATAACCACGTAAATTGAAACCGTGTATAAAAAGCCGCATAAACGAAGGGATGAATTACCGCGTAAATCGAAGGACGGATGTACAGTGTTACAGTAAAAAATTAAAAGTGAACGGGTTAATTGTATTACCCAACATTGTTTCCGTTTGTTGGAGGACTCTCAGTTTCGGGGCTACTTTTGAGAAGTCTTCGAGTCCCAGAAGTGGTGGTAGAACTGGTGATAATTTGTCGAGGCTTGGCATCCCGATTAGCGATCGCCCAAAGATGTCCAGCGCCATGTGGCGCTTTGGACCCTTTCCGAAAATGTGGATTTATCGAGAGATTATGTCGGACAGAGTTCTTCCATCGGTCGTCGTTGCTTTTGTAGTACGGAAAGTGTTCCCTGGAAAACATTTCAATTATTAATGCATTAAAGAAATTATATCGTGGCTCAGTGGCGTACTTAGAATTTAATTCTGGGGGGGGGGGTCCAAAATTAGGGTATTCCCAGCTTATGTGATCGCTAATTCATAAGTAATTTGGAAATAGAAAACACGACACAATATCAATGGAAAAAAAATAGATTTTAACCCTTTCGCGGCCGCGATGCTAGCCGTCAATATTGCTTCGGTGAACGGGTTATCATCCCGTAGGCGCGTACTTGCCGCGTAGATAGTCTTTTCTTATTTTTATTATTATTTTACATTTGTGTCCTACTTTAAGGGGAAGGTTGCCATGAATGGATCATATAACTTGTAATGTCATTTTTGTACTCAAATTTAAGACTTAAGAAGCTTTAAACTTGGCAGTAGGTTCCTTACATTGGTATTCAATAGAATTGTATGAAAAGAGTTCCATTATTCTGGCATTTTTCATGAAGTCATAAAAAATAGCAAAAGTGACATAATTTAATTTCAAGTTCTATTTTTCATATCCCGAATACCATGAATAGTTTATGACTCATGAAATCATGTCGGTTTGAATAGTCATCGAAAAATTCCCTACGTGTCATTGGCTGTTAAAGCATAAGTCCTTTATTTCCCTTGTAACTTATCTTATGTTGCCATACATGTGTAAATAATGAATAAATTTACATAGTAACGTGCGATTAGAAAAGTTCCAGTCATTTAGGCAGGCACCGTGCGTGAAAACGAAGGTAAACCTGCATATCCCTATGAAAATAATTTGGTTCACCTGCTCGCGGCGATGTCACGGGTTGCTGCACAACCCCATAATTAATTATCAGCCAATGGCGAGCGAGGAGTAGAAGGGACTATAGAAACCCCTGCGAACCAGCAAAATTTTAACCGATACGTCCATCGCTTCGGTGACCACGATAATCATGGTGAAATGTTAACACGTTGAGCGACATGCTAAAATCCGTGTTATAGGACACCCTTTGTAATGTATCTTAGGATTATAATATCGTACGTTTTTATACCATTTAAAAATCCGAACTTAACCTTTATACCTTATTAAATAATAAAGTAAGAAATAATTTGCTTTCATCAAAAGATTTGCCTTCTTGTGCCATTCGATCTTTGTATAAAAATGGCGTCTACTGTAATACTTTAGGAAGTAAACGGCTGTCCAGTATTACCACGGACACCCTGTGTACACTCTCATATTTCGATGAGTATATACGAATCTATACATATATGTATACGACCAGTATATTTTGCTCGGTACCACGTATTTACTTTTTTAGTACATGAATACGGTGTCTAACATATTGTTATATGTGACATAACAACCGATCGAATACCTGAATCTCAATAACTCCTCAATTTTTCTGATTTTTATCGAGAAAATTTAGTGTCAACTACTGTCACGCGAATATCGCGTCTTACGATGTTAATAGTTTTTTATTAGACACACCGCAGTCAAAGGGTTAATAATCTAAAGAATTTTTTTAAATTGCAATTTGCAAGTATTGTACAGTATCGTAAGAACATTATAGCCTTCCGTATTTATTCTAGTAAAACAAATCTGTTAAAGGTGTGATAAAAAGTAACTAAAAAATTAAAATTTTTTGTTTTGCGAAAGGAGCCAAGAGCAGGAATAATCAATTCATTTAGAAAGAAAAACCTATACTGATATATACAAAGTAGAATATTATATATTTTAAACGAGTACACTCGACTCCTTGGCTTCACGAATAAGTATACAGGGTGGTTCAAAATATGCAACGCAATGATTATTCCGATATGCAAAGTACATGAAAGTTGTAAAGCATTGTTTCAAATAATAAGTACGTATTAAAGTAGATTAGACATAAAATTACAAATTTAAAATGTACCGCATATGCAGTGATGACCTATCAGAGCAAAGTGAAAATACTGCATATGCAGTAGCAATCTGCGAATGTGTTAAAATTCGTAAAATACTTTTTACAGTCACTCTATGTATTTCTGGAGAAATCCGTTACTTTAAGTCACGCGGTAGGAATAAGGATTCTACGAATTTATGTGAAAGAGGTTTACGTCGATGCAGGCCGGGAACGGCACGTGGGGAAGGGTGGGGAAAGTTCTTAGTTGGTACCCCTTGGTACCTCGAGCACCGCCGCTTAGCACAACCTGGTACCGATTCCTCACCCGTCATCGGACTTGCAACCCCCCAACACGAATGCGCACAATTTACAGGCTCTCTTCTTTCCTTTCACCTGTTCGAACGTGAACTTATTCAGAAGGGGCATATAGCTAATTCACCCCTTGAACTCACCCCCCGAACTCACTCCCCCAGTAATTCCGAACCGATCAAGTGTTTTATGATCCTTCTTTTCAGGGTAACAGGGACGATATAGCAGGTAACCCTCGCGCAACACGATCTCGATATAACGTGGTACTTATACAATGCGGTTTCGATATAACGCGGTTTCGATTTAAGGTGGTAGTTAGATTACGCGATTTCGATATAACGCGGTGCTTAGACTACGCGGTTTCGATATAACGCGGTGTTTAGACTACGCAGTTTCGATATAACGCGGTGCTTAGACTACGCGTTTTCGATATAACGCGGTTTCGATTTAAGGTGGTACTTAGACTACGCGGTTTCGATATAACGCGGTGTTTAGACTACGCAGTTTCGATATAACGCGGTGCTTAGACTACGCGTTTTCGATATAACGCGGTTTCGATTTAAGGTGGTACTTAGACTACGCGGTTTCGATTTCAGGTGGTACTTAGACTACGCGGTTTCGATATAACGCGGTGCTTAGACTACGCGGTTTCGATATAACGCGGTGCTTAGACTACGCGGTGCTTAGACTACGCGGTTTCGATATAACGCGGTGCTTAGACTATGTGGTTTCGATTTAACACGGTTCTTATACAATGCGGTTTCGATATAACGCAGTACTTATACAACGCAGTTTCAATATAACGCAGTGCTTATACAACGCGGTGCTTAGACAACGCTGTTTCGATTTAAAGCAGTACGAAATATTAAAGTTGTAATTACGTGGATATAATTAAATGCAGAAGGATCCAACAACTAATTAGCAAGAACTAAACATTTTTAAGAAATATTACTGCTTATTAGATTAATTAATAACAAACTTGCTTCATTAATTGGTTCTATGTGCATTGCATTTGATTTACAAGAAAAGTAAGGGAACTGAAATTCCAAAAATTCTGAAACTTTCCACAAACATAGAGTAATTCATCCCGATTACAAAGCTATTTTTCGTTGGCGCCTATAAGCGATTTAAAGGGGTAAAATCACCCCCTCAAATGAAAACGAGATTTTCTTGTTTTGCTAGCACTATGCTTTCCTAGATGCTAATAATTAATAATAATTACAGAGTACTTACGAGATCCATTGATAAATAGCGGATACAGTTAGTTCCCCCCTCTCCTGGAGGGCATGCTCGATCAATTCCGTGTAGGTGAAGGGTGGTTTTTTAGGTCCACCGCATCGTGATGATCCTAAATTCCGATTATCAGGATTCGAAGATGTCGTCTGAATATTGTCCTGGTGTAATAAGGAACCATTTTCATGGCTACTGTGACAACTTCTTATATTACTTGTACATACTGTAGATCGATTGGCGCGTCCATTAAACTTCGTTTTCATACCTAACATATTAACATTTTTTTTAGTAAGTTAACATCGATTATTGACGCGTTGAATGCCGTGAGGCAGGGGGGCTGATATTCATAAAGAAAACAATTCGATATTTGTAATATTCATAACGAAAACAATTGTAAATTTATAATAAATTAGAAATTGTACAATACTTATTACTTACCATGATAATTATCTTTAAACGAGGGTGTTACAACAGATCTATCGTCAGCAGCTTCAATGAAGGGGTCCAACTTAAAATCTAGCAACCACGAAAGGTTCCCAGTTTCTTGATCATCAAACTGTTGCTGAGGTTGATGATTATTACTTATAATAGGAATGTTGTTGATACTTTTTTTATGGGGTAAGTTCGATGGAATTGTTACAAGCGGTGCAACTGACTCCCAATAATTCGTGTCAACCTGATTGGTTTCATGAACTGTTTGAACTTGTTCTTGGAATGCGTGTTCCAATCGATGATCCATGCGGGATGAGGAGGATGAGGAAGACGTGGAAGGTGACGTAATCATTTCGGAATTATGCTGTTCCAAGTCGGACACTGTCGTCCATGTGTAATTTGTACCATCCACGAGGAATACCTCTAAATGTGCCACGGGACACTCATCCATAGCTTCCTGAGTCGATAGAGATGAAAAGAGAGCATTGCTATCACTGATTATTTGGTTGGAGCCAATCAGATCCAACGGATTCTCGAGTGCCTGTAATTGACGTTTCCGACTATTCTGACAAATCTCCTCGCAGAAACGATCTATGTCGATTTCTTCGAAAACCCTCTTCTTCGCCAACCTTGACTGACTATCCGGCAGGTCCCGGTTGGTAATGTTTTCCGTGCCCGATGAGGGACCAATCATTCTGTTGGGTAAATTGGTATCGATCCTTAGAACCTTGCAACTTTCTCATTTATTCCATTTTCTTCGATAATATACTGTCGAGTCCCTTTTTATGCATATCTTTTTACTTTGAGAGAATTGATTCGCACCCCTATGTTAACTAAGCAGTTAGACTCTTAAGTGAGTATTGCATGACCCTACATTTTTCACGTATTCTTATAGCACCCTCCATTCTTTAGAATGTATCGAATCATTCCTTTTTTAAGTCTTATAAGTCAAAGCATTGAATATCCGCTAATTTTGAATACGCACCTGTTCGTAAGTCATGGGACAGTTACTAGTTTCAGGTTTACGTTGAAATTAACGCTATTAAACATCCGAAATATCACACCAAACGATTATCTACCGATCCCCTGCACTAAGTACAATTTCCAAGTGTTGAAATATATTGAAAAATATATATACAAAGTTTGAGATCTTCTCATTAATATACGCTCTCCGTTTTCCGATGATAGCACGAACTAAGTTTGGCAGTCTTGCGGTGATATTTTTTGTGTTTCTTCCTGTATTTCTGTCGAGGATCGTTGCAAATATGTTCACAGATTTTCTCCGACATAGGGTATTGTTTAAATACACATCTTTATGGTTCACCACTCAACTCCCGATGGGGTTGAAATTTGGTGATTCAGGGGGTGATCGTATTAATTTTAGTTTCGAATTTTGTTGTAACCGCTCAAGATAATTTATGCAAATTCTAAGAGTATGCTTGGGATCATTATGTATGGGATGTTTAATTGCGTTAATTTCAATGTAAACCTGAAACTAGTAAGTGTCCCATGACTTACGGACGGGAGTGTATAACACGGCACTTGTACAGCGCGACTTCAATATAACACGGTACGGCATTTGAGTTGCCGCAATAAACTGAGTGGCGACTGAGAATCGCCGCCGAGTACAAAGATTTAATATATACAAGTAACCCCCGTACAACACGGTGCTCATACACCGCGGTTTCGATAGAACGCGGTTCATAAATTGTGGTGATCTTCGTGTAACACGGCACTTATATAATGCGACGTCGATATAACGAGTATGTATAATCCGAGTCTCGCATAACGCGATGTTTATAATGCGACATTTCTCTGAGAGCTAACTCCCGCGTTATACGAGGGTTGTCTGCCGGAATATAAATCTTTGGAAATTTCGAAATTCTTTGGACACCATAAATGAATTTGGGATAATTCTACGCCATCTTTCACTAAATTACCTGAATAAATAAATGCATCGTATGTCAATCTTAACCTTAATGTTTGAAAAGTTGGCTATTTCTCTTCGACATGACTTAATAATATAAAGTCTCTACGAATTGCGTGTTAAAGAATCTTTAGGGCAAATATAAAATGTGTGTTGTTCACGCGATTATCCGCCAATAAACATTTCATAATTATAGTAAAATCCCATTTCATAAACTTCGACGCCCTCGTATTTTTTCGAATAACGTGTTTAAAATAACTCGCGGTGGATGCAGCAGTTTTTCTAATACACTCGAGTCCCTTTTTATGCGCATCTTTTTAATGCGGTTTTGAAGTTATGCGCTGAAGCAAAGAAGCAAGAAAATATAAGTAGGCCAAGAAATCGAGTAAGTTTTAACTGCGTAATGCGTTTGTCCATTTATTTTCGTTCTTTTTTATGTTCTTCTGCTGGGAATCAAGAGAGAAGAGAATAATTCCCGCACACAAATAAAGCTTTTCTCGTTCGAATTTAGAATCTTTTTATGCATAAACAAAACAAAACAATTGAATGTGGGTAAGTTACCTCTTTCGTGCTGTTGGTATCTTAACAAATTATCCTTAATTTTACAACTAAAGCTATATCCTTTTTGTGCGGTGTCTTTTATGCTAATTTCTTTGGAACGTATCTGCCGCATAAAAAGAAACTTGGCTGTATAATCTTAGAATACAACAAGATTTTGTTGTACAACGCGCGCGGAATTCAAAATGGTAAATTGCGTAATAAAAATCGTTTGAAATATTGGATTGAGTCATAAATAAGTTCCGTTTGTCCAGGAGTTTTTTTTTATTCAAAACCGACAAAGTTTTACGCAAGCTTAATCGACAAGAAACTATTTTGTATTGTTATTGATGAGATGTTTAATACATTATTGGCAAAATATATTCTCTAATGTGGCACAAACTATATGCAAAAATTATTAAAGATTTCAACTTTTATTGAAACTTGTTTCAGGTAGTTGTAAGAATTAAGGAAGTGTCCACATACTTATGAGCGTGGGTGTACATAAATATACAAATATTGCTGACTATATTCTCGGTAGTTTTAGTGTTAAATCGTTATGATGTCCTCGAAAAAGGTGGTAATCCATTTTAACAAGTACTGGAGAATATGACGGATAAGGTAAAGTACATCATCGGAATTAAAAAATATCCAGATCATTCGATATAAATTCAACACGACACCTTTCTAAACACTAAAACTACTGACGATATATCCAGCTGCATTTGTATCTTTACGTATATGCTCTTAAAAGTAAGGATGGATGGCAAAAATAAATTAATGAATTTAATTATGTTCATTATGCAACATGACCCGCACGAAATCTCTGAATATGGAATGTTATGAATTCGAGCGTTTTCATTAGTTTCCGTAGTCCCGTCATTTTGACGGTTTTGGTAGTTCCAGTGTTAATAAAAAAAGGCACTAATTTTCATGTTAAAGGTATAATAAGCATTGACAAGTTACCTCGTAAATTGCAACAAGTTATAAACAATAAGGACGAATATGTTCAAGATTAAATTGTACGACAACAAATTTGTATATCCAAGTAAAGTGGAAAATGATAACGGAAATTACTTATGAATCAACCTAATAATTAGTATGACATGCTTCAAGAAATCGGTGATTCGCAATTAAACTAACCATTGGCGAAATGTTTTGCGATATAGATAACTTAAAATGGAGCATGAATATATATTGAACGGTACTTACTTTGATTTGTATTGACGAATCGAAATAATTTTGAACTATTTCACGATGTTCAGCATGAGAAGTGGTGATGCAGATGAACCTTCAACTTTCATTACGAAATAATTCTGTGAACTGAGTCGATCATTCCTAGTTTTCGAAACTCGCAGAAACCAACGTTAATCTTCGGCGCAAGTTTATTTTCGTCACAAAGAGGTTCAAATGGAAATCGTTGATATTAAACGGTACCCTAAAGACGATCTTCCATCGCGAGCGACGTACAGGCGCAGGTTGTTTCGCGATTGTTTTCGTGCATGATACGCGAAAGTACACTTTGGAAATGACACACGGATTTTCTCGTTGCAGTCGGCCGGTTTCGATGCAACTACATGACCGACTCCGTGCTCTTGTTCTGTTTCGTATTTCGACTGTTACGCGGGGTGTTGCGCGCACATCCCGCACTTGCCATGCGGCGTTGCCATATGGTACCTTTTTAAAGCGAGCCATTGGTGAATTTTCATGAGGGGAAGTTTACCCCCTCCACCTGATGTCCACATACGATTGGCAGCTCTAAACGCCGGTTTATTTCGATTAAAACGTTGGATGCCGTGAGGTCACAGGTGATCATCGATGCGTATATTATTAAAACTCGAAACAAATATATCGCTAATACTCGTAAAATTTGAAATATTTTTAATGTTACGATAACGATGTAAAGTAATCAATGTATCGTAGAACGCTTATCGCGTTGAACGTCGCACTGAAATCCGTGTTATAAGATACCTCGCGATACGTGTCCGTGTCTATATAACGTCTACATATAAAACTGTTTAAGCGCTCTACGATATACTAGTTTCTTTACATCGTTATCCTAACATTAAAAGTATTGAAAATTTTGCGAATATTAGCGATATATTTGCTTCGAATTTTAATAATATTGGCATCAGTGGTCACCGGTGGCCGCCATGGCGTTCAACGTATTAAACAGTTTTATTTTTGGACGTTATATACACATTACAGACGCATATAGCGAGGTATCGTATAGCACGGACTTCGATCCGGCAGATAATGTATTAATATTATAACTCATATCCAACAATAGGTTAGAATATAATTTTATAGTTTTATTCGTCATTTGAAATATTGTAATGGCACAATAAGGGTGGTTTAAGAAAACAGCAGTGATACGTTTCTGAATATATTGTTACTGCTTCTTCGAATTCGGCTAATATTAGGATAAATAGTTTTCAATTAATCTGTTCATTTGAGCATAACTAAGGAAATAAACGTATTTACGTACAACTTGAGTCAGCTAAATAAAAACATTCATTATTCATTATATTGAATGATGTTTTGCTACAACATGACGCCATTTATTTAAAGTAAACGCATACAAGGACATGTAACCTGATCATGGATTATCACTTAATTATATTATTCGTTTTAAAAATGTGAGTGACATAATAATCTTAATCAGAGAGTTGACAACAGTAGCATTTACATAGTTCGAATTCACTTCAAATATGTACATTTATTTAAATATTGTTAAAAGAATGGATTGCTTGTAAGTACATCTTCTACATACAACGGATTTTAGAATTTTACAGGTTTTGCACTCCAAATTAACCCTTTTGCAGACCATATTCACCTTTCTGCAAATCAAGTTCACCCTTATTGCAAATCAAGCTTTTCCACAATTCTGTTTTCGTAAGCTATTGTAATAAAAATATAATAAAAATAACATAATAAAAGTATAAAAATATAAATTAAATATTTGTAAATATTTGTGTAGTTAAATAAGTATTTTATGTTAATTTTATGTTAATTTTATGTTATTTTATGTTTAAGTATTATTACATACGTGCAACAAAACTTTTATTTCGGAACAATAACTTTACGTCCGACTTTATTTTTGTTACAATAACTTTAGAAAAGAAATTTGTAGAAAAGGTTGATTTGCAAAACGGTAAATTTGATCTGTAAAAGGGTAAATTTGATTTGCAATAAGATAAATATGGCGAAATAGTTACTTTCGTGTGCAAGAAGGTTAATTTGCGGTGCAAAACCTGTAATAATTTTATATGACAAAAACAATCGCCGCTGCTTCTTTAAACAATCATTATTATATCATGCCATTCAGAAAAAAATTCAAAATATCGTATCGCAATTTATAACATACAATTAAGTTGACTATCATCATCTGAGTTTAGAGTATTTTGTGCTGCCAACTGTTATCAAATTCTAATGGGAGGGGGAAACTTCCCCTCTCGCGAATTCGCCAGTACTTCACTTTGATTTGCGGAGATCATATAGAACCAGTTAAGATAGCTTTTAGGTACAAGAGGGGGAAGAATAAATTACAAAAAACAAACAGGAAGTTCTGGTATACAATTATGAATGTTTTATTAGTATGATTTTTACTATTACAGCTTTTTATGTATGGGTTACATATGATTAAGTTCTGTTAGGTTATCGTCAGCTTTGCAAAAAACATTAAATGACGGAGTTGCTTGCGAACCGTCGAGGAGAACGCACGCATTAACAGTGTTTCCGAACATTTGCAATAAACAATCTTCTTATTAATCTACTTATTATGTCCTTACGACATCGTGGAAATATGTATTCGAAAAGTTCGTTTTCAACTCTACAGTGCAATCAATATAAATTAATATATACCGACTCCAGCATCAAAGTTGATTTTAATAATATGTGATAATAAATTATTCTGTAAAGTGTGTAGTTTGGGTGGTACATGTTCGAAGGTATATCAAACATTTTTTAAATACAACAGTAATATTCATTTGGAATGAATCAGTTATCTTTTATCGTAAATATATCGCTTTCCTCTGAATGTTTTCGTGTTTTTAATGTTTTTTTGTCTCTTTCATATGCGAAAGAAACCAAATAAGGTGCTACTTCAGATGTATTGCGAATAACTTCAATATTAAGAGAAAAACCGGTGACCATCGATGTCAATATTACTAAAACTCCAATCAAATACAGTAGACTCCTGTATAACGCGGTTAATACGTCCTATATAAATTCGAGTTATAGGAAATCGCGCTGTACCGGAATTTTGCTCATATAACGCGCATAATCTAAAGTAACATGTTTGAAATGATTATTGCTATGCCAACTTTGATTTTCTATGTTTAATCAAATAGGACAGTATTTAAAAAATAAATGGCGCATATACGACGAAGAAAACAATCTAATGCTCAACTAAAGCAGATTTCATTCTTAAATCAGGTAATTCCTGTGTTTTATTATTTGGCGCGTTGTACGAAGAATCGCGCTATACGAAAACAGTAGTCGCAATATCTTTGACGTATTATAGCAATTCACGTTACATGGGAGTCTACTGTATATCGCTAATATTCGTAAAATTTTCAATATTTTTAACTAAATATCGACGATAACGATGTAAAGTAACTAATATATCGTAGAGTGCTTAAACAGTTTTATTTTTAGACAGTATATACACGTTACGGACATGTATCGCGAGATATCGTATAACACGGATTTCAGTGTGGCGCTCCATGTGCTCATCTTCAAACAAAAGGTTATTATCAGCAAATAAAGCAACACAATTACATAATGATGAAATAAATCAAATCATTACATGAATGAAATAAAACAAAATTTGTAAACATTCTCAGTTTACGCGGAGATACAGAAGACAATTATGAGATTCGTACTTACGTGAGGTTTGTTAAAATAAAAAATACGACGGAAGATTTACAACCCGCAATTTGAGGAAGCATGTTAATTACTTTCCTAGAAATTTACAAAAAAATTTGAATA
The DNA here is from genome assembly GCA_910591585.2 of Nysson spinosus. Classification (NCBI taxonomy): domain Eukaryota; kingdom Metazoa; phylum Arthropoda; class Insecta; order Hymenoptera; family Crabronidae; genus Nysson; species Nysson spinosus. The sequence continues at coordinate 1,572,840 of OU342844.1, read as the reverse complement.
TAAACCATGCAAAGTAATTATAACATATTAGATCCTGAAACAGAAATTTTAAAAACATATATGTGTTGCTTTTTAAAATGATAGTTGAATGCTGAAAAAACTGACATTAAGTGAACTTTAAATAAAAATTGATGTCTTATTTTTACTATTTTATGTTTCCACAACTGTACAAATTACTCAACAAACTGCGAATTGTTAAGCAGAATTTCTATGAAATATATTTGCAATTACAGTTGAGTCTCTTTTTATGGAGTAGATTCGTTCCACAGAATTCCGCGTAAAACGACCGCACAAAAAAAGACAGATTTCTTGGCAAAATTAGGGATCACTTTTTGAAATACCAGCAGCACGAAAGAGATAACTTATACGCATTCAGTTGTTTTGTTTTGTTTATGTATCAAAGAATTTTTCATTCGAACGAGAAACGTGTTATTTGTGTGTGGGAATTATTCTCTACTCTCTTAATTCCCACCATAAAAACATAAAAAGAATGAAAATAAATGGATAAGCGCTTTACGCTGTTAAAACTTTCTAGATTTCTTGGAATACTTATTTTTTCTTGCTTTTTTGCTTCACTGCATATCCTCAAAACCGAATTAAAAAAAGACTCGACTGTATCTAGTCCCTTCCAAATAAATGACAAAATTCCGTCCACTTATCGTTAGATAAGTAATCCATTAACGCAGACTTTTATTGACAATGAAATACATACATTTTAAGTTACCACGCATGTCACCCTCGTAGATATGAAATTCCTTATACAAGAATCTTATCTTTACACTCGCAAAACAGAACATTGTAGAAACAATATGGCCAGAATGTTTAAACTTACCTGGTGTAAGTTTAAAGCGCCTAAACAACTGCAATGGAATGTAATTGATTGAATGGTAAGAAAAGGTGGAAGCAAAACCAGTCGATTTCGCAAACATTAAGTCGTAACGGTTTCGCGTATCTCTCTATCAATTGGAAAAACTCCGTATCTTTGTTGCGACCCAAGGTCAAGGTGACGGGTGTCACAAGAAAAACGGAAAGTTAAATCGCTGACAGAAGAAAGAGTATCGTGACAGAAGCGCATCACTGTGTGTTCTGCGTTTTTCAAACGGAGTGTACCCGCGGATACATGCACCCCCTACATACGTGCAAACTTCACGAAGAATGACATTCAAAATTTGCAGTTAAAGGTACAAGAGGTGTACACGAAAAAACAAAGAGTAGAACACGATTACATGGGAGATTGGAGGTGTTTAAAAAAACGGTCACCATGAACGTGGACAATGATTTGGATCAACATTTGTTACACCAGTTCAGTTGTCTTGGCACGACAGATAAAGACGATCTGGTAAAGCAACTGCAGAAGCTGTTAGCTGGAAGTCAACTGAATGACACTGCAGCTACTTTCTTCCTTGATATGAACAATTGGTGAGCTATCTCTTTGCGAGAAGGATTCACTTTTATTTAAACAACATAACCTTACGTCGCCATGTTTACCAGTCTCCTGTCTCTAAGGTTTCTTATGGCGACTGTTGACATGTATATTTCGTTCAGCTGTTTTTCGTATTTACTATACATTCCTTGCGTGCATTGCCTCCGCAATTGCGTAAATCTTATTTAAATATGCGCAAGATAGGCTGGAAAGGCATTAGTTATAATACGTTAATAAATTGCGTTTATTATTCGCAATATACAGCCTGTTTGAGCGAGTTATTTGAAACTTCCGTTTTACGTTATGCAATTTGGATGTATAGTTATGTAGTTCTGAATACAGGATACATAGGATATTATGAGTTATATTTTTATAATAAAAAGGATTGATGCAATGTTATAATAAAACATGGGACATAAACTTTTATTCATCAGGAATTTAATGTCAGTTCATTTCTTAGGGTTTTTTACTTTTATTATGGGCTGTGTAAATCGATTATAAACAGCTTTCACAAAGCGATTGCAAAAGTTTCTTGATGCTATTAGCCAAATTTTTGTTCTTTGGGTCTTTTAACACGTTGATCACCCATGTCATCCAGATCTGGGTAACGGCTATGTTTACGTGGGAGCTTTGTCACCCATAATTGCGTGATGTTTTACTTTGTCCAGTTGTGTAGGACGTTACAAGTAATTTACAACAATTTTATATGTAACACATGTTTTTAATGGTACTAACACGTCTAAACAGACTAAGAGTTAAAGGTTAGAAATGAAATTGATTTTAAAACAATCCAAATTATAGCATAAAGGCAAGTAGACTAATTATAAGCACATATACTGTTAGTCTGTCACACTGCGATGATGCTTGAACTTGAGTCCTGCAGGAAACATACTTGATTCTCACTGGGCGATCAATGTGTTAAATGACAAATATAATGTATTAAAGACCATTAGAACATCCATGTAAAAACTGTTGGAAAACAGAGTATTGCATAAGATAGGAATAACGGAAGCCTCAACCAAGATTATCTTTATAAAACTCCGTTAAGATCAAACAGTATAATAATATCTTGGCTACACGTAATACTGTTAAACAGTTTACTAACACGAATCATGTGATTGATTCTGCATAAATTATATGTTGCGTTGATGTTCGAAACCATGCTATTTCTAAGATCGTCAATTACATCCGTTGTCTTTCCTTATAATTACAATAGACTCCCGCATAACGCGGTTAATACGTTACGCGCTGTACGAAATCGCGGTACAGGAAATTGGCGATAACAAGCTCAGCTGTGCTCGACTAAAGTAAACGGGGAATTCCCGCATTTGATTATATATCGCGTTGTACGAGAATCGCGTTATATAAGAAAAGTCGTCGCAATATCTTTAGCGCGTTGTAGGAACTCGCGTTAAACGAGAGTTTACTGTAATTGCAGATTTAACACTAGAATTACCAAACGTATACTCAGTTCTGCATACACATTTGTTTATATATAAATTATGACTGGAGGCTTTAAGCTGATAAATGGATTCAATTATTTGCGTTATCTATATAAATTAACTAAAAATAAGAGACAAGTTATTTTGTGGACTTCGGTAGTTCTAGTGTTGATTGCAATTGCAGATTGCAATTGTACTTTTGCATTCCAAATAAATTTGTTATGTTAAAAACATAAATGAGCCGTTTATCGTGAAAAATGGACGCAGGCCACTTTCATAGTAAACGGCTCAAATATCTTTGTCAAAAACACTAAATAAGCAGTTTATTGAAAGTTTGATTACTTATGATTAGCTGAAAATTAATGGTCACTCTATAGTAGCCAAAAACAATCACCGGGTTAACACATTAACGGCCGGAGACAGAAAAATATGGTTTTCGTTCACCAAAACTCGGCTCTTGAAATATAAATTCACGATATATAAATATGTGTTACAATATATATGCTAACAATAATATTTCTTAGCGACTAAATTAATACTGCGTGCTTTGATCATATTCAAAGCAAAAGATAACAGTAAATTTCATTCTTATTCTTTTTTTGTGGAAGTGTTCTTCAAATGTTTGCCTGCAAAGTACATATGTCAGGCAAAAAATAGCCTCTATTCCTTATTGCAATTATTGGTATTTCATATCAGTACATTAGCCTTTTCCTTATACATAGTCATTATTTATTGCTTTTTATTATGCGCCATATTAGCTTTATTTTTTTACTGTAGGCGACTTTGTATGGAAATCCCGAAAATTGTAACGTCGCTTACAATGTAAGGGGCATAAATTAATTGTCCTTAAAATTAACATTCTGTGGCTTGGCCATAGTTAGGTAAAACGTTTTACTTCAAATTTCATGAGAAAATATTTGATGTTTTAAAAGTTGTAACGAGATTTGTAAAGCGATGCAACATATTCGAAAGCCGCCGACTGTTTTTAGCTACTATAGTCACCGTTTATTTTCAGCTACTCATAAGAAATCAAACTTTCAATAACCTGCTATTTTAGTGTTTTTGACAAAGATATTTGAGCCGTTTATTTTGAAAGTGGCCTAAATCCATTTTTCAAAAAATTTTGTTTGAAATGCAAATGTATAATTGCAGTCAGCGGATTGAAATATGCCGGCTACACGCATTAATTTTCGCGCAAATAGTCCGGACTGTAATGTGTTAATATTCATGTTAACAAACGTTACAAATATTCGACTTTTCTTACAGGAATCTGCAAGCTGCTATATGTAGTTACTTTGACTTCGAATCACCGTTCAAATTCCCGTGCATGACATTGATTTGTGACAGTACAATCGGTGAAGGTGAATCCGTACCACCTAGCACGAAATTCCAGAAGTCTTGGAGAGTTCAAAATAGTGGCTCTGAAGCGTGGCCGGATGGAATTTGTTTACAACATACTGGAGGAGTACAAATGGGGGAATGCACGCGCGTACCAGTCCCATCTTTGGGGCCTAAGGAAACGATGGAAGTCAGTGTGATTCTAACGAGTCCAGCCGAGTCTGGAGTGTTTCAAAGTAAATGGAGAATGATGACGCCTACCGGTTCCTATTTTGGAGGTGAGTGTGAATTTGTTTTTACCTAAGAACTGAGCTTTTGACATATCATATGCAAAAAGATAAACTCACACCAAATTTACATCTATGATCAGTCTGTATATAGATAACGCCAATCTGTAAATATTAACACTAGAAATACCGAAGATACACTGCCGACCATATGTTTGGGGATCACTTACTATCGTTAAGCAAATTATTAAATATCTTGTCCATAAAATGGAACGGGACACTTTTCTTTGGGTATATCTGTAGATTGATGTATGTTGATATTATAAGATAGAAGAGTTATATAAATTTCGTATACTTCATTCTATATTAATTATACATTTCGCTTGATACGCGATTCGTCGAAGTATCTCCCTTTTTTCATTATTGCTATTTTACATATTTTTGACATACCCCCAACAAGTTTGTGTAATGTTTCTTGCTGCATAGTTCGCCAACCTTCTTGTAGTAAAGTAATTTGTTGTGGGGAAACTAAAAACCGACCGACAGCAATAAACGGACCCGACCGATTTTAAAGGTAACAAAATCTTATTACACCCAGGTGCCAATACAGTATGTGTCTACATGGCAGGAAAATAGTTTAATATTAATGCTAAAATTATAAAATGGACAAAGGTTTTATATTCTATTTACTTTTAATTTTCATTCTAACTTTTGCTTTAAACGTTAGAATGAAGATAAAGCAAGTGATCCCAAACTTATGGCCGGTAGTGTGTATTCGGTTATACATACACATTTATTTATACATGAATTATGGCTGGAAGGTGTAAATTAATCAATGGATTCAATTATGCGCGTCATATACATAAAACAAGGGTATATTAAATCTCAAGCAACGTGCCATTTTGTATTCAGATAATTATATTAAGAATCGCGGACAAGTCATTTTGACCGATTTGATAGTTCTAGTGTTAAATCATTAATTGTTTTTATAGTACTATATTTTTTGCGAATTCTTTGCGCAAGAGAATTAAAATATTTCCTCTAGAGTATATCTTCTATTTATTAAAATTGATAATTGCTCTTTAATTAAATGCAACTAGTATTTAACCCTTTGCCCTCGGAGGCGACTCTCAGTCGCCACTCAGTTTATTATGACAACACGAACTGCGATTGAAAGACGACAATTAAAATTAAAATTTACTTCAGTTGTCGGTGAATGAAAATTCAGTAACTAAAAATAAGTGGATTAATGCCTAATGTCGCCTCTCAGTCGCCGCGCGAATTATTGCAAGAAACTGAATGGCGACTGAGAAATCAAGGAACACGTCTGATAGTCCGAGTTAAATCCTACAACTTTTCCATATTATGTTTTCGGTTAAAATGCTTCGCTTTGTAGATATCTGACCGTTTCTAGACGTTTCATACACCCTGTATATTTTTGTTCCATTTCTATAATATAATATTTGAATTTAGAACATGCAAATAAGTCAAATATTTACGTAGTTTCAAGCTTCAGAGTTGAAGCAACAAATTACTTTGGATTTCAAGTGGAACATGAAAAAGATCAGACATATTTTCTATTAATTTTCTTTGGATATTTTGCATTTTTACAAAAGCGTACTTTCGTAACAGCCTTCATTGGCAAACAGCGCACATGAAATGTCATAAAAAAAGAAACTGTATGCTAAACATTTTACTTACAATTATCCCTCGATTTACACGGCATTTGAAGTGAACAATTTCAACTTAACGCGCTTGAAAAAATGCGGAAGAAAATATGTACTTTTCAATGATGTTATGTATATCTTGCTTGAATTAATCAATTTTTATTGCAAAATATGTACTCTAATTGTTTCAAAAAGTACGTAATACTGTTCCATATGGATTTGCTAAATTTATTACACATTTATTTTCAATGTGAACTGTGGATTCGAATTGCACGATTTCAATTTACATGGTATTCGAATTACACGATTTCGGTTTAACCCGCTTGAAAAAATGCTTGAATTAACGAATTTTTATTACTAAATATGTACCCTAATTTTCTCAAAAAGTACATAATACAGTTTCATATGGATTTGATAAATGGATTACATGTTTATTTTCAATGTGAATTGCGGATTCGAATTGCACGATTTCAATTTCCACGGCATTTTCAGGAAACCAATCTACCGTGTAAATTGAGGGTTAGGTGTAATCATGTTTTATTAAGTTATCTAATTATTATTTTCTGTTTCAGACGTAATTTGGGTGATTATTACAGTGAGTGAATGTGGTACCTTGGCAGTTACTCAACAACTACATCAATTAAGTACTTCACAGTCTAATGACGTTCAAATGTGCTAGCCTTTGACATTTGGAAGTAAATCCTAAATTATTTTTCAAAATGCCTTCATATTCTCTTAAATTGAATGAGTGAAAATAATGGTACGGATCTCATTCCTAATAAATGATGATACGAATCGCTTTTTTCCGATGATCTTTGTTTGTCGCTTAGATTTTTTGAGAAGAATTCTTCTATGTGAAATTTTAGTTGACAATGAATTTACGAAAGGTTTCCTAATCAGAAACAATTCAAGAGTTAACAATTATAATCATGGGTTTATATACGCAGATACTTAAAAAGAAAGTTATAGAAAGTATTAATTACGTTCTTTCTTTGAGTATGTCATTTTGTGGAAATAGTAGGAATGATTTACCATTAACGATATGAGAAAATGTTCTTGATACGTATTCGCATGGTTCCAGAAAACATTAATTATCGTACTTCATAGAAATTATATATTAGATACCGGAAAAGGTTCGTGCGGATTTCTAAATCCAAATTCATATACTCTACACATTCTGGAAAGCAATTTTATTTGACGAAGTAGCCACCATTTCTTTCTACAACTGTTTTCCAACGTTCTACAAGCTTATACATTTCTTTTTTGTTAAAATCTGCCGTTTTACTCACAAAGAATGAATTAATTGCTGATTTGATTTTGGCAGCATTTTTAAAACTGCTATTTGCAAGCAAGTTTGACATTGATAAAAAAAGGTGGTAATCAGGAGACAGATCAGGACTGTAAGGAGGATGAGGTAAAACTTCCCATCCGACATCCTTTATTTTTTGGCGAGTCGTAGATGCAATATGAGGCCGTGCGTTGTCATGTATTATAATTCATTCTTTGCGAGTAAAACACCGGATTTTTACAAAAAAAGGTATCTATAAGGTTGTAGAACATCGGAAAAGAGTTGTATAAACAAATGGTGACAACTTCGTAAAATGAAATTACTTTCCAGAATGTCCAGAGTATTTGTATTTGAATTGACAAATCCCCCCGGACTTTTTACGGTAGCTAATAATTTTATTAGTGTCGGAAGCCACTTACATAAGGCCTTTTAATGAATGCCCATGCTTGTTGGTTACATTTCCAGAAAGTCGCCGAAATTTGTTTATCTGAAGCGTAATTGACTATCAAATTTCTTTGAATATTTATGTTTAATAAATTGTAACAGACAGGCACGGACCAGAATCAGAACTGGTATGAAAACGATAAGTAATTTTAAGATAGGAATTTATTAAAAATATAATTTTTATTAGAAAATAAAGTATAGATATTGCTAGAACGTATTATACTGTATGAATTATATTCCATTACCAGCTCCCGATTTAAAATATCAGTGCGGTAATAAAGTTTCAATGATACTACAATTATTCAATATTTCATTATCTGACAGAGGAGCTATTATTTTGACGATAGAGATACATAAAATATTATTCACAGTAAAAAAAAACTGCTTTGTTAATACATATGTTCAGATGTATTATATGGATAATCTTATATTAAGTTTTACAAATTTATATTCCTTGCTGGCAACCTGAACATTATTATGCAAACTGTTATTCAATGGATAAACCACAAGTTGTTGTTTCTGTTTGCGGTGAATTCGCTCTGTAAAAGGGTGAATTTGATTTGCCAAAAGGGGATTATGATCTGCAAAATAGTTCATTTGGAGTGCGAAAAGGTGAATATGATCTGTAAAAGGGTGAATTTGATTTGCAAATAGGTGAACACTTCTGCAAAATGGCTAATTTGGCATGCAAAACCTGTATAAACAGACATTAATGATAAATGCATACAACATTTGAAATGTAGTTATAATTACGAAATACACAGTCTTAACTTATAAACTCAGAATGAGCTTTCACAAAGCAATACAGAATTTCCCTACGTCGAAATTGTTTAAAAAAAGGTGAACAATTTAATGTAACGAATCTATCGTCTATCACTAGGAATCACAGAACGTTGATTTATACGATTTATTATTTATACGCCGATTGTCTCTTCTTAACACTTTCTTAGCAGGAGGCATGCTCGTTTCCAACGGTTATCGGCGATCGTCACGTATGCGTGATCTATAGCAAACCTAAATTCCTACGTTTACTTAGAATACAGTGCGAGATGAGAATTACAAAATCCGTCGTTAATGGTGAGAATAATCTTTTTCAGTTGAACGAAATAATCCATTCACTTAAGATCAAACCGTGTAGCGAATATACTTTTATATTTTTCAAACGTATTATCAAAATGGCAGGGAGGAGAAACTATGAAGTATATGTTGACACTTTGTCGGTTATAACAGTCAGTTTCTTCTGAGCAACTGCGAAACGTGCAGGATAATGCAAAAAATAGACTGAAACACTCCGCTAAGAAAGTGTTAATTAATGAGTTGAACAGTCTCAAACAGCCATTGGCATAGATATCTTTCCATGTGGTTCGTATCCAAGTAATTGAAAATCTTCAGGCACAAAGTCGTCTATTTCTTGAACGTCTCTCACTATCTTCAACCGTGGAAATGGTTTTGGAACCCGTTTAATTTGTTCTTGAAGCGCAGATACATGGTTGAGATAAACATGGCAATCACCCATTGTATGAATGAATTCACCTGGCTGAAAAAGGGATACAGATTCTTAATGTTACTGACAAGGAACCCTAGATAGATATTCGCTTCCGACTTTGGTCGTTTTCGCATATGTGTAGTTCTCAAAAAACTAAGTGACGCATGTTTCTTACACCTGCGGAATTTCGGATTAAACAAATTTTGTATGTAAAGAGAAATTCAACATAGGGGTAGTTTTCCCCTAAAGCACAAACCCAACCGAAAAATTAGAATTCCACGTTACGTTATTTGTGATAAAAAAGATATCACGCCCAGAAAAGTGAGCAAGGGTTGCAACCCCTTTAAACCGAAACTTGGCAGATATAAACAAATACGTGTCACTTAGTTGTTAAGTACTATACAGGGTCTTCCACGCAACTGGGCCGAGCTATATCTTTGAAAGGATTGGAGATAAAAAAAATGTTATAGGACAACAGTAGATGGTATTAAATGCTTCATATTTTTATAAAGTTTTTATGCATTTTTATGCGTCGGTGCAATTGCAGCAATTGCTGAATTATTTCAATGTTTAGACGGTTAGACGTACTCTTTCACGCGTTCCTTCTGTCAGTCTTATTTGTAAATTCAGCATGCTTGAAATTAAAATAACACCTAAACTAACAATTTTCAGACATAGTATTATTAACATGTTTTGTAAAGGGCGAAAAACTGCATCGATTGATGTAATCAAAATTTGAGTTTTACTTTTAAAAAAAGTGCAATTGCACCGACGCATAAAAATGCATAAAAACTTTATAAAAATATGATGCATTTAATACCATCTACTGTTGTCCTATAACATTTTTTTATCTCCAATCCTTTCAAATATATAGCTCGGCCCAGTTCCGTGGGACACCCTGTATATATGTAAAAACGAAAAAAATTGGTGGGGGACAGCTACCTAGTGTTTTTTGTGAGTTATAATACAATCCTGCACTAATTGCAGGTATCTTACAAGACATCAGTTGTCAATAATTATTATAAAGTCTACACAAGCATCAGTTTAAGTAATTGTTGCACTCGAAAGGCGACACCCAGTAACCACTCAGTTTATTGCGACAATTCGAGTGGCGACTGAGAGGCGACAATAAAGCTTACTTCAGTTGTTGGTGATTTAATGTCCAATAAAAAAATATAACTGAAGATAATCTTGATCTAGCCACTCAGTCGCTACTTGAGTCGCCGCAATAAACTGAGTGGCGACTGAGAATCGCCTCCGAGTGCAAAGGGTTAAATCATCAAGAACTGGAGTAGATTTGAATGCCGCCCATCGAGTGCAATGAATTAAAATAAGGGTTAAAATAATGAAACGTTCTGAAATAATCTCACCTTCAAATTTGTGATGTGTGCCAACATATAAGTGAGGAGACAGTAAGAAGCAATGTTGAAGGGAACCCCGAGTCCCATATCTGCACTTCTCTGGTAAAGTTGGCAGGATAATTCACCATTACTCACATAAAACTGAACGAGACAATGGCAAGGAGGTAAAGCCATTTTAGGAATGTCTACAGGATTCCACGCTGACATTATTATCCGCCTATCATCAGGTGATGTTCGCAACTTGTGTATGACTTCTTGTAACTGATCCTGACCTAAAAAATATTCATGAAAGGGTCTAGCCGGGTAAGGTAGTCAAAAATGCCCCTAAACCAAATCGGACTTGCGATAGGTCATTCGATAGCTTATAAAAAAAAAACAATCTCTGCCAAGTTTCAACTTTGTATCTTGACTGGGGGGGGGGGGGGGGGGGAGTAAAGGGCAAAAATCGAAAATCACGTTTTTGCCCAATTTCTTCGAACTCAGTAAATGAAAAATTTTGAAAAAATCAGTAACACTTCGGTGAGTAAGGTACATATTCTGGAATTTTTTCAGATTTTAATGTTGCAAATCCCAGCTGTGAAAAATAAAAAACGCAAAAAAAAGCCGAAAAATGCCGATTTTGTATTGAAGGAGTCCCGGATCAGCGTTTATATTTTTTGAGTCAATGTGTATTATTAATACTATTGCTCTCAATTTTTTTTAGATTTTTTGTTAAGGTGCGCCGTAGTTAAAAAAAATAAAAACCGGTTTTTTCGGCGTTTTTGCGTGTTAGATTGACTTATAGGGCGAACTTTCATATTATTCTCTATTAAATAAGTGTTTGTGCAGTAATCAATGTTCTTGCATCCGGCAAAGCAATATAGGAATTAAGGAAACTAAATAAATAGAGAAAATTGGAGTTACTGTGGTATTAGAGCCTAGAGCGTAAAGAATATTTTCAAGTGGTTCGGTGGTCCCGTGGCAAAGCGTCAGGCTGTTATAACGCTGCGGACTTTTTTTGTAGGTTCGCGTCCCACTTAGGTTAATTTTTCTTTGCATTTCATTTTCTTAACTTTTAACTACATAACAACCGAACTATATCAATATCTGTTTACAAGTAGTTTAACAATATTTTTTAATTATTTTAATCTGTACTATACGTAAATATGACTTTGGAGTGCATGATTATCTTCAAATATAAGATATTTAAAAAATATGCTTAAACTATGTTTAAACTAGTTCGGTTGTTATATAGTTAAAAATTCTGCCGTTCGAGATGCAGCAATAAAGTGAATGGCGACCGAGAGTCGCCTCCGAGAGGAACAGCTATTGGCATATTCGCACCGAATAACGCACTTGTGAGTCTTTGGGATTCTTTAGCAGAACCTGGATAACTCAAATCTCAGTCTTTGGGATTCTTTAGCAGAACCTGGATAACTCAAATCTAAGTCTTTGGGATTCTTTAGCAGAACCTGGATAACTCAAATCCGATTCTTTGGAATTCTTTACGAGAACCCGGATAACTCAAATCTGAGTTTTCGGAATTCTTTACCAGAACCGGGATAACTCAAAAGTGAGTTTTTGGATACGTTACGCTTCGGTCTCAAAACGTTTGAGCACGTTTTGACTAAGTTATATGTTGGTGTTTATAGCAGTTTTTGTTAACTTTATTTAGCAACATCCGCGAATTTAGCCCATTAGGCGCGCAACATTCAGCTGAAAATACTCCGACGCGAACGTGTTAATGGTATTAGTTATGAATTGAATTCTAAAAATCTAGTGAATAGAAGTAAAGATCTATCAACCATGTTATATAACTAAAATTTCGAAGAATTTTGTATTGACATGCCTTTGTTCTTATAATCTGTATGCATATCCTTGTATTCCGCGCCAAAATGTCTCCATTGAAAACCATAAACAGGTCCCAAATCACCCTCTTCTCTATCCGTTAATCCGCATGAATCCAAAAATGCGCGAGAGCTATTCGCGTCCCAAATGCGGACATTTTTATCAGACAAGTCTTTCGCATTTGTAGAACCCCTAACAAACCATAGTAGCTCCTCCACAACACCCTTCCAGAATACACGCTTCGTAGTTAACAGAGGAAATACATCTGTAACAGCAAAAAGTTTACACATTCAATTAGTACTTTAATACTTTGGTGACCGGTCACGAGTTAACTCGTGTTCGCACTTACATTAATCTATCCAGTTTCTACACCTGAAACTATACTGTTACTATAATTTACCGAAACTCAAATACAACCAATTCCTTCTAATACATACATTCGAGTCTCTTTTTATGCGGTAGATACGTTCCACAGAATTCTGCACAAAGAAAGATATAACTTTCTGGGTAAAATTGGTGATAATTTGTTGAAATACTAGCAGCACAAAATAGGTAACTCATTTTAAATATAATTTTTAGTTAATATGTACTATATAGTTTTAAGCGGCTATTAATAAGGCCAAGAATTTAAACGAAAACTTCTTTATTCCAATTATTCGACGAAACGTTTCGATAAGGTAGTTCTTATCCTCTTCAGTCGATTAAACTGTTCCAAGAAGTCCTAGGATGTGGATTTTACAATATAAGGTAATATCTAGGTGCTATCGTCTCGGATGTTAGTTGAGACTCGTAAACCCTTGCCCGTATCGTCCATTGGTCTTTTCGAAAAGGTGATAGTTCGTTGGAGGTTCGCATCGCGATTCAGGCCATCTGCCCTTCAGTCTTAATTTCGCACGCCCGCTCCTAATCACATGTATACGGCCGATTTCAATTAGTTTTTGAGATATTGAGTTTAGAAATTCACTTGAGTCTCAACTAACATCCGAGACGATAGCACCTAGGGCAAACTATTGTAAAATCCACATCCTAGAACTTCTTGGAACAGTTTAATCGACTGAAGAGGATAAGAACTACCTTATCGAAACGTTTCCTCGAACAATTGGAATAAAGAAGTTTTCGTTTAAATTCTTGGCCTTATTAATAGCCGCTTAAAACTATATAGTACATATTAACAATATTACGGCCAACTTTAACATTCAATTCAATTAATAATTTTTAGTTTTAACGTTTATGAATTCAATTCAATTAATAATAATTGTAATTTTAATTTTGACATTTACGAATTAAACTAATGTTGATTCAAATTGTTAATTTTAGCATTTATGAATTAAATTAATATTAATTTTTACTTTTAAGTTTAACATTTATGAATTAAACCGATTTTTATATTAATTTTTAATTTTATGCGGATTTCTGTGGAACGTATCTTCCGCGTAAAAAGAGAATTGCGTGTATATCGTTGTTATAAAGGTAAAGTTAGTTAACCACATTTTTTCCAAAAACTTTCATATTTAGTGCTGTAATTGTTTGTTATCTATTGGAAGATCTGTGATTTTTATATGAAAATGTTAGTTAATGAATTTTACCTCTATAACCATGATATGTGAGTCCATAATTATTGTAAGATGAGAATGCAAAAGGACAGATAAAAATACAAATAACTGATTGTTATTTGAAGATTTCTCTTAGTATTTGATAGCTCTTAATTAAAGAAGATCAATCAACCTGTATGAAAGTGCTTGGGATGTATATTTATTCCTTTAATAATATATTTAAAAGTATTTCCATAAATATCAAGAAAATGTGTCTAAGATAAGTACAGAGAAAAGTGATAATAATAAATCCAAATAAACGAAACTACCCTATACTATCTTATAATACATAGCACACGAAATTATTGCTAAATTAAGAAATCTGTTTTTCTATAGGATGATATAAATTATGTAATATGGAAGACATAAACACAACGTCATTGGTAATTGCTTATAACTTCCCTCACAGTCTCAGATTGTACTTTGAGTCACATTGAGCGAGCTTTGTTCAGTTTAGTGATCAGTTGCAACTAAGGATCAAAAGAGTTATGGAACTTTTGAATAGGTTCTATTGGAACTTAATCAATGTGGTACTTTTTTGAAAAGCGTTCTCACATTATAAGTTTCAATGAGAACTGATAAACAAAGGTTCTTGAAGATCAAAGTTTTAGTTAGAATAGAACTTGTGAAATATAAAGATACAATTTTGTCTATAACAGGAACAGACACTTTCTTCATCAATGAAAAACAAGTTCTCAATCATTGTAACCAATGCTGAATATTACTTAATGAACAGTATTACAACAATATTAAATAATTAATACAGTTGATAAATGTTCTGAAATAACCAGTTTCCATGGAACTTTTATTACACTCATTCTAAAGTATCTGTTCAATGTGAACACTTTTCAAATCAGTTCCTGGGGATTACAATTCTTTCCATAAAAATTCTACAGGAACAGATATCTTTTTAAACAAAACATACATGTTCAAACAGAAACTTTTTAAAAACAAAAGATAACTTCATTTCGATTCCTGCTTACATTTCTGGAAACTAATTAAGAGGCAGAATATTATAATTATGATATAATTGACTACATAACATTCTTAATAACAGATAAACACACACATAGGTGTGTTAAATATCATACACTCTTGTATGATAACTGATCACCATAGACTTATATGACCAAAAGCAAGTTTTCCTCTAAATAATACTAATTATAATCGGAAATAAATCGATAACGATATATAGTAGAGTATAAACTTTTTTAAATCTTATAAATCTGATCTAATTACGACATACATTTAATTATGCGCAAAGAATGGAACTCACACGCACACACACACACATGAATAAATATTGATGTAGAGTAAAATAATCAAATAACAAATATTAACGTCTCCTGTGCTAAATAAGCGTTGAAAGCGTTGTTGATTCTTATGTGTGTGTGTGTGTGTGTGTGGGGGGGATTATTTGCGGGAATATATTGTCTAAGTATTATTAGCGCTTCTCACCAATTTATTATTATTTATGACTTAAAAATGAACGTACTATCACGTAATCCAAACCGTAATTGAGTGCCGAAAGTAGAATAAGTGCCGACGCCAGTGCGGTCACATTTTTTCGCGCCACTTTTGATGATCTTGTCAATCAGATGCAAATACTGATATTCTTCGTGCACACTTGGTACGTCGATGTCGGCACATTCGTTTACATTTTCTTTCTCACCATTCACCGATCTTTTGTGTTCGTTAGAAATGATTTCACACACTCTGTCCTGTGTTTGCACATTTTCATTTCTTTCATTCATGATCGCGTAATTAAAGTCGATGATGTAAAGAACAGTAACAGGTAGAGTTTCCTCGGAACGTGACGGACGCGCGCGCGCTCAATCCCTCCCTATAAAATACGATTATATAGCGGATTTCCGGTAAAATATATCGATTCTGTATCTCGTCGCTGCGCAGTAGAGATGGCGCAAAAATCACTAACGGTGATTTATCACGGTGATCGCAGGATCACGATCACGGCCGTGATTTAACATCATTCACGACCGTGATTGTGATTTTTTCGTGAGCGCCATCTTCAATGAATTTAAACACTGGGGTCGTAATTCTTGCAATAATCTATACAATAAACATATTCAATATGATTTGAAAATGAATTGCATTACCATTTTTGTTTTTAAAAACCAGTAGAAAAAAAGGAAATTATAAAAGAATGATTTGGTATAATTATATATGTTATATAATATATAGTTTTGAATGAATGACAATAAAAAAATGTATGAATTCACGATTGTATTTCTTTATTAATAATAATGATTTATTCAGCCTCACAGCCAAGAATTGGACTTGGTTTATACATTTATATAATCTTACATATTCTTACTTATTAATCTAGCTTATCTATGCATTCTGAGCATTCACTCTCTCCCTTCCTACCATACTCCGTTCCATACTCTAACATTAGTTGCTTTGTTTATACACCTCTCCCCACTTATTGCACCTATCTTTGGCATTTGTGTTCACTTCTGCTCTTTCCCTTCTTTTCTTTTCTTAACCATTGTATGATCTTCTTGTCCTGTTTGCCGCTCACAATGTCTTCTATCCTGACCCCCCTTTCTGTTATCCTACAGTCCCTTGTTAAGTGTTCTAAGTTCCCGAACCTTGCCTGTGCTATTAATTTTTGCCCTTTCCCTTCTCTGCTTAGATATTCTGGCAAACCTACAGTTCTTATGTATTTGTACCTATGGTTGTATTTTGACTGTTCTATTTTTGCATATTGTCCCTGCTGTTGTACCTCTACGTCCCTTCTCTTCATACTCGCTACTACGTCTCTGCCTGCTCATCGCAACTCTTCTGCTCCTGCTTGGCTCAGTCCGTTTCTTCTCAAGTACTCTAGTTTGTTTCATTCTAAATGAAAAAAGAAACCGTTTGAACGTGGACTGTAATATGTAGTAGTTTAGGCTATTATTATTATATACATATATTTTCTCCTATTCTATCCTTGTATTGTTTTTTATATTAAATGTTGTCTTAATGTATTTATATTATTTTATTAAGATTTTATATTATTTGTACCAAGTGATTATGTATTTTTATTATATATTATTTTGTATATACAGAATTATATTACTAGAGCTATATTTTATTAAATCAAAAATTAAGAATGAAACTTACGCTTGTAATTTATAATCATTCATTTATTCATTATTCTTCATTGTTCCTCATTATGCCTTTGCTTTATACGATATATGTAACTTGCATTTTTGTTTTGACGTCGTTGACGTAAAACATACAGTGTTATGTGACGCGTGCAAAGAACTGTTATGTTCTCCACCAATCAGAAACGATCACGAAAAATCACAAATCACAGTGAAAAATCACGGTGATTGAGAACGAACATGATCGAATCACTCGTGATTCACAAGTAGCAGTTCACGCCATCTCTATTCACAAGTAGCAGTTCACGCCATCTCTACTGCGCAGCCATTTCGTATTCAGCTTACTTCACGTTAAGCGACGAAAAATAGATTTATGGTTTATATATATATAAGTAGTTTATTATATATCTGGTGGGTGGCTCAATAGTTTCTAACCGCATAATGAAAACAGAAGGAATATAAACTTACAATTTTGTGTCGCGTAGTATACAAGTTGTCTGTGACGATTAGTACTAAAAAAATCTATTGTAAACACATACGTTGGACACACGGTTTGTAGAAATATTTCATGAAATATATATTTTCAGAATTGAAATTGGTATACGGTAGCTTACCGCACAATTTCAGGTTATGATTTCGTTTACGGCGGAAGATGGATAATTGAATTTCAATGAAATATTTTCATACCTTGCTCTACCGATATTAGAATATTGAGGTTAATTTATTAGAATCTATTTACTTTTTTATCTTATGATGAGTGCAGGGGACATGTAATTTATTGTGTAACTTTGATATTTCCATATAGAGTGTCTCGTCATCACTGTAAGTCTTGAAACATGTCGGCATGTAACACACAGGTAAATAAGTTGAGAATAATATGTTACGAATCTGAGCCTTTGGTTGCGAGTTATAAACGTTTATATTTCTATGCAATAGCTATATATCTGTATGAGACTAACATAAGGTTCAGTACATTCTTCCCATAGAAATCTCATAGGATTTCTTACGCGTTTCTAAAAAGTACATATTCAAATAAACATACTGCCATAAAGTCGGTACAAATGGTGCAATGTGGAACAACAATTTTGCATTGAAAGTCTCTTTTCTCTGCTTTTATCTAGAAATTCATATATTCAATTGAGTCAATCAATTCCGTTTTTTGAATTGGCTGAATCAGAAGTAAAAACACAGAAATTTTAATGTCCATAATTCTCAAACAAAGGTTGAAATTTCTAACAGATAACAAACATTTTTGGCTCATTCATCACAATATTATATAGACACTTCAGGAATTACAATAACAATATGTTTGTTGAGTTAACAATATGCATATTTTCACATTTAATTAATATAAGGTACATATTCTAAAGTCTATATGAAAATCTGCTGGAATTTATTATTGCTTTTATTGTCGTTTAATTTTCATACTTTGTTGATACATCTTTTATTTGCAACCCACAAGATGTCTGATCATTACTTAGTTTTCCATTATTTAACACTAGAGCTACAAAAATTATTCTCAGTTATGCTTGCATATTTATTTATATATAAATTATAGCTGGAGAATTTAAGTTATTCAATGGATTCAATTATTCGCGTTATGTATATAAAATAAAAGTATATAGAATCTCAAACAATGCACTGTGATATATTCGAATAATTTAATCGAAAAATGGCAGACAAGTCATTTTAACTCCTCTGGTAGTTCTAGTGTTAATGCTCCTTCCTTTAATTTCTCATCTTTCTGGATTCTTCTTTCGATTAA
Source organism: Nysson spinosus (assembly GCA_910591585.2). Taxonomy (NCBI): domain Eukaryota; kingdom Metazoa; phylum Arthropoda; class Insecta; order Hymenoptera; family Crabronidae; genus Nysson; species Nysson spinosus. The sequence goes on along the minus strand of OU342844.1, from coordinate 1,553,870 downwards.
AGTTCTATTTTTTACACCTTCCTTTGTAGAAGCTCAACTTATCAATTCTAAACACACTTTCTTGTACATTGTAGAATGTTTAATGTATTTAATCTCTGCTTGAGTGTTGCTCTAGTTTTTGTCATGTCTTCGTATTATTATGTTCTTCTTAACATATTCAAATCGAAACAATTTCAGTCGAATGTTAGGCGCGTAACGGGTCAAGTTCGCGGAATTTTGCTAAATAAAGTTATGTTGACAAAAAATGCTATAAGAAACAACATAGAACTTGATCGAAACGTACTCCAACGTTTTGAGACCGAAGTATAACTTATCTGAAGACTCATATTTGAGTTATCCGGGTTCTTGTAAAGAATCCTAAAGACTCACATGTGCGTCATCCGGTGCGAATGTGTTAAAATTACAGTAGACTCCCGTATAACGCGATTAATACGTTACGCGTTCTATGAAATCGCGTTATCGGGGAATTCCCACATTTTAATATATAGCGCGTTGTACGGGAATCGCGTTATATAAAAGTAGTCGGCGCAATATCTTTAGCGCATTGTAGGAATACGCGTTGTAGGAACTCGCGTTATACGGGCGTTTACTGTAAAGGTTTATTTTTAGTGGCTACTTTTTTAATGGAATATTTCCTTTACTTCGTTGCTCTACTTCGTAATTTGATTACGTAGGTAACAACATAAAGTTTTATTAGTTCTAAAATTAACCAAATTTCTTTTAGTAATTATTACTTTGCATCTGTATTATATTATATATCTCATTTATTTCAATATTTTAAGTGGATTTTATAGGAGGTTATATTTTTACATTGCATATCTGCACATGTTATTACATCTACTACAATATTTACAACAATATCTGTAAACATACAAAGATACAGTGACACATATGTGGTCAGATTTTTAGAGCAATGAAACTTATCGTTAGTTCGCAATTTGTCTCGAAGATACGGAAAGTTCTGTTGAATTCAAACATTCATTTCTTTATGTATTTGATATTTTCTAGGCAAAAAGGAAATTGTCTAATATATTATAAAATATATTTTTTGCCTTTCGAATTTCTTACCACCGTTTGAACATGGAATTAAACAAATCGGCGATTGTTCCGAATTTATTCATCACGTTCTTTTAAAATTGCTTTGAGAATCTTTCGAATTAATTTACCCCAAATGTAATAACACTTATTCCTTAACAAATCGAAATATAAATCGGAGGACATTATCCTTTTGGAAGTACAGTAGTACTTCAATTATTGCATAAGATGTAGATACAGATATCGAGAATTTTTGATTTAGCACTCGCCATTAATTTGTACTTCAACATATCTCCGAAATAAAGCAAAAAAAGTAATAAAATCATATATTCAAATTGGCAGTCAAAAAAAGATTGGAAAACTTAAAGTGAGTCCGAAAGTTATGCAATTATTTAGCAATAAATAGATTTAAAATACCATTTCGTACATGTAAGATATTCATTTGTCCTCGAATTAGTTTCGATAATTGAGGTCTTAATAATTAATGATCGAAAAGTTGAGTAATAAATTGATTACAATCTAGGCTGTAATCATTTATTGTGATTTTGTGAATTCAATATTAAATTATAATATACATTAAATTTCAGCCTTCCATTATGGCCAATGAAAGTAAGAGAACACCGTTGAAGAGAAACTTCATATCCTTGGAAACAAAGATCCAAATTTTGAATCGTCTGAGAGAAGGAGAAAAAATAGCATACGTTGCAAGAAGTTTTCACTTAAATGAAGCGACAATCAGAACCATAAAGAAACATGAAGAGAAAATTAGAGCTGTCGTTGCTGTAGGATCCTCCGTCTCTGCAAACATGACAGCACGTGCCAGAGCTCCAATTATAGAGAAAATGGAAAAAGGACTCAGCATTTGGATTGACGACAGCATAAAAAAGCAAATCCCATTAGATGGCAATATAATTAAACGGACAGCATTGAAAATTTACAGTTATTTAAGAGAAAACGGGGAATCCCCTGTGAACCCAGAATTTGTTGCAAGCAAAGGATGGTTTGAGCGCTTTAAAAAACGTTTCCGGTTGCAAAATATGAAACTTCAAGGAGAAAGTACACAAGTGGAGGTTGAAAATGACCCTACTAAAAGATACCTGGAAGAATTTCAACAAATTATTGCACACCGAGGATACACGCCACATCAAGTTTTTAATGCTCATCAAACAAGATTTTGGTGGAATAAATTACCTAGCAGAACATTGATTTCGAAAGGAGAAAAGTCACCACCTGGTTTTAAGGCGTCGAAAGATCAACTAACCTTATATATGTGTAGTAACGCATCAGGAGAGTACATGGTAAAACCAATGCTAATTTGCAGGCCGTTGAATTCTCGTTTAATGAAAAGTATAAACAAAACATCATTGCCTGTATATTGTAAAGTAAATGAAAGGGGTTGTCTAACAACCGAGTTATTTAATCAATGGTTTCTGTATTGTTTCGAACCTGCGGTGAAGAATTACTTAAAGCGCAAAAACCTCGAGTTCAAAGTTTTATTGTTACTGGATAACGCGCCAGGTCATTCAAAGGATTTCCATCATCCAAATGTAGAAATACTGTTCTTCCCACCGAATACATCGTTTCTATTTCATCCATTAAATCAAGGCATTGTATCGACGTTCAAAACACATTACATTAAACAATCGTTACAATGGATTTTGGAAAAAATGGATTATGAATCGTTTGAAGCACTCGAAGCTTGGGAACACTTTTCAATTGAAGACTGCATACAAGTTATTGCGCTATCACTCAGAGAATTAAAACCATCGGCATTAAATGCTTCTTGGAAAAACGTTTGGGCAGAGTCAGTTCAGCCGGGAAATATGATAGAACCAATAGAAGATGGGATCGATAGGGTAATAGAATTTGCTAAGTCAATGCGAGAGAAAGACTTTGATGATATGACGGTTGAAGACGTCCAAGAGTTGCTGGTAGAAACAGAGGCGCATGAAGATAATTTGGAGGAAATCACATCGGGGATGAATCACATGAAATCAGAGGGCATTAAAACGGAAGACATTAGTTCCGACGATTGTTCAGAGTTTAGCTTTACGGAAAATACTTTACGAAAAGGTATAGAATTAGCAGAGGAGTTAGAATCTTATTTTTTAAGTGTGGATCCTTTGAAGGAAAGAAGTTTAAGGTTCCAAAGGGAGCTTCAAAGATGTTTAGCACCATATCGTGAAATTTACAAAAATTCAACAAAGAGAAGACAAATGACAACTTTAGAAGAAAGTTTAGGAGGTGAAAATATTGCGCACAAAATAAAACACCCTCGTTTGATTGATTTCAATAACGGTGGAGAAGAACAAAGTTGATATACATTATTTGACGAAAATGTATTACAATTCTGTAAGATACTGTTTGGTTATCATTGTTAGTAATATAAGTCAAGTTTTTCGTTTTATTTATATTATTTTATAACCCTTTGTGGTTATAACTTTTAATGCTGTTTATAAGATGTTGAAAATTAATATGATTAATTCATACTCCATGATCGGGTTGCATGTCATCGCATTTGTTTATTACCAATGTGTGACGCAGTAGACTCCCGTATAACGCGGTTAATACGTTAACGCGTTGCATGAAATTATCGCATTTTATTATATAACGCGTTGATGAAATCGCGTTATTGGGGAAGTCCTGCATTTAATTATATAGCGCGTTGTACGAGAATCGCATTGTATAAAGAAAGTCGTTGCAATATCTTTAACGCGATGTAGGAACTCGCGTTATACGGGAGATTACTGTAAACTCCCATATAACGCGGTTAATATGTTACGTGTTGCATGAAATCGAGTTATCGGGGAATTCCCGCATTTTATTATATAGCGCGTTGTACGATAATCGCGTTATATAAAGAAAGTCGTCGCAATATCTTTAACGCGGTGTAAGAATTCGCGTTATACGGGAGTCTACTGTAAACCACCGTATAACGCGGTTAATATGTTACGTGTTGCATGAAATCGAGTTATCGGGGAATTCCCGCATTTTATTATATAGCGCGTTGTACGATAATCGGGTTATATAAAGAAAGTCGTCGCAATATCTTTAACGCGGTGTAAGAATTCGCGTTATACGGGAGTCTACTGTAAACTACCGTATAACGCGGTAAATATGTTACGCATTGCATGAAATCGCGCGTTATCGGGAAATTACCGGAATTTTATTTTATGTAGCGCGTTGTACGAGAATCGAGTTATATAAAAGAAGTCAGAATATTTTTAGCGCGTTGTTGGAACTCGCGTTATATAAAAGAAGCGTCGCAATATTTTTCGCGCGTTGTAAGAAGTCGCGTTATACGGGAGTTCACTGTATAAATATTATATGAGAATATCGTTTAACAATGCAGGGCTTCATGATTCTTTAGTGTTCTCTACTTGTTTATTCTCTAAAGAATGCGCTAGCTGAAAACTATTTATTGCTCTATTATTCACCTTATGGGGAGATGCAATAAGAATATATCCTGCCAAGAAAAGTTACTGTTTTCTTAAATCACTATCAGTACGCTATGGAAACTTAAAAGAAGAAATAAGTTCTTAACATTATATTTTAACCTAATAAATAGGTTAAGTATCATATTACACCTCGCTATGTCCTATGTTACTCGAAATATAAGACATTTCTCTCTTCTCAGTTACATAACTAGACAATTACAAACGTTCTACGCGTTTCACATTGGACCATAAAATATTAGCATTTGCATTACGGAAAAGAAGTGCAAATGCATCTCGATTTATGTACAAAATATCTTTCCAGTGTGAAAATCACAAACGACAAATAGATATTGTACATACAAGCTATAATATACATATGTATGTATGTGGAAGACTGTAATTCCCTACCCTAACATGTTAATTGACTTTTTGCCGAAGCTTTCCTGACAGTTTTAACAATGCCATTTATTAATAATAACACAAATTTCTTGTTATCATTGTTATTTTTATGTTGAGTGTTATTACTTCAATTATACATGAGATTTATTATGCCACATGATACTATAAAAAATGTCTAATATTGAGGAAGGGTGTATATTATTAACCCTTTGCACTCGAAGAATATTTCGATTAGAAACGGGGACTTATTCTAAAACGTTTTGTGATATCGATTAACGAAGTACAGATTTTGCACTTCAAATTAATCATTTTGGAAATCAAATTCACCCTCCCACTTTACATTGGATTTTGTTTTTATCGCAATGGCTTAAGAAAACAAATTTGTAGAAAAGCTTGATTTGCAAAAGGGTGAATTTGATTTGTAAAAATGTGAATATGATCTGTAAAATGATTAATTTCGAGTCAAAACCTGTATAAACGGTTTTTTTCTGTGGCAATTGAGGAATAAATCTTATATGTTTATTTCGTTAATTCAGTTTATGTGAGAAATAGAAGACTTGAATTTGGAATTAATTGCTGCGAACGCATGTCGCCGCAAAGGGTTAATATCGGTTATTTTGCCGAATTAAGAAATCGTTGGTACATCGCATCATTTACTTATCACATTTATTTAACTTATGATAAAATATAACAAAATAGTGTTTACTACTGAATTATAAGCACCATTGACAGTTTGTATAAAATTTCATTTTCTTAAACGATGTGTACAAAACTGGGTACCTCATATACTACAATCTGATAGTAAGAACAATATTGTTTAGACTTCAAGTTTTAAAGTATTTGAAATAGTGAGAAGTAAAGTCTCAGCTATTGCCGTTGTTAGTTCGCCGTCTCTTTTTTTAACTAAAAGAGATCAAGGAACATTTAATTTAGGATACATTTTGAGGATGAAGTTGTTGTACATTAACACATTTGCACCGGATAACTCAAATCTGAGTTTTCGGGATTCTCTACCAGAAGCCGTATAACTCAAATCTGATTTTTAGGGATTCTTTACTAGAATCCGGATAACTCAATTCTCTCATTTTGGGATTCTTTACGAGAACCCGGATAACTCAAATCTGAGTTTTTGGGATTCTTGACTAGAACCCGGATAACTCAAATTTGATTTTTTGGGGATTCTTTACTAGAATCCGGATAACTCAAATCTGAGTTTTTGGGATTCTTTACTAGAACCCGGATAACTCAAATTTGAGTTTTTGGGGATTCTTTACTAGAATCCGGATAACTCAAATTTGAGTCTTCGGAATTTTTTACCAGAAGCCGGATAACTCAAATCTCTCATTTTGGGATTCTTTATTAGAATCCGGATAACTCAAATCTGAGTCTTCAGAATTTTGTACCAGAAGCCGGATAACTCACATCTCTCATTTTGGGATTCTTTACGAGAATCCGGATAACTCAAATCTGTCTTCGGGATTCTTTACCAGAATCCGGATAACTTAAATCTGAGTCTTCGGGATTCTTTACCAAATCCCGGATAACTGAAATGTGAGCCTCTAGTTACGTTATACTTCGGTCTGAAATCGTTTGAGTACGTTGACTAAGTTATATGTTAGTGTTTATAGCATTTTTTGTCAAAATAACATTATTTAGAAAACTTCCGGGAATTTAACTCGTTCGCGCGTAACATTCGACTGAAAATACTCCGACGCGAATGTGTTAATATGATTCCTAAGAACTGAAAGTCAGGTAATAAAGGATGCTACGCTTGAAGAAGGAAGTTTCACAAATTACCTAAATCAGCGCTTTTTTATACATAGCCATAAACCAGCAAATGCATCTTCCTATTTGCACTTCATGTATTTGTAATAATATCAACCCTTTGCTCTCGATAAGCGTCTCAACGGCGACATTCCCAACAATTCACTAAAAAAACTCAAGTCTTATCGCCACACAAACTCAATTAACGAATTGAACAAATAAGATGTATTCTGTATGATTAATTCGTCAATTGCTTTACAAATAGAACGTTTGTGATTTGTTAATCATTGACAAACCGTTTTCAATATCTTCTCGTTTATAATGAAAACATTTTTCGAGTGCAAAGGGTTAAATACAGGTAACCCTCGTATAACGCGGGAGTTAATTTCCATAGGAAGATCGCGTTAGATCGAAGTCGCATTGTGTAACTGTCGCGTTATACGAAGATCGTCACAATTTGTGAACCGCATTATATCGAAACCGCGTTGTACGAGGATTACCTGAACTAAATGTGTTTGAGCCGGATAAACGGGGTTCCAGTGTACCCCAATGGCTTAAATAAGGCAATGTTTGGAACATGTTTTTGATATGCTAGATAAATTAAGCTTGCAATGTGCATTGCGTACTTCAAAGTCAACAATTCTGTTAAATACTGTGTGTATAAATATCATATATCCAATATTTGGTAATACATCATTGGTAACGTAGCATGTGAGGTTTTTGCAAAGAAGTTCAAACGCGTAACAGTTATTTTACAGATTTGACAGAGTAAAAGGTAGTCATTGGACACAATACATACAGGTTTTGCATCCCAAATTAACCCTTTTGCAGATCATATTCACCGTATTACAAATCAAATTCACCTTATTGCAAACAAAGATTTTCTACAAGTTCGTTTTCCTCAGCTATTGTAATAAAAAGAAAATCCAATGTAAAGTTATTCTTTCGAATTAAAAATTTTGTTACATGTATGTAATAATACTTCAACATAAACTTAACATAAAATACTTCTTTAACTCCAATATTTACAAATATTTGATTTATAAATATTTTTCGTATTACATAAGCATTTCATGATAATTTTCTCATTTTATGTTATTTTATGTTTAAGTATTATTACATTCATGCAATACAGTTTTTATTTCGGAAGAATAACGTTACGATGGATTTTATTTTTATTAGGATAGCTGAAGAAAACAAATTTTTAGAAAAGCTGAATTTGCAAAAGGGTTAATTCGGAGTGCAAAACCTGTATATAAATCTTATCTCTTGCATACAAATGTGTCAAGCATTCATCCACAACATTAATGTGCATCGATGATGATGAGTATTTTGTACGATATAATGAAAATGTTTATTGAAAAACTATATTTCTTTGCTAAAAATGTAATACTAGCGATTAGTAATGGGACTGGAGTATCTCCATTAGGTCAGCTAAATTCGCGGCCTCTTATTTTATACCTTTTTTTTTGTTTAAAAGAACCATATTCATAGATTATGTTTGCTGAACGGTAATCAAAATCATTCGAGAGCTCTCATTTTTGCGATTATTTTGACATATAGAATTATTATTTCAAGTAATTAAGTTTTTTTAATTGAAGTTTATAATGAAGGTCGTGAACTTGTCAACCTAATAGAACATTATTATTATTATTCTATTGCACTGTATTATTTATGAGTATAGAAACAATAATTAGATAGTATTATTATTACATACGGATTATTCGATCAACAACGAATTATTATGGTCATCAAATTTGATTGTTACAAATATCGAAGTTCATTAATCAAATCCTTAATGGGACAGAAAATGCAATCCGAGTGGATTTTTAATATAATATTTCGGTATAATATTTATAACAAAATATTTAGTTTAAATATTTAGTTTAAATATTTTATTCTTTATGTGTGACGGTAGCCGATTTTCGTTTATTGTTGAATAAATAATAACGCATAAAAGGCCTATCGCATAGGCCAGTGTCACATATTTATAACATACTGTAAAAGTAGATCTTAATTTTCGTTTATTAGATTGAAATCGTATATAAGAACAAATCTGTAGTATATTTCTCCTCCGCGGTGTAGTCGCGAAGGGTTAAACATCAATATATCAGATTTGAAATCATCGCACGATCTTTTTCCGATGTCTAATAATTATGTTACTATCACTTAGATAATAATTCGTTGTCGAATAAACGATGCATGAATGTAGCATTGTTTGAAATCTGCACATAAATATTCTAATTAGTCCCATCAGTCTAATCTCGCTACCCACTAAATATTCACAAGTAATGCTCCAGGCAAACTGCTTAAGTACTTCCGCCGGAATCCTGGCAATTGAAAGTCGTTTCGTTACGTGCTTATTGTATTAGTATCATTCAGTGTGTCCGTCAATAATTCGACAGAACTACTATCACTTGGATTGTTAGTATCAGCAGAGTTATAACCAGAAAAGGAGCAAACAGGTGCACTCCTGGCTGTCGTCACTGAGGCTTCTGGAAGAAGAGATGTGCGTTCATTCGCACTTCCCCAAGTCATTTGATATCCGCTACGTCCACGTATTCTACGACTTAATGATGATCCGACGACACCCAAATGTTCCTTTATGTCATTGTGTACATCAGAGACATCCCACATAGCTCTGTAAAAAAGGTTTCGGTATCAGTAAATCGATAATTATTAGATCGAGTCATAAATAAGTTCTGTTTTATAACCCTTTGCCCTCCGTAGGCGCCCCAACGGCGACCACACAAACTGCATTAACAAAATAAACATATAAGATTTATATTATGAGATTCATTTGTCAATTGTCGTAGAAAAGGACGGTTTATAGTTCGCTAATTGGTATCACAAAACATCTGATAACCGAATATTATAACTCAGTTTCTTCTTGCAATAATTCGCGTGGCGACTAAGAGGCGGCATTAAGATTTACTTTCCATATTTTTAGTTATTCAATGTTAATTCATCGACAACTGGAGTCAATTTTAATGTCGATTCGAATTTTAATTCCAATTTTAATCGAATTTTAAGTGCAAAGGATTAAGTTTCAGTGTCTATCACTGACTCAAATTTACTTTTTGCATTGTTTATAAATAGATTCTTCGAAACTTTACAGTTTATACATACCTCTAATGACGAACTTAATTTTTGGATTTATTTATGTCTAACATTATTCAAGTAATAAGTAATGGTTTCACTAAATTGAACATTATTGAATTACCTGAATGCGTCCCACCAAGCTTGTCCTTGTGCTAAATTTACAAATGGTTTATACGAAAAACTGTAATGATGGGCTACAGCAGCAAAAAACATTTCAATGCATATCAGGAAGTCCTGTAATTTCGACGATATATTTCGTATGTAATCCGTATCGTCAGTATCGAAGATGCTTGATATGACATCAAAGTACACTAATAGTGCAACTATCACACCTTGACTGCGAAAAAGAATAATTATGATTCGAAACGGTTGAACTTCACTCGTGAACACTTAAGTGTTTTCATTGGTAAGAACGATTATACATTTATAATCGTTATTATCAAAACAGAGAGTCGCCTTTCGAGTACCAAGAGTTCAACTTGAGAGATGAAAGTTACTGTGGCATCTGTGCAGGAAGTGCAAAATGACAAAACTGTTTATGACACTCAATTAGTAACCTGACATAAAGCACATCAGTCATGTAAATGTACTGCATTTCAGTACAAATGAGAAGTAGTCGAGGATTAATCACAATTCACAGGCTTTGCACTCGAAATTCAACTTTCAGCAAATCGAATTCACCTTTTTGCAAATCAAACACACTCGTTTACAATTCAAGTCTTTCTACAAAATTGTTTTCTTAAGCGTTTGTAATAAAAATCAAATCAATTGTTAATTTGTTGGTAAGAAATTCGAAATTTGATTCTATTTAATATAAAGATGTACATGAAACACTTATTTCATTCTAATTACCAATCCATTACATTTGCAATAAAAAAAGTGCGAATTGCAAAATGTGAACACATACACGTGACAATAGATATATCAGTATATCCAGCTTTTGGAATTTTTAGCGATTATATGATATTTGTTGCTGGGAATTATTAGCTATTTTAGCACGTTATAGGTATTTGATAACTGACGATTCCTTGTAAAAAACACTGTAAGTGAGAAGAGACAAAAATTTTCACGAAAGAAAAAAATCTTCCCAAAAGGCCGCGTTGGAAGCATCAGCTTCCAACAATCCTTTAGCATTATTATTAACTATTTACAAAAGAAAATGCACAAAAATTCTATACTACGGTATTATCACTGGCACGTAGAACATTTACCGATTGTAAACAACATTTGTTGATGTTGACACTCAGTGTTTTCTACAAGGAGTCTTCAACTCATCTTCTTCCAATTTTGATGGGGCTGTATGTTTTAAATGTGAACTTACAAGAATGAGAAGAAAACGACTGCTTTAATACACAGAAATTTGCCAATTGGTTTCATGGGTTTCAAAGCCTCAGCATTGGCCCGGTAAAAAAGCACCAAACAGTACATGGCAACGAACTGTGACAAGTTATTACAGGCAATTAAGTATGGAAAAGCTGCGTTTGCTCTGAATTCACCTTCGCCGTAAACTCCATTCAGTTCGCATATACTGTAACAAAAATTTAATATATCCACAAATATGATATAATTTGTAATATTAATCTGAACAGAAGGATTATGATTCTAATAACCGTCGTACAAGAATGACATGTTTCTCATATCTAAAAGAATCAATATATAATGTGCGATTTAATATCATGCTACATATTAATATAATAAAGTTAACGTTATGAAAATATTACGCTTAGCCCTCGATTTACACGGCATTCAAATTGCACGATTTCGGTTTAACACGCTTGCAGAAATGCGGAAGAAAATATGTACTTTTGAATTATGTTATGTATATCAACCTTGAATTCAGGAATTTTCATTTAAAATATGTTCTTTAAATTAACAAAAAATACGTAATACTGTTTCATAGAGATTTGTTAATTTGTTTCTAATAACTTTATTTATGCTATTGGAATTTGGAAACATCATAATGCTATACAAAGCAAGCCAAACAATTCGTTTTCTAGCAGTCTCCACTCATTGAATGGAAATGCAATTTCGAAGAAATACGTCGCTATTTTTTATCCGCTTGGATATAATAATCGTATAATAATTGTTTAATAATCATGTAGGTTATTGTTTTTAATGAACCATAATTGCAACCATTTTTAAGAATACCTTTTAGAACACGTAAACTTCATTTGTAAAACTTAAATCTCAATTACACCCAATTCTGTTATTACATGAACATTTTGTACAAGAATTTAATAAAAGTTGAAGCAAAATTCTTGTTATTTTACTAATGAATTACTAATAAAATGGTAATTCTAGTTTCCATAGATACAGTATATACTTTTACACGAATTTTTTTAACACGTATTCTTCGGGACCGCATCTATCGTGTAAAAAACAGAATTGGGTTTTCTGTATTCGCCATTTGATGAAAAGGGAAAGATGGTAGTGTATTTATTCCAAGGTATGTTATAGCAAATTCTAAACTGTTGACAGTGATATTTTAATAATCAACGCGACTTCGGCAGTCAACTTGAACATTGACGTGATGATTATATACTAAATACAGTTAGTTATTAATAAGGAAACAGAACCACCATAGTTATTAATAATGAAACAGAGTCAACAGAGCCAACAGAGCCACATGTTTCCTAAAAAGATTCTATCTTTTTACTTAAATGATATACGCGTGAAACCCATATAATACACAAGTCATATGAGGAATATGAGTTGGATATATACAAAACAATACATTTAAGTCTAACTTATGTATGTTATATACATCCTAAGGTGAAGCAATGAATTGATAAAATCTTTTATCTCAATAACTTTAAGACCAGTGCTTTTTTTGTGGTGGAACGCACCGAAATGGCGTTCCGAAATGAAAGAGTATTATCTACGAATGAATGTACTCACAATGACACTAAAGTTGATATGGGTCTCACTGCTGTATATTGCAGAATCCCATGCTTGCACATATGTACAAATTCTTTTCCCATCTCCCAGTCAGGCAGACAACAGAAGGGAAACATGTGATGTACTTGGGGAGACAATTCCAGTCTATGCTCCAATTGATGATCAGCATTAAGATAGGCCAATAAGTACATCATAAAATTGTATATTACATAAGCTTCGTAGCATTCTCTTAAACTATCAAGGTATATACTGCCCGCTGGATAAACAAGGCCCAACCACTGCGTAAATGTAAAAGATGCATATAAAAATGCAATCCATTAAGTTCAGAAAAAAGTAAAGGATATACCTACAGCATTTAGTGCATAAATGGGTACCATCCATAATATCCTGAAATAAAATATTCAACAAGGATGTAGTATGTAAAGTATGTAGTGGTAGCATAGATTGTGATACAAGAACTGCAGAATTTGATTTAAAAAAAAAACAGTTCTGGGAGATGTGAAATTTGTTAGTTATAATCAACATGAAAATACTTCTTCATTTTTATTCGCAAACAGATTTTTGTAGCGCGATTTACGTGGAGGTATAAAATGGAAGCTATTAATCGCTTTCTTTAAATTAGTAGAGGGTGTTTTTCGCTCAGTCATTAGTGTAAAGATAAGATTTGTCAGTGATTAACCCTTTCGCTGCTGACCCCGTACGTTGCACGGGCATCAAACCGAAGATATCAAACTGAAACTCTTTCGTTTTATATAAAATGATTGTTGCAGTGCGTTTTTTGTAGAAAAAAAGAGCCAGAACTCATATCTTGTTAAGCTTTTTCTTGGAAATATTAAATGCTTATCAAAGTAAAGTAGATTAATTCTTGCATTTCCAAATATTCTGCTCTCACTTGTTCAGCAGTAGTTTCAAGCATTCCTCGTTTAAATAGATTTCATTGAAGTAGTTCAATATACATACCTTATAATATATTTTTGTAGTCTTGGTTGCGTATAATATATCATGTGTTGTATGATCTCATAAAATGCAACTGGGAGTGCCAATAATACAAAGGCACCACCCACCAGTGCTCCCTGATCCTGCTTTTTAAACCCATTTTTAATGGAGTTCGCTAATAGTATTGGTACTACGATTACAATGAGTAGCGCATAAAGACATGTCAATACTGGTAAAATCCAAAGCCGCCAGCGTTGGCAAATTGCAGCCATTACTTTGTGAGGTTTTCACAAATCTCACATAATTCTTCAGTTCTGAATATTCTGGATCTACAATGTAATAAATATTAGAAATAACTTTTACAAGTTCACAGTTCAAATATGTTAAGCTATGTGTACTATTAAATAAGTATTTTATGTTCATCATTACATGCAACAAAATTTTGCATTTCTGAATAATACATTTACATTGGATTTTATTTTTATCAGATAAGTTTAACAAAACGAATTTGGAGAAGAACTTGAATCGCGAGAGGGTGAATTTGATTTGCAAAAGGGGGAAGTTGATTTGCAAAAAGGTGAATTTGATCTACAAAATGGTGAAATTAACCCGCTCACTGCTTTTGGCTAGTATAGTGACCATTCATTTTCAGTTATTCGTAAGTAATCCAACTTTATATAAATTGTTTATTTATTGTTTTTGATAAGGATATTTCAGCCGTTTATTTTGCAGTCCATTTTCAACATAAACGGCTCATTTATGCTTTTTAACAGACAAATTTATTTGAAATGCGGAAGTATAATTGCAGTCTGCGGGTTAATTTGTAAAAGGGTTCATCTGGAGTGCAAGCCTTGTACATTCGGATTATCTGATACAAAACATAGCTCCTATAAAAATTGCAAGACTGTGTAAGATGACTTAAGTATTAACTGAATTTCATCATATTGGTATTCATACATTGTTTTACCGCCGAACATTATATAAAAATATTATTGTAATATTATGTTAGACTTTCCATACATATGTTTTATCATAGGTATTTATCAAATGCAAGTTATTTTTTAATGCAATTATAATTCCGAAAATTAACTATCTGAGTATTTGTTAATATATAAATTAAAACAAGAGCACTCATGCGTTTTTACTCGATATTTCGAAATATATCTTCTGTTATTAACAAACTCTACATATCTTCACAAGTTATAATCTTAATAAATCCTTGATTTTGATAGAAATTAATAAAATGTACAGTGCTAAGTGTCCTGATTTAATGAGGCATTTATACAGTGATTGTAAAAAGTATTCGCACTGCAGCGAATTTTAACAAAAACCGCGTAGAACTTTGTTTCCGCACGAAATAAATTGTGAATATTTCCATAAAAAGTATGGATAAATAATATTTTGTATTTATTAATTGATAAATGTCATTAACTAGTAAGTTAATACTTATTTTAATTCATAATACGATACATCGAAAATGTAAGTTGTTATATTTAAAAATTGAGAATGATTACTTCGAAAACAAGCATTATTAATAATAACAACAAGAACTCTTTTTTAATAAAATACTATGTAAAACGACGCAGAATAATACTGTCGTATGGTTGAACCAATTATTTATTAACTGCTTATCATTAACAATTCTGTATTTGTGATAATTCAATTGTACACTTTGGAAGTGTTTTATTCTATAATTATGGCTTAATCGTTTTTCGTAAATTTGTATACTTAGTGAGTGTAAAAAGTATTCATACAGCAGCGAATTTTAACAAACACCTCGTAGAATTTTCTTTATTTATAACTTTTTAACAAACAAGTAGTATGTGCCCTTAAACACAAAAAACGTTAACTGTCCATATTTTTAATGCAAATATTGACAATTTGTTTCATACGGAAACAAAGTTCTACGAGGTTTTTGTTAAAATTCGCTGCTCTACAGATAATAATTGTAAGAATATAAATTGTTCAAAATACATTTTCTCACACAAATCAAGTAAAATCAAATCGTTTGAGGTCGGCATAGAATGACATACATTTACCCCTCGATTTACACGGCATTCTAACTGCACGATTTCAGTTTAACACGCTTGAAGAAATGCGGAAGAACATATGTACCTTTGCATTATGTTATATACATCTTGCTTAAATTAATGAATTTTCATTTCAAAACATGTCCTCTCTTTTGTAAAAAAGAAAAAGATATATAATTCTGTTTCATATGGATTTGTTAAATTTATTACATATATATTTTCCATGTGAATTGTGGATTCGAATACACGATTTCAATTTACACGGCATTTTCGGGGAACCAATCTACCGTGTAAATCGAGGGTTAGGTGTATTTTACGTAAGAAACTTTCACTTACCACATTTATCTGTTAGAAAATGTATTACTGTCATAGGTTATAAGACCTTCTTATTAGTTTTGAAGGTATGAAATATTGTCAAATCGAATAGGAATGTTTGCATCCTATATTTCGCGTTGTTGTTCCAAAATCTCAAAGAAACATCAAGATTTTGCCTTAAATGAACTTCGCCAATACTTTCGTAAACAGGACACGACAACGTAAACACGGTAACTGAAGTGAACCG
The DNA here is from genome assembly GCA_910591585.2 of Nysson spinosus. Taxonomy (NCBI): domain Eukaryota; kingdom Metazoa; phylum Arthropoda; class Insecta; order Hymenoptera; family Crabronidae; genus Nysson; species Nysson spinosus. Next base: position 1,537,707 of record OU342844.1, on the reverse strand, counting down.
GAATATTAAAAAGATAATAAAACAGTGTGAATCATTTGCTAAGTAATCAGCTGACAGTGACAGTTTACGGAGATGGAGGAACTTCCTCTTAACCCCTTTCTTCGAACTTATTAAAAAACTAATTCTCATACTATAATAAATACTTAATAATTCTTGCTTATACAACGAAATTTGTTTATCACATCAAAGCATACATTTTAAATGAAAATTGAAAGACTTTGGTGAAATAATATTTAAATATTTCGTGGTACTAGTTTGCTAATTAAATATCATTCAAACCGGAAGTATTGTGATAGAGACGTGCGCATGGAAAGGGAAATCTTTGGTACTTATAATTTTCGCGATGTATAATTAAAATGCCGGCTTTAAACACTTCTTTGAGATGATTATGGATGGAAAGGCAAAGTAAACGTAACAGGTAACGATAATATAATGTATTATTGTTTTATAAGCTCTTAGAACATCAAGAAATATCTAGTATTTTTAACATAAGTGATTGGTAGTGGGGAAATTTTGTTCTACATGGTGTTGGAAGGGTGCATCCGTTCTAATGGCGTCAGGAGCCAAGCACTGTTGTCACATTTTGTCCTACAGTGTTTCAATATTTTGCTTTGTTTATGTCACTCGAAATCTACGCGAAGAAGGTCAGGATTCATTCGAATTTGCGAAGGTCAGTAAAGGGAGGTGAGAGAAACTTGTTTTTGATGCTAAATCATGTATCAAGCCCTGAAAGAAATTTTCTACGGGCTTCGGGTGCAGTGACCTTGATTCCGCTGTCATTTCTGAAGTATATCTGCCCGCGAAATTCAAATCCTTGAATGTTTAACTACCTTCCGTCATCGGTTCGTTGAGAATTTGTAACAGCTCTAAGTAGGATATCAAGTTTAGAATGTTATAACCTGTTAGTTTTTAAGAAACTATTTATACGTTTAGCAGTTTTACTGTTACGAGAAATTAAAATAAAATTCAGTTACAATAGCTAGCTAGCAATGACTAAAGATTTAAAAAAAATATTACTGCATATTAGATTAATTAATAACAAATTAGCTTCATTAATACTATACCATATTAAATGTCGTTTTTAATATATTATCCGTGATATAAATATAAGTGTTCCAATTTCAACTTGTTCCCTTATTCCGAAATTTCCATTCTTAAAATGTCAATCAAATTTGACTACTTAATACGAATACATTATTATCTATTGTTATAATTATGTGGATGCCAAACTGTTTGTATAATTCATGGCATGAATTTGATAATCAATTTATTATCATAATTATTTATTTACCAAGCTTATTTAATTATAAACATATTCACTTTCAATTAGGTAATTGAATTTATTTTTCACGTGTTACCAACAGCTAGAATTTGCCAACATTTCTTATACTTGTTTTATTATATGTACTTTTTTACTTACTGGGATGATTAAAATATATTCAATCTTAGCCATCAATATATCTATCAGATTTAAAAAGTTCGAAAGAACAAGTTTTAAGAATTGAAGTCTTTATTGCGATACTTATCCTTCCTCATTATCTTTTTTCTTTATCTTTAAATATACATATATCTTATAGTGTCAAGATTTTCATATGAGGTTTTTTTAAAGAACATAGTCATAATATAATGCAGCATACATTAAAACGTTTATTTCTTTATGCTATTTGAATTGTTACATTGTATGAGTGTTTTATAAATAGTGTAATATTTAATAGCAAAAATTACACGAGTTTATAATATTTAGTAGTAATGATTCATTCATTGATTCATTCTTCCACATTTGACTTCTAATCTAACAATTTATATAATAATGCAGTGTGAATTTATCGTTTGTGATTCACAGCAGAATCTACATAATTTAGTAAACCCATTTCGTTTTGTAGACAAAGGAGATACGAATGTTACTGTTCCAATTCTGAAGAAAAGCTTATTTTCAATGAATATAATTTCTGCATGTAACAACAAGATTTACTGAAATAGAAAATCCCCAAATATTCCATTAAATAGCAAATTTTCAGTAACTGAAGTGAAAGACTTTGGTTAAACTTAGGATGATGTATTTCATTATAATATTGAGATACATCAAAAACACAAGCCTTTTATAAACTTCTCTCATGATCACAAATATATGCCAAACTCGTTATGTCGATTATATGAGCGAAACAGCTTAAAAGCACTGAATTTGAAATCAGTAATTCAGAATTAAAGTTCTCGTGCAAAATTCTTAAAGAATAAGTTAAATATAGTCTCACAATCTGATGTTTTAACTTTATTCAATATATAAAGCAGAAAACTAGTACAGCATTCTACTAAAAAGTACCCGTATGAAAATCTTGACACTCTAGCATATATTAGGGTTACCGGAAAGTAATCAATTGAAGTGAAGAATTTTTTTGCATCGAAAGTTTGGAATTTGCTTTTTTTCAAAAAGGGAATTATGGCTTTGGAGGATCGTCGGTCATGGATCATAAATAACGATTGAGATTATCTAATTAGCATAATCTTTAATATGAAAAAATAAATCGAGTTTCTTAAAGTATGTGAAACATAATTGATTACATTCCGGTACTCCTAATATATTTAAAGATAAAGAAGTATGTATGTGGTAGCACACATTAAGATTACAATAAACAGTTCAATTCTTTTAACTTTTTAAATCTTTTAGATGTATTGATTGCTAAGTTAGAACATATTTTAATCATGAAGTAGAAAACTAGTGGAGTATTCTACTTTGAAGATAGATTAACAATTTAACTTCTTAATATGAATACATTATTAATACAAACAGTACTTTCTGTAGATTTGCAATGACAAATCGTTGTGTAAAATATAGTTATCAATGTATTCCATTTCCAGTGCAAGTACAACCAGTTATTGCAAATGGACAACAAATAATTTTTGGAAACCATTTGCCTCTACTGGCAGCAACCAAATACAGCAATGGAAGTTACAACGGAAGAAGCACAAGCTGTGCTTTTGGAGGGAATGGAAGGTACGCAGTATATCACCATTCAAAGGGCTGATGGAGAACCTCTTAGTAAAGGCGTACCGCTTTTAACATTAAATGGAGAATTAATCTCCGAAGGCATGGTTGTTGATATGATCAATGCTGGTGTTGGGACGGATTATGGTGCAGCTGCACAATATTATGAAGCTGATGATTTGTTGCCACATGAATTAACTGAGGTAACAATTTACATTTTTCTGTTTTCTTTTTTAAATATGTGATGATATATGTGGGGTTGGCGATATATGTGGGATCGGTATTACTTTAAGCTGTTGCACTCGGAGGCGATTCTCAGTCGCCACTCAGCTTATTGCGGTAATTCGAGTAGTGAGGCAACATTAAGATTTTTATAATAAATCTAAGAGTTTGCATACAAGAATCTTGTAGTTCTATAAAACTCTTATTTCACTTGAAATTTGCAAAGTTCATGTATAATACAATTTACAGAGGATGTTGATATTTAGTGGTATATTTGAATTTATCACGTAGGAAGACCGTAGACTAGCAGCTGCTTTGGTCGCAGTACAGTTACAACAACAGCAGAAGCAACAGCAACTTCATAGTCACTCGCAGCACGAGGACACAAGTTTACCAGATGTTTCCCATTTAGAGACTTTGACACCTGTCAATACATATTCGATTCAAGCTGTACCTGAACAGAATGCACCACCTGTCTATCCAACTTTGCAACCATTCAAGCGAATCACACATAATGTAAAGCAAGAATTTATCAATGTCAAGAGTGAATATGACGTGGATGTATCAGCAGAAAGTAGCGAAGATGCTACACCAAGTTCGGGACAAAAAAGGTCTTTGCCTCACAAAAAAAGAATCCCTCGCAAGTTAAAACAGCAGACAAAGAAAAATTCAACAAAGAAAGATGGTAGCAAATTGCATTCGGATGCATTAAGTATAGACTCTGCCAATGAAGCACAGTTGCATATGTTTAAATGTGAGCTGTGCAGTTCTAGGTTTAGTAGTCAATTGAAGTTCTTCGAACATCTTAAGGTAAAAACAATCTCAGATGATAGTACACCTAAGTCTCTTTTTATGCTGTAAATACGTTCTACAGAAATCGGCATTAAAAACCGCATAAAAAAGATATAGTTTTCTTGCTAAAATTAGGGATAATTTGTCGAGATACCAGCAGCGCAAAAAAGATAACTTACACACATTCAGTTGTTTTGATTTGTTTATGCAAAGAAAGATTTTAAATTCGTATGAATAAAGCTTTATTTGTGTATGGGAATTATTCTCTTCTCTCTTAATTCCCAGCAGAAAAACATAAAAAGAACGAAAATAAATGGATAAGTGCGTAATGTTAAAACTTTCTAAATTTCTTCGATCACTTATTTTTTCTTGCTTTTATGCTTTACCGCAGTAAAAAGATATGCATAAAAAGAGACTCGACTGTATTATGTTCGCGCAAAGCTTCAGAATGTTTTGAGTTTCCGGGTTCCCTAACTTTCCTTGCAATTTAGAGATTCCCATGAGTTTGGCTGATAAAAAGCTTGAGTAAGAATTATGGTGCACTGTATGTGTTAGTAATAATTTAGTAGGGACACATTTAATATACTTGTTTTAATATAATGTTTTTTAAATATAATACTTGCTTTAATGTAATATTGTAAGTATCGTACATTATTGTAGGTGTAATGCAATCGTATCAATTTCTAATTCTAAAGCTTTGCATTCACTTATCCAACAACTTATTACAATTTTAATGTTCGATAAGGTGTAAATATTAATTGCCAGATGGCAATGGGGTAGAGCCAGTACTACTAATATAATTAATGATGTTCCTTGCAACATCATTAAAAATATTGAATGATTATAGCATGCTGAATAGAGCGCACGAAATATATAATATATTGTAATTAAAACCATTTTTTGATACTTTAGGTACATTACGAACCAGTCAAGCAAGAAACGAGAATAGCTCAAGCGACAAATACTAATATTACGATATCCGTACCGGAAACTGTTCAAAATTTAGAAACCTCTGTAATCGAGGAGTTCAGTGAACCGGAAGATTTAATGGAGGGTATTCGAGGAGTTGGTACGTATAAATGTTCGAAAACAATAAACATCTACTGGTGTATATAGTCGAGTGTCTTTTTATGCGTATCTTTTTAATGGAACTTTGAAAGTATGCGGTGAAGCAAAAAAGCAAGATAAAATAAGTAATCCAAGAAATCTAGAAAGTTTTAACAGTGTGACACGCTTATCTATTTATTGTCATTATTTTTATCTTTTTCTCTTCTCGTTAGAATTTCAAATCTTTTTATGCATAAACAAAACAAAACAACTGAATGTGTGCAAGTTACCTCTTTTGTGGTGCTGGTATCTCAACAAATTATCACAAATTTTACAAAAAACGCTACAGGTAATCCTCGTATAACGCGGAAGTTAGGTTCCAGAGAAAGGTCGCGTTATAAAAATCGCGTCATGCGAGACTCGAATTACATACACGCGTTATATCGAAGTCTCATTGAATAAGTATTATTTATGAGTATCGTGTTGTACAAGGGTTACCTGTATACCTATTTTTGTGCGGTTTTCTACGCTGATTTCTGTGGAACGTATCTACCGCATAAAAAGAGACTTGGGTGTATTCTTAACACTAAACTACCGAAGCGGTCAAAATGACCGGTCTACACTTTTTATTAAGATTATTCCAATATGCAACAGCGCGTTGTTTGGCATTTTATATATTTTGATTTTATATACGTGACGCGTATAATTCAATCCATTAATTAACTTGATTTCTCGAGCCATAATTTCTGTACAATTAAATGTGTAAATAAAATCGAGTATAAGTTCGGTAATTTTAGTGTTTAATAACTTTTTACTGCATATTTTTAGTGGAAGAAACTGGTGCTCACATAGACGACGAAACGGAATCTCCACTATCTACTGTAAATAACGAATCCCAACTGTGGACTATAACTGATGTAACAGAGCATGTACGCAGGGACCAAATAAAGCCGCCAACTGTCACTGATCAAAGTATACAAACTAATAAAGAAAAGGCTGATATCCCGCCGACAACGAAAAAAAAGAAGTCACCAAAGGGCCGAAAGTCAAGTATGTACATTCTGTGATTAAACCTTTGACTGCGAAAGGTATACGCTCTCATATATCCATGAATATATACGAAAGGCGTAAATATACGCTCTCATATATCCATAAATATATACGACCAGTAAATTTTGCTCGGTACAACACACTTAATTTTTTAGTGAATTAATACAGTACGGAACATACTGTTATGTGTCACATAATAACCGATCGAATAACGGCATTTCAATTACTTCTTGAATTTTCTTATTTTTATCGACACAATTTAGTGTCAACTACTGTTACGCGAATATTGAATTGAACGACGTTAATGATTTTTGTTGGAACAAGACACAGTCGAAGGGTTAAGGCTTATGTTTCAAACGGTTCATTTGAAAAGAATACTTCTCCTTTTAGATGAAGAATTAACGTGCTCTCAATGTGATAGGTCATTCCATCACAAGAACAGTTTAGTATATCATATGCGATCTCATAGTGGAGAACGTCCTCATCAATGTGAAGTTTGTGGAAAAAGCTTTTTCGCTGCTAGCGCATTAAAGGTAATACCAAATTGTCTTTAAAAGAACCTAATTATCAAATATTCAAATATATCTTACAATTATTCAGGTACACATGCGCCTACATAGTGGTGACAAACCGTATAAATGTGAAGAATGCGGACGACATTTCCGGCAATGGGGTGATCTAAAATATCATTCCACTAGTATTCATTCGGAACAAAAACAATACCATTGCGATTACTGCGGTAAAGACTTCGCGAGGAAGTATTCCCTGATTGTTCACCGAAGAATTCATACTGGAGAGAAGAATTATCGATGCGAATACTGTAATAAAACGTTTCGAGCAAGCAGTTACTTACAGAATCATCGTCGTATACACACCGGCGAAAAACCTCATTCGTGTACAGTTTGTGGAAAGCCGTTTAGAGTACGAAGCGATATGAAGAGACACATGAATACACATTCTAGGGAAAAGACAGATAGATCATTAAATAGAATAATATCAGGGAAAAACGTGGAGGATCAGAATGATAAAGGATCACAAGCAAAAACTATTCAAGATCTTGTCCGTGATTTGAAACTGGAAGTAGAAGCTACAGGTGTCGTGGAAATTGTTCCACCAGATGATAATCCCGAAAGTATTTTACCACACGCAGGTGGGCAAACTCTTGAATATACCGTGACGGCTACGTCGGATGCTAATTCAGATAGAGATCCATTAGAAGCCGTAGTACGAACCACCGATAACATGTAAGTTCAATTAACTAGTAAACAAACGTATGTAACATCGGCTGTACACCTGTTTCGCGATTAACGGGGATTATTCGGTTCTCTTTTACGCGGATTATTCGTTCCATGTGGTTTTCTTTTACACGGTTCATTTGTTCCATGTGGTTTTCTTTTACGCGATTCATTCGTTTCATGCCATTTTCTTTTACGCGGATTATTCACTTCATGCGGTTTTCTTTTACGCGGATTATTCGTTCCATGTGGTTTTCTTTTACGCGGTTCATTCGTTCCATGCGGTTTCTTTTACGCGGTTCATTCGTTCTTTTCATTTTCATGAAAATAATTATTTCGCATAGTTTCCCAAAGAAATAATGAAAGTTCCGAAAAACTACAAATTTGTTATCGCTTGTACTATTAAGATCAATGTGCTCACCATAAATTAACAAAAAAATAACAGAATTATGTGAAAAAGAACAACATGATGATGTTAAGTGAGAATTTGCGTCTAATTGATATGTAGTAAATCCATTAAAGACTATAGAAAAGTATATTTTCTGACCGCGTAAACGAAAGGATTATTTATCGCGTATAAAAAGTCCACGTAAACGGACCACGTAAATCGAGGAACGGGTGTATATTCATTTGTCCTCTGTAATGCATTTTGGTTGATCAAAGTCCTCTATGTAGCAAACAAATATTTTGGCTGCAGTTATTAGATTATTACTTTTGCAATGTTTATAATATTTTAATAATAATTTTTAAATTAACTCAGAAGAATAGATAATTGGATTATAATGTTGATATTAAGAATTTTGATTCATTCATAATTTCGAATACAAATTGTCACCAAAATACAGAAAATAGTACCAGCAGAGCATCCAAAACACGCATTTGCTGAATAACCATAACATAAAATACATTTTATTCCAGTTCTTTAATTACATTCTACAATTTTAATAAATTACATTTTTGAAAGATATCCATACGATATTATGTTTACTATTTAAAATCTAAATTACGTAAGTGTCTTTCTTTCTTATTACAGGCAGTATTTTTTCATGTAACTCCTGCAAATGAAAAACAAACAGATAATGGTCTTTTATCGTATTGCATGGATGGACGTGAAATAATGGGAATTTATAACTGCGCAGGTGCGGCGCACAAAGTTGACCTTTTGTGATGTTGTAGACTTTGCCAGAAACGACTGAATGAGTTACTATCTATTCACACACTGCCTATGCAAAAAGCATAATAGTGTACTTTCGAGTTCTCTGTAATATGCCTTTGAAAAAGATATTAAGTGAAAAATATGATAGGCGTAACGCTACAGTACACGTGTGGTATTCCTAAGACTGCTTACAGCTAGGAACTTAAGAAAGTACAGAACAAAAGATCCCTGCGGATCATATATCTATATAAAATTAGTACTAAGCGACATAATTGTATATGTACATTTTTAATCCTAGAAATGTTAGATGTTTATATTACGAATCACTGTTGAAAAATATATTTTTTACTTGAAGACATTTATAGGAATATAAATGATACACTGTTATTTCTTCGCCTATATCTTTGTCTTAGACCAGTGATTTTCAACCGGTGTACTGCGAGAGGATCTTAGGTGTGCCGCGAATATTTTTAAAGATTATTAACACATTCGCACCGGATGACGCACACGTGAGTCTTTAGGATTCTTTACTAGAATCTGGATAACTCAAATGCGAGTGTTTGAAATTCTTTACGAAAACCCGGATAACTCAAATCTGAGTCTCTGGGATTCTTTACCGAGCTCGGACAATTCAAATGTGAGTCTTTGGGATTCCTTAGCAAAACTCGGATAACTCAAATCCGAGTCTTTAGATACGTTACATTTCGGTCTCAAAATGTTTGAGTACGTTTTAACAAAGTGATATGTTGATTTTCATAGCATTTTTAGTCGACATAACTTTATTTAGCAAAATTCCGCGAATTTGCTCTGTTTCACGCATAATATTCGGCTAAAATGGCCCGACGCGAATGTGTTAATTAATCCTTTGCAACTCGGAGGCGAATCTCAGTCGCCACTCAGTATTGCGGCAAATCGAGTGGCGATTGAGAGGCAACATTAAGATTTTCTCTAATTATATTTTGTTATTGGACATTAAATCACGAACAACTGAGGTAAATTTGAAATTATTTTCGAAAGAAGTCCAAAGCACAATAAGTGTACATATCAAGATTAAAACCTCTTTACATTGATTATATAAGTATACGATTGTTATAATAAACGTATACATAATATAGTAAGAAATGTATATGCAATAAGCAAAAATATATGTGCATAATTAATGTATATAGTTTGAAAGTAAATAGTCACTATATGTTCAAGTGCACCGTGAGATAAAAAAGGTTGAAAACCACTGTTTTAGACGTTTCCAGGTATCAACGTCGTCACGTGTGCTGTGTTGGATTTATTAAAAAAGACTTCTAACAGTTGATTCATATTATTTGATTGGAGGGCTGGATTTAGCTTCTCCGTGGCATCTTTGCTACTAATTCTGAAACATACGAGATACATAAGGATGAGTTTTTTAATATTGAAAATACAGGATGTATCATAATATACGAGCATAATTTCACAGATGGATTCAGCGGTGAAAAATAATAAATATTATCTATATAAATGTTTGCTGTAGTCAACATTCTTTTCAAGTTACAATCATTTATTTCTTCCAGCTAAAACTATTCAAGTTTTACTTTTTGCTAAACTGATTTCTGTTATTAAATTATTTATAAGTACAACTTAAAACCTTAACACTTTGCTAACCAATGTGGATATATTTTGCAGTATGTCGCTGTACGACTGATGAGCAAGATTCCCTATTTCGTCTCCAAATATTACATTTTATAGCACATTTTTACTTTCATACATTTTCTGTAAGCTATGTTAAATGTAAGATAACCATTAGTTTATCAGTTAAAATAAATCGTATAGTGATTATGTTGCAAGTTCTTGGAAAAATTTTAAAGCTTTTTGAAACGATCAATCTAGCACGGGAATAAAAAAATTTAAACACTGATAGCATGGAAACAAAAATTTCGATTAAAGATGGACACAGGTCTTTCGAATTGTTTCATATTCACCAATGATGATAGATATCAATACGTACTTCGAGTGGCGACTGAGAGGCGACATTAAAATATGCCCCACTTACTTTTTGTTGTTGAATTTTAAACCACCGACAACTTAAGTGAATCTTAATGTCGTCTCTTAATCGCGGTTCGATTTGTCGTAATAAACTGAGTGGCGCCAGAGAGTCGCCACCGAGTGAAAACGGTTAAATCACTGACAACTGAAGTAAATCTTAATATCGTCTCTTAATCGCGGTTCGATTTGCCGTCATAAACTGAGTGGCGACTGAGAGTCGCCACCGAGTGAAAACGGTTAATTATTACCTGTAAGATCGGTTTGCTCGTTCCCAATCGACATACAAGTCAGTGACAATTCCGTGCAGCCTGTTCAGAATTTCAGGGTCTTTCGCCATTCGTGACTTGATTTCAAGTTCGTCATTAAGTAATTGTTGATATTCCGTAGAGAGATCCTCCTTCGGATTCTCCTTTAGTTCCCATTCTTCGAGAGCATTTAACGTCTTCACTTTTCTAATTAAATCACGGGCGGCATCCAATCGTGGAAATATTAATTCTAACACTCTGGATATGCTACCCTCTGAAACATCTTAAAAAGATTTTTCTATTTCAATTACATCTGGATTAAATAATCTCAATCCAAACACTTATAACCAGGGATCGAAAGAGTTATAGAACTTTTGAATAGGCTCTATTGAAACTTAATCAATGTGGTACATTTTTGAAAAATGTTCTCGCATTGTAAGTTCCGATGAGAACGGATAAACAAAGGTTCTTGAAAATCAAACTTTTAGTTCGAATAGAACTCGCGAAATATAAAGATACAATTTTGTCTATAACAGGAACAGACACTTTCTTCATCAATGTAAAACAAGATCTCAATCATTATAACCAATACTGAGTACTACTTAATGAACAGTATTACAACAATATTAAATAATTAATACAGTTGATAAATGTTCTGAAATAACCTGTTTCCATGGAACTTTTTATTACACAGATTCTAAAGTATGTTTTCAATGCGAACAGTTTTCAAATAATCTCTTAGGCGGGTGGTTCCTTTATAGATAGATTTGTTTATTGATTCCCCTTAGGGTTACAACTTCCTTCTCCTTTTCCTCCCTTCTCTTCCCCCCTCTTCCTGCTTCCTCCTCCTCTCCCTTCCCCCCTCACTCCTCCCCTTCAATCCCCCTTTCCTCTTCTCCTTACTCAATTCCCATTTTCCTTGCCTCCTGCCTCCTCTTCTCCAGCCCGCTCACCCACTCCTCTCCACCTCCATCCTCTCCCAATATCTCCCTTACCCTCTCACTCCAGCTTCCCCGATCTTCGCCATCCCATCCACACCTTTCCCACACATGTTCCCAGTCCTCCTCCACATGCTCTACACCTTCTTCTCTCTTCCTTCTCCCAGTACCTCGCCGCCTTCCACTCATTTCCCATCCTGAATCTCGCCACTCTTCAGGTACACCGGCACCCCTTCCCCTTTGATCATCTTGTACCACTTGTTGTACCTCGATTTCCATATCATCTCCCACCTCTCTCTCTTCTGTTCCTCTCTTTCCCTCCTTTCTATCTCCTCCCACTCTTCCCCTCTCCCTCCTTCTCTCCCCGTATCCGCCCTCTCACTCCGCCCTCTCACCCCCCCCCCTCTCTCTCTCTCTCATAAAGTCTCTCCTTTCCTTCTCCCATCCCTCCACCTCCTCTCCTCTTCACACCTTTTCCCTGATTTCCTCCCAGCATCTCCTTGCCCATTCACTTCCTCCTCCCTCCTCCAACTTCCTCTCAAAGCTCCAAGCTTTTTTCGCCGCCCTTAGCCTCATCTTTTCTCTTTGCACTTCCTCCCTCACCATATACCCAGGCGTGCTCCTTTCTACTCCCAGCATCCACCTTATATATTTCTCCTGCATCGCTTCCATCTCACCTCTCTCCTTCCATCCCCATATCTCCGCTCCATATCCTGCCACCGTCCACACCAACCTATCAAACAGCCACATTCTTCTCCTCCATCTCCCTTTAAATCTCCTTTTTCCAATCCCCCACACCTGTCCCATACTCGCCGCCGCTCTCCTAATCCTGTCCATCACCTGCCCTTCCTGTCCTCCTTTTCTCCTTACCACATAATCCAAATATTTAAACTCCTTTACCTCCTCTATTTCCTTTCCCTTCCATCTCCACTTTACTGCCCTCAACCTTCCCCCTCCCTTCCTGAATCTCATTACCTTGGTCTTCTCCACATTCAGTTCCAACTTCTTCTCCTCCAAGTACCTTTCTAGCTCCCTCATCAACATCCCCATCCCCACTTCCTCTTCCGCCAGCAACACAAGATCATCCGCGTACGCCAACACCCTCACTCTCTGCCCTCCCACCTTCACTCCTCCCCATCCCCACTTCCTTCAACCTCTCCTCCAGGTCCGCCAATATCAGGTTAAACAGCATTGGGCTCAGCGGGCACCCCTGCCTCACCCCTTTCCTCGTCCAGAACGCATCCCCTTCCCCCTCCCTCGTCCGCACTCTGCTCCTCGTTTCCTCATATATTTCGCTTATTCTTGCCCTCAACCCTCTCCTCACTCCCCTCTCCACCAACTGCCTTTCCAGTACCTTCCGGTCTACTGAGTCGAATGCTGCCTTCAGGTCGACAAATACCGCCACCATACCCGCCTTCCCTCCCCCTATCCTTTTATTTATTATGTAATTCAACACGTATATGTTGTCTATCGCCCCCATTCCCTGCCTGAAACCTGTCTGCCATTCCGGCAACATTCTTCTTTCCTCCACCTTCCCTTTCAGTCTATCCGCCAACACCGTCGTATAGATTTTGTATAGCGACGGCATTAGCGATACCCCCCTATACTGCTCTACCCTCTCCCCTTCCCCTTTCTTCACGATCGGGACGATCTGCGCCTCCTTCCAGCTCTCCGGCCAACCCTCTCCTCTCCAAATTCTTCTGCACATCCTCCATGCCCATTCCTTTAACCCTTCTCCCCCAAACTTCCAAACTTCGTTCGGCACCTCATCCCCTCCTGCTGCCTTATTCCCCTTTAACTTCTTTATCACCTCCTTCACCTCTTCCCACTTTATCTCCTCTTCCTCGTCCTCTTCTCTGCCACCCCCTCCCTTCCACTCCACCTTCTTCCCTATTCCATTCAGCAACCTCATGAAATAATCCTTCCACTCCCTCTCTGCTATTCTTCCATTCACCCTCTTCCTTACTTTCCTTTCTCTATTTACTATCCTCCATACTTCCCCTTCAGTCCTCGCCACTCTCACTTCCCTTTCCAGCCTCTCATTTTCCTCCTCTTTCTTTATTTCGCATAATTCCTTATACTCTTTCCTCCTCACCTTGTATGCATCTCTCCCCCCTACCCCTCTTCTGCACCTTCTCAGCGCCCTCCTTACTTCCTCCTTCTTCCTCTTGCATTCATCGTCCCACCATCGTCTCCCTCTTTTCCCCTCTCGTTCCTCGCTTTCCTCCCTTAACGCCCTCTCACCCTCTCCATCATCTCCTCCTCTACTCCTTTCCCCACTAACTCACTCTCGCCGATGCCCACCCTCCTTATGAATCTCTCCCTTCCTTCATTCGTCCAGTTTCCTCTCCCCACTTTCTTTCTTCTTTTTCCATTCCCTTCCACCTCCTTTAGCCCATACCACTACCGGGTGATGATCCGAGAGCACCGCCTCCCCTATTTCCACTCTTTCCACTTTTTCCTTCGTTACTTCATCCCCCAGCACATAATCTATCACCGTATCCCCTCTCCCCCCTGTATATGTGAACTCCCCCTCTTCATCTCCTCCCACCACCCCGTTTATTATCCCCCACCCCGTCTCCCTTAATCTCACCAGTAATCTCCTTCCCTCCGCATTCACCTTTTTATCCTTCGATTTCCTCCCGTTTTCCTCTTCCGACCAACCCCCTCCTCCTCCCTCTTCACCCGTTCTTGCATTAAAATCCCCTCCGATTATGCATCTCACCTCCTCTTCTCTTTCTTCCATCACTCCCTCATTATCTCCAACTTCTGACCCATGTCCCCACTCACGTACACCCCCATTACCTTCCATTTCTCTCCCGCTACTCTCACCGTGCATCTCATCACTCCTTCTTTCTCCTCCTCCTCCTCCTCTTCCACCCTCCTTATCTCATTCTTGATCCCCAATAACATTCCCCCCATTGCCCTCCCCTTCTTATTCTTCCTTCTCGCATGTTGCGCTCTCCATACATATCCCTCAGGTAGCTTTCCTTTCATCTTTTCCCAGCTCCTTTCGTCTAACCACGTTTCCATCAATACTGTCACCTCCCATTCCTTGATCTTCTCCCAGAATTCCTTGTCCTTATTATTCACCCCTGCCACATTCCAGAACCCCATTTTCCACCCCTCCCCTTCTTTCTCCTTTCTCCTTTCCCCTCCCTCTTCCTCTCACCATTCCCAGTTCCTTGCCTTCTCCTTCCTCTTCTCCAGCCCTCTCAACACTCCTCCCCACCTCCATCCTCTCGCAATATCTCCCTTACCCTCTCACTCCAGCTTCCCCGATCTTCGCCATCCCATCCACACCTTTCCCACACATGTTCCCAGTCCTCCTCCACATGCTCTACACCTTCTTCTCTCTTCCTTCTCCCAGTCTCTCGCTGCTTTCCACTCGTTACCCATCCTGAACCTTGCCACTCTCCTCCACCTACTTTCCCCCCAGCCACTCTCCAGATACATCGGCACCCCTTCACCATTCACCATCTTGTACCTACCATTGTATCGTGAGTTTATATTATTCTTTCCCACCTTTCTCTCTTCTGTTCCTCTCTGTCCCTCCTTTCTATTTCCTCCCACTCTTCCCTTCTCCCTCCCTCTCTCTCCCTCTCTCATAAAGTCTCTCCTTTACTTCTCCCAACCCTCCACTTCCTCTCCTCTTCTCTCCTTTTCCCTAATTTCCTCCCAGCATCTCCTTGCCCATTCACTTCCTCCTCCCACCTCCAACTTCCTCTCAAAGCTCAAGCTTTTCTCGCCGCCCTTAATCTCATCTTCTCCCTTTACAATTCCTCCCTCACCATATACCCCGGCGTACTCCTTTCCACTCCCAGCATCCATCTTATATACCTTTCCTGTATCGCTTCCAGCTCTCCTCTCTCCTTCCATCCCCATATCCTGCCACCGTCCACACCAACCTATCAAAAAGCCACATTCTTCTCCTCCATCTCCCTTTAAATCTTCTCTTTCCAATCCGCCACACCTGTCCCATGCTCGCTGCCGCTCTCCTAATCCTGTCTCTCACCTGCCCTTCCTGTCCTCCATTTCTCCTTACCACATAACCCAAACACTTGAACTCCTTTACCTCCTCTAATTCCTTTCCTTGCCATCGCAACTTTACTCCCCTCAACCTTCCCCCTCCCTTCCTGTACCTCATCACTTTTGTCTTTTCCACATTCAGCACTAGTTTCTTTTCCTCCAGGTACCTTTCCAGCTCCCTCATCATCATCCCCATCCCCACTTCCTCTTCCGCCAGCAACACCAGATCGTCCGCGTACGCCACACTCTCACTCTCGGTCCTCCCACTTTCACTCCTCCCCATCCTTTTTCTTTCAATTTCTCTTCTAGGTCCGCCAGTAAAAATCTGAGGGTGACCTTGAAAACTTCGGAAAAAAATGGGTTGACACAAAAGTTAATATAATCTTCTTAAAGCACTTTTTGTGATCATATTATACTATACAAAAAAATGTTCGATAGACCAACTAACAACAGAATAATAGTTTGTTTATATGTTCGATTTCTGACAACGTGATTTACAGGATCTAAACAAAAAAATTATTACCATCTTGCGACTAAATTACTTCATATATTCATTAAAAGTAAAACACTTTGAATCTCTGTGAAACGGTGAATTCGATTTGCAAAAAGGTGAATATGATCTACAAAAGCATTAATTTGGAGTGCAAAATCTGTACAGTCAGTGCTGTATTGTTATTAAAACACTTACCACAGAAGAAATCTAATTTGATTTTCCGCTTTGTTGCTTCTTTGGTTAGTATATCCCGTAAGATTATGATGGTGGATATGTTTTCTCCAGAGAAAATGGCGCTGCCTTTTCTGGAATTTAACGACACATCAAATTGGATACTATGGAGTACCGAAAAGTAATCAATTGTTTTTTGATAATTAACTCGGTTATCCGTTATAAAACAATTATGTGCGGTGTAACCTCGAAATTTGTACTTTATATAATTTATATCATTTCTTGATACTACAAATTCTTGCCAACTAGTATTCGTGTATTACGGTTCACTCGAATTCGAAAAGATTTGTCATTGTTTTACGCAAAGAGAAGTTGATATTATTTCGATTCAAAATGTAGGTTATTCAATAAGCTTTTGTGTATTCTAATTTTTATTGTATAATGTACATTTCAATATGACATAATAAACTAAGTTTTTGTTTCCATGCACACGTATATAGTCTTCCCTTTTTAGAGTACTGGCATATTTTTTAATTAACACATTTTCTTGTCACCATTTGCAATTCCACGCAAATCTTCCTACTGCAATCACAAGGATTTTCATGTATTTTTTTTTAACAAAACAGTTTGTCAACCGACGCGCCATTTCTACTTTTAACAGTAGTATCTACCCGCTGTATTTTATTGAATTCCCCTGCATTTAAGTTTCGTCTAAATAATATTTTCCCTCTGCCCTACATTTAACTCCTCAAGATATTATATCCTCTCTGTCGAAAAGCGCAGAATTTGTTTTATTCTCTTTGGATTCTCTTTGTTAACTCCGGTCAAAATAACATCTAATGTTTTCGGCTAAATTATTCCGAATTTCCGTTAATTTACTGATTATATTAAGTCTGCTGCGCTTTCGAACACGGGAAGATACTTTACCCAACCACTTATACTGCGCGGTGACTTTAATTATTGTCCTTCTGTTGATTCCAGTAAGACGCAAAATTTCCGGCTGGGGGTCCTCAATCTTTATATGCGCATATCATGTTCTCAAGGTTTTATATTCGCCGTTGTTACAATGTTCCGCTCGTAGTTGGTCCTTGTTCCATCTTATACAAATTAGATTAAATCCCACTTGCACAAACACACTCACTAACCGTGATTCAAACGAATCTGATTTACTAAGAAATCACCTTGTTGGACCACAGTTCGGACGAGTTTTCGTTCGTTGTGCGCAGATTCCCACACTATTCCCTTTTCCGAAACACTGTGACGTCATAACTCTATACAACGTGACGTCGGCGGGAATTCGGGTCCGCGTGCTGTGAGCCAGGAGTGTTATGGGTTCCGCTAACGTCACATTGTACAATGAAAAATGCAGAAATATATGAAAATCGCGTCTATTCTGTATTTAGAATAAGTTTGCCCACAGCTCGCGCAGTTCCCATACTTTTTCGCGACTTCTGTGACGTCACAGTGGGACTACGATTAATAGCGTATGAGGAGCATTCTGTATTGATTTTAAATACAGAATAATTTCGAACCCCATAATTTCTTAAAATGCGTGGACTATCGCACCTT
Source organism: Nysson spinosus (assembly GCA_910591585.2). Lineage (NCBI taxonomy): Eukaryota > Metazoa > Arthropoda > Insecta > Hymenoptera > Crabronidae > Nysson > Nysson spinosus. The sequence goes on along the minus strand of OU342844.1, from coordinate 1,519,758 downwards.
AAAATTGTGTGCTATAGAATTAGACGTGTTTACACTAACACCACTTCAAAATCTCGTTAAAGAATCTCAATAAACAACTGACAAATTCTCCTCGTTAGATGGAGAAGAGTGTATCAATTTGACTCTGAGACAGAATAAAGAGTATACTTACTTATACTTGCACTTCAGCACTGTTCCCACAAATGATGAAACGTATGTTAGAATAGCTTCACCTTCCTTTAAATGTGGCCTTTCGGGAACATCAGGCAATGCTAAAGAAAGCCATGCATGCATCTGGAAAACAATTTAAGAACTAAACGATTCAAATTGTTTTAATCCCTTGCCTTATAATATAACATCGAGTGAGGGTCGTGGTATGGATTTCTCGTGGCCCAGTTGTTACGAATTCGCTTGCATTAATTACACACTTTTTTTGCCTTTATTTCGGACAAGCGTGTAAAACATATTGCTCGTGAACCCGTACTTCTTTACGGTTTCGGAAGTTAAATTTATAAAAATTCGTTAAATAACGTTTAAAAGAAGATGAAATGAACATGAAATATTGAATCAAAATATAGAATAACATTTTTTTCATACCACCAGTAGCATGACACCCTGTATATCACGAAATCGAAAATTAAAAAAAGGGCAAAAGGATTTTCGTTTTGTAATTAGTGAGAGAAACGCATATTTTCCTGGATGGATACCAATTTCAGAATACTGAAATTCGTTACATGAAAGTTTCTATCCACGGGGCAGTTGCATTTCAATTTGATCAAAACATCGATCCCAAACACAAATCAAAAACCATTCATGAATTATTATAGTTATTATATAATTGCCCAAAAGTTATAAATACACCATCTCAGTCATCGGACTTACATCCCATCGAGATGATGAGGAATAGACTTGACAACAAAATAAAAAAACATTTGAACACTAACAAAACAGATTTGCAAAATAAACTGGTAAAAGAATGGTACAACATGGACGAATATTTAAAACAAATTAATAGAATTGATGCCGAAAAGACTTGCGGGTGGAATAAAGCACAAAGTATATCGTACGAAGTATTAAACACAATAAAGTAATAAATTTTATTAGTACAATGTTGAAATATTTCGTTTTGTAAATAAAAAGTATTAAAAGTTCTTTTATTATCTTGTCATTCGTCATATTTCCTTCAAGTTCCTGCGTGTGCCAATAATGTTGTGACTCACTGTACGTTTACAGTGCTCTAGAAAATGATCTTGTCCTATGTACAAACATATGAAAGACGTAACGATACAATTACTCTTTTATAATAACACAAATAACGCACGAAGAGTTACGAAGTGCGAAGCGTGAAAACGTTTTACCACTCACATTCATTTAATTGAATCTACTAGTGCAAGGTGTAATCATCTATGAGGCAATACGTCATCCAATACCTCTGCAACTGTAAACCCGCCAATTAATTTCAATTCATTGTACGGTCCACCAGATAACACGGATTCATCATCCTCGTGTACTCGTACATGAAGCGAAAGTGCATATATGGGTATTGTTACCCTGCGGCAACACTTCGGCTGCACCTGTAATCCGAAGATTGATTAATACTTATAAAAAGAGTGCATTATTAAATAAAAATATATTAGTAGTATGAAATAGACAAGGTGTCTCGTTAGTATTCTAGCTTCCGGAACATATAGGTATACAGGGTGAGTCAATAACTATGATCACCTCAAATAACTTGTTTTCTATTGATCGTATCAAAAATGTTTATAACGCATTTTGTTGTATCTCGAGCGCCCCATCAGATGGACGCAATTTCATTTTTGAAAATTTTATATTTTCCGAAATCTCAAAGTCACCTTGAGTTTTTTATAGGTCAATGTGCTTTTTTTTACTGGTATCATGTAGCCGACGAAGAGCTCAATCCAACGACCTATAATAAGATGACCTTTCGATAAAAAATGGACAGATCATACGGCCTAATTTTGAGGTTCAAGGTTAAATCAAGGTCATCTTATTATAGGTCGTTGGATTGAGCTCTTCATCGGCTACATGATACCAGTAAAAAAAAGCACATTGACCTATAAAAAACTCAAGGTAACCTTGAGATTTCGGAAAATATAAAATTTTCAAAAATGAAATTGCGTCCATCTGATGGGGCGCTCGAAATACAACAAAATGCGTTATAAACATTTTTGATACGATCAACAGAAAACAAGTTATTTGAGGTGATCATAGTTATTGACTCACCCTGTATAGTAGGGGTGTGCGGGATGAACATATTTGGGTAAGCGTTATTTCGGGATCCGATTATATTACTTGATTATTATTCTATTATAAAAATATTACGTGAGACATGACGTAGATTTGCAAGGTACCCGGTTGGCCTTCTATTGTTCTGAGTCTCATTTGGAGATGATTGGTATTCACCTGTTGGATTATAATTGATTTTGTCATTAAAAAGGAATAAAGAAGCAAAAGTAAATAGTGGCATAGACCACTTTCATAATCAACGGCAGAAGTAACTATATTTACTTGGCATCGATATGTGGCAAGTACAAAATTGTTCTCCGCCGGATTGCACGCAGACAAACTGACTACAGCAGTGTTAGCTTCTACATCCAATAATTCTATCGGAGTGTCTGATTGGATTAAAACATTGTCAATCGCAGTATCTAGTTCGACGGAGAGGGAATAAGAAGCATCCTCTCTGTTTAGTATCATCCTGAAAGCATTTGACTGATTAGAACTTGTATTATCAAGATCTATTCCTATAATTCTATATAATTGCGATAGCACAAGTTCTTAATGTGGACGATCAAATGGACCAATCTTGTCAGATGACTGGTTTGGTGATTGAAAATGTGAAATCGGCTTTCCTATCCTTAGTGTTCATCTTGCACGGCTGCAAACGTTATATTTCGCCTATCGTTGACATTTTCGAGCCGTACATGGCAAACTTGCGGTGTTTACACGTTGTAAGTAAACATGTTTTACCCGATACACATTTCAGTGTGTGTTGGAACACTCAAATTACCTGCGATTTACAGCTAAGATCAAAGGGGCCAAAGGATCAGGCATAGAACTAGTCATTTCCCTTTCTTCTATAAGTTTCTCTTGTAACTGTTGTACTTCCGCTTTCAGTCTTGATAAATCTGCTACGTTTTGATCGGCTTCCAGAAGTCCAGGTGGCCTGGTAGTTAAACCAAATATTCGGCCGGAATACGTAGTAACAAGTACTTCAGTGTATCCAGCAGCACCAATCATTCCACCCGCAACAGATGTAATACTTTCTCCGGCATTCTATAAATTGTTACATCAACTATTGGTATTTTATTTAGGATGTACCATGATTAAGGTCTCATTATATTGAAATATATATTTATCTAAATTAAAATCCATTATCATACATAAGTTAACTTGTTACTGCTTGAAAAATGGAAACTATTTCATGGAGTTCTAGCTAATATGTTATAATATATATTAGGTACTCATAAGTAGTGATCAGTGGTAACTACAATGTACTTAATGTAGTAAAACTGACTAAAATAGTAGGGAGAGGGGTCTTTCGGTCCCAGTGGCAAAAACTGGGAAGGGGAATCGAGTAATTTATGGTGAAACAGTCGAGAATCGACAAGAGGAATCGGAATCGGTACGAAGAGCTGACAAGATCGGCAACCGAGAATAAAATCTTTATAAATCCTAATTCATCCTGACTTTTACTTAGCCTTGCCCTGGAAGACTTACTCCAATAGATAACTTACATAGCGGTATCGAAGTGATGAAGATGTATCTTCATCGGAGAAGGTATACACCTCGACAGTACCATCCTGCCGACCGACAAGAATATCCAAGCCATCTTGCAATTCATAAGTGTCTAAAGATGTAACTTCGGAGCCAGTTGTATTCAGTAGCCACGTTATTCTGAGTGTCCTGTTGCCTTGCAGAATTAATAATCCAACTTTTCCATCCACAGTGCCAACTAAAACTCGGTCCTTCGACTCTATCTCACCTTCCCTATGAAAACAACATTCATTCAAATGAATCTTCACTTGGAAGTTGATATTGTCTCTTAAGGAGTTGTTGGAATTGTTGTAATTAGTAAAGTTAAATTGCAAACGGAAAATTGACGAATATTTAACGATTGAAACGGTTCTCGTGGAACCTGTGCTAGTCTTGTTTTGAATTCGAATAAATTTATTACACAACATAGGTGCCATTTTTGAAGCTTCAGAAATTTGTATTGTCCGATGATAATTAATTTGTATTCGTACAATGATTAACCATCTCTAGGAACTTTATACTTTGCTTCGTCACGCTTTTGACAATCCTTCCTGCTAACTCAAATTCAGGATGGTCAACCATTTATACATATATATCAGGTTTTTCTTTTTTTTTGGGGCCGGATGGTTTTAAAACATTTGCGGACAATAAAAGTTTCAGCGAGCTGCAAAAATAGACAGGCGATTTTTGTTTAAATTAATTGTGACATCCGAAATTTGATTAGACACATTTCGTAACAGTAGTCAGAATATCACATTTTAATAATTATATACAATGAATGCTATAGCATCCACTACGATCAAATCAAATTTTTCAACCAGGATGACATGAATGCTATAGCATTCATTCATAGAATGCATGAATAAACTTTAATAAAAGAGATTTATCTACAGTTTCACTACATTATTTATTCAACATTAGATCTTTATTCTTCAACGTATAAAATAATCAAAAAATTAAATTCATAAGTTCATAAAATATATATAAAAAAACACACTAAACATATCGATTCATGATTAGAATTGAATGTTTTTGAAACTCCATGTCCGAACTGTTAGAGTTATTGGGATCTGCAGGAGGTACATGCCTTTGTTTGAAGCACTGTCTAGGACACAATGCAGGCTTATTTGTTTGCCAAAAATATATTAGGGGTACTCTGCCTTGAATTTTGACTAAAGTATCCATTTCTATCACAAGGATCTCCATTCTAATTCACTGTTTTCACTTACAATTATTTCAGTAATACACTCACTGATATCTTTATCTGAATCAGATTCATCAAACAATCTCAAAATTCGCTTACGCTTCTTATGTTTTCGCTTTGATGTCAAATATCGCACTGAAGCAGATAACGGAAATTCTCGGAAAAGTAATGTACAATGAAAGAGTCTGCTCTCTTTCTAGTCTACAGAAGTCTACGAAATGCAGGGTAAAAAGTTTTGTTGCCTTTATGAATTTACCGCATCCAATTTTTCAATCCTTTTATGACACAGTTGTAAAAATTATTGCTAAAGTAAGTGATTCGAATCAGTTGACCAGTAGTGTATGGGGGTGACGGGAATAGTAAAACTTGTAAGGGAATCTTACATTCTGAACCTTACGAAAATTGGTTTTGATCCGTGCTCAAACAAGAATGCGTTGGCCACGTTTAAAAGCGCATGGGAATCCGTTTATGTTTCAAAAGAAGTTGTAAGTAATAATAATGTCTCAAACCTGTACGACGCAAGTACTGTAGGAATGCTAGGAAGCCGGAGAACGGTTGGGCTTTTTGTACCATGAAGAACGCGCACCTAGAACAACACAAAGAAATTTGTGTTACTTCATACATATTATACTGGGTGTCCCAAAAGTGCCTGTCCATCGCGAAAACTAATGGGAATACAGGAAAACGGGTTTAACCCTTTTGCTGGCAGCGAGCCGATCTAATGGAATAGTTTTATAAAGAATAAAATGCAGATATTCTGGAGCAAATAGGTTTGCAATAGTTTCCTCATAGACAGAAACAACAATGCATCAGAGATAACGACTAACGATAAGTGTGAAAGCCAGTTGAAACTCAGAGAAGCGATAATCTGAATGTAAACGCAACGGAGCTGATTCATTGGTCCACGGCAGTTTTCATATAAGTACCGAGGGCTGATATATCGGTCCGCTGGCAGCCAAAGGGTTAATAAGAGACACATGCCGCCGCCATATTATATACAGTCTGCGAAATTTCTATAAAGCCACCACGTTTTTTGCTAATATCTTATAAGTGTTTGTAATGCTTATGATAAGTTTGTCGGTGATATTATTTTCGGAGTATTAAAGACACATATTTGTCGGTTTAAATAATAGAAATAACATTTATTTAAAATAGGAAACGCAAATATGTAATATGACATAAAATACAATGCGAAATTTCTATAAAGCCACTTAGTTTTGTGTGGATAATTTTGCGTCCCGGAACCGTTACATTTTATTTTTGTAATTTGTGCACGTGGTACTACTTTCACGGTTAAACGGATGTACCATTTTGAACTTTTTACCATTTCGGACTGAGTTTTTATTACCCTAAAACCTTACGGTCGTCTTGCTTTGGGACGGACCGATGCTACAGCGGCCAGAGGACTTATTGTCCTTACGCCCTGTACCTAGCTTCGCAAATTATTACTTATTTTTGAGCGAACGGATAAGTCCCACATCTGGCGACCAAACGTCCATCCTCGCGGCCCTACTTGGACGTACGGCCCATAGGAGTTCGCGGATTCCTGGAATTGATTGCAAACAATGCAACCCAATAGTAAGGTCCCAACTTGGTTCGACCAATTAGGATAGTGCAAATTGCGGAAGTTTCTCCGCCTCCACGAAGGCGAGGACCTGGTTGTCCATCGATAAATCGTGAGAGAAAATCGGAAAAATCAGTCTTTCTTCAAATTGACTTCGAGATGCCACGAGGAAAGTTATTAACGAGCGAAGAAAAAGCATCCATCGATGCTTATAAAAGTATGGGATGTTCTAATCGCAGAATTGGGCGAAGAGTACGGAAAAAATCATGCCAAAGGAGGAAACCAAAAGTTGACCAAGAGGCAGCGTTCGTTGTTAATAAGGTCTGCAGCAAAGGAATTAAGAAGTGCAGCACAACTTCGCAGTGAATTGGAGTTGCCAGTAACAACGAGGCGTGGGCAGCAAGTTTTAACCCTCGCACAGCGGATGCAGGGTCATTTTGACCCAATCGTTTTCGCCGTTCAGTTTCTCCAAAAAGTGATTATAAAAGATCTTTGTAAATGAAAATTAAACTCGTTCATTTTTGTTATAACTGTTAATAATGTTATTGTTATCTGTCGGGCGGCACTTTGGCGATGTTCTTTCTCAGTCGCATTCGGTTACCTATTCAAAAGGCACTCATAAAGCCCTTATCTGATTTAGGCGGCTCTGTAAACTGAGGAACAGAGACTAACACATACATTGTTGCTGCAACACCGATGATTCTATTTTTATCCTGCTATAGTAGTGTTAGTTTCGTTCTTGAAACAAAAACTGTCATGGCATAGCTAGTTTTCTGTAAGACAGCGAAGAAGTACGACGTGTTTCGAAATCCTCTAAAATTACACAATTCGTAAAAAGCGATGTTTTCATTGAAGAATTTACTTCTACAATGTCGAAAGACATAAGATGCGAACTATGTATCAAATTTATATGTCATAATCATAAGGCACAGACAACCATATTATGTACTAATTGTTCCTAATTATACTAAATATTATATACATGTAAACATATCTGTAATATTTTGAACAAATATTCCCCTCTGAACACCGCGAATAGCAAATTTTAGCTATGGGTCAATTTGACCCTGCATTCGTCCGCCGCGTGAGTATCGAAGCATCCGTCTTCCGAGGGTTAAACGATTCCCAGAGGTTTCAGTGGACCAAAATGTTGCAGAAACCAGCACTCAAGGCAGCACTCAAGAGGCTCGCCTCAATTTTGCGCAATCTCACATGTCTTGGTCCAAAGAATGGGAAGGCGTTATTTTTTTGGACGAAAAAGAATTCAATCAGACCAGATGGTTTTAAATATTATTGGCACGATATAAAGAAGGAGAGGAAGGTGTCAATGAGCCGCATCTTCGGTGGTGGTTCACTAATGATTTGGGCTGCATTTCGTGCTGATGCAAGAACACCTATCTGCCGAATCAGCACAAAAATGAATTCTGTAGAATATACAGAATTATTAGATACAGTGCTAATACCATTTACAGAAGAAATTGAGCACAATAATTTTATTTATCAGCACGACAATGCGAGTGTCCATACGTCGAACCACACCAAGCTGTGGTTTTGTCAAAAAGACATTAGAATTTTATCATGGCCTGCTTGTTCCCCCGATCTAAACCCAATTGAAAATCTTTGGGGAATAATTGCGAGAAAAGTTTATGGCAATTGCAAGCAATATTCGTTAGTTAATGAACTATGGACAGCGGTGAACGAAGCGTGGGCATCCATCGAAATTGACACGCTTCGAAATTTAATTGTATCAATGCCGAAACGAATTTTCGAAGTTATTCGAAGAAATGGCAGTTATACAAGCTATTAATATATAAATAAAAAATAAATTATTGTGAATATTTGATAGTACAGTAATTCTCTTATGCCCGGGCAGAGGGATACTTAATCCATAGACTAGAAAGTTAGTGTTCGACTGTAACCGTTATTACGTATGCAGCTCCTTTTTGTATAACTACTCTTTTGATATAAATAGTTTATTATTATTAATGAAATGTTCTAATCATTTTCCATATAAGCATTAGCCTCTTGTGCTTCACTACGCAAGCCACTCGACTAACAATATTGATTTGATCTCTCAAAAAATCCGGTGGCTTTATAGAAATTTCGCATTGTATTTTATGTCATATTATATATTTCCGATTCCTATTTTAAATAAATGTTATTTCTATTATTTAAACCGACAAATATGTGTCTTTAATACTCCTAAAAGAATATCACCCACAAATTTATCATAAGTATGTTACGAGCCCAGGGCGAGTTCAATGGGCAAGCGTGGTCGCAGCTTATGTCTCCCGATCGCGAACATTGATCTCTCTTGGTGGATGTGATTCCAGTGTAACAGTTTCCTCTTATTAGAGTTCTGCTGCACACTGGCCAAGGACAGACGCCCCGACTTTTGATCGGTTAGCTGTTCTCTTGTTAATAACGGAACGAATGTTCCGCGCCAATATAACGGATAAACCTCGTCGAGGTGAGGGTACCGCCAGTGGCTAGTAAGAGAGGTCAATGGTTGACTCGTAATGTAGTTTTGTTCACTCCGAGCGGCTGGAGTGAACGGTTCGAAGACGGATGATCGCTACTGAATATTTCTACAAGGAAGGTAAGAGAGGTTGAAGCTCTAGAATTAACTATAACAGTATATTGTATTCAAAGAGTTTAACAAATTGACGGCGGGATTGTCCCTTACAAAACTGTTTAGTGTTAGGTGAGTCTGCGAGTGCTTACCGATCTAGAGCGACGGTGTGTCGTTGTAATTAGACTCGCGAGGAACTGATCGAAAGGGAACTAATGCCCAATCTCACTAAGCAAACTGGCAGCGCTTCCCTTACAGGGTAAAACAAGACTATTTTGCTGAGGAAAAAGGTGATCCTTTTATACCACCTTTTTGGCTGGAAAATCGTAAGAGAAGGGTGGTAGAAGGAAGATGGCTGCTGGAAAAAGTGGATTTGGAGACCGGCGTGGGCTACCTCGTAAATTTCCCCCCGGGAAGTGCTTTTTCCTGTAGCGCCGGGCCCTAAGGAAACGATGGGGCCCGTGCCGTGAATTTTAGTGAGATGAGGAAGATCCTGCATACGCAACAAGTATGAAATATTTATAAGATATTAGCAAAAAACGTGGTGGCTTTATAGAAATTTCGCGGACTGTCTAGCACATCCCAGGAAACCTTACACCCGGTTGCCGCAGACTCCACTATTTTGTCTTCCCACCACTGCTTTATGCCTGACTTCTGACGTCACAGTGGGACTAAAGCCAATAGCGTGTTCGGAGCAGGGAATGATAGTGGGGACCTGCGCACAACGAACGCAAACTCGTCTGAGTCGAGTGAAAGGTTTCCTGGGATGAACTACAAAATCGTTTGAAGTTAACTGCAATACTTACAGCGCAATCTCCGCAAGCAAGAATCGCATAAATTGCAGCATTTTCTCCTGGCAAGAGAATTACGTCGTACAAAGTTTCACCAGCTAAATATGAATCTGCGTCCTTGCAATCTCGGTATCTGTGATAAAGATCTCGAGCACATGCGGCAAGGTTAGGTCCAAGGACATATCTGCAAGATTAAAACAGCACAATTAATACCAGCGTCATCTGCGTAGTGTTTTAAAGTTAAAACTAAACTATTAAGTTGTTAGTGTTTTATGAGAAAAGCATTAGCAGTTAAGCACTTAAAGCTTGGCACGAACAGAGAATTCGATATTTCATGCAGTTTCACATGAAAATTTTCAATGGTAAAAAAGTCTGGCGGGAATAACCAGGGCTACAACTGGTAAGAGATTAAAGCCGTGCAGATACAACATGTAATTGTGACGTGTGTTACACTCGGTGCTCTATTCTCCGGTAAATCTCAATTTAACACTTGTTCTTTTATTTGGGGACAATTTTATTTTATTCCAAATAATAGCAGACTAGTATTGCTCAATTTATGCATGCTCTTATCATACTTACATCAACCTAATATGAAGTCCAAAGGGCAGATGTGACCTTGAGCTTGCAAACAAGAATATTTTCCTCTGATACACTAATCTGTTCCTATCTATTTAAACAAAATGCCTCCATTTTCTGCTGCTAAAGAGTCCTCGAATTCAGTCCACTTTGGAGAATTTGTGCCTGAGTTTAAAACAAAAACATGAAATAAAAAATCGTAACTTCTCTAATCACCAATCATTTTAACCCTGACTCCAATTTTGGAAGAACACCTTCCTTCTGCATTATATTATGTTGGTACCAATAATTGCGGGCTTTTTATAGTGTTTCTAAATTGAAATTGGGAAGTGGAATGGTTCGAAACAACTGTATCTCGAGATGAGGAATTTGGACCGATTAAAACAAGCTTCGCTTTTTACCGGATTCAGCATCAAGTCCGCACAAAAATTATTAGGGAGCACGAAAGAACAGGCAGAGTGTCCTTCCCTGTTCAAAAGTGTAAGAGATCAAGTGTAGTTAAGAAACTAAAAGAATTTCAAAAGTCCTCAATCCGTAAAAACGTGCACGAATTTTGGTTTCAACGCGAGCTACCAACCATCCATTCGATTTTGCGCTCTATTAACAACGATTCCAATTTGCAAAATTTTCAAAGATCAACATTTTACAAACTTTTCAGACATTTAAATTTCAAGTTAGATACTCTGAATAGAACATGTACGTTCATTTAAGTATTTTAAGCCAATTCAAAAATATCGGGCAGACGGAAGATATATATGTTACTGTTAAAGTGTGAAATCCATTAATTCATGAAATAATTAGGTATTATATGAAATAACTAAATCGACCCGTTAAAGTACATAATAAGGCAAAGTTATACACTTTAACTAGTTAATATATGAATTCCCGAGAGGCGAGTAGTTAAAGTATGAAATTGAAATTAGATCTCTAGGCTCCGATGGCCCAAGTTCAGGGAATTCCGTGACGTCACGGCGATGCACCTGACCACCCCTCTGCGGGGCCCTACTGGATGACATGAGCCCTGATTGGAGGGTTGAAAGAATCCTAAAATTCTGACTCTATGTTTCAGTACTCTATCGACTGGCGATAGAGTCAACTTCCGGAACGAACCGGAAATGGGTCAATCTGACCCAAAGTTTGGTTTTTCAAATGAAACATGGTCTTTTTTATTACTGATTCAGATTATCTGCAAAAAAACAAGAAACTTTTATCCTAACCATTTCCCGAAAGTTGGCGCTATTACCTTTTGAAATGAATTTGAACTCCTTTTAGCGTGGCCAAGGACCAACGACGAGGACGTCGCAGTCTTCGGGTCCCGTGTGTGTGTGTGTGTGTGAATGAATGGCATAGAATGGAAAAGTTCAGTGACTACGTGGCTGATAATGTTTGACAACAATGTCTGTGACAAACATTTCCATGTTTACATTTAGATTCAATTCGGAACATTGTTGTCAAACATTGTCAGTCACGTAGTCACTGTTTTGTGAAATCAATTGAGTCTCATTTTTGGGAATGCGAAGATGTACTCCAACGAGGAAGGTTTCGATATGCTCATGGTGTTAGGAGAATGTTTTCAAAATTACAGACAAGCCTCACGAATGTATGCAGAGAGGTACCCTGACCGTGTTCAATCTCACAACGTTTTCCGGCGTCTGGCGCATCGAATTCGAACAACTGGTCAGATTCAGCCCCAACATAATAAGCATCAGCAGATTAACCGGTCGGTAAGAGACGAAATAGCACCTGACATTTTGGCTGCCGTTGCTATGAACCCTCATGATTCAACCAGGAGGATCGCAGTTGATCGGGGTCGAGTGTGAACCAAATGTCGGTGTGTAGGATTTTGAAAGATAATTATTATCATCCGTACCACATGAACCTGCATCAGGCACTTCAAACGACGGATTTCCAAAGACGCATCGATTTTTGCCAATGGCTAATAACCAAAGACCTGTGAAGGTTGATACCTGTGTCGCCAGAACCCCCTGATTTCCTAGAACCCAAAAACAGCACTTCGCACGGCATAGCATGCCACCCCCGTCTGGAAAAACCAAAGACCAACCAATAAGAAGCCACGAGTTTCGGCCGTAGCTTCAACTTTTTGTATAAAGACCGAACACCCTACACGACTCTCGAGCAGAAACAATTAAACTCGACACAAGCACTGTACCACTCATTATTATATAATACATTAACCTGTTATCGTTGTTATCAGTAAAGTTACAGTTAAGTTTGTTAATTAATATCAGTCAAATAAAGTATTATATCAAACGTTACTAAGATACACAATTCTGGGTCAACCATTTCCCAACAAATCTAAACTACTAGCTCCTTTTTGGTAAAACAAAAAAGAGCGTGATTGAGTGAGGGATAACATAACCAAAATTCTCAATCACACCAGTGATATACGTTAGCGTATATCCACAACCGTACATAGATCTTGAGCAGAGAAACAAAAAAGTTTAAGAAAAATGAGATTTTCTTAAAAATGCCTTCGATAGTCAGTCCTTAATGTAACGTCAGATTTCAACAGCCGCGGTTAGAGCGTTCAGCTGCTGTGGAAAGTATCGAGAGTTCGAGTCTCGGTAAGGGTATATTTTTTTTACCCATACTTTTTGGTCAACAATTTCTTATTAAAAGAATATTAGAAATGAATACAGCTTGATTCTGTGTTTGAACATGATCAGAAAAAGGAAGAATATTATATTTTTACACTTTCCAGGTATGGAAGGTACAGGTACACAAATTTTGTATACCTGTACTATGACCGTTTACGAAAGTAAGTTTTATTGCTTTTTAAGGTAACCGTACGGGTATATTTAAACTTGCAAGGATATGATACTTTTAATTAGCTGTGAGAATTCGTAGCGTTTGCATCGAAGTTTTACAGTGCGATATTATTATATATTTTCTTGACGCAGAAATGGAGAGTGTACCGTGTACTTCGTCACAAGTGACTTGTGGTAGTTCTTCATTCGAAGAACAAGATACGCGGTTTAAACAGTATTTAACAGATGCTGTACATCACGCCGTAGAACAATTAAAGTTCGAAGGTGTTATTTTCAATCGGGTTAGTGGTGAAGTGAAGCCTGAATCGTTAGAAATTTCTAAAAGAATTAAAGAAATGCTTGACGAAATGAATTTGGTGCATGTGGAAGAAGTTTTCCATACTAAATTCGAAGACAACAACATATTGGAAGAAATAGAAGAAAATGAAGAAATTGCAGAGGAAGTGCAGTCCACATCATCGGATGAAACAATCCAATCAACGGAAAGTGGAGAATTATTTCAACCGGAACTAAAACGACAACGATTAACAAACCGAGTTCCATTTGAAACCAAAGTAAAGGCGGTGACAATGCTAGAATTGCACCCTACTTGGTCATGGAAATCCATTCGGTCGACTACCAGCAGATTACTGGAATCGGCGAATATGTTAGTCAGGTGGAAAGAAGAGACGTGCAGAGAAATGGAAGTACAACTGATAAGTACGACATGATTAAGAAATGGGAACACAAAAGATTTTTGGAAGCCCGTGAAGAAAGGCAGCAAATTACTACATTGATGCTACAACAGTGGGCCATGCAGGTAGCATTTCAATTTATTACAAGCGACTTCCAATTCGTTGCCAGCCGTTCATCCGCCATAAGATTCAAAAAGGAGAATAAAATTAGACATCGGAGAGTAACACGATTTGTAAGCCAAAGGGAAAGGTACACAATCGACGAAACGTTTACTGCTGCACGATTGTTCCAAGAACAGGTATCCTCCATTTTACCCTCATTCGACACGGACTATGTAATAAACACCGATCAGACGGGTTGTGAATACCGAATACATTCGGCTCGAACATTGTCCATTCAGGGTGAAAAAGTAACAGAAGTAATAACTCCAAGTAAAAACAAAATGACACATTCATATACTGCACAATATGGAATTACCGTTTCAGGTAAAATATTACCAAAGGTGTTCTTGTGCATGCAAGAAACCGGAGGACAATTCGGACCGCGTGTCGTAAAAGAAGTAGAAGACCAGGTAAGGAATTAAGACACAGTGTGTCTTTGTTGCTCCGTGGGAGTGAACGTAGTCTGACCTTACGCGTACTTTGTAACACGAGTGCATTCTAAAATAACTTTTTACCGTTTTTATATATTATTTTTAAAAAATAACCATGTCACGGGCTATTATTTCGGACGTTGATTCGATTGCTAGTGATTCTGAGGATTTTCAAAGAAAAAAACAATTTAATGTTTATTTTTTCTTATTCACAATCACAATTAATATTGTTTCTTTATAATACGCAAAGAATTATTAAAATTGATTGATATTTGTCTAAATGAGAGTGTTTTATTTGACAACATCAAGTCAAAATATGTCCCGCAGTTTTCGTGCGTTCTTGCAAGAATTGCTTAGCAGTCAAACGGTTAAGGACGATTTTTGGAAAAACGCGTGGCTATAAACGCTTAAAATTTGGTTAGACCACTTTCATAATTATGGGCACACTTCATAAATTAGAACTCTAAGATGTAATATAATTATTCCTATTTTTAATTTTTAAATAAAGGAAATACTCTCACCTTTTTTCCCCTTTCTTTTCTTTTCTTTTCTCCCTCTCTTTCTCTCCTTTTTTTTCTTCTTTCTAGGGGCGGAAGATCTCAGGGACCAGTGAGCACGGGAGAATAGTAGCCTATTGCGTGCAGGTCCACGGAAGGCTGATATTATTCGCGTAATTAAGCCAGGTGTGTGACGCTGAAGCCCCGTATGATGGCAAGAGGTCCCTCCTGCCTGGATTCGCCCCCCGGGAGGCACACACCTCCCCCTGCAATTTTGCAAAGCCTACCTCCGTACCCTCGTGATCCTTCAGGCTATGCCAACGGGAGTCTCGAACTCCAGGCAGGTCCTACCTAGCCGTCGTTTTTAGCAATTCTTTGAGTAAATCAAAATGAGTCAAAATAGGCAGATGCCTGCAAGTGAAATCCCCGCTGGAACACCACGGATGAATAGGAATGCTAGGCGTATGTTTGAATATAATACGCAAAAGTATCAACTGGCGCCAGGGCCCCAAAATTGGGCTGATGACGTTGAGCCAGTCCCTAGAGCCTCTTCCCAGCCGTCAAGTCAGAGATCCCGCCAGCGGGCGGAGACCTGGAAAAACAGGAAACCGGGTAGTTCATCAAACCCTGGAAGGAAGAAGGATTTCCCGCGCAAGGAGATCTCAGATCCCGCGGAAGTGACCCCGAAAGTGGTCAAGGCTAAGACCGAGAAATTGGTCGATGAGCCATTGTGGCAGGATGGTCCCATTATGGGTACCCATCCCATCAATAGCCTCCGCCCCGGGCATTCGTCCGGAGGAGCTGGAAAAGGCGGTGCGCCGCCTCGCGGCCCGGAACACCGCCCCGGGGCCCGACGGCATACACGGTCGTGTGCTGGTGTCTGCTCTTCGGGTCCTGGGGGACAGGTTTAAGCGGCTCATGGAGGGCTGCCTAGGGGAGGGAAAATTCCCCAAACAATGGAAGAGGGGGCAGCTCGTGCTGCTGCCAAAGCCGGGGAGGGATGCAGGTTCCCCCTCGGCGTTCCGGCCCATTTGCCTGCTCGACGAGGCGGGCAAGATCTTCGAGCGGATCATAGCTTCCCGCCTCGCCGAGCACCTGGCCGGGGCAGGGCCCGATCTGGCCGACAGCCAGTTCAGCTTCCGGGAGGGGCGGTCAACCGTTGACGCGATTCAGCGGGTCCGCTCCCTCTCGGGGGCGGCAGCGTCGGTCCCAGGGGGTGGAGTGTCGTTGGGCCAGCTGCCGCGGCGGCTATGTAATAGCCGCCGGAGCCACCAGGCTGCCTTGGTTGGGGCCCAGGCAGCCATGAATGGTGGTTCCGAGGGGGGGGGGGGTGCAGTGTCGTGGGCGCACTGCATCCCCAAAAATCAAAAATTGAACTGGCCCTTCTGAGGGCCGGGCGCTGGGATCCCGAGCAGAGTTCTCAAGAGGGCCTCGGGGTCCCAAAAAGCGCCACGGCTGGAGTCCACCGAGGGGTTTTAGCCGGTAAGAATCCGGCACTACCCCGGCTTCCCCCCCAGAGGGAGACCGGGGTGTCTATGAAGATTTCCCCTCGTACAAAAAAAAAAGGTCCTACCTAGCCGCTTCAATCGTAAATAACCGCGGCCAGGGACTCTGTCCGGTCCCGGGGCGGTGTTGCGGGCGGCAAGGCGGTGCACCACCCTCTCCAGCTCCTCGTTGCTTATCCTTGGGATAGGGGTTTGGATGTGTTAACCCCCGGCCCCTGTCCCCGCCGCCAGACCTCCCCCTCGTCATGAGGGAAGAGGGTGTCCGCAACGGAGTCCAGAAACTCCGGATCCAACGATTCAGTCACCGGGGGGGGACAGGGGCGAATCTTCCCGGCCGATGGTTGCGAGAATCTGGCTCCAGGCATCCGCCTTGGCCGAGCGGACGGCTCTCTGAAAGGCTGTCTGCGCGTCCCTGTACTCCCTGTACAGGGATTCCGTGTCGTCGGTGTTCCTTTTCCGGCGGCGGGCCCTCAGGAAGCATCGCCGCGCCCGGACACTAGCGGATCTCAGCTCGCCGATTTCCGCAGACCACCAGTACACAGGGCGGGGCGGCGTGTGCCTGGCGGTGTTATCGATGGCCATCATGACCGAGTGCCACTTGGTCACCTGCTTTTCTATGTTCTTGCGCGGCGGCCCGGACCGACCCTCGTTGACCCAGGCCACCATCTGGATCGCTGTTGCCAGGGCGTCTCTGTCCACCTTCCACTCCGAGATACGTCGCACGGCGGAGGGCGATGCCCACGTCAGATCGATGATTGACGAGTCCTGCCGCCGTGCGAACGTGAGCACGGAACCCTGATTGATGAGCCGGAGCTCGTGCCCTGCCAACCAATCGAGCAGCGCCCGCGCCCTCGAGTCGGTCCCGGTAGAGCCCGAAGCACTTGCGTGGGCGTTGGAATCCGCCAGGACGAGCACAGGGCGAGGGAGGATGTGGGACACACATCTCCCGACCCGGTCCAAAAATGTGAGGTATGCGGCCGAGTCGCTGTTGGGACAGATGTATGCCCCCACCACCGCCACGATGCCCCATTGAACGGCCACGTATCCATCCCCGCGCTCGATGAGTGTGGGCGGGGATGGAGCGTCCTTGGCGCCATTCCAGATGGTCGCCACCGTGCGCAGGGTGTCGCCGAACCAGGGCGGGTGGTCCGGGACTCTGTAAGGCTCGGCGGCGACTGCCAACCCCATGTTCCATTCGCGTATAGTTGGAATCAAGAGGTCCTGGGTCGGGAGGGTCGGGGGTGAGGGTGGGAGGGCGCAGCCCTTGCCCCCCAGGCGATGTCCCAAGTCCGTGCACAACGGGCAGTTGGGTGCGGCTGTGCATTCTGCAGCTTGGTAGGCGGTGTCGCCACAGTTGTAGTCGCGCCCACTGTGGTCAAGGGCCAAGCAAGCACCCGTAGTGGCCACGGCTGCCACGACGTCCGCCTTCTGGACCGAGTCGTCCAAATCGTGGACCCGTAACTCGGCCTTTTTAACCGACTGTGCGACTCTGTCTCCCGAGTCGGAGAGGACCTCTGCCATTTTTGTGACTGGGGCTTGGGCCTTGGTCTTCCGGTCCTCGCCAGCTATTTCCAAAATGAGGCCGCCCGTTATGGTCGTTTTGGGGCGAACCGCTGTTATGTCCAGGTCGGCCAGGCTGATCTGCTGCCTAGCGGTGACCAGTGCCTGAGCATTGGAGTATCCCTCTTCGGCGGTGATTGTCGCCGATGCTGTTTTGGCAGGGCGCGTAAGACCGGGAGCCTTTTTTCCCCTTGGCAGGGGGGTGGGCGGGGGCCTAGCCGCTTTCGGTGCTGCTGCGGGACTGGGGCCTTTTGGTCCCGCTCGCTTGGGAGGCGCAGCAGGTGGGGGACCCTCGGGTCCGGCCGCCTGCCTCCCTTTCCTGGTACCTTGGTGCACAGCATCAGTCCAGGTTGGTGCGGGAGTTGGGGCCGCCCCGACAAGGGCAGCCTTCCGGGGCGGTTGTGAGACCGTTTCCTGGTGCAGGAGCAATTCCTCCCTCAAGACTTCGGCCGTGGCGCGGAGCTGCGCGAGCTGCCTCGCCAGCTCTTCTTGCTCTCTGCTCAGGCAGGCATTCTCCTTCCGCAACCACTCAGCGTCCTTGCTTGATTCTGATCGTTTGATCAGCTCAGTGGCAGCGGTTTTCGCCCTCCGAGCCGCCACACGCAGCTTCCGCGCAAAATTCCCCTCGAGGTTTTCTTCGGAGATGGAAACCCTCTCCACCATCCTAATATTTTCGAAGATAAGGTCGGCGAGGGCCCCAGTCGTCATGCCTTCCATTACTAATGCCAAGTCCTCGTCGGAGGGGAGCGAGCTCCGCGACTCCTTACTGTACCATTCTGAGGGGTCTGACCCCTTGTCGCGGGGTCGTGATTTCGCGCGCCTCCACTTCTTAGTGGAAATCTGGTAGGACTGGGACGCGGATGATGCGTCCAAATCCTCACCAGTGACGCGGGATCTGCTATGGCCTCCTCGTTGATCTTGGGCCCGGGGGGATGGCATGATGGCGCCCGCCCCGGTGTTGTCCTTGCTCATTGCCGTGTCTTCGTTTTTCCATTTGTTCACTTCCCTGTTGGTGCTTGCCATGTCTTCTTGTTTATGTGTCCGACCGGTTTTTGTTTTTGTTAAATTGTTCTCCATATCTTATTCCCACGAATGTGGTCGGAAAGTGTGCTCCACCCAGGCAGAGCCGCCTTACCTGGGTAAGCCTAGTTACTCCGGGGGGTCGGCCTGTACCCCGGAGGGATCGTTTGAGACTGCCCTATTTTACGTCCTGGCAGCCATGCAGCTCTCGGCACGATGCCTCCCACCTTAGCTTAGGACGTTGGTACTTGTTAGTTGGGGCACCTAGTGCTCCTGCAAAAACCGGACGGATTGGCGTGCTCGCCCTCCGTGTACCGGCCTATTTGCCTACTAGACGAGGCGGGAAAGCTCCTGGAGCGAGTAATCGCCTCCCGCCTCACAGAACATCTCTCCGGAGTGGGGCAGAGAGGGATGGTCTACAATAGACGCGAATGAACGCGTCCGCTCCCTCTCGGGAGAGTTAACCTCTGGGGGTGAAGTTGTCATAGTGTTGCAAGTAGTTCCGATTACTTTCTACACGTATAGGATCTAGTGACGGCTTACCCCCTGGAGGTCAGTTATGTTTTGAGGCCAAACAACCCATTTTTCGAATGGTTTCGAAATATTTTGCCATCGCCCAAAGAGGGAGCCGTAATCGTTATGGACAATGCTCCTTATCACTCCGTGAAATGGGAGAAATGTCCAGTAATGAACTGGTCAAAAGAATAAATTATCGAGCGGCTAGTATCCAAAGGCCAAGTATTTGGTCCTACTGATTCTAAAGTATCGCTTATGCAATTAGTACACGCCATAAAACCGCAATACAATCAATATGTCATAAATGAGTACGCGATACTTTTTCATAATAGTCTTGCGCCTACCGCCATATTACTGGGATTTACATCCAATAGAATTGGCGTGGGCATCCGTTAAACATTTTATTAGAAATCGAAATACAGTTTTCACTTTATCAAATGTCAAAAGTTTATTAAATGACGCGTTAGATAATGTTGCCGCGGAGAATTGGCAGAATTTGATTCCATATTATGGAAACAGAGGATATGTACTGGTCACTCAATAATACTTGGGACGAATTTATTAATGACTAATTTTCATAAACTTGAATTACTCCTTGTTGGTCTCCGAATTGTTAATATGTATGGTGGACGGTGCGGCTATCGTGTAGACCAAATTTAATTTAAATATGTTGTGTAGTTATTATTGTGTAAATGTTTTTGTATAGTATATAGTATATTGCATAAAATATTACATATCTGAAGCAAGAAAGAACAGAAAAATGAAAAACGCAAAAAGAAATTAATTTTAGGATAATAGCAGTTACATGAAGTAGAAAGTTGTTAAAACGTATAGGATGAAGGACTTACACAAGAACTCCTAGGTAATTGTTCTGAAATTCGTCCTAGGTGCTATTGTCTTAGATGTTGCAATGGATTTACGTGGCTATAAAACTGATTGCACACCGTGTGTGCAATGATAATGAAGAGCAATTATCACTCATTCTGAGTGAAGTGGTCGTCGAGATAAGATTTGTTTTGAATTAAAAATATCGGTGAAGTATAGAAAACAAAATTTGGCATTGGTTTTAACTTAGCCCCTAAAATGGTAGATCCTAAGACAGGAGCATCAGGAATGCAGGAAGCAGCCAGTGATAATGAAAGTGATAATGAAAGTGATGATTTCATGCTTGCAGGAAATAGAAAAGAAATCGAAACTTTGTTATTATGGATAGTGATAGTGATTTAGAGAATGTAGAAAAAATGAATATGAATGTTGAACTATTAGATGATACGGAGTATGAGGTTTCTGTGGAAAGTGATTGGGATGATTGTAGTGAAAATGACATTGAAAGTGAAATTGAACAGCGTCAAAGTGAACTGATTGAAGATACTGAGATGTGGGAAGATGACGGTTGTCTTACAAAAATTACTTTTGTGAGCGAACCTGGTCTCCAAAAGTTACCGAACGGAGGTAGTCCGTACGATTTGTTTGAACTTTTGTTTGACAATAACTTTTTCTCTATGATTGTGAATGAAACAATCAAGTATGGCGAAATGATTTTAAGGGAAAAATGGAAGGAGTTAACCATTTCTGAATTCAAGGTGTTTTTAAGCTTATTACTACATTTTCCCGCCATATCCGTTGACACGCCACATGTTATACTTATGTGTGTACTTTTGTGTGTAATCCTAATACTAATCTCTTTATAATAAACATTAAACTAACACCAAAGTGTCTCCTGTCGATCGTCCATTTGTCTTACCCCATTGTGAGATAAATCTAATCACATTGTGAGGTAGATTTCTAACAGGTTTGAGTGTACAATGACGGGTTTTCTTCAGTTTTGCACATAATGGAGGCAATGGACTTGGAAATCGGCCCGAACAGCTACGAAATGTGCCTGGAGATCGACAAACAGCGCATAAAGCTTGCAGAGAGATCCCAGAGAGATCGCTGTCTGAAGGGGTAAAAAAGGCAAGGATCGCTTCAAGATCAAGCAGAAAAGAAAGGCAAGAGCAGGACGATAATCTGGAAGGCCAATTGTATGGTGCAGGCATCGCAGATTAAAGGTATTGTAAAATTATTTATGATTTTCTACTACTCAAAACTTCAAACGCGTTTATCTCAAAACTGCATTTTCAAGTTGGCTGGAAACATACCTCAGACAATTTCCACCGATTCCCTTGAAATGTTGAATATATCTTGAAAAATACATTGTCTATGGAAGTACGTAGGATTTTTTTTATATTGCATAGTTCATTTGTTATTAACAATTTTCTGACGATTTTTTAGGAAAATCGTTCACTTTTCACTTTAGAAGTGCGCCATTTGGCCAAAAATCAATATATCGAATAAGTCCTACGTACTTCTATAGCTGTTATTACATGATATTAGTTGTAATGGAGAGTATTTTGAATGCGATAAGGATGTTTTGTAAAAAAATTTTAAATAAATAGCTTTTAAGAAACAATTACATAGTGAAACAATATGCTACACTCGTGTTTTAGTCAAAATAGATTTCACATTATCGAGATTCTTTATAGATACTGGATAATCCCCAAAACTAAATTCCCATCTTCCTTTATTACATTGTACTTAATTGTATTATATTGTACCACATTTTACCCTGAAATATGCTTAACGGACATGCATTTTAATCGCCAATCAGCACTTTGCATCACCTTCTTTCTTTACTTTATTCTGAGAAATTGGACCCCCACTCTGAATGGTCTGACCAAATATATAAATGTTTGGCTTACATTTTTCAATCAGATTCATTCGAATCACGGTCTGTGGTACTCTTTGTGCAAGTGTCATTTAATATCATTTGTGCAACATGAACCAAGGACCATCAACAAGCGGAACGCTAAGACAGCAGCAAGGGAAGCCGATCAGTTCGGATCAGAGGCGAATGGTCATCCACATGTACAGTGTTTTGAGAACAAGACATCCGCAAATGAAGATGAAGGACGTCCACCAAGAAATTTCAAATCTGGCTGGAATTACCAGGAGGACAATCACCAAAATTATCGTGATGTATAAGAGGATGGGTAAAGTATCTTCCCCTGTCCGAAAGCGCAGCAGACCTAGTATTAGTAGCACATTAACGGAAGAAGACAATAATTTACTTAGAAAAAGTATTCACGCGTTTTGGTTTCGACGCGAGTTGCCAACTTTAGATTTAATTTTGACCGCGGTTAATAGAGACGATACATTACCAAATTTTTCAAGAACCACGTTGTACCGTGTTCTAAAAAATTTGAATTTTGAATTTAAAACGAATTTAAGAAACTCTGCGCTTTTGGACAGGGATGATATTATAGCATGGAGGGGTAATTATATCGATACGATTAAAAAATATAGGGCGGAGGGAAAACACATTTATTATTTGGATGAGACTTGGGTAAATGCAGGGGAATTCAATAAAAAGGTCTGGACAGACAGTACTATTAAAAATAAAGCTTATGCGTCGGAGCGGGGATTGTCTACGGGCATCCGTGCGCCGACAGGTAAAGGCAAACGCCTGATTATTGTACATATTGGTTCCAGTAACGGCTTCCACCCTGGTGGTCTGTTGTGCTTTGAAGCAAAAAAAAGAACAACAGATTACCACGAGGAGATGAATGGCGAAATATTTTTCGAATGGTTTCGAAATATTTTGCCATCGCTCAAGGAGGGGGCCGTGATTGTTATGGACAATGCTGCATATCACTCAGTGAGACTGGAGCATTGTCCAACAATGAGCTGGAGAAAAGTCAAAATTATCGAGTGGCTAGAATCTAAAGGCCAAGAAGTTCCGCCTAATGTTTCGAAAGGTACACTGATAGAAATAGTTAAAACAATTAAACCGCGTAGAATACTATAGAGGTTAGTATAATACTATACTAACCTCCACCCTAAAACAAGCTGCAACCCCATGGACTGATGGAATGATAGCAACGGTTGCAAAAAATAAAATCGCAAAATTAAGTTTAGAAGAACCTTTGTAATCAGTAGTATGTGGTAGATGAATATGCTAAACTCTTTAATAATAACTTCAATCAAATCAAAGTGGGCTTCAATCAAAAATTATATTAGACAGCGAAATACCACATTTACGTTACAAAACGTCAAGAATTTATTACATGAAGCAATTGAGAATGTGACCGCGGAAAACTGGCAGAAGTTCATACGCCATACTACTAAAGTCGAAGATGATTACCGACGCTTATTATCATTTCATGCTTTAGTGCTACTGCGTGTTTGCATAAAGACTCCAAACTCGGTTTCGAAATATGCTGACATTAGAACCATTGAAGTAGCGAAGAATATTTTCTCCCTTGACAATTTCAATATTTCTCACTCAAGTTCAATTTTTCGATCGGCACTAAAGGGGTCAACCGTTTTGAAATAATAGATGAAGATAGATCAAGCTTTGAAAAGGAAGTTCATACTGAAGTACTACTGGAAGGTTGAAAACGCAGTTGAAGTGCAAAAGAGAGTTTCAAACAGAGTTTAGAAGAAGGTACTTCTCTGCGTTTTGTAGGTCATTGTGATAATAATCCATTTTTTTGCTCATGCGACCGGGTCAAACCATCACAGCAGACGTTAACAAATGTTAAAAAAACATTAAAGCTGCTCGAAACGTTCCAAACCAATTCACAGATTTCGCTGTCCTGTCCAGTAACACAAACTTACGTGAACTTAACGGATTTTTGTTTACTTGTTCAAAACCAGTGTAAAAGTGCAGCACTGTTTTATTTGTAAATGGCAATTCTGGATGAAGTAGTGTCGCTAAATGATTTTCAGAATAATACACAGCAGATATGTTGAACCGCATCGAACACCGGCCAAGAAATAAAATTGTGAACTCCATCCTTTTGCTTTTCTCGAAAGGTTTGCAAAAGGTTAGGTAGCATAAACAGGCTCCCCAACTTCTTGCATAGGTAATTCAGAAAGTCTTCCTTTAATTTGTACCACTACTCCCACTCACAATGAGTATGTTTTCAAAACAGAATACTCAAAAAATGTGCTAAAAGCTATGACAAATGTTTACATTTAAATAGAATTCATTATTCTAACCGACTTTTATCAAGTATGTGCAATATTTTCACAGTGTTTATAAGTTAGCATAAGTTATTCTTTGATTAATTACTGCTTCATTTCAGTAGCTCTTTTAGCATCCATTATCAGCATAGACTTCCTACATTATCTTGTAAGGTGCTTCATGGTTACATTAAAAGAAGCCTGTCCTTTGTATCACAAAATATGCATATCATATTTCTACATCTTCCTGATTTCTCACGTTTCTTCTAGCGACATGAGTCTGCTGATATTGAAGTAGATGGAAGGGTATTGGTAGACCTGGTAAGTTTAGTGTCCAATAGGTGAGCTACAATCCCAGCTCAAGTTCTTCCAGCTTTTCTTGTGACCTGATTGTGAGCCGATTTAGTGTGATCACAATGGACATACACGTTTTTAGTCATCAATCTCGTACTCACAGACTATAGCTCTCGGTTTATTTGATTGAGTTGCTTGTAACAAAAAGAGACACCTGTCGTGGCTAGGTGGCAGTACAATTTTCTTGATAGTTCGATGTCAGGCTCTTGGTGGTTTATCATATTCAAAAATATGATCAAATTTCATTCGTAGACGAATCTGGGTCCCAATAGCTCCTTCGAAGTCATGCTTAGACATCTTCGTCTTGATGCCTTTGCACGTTTCAAATATTTGTAGAAGCACATTCTTCAGCGCCAGTGGTCATGCAATCAAGGAAAGCCTCGGTTGTCCAGCAAAATTATGGAAATACACACAAAAACTCTGTCCCAATGGCTTCTTTGAAGCCATCATGCTTAGGCATTTTCTGCCTTGCAAGATGCTGTTGCACGTTTCAGATATTTGTAGAAGTACATTCATTTTTCAGCGCCGGTGATCATGCAATCAAGGAAAGCCTCGACTGTCCAGTAAAGTTATGGAACTAAACACAAAACTTTGTCCCAATAGCTTTTTAATGGACAAGTTATGCGGTACTGATCGCTGGAATTTTCAGATCATTCCAAAAATCCGCAGCTTTCCCGCTAATTATTGTTCCACGAACTGACAGTTTTTGACAGCTGAAAGTTCAAGCATCGTGTAGCAGTTACTTAGCTGTTGCCAACTTAATGCACGTATAGGAGATATTTGACAATGGGAAATTTGCTCCTCCTGCAACAATTCTTTGGTGATTGCCGATTTGATCTTCGCAAAGCAGTGATTTGGACTCAGAGTAGGTAGCTGCATGTTTGTTGGTTCTTGGATACCTTTTTTGTACGTTGATCCTCGTAAGTCTCTTTTGAGTTAGACTCATATCCAAGATGTCTTCAGTGCGCACTACTGTAGACATCCGGTGACTATTTTCAAATATCCATTTCACAAAGCTGACATATTGTTATAAATACAGAAGCTGATTTTATTAATGTTAGCAAGTCTAGCTTTCAGATATCTTTCTAAATAAACACAAATCTTTAAATGCAGCTGCTTGAAACCAGTAAAACTTGCACATTCTTAATATGTCGGATGTTGCCCCATGAAAATAATTCATTGGAGACTATTGGTCATAGTATATTCGTATTCAAATCTACTAATTTAGCAAAATGCTTAATCGAAACTGCTTTTAACAAATTTGTTTAGCACTCTGCTTAAACGACGGCGCAACAAGTGCCCAATTTAGAAGGAGGATCCAGATGACTAATAGTTACATTGCTTACTGATGAACTTAGAAAAGTGAAGTGAACTTTCTTCCTTACTGTTGCAAGTTGAGCAAGTTGGGCAAGTTGAGTGGCTGTTGGCTGCACTTATTGTAGCACATAATGGGTGACAATATAAAGTTACACCCGTGTTATTCGCACCCGTTTTAGGGGAGTCGAGCTACGAATCCAATAACAGCTCAGCAAACTTGAAATGATTCATTCGAACACTCAGTTATCGGCTCATTCTCGTAATATTCACATTCTCATAACCTTTTGCATTCGGAGGCGACTCTCAGTCGCCACTCAGTCTATTCCGACAACTCGAACGGCGATTAGGAGGCGATATTAAGATTGACTCCAGTTATCGGTGATTAAAGTTCATTAACAAAGAATAAGCGGAGTAAATCTTAAACCGTTTCATAGTCACCACTTGAATTACATCAAGAAACTGAGTGGCGATTGAGGGGCGCCTTTCGATATAAATAAATGTATATTTATAATGTATAAAAGAATGTACAAATCATCAAGACGGGGCACAAGTATTTATACCCTGGCAGAAGCAAAATGAATGCATCTTTGTTTTACTTCATTATGATCGTTTCATATCGCAATTTTGTCAAAAATCCTGAATTGCCATCATTTAGAAGAACCATTTTACATCCATCTTTGAGAATCTGTGTTATGATCGGCACGTTCGAACAAGTCATTAATGGAAATACAACAAAATGTGCACAAAATATGTATCACTCTGTCCTCATCCATTATTATCAATATCTCTCGATTTGGAAGTCGGTTTCGTTCAAAATAAATTATTAATGAAAAAAGCTTAACTGGTTGCAAATGTCGAAATGGATTCAGGAAACACTTCAAGAACTGACTTAATCAAATTTTAAAAGCAATATGTAATAATTGTGCCAAATATTTTCATTCTGAAGAATCGGCGATACCTTTCCGCACGTCCTATCTACGCAAATCACATTCGCTAAATCGCCTATCTAGGTCAGTGGCAAATTAAGTTAATATTAATATGAAAACAAATATTCTAATTCATTGTGTCACTCCACAGTTTTTCTTTTCATTACTCAGTTAATTAACGACCGGAATAAGGTTCTCGATAATGCCTAGTGGGAGAAGCCTAGTCGAGAATCTTCCAAATGAAAAACCAATCACGTAGCACCCATAGGAAGTATAAAATACCCTTCTTGGAATCATCGACGCCAACTGATTATTTGGACCAATCAAACTTATTGCGATATCGATGATGGAAAAAGGAATGGAATAATTCTTTTTACAACTCAAACCTTGTATCATACAATAGCCCTTGTTTAAATTTGTCGACGAGATCTGGCATAATTAAACATTGGTCTTTCTGAAACCATAGTAACTTTGACTAACGCCTGAACTCGAACGTAAGACATAAGTCGCCCCTGGACTCGTAACAGCACAAGAGACTAGCGAGTTAGATCCATTCAGTTTGTTATTTCAGTTTGATTTGTTTTGTTCAATTTGTCCTATTAGTATTCTCCCAAGTACTTGTGAAGTTAGTATTATCTTAATTTATTAAATTATGAGTAACTCAGATCTGATACGTGTGCAGAAGGCTGCAGAGTTCTTCTCAAAAAACTCACTCTTATCATCAAATATAAGACAGGCCGTTGAACCTTGGACAGACAAAATGGTGGAATCTATACCAAAGAATAAGATTGCTAAGTTAAAGTTAGAAGAACTAAAACCCTACTACTCTGCATATGCTTCTCTATTAGATTGGCCTTGGTGCGGTAAGTATACTGACGTCATTAGAAAGTAGAGAAACGAGGGAAAACATATTTATTACTTAGACGAAACCTGGTTAAATGCAAGGGAATTTAATACAAGTCATTGGGTAGACACTACTAGTAGTAATAGTTTTGGCACGTTCGACAGGTAGACGCAAACGTTTAATTATAACACATATAGGGTTCAGTCACGGCTTCCACTCAGGCGGTCTGCTGTGTTTTGAAGCCAAAAAAACAACAACCGATTACCACAACGAGATGAAAGGTGAAATATTTTTCGAATGGTTTCGAAATATTTTAACATCGCGTTGAGCCTGAGTAGCAGTATACTGAAGTAACTCAAGAATAAGAAACAAAATAAAGGTTCTTAGACTTTTAAGAATATACAATACACAGGTTTTAAGAATATACAATACATATATAATGTAAATTGCAATGGTGGGGAGGAAAATTTTGAAAAAAATCAGGGACACTTTTATAAGATCGATAATCGGATATGGATTTCCAATCTGGTTTAATAACTCGTATGGCCCTGGAGACGTCGCTGAGACTGTTGGAAACGACAGTCACACCCCCGCCGCCACCAAAATGTAAGTTATAATTATACAATATAATTAACTTGCAGTAATCTCTCTCAAACGTCTATTCAACTTGAATTTGTAAAATTCCGCGATTCGAGTCTCGATGTCACAACTACCAAACCCTCCAGAAATTGCACAGGCAGTGCAAGGGGGGCGGTATGTTTAAATAAGTGACCAGTATATGTTAATCAGATGGAAAGAAGACGTGCAGAGAAATGGAAGTACAATTGATAAGTAGGACATGATTAAGAAATGGGTACACAACAGATTTTTGGAAGCCCGTGAAGAAAGGCAGCAAATTACTACATTGATGCTACAACAGTGGGCCATGCAGGTAGCATTTCAATTTATTACAAGCGACTTCCAATTCGTAGCCAGCCGTTCATCGGCCATAAGATTCAAAAAGGAGAATAAAATTAGACATCGGAGAGTAACACGATTTGTAAGCCAAAGGGAAAGGTACACAATCGACGAAACGTTTACTGCTGCACGATTGTTCCAAGAACAGGTATCCTCCATTTTACCCTCATTCGACACGGACTATGTAATAAACACCGATCAGACGGGTTGTGAATACCGAATACATTCGGCTCGAACATTGTCCATTCAGAGTGAAAAAGTAACAGAGGTAATAACTCCCAGTAAAAACAAAATGACACATTCCTACACTGCACAATATCGAATTACCCTTTCAGGTAAAATATTACCAAAGGTGTTCTTGTGCAATGCGGAAGGATGCAAACATATACTTGATTGGTATTTATGCGCCACAAGTATATAGTTAATACTTAAAGTACTATTTCACAAAATGCGCGAAGTAAAATTAAATTTACGGGAAAGTGCATCGTTAACAGTGGGAGAGACTTTAATATTTTGGGAGAATGCACAAATACCAACCAAAAGTATGCAACACTGTATTCGTATGCTGGAGTCCCTTTACAACGAATGGAGGACGCTTCGAAAAACAGCAAAGAAGGTGACACCGTTACAGCAACAAAAAGTAAGTACATTTACTACAAAATTCAATAATTTGTTTGATGTCGCCCATACAGATGCAATGGAAATGACGAAGATCGAAGAAGATAAGCAGTTTTTAATATCTCAAAGACAAGAAGGCAGGCCAAGTACAATGGCTGGCATTGATTTGAAATTGAGTCTGCGGGAAAAAGGGGTTGCAGCGCGAAAAGCGCAAAGAGATGCAAGAAGACTGAGAAATGTTCAGAACATTGAGGAGACCTGTGAGTTTTGCAAATAATGAAAGTAAGTTGATTGTTATGAAAACAATTTAAGTAACGCGGAATTTATTCTGGATTCAGGGGAAACCATTGAAATGGCATCTTCGGGGAGCAGCGAAGAGGGACCGGAAGATATCGTAGATCCAGAGCCAGGACCATCATCAGCGGAGAAGATATTGCGCGGTAAGAAAAATATAATTACGGAAAAACTTGTCACGGTATTGGATAAATGTCGTGTTAGCGATAGGGATGCAGTCCGTATCTTAATGGCGACAGTTGAAGCATTAGGGCATAATACAGAAGATTTAATTATAAATAGATCGTCGATTAGCCGTTGCCGTCAGAATTTACGCGAAAGTAGAGCTAAAAAACTTAGGGAATGATTTCAAGAGACTTGTTTGCAAGCAAACAAAAAAATTAATTTCAGAGTACAATAAATGTTTAACGCATGACAAAGAACAGAGACAGTTCATATTACAAATAGTCAGCGATTACCGTCATATATTCCCCGACGCAAGAAAAAGAACTTTATCAGAAACATTGGAGCGCAGTCAGTGTACCCTTAGGTAATTTTTTAGCATATTTTCGACGATTTGTTCGCGAAAAGACTCTTCCCCTCGTACAACTCGTATATTACATTAAATTCAGTGAACATCTTTAACACTATTCCTACCAGGACCGGTCAAATGACCGTTTTTAAATTTTCAGTTGGAATTTCCTACATTCAACGTAAGTGAATCGCCTTTAAACTTTACGACTTTTCCTCATATATTAGGTTGGGGAAAAAGAAATCCATTATTTTTTCGGTAGATGGCTGTAGTGAACGATATCTCGTAAAGTATCGATCAAACAATTTCAAATTTATGCTCGTTATCAAGGTGACATTTCACACTAAAAAAAATTCTTTTGTTGTTTTTTGTTTCGTCCATTCAGTTGTGAGTTACAGAGTGTTAAAATGGAAGTCAACAAAGAGAAAATTCGGTACATTTTACAGTTTTTCTTTGATAAAGGCGAAAATGCAAGCCAGGCGGCTGAAATTGTGAATGGTGTTTATGATGCCGATACTGTAACAGCTAATTACGTGTAATTTTGGTTTCGTCGATTTCGTTCAGGCATTTTTGATGTTAAAGATGCACCTCGCACAGGCAGGCCCGTCGTCGAAAACGTCAACCAAATCACAGAAATAATCAAAGTTGACCTTTCAAATGGCAACAAATTATCTAACAAAACGGTGCATATTTGACCCAAATAGGACAATCCAAAGCATGTTAAATAAAGTCTTGAATTTCGCGCAAAAATAATGGATTTCTTTTTCCCCAACCTATTATATGTATGATACATTTTTCAATATTCACTTATTTTTTTATTGTTTATTTTCTGAGAAAAATTTGTAGTCTGCCTTACCTACCACGACCGGTCATTTGACCGGTAGTACGATTTATACATTTTTGTAATAGTTTCTCTCTAAGACTCAATGGCAAAACTATAAAGTCGTTACAAACGAAAGTTAATGTAGTTGTGGCACGATTTTATCCGAGAAGTGCCTTCCAGAAAATGGTTTACGGCACTTCCAAGTGTTTACAGTTCTCGCTCGACTATCGGGTTAGCGGTGTTTATTTGCTTGATTGATATCCAATACGGTCCAGATCCTCGAATGTTCTTACGCCATCTTATCTACTATGACGTAAAATAAATAAACTTATAACTGAAGGAAATGTATAGACGTCTTCTCACGAATTCAAATCAGTATAGTCTTGCGACACGAACAGAGTGCATCAAAACGGGAAAGTCACAAAGAGCATACTTGGCAGTCTTTTATTATTATTTTGTAATATTTTATATCGTATTACGTGTTATAAGTGCAATTCTCAAAATAGTGAACAAGACTAATAATACGTCGCAGTAAGTTTCACCTTTTATCTTTTATTCATTTTTTTATCTATTTTGATTTACATTTTCATATTTTAGTTTTTATTTTGTCCGTTGAATATTTACCCCAAAATGTCAAGACGTTTGAGGAGTGCGAATGTATTATTAGAGAGAATAAATGATATCGATGCAGAATGTTCTGGAGATGATCAGGAAATTCTGGATATGGAAAATGACAATACGGAAAATTATGATCCCCTTGAAACCGACTCGAACACCGATGAGAACGAAGAGAATATTTCGAACGTACGTAGACGACGAAAGAGAAGGAGATTTTTAGTTAGTTCCGATAGTGAGAATGAAGAAGAGGCAAGCGAAATTGCGATGGACGGAACTGTTTGGCAGGAAGTAAAAATAGGGTCTAATCCTGGAAGAGCACCTGGTCATAATATTTTTAGGGACACATCAGGCCCGACTGGGTACAGTAAACGTAATATTATGAGAGGCGAAGTTAGGACGGCATTTTCTGTGATAATTGATAAGAATATAATCGAACTTATAAGAAAGTGCACAGAGGCAGAGGCATTTAGAGTGTTGGGATATAAATGGGAACTGTCTGCTGCAAAGTTATATGCATTTTATGCAATTCTGTGTGCACGCGGCGCATATGAAGCTAAGAATATAGATATAGCACTTCTATGGAATAAAAAGTGGGGCCCGCCTTTTTTCTCAAATACTATGAGTAGACATGAGTTTACGGAGATTATGAGATTTATTCGATTTGACGACAGAAATCAACGAAGCCAACGGTTACAAACCGATAAATTCGCTATGATTTCCGAAGTTTGGTACAAGTTTATTGACAACAGTCAAAATTGTTATAAACCAGGACCATATATTACTATTGACGAACAATTGTTACCAACGAAAGCAAGGTGTAGATTCACTCAATACATGCCCAATAAACCGGACAAAGGTATAAAATTTTGGTTAGCATCCGATGTACGTAGCAAATATATAATAAACGGCTTTCCATATTTGGGAAAAGATGAAAGTAGAGAACCCTCAGTTCCTCTTGGAGAGTTTGTCACTATGAAATTAGCAGAACCGTATGTAGGATGTGGAAGAAATATAACCACGGACAACTTTTTTACAAGCCTACCTTTAGCAACAAAATTTTTAGCAAAAAAAACTACGATTGTTAGGACAATTAGAGCAAATAGGAAAGAGCTACCAAGACTGGCAAAACTGAAAAACGACGACATGGCACTTTTCTCAACCAAACTCTATCGCTCAAAAACTTGTATGTTGACAATTTACAAAGCCAAACCAAGAAAGAAAGTTCTAATTCTCAGTTCAATCCGAACACCCGGGACAATTCAATTGTATAATAGCACCAAATTTGGCGTAGATGTCACCGACCAAATGGCCAGAAATTATTCGGTAAAATCTAAATCTCGGAGATGGCCTTTGCAAGTATATTTTAATATCTTGGATTTAGCCGGGATAAATGCATGGGTGTTATATAAAGAAACTACGGGAGGAGAAATTACAAGACAGGAATTTCTATTCCAATTGACAGAAGAACTTGCCATCGAATACCAACAAGAGCTCGGCAAAGAAAATCAACCAATACCCATCGCAAGTACAAGTACAGGTTCCCGTGAACGGAAAACATGTCGGATAAGGTATTGTAAAGATAATAAGACGAACAAAATCTGTCTAAAATGTAAAAAGTACGTATGCGGAAAATGTACAGTTGAGAAGCCCATTTGTAAAAAATGCGACGAAAAAGAATAAAATGTAGATTATGTACTCTTGAATAAAAGAAAATATATTTTTATACTGGTGAGCTCTCGAAGACCTCCTACAAGATGTGGATATCACAGACTATCAGATCCAAACGAGATCTATTGGCTATTGGTCTGCATTCAATATTGAAAAATATAAGTTGTGAAAGACCGGTCATTTGACCTGCCGCGGTAGGAATAGGTATACGTGAAGTGTCGGTAGGAATAGTGTTAAACCCTTTCTTTATAATCGGCATTTTTCGTCAAGTCGCATAGTGCGTGATCCTTGCCCTTGTGACGGTAGAGCACAGTTTCGTCGATTTGTTCGCGAAAAGACTCAGTTCACTCGTATAATTATAAAACACTATTACCCCAAACTCGGTGGCAAGATTTAGGATGGGGAACGAGATGAGGGCAGCAAGGTATTGGGAGGAAGAAGACAGGAGAAGATGTAGGGTGTGTGGAGGAGAGATACAATAATGTTGAAATATTATCTGCAATAGATAACTTACAGCGTATAAACATGTTTGGCATGTTAATTGCGGCGCGGGTCACCGGTGACCCCCGTGGCGCTGCAGTACAATTTCGCGCGATCGTCAATTATCTCATATTGCTTCTTCGCGTTGTTGAATAATAGTGTCACGATTTTATTATTTTTGAGAGTGTTAAACAATCAGGTAAGAACCTCTATTATACTTTTATATACTACAACAATTTTTGCATTTCGTATGTCCTATTTAATTTTTTAGTTAGCCCATAAAGTTATGATTTCAAATGAAGATTCTGCGTCAAGCAATTCAACTGATGATATATTTTTACCAAATCCTTCCAAACGATGCCGAGTGTTGTCAGATAGTGAGGAAAGTTCCTCGAGCAGTTTCTCTGATATGATAATACCTTCTTCAGTACGTCGCCGTCGAATTGAATCAGATAGTGAAAGCGAATTTGAAGATGACGGTAATAATGACGAAAATAATACACAAGAAGAGGTTGATACAAAATGGCATACACCTTCGGGTAACGTGCGCGCATCGTAACGTGCACGCATAATAAAACTATATTACATGTATAAATTGTTGAAGTAAACAACTCAAAACTCTACATCTAGAAGGTTAAAGTTTTTGTTTGTATATTACGTAATATAGACAAGTCATTTACACTTGGTCTATCCATAGCCGCTACCCATCAAACACATTTGAATGTAGATTTTAATTAACCGAATGCTAAGCATTGTGGGCCTTTCCCTGCGGTTAACTGTATGGACAACCGATTGTTCAAATTGTAGCAAGCGTGTAGAACGACAGAATTTATAATTGTAATGGCCATAGTGAATAGCTATCGATAATTCCATGTACTTTTTGATCTATATGTAATACCTCAAGATTTCTTAAACAATTTTGTAATACATGGTTCATTTTTTATTCAAATTTTATTTTGTTCGTTACACCATCCACAGCCACATTCGTTATCCATATCATTACAGTCATAATCAATAGCGAGCAATAGTCAGTGAATAAGAACCTGTATAGGTTTAGCCACTTGGGACTCCCGTACAATCCTGTCTATATCTATTCCATAGGTATATTGCATTTTTCTAAATTAATTTGATTCTTTTTATTCATCCACGGACCTACCGCGTTACCGTAGTCGAGAGATAGCTACCACCTCAAACAAAACGCCAAAATGCTACGTGTAAGTCACCAGGCTCTCCGAAATCGAAAAAATTCCGTTTCCAGAAGTCACGATTGTCACGAGAAGACAATATTGATTTGTTTTTACGACTCTAAAGGTATTATACTTGGGGAATTCGTTCCACAGGGTTAAAATGTTACTAGTGAATATTTTCTGGATGTTATGGGGTGTTTGTGGAAGAGAATCGTTCGAGTGAGGCCCGAATGTCGAGCGGCGAGAAGTTGGGTTTTGTTGCACGATAATGCACTATCTCACAGGACCATCGCTGTTCATGATTTTTTGCGAAAAAGCAAGTCTGAGTGCTTCAACATCCTCTATACTCGCATGATTTATCTCCGTGTGACTATTTCCTGTTCCCGAAACTCAAACTGGCCATCAAAGGAACGCTTTATGACAATGTTACACAAATCCAAGAAGCCGTGACGAGGGTCATTGAGGCGATTCCGAAAAATTACATAAAAAAATCTATGCTAGTATTGGCTAAACGTGCCCAGCGGTGTATTGATGCGAAAGGGATGTATTTCGAATAAAAAGAAATAATTTTTGCCAAATAACTAATTGTTTGTTTTTAATTTAAAAAGTTCCGATACTTTTCCGACATACTGTGTATTAATCTTATAGACTTGCATTGCACAGATTTTAGAGTTTGGAAACATTGAGTTTACATTGAGTTCAAAAAGTCCTACTTCGACGACTTCACGTAGCTCAGCCTGTTATTGTTAAATTTTGTATTACTCAGTTTTATTAGATAAAAAAGCGGATAAATGTTAGTAAAACTAATATGGAGGGAAGACAATTTAATATAAAAAGTGTATAAAGAAATGAGCGCGTGCGTCGTTGAATTGAATTATTTTTTGTAAGTGATTATGTGATTGTCACCTAATAAAATTAATTATAATCAATTTAACAAATTATATGATTATAATCCAACTGCTAATCCATACTTAGCAAGAATATGAAAAACCAGACAATATCTAATTACTAATTTTGTCCATTAGTAAAAATTAAAAAATCATTATGGATTCTGAAATACGAAATCCAGAAGAACATAGTGACTCCAAGACACCAATGCCAATATCGAAACGCGGGAAATTGAGAAGAAAAGCGACTACTTCTCAGACGAAATTGATTCACCTTTCATTCGCTTCTTCAGAAATTAATTTGAATGAATAATATGACGTTGAAAGTCATAAAACTATCAATTAAAAAATGTTCAGTTTGAGAATAGTGCAAGAGAACAATTAATTTTGTTCACCCTTGCATAACTTTCTATGTGATTCGATTCGATGTTGTGCTATAGTAAACATGAAGGTCTACGAACATGTGCATAGAATCCTGTGAGACTCATATTCAAACATTCAAAAACAAGGGCATGCAATATTCCAAACGAAATTGTTTGTTTCCTAATCTCATATTAGGAAAGCGCTCTTAACACATTCCCGAAGGGAAACCAGAATTCTCGTCTTTTTAAGAAAACTGCATGGTCGACAGAAAGCGAAATTTATTGTTTTTAAAAGCACTGCGTTGCCGACGGGACACAAGATTTCACGTCGAACAAAAAAACTGCGTTACCGACGGAAAACCAGAATTCTCGATTTGCAATAAGTGTCGCTTTGCTGGTAATTGCTCAGATAACAGGATTATTTTGAGAGCGGTACAATATTACATTTGTTCTTATATAAGTATATTAATCAATAGTTTATTTCTTGGTCCAGTGATAGTTAATATATGTGATTTTGGGTTACGGCTTTTTATGGACCAATGTGAGGATATAAACTTCTTTATTATTTAATCGTAGAAACGTTTCGGTACGAATTTTGTACCCTCTTCAGTCTAAACAATTGTTATGAAAGAAGTCCTAGGCTACTTAATATCGGCCCTAGGTGCTTGTGTCTTCGGTGTTATATGAAGACTAAAAACTTTTAGTCTTCATATAACTTTTAGTCTTCATATAACACCGAAAACTTTTAGTCTTCATATAACTTTTAGTCTTCATATAACACCGAAGACACAAGCACCTAGGGCCGATATTAAGTAGCCTAGGACTTCTTTCATAACAATTGTTTAGACTGAAGAGGGTACAAAATTCGTACCGAAACGTTTCTACGATTAAATAATAAAGAAGTTTATATCCTCACATTGGTCCATAAAAAGCCGTAACCCAAAATCACATATAATAAGTATATTAAACATTATATATGTGTTTTACGCCCAATTAATTAGAATTATAGTAATTTTAATACACATATGTTGATATATTTGTATCATTGAAATCCCCTGTCGTATATTAAAGTTAAGCAAAAAATTACCCATCGCGAATGTGTTAACGCTCTGTGCTTGAAGTAATGTTTCGTTCTTATTAAATAATATTGCCATAAAGTGTAGAGTGAGTATAAAAAGTACTCACAGTGCCGAAATTGGGTCGATCAGGCTGGTGTCAAATTCTAGGAACAGTTTGCCCTTCTTGGTGAAACCTTTCACCGAATTACCGTACGCGGTAAAAATCTTGTCACGTGGTACTCCCAATGTACCACCCAAAACGACTTGGTTTATGCTTGGTCCAGGCAAAGATTTAAACGACAACTGCAGCTCACCTTTTTTCATACCTGGAAGTAATTAATACTTTAATTAATACTTTAAATATTGCTTTCGAACTTTATATTACATACTTTGAATGAAGAAGGGTTGTCTTAAAATGATTTGAAGATTACTATTTGCATGTTATCGCGAATTAAGTTTCAAAATTGCATAGTATTTCTATATAAGTTAGTGAGTTTCATTAAACTCACCGAAAATATGTAAAACTCCTTCCTGGTCACCGACAACAAACTTCTGTGCTTGTTTCTGCTCGGTCGCTGGGAAAATCTTTGTTGTTCCTCGAGCAGTGACACCAACAGTGGCATAGTCGACCCTTGACAGCGGTAGTGTCATTTCTCACGCCAAAATGTTGACAAACAAAAAGGCCGAGTGTATGGAATAATCGAAGTTGCTTCGATTGATAGAATCTTAATATATTTGAGCATATAGTCTTCCTCTTTCTTCTATTTGTTCGTCTGAAAAATAAAGCAATGATATTGGTATAATAATATTATTATAACAATGAATTACGTGAAAGTCTGACAGAAAATAACAGATTTTGTGAAATATAATCAAATAAGTGATATGCGGTTAAATATTTATAAAGTTCAGAATAGCCTGGGAATATAAAGATATAATTTGTAACAGTAGAAAATTCTGCTATTTTTATACAATTTCAATTCAATAATATAACATATATCTATGTTATATAAACAGTTTGTGGAGCATGAAAGAAAAGCATTACTTACAATAGTTAATCTTATTATTTTGGTTAATCCCTTGCATTGAAATCGTTAGAATGAAATCGACGAATATGTACGACGATTACTGATCAAACTTAACAAAGGATAGGAGTACAAACCGTCCTACATTGTATATTAACTGACAATAACTGTCTTGAGATAATAATGATAGGAAGAACGAAATAACGAATATTTCGTTACCTTATACCGTTCAGTTTCCTTGAAAACAGTTGAAAACGTACGAAATTATATATTTCCGAGCGTGCTTTCCGTTGCAGGTTTGTGTTCGAACTGTACGAAAGTGTAACCTTAAGAATCCTTAGCCTATCAGCGCAGAGTATAAGTGTGCGTATAGTGTACAATGGAACAAAGGACCTGTTCTAACGGTCGCATAAAAACGATTATAAACATCGTTTAGCGTGTTGATTTCGTGCTTATAAGAATCCTTATAAGATATCCTCAGGCGATTATATTAAATTAAATACTTTAACACATTGTACGTCTTTTCAACTCTTCAAAGTGCGATTATATTTCCTACCAACGAAGAATGAGTATTTGAAAGAAAATACATTAAAAACTTGTTAGATTTTCACAAAATACTATACAGTATATAGAATAAACTAACTAGTTATAACTTCTATTTGCTATATGTGCATGGAATTATTGAAATAATAAGGAAATGTTAACAATCATTACAATGATTACGTCAATACTCGTCAATATTGCATATAAATACATTAATATACATCAATATACACCTAACCCTCGATTTACACGGTAGATTGGTTCGCCGAAAATGCCGTGTAAATTGAAATCATACAATTCAAATTCAAATTCATATGAAACAGTATCACGCATTTTTTTTAAATTAGAGTACATATTTTAAAATAAAAATTCATTAAGTCAAGCAAGATATACATGACATAATTCAAAAGTACATAGTTTCTTCCGCATTTCGTAATCGAGAGCTAAATGTACTTCGCTAATTCGTCCTCAAATAACATAAAAAACGATACGTAAGAAATCTGTTGCCGATTACAAAAAGGTAATATTTCCAAAAGAATTCCAATCACCCTGAAGACACACATTATAATGTATGTGTTATAGCATATATAAACTGCATAATTTAAACCACAGAAGGACATTTCAAAGTTTAAAAATATTGTAGATCGTTAAAGTTATCACAAATTCGTCAGAGAGGTTGATTCCCCTTTAAATGTTGTAATAATTCATTACAATTCATAAACAATGTGCCGTATAAAATATTGTATTATCGATTTCCTTGGGTAATATTATAGTTTGAATAATTATTATTAGGGATAAAGATGAAAACATAATATAACCGTTGCGAAGCGGCACGCATTGATATGCTTTCTTTGTAACCAATTTGTGTTTCCTGAAGGAGATCCAAGAAAGAATTCCACGAAATTTGTGCGTTATATTAATGAGATTTATATACGTTTGCATACAAAGTTTCTCATGAAATTTGCATATATTTCGTTCTCGTGAAACATTGATATTTATAGTAATCGAGAAGTTACGATTACTCATTTTCAAATTGGAATAAGAATACCATTTCTTTTCTCAGCAACATTACGAATTCGTTGCGCAGCATAAATTACGAGGCCAAAAGATATGTTCGAACAGTATAATTTGACGATGTTTCTCAAATTTAATATCATGAGATATTAATATTTTGCATTTCGTATCTCATGTAGCTTCGAATACCACTTACTGCACGGATACATTAAACGTAAGTGATAAAATTGCAATACGCAAAACAAATTTGCGCAGCAGAGCAAGAATTCGGAGTGAACAAAGCCGGTAGTATGTATTTGAATTACTAACCTAGATCATGTTAAAAGTACTTACGTGATTATGAAAAGAGTCACTGCAACGTAGAATATTATGAAGAGGCCAACAAATCTGCCAGACGTGGTTAGGTAGAAATTGTACGGCATTCACAAATGATTTGCACGAAGGAACCATTCATGACGAACAAACATCTTCGAATGAGAATGCACGCCGGCAATCAATGTCGCCATAGTCACATTCCGGATACATTTAAATAAGTAACGTTCTCCGAATCCGATTAATACGCCACCTGGCGGTCAAAATAAGAGTAAGAAACTATCCTATACAGGTTTCGCGCTCAAAATTCAGCTTCTTGCAAATCAAAACCCTTTCACAGATCAAACTCACACTTTTCACAAAAAGCTTTTCTACAAATTTCTTTTCTTAAGCTATTGTAATAGACATCAAATCCAATGTACAGTTATTGTTCGGAAATAAGAAATGAACAAATTAATAAAAACAAACGAATAAAATTAACATAAAATACTTATTTAACACTGAAAATAATTATGAATTAAATATTTGCAAATATTCTTGGTACATTCGAGCATAATTGAAAGCCGGCAAAATTTTGTCCACAGTGATTGTATTTTAAATTGATAGGTGGCGGCGAATTTTATCTTACACATGCTACTGGATAACGGATAAAAAGCACGAGAGATCCTTGGGAAAATATTCTCTTTCATTAGCAAGAATAATGTGCTGTACTTGGGGTACGTCCTATGATTCACACATTTACTGATTCTACTTGTTACATTCCAGCAAAATGTGATTTCAATTCAATTTCGTCAGTATTTTTTTGGCTACTTGCCTCCAACGTATTTTCCGGTGTTTACCAATATGTGTCATTGTTTACCAACAGTTTTTATATGTTTACAAAATTCTGAATTAATTGCATTGATAAAATCTATCATACATTATTTTTCGTTTAAATTCTCGCAATATGCACTAGAATTAGTCTCGCATGATATAATTTATTAATATTAACACGTCGAGTGCCGGCCCGAAATCCGTGCTATACGATGCTCGCAATACGCGCCTGTAACGTGTATATAACGTCTAAAAATAAAACGAAGCACTCTACGATACTTAACCCTCGATTTACACGGTACATTGGTTTTCCGAAAATGTCGTGTAAATTGAAATCGTACAATTCGAGTTCACATTTCACATTGAAAATAAAGTAATTTTCACAAATCCGTATGAAACAGTGTTATGTATTTTTTCGAAAGTTAGAGTAGATATTTTTAAATAAAAGTTCATTCATTCAAACCAGATATACATAACATAATTCAAAAGTTCATATTTTCGTATTTGATTCGAGTTTTAGTAATATTGGCATCGGCGGTCACCGGTGACTTCCACAGCGTTCAACGTGTTTACGATGATAAATAATATATCTCGAAAGTCTTCATTATATTTAAGGAGTATGCATTAACGGAATATGAAGTATTTGTAACTTTTGAGTATACTTCTTTAAATAGTTCTTTCACGTGCAACGAAAGTTACATATATTTAAAATAGTTCTCTGCATCTTTTTTTACCCTTAAATCCACTTGCACGTAATGCTGATTATTATTGTATTACACGTACGCATTTTAACACGAATTTCAATCTATTAGTTTGGCTAATCAACTCTTGCGCTTCTAACTCGTGATTAGAAGACGATTTTGATTGAATTTTCTTTATTCAGTAATGTATGGTCCGTTTTAACTGACGATCTTCTCCTATCTTTTGGGAGAGCTTCGTGATTCCGCGTTCCTAAAAACCCCTCGATTTGCTTGCACCAAGTAGACGCAGAACGCACAAATTCTTTGGCCAATCCAATAGTAATAATAAAGAATACATATTAAATGGGTGATATATTAAATAACTGAAGTTTTTTAATCGCTTGTACCTTATATTTCTACATTTATGTACGTCAACCGTATAAGACGTCGAAACTTGTCTACTTTATACTTTATACTTTATACTTATTTCTTATGTTTCACTACACACAATACATTCATGTTTTATGTATTTAATCAGGCCACTGTGAGTAACATACATCATGGACGATTCAAAAAAGGAAGAGATAACAAATATCTTTGGCCCAGATTTTCTAAAGTATGTACAACTTCAACATCGAATAATAATAATCGATGTATGTTTGAATGCTTTTAATGTTTTCTCATTTTCATTTTGAACTAGATATTGCGAGCAGCACAAGGTGCAACTTGAAAAGACAAAATGTGGTGCGTTTCGTGTACCAAACACCAAAGTGTTAACAAACTGTTTGACGCAAATTGACTCCTATAAGAGAGAATTAAACAAAGATTTAGGAAAGGTTCAAAATAAGAAACTAGTGCCAGATCACATTCATCATAATCACCATTATCTAAGTATGCTATATACATATTAATTACTTCAATTAACAAGTTTGGGAAGAATAAATGTAAATATAAACTGATTACTAATTTGCCACACTGTTTTCAAGGTCTTTAAATGATTCACTTTGTCATAATTATATGTAGTTCATGCAGTTTTTAACGTACAAATGGAAAGCGATTTTCATTCTATTTTGTATATTTTGTATATTGTATATTCAATTTTAATCATTCAATAATGTGTTGTGCGTTTGGATTTATAATATTTGCCTATCTTTCGGACAGCTTTTGAATTCCACGTTTATAAAAATCTCTCAGTTTCCCTGCAAAAGAGTGATGCAAACCGGACAAACTTTCTGACCAACCTAATAGTTTTCTGGCAAATAAATGATGGTTGTAAATGATTATGACATCTAATGATTGAAATCATTTCAACTGTTTTAGGAAAAAAGGTGCAACATCAAACTGTGCAAAAGAAACGGAGGGAAAAACACAGACTTAAACCTGCCAATACGTACCTCGACAATTTTTACTTGCACATTTATTTATACGATGTATATCCAATCGTACCAATTCACAAAGAGATTAATTACCGTGGAGTATGCATTTTAAATAACGCGAATAATGGAGAAGAAATATATGAGCAGATCTTAAAGGAACTTCAGAAAGAGGCACCAATACGTGCCATCGATTTTCAAGCCGCGGCACCACTTGTTTCTCCACTTTTAGAGAGATTTCGAAAACTTCATAACAAATTTCACTATTACAGTGTATTGAAACATTTAAACGCAAACGATTTTTCCATTAGACCACGCACGGAGGTTTCAAGGAATGTTTTGCAACGTTTTCTTGATATTGTGCTTTACAAAGTTGTTCCAATACAGTTGTTTGGAAATGCTAAGAACTTCAGGAGAATCAAGGAATCTATATTCTATTTCATACGAATGCAAAGGCACGAAACATTCAACTTAAGGACTCTTATAGAAAAGTTAAATGTATGCTATATATACAGGCATCCCTCGTATAACACGGTTGTTAGGTTCCGAAAGAATGTCTTGTTATAAGAAACAAAGAGCTAGTACAAAAAGTAGGGATCCAAAAATTAATAAAAGTATACTATTTTCTTTTCATAATTAAACGAAATGTGTTTATTAAAATAATCAATAATTAATGAAAACTATTGACAAACCGAGAATGCATCTAGATTTCACCAATTTTCGAATCGTGTTAGAGCGAATCTGTGCTGTACGATTGACACCTATACTTTTATATGTTTAAATCAAATTCGAAAAATTTAGTGAATTGAAGACTCCTTGCAGAAAACACTGAAAATGCCAAAATGAAGAATTTTATTTGCAATCTATAAATGTTCTACATGCCATTGGTAATACTGTAGTATAGAGTTTAAGTGCAATTTTCTTTTGTAAATAGTTAATAATAATACTCTTTTAGCATTATTCGGTAGCATTCGTGACTCCAATGCGGCCTCTCGGCAAGTTTTTTCTCTCTTAAAAATTTGACTTCTGGCACTTACAGTGTTTTCAATTGGATTGGCCAAAAAGTTTGTTGAGTTTTCATCCATTTTGTATATTTTTCTTTAATCTTCTTTATTCAATAATGCATCATCCGTTTTAACTTATAATATCTTCCATCTTTTGAACACCATCGTAATCCTGTGTTCATAAAAGCTCCCTCCATTTTACCGCAAAAAACTGATGCAAACCGCACGAATTTTTTGGCCAATC
Source organism: Nysson spinosus (assembly GCA_910591585.2). Lineage (NCBI taxonomy): Eukaryota > Metazoa > Arthropoda > Insecta > Hymenoptera > Crabronidae > Nysson > Nysson spinosus. The sequence goes on along the minus strand of OU342844.1, from coordinate 1,475,225 downwards.
TAATACACGGAGTCTTTAATTAATGGTACTAATGTAAATATGCAAGCAAACGCACTGTTTGATCAGTGTTTGTCTATTATATTTTTGAATGTTGATATATATTTCTAAATGTTTATTTTGATAATATTTCTATATTTCAGATTTCAAGTATCACTTGGTTGACGCCTATTTCAGACGAAGAATTGCGGTGGTTAATGCTTGCTAAAATTATAAGATGGTTCTTCAATGGATATATTATAAAGATTTTGCGTTCGCAATTTTTTATATCTACTTCATCCACAAATCCAGCAGAGAGACAATTTAGCAGGCGTTCAGATTGGCAGTGGCTTCAAAAGCGGTATATATCAAGGAAGATGCATAAAAACGAGTTAAAAAAATATTTTGAGTGCGATGGCTGGAAACCATCAATAGGTGTATACAAGTTACATAAAAAACGAACGTGCTTCCGGCCAATATTTGTACCAACGTAAGTGAATATAATTTCTCGCATAAAATGAATAGAATTTCATTGAGTTGCTCAAAAAGTTCGTGCGGTTTTGTCGAATGTGGAAAATTCCGTTTTTTATTAAAATATTGAATACAAATTAATCTACAATGTATTCTCCGCCATTAATTAATACTAGAACTAAAAACAAGAATGGACAACAAAGTAAATTAATCGATTGAATTACGTCAATTCTGTTACGTGAGCCGTAAAAAAACTCAGAAAATGGAACCTTATAAATTTGAACGCTTTCGCACTCGAATGGCGACTCTCAGTCACCACTCAATTTCTTGATGTAATTCGAGTGGCGACTGAGAGGCAGCATTAAGAGTTATTCCGCTTATTTTTTTGTTAGTGAATTTTAAATCACCGACAACTTGAGTAAATCTTAATGTTGCCTCTTAATCGTCGTTCGAGTTGTCATAATAAACTGAGTGGCGCCTGAGAGTCGCCACCGAGTGCAAAGAGTTAATATGAAATGAAAACCGCGCGAATTTATGTACCAATCCAATAATAATGTTACTGCGCTATTTTACGAGTACTTTATATTTGCAAGGTACTCTATCCGGGAAAAAGAAGAGACGAGAGTTATTTTAAAGTTTTTAAGACAATTATATATGTCAGTGTACGGTACTTCAACTTTTCATGAAGAATGGAGATCGTTTATTCAAAAAAACCCTGACGCGGGAGATGGAGAGACATGCATTGTATCTTGTGATGTACAGGATGCGTTTGGAAGTATAGTGCAAGGTGCTATCATTTCTGAACATCTTCCAATAATTCCGGCAATATAAACTTTCAAAGCCATTTTTCTCGGAAACAAAGCCTCGTATGAAAAAATGTTATTCTATATTTTCTATAAAAGATTTCGTGTAAAGGGTTAAATTCCGCGAACCCATCATTTTGGTGGCTTCCGTAGTTCTAGCGGCGACTGAGAGGCGACGATAAAACTTTCTCCAATTGTCGGTGATTTAATGTCCAGTAACAAAATATAACTAAATATGGCGACTGAAAGGCTACATTAAAATTTACTCCGATATTCGGTGACGTAACGTTCAACAACGAAATTTAACTGAAGGAAATCTTAATAATGTCGCCTCTCACTCGCTACTCGAGTTGTCGCAGTAAACTGAGTGGCGACTGCGAATCGCAAAGCGAGTGCAAAGGGTTAAGAATACTAGTATGTACACACTTACACGAATTATAATCTGCTCATTTTCTGTTATAGAACGTTTATACGAAATCGTATTGCATCTTTGCCAGCATCTTCCGGACATATTAAAACTGAAATATTATGCGATAAAAAGCCGATATCGGTTGCAGGAACGTGTTGAAATTTGCTCGAAGCAATTTTTTTCGCACGAACAGCTCGAACTTGCACTTCCACGCGGTGCACTTTTTACAGATGGATGTATTTCAGGCAGTACTCCTGTAAAGAAGAAATGGTTACTTCGTAGAATCCGGAAGTATATATTTTATCAAAGGGTATGTACATATTTACACCGTTTTAACATTTAAAAACTGTCTTTTCGAAATCAATTAATCCTAATAGCGGAAGTGATATAATCGTTATACGATAACTGCAGAAATATACACCCATTCTGTTATTTTCAAAATCCTTGAATCACAAAATATATTATTTTTATTAAAAAATGTTTATAATTCAATATATTCATAAAGAGGCTAAAATATTAGTTCTATGCAAAAGTATTAATCTTTCCAAGCTTCTGAATTTTTCCCATTTCATGCAGTTGCCTCGAAATTGCTGTTAAACAATGAAAACTGGCGATTTAGGCTTACCTTGCAAAAACTTAACATTTTTTAATAATTTTATTAGCGATTTTATTAGCGAAAAAAGACAAACTTTTGCATACACCTAATAATACTTATTGTAAACAGACTTAATCCGCCGACTGCAATTGCACTTCTGCATTTCAAGTCAATTCTTTGTTAAAAGCAAAAATGGGTTGTTTATCTTGAAAAATGGATTTAGGCCACCTTCAAAATAAACGGCTTAAATATCTTCGCCAAAAACGCTAAATAAGCAGTTTATAGAAAGTTTCAAAAACAGTCAGCGGGTTTGGTCCAGATTGACATATCTTTTGCAATATGTTTTTTAACTAGCATAACTTTAATAGGTGCAACTTGGGAAGAAAATGTGCATTATAGGGAAAGGACTTGTTCAAGGCGCAATGCTTTCACCTATTCTCTCCGACATATATTTCAATTTTATGATGCATGCAAAAATGAAAGAGTTTATGTCGTCAGGCATGCTAACCAGATATGTTGATGATATTCTATATGTAACTAGAGACAGAGACCTAGGAATAAAGTAAGAAGTTAAACAGTCTCAAATATTGGATAAGTATAGGTAACCCTCGTATAACGCGGAAGTTAGGTTCCAGAGAAAGGTCGCGTTATGCGAGACTCCAATCATATACACGCGTTATATCGAAGTCGCATTGTATAAGTGGCGCGTTATACGAGAATCGCTGCAATTTGAGAACCGCGTTATATCAAAGTCGCATTGTATAAGTGGCGCGTTATACGAGCATTGCCACAATTTGTGAACCGCGTTACATTCAAACCGCGTTGTAGGAGGGTTACCTGTACTTGATTTTATGCATAACACTTAAAACTGAAAATGAGGATTTCTTTATAAATTCCAGAAAGAATTGATCTTACTTGAAAAAACTAATATATTGATCCACAGAAGGAAATAAACTTTTCTGTAAATGCATTTGCTTGCGACAAATTAGCGAATTCAGTTTTGCGTGTTTGTAACATGTATCTGCCTAATGCTTGTTTAGAGAATTGAAAACAATCCTTACGTTTCTGTTAACCCTTTGCACTCGGGTGGCGACTCTCAGTCGCCAGTCAGTTTATTGCTGCAACTCGAGGCGCGGCTGAGAGGCGACACTAAGGTTTACTCCAGTTAGTTACTCGATAAAAATCTCGAGTACAAAGGGTTAGATACTCTGTTAATTGTCTATTAAATTATACCTTTGCAACTCGAAAGGCGACTCTCTCTTACCACTCATTTTATTGTGGCAATTTGAGTGGCGAGTGAGAGGCGACATTAAAATTACTCCAGTCATCGTCTCTCAAGTTGTCGCAATAAGCTGGGTGGCGACAGAGAGTCGCCGTCGAGTGCAAAAGGTTAAATACAATTTTGCTTTACAGGTTTTATCAGACGGTAAAGAAAGGATTTCCCGACTATAATTGTCGCTTTACCCTGTCAAAAATACAGACTAATATTTCTGAAGAGGAATGTCAAACAAAGCATATTAAGTACCTAGGCTACATGATTATAAGCGACACTTTGGAAATATATCCTCAGTTTCCTAACGAACCACGTTATATATTATCAATGTATAATAAATACAATTTATCTTCTATTGAGTACGTAATTAAGTTCTTCGTTTTTTTAATAAACCACTTATATCGTTGTATTCAACGTTCATTACACTTACATTGGGAATCAGTATTCGATATCATATTCAATGAATATTATCTTTATTGAGACAAAGAGCTCCTTTAACCCTTTCAGTACCTTAGAGCCGGCTTATATATATATATCGATATATTATTATATAATATATACCTATATATTATATATCGGTTTTCCATTTTGAATATAATTTCAACACGTGTGATGACACGCAAACATTAATAGACATCTCAAAAATCGCATATTTTTCAAAGTACTTTTAACGGTACCTGGAAAACTTATAAAGTACTATAAGGGTTAAATAAAGTTTTGGCTTACATAGATCAATCATTTCCAATAAGTTTCATTGTACTGTGCAATGTCCTTTGATTAGACACTAACTATTTAAGTATTGTAACTGGTTCGTTTGGAATCGATTAATCTAACAAACTGTTTTCTTCCAGATTCTTTGAACAAAGGCTGTGTCATTTAGGTGCTCTAAAATTATCCAAAGTCATAGCGGATCCTGTTATCAACAATTCTAAGCGAGCAATATTCAAAGTTCTACGAGAAATTGGCGTATATCAAGCTAAACGTGCTCGTGTTTTAATATTTGCATTATTTAAAAACATTCATGAGAACGCGCGTGAGATATTTAAACTAATTGGCAGAAGCAATAGAAAAATTGCGCGATCCGTCATTCGATGTCGTTTAGCTGGTAAGTGTCTCTATTCTTTAATCCTTTGCACTCAAGAGGCGACTCTGAGGTCGCCTCTGAGTGCAAAGTGTGAACCCTTTAACCGCAACAAAAAAAGACATGCAGGTAACCCTCGCACAACGCGGTACTTATGCAACGCAGTTCACAAATTCTGACGATTCTCGTATAACGCGATTTCATACTACGGGTGACGTATTAACCGCGTCATACGAGAGTTTACTGTATATATTCGGTAATTTTAGTGTTAATTCGAGAAGTGACATTAAGATTTACGCCAATTATTGTTTACACGGTATATTGGTTGGATTTTAAATTATCACTAACGATGTAGTAAATTTTAACGTCGTCTTTCTGATGCCGCGATAAGTTTAAATAATAATAAATAATAAATAATCGCGAGTGCAAAGAATTAATACGTTGAGCGCCGCGCTGAATTCCGTGTTATACGATACCTCGCGGTGCGTGTCCGTAACATCTATATAACGTTTGAAAATAAAACTGTGTAAACGACACGCTCTACGACACATTGGTTACTTTACATCGTTAACGTAAGGCTAAAAATACTGAAAAGTTTACTAATATTATCGATATATTTGATTCTGTAGATGGAGGAGGATCAGATGCATTTGATGCTTACCTTTGGAACAAGAAAATTTTGCAAATCTTATGGCTGAGTTACAAGGATGTCTTTCGAAAATACAAGCGTTTACGAAAACATTTTCCAGCTATCTGTTTGCCGAAACATTCTATATAAGGATGGATAAAATTCTGAAAATGTTAAAAAGTTTCCTTATACGTTAAGGATCGATACAAATTATATTCGAGTTCTTTTTTGAAAGATAAATTATAAGTTCCTTTCCAGTTACCAAAGCACTTGTTTTGCATTTTGCTATTGTTGCCCTTCGTTAATATAAGTAATGCACATAGTATGATGCTGTATTTCGTTTGCTCAATTTTATGATATGTAAACTATAGGATTAAATAAAAAGTTAATAAATAACAAAGAATCTATTTCTGTTTCCTTTGCTGCTATTCTACTATATGCTTACGGATTACAGTCGAATCTTTTGGTAAGTATATCTTTTTAATACGGTTTTGACTTGCTTTTTTGCTTCTCCGCATCATTTCAAAACCGCATTAAAAAGAGACGCATAAAAAGATACTCGACTGTACTGACCTGTTCATACTTTTCCCAGCAAAGTTCAGAATTGTTAATTCCATTGGCATCAATTTAATGTGTTAGATGTTCCAAGTAGATGAAGGATATGATTATAGACGTCAGCCACCCTTTAATTTTCTGCGGATAAAGAAATCAGACGCACTTGCTTTCTACAAAAAATAGTTGTATTGTTGTTTAATTTAATAACATTAGTTTCATATTAAATATCCACTGCCCAGAATATTTTATATTACAACCGGGCTTACATAAGAGCACGAAATATTCTTAGACACTTGTACGCAATTAGTTGCAAGTTCTTTGCAACTTTATTTCAACTGATTCTTGTTACACAACCCTTAAAGTGCCGTGTTTCAGTGTTTCCGAAAGATATTTTGTATTTCACTGGCAAAAAGTGCGTTTCTGAACAACACACGTCTACTGTTACGTGTTTTTTGTATTTTAGAATATATTGGCTTGTCCGGAAAGTTCGTGCCGATTTCTAACGAAAATTTAACATTTTTCTATGTCAACATATATTTATTCTATGTATGCACCGTTTTTTCCACAATTTTTCTCCATTTTTTATGCAACTTGAAGATTTCATTTTCTCTGAACTTCTCAAGTTTTTCGCCGGAAAAACTGAAAATTGGCATGAATTTTCCGAACAACTCAATATGTAAAGCTGCTCTTGGCGAGTATCGGTAGACATTTTGTTGCTTTTACATAATTAACAAAGAAATGATGTTTTGAAGAAGCATCGCGTACATATTACTTGGCACCGAAAGGGTTACAATATTGTTCTGCGTTATTTGTTATGGGGCCATGACATATTATAAGAAACAATTGTTATAGATGTATACCTTCATAAATAAATACAGTGGACTCCCGTATAACGCGGTTAATACGGTACGCGCTATATGAATTCGCGTTATTGGAAATCGTGTTGTAGGAGAATTTTTCGCGTATAACGCGCATAATCTAAAGTAACATGAATTTGATGTTTCAAATGATTATTGCTATGCCAACTTTGATTTTCTATGTTTTATCAAATAGGATAGTATTTGAAAAATAAATGGCATATATACGACAAAGAATACAATCCAATGCGCAACTAAAGCAGATTTAATTCTTAAATCAGGTAATTCCTGCGTTTTATTATATGGCGCGTTGTACGAAGAATCGCGTTATACGGGAGTCTACTGTACTCCCTCTGTCCAGAAACAAGTGTCCAATTCAGGATTTCTATGAAAATTTTACGAAAGCAATCCTTGACTTTCGACAAATGAATGTCAAATTTGACACTTATAGTGATTTTTTGTAAATAAATTGGATTTTTTTATTTGGCGTTCGAGTTGTCGCTATAAACTGAGTGGCGACTGAGAGTCGCCTTCGAGTGCAAAGTGTTAAAAATCGCAAATCGAATACTTATTTGTGGACAGAAGTAACATCATTTTCCACATATATACTGTAAATGAATTGTACGTCGACATGTTTTTTTTTCAATTCAAATGGTATATCATTTTAAGCACAATCATCCAACATTTTATAAAATTAGACAAGTACACCTAACTCTCGTTTTACACGGTAGATTGGTTCCCCGAAAATGCCGTGTAAATTAAAATCGTGCAATTCGAATCCGCAAATCACATTGAAAATAAGTATGTAACAAATTTAACAAATCCATATGAAACAGTATTACGTATTTTTTGAAAAAATTTAGAGCACATATTTGCAGATAAAAATTCATTAATTCGAGGAAAATCTACATAACATCATTCAAAAGTACATACTTTCTTCCGCATTTCTTCAAGCGTGTTAAACCGAAATCGTGGAGTTCGAATGCCGTGTAAATCGAGGGCTAGGTGTTAGCTATAATCTCTGTTATCCATAAAGTTCAACTGAAGGAAGTATAAACTGCGTGGGAACGTTAAATAGTATTAAAAACACATTGATAAAGTATCAAAATGCTATTCGTCCGGGCAAACCTAGTAAAAAATGCACAACTCTCAATGGACAAAAAAAACGTAATATAATATATTCAAAGTAATATTTAACAGTAATTCCTACAAATGATTAACTCGCTTTTGGTTGATCTCCGCTGTCCAAGATAACAGTTAAATAAAAAATAACCTACTCGTTAATACCAACCTCCGTGTATTCCCTAAAACTTTCAAATAATACTTACAGTGTCCAAAAATCAATCGGCCGCAGTTATTAGCGATTGCGCATCCAATAAGCTTTCAGTCGCAAGAATCGAACTGTTCATAATAGGAGTGCTAACGGCATTACCTGACTTTTTATTACTAAACGGATAAAAGCTGTCGATGTTCATTTGAACCGAGTAGCTGGTGGCTTTGGCAACCGGTGAGCCACAATCATCATTTAAACTCATTTTCAGTTGTTTCACATCGTTACATAACAATCTTGCATAAAGCTCTATGTGATTCTGGCCGCCATTGCGAATCTCAAGCGCTGGTATCCAACGGAAGTAACACTGTGTCCAAAGTTCTAAACTCGCTACACTGTACATTGGTTTTATAACACAATTCTCCGTTGAATCCATTTCACGGAAGCTGAATAGAGGATTGTAAAACAACAGAATATCTTGCTCGCTAAATTGTTCCCGCCAATCCCAAACACTGCGAAGAACGAGAGGACAATTGGGTTCCTGGAAGTAATAAATTCTGTATGTTTACAAGAATCTCCTGAAATCCTCGAATCTATTAGAATATAGTTTAACCCTTTCGATACTAACGACGCCTATAGTCGTCCAACGGTGAACGCTTACTGTGTACTGACGACTATAGTCGTCCAGCGTTGAACGCTCGCTGTGTGCTAACGACGGCTATAGTCGTCCATAAAAATGTCACATTGATGCATAACTTAGATTGAACAGAATATAACCTGTTATCTCTTTGGTTGCGGAATATTGTTATAATGTTATATACGTCATAATTGTCCCGAATATGAAAAACAAAGCCGTGTCGGAAAGGTTAAATAGTATATGATAAAGAAAGGATTATGCACAATAATGATACGTAACTAAAAACATGCAGTTTGCGGTCCGAGATTTTTTCGCAATTTCGTTTTAGCCGGTCTTAGAAATAATTTCTTGCATATTATTGTATTTCCATATGCCAAAATGTATGTCATTTCATCTGTATGACTTTCACTGATACTCAAGTTTCATACACAAGGAGAAATTTGTTTTAATTTACTGAAAATTCCCAAAAGTTTGGTATTTTACTGTTATATATCAAATAAAGAAACATTAAACTACTTGCCTCTACATGAGTTTTAAACATTTAGCATTATTATCATATTTTATAGAAAAGAATAAGCTGAATCGCTAGGTATACTATTCTAAGAGACAGTAACTGTGTTTAAGTCAAGTACAATTTTAATGTTTAAAAAATATTGTCTATTATTCTTTGCAATGTATAATTTATGTCGAATTAACTGGAAATGGGACCCGATTTTGAGAACTCGAATTGTAATGTCGAGTGACGCTCGACATAGGACCGCAAAAGGGTTAATAAGATAAGATTACAAGATTATAAGGTTATAAGATAAGATTTATTACCATAGCTGCAGTCATCCGGTCCTTCTCGCAATTAAAAATAAACGTGTCAAAAATTGAAACATGCGACGTGTCCCACAAAGTTGTTAGATACGTTTCCGTGAACTCAAATTCCGACGGAAATTGTTGACACAATTGCCAAACACAATCAAGATATAGTAAAAATATTGGAGCCTACGACAGAGAAAGAAACATAACGCTTTTTAGTATATTTGCTGCACCATACAACAATAATTATTTGCAAATTTAAAGTGCAATAATCATATTAATTACAAGCTGGCTATTATTAGTTTGAATCTGGCCTGATAAAGAATAAAATACGATCATTCTTAACGAAAAGAAAGTACAATAACGATATTAATTACAAACTGGCTATTATTAGTTCGAATGTGTTCCTGATACAAAAAATAAGAACATTCTTAAAAAAAAAACCAGATGAATTCCAAATTTCAAATCTTTTAGTAAATGGATTCAACATGCCTGCCATTGTACATGCAGTAACGAATGAATAAAAAGTGCAATTTATGAAAAATGGAGAACGAATTCTAGGGATAATGAAAGCAAATAAAAACTAAACTTTCCAGTTAAGTTGACAAACTTCTTCAACACTATTTTGGAAATTTATTTTCAAAGAATAAGATCCAATTAGCCTAGAGGTTGTAAAATGAATAACTGATTACAAGAAATGTAGCTATGAATCAATGAATCCAGTAAAGTTGACTCCCGTATAACGCGGTTAATACGTTACGCGTTGTATGAAATCGTGTTATCGGGGAATTCCCGCATTTTATTATATAGCGCGCTGTACGAGGATCGCGTTATATAAAAACAGTCGTCGCGATATCTTTGGCGCGTTGCACGCTGTTTTATATGCGGTTTTCTACACGGAGCTACCGCATAAAAAGAGACTCGACAGTACTTTGTAATTTATGAATTTGTTTACCATTTCCATTTGACATACCTTTTCCGAAGTCCTTTGCGCGATGTGCCCTAATCGATCGCAAAATGGATGCCCACTCGCAACCCATTCTTTTTGCACCAGCGATTGAAATCCATTTAGAGTTCGAAAATATGGATCAAGTAACAATTGTACTAAACTCGATATTACACAGCATGTATCGGTGCCAGCACCTTCTAAAAATGAATATATTTAGAATCCAGACGCTTCATAAAAAGAACAGTTATTAACAACGTTGAGTGCCGTGGAGATCACCGGTGATGGTCGATACCAATATTATTAAAACTCGAATCATATATATCGCTGATATTCGTAAAATTTTCAATATTTTTAATGTTACGATAATGATGTGAAGTAACTAACATATCACAGAGCACTTAAGTTTTGTATTTAGATACATTGTATGTCATATCGTACAACACGGGTTTCGGTTCGGCAGTCAACGAGTTAATTACGATAAACAGGTGAAATCAGAATATTATTGTTACAATGTATTTCTATGGTTGGCAAATGTCCTGTATATCAAAGAGATGAATGTTCTCACCGAGATTCTTTTTACGTAAACTTTCTGAGGGTTCCTCACATTTCTATCTTATTATTTGACAAATATTCACCGGGTTTTCATAAATATAGTTAGCAGTAATTTAATCCTTTTAAATCGAGAGGCGACTCTCAGTAACCACTCAGTTTATTGCGGCAATTCGAGTGGCGACTGAGATGCAACATTAAAATTGATTCCAGTTATCGGTGACGTAAAGTCCAATAACAATATGTAACTGGATAAAATCTTAATGTCGCTTCTTAATCGCTACTCGAGTTGGCGCAATAAATTGCGTGACGACTAAGAATCGCCTGCGAATAAAATGGGTTTAAATTCTGGAAGTGTAACAGTCAATTAAATGGTATTACCTTGTAGAATGACGGAAAAACCTAAATGAAGATGATCACAAGCTTCAACTGCTTTCTGCAAGCAGTATGATATATATTTTAACCACTTTGTATTCTCTAATAACGAATAGAAATTGTTATCTTGTACCCAAAATTGCCTAATATTCTCTGAAAGAAATGTGTGCATTCCATTAATATATAAATCATAATATTACATAGAACATAAATATTGGTTAGGATGCTCTCAGTGGTTTACCTGGAGAACACAGTATGGCGAATTTTGAAAAACCTACAGCTATCAATTTTGCACTAATGTCTTTATTTAACTCTATAACAACCGGAGGCATCTTGTTAGGATGGCTTTTACGTATATTCTCAAACATTATATTTTCTTGCATCCTATTTGTGACGGAAGGTAAAAGCTCTGACATTTTCACTAATGCAGCACCATGCGTACTGGACCAAGACCAAACAGGAGGACGGTTGCCTTGGAAGTGCTTTGCTGCATCTTTTAGTTGACTGTCAGTGAGTGACGCTGGGACAATTATATATCGTGATAAACTGAAATCAATATAATAATCCCTGATACAGGTTTTGCAATCCAAATTAACCATTTTGCAGATCATATTCGCCTTTTTGTAATTCAAATTCACGTTATTGCAAATCGGAATCACCCTTGCATAGATCAAATATACACTTAAATCACGATAAAATACGTATTTCATACCGGAAACATTTACAAAACATTGAATTTATAAATATTTTTCTTGTTAAATAAGTATCTCATTTTAATTTCATATCATATGGGACGTTATTTTTATCGCAATAGCTTAAGGAAACAAGTTTGTAGAAAAGCTTGTATGCAAAAGGGTGAATTTGATCTGTGAAAATGAAGTCTTAATGTCTTGCTGTGTTTCAAACGTAATATTTCACGTTTTTTTGAATATTGAAATATCTGGTATATTGATACATTTTTTATCAATCTATTGGGAGCCTATCAGGGACCTATCAGGGAGACCCTGATATCGTTTTGGAACGAGTTTCACGGACTTTGAATTTTATGTCAGTAATAATATAATAATAAACTATAATAGAACATAATAATAATAATAATAATACTCTCCGACGTAAAAAACCGAGCAAAAGAACAATAGTAATAATTTATTATAATAGAAGCATGAATTTGATTTGCAAAAAGTTTATTATGATCTGCAAAATGGTTAATTTCGAGTGCAAAAAGGTGAAAATTATCTGCAAAAGGGTTAATTTGATTTGCATTAAAGAAGTTACTATATGTGGTTATACAATTATAACTCTTTGCACTCGGTGGCGACCATCACTCGCCACACAGTTTAATTTCGAAAACATGTACGGCGATTAAGAGATGACATTGAGATTTACTCGAATTGTTGGAGACTTAAAATTCGATAACAAAACATAAGTGGAGTAAATCGTAATGCCGCTTCTGAGTCGCAATCTCGAATTACCGGAAGAAACTGAGTGGCGACGGAGAGTCGCCTTTCGTGTGCAACGTGTTAATGCTTACCTACGACAGAGCTTGAACTCTATGTTAGCGGTAGATAATCTCCATCCTTTTTTGATTTTATCATTGGTAACAGTTCTGTCCAATTCGTTTTGCCAATCAGAAATGTCGCGAAATAAACGAACCGCTTTGTCGAGACTACTGTAATAAGCTTCTCTGTAATGATAGATATAAATTGGTTACATACAGTTTACAATAAACTGGTTAAACATGTCTATTGCAAGTATTACAATATTACAAAACTCATTTGTACATATAGAAATCAAATACTGTTGTACATATTTGCTTTTGTTTTCACGATTTATGTATTATTAGAGCATATTATGTTAACACGTTAAACGCTATATCGATCCGAGCCTTAACTAAGAATATTTAACTAAGGCTATTAAAATAGAAAATATAATATTCTATCAAAAATTAATGCAACTTATTGAAACAATTTAAACAAAGATACGGTTTTTCTTTGCACGTGTTACAAAAGTAACAACTTTTTATGTTAAATTTGAGCTTACATATCGAGCGTATCTCACCACTTGATGGTGTCGCGTGACACGAACGGAAAGTGAGGCAAAATCGGCGTGGTTTTTAAAGCGTGAAGTTTGCTCCCGCTCTTCTCAGACACCTTGTATATTTAAACATTAATATTTGTACAGTAGACTCCCTTACAACGCGAATTTTGATAACGCGCCAAAGATATTGCGACTATGATTATCATATAACGCGATACTTCGTACAACGCGCCAAATAATAAAACAGGAATTACCTGACTTAAAAATGAAATCTGCTTTAGTTGAGCATTAGATTGTTTTCTTCGTCGTATATATGCCGTTTATTTTAAAAATACTGTCCTATTTGATTAAACAGAAAATCAAAGTTGGCATAGCAGTAATCATTTCAATCGTGTTACTTTAGATTATGCGCGTTATACGAGAAAAATTCCTGTACAGCACGATTTCCTATAATGCGAGTTCATATAGCGCGTAACGTATTAACCGCGTTATACGGGAGTCTATTGTATGTAGAACGTAATACCTACTTGTAATCATAGGCAAATAATAATTGATGCCTACTGGGAAAAGCATGATGCAGCAAGGCGGTCAAAAGATTCTTCACACGACCCGCTGGTGAAAATTTAAATGAAAACGACCATGTTCTGAAGTTCTGAAATGAGTACAAATCGAATATACAGTCGAGTCTGTTATAATGCGTATCTTTTTCATGCGGTTTAAAAGTTATGCAGTGAAGCAAGAAAGCAAGATTTAATAAGTAATCCAAGAAATCTGCAAACTTTTAACAGCATAACACACTTATCCATTTATTTTCGTTCTTTTTACGTTTTTCTGCTGGGAATTAACAGACTGGAGAATAATTCGAATTTCAAATATTTATGCATAAACAAAACAAAGCAACTAAATGTGCGTAAATTATCTCTTTTGCACTGCTAGTATCTCAATAAATTATCCTTAATTTTACGAAGATAGCTGTATCTTTTTTCTCTGCGCATTTCTGCGGAACTTATCTCCCGCATAAAAAAGAATTGAATATTATTACAGTTTTGTTTTTATTTAGACTAAATTCAATATTCATTATGAGATGGATAATTGTAATTGTAATTGTAATTGTAATTGTAATTGTAATTGTAATTGTAATTGTAATTTCATTTATCATCCATTAAGGCAGTTCAGATGCTACTCTAGTTAATATTTAATTGCAAGCGTGAAAGTTGTAAGCAAAGCGCACGTAACCTACTTACTTTGCAAACAATAAATATCCCCTTTATTTTAGATGGTATGGTGTTACCAGGCAGTAACCTTCTCTTTTTATCACCTACTGTTATATAAATATAATCAATATTTGTTAAACATGTATCCATGTAACCATAAAGATGATTTTGTTGGCGTGTCACATCCTGCAAATTGTAGATGATATTAATAACATTTTAATCCACGCATTTGTTGCCGAGGTACACCTAACCCTCGATTTACACGGTAGATTGGTTTCCCGAAAATGCTGTGGAAATTGAACTCGTGCATTTAGAATCCACAATTTACATTGAAAATAAATATGTGATAGATTTAACAAATCCATATGAAACGGTATTATGTATTTTTGAAGAAATAAACCGGAATCGTGCAATTCGAATTGGGGATGTTCGATTCCGATTCGATTCTTCAAAAAGATCGATCTTTTGAATTGATTTACCTCCTTTTTTCTGCTTTTGAATCAATCATTGATAAATCGGTAAGAAGATCCAATAAATTATTGGATTTGAAACAGCATGTATCAATATATCCGACCTTTATCAGATTTTGTATAGTCGATAATAAACAATATAAAATGTTCAAAAATTGTATGCTTTATATAATTTGTTATTATTTTTTAATCAATAAAATTTGTTCAATAAAAGCTATAATTTGTTACTAATTAGTATTATCTGAATTATACATTTTTCTATTATTCGTAGATTTGTTTAAATTTTTAGAACGATTCTTTGATTTCGATCTTTTAGGATTCCGATTCTCATGATTCGATTCGAAAACCGATTCTTTAACAATAGAACTACCGAGCATATACTCAGTTATGCTTACATATTTATTGATATATAAATTATGGCTGGAGAATTTAAGTTAATTAGGGGATTCAATTATTTGCGTTATGAATATAAAATGAAAGTATATAATATCTCAAGCATTACGCCGTGGTATATTCGCATAACGTAACTAAAAATGGTAATCAAGTATTGAAGAGAATCGAACATCCCTAATTCGAATGCCGTGTAAATCGAGAGCTAAGTGTACTGATTGCAAGATAATAAAAGATGGGACAGAATATAGTCATTCAAAATATTCAAACATTTCACTCACTTCTCCATTCGTGTCTTCAGTAGTAATAAAAGTAAGTTTAAAGTTTGTCACAGAAAGTATACCGGAAGTGCCCTGCTTTAGATCGCCAACAGGTGAGAACATTAAGACACTTTGTGCTTCCGCGACAAGTATTTCTCCGTGTAACAATTTGATGTTGTTCTCAGCGAAAGAATGGCGTCGGCTGGCACCCAGCAGCTAAAATTTTAACGAGATTAATAATGTGTTAGTTAACACGTTGTTTAGAGGTAGAATTCATTAACATTAAGATTTTCATGTAAAAATCACGGCTTCTCGAATAAACGGATAACAAAAAGTTACAGCAATAAATAGAAAAAAGGGTTTTTGAAGAAATGTAGTTAATGAATTTTATTTCTATAACAACGATATTAATGTTATTCAAAATGATTGGCTTGCGCTAATTTTGCATTTATGCGTATAAAATATAGCTTAATATATATAAAACTTTATCAAGATACATAGATATACTTAGCAGTGAACCAAATTGCAGATCATCAGAGACAAAAAAGCAAGAAAAAATAAGTAATCTAGAAAGTTTTAACAGCATAAAACACTTATCCATTTATTTTCGGTCTTTTTAAGTTTTTCTGTTGGAAATGAAGAGAGAAGAGAATAATTTCCACACATAAAAAAAGCTTTTCTCGTTCGAATTGAAAATCTTTTTATGCATAAACAAAACAACTGAATGTATAAGAATTACCGCTTTTGTGCTGCTGGTATCTTAAAAAAATATCCTTAATTTTACTATGAAAGCTATATTTTTTGTGCAGAATTCTGTGGAACGTATCTACCGCATAAAAAGAGACTACCGTATATAGTATATATGAAATAATTAAGAATTTCATTGACATCAGTCCAGAATCATTGTGTGTGATCCATAAATAATTTATCGAGAACATAAAATATTTCGTCCATTATCAATTTTCATAGAAACGTAATTATACGTATATAATATTACTACTTCCAGTTTAGTCAGTAATCATTTTATCAGTCAAATTAAATTGCTTAAATTAATCCTTTGCACTTGGAGCCGATTCTCAGTTGCCGCTCAGTTTATTGTGTAAATTCGAGTGGCGATTGAGAGGCAACATTAAAATTTACGCCAGTTGCAGATGATTAAATGTCCAACAATAAAAGTGACTCGTCATTTATCTATTTGATAACTATATATAGGTTCTGGGTGTTTGAACAATGAACACCCACTTATATTAATGTTTTGATATAAAATCTCCAAATTAGCATAAAAAACAATATTATTCATAAGAAAACACCCGACATATACATATTTTCATAAACGTAACCATATATGTCTGACATTAACATATGTGTTGGAATCAATCATGTTATATCTAACGCTTATCTCCTTGATAAATTAAGCAGTTCGTTTTAAAGAATTACAGTGATTCATCTGAATTATTATTGTTCTTGATTTGTACCTTTTCAAAAGTCTAAGTTCTATGCATATTTCAAACTGCACTGCTATTGGCCCTTTACTTAGGTACTATTAATTCCACAGTCTGACATTACAAAATTATATAACTGTACATAGTGACTAACAACATCAAATTTACATCTATACTGAAAATAATTGAATATTCAGTGAGAAACTGTAACTTATCATAGAATATCGTACTGCAGACATATAATATTTGAGGTTAAGTACGAATGTTTACATAGAGGTGAGTTCTAAGGGTTTACCTGCATCTCATGTTCTTCAAGTCCCACATAACTTATAAAATTATTACAGCTTTTGTTTTCCATAGTGAATACTTATACAAATCCCATCAGTTAAGCGGTAGCTGCTCCTAACCAAAACACAGAAAAAGGAACCGACCGCAGTTCAATCTGCTTGGTTATCTTTGAATACCATCGTTGCGCGAAGAACATGGAAACTGATGTTAAACTTAAATCAAGACATTTTTAAATTGGATGACAAAGAGTCAGTTCTTCTGCTTGAACACAATCGCGCTACATACTTCCATATAAATCATCATAAATAATTTGTCTGCATCGGTGTAGTAAGGCAGATAAATTCGCTTATATGAAACCACAGATGAAACTGATGTCAGCGCCATCTGTATCCAATCATCATGGTCTGTTTCGGCACAGACGAGATATACAGGTGTCCCCCGTGCAACACGGATTCGCTCTAACACGATTCAAGAATCAGGGACACCTAGAAGATGCATTCTTGATTTGCCAATTTGTAATACTTTCGATTAATTATTGATTATTTTAATAAATATATTTCTTTTAGTTATGAAAAGAAAATAGCGTACTTTTGTTAATTTTTGGTACTTGACCTTATTTTTTGCACTAGTCCTTTGTTTCTCGTAACACAAATTCGCATAACACGTCATTCTTTCGGAATCTAACTACCGTGTTATACAGGGGATGTCTGTATATATAATATACGAGCTTCCCGAGATATATAAGCCGCTCAAGTGCCAGAGTGATTAACTTCACTTTTTGACAATTTTCCAATATTACTGCCAATGCGCATGATCGGTGCTTAACGTTTTGAAATTATCAATCATTTCGAATTTCTGTTTGATAGAATTAGTCGTTTGGCTGTTGAGCGGCTCACATTTCGGATTGCTGCATAATTTCATTTAGCATTCCGGGAATATTCTTTTTTTCATTTGGAACTCCATCATTTTTAACCCATAACTAAACTTACCGTTTCTCACGGTAATTCGAGTAATGAGAGACGGCATTAAGATTTTATCCAGTTATCTTTTGCTATTGAATTTTAAATCACCGGCAGCTGGAGTAAATCTTAACGTCACCTCTTCGTCGTAATAAACTGTGAGTGGCGACTGTGAGTCGCCTCCTAGTGCAACGAGTTAATACTAGAACTACCGACAATATATTGAGCTATATTTATTTATTCACGAGTAGGTCTTAAAAAATAAATGGAAAGAATAAATTAATCGATTCAATTACGTCTATCATGCAACATGAGCCGCAAAAAATCTTAGAAAATGGAACCTTAACAATTTAAACGTTTTTATTAAATTCCATGGACCCGTCATTTTGACGGCTTCCGTAGTTCTAGTGTTAACAACAACTTTTTACATAAAGTAATATGTCTATTACTCTTGGTACTCTTATTTCTGTTTCGTTTTCGGATGATCTGCTTTATAACAATAACGTATGAAAGTGTAATAATACAGAATCCATGCATAACTTATACCGATTGCGCAATATATAGAAGTAACTGCTAATGGTAAAAATGGTAATTTCTCGCCAAATATCAATTTATGCAGCATTGTATCGTACACTGTAACTAATGGAAGTGTACAAATATATAGATATTCATGAAAACGAAGTGGACATTCCTGAAATTTTTTAGTGAGCATTACAACCGATGCTGTCGTATAAGTAAGAAGCAAAAATAATTTCAATGGTATTAAATCATTCGGATAAAGTAATGGTAGAAGCGCAGTATGCCCAGCACTGCTCAAAATTAGAAACATTCTCGCATCGGTTTTATTAGCCACAGCCAAGACGCTAAAAGAAAGTCAAATGAACAAGTTAAATATTATTTGATTTGCGTTAACTTCGATTATTTTACACGCGGCCTATTTCATAACTGATTACCATATTTTGATGAAGGTACCAGTTGCAAGCATGAGATTTGCATTGAATATTTATGGATTTCTAATTTCATGAACATAAATGTGATCATTTCAATAATTAACACTAGAACAACCACAGGGGTCAAAATGACTTGGCTGCCATTTTAGTTAAATTATAGTTTTATTGTAATATACTTTTATTGTATATACATAAGCAGATAATTGAATCCGTTAATTAACTTAAATCCTTCAGCTATAATTTATATATAAATAAATGTATAAGCATAACTGAGTATATATTCGGTAGTTCTAGTGTTAAAGGAACTGAGCAAAATCGTAGAACTTTACATATATATATATTTTCGGATGATAATGTTTTTATACCTCAGTGACTCCAATTCACGGCGTAGAACGAAAACGAAGAAACCAAGCAAATGTCGTAAATGATGTGATCGTACAACAAATGCAATCTGAATACTGCATATTTACAGATAAATAAAATATAAAGACATCTCGTCATTAAAAATATTAACCCTTTGCGGTCCGCGATATTTCCGCAATTTCAACGTTCTAGCAGTCTGCAATTTTAATAATTTTCATATTTAATCCTTTGCACTCGAGAGGCGACTCTCAGTAGCCACTCAGTTTATTGCGGCAATTCGAGTAGTGACTAAGTGGCGACATTAAAATTGACTCCAGTTGTCAGTGACTTAACAAAGTCCAACAACAAAATATAACTGGAGACAATTTTAATGTCACCTCTCAGCTGCCGCACTAAACTAAGCGGCGACTGAGAATCGCCTCCGAGTGCAAAGCATTGAAAAACAAAATAAAAGAATGTGTATAAGTAATCTCTTATGTGTGCTGATATTTCAAAAAATTATCCCTAGTTTTACCAAGAAAGCTACACCTTTTTTTGTGTGGTTTCTTTTACTCGGAATTCTGCGGAACGTATCTACTGCATAAAAAAAGTCTGGAAAGTATACATTCTCTATTATCAAATACCATCTTGACATTGAATTCTGATACCTTCATTATTGGAAATTTGGAAATTAGTTATTAAACAGCTGACAAAAGAATATTAAATTATTTCTTACCACAAAGGAATGATGGCAGTCAGAATAGCTTTTTCGTGTACGTGCCAACCAAACATGAAAGAACTCAAGCCGCAGAGAATGATACATCGAATAAATTGCTTGGGATCTGTCCTGCTATTCTTCTTGAATAAAAGTAATATCAATGCAGGCTGCAAATTTAAATTGCATTTTAGTACAGTGAATATCTACAATCTAATGAAATTATTTCTGGTGTGAATCAATTCTGCTACACTGAAGCGAGGAAAGAAAAAGAATGTCTGCGATAATTTATTACCGCGATTATTTATTATTGTCTAAGGTGTTGTAAGAAATATGAAACAGTACAGTAATAGTTGTCCAATGGGTGCAAAGTGAAAGAAAGATTAGAAAATCAAGAAGAATGATAATTATCATTTGTCGGGCTGAGTTTGTTTCAATACAGTTTCTGTTTAAAAATGTCGAGACATTTCTTGTATCGTCGTTAAGTATTAACCCTTTGCACTCGAAGAATATTTCGATTGTAAACGAAGACTGGTTCTAAGACGTTTTTTGATACCAATTAACGATTTACAAACGGTATATTTGTACTGCAATTGACGAATGAATCTTATAATACAAATCTTACATGTTTATTTTGTTAATTCAGTCTGCGTGACAAATAAAAGACTTGAATTTGAAATTAATTGCTGAGAACGCATGTCGCCGTTAGAGCGCCTACGAAGAGCAAAGGGTTAAATATATCTAGATTCTAAAGCATTAAAATAAGTATTCTGAATGTAATCTATTCCCACAGATTCGAATATTTTCTGTTTGTTTCGATCAACGCTAAACCCGACCACAATTTAGCTTCAACTGTTTCTATGTACTATACAGGGTGTTTGAAAAGTCTGGAATCGGCCAAATATCTCCTAGAGGAATCATTTTTGTTGAAAATGTTCCCCTTATGAAATATTTCACCGTTATATATATAAACATATATAATATATAACTATTTTACTAAAATCTAGTAGGCCATGGATGGATGCAGAAAATCAGGCGGAATATGAATCTGTAATGGAAAACGGAGGTAACCATATAAAAATGTTGACTTGGGCCCAAAATCAATGAGCTCATCTGATAGCCCGATTAAACTCAGAAAACTTTTCCATTTAATGTTTCCAACGAAAACGCTTCCCCGAGGAGATATTTGACCGTTTTCAGACCTTTCAAACACCCTGTATATCCAATAGAATGATGGATTTAGATAGTAAAGTAAACAAAACGCATGACGTTCATCTTCTATTTTCTCTTCAGTATGCAATTAAAATAATCTAACTTACTGATATTGCGATTAATGTCAGTATAAATGTTGAAACTGGTGTAGGCGTTGGCAGTATCATAAAAGACTGTTCTTGGACCAGGCCGCCAGTCATAACAGCCGACTTTGTTACTTTTAGCAATCCAAAATATTTCCAGATTATTGACAGAGCTTTATCCACTCCAATATATAATGCCCAAGCATTTGCAGCCCAATAAGCATGCACTAAGCCTCGTTTAAATGGAAAAAGCCTCGATAATACCTGGAATAATATTAACTAATAACGAAGGGGTTATAAGATTCTTATCTGCTTTTGTATGGACATTCCTTGTTGCATGTACAACTTGAAATAAAAAATAATACGAATTCTTTATTGCTATGTTCCAGAATATTGGAAACTTTGCTTTCATAAAAAACTAGACAACAAAATTTAGATGGGCTGTTCATAAAAATGTTGTCCAAACTTCCTAAATTATGAAACTGGTGGAATTATCAATATCCATTTTGTCGTTAATCAGTTCGACCATAAGAATTTCACTTTGCACTCGGAAGCGATTCTCAGTCGCCACTCGAATTGCCGCAATAAACTGAGAGTCGCCGTTCGAGTGCAAAGGGTGAATGACCGCTTTGTAAATTTATAAGTTTTACGGTAGAATCATAGAAAACAGAGCCGAATATGAAACGAAAGGATTATTCTGTTTTGTGGGAAACAGATCAAAGTACTGAATTGGATAGTTTACATTTTTAAATCTAATTAATATCAAGTAAACCATCGGGACCACTTATTAGCTCGTGCGGAAAGTTCATGCCGATTTTCAGTAATTTTATTGGCGAAAAACCTGAGAAGTTCTGGGAGGATGGAATCTTCAAGTTGCGTGAAAAATGGAAAAAGTATGTGGAACAAAATGCTGCACACATAATTGAGTAAATATATATCGACATAAGAAAATGTTGCCTTTGAATTTCCCTTAAAAATCAGCACGAACTTTCCTGACAACACAATATAATCTTCCGCTGAGTGTAATTTTTTGCATTCCTCTTCGATATTGTGATAAAATTAAACATTTAGCCAACATTGTGTTAAATGAAACTACATTATGTTCGTGTTATATGTTATGAACTAGAAGTAAAACTTTACCTGTGGCAGCTGAGACAAAAATGGACCAAACGAGATAAAAAAGATGCATATTACTATGCTTCCA
Organism: Nysson spinosus; assembly: GCA_910591585.2. NCBI lineage: Eukaryota > Metazoa > Arthropoda > Insecta > Hymenoptera > Crabronidae > Nysson > Nysson spinosus. Next base: position 1,452,427 of record OU342844.1, on the reverse strand, counting down.
AGTAAAAATATACGTTTAAAAAACTGTCCACTGTTTATGCAATATGAGCTCAGTAACCAGATAATACATGCTGGTGCAACATACAAATAAATATGCTTGAAATTTAACAGAATAGCGAACCACAGTGCTCCTTGCAGTACGGAAATCTAAAAAAAATGACGCATCAGTTTCTACACGAACGAATCGTGAATATAACGCAAAGATAATTGTCCTATTTACCTGATTTCCAACTTTGGAAACTTTCGCAATCGACAATAAAAATATACCAAATAGGAATCCATTATACTGGAAGTGTATATGATCAACAACTAATAAACCCATGTTGCACAACGAAAGGAGTGCAAACATAAAGGAACAATCGTATGTCGGACAAAACTCCTTTCCTATTCTACAACAATTTTCGACATTAATATATCTCTGACAGATCTGGGCATTATTTGAATAAAAGTATTTCGAAATAATAATTAAGATAAATAGTCATCTTATTTCGTCAGCTGTTATTTTCAAATAACCAGTGATTAGTTTATTTGTACAAGCAAATAATGTGATTGTTAATTATTTCGAGATTTGATGGGGTAGTAGTCGTTTATTTTGGAAACTCAATAATAAACTTGTCTTTACTGTTTTATTTGAGACAATTAACTTAAATAAAACATTATTTTGAATTAATCTATTTGATTCTGATATGAAACAAGGGTACTTTTCTCGAATTTATTTCGAAGTAAAAATGAGAAAGTAGTTCAAATACTTCCTTATTTGAAATATTATTTTTTTATTTTGGACTTCAAATAATAAATGCCCTGATCTCCGGACAAAGTTACTTAATGATATGTTTACAAGTGGTATAATAACGAAAGTAAAAGCAAAATACCGGAAATGTCAATAAAATTTGTGGAATCTACTCAATATGATATCAATGTTTCCAAAAAATAGAATGTGATAATATTTCTAGCTATCTAAATTTACATTTGAAACTGATAAAATTAAGAACATTTAAATATTAGGAGCATCGGAAACTAATGAATTCGGGAGTGGAAAATTTCTTCACATCGAAAGTAGGGAATTCGATTTTTATAAAAAAAAAGGAATTATGGCATTGGAATATCGTCGATCAAGGATCATAGATAAGAATAGGGATTATTTAATATGAAAAAACAAATGGAGTTTCATAAAGTATGTGAAAAATAATTGATTACTTTTCGGTATATTTTCCGGATAGAACAGAAAAATGTTCAAAATTTGAATGTACGAAAACTAAATAAAAAACAGTATGTATTTTTGAAATTTTTTGAACATCTATTTCGATAAGTGCATTCATTTATTTGTTTTTATGTATTAATATTGTTATTTGTATTTATAACTAAAAATTATGAAAAAATAATTTAAGAGCACAAAACATATTTTTTTTGCTATTTGCATGGCAGACAATAAATTAATATATGCTAAGTGTTTTAAATTAGCCGATAGAAGGACATTCGGAAATAACTTACTCTTTCACTCCATAAGCAAATATCAAATCCATAAATATAACAGTAGCTCTTTGAAAAAGCACTGTTTGTGGCGATGCATAGTTTAAGTTTTCCACTTTGAGCATTTCCTTATCAAACAACTTCGCCACATGACTAAGGAGGTATTCGAACCAGGCAAAAAATGGTGGGTAATCTAAGGTCCATTCTGAATAAGAATTCACGTACCACTCCTTAACAGGTAAACTATGCGTAATTGCTAGCCAATTACGATGAACTTCAAAATCTGTGGAATGACTGTGAATCAAATACGTTGTAGTTAGAGTAGTAATACAAAACATATGTGACAGTGATTATAAAGATGACCTAAGTCACTTGTGTCTGTGCCTCTGTGTGAAAATGTGTGGCTACCAAAGTGTTAAGAATGATGATTATCACTATTGTTTGAAACTTTATGGTGATGCGGTGCAATACTTAGTACAAACATAATATAAAAAACCAAAGTCAATAATGTCACTTGAGATCAGTAGTTCTTAATACAATTTTTAATAGTTATTATAACTCGCTTTAGGAGAATATTTTTAATGATAAAATACTTATAAGTTACGTACTAGGTAGGAATCAAGAGTACTTTGAAGCATGTAATAAGGATAAATACACGCCAAACTACTCCACTTGTGCTCCGTGTAATAAAATTATTTATGCTTTCTAATGTTATTAATTTCATGGATTTACATGTACTGTCACTACTGTCTGTAATGCCCATTGTTTTGCTTCTTTCCCTTGATTTCCTTCCATAGTTACCCGCCATGAATAACACACACTATTTGTTTTTAAAATTATAACCTACTTAAATTAAAGCCATTCCAGTTAAGAATGCCACAAAATCGGACGAGTTTCGTCCGATCTGCGCAGGCCTCCCCACTACGTTTCCTGTTTTAAACACGCTATTGGCTTATTGCCACGTGTAGTTCCTGACCAAGGGATTCAAAATTCAGTGTATGCGGCGTACAGAACTTTTGTCATTTTTCTACTATAGTATTCACACAGACCAGGTATAAGTAGTACAAATACTAAATGGGATTGGGCGATTTCACTCAAAAATTACCCACGCGGTAAAGTTCACCCCAACAAAAAGTCCCCTCTGCGGAAATGAGTAAAAAAACCTGTGAAATACGTGCCCTTAACCAGTTAAGCGTCGCGATCTCTGCGCAGAGCGCGCTCCGGTGTGTGTCGCTATAATCAAGCGATGACGGATATAGTTGTCAAACGCAGAGTAACTGGCGCTGTTGAAATATTGGGTCAAAAAGACGACTTTATTTTAGAAAATGAACAATTTTGTTAGTAATGTACACACAGTCGCTTAATATGAACATATATTTATACATAATAAACGGAAAACTTAGAGAAAAAATCGAATATTTATAGAAGTTAAAAATTTAAACTGTTGCTGTCGTGTGATATTCACGAAAACAAGGAACAACGCATAGTGGTACTTTGCATGTCGGACACCAATACCGCGATTTTTTTCTAATCTTTTTTTTATAACAAGCAGCGCATCTTCGCGAAGGATTTTTTGTTGTTGAACTGTCTGGTATGTAATCCGGGAAATGTTTTTCGATCAAGCGCGAAACATTAGATGTCGTTGACCGAGATTGTGATAATTTTTGCGATTCGATGGGATACGATGCAACTGTATCCTCAATATATTCTAATAAAAAGTTTACTCGGCTTAATTTTCCACCATTCTTTTTATACATTAGATATGAGTTTAAACATATAACATCTAAAAGGTGGAGAAATATTTTTTTATAATATTTCTTTAACCTTTTTCTTGCTGTTGAGTATGCAATAATTATGCCATCACTCATATCTACTCCACCCATTTTATTATTATAATCGGCAACTACTTCGGGTATTTTTTTTATTACATTTCTTTTTTGTATCTCTACGATGTTGTCGTTATGGACGCTACTTACAAGATAAACTTCCATTATCTTGCCATTTCAACAACATAATTTTACTTTTAAATTTTGCAACATATTCGCCTTCTTTTATACGCGTTTCTCTAACTTCTTCACCAATGCCAGTTCTGTTTTTCCGAATTGTGCCAACAACGTCCGTTTTATGTGCACACAGTTTCTCTATGAGTGGAACACTGGTGTACCAATTATCTAAATAAAGTCTATATCCACGTTTTAAAAGTTCATCACATAATTGAAGGACGATACGAGCTGAAATGTTAAATTCTGAATACCATGGAATTCAACTTATGAATCCAACTCAAATTATTTATAATTTTTATTTGCTTGTTTCATTTCGGCTTGACCTCTAAACATTTTAAACATATTAAAATTTGCGAATATAATTTAGTTTTCGCCAAAATTACAATTTAAACATCAAATTGTAACAAAAGTTTACGCATGACGGATATAGTTGTCATGACACAAAATTCTGCCACATCTCCATGACGGGTATAGTCGTCAAACACGCTTAACTGGTTAATAATCTCTGCAATAAATGACGACGAAAACCTTCAAAAACCGTCAAAAAATCAAAGTCGCCAATTTTGCTACTGGATTCGTTCGAGGACCATTTCCAGTGCAAAGAAGTGGGTTAAAAATGTCTTCTGGGCGAAAAATGGTTCGACCCAAAATGGCAAAAATGGTACAAATTTGAAAGTGGTCAATTATGTTCCTAAATGGTTCAAATCAATGGTAGATGGTGGATTGGTATTAAATTGAATTCCTTCACAATAACGAATCCACAATTTAACAGTGTTATGGATTGGTTATTTTACATTTAAAAATAAAATATTAATTCCACCTGTAAATGTAAAATAACCTGCAGCCGATTAGCTCGAAATTGTTTATGGTGTAATAAAACTGACAACTAAATTATAATGCTAGCACTTATACCGTAAAGGGGTACGAAATAATTCGAGCTTTAATTACCATAATTCTAAATAAATTTGTGTTTAAATAAGTGACAAATAATTGTTTCACCCGATCACGAGCCTCATAGTTAATTTCTTTTTCTTGAGTCTACCGAGTCTATTTGACCGCTGTGATTCGAAAAAGAAATAGAAAAACTATCGAGGCCCAATAATAGGCATATTATTGTTTTGGACACGACCGTGGGAAACCAGAGACCGAAACGTCTAACCGTTACATATTATAATGGGGAGACGTTCGAATTCGCAAATAGCAACTGGAGATGAGAGAGAGTGAGAAAGAGAAAATAGTTTGACGAAAGCGCCGCGTAACGAGTAATTATTCGTTCGCGCCAGCCGACGACGGTGTAACGTCGCCGACAAACAGTTGATTCCGGAGACTCGTCAGCAGAAGTTGATTTTAGAGAGTCCTCAGAAGCATTTCGTACAGAGCGCATCGACATTCGATCGTGCTACTGTTATAACGAACACAGTTTTCAGCTTCAAACTTGTTAGCAAATTGTGAAACTGAATTGAGACTAACACACGACAATTCGTGTTGACTCTTCAGCACAAATAGCTACGCCTTTTTTGTAATTTAGCGGTTTTAACCCTAAATTAGTACTGAGGCGAAAATCGGTGGGTTCACCTGGTTTTCGCCACCTATTGTTATTCGACGTGGGAACGTCAAGAGTCCACGTCAAGGCGTGTTGAGAAAGAAACGGTTAGATCAGCCTCCGTTGTCAGCCGCCGGGACTAGTTACTAGTAACCGTGGAACTCCCCGCTCACGGAATCCATACAGGAGATTTACAACCTCCGCCTTGGTTTTCCGTTCGAGGCAATACGACTGTGCGGTCGTTGCAGTAAAGATTTCATTGCGTTAAATCTAGCCGACCGCCACGATTGTGTTTCTGAAATTGACGGAACAAATCGGCAAAAACAGTCGACGCGTGGCTTACCGTATTTCAAAGTCACGCACCAGTACACGCATTAGCACACACAGCACGGTTACCGTTGCTGTTTAAGGTGCGTGTCAAAACATTCCGGAGATACGGGTTGATTAATTAATCCTCAATAAATCACCATGGGTAAAGTTGATGAGACCGATTGTGCATTGGAACTAGATTTCAACAGGGCGATCGATGATCTCGAATTCTGTATAGAACGACTTAAGCCCGTGATAATAAACCTGAAGAAAAGAGGACGAGCTAACTTCTCAGAAGTGCTCCTTAAAGAAAAGTTGCGCTATCTTACGGAAATTTGGAAGGACGCTCTATCACGCCACTCGGCGTTGATGAAAGCAATTCCTTCCACCAAACGTATGAGCTACGATTTCTTTAACTTGAACCGCATGGCAGAGGCTGAGGAAAAATTCCTTGAGAGTCAGGATTACCTGACCTCGGAATTAGCCAGCCTCGCCGCAGCTGAGAAGGAAAGGGAGAAGGGTGAAGCCTCGCGAACCTCTTTGGAGGGCAAAGCGAGCCGCATCCCCTTCCCATTCGAACTCCCGAAGCAAAGTCTCCCAAAATTCGGAGGAAATCCACGAAACTGGATTCAGTTCGAGGATCTATTTACCTCCGGTATAATTAACGACGATAGGCTGTCGGATGCACAAAGGTTGCAATACCTTAATGCCTGCGTTGAGGGAGACGCTTCGGCGACGATCGCATCCCTCGAAATTAGGGATACTAATTTCGAGGTGGCGTGGGAAGCCCTGAAGGATAAATTCGGGAAACCACGCGTAGTGATCGCGCACCTTCTCGAGCCACTCGGGAAGTTAAAACCAATAAGGAAGGGGGATCTAGCGAGTCTGCAGCAAGTTACGGTTGGCATAAAGCGAACGCTTGCCGCCTTGCAAAAGCTGAACAGACCAGTGGAACACTGGAGTGACTTCCTAGTCCTACTAGTAAAAAATAAGTTGGAGCCTGAGCTTGATTGGGATTGGGAAAGGTCGTTGAAAAACGCCAAGGAATACCCCTCGTTTGACGAGATGCTGGCGTTCCTGGAGGTGTATGAGTGCGCTCTGCTGGTGCAGAACGAGCAGCGCCGGAAAACCTCCGCCGATCCACAATCGAAGCCAAGACTACGGGCTCATAATACCGTGGTACAGGCGTCCCCTTCCCCGAAGAAAACGTGTGCGTTTTGCGGTCAGTCGCACGAGGTATCATATTGTGATGGCTTCAAGCGACTGTCGCCCGAGCAACGTTTTCAATTTATTAGAGGCAGCCAGCATTGTATACGATGCTTGGCCGCCACTCACACGACGAGGCACTGCCAGAGCCCTACAGTCTGTGAGAAGTGCAGTGGGAGACACCATACCCTGCTGCATTTCGAACAACGGACAGGTAAGGCACAAGCAAAGCCGTCGTCGATGAGCACGGCTACGTCGAGCAAACGGAGAGCGGGTCGGAGTAACGCCCCACCCCGTCGCTCGAGCAGTAAGCCGGCTGCTACGTCATCCGCTTCAGTGTCGTCACACGGTAGCGCGTCGATGACAGTAAGAAGTCAGTCGGTGCTACTCACTACAGCGAATGTGCGCTTGGTGGGAAGGGATGTCACAACGCGCATCGCGCGTGCCCTCCTAGATCAGGGTTCAGGTCGGAGGTGATTTCCCTCTCGCCGCTCCAGTCCTCGAGAAGGACATATACGTTGACGACGTATTTATGGGCATAGAATGGAGATTTAATCCTCCTAGTGCACCACATTTCGGTGGCATGCAGGAAGCCGGCGTGAAATCAGTGAAACATCACTTAAAGCGCATTCTCGGTGCATTCACTCCCACCGCAGAGGAGATGTATACGCTTCTTTGCAAGATCGAGGCGAGCTTAAACTCCCGCCCGATCGCAGCGTTGAGTGGTGCACCCGATAGCTACGCGCTTCTCACGCCGGGCCACTTCCTGACTGGAGGTCCTTTAAATGCACTTCCGATGCGCTCTGTTCAGACGGAACAGCTCTCGCGCCTGTCGCGCTGGAGAGCGATCCAGAAATTTCACGAGCAGCTGTGGAAGCATTGGACACGTGATTATATCACGTATCTCCAGAATCGCTATAAGTGGCTGGTACTGGTGCAAAACCCTCTTCTTCCACCTAATCAATGGGAAATGGGAAGAATTGAGGAGATTTCCCCGGGTAGAGACGGTAATGTACGAGTGGTTAACTCCGTACACAAACATCCACCTACACACGTCCGATAACGAGACTGTGTAAACTACTCGTGGGAAACGAGTCTTCGGGCACGGATTGTGACCCCGAAGACGGATAAACACTCTCCAGAGGACTGTTTTTCGGTTAGGCGAGGCAACAAGGGGAGAGAAACCATTGAGCTCGAAAATTCGATCCGGACCCCCTTCTTGGCCCCTACTCCTCAGGATAAGATGAAAAGATGGCGTAAAGTGTCTCTTCTGGATTCGCACCTGTAGGGGAGGTACCCCCATAGCCCACGGGTACCGCCGAGGAAATAAAACAGGTCCCAATCCGTTCGCCCTCATAGTTAGAACTGTGATCCCGAACGAGATGGACGGAGAAAGCCAGAGCGTCATTAGCGCGACATTTGAGAAGTGCCTCAAACTAGGCGAGCAAGCCCAGTCAATCCACGAGGTCGTGGCAGGATCCAGCGTGGAGGTGGAGGGCCCCATCGAGGAGAGACCCACCCAGGGCACACCACGGGAAATTATCTCGATCGATTTGGGGCACAACGTACTGAGGGTGCCGCAACACATACCTCGTACCACCAGGAGGTACAATTGCCGGGTGGAAGGAGGCAAATATACCCTCCAGTGGAACCCTGAGGGACGATTGACGTCCCTTATATTCAAGGAGAAAAGGGAAAATCCACCGGAGAGGACTCCACGTCCGGCCCTAGTGGTGCACCCACCTCCGGAGCAAGGGGCAACCGCCGCGGGTCGAGGTTCCACCGAACCAAGGCGGTGACGCAACCGGGGACGAGCCGGAAGGGCACCGACCGCCGTTTGCTGTACGAGCGCATAACTCGTGCAGTGTTCGGTATGGCCCTGGAGACGTCGCCCCGATTGTTGGACACGACGGTCAACCCCCCACAACCACAATGTAAGTTATAATTATATAATATAATTAACTTGCAAGAATAAGTGTGCGCGTCAAAACATTACCGAGATAGAACGTTGGTACGATTATCGTATTTAAGGTGATTACACCCGTTTGTTCTTTTTCTGTTGTTCCAGAGACCTGAACTTAGGACAACCAGGCCCGCCTAGAGACAGGCGACAAAATATAATCGAATATTCTTGTACACGAAAAGGGGCGAAAATAAACGACTGTCCTTTTCAGGACAGTCAAAGGGAATTAAAAGGCATACTCGTTTGGATTATTCCTTTACCCACTCTCTCTCGTCCGGACCGGAGGAGGAAGCTTCACTTCCTCCAATATCGGTTAGAGTTGGCCGACAATTTAAAAAAAAATTTCAACAATTTGATACTATAAGACGATGGCTTAAAATAATTTTCGTGTCATTATTACACGACAAATAATGCCGATTGTCCAGGTCTCACCGCGTGTGTAGTTGCGCCGCCGTAAACAAGATTCGACTTTGAAAGGTCACGATGCAATACGAACCAAACCGTCTAGTTAACTGCGTACTTGGCTGACAAAACCCTCTTCCAAACGAAAATTCAGAATTAATTTCGCGAGATCTACGGAGATCGAACTCTAATTGATATGAGACCGGCGGAAATATTAGAAAATCCGACATAGAGAATTGCGACGCCACGAAACTAAAAAAAATAGCTATTATATCTAATTTTGTTCATAATACCTGTTGTATTATGAGTTTTATTTTTCGCAAAGATCCTCGAAGCTTTGAAATGGCGCGATCAGGTTTTCGTAATTTGTGTGGCTACCTTCAGACTGGTTCTTTATCTGCTTACTTCAGAGTATAGAAGTTGGCGCCCATATCTTTCGGAACGTTGTGATATTATTTATTATAATTAGTACGATGTCTAATAATGAAGATGAACAATATAAAGCGTATGTGGAAGATTCCCGTCTTCCCTGTAGATACGGCGTGAAATGTTATCAAAAGAATCCAATTCATTTGTCGAAATACAAACATCCACCAAAAAAGAATGCGGTACGTTATCACTTTTTGCTGTCAAAACTAGAAGTTTCGCGATGTCATCAATTATTATTATATAGATTCCATAAGATTGTTAGATATTTGAAACATTATGCTCTCTTGGGAATTTAATAAAAATGTACTTATGTAGATATCGTATTTATGATATTATTTTCGATAACAAAATAATGCGTAATAAACTTATATGGCGCTGCAGATTATCAGCACGTTCCCTTAATTTTAAATCTGATTTCGTATGTTCATTAATCATAATTTGCGTCAACTAAAAACTACAGTGGAGCATAATTACGTTTTGAATTATAAACCAAAGTTCTGTTGTGCAATATTGGGTTTCCCGAAAGAAAGTTCATGCCGATTTTTAAGGAAAATTTAAAGGCAACATTTTTACATGTCGATATATATTTACTCAATAATGTATGCACCCTTTTGTTTCACAACCTTTCCCCATTTTTCATGCAATTTGAAGATTCCATTCTCCTAGAACTTCACAGGTTTTTCGCCGAAAAAACTACTGAAAATTGGCATTAGCTTTCTGTACAACTCAATAAAGAATAAAATTCATTATCTTTATTTGTACACATGCCATTAATTCTTACAATTTGTCCAATGAGTACAATAAGCTATGATTTATAGTATAATATCATTTAAAGGGACCATTCTTACTGATTTTTAAGAGTCCAGACTGATTAAAAAGTTCCAAATTGGTTGTATTGATTTTTTAAATAAAGGGTTTGCACTCTAAATTCACACTTTTGCAAACAAAAATTTCACCACTTTACAAATCAAATTCGTCTTTTTCGCAAATCATATTCGTCCTTTCGCAAATCAAATTCGTCTTTTTCGCAAATCGAATACACCCTTTTGCAAATCCAATTCAAATCACACATTTAAAGGAAATTAGTCTCCTCCGTAAGTAGTAAAAATTCCAGGTAAGTTCAATGTGAAAAGTGTGAATTTAATTAACAAAAGAGTGAATATGATCTGATAAATGTTGAATTTTATTTACAAAAAGGTGAATTTCTAGTGCAAACCATGAAGAAAAGAAAAATTTAGTTGAATTTGAAAACGAAATTTTATAATTTGAACTATGCTTTAGAATAATGTTGGTTGAATTAACTAACAATTTTATGAAAGATTAAATTTACTAAACAAATATGTCCTTCATCGAATTAAAGTATCAAAGTTACACACTTTAAACGAAATTTAATCAATAGAGAAATTTAATTAATAAGAATCATTAATAACGATCATCGACATATCATTACAACTACATATTACAGATCAAATTTATTTTTCAGGATGGCCCTAAAACTGTGAAACGTGGTGCAAATTCTACTAATAAAAAGCGAAAGAATATTCGTATTACAAAAGATGATGATGATGATGATGATAATGAAGAAGAAGATGTACCAAAATCACCAGAGAAGAAAGTTCCGAGAACAAGTCCTGTGTCATGTGTTAAAGGTTCGCCTTCACCTACTGCAAGTAGCGTAACAAACTGTGATGCAGATATTGAAATAAGTGATGAATCGTCAAAAGAGATTACAAATGAAAGCGAGACACAAGAATCATCTGAATTGTCCATCATTGATCTACTGAAAGATTGTAGTATTGATGACAGCAATAGTACACTATCAAAGGCGGATGCAAAGATCGTCATTTCACAATTATTTTTACTGGAAATGCCTGAAGACTTTTATCATCTTTATGACTTTTGTAAAACTATCTCAGAAAGCAATCCATTTGATGCATTCAAAGATGTTCAGATCAAACTTGTGGGACCCTATGATGTCTTTCAGGAGAAATTCCTGTATTCTAAAGTAAACGATAAAGAAAAGTTATTGACACACTGGAGATATTATTATGACCCACCAGAATTTCAGGTAAAGAATATTTTGTCAATTTGTTATCATTAAAAATTAGTCACAACCGATTACTGACTAATCCTTTGACTGCGGTACACTCTTGGACGGAACCATCAATATATATATATGGTGCGATATTCGCATGAAAGTTGCAAATTTGAAGCTTACACGCATGGAAAACGAATGTTATTATTGTTAACATCAGTTTCCTGATTGCATATTCAAGATTTTGGTTGGTTAAACCCTTCGTTCACTGAACGGGACTGCGCGACAAAAGTGTATACAGTAGACTCCCGTATAACGCGCCAAAGATATTGCGACTACTGCTTTCATATATCGCGATTCTACGTACAACAGGCCCAATAAAAAAACACAGGAATTACGTGATTTAAGAATGAAATCTGCTTTAGTAGAGCATTAGATTGTTTTCTTCATCGTATATATGCCATTTATTTTTCAAATACTATCCCATTTGATAAAACATAGAAAATCAAAATTAGCATAGCAATAATCATTTCAAACATGTTATTTTAGAATATGCGCGTTATACGAGAAAAATTCCCGTACAGCACGCTTTCCTATAGCGCGTAACGTATTCACCGCGTTATACGGGATCTACTGTATTATAATGTAATTAACAATTCAAAATTGTGGAACAATAAGATACAATAATTTAATAATGTAACTCGGTATGATATATTTGGAAACAAGAAATCCGTCGTTGCGTGTCATATTGTGGATGCCGGCGTTAGGAGCGAAAGGGTTAATATACAAAAATCAAAGGATAAAGAAAAAGTTACAACGAATTCGTAACCTAGTAATCATGGAAATTTTCAATCAGGAATTCCGAATTTCCGACGAAAAGTACACGGTTTCTTTGAAATATCTTTGAGGTGTACATTGGAACGAGTCATTAAAGAACTTAACGACATTTAAAGTCATTAATAATGTCAATCGATGTGTTATTTAATGCTTTATCTAAAACTATTCGAATCACTTAAAATGAAATTGTTAAAGAGCTTCGACTGTCTGGCGAACGACGTTGAACTCATTGACAAAATTGCAAATTTATTGGATTCCGGATATCGAACGTTGGATGTTATGTTTGGTACTGACAACAAACTTTTGAGTTTGATCTTCTTTTCGAATTCCGATTAAAACATGTACTCGGAAACAGTAAATGTGTGTAGTGAGACAAATTTAGAGGTCGTATATGTACGCCTTTCGTATATATTGATGGATCTGTGACTGCGTATGACTGCGTATATATACGGTTTCAGCAGTGAAACGGTTAAATGAAATGTGTGTATTTTAGACAATTTTAAAAAGCAATGATTCGGATGGATTGCACTTTGGTTATTGGAGGGACAATCCGTCAGAGATGCCTGTGTTTGTCGCCAAAAACAAGGCGAATGTTAATAATTTAATTGAAAAGGTGGCAGAAAATATATTTGGAGCACTTCAGTAAGCATCCACTATCTTTTAGACAAATAAAGAAATAATATTAGAATTAGTTTTTTCTAACACAGGATTCTTTTACGCTAAACAATGTTTTGAAAAATTCTGAAAGTTCTTCATATTTTTGCATAGCTTAAAAGATAAATGTTATTGGGGACCGTGTAAAGTTGATTTGTTTTAGCGTGAAGTACAGACAACCCCGTATAACACGATAGTTAGGATCTGAAAGAATGTTGTGTTATTCGAACACGTGTTATAAGAAACAAAAGAAAAGTACAAAAAACAGGGTTAACTTAATAAATTTAACAAAGTATACTATTTCCTTTCCACAACTAAAAGAAATATATTTATTAAAATAATCAATAATAAATCGAAACTATAACATATTGACAACCCGAAAATGCATCTAGGTTTCCCCAATTCTCGAATTGTGTTAGGAGTACCGTGTTGTACGGGGGCCACTTGTAATCCTAAAAGTATGATGGTTAGAGTTGATTCTCCTCATCGATGAAAATTTAAAAATTCGCTTGTTTTAATGTCTCAAAATTAATATTACAGTGCACATATAGAGGACGAAATTAAATCGGCAAATCCATTTAAAAAAGCTTACATCGCGCGTTTGCAGCAACAAATCAAAAATTACGCCAAAGAAAATGATATTACGTTGGAAACAAAAACAAGTAATATGTATAAAAGAGATAAGAAAGCAGTCGCGCACACCTTCCATAAAGCTGGCATTGTGGTGCCTTTTGATAGAACGACGGAATTAGGGTACAGAAAATTGTCAGTATCCAACAGTAAGTATTAATTTAAACTTGTTATCCGCTTTACGCTGTGTCTTCTTTCCAGAACCCTAGAATATTGCCTGACGCATCTCGTGCGTCATCGGCTTCGTATGTTTTTCAACGGTTAACGCACATTTTTGGGGCAGAAATTTTTGAAAAATGTTCCCCAGTTAGTTTAAAGCGTCCTGGTAGTTTTGGTGGTTCTGCTTTTTTAGAAGAAGAACTGTATTTTTCAATTCAAATATTTGTATTAATAATGGCGATGGACGTTACATACACGTCGCTGAATATTTTTACGATGCTTTTATAGAATTTTAGTGCAATTTACTTTTGTAAATAATTAATAATACGATACATTGGTTACTTTACGTCATCGTAACGTTAAAGATATTGCAAATTTTACGAATATTAGCGATATATTTTATTCGGGTTTTGGTTCAGGTTTTGCGAAACTCGAATTTAATCTTTTTGCAGACCATATTCAACCTTTTGCAAATCAAATATTTAATTTATAAATCTTTTTCACGCTAAATATGCTTTTTACGTCATTTTATATTAATTTATGTTTAAGAATTATTACATACATGCAATGAAATTTTATTTCGGAACAATAACTTTGCATTGCATTTTATTTTTGTTTTACAATAGCTTAATCCGCTGATTGCAATTGTACTGCATTTTAAATCAATTTGTTTGTTAAGAAGCATAAATGAGCCGTTCATCTTGAAAAATGGACTTAGGTCACTTTCAAAATGACCGGCACAAATATCTTTGTCAAAAACACTAAAGGAGCAGTTTATAGAAAGTTTGATTACTTATGAGTAGCTGAAAATGAATGGTCACTACAGTAACCAAAAGCAGTCAACGGGCTAAGAAAACAGATTTGTAGAGAAGCGTGATTTGCAAAAAGGTGAATATGATACGCAGAATGGTTAATTTGGAGTGCAGATAGATGTATATGATCTGCAAAAAGGGTTAATTTGGAGTGCAAAACCTGTAATATTAGCATCGACAGTCACCATTGACCAGCATAACATCCAACGTGTTAATACTAAATTACACATTCCTGTTATATTGCAGAAGAGCTGCAGAAAATTCTGACGCAGATTGATGCTGCTAAGTCTGCGGATGAAAGGAAAGCTCCTATGTCAAAGTTGGAAGAAGTAGCTAGACTTGCTACCATTGCGACAGACGAATGTGATTTTGGAACTTCTTTGGAGCTGGCTCATGATCTTTTCTCCAGCGGAGTTAAATATGTTCATCACATGGCATTGCAAATGTTTGCAACTGCGTACGCTTACTTACAGAGACCTCAGTACTTAAAAATAGCTAAAGCTCATTTGAAAGATAGGAAGAAAGGTACAAATCTAAGTGTCCTTTGAACAAATTATTCACAAAGTACCAAATCATATTTAAATATGGGTGCATAAAAATATCTTTTCCGTACTTTTAACATAAAAAGACATTTCTGAATAAGATTCTCGCAAATTGCAATGTCTGCAAAAGCATTGGACATAATATCTGCTGGTTCAGTGAATATTCATTGATAAAACGCTTTAAAAGATATAAAATATCGGGTAAATAATTTGTAAATACTGTATATTTGCGACTGAAATGGCAACGCGTGGTAAAACCAAGTTTCTATTTATATAATTTGTTACGTATTATCTTTATAACAATTTCAATAAACGGCAGTTTTATAATTTCAGGTATGATATACATTATAATACACCCATTCCCGGAAAAATGCAAAAATAAAACATTGAATTATTTTTCAAAGACTCTTACATCTGTGATCACATATATCAATCAATGTTCAAAAGAAAATTTATGGCAAATATCAGAGAATGCAAAAATAATAATCTGCGTACAATTTCGAAAATAATATTAATTTTATTACTCAACACACTTAAATTCTGATAAACGAATAATTTCATAAGCTTTAATCACGTTTTATTAAGCGACTCGAATGAATATTAATTAATACGCCATATCGCCAAATTAAGTTATAAGGTGCGAATAAGAACTAGTTATTTGAACAACCAACTATCTATTTTATATCCATAATTTTAGTTAACTTAATGAGATACGGGCCAAGTGGTACATATAATTGTGTGATATATTGCTAATTGTTAATTACTAATTAATATTCATTTCAAACGTTTTTTCAAAGTAACATTGCGAAAACGTAACTTATGCCACTCCCAAAATAATAATAGTTTAATTTTATGCTCACAATGATGATAAGGTAGTGGCGTATTTAATTAATAATTACAGAATAATGAAAAATACATAACTTCGCTAGGAGCCCACCCCCCCCCCCCCAGGTTCCTACAGCCGTAGCTATGAAATGGCCGGGTCAAGAATTCAGTTCGTACGGCACTGATATTTATGCATGAATGATCCTTTATCCAAACAAACCGAAAGAGCAGCACGCTTAAGGTACGCCGGCATCAAAACATTGAGATTTCTTGGAATTGATGTGCTTCTTATAATGTTTAATGTACAGTATAACGTGTCTTATCGATCGTATCGAAAATCCTGTATTTTCCCATTTTCTTAACTAAATATGCAATAATTTTCAGTTGTTTCATTATTCATAAAGATTTTGTCATATTCTCAATAAGATTCCGTAGAAATATGAGGTAAATATACACTTATTTACAAACAATTTAATGTTGTAAACGATTCGAATCAATTTACGAATATACATTATTCTAGATCTTGAGTACTTCAGACAACGCATTGAATGACGTTATTAATGACTCTGAATCCCCCATTAATTTGTTTAATGGCCCGTTTCGACCTAAATCACAATGATATTTCAAAGAAACCGTGCATCTTTTGTCGGTGATTGCCTCATACATATTCTATTGCACATTAATTTTTAATTTAAGCATCATTTTTATACGAATTCAAATACCTCAAATGTTAATTAACATTCTAAGTTCGTTATATGAACTACTTTGGCTTTAAACAAGCTTATTCTATGTTCATACGCAATAATTTCACTCAATAGGGGTAAGATATAAGGCATATTCATTAACGAGCTATGTATAATTTGTTAATAACTCGTTAAAATTAATGATTTTCGAAATATTCACGTGTATGTCATTCTGTGTGGCGTTAATGTGTGAGTACGTAAGATAGCTCACACCTACGAGGGGCTTAAGCAGCAGTAGCGTCGATGCTGGCACACGCCGGCTCCCCACTCTCCGAGCATGCGCACAACTTAGGCGCGGGGTGTGGTAAAGTCATTCGCCGGTCGTTCCTCGTGTGGTTTAGACGTGTTCAGTGTGCTCCGATTTTTCGGTTTTCGTTTCATCCAAATTTTATTTTTTCGTTCTGAAACGTGTTTGCAGATGGGCCACGAAGCTTGCTTGGTTCCGTTTTGCAGTTTTCTTAATAATAAATTTGCGAATTCTCGAGTTTTTCAACATAGCGTCACTTTCGCCGCGGCGTACTTCGCTCGCTTCGTCAGGCTGCGATTTCGGATTTTCTAGTATTTCCGTCATCCTAATAACATTTAGAATTCCATTTCTGCAGATTTTGCAAAATTTCCTTCCGAATTTTCGTGTGGAAGAGTGTTGTCAGCCAACTACGCGGATCAACGAGGCTGTTTGGTTCGTATTGCTTCGTAACCTTTCAAAGTCCCATCTTTTTCGCGACGCAGTTACGCTCGAGACACTCGTTCTCTTTCTGTCTTCTGATTTTTAAGTGTGTTTCTTTCTGACTTTCTGATTTCTCGGTGGTTGTTGCTTGACTTTGCTCCTCCTCGTTTCATCGAGATTTCACTCTCTTCAGGTATAACGGTACTTCATTTTGGAGTTTGTTAATTCCGTTTCTTCGTTGTTGCTCGTTCATCCGTTGTATCGACATATAAAGGGCTTAAGCTTTCACTTGAAGTGTATGTCTAATAATATGCAATTGTACTTTTGTCGTAAATTTAAGAACATTTTTTAAATTACATAAACCTTATTTCCGTACGTCTACTCAAGAGATTTTGATTTTGCCAATCAGAGTTTGTTGATAAACGTGGAAGTCGATTTATTTCCTAATTTTAAACCTTGGCTTTAGTACTCGATATTGGCTACGACGATAGTCATTCACCATGAATTGAGAATATATTTAATATCATAATATGTGCAATACTTTTTGTATTACACGTATTATGGTATATAATACTTGCAACGTTTACTAAAGATTTTAATTTTTATTGACATTGAGAGAACCGAACAAACGCTTGGCTTGTGTATTTATTGTGTTTAATATAATATTTCTTCTTTCCAGCAATTTTTTGATCGCGCGCAATGCGATTTTATTGTTAGAGTCATTTGCTTCCGAAGAAAAGTTGGCGGAAATTAGAGTCAGTGTTGTTCGCCCGAAATAAGAGTTCGGTCGCGATTTTAATATTTAGAGTTATAAAAATCTTTCGCAATTTGCTCGTTCGCGATAATTAGAGCTAAACGGCGATTCCTGCGGAGAGGATCTCCATCGGGCATGGCTGCAGCGAAGGGATCGGTAAGTTTCAAAACCTATATTTAATCTCTCCTTTTCAGTTGTAATTTTCCGGTAAAAAAATATTTCATATTTAGACTTTTGTCCCCCCGTATCCTATACCATAGGACGATCGGTCCGAATCGGTATGGGGTACTGGTTATAATTTTTGATAACTGTTGACAAGCATAGCGACAACGAGTAGATTCTACTTGTGGAATCTGCTCGTGGGTAGCATAAATATTAATTGTTTTATATTTATTAGCTGAAGGTAGGCCTTCTTGTCTTCTTTGTAGCTTCGCGCGTTCATTTATAATACGCATGCGCAGATTATTTCCGCCGATTGTAGAGTCTCGTACCGTGGAATCGCGAATCGTGTATACGCGAGTCGCATGAATTAATTGCGACTTTATTTCACTTTATTCGATTAAAATTGGATCATGCATCCCATTTGAGATTATATATTAGTCCTTATTAACTTTTTCATACATCAAAATATGTGTTAAGTCTGTGCATTTTACTTCGTTCGATTTTCATTCGTATGCTTCGCCTAAAAAAATGGTTTGTTGATATCGTATAAATAAATTCTTCAGCCGTCCCTTTAAGCAAATCATTTAAAGTAAAGTCAATTTAGTCCGCTCAGATACTTATTCTTGGACTGGATTTAAAGCAAACCTCAAATTCCTCGAAACTCCTGTGTTCTGTGTTCATTTATTTAGTCTTAAGGCATGCCCATTTTATTTAGCTCGCAATTATCCGTGGATCTTAGATATGATACGGATGAATGCGAGCGGTGGACATGCGTTAATTTTAATATTTTCTAATCATGTGTGGCGTCTGGCGGAGGATTTCGCGGTCCGTGCACGACGCATTTCCAGGCGTGTGTATGCCCGGTGGTTCTTGTGGAATTGCGTCGGTTTTTAAATGTTTGGTAAAGCAATGAATTTCCTTGCAAGGTTGGCGAGCCTACTATAGGTTCGCCTACCCCATTGGGAAGTGAATCTGTTTACATTCGCTATCCGTCGTAGTAGATTTTTGAATATAGTCGTTTAACTATATTCTGTGCTTTTGCGACTATGAATACACATTGTCTTTAGTATAAAGTAGCTTCCTTTTATTCAAGGTTAATTAACTTAACGTAGAATCAATTATCTTGCAGTTGCTTCGTATATCCTCCTGTACAAAGTAACTTTCTAAATTTTCTATTAAAACGCAATCGCGGAAAGTACCAGTTTAAGGTACCGGTAGATTATATTTCCATATGTGCTCGAAGCATAAAAATTCGCAATAAAACGCAGCCTCTGTCAGTCGATTTCAGGAAAGTTGGTACGCAAATTTTCGTGGTATGAGTTTGGTATTTGAGTTCAGGTGTCGGAGGGGTCCCGGGACCCTCTCCCTAGTGTAGGCTCTGCACCCAGGGCTCATGAGTGAGAACCGTGGAGTGGGTTGTTGTGCTTGTGTTGGTGTATTTGATTTGCTTTTTGCCATTTTAAATATAGGATAAGGCAGGCAGGTAGCATACCTTCTGTAACTTTGTGTGTTTGATGATGATTTAATTTTAAGTAGGTAGCGCCAGGACGAGGACTCACCTTCTGTTAGCATTGACAGGCATTCTTTGTGAAAAGTGTGACCCCTCATCTGGGAACTGTTAATAACTTAGTATATCATCACCGATATGCTAATGTATTAATGTATTTATAAGTAATAATCCTAGAATGCACGTGGTTCATAAACACCGGTTTCTGAATTCGCTGGGTCCTTAAATCACGGACTGGTAAGGATGTTCTTTCAGCTCGTGGATTGTATTCAGCTCAGATATTCGATTAAATGTGTACAGGTACGAGCATCCATTTCGTTAATATGAAATGGCTGTGCGTGCTCTGTGTTAGGATACCAGTAAAGTTTTTATCTGTTATTTTCTCCATAATATATCTAAGTTTATATCTAATTTCTGTCGAAGTAAAATCAATTTCAATAACCCATCGTCTTATAGTATCAAATTTATTGGGAGTTACAGTAGTTGAAGCTGGAATTATTTCGTATCCCTTTACCGAACAAGTGTCAGCATTATAATTTAGTTGTCCATCTTATTACACCATAGCTAATTTCAAGCTAATCGGCTGCAGGTTATTTTACATTTATAAGTGGAATTAACATTTTATTTATAAATGTAAAATAACCAATCCATAAAATGAGTAATTCCTGGATTCGTCATTGTGAACGAATTAAATCTAATATTACGAGCAATGTAAAATAACTAGTCCATGACATCTGTACATTTTATTGCACGGACGAGATTACCCCCTTTCCATTTTTGTGATTTTGGGTCGACCCATTGTTTAAACGAAAACAATTTTGAAACAACTTTTTTCTTATCTAAATCTTGTCTACTTTTAAACCCCTTTAATTATCAGTTCTGCCTATTATATAGAATTGGTTCTGTCTGTACTACATCTGATTAAAATCTCGTTAAAAATTCTCTCCCAAAACTGACGAACTCCCATTATAAGTTTTTTGCAGTACTATATTTTCGCAGATTACAAAAATTGCAAAAAGATAAAGAATGGTCACAAGTTCGAGTTCTCAGATTCGTGACTATGGTTATTAATTTGTAATAAGTTTGTAATACACAAGGAATGTATTTTCAGATAATGGGGTGATCTAAGCGTTTTTACGAACGCGACTCTGATAATAATTAGTAACATTTTGGCCCGCTTAATTTTCATACAGCAGAGTAGTATCGATACTATAATATACAACTATTAAAATTTTTATTCAAAGTCATGTTTGACTAATTTCAAATGTATATCGTGCAATACAAAAATATAGGTACTATTTTCTAAATAAATAATCTCTTATAAACGTTCATTTTACAAAGAAAAGCTTGACGATACGCGTTGCTTACAAGGAACCCTAAGTAGTTATCCACCTTCGATTTTTTGTTTTCATATTGTATGTTGTGTAGTACGAAAAAAACGAAGCGACACGTATTTTTCTATATTTGCGGAATTTCAGTTTAAACGGGTGAAATACCCGGTGAAAGATTTGCAGTGTAACAGGAATAATTGAAATATTTCATCCAGGTTTTGAATTCTTTTTAATTTATAGGGTTAAAATATTCTTTCCGTGTTAGGTTTCTTGTGATAAAGAAATATTTGTAACCACTATAATTCAAAAGAATTCAAAACTTAGATCAAACATTCCAATTATTCCTGTTAAACGCCAAATCTTTGAGCGGGGGTTTCACTTATTTAAACTGAAATTCCGCAAATATAGAAAAATACGTGTCACTTAGTTTTTTGAGTACAACATATGTGAAAACGAAAAAGATCGGAGGGGGACACCTACCTAGGCTTCTTTGTTAGGCTGTCCGCCTTGATACTTTGTTCATTTTTATCTCTGTTTGTCATCCTGACGGTTGTTGCGACTGCTGCATCGCTTGATTGGCACGCTTCGTTTCTTAGCTTTCCGCGGTCAAAAGGTTAAAGTATTGTGAACATTGTATGAAAAATTGAAAGATGAAATGGAGTATCAGGAGGACGAAATTTCAAGTATAACAGGCATATATATATGTATTACTAAGGCACGAAATATTAACAAGTTACATGTGTAAAATTTCTATAACCTAAAATGCTCGCAAATTTATAGAAATACTGATATATTCTTGAGAATAATAATATTCTGGTCCAAGTCACATTGCGCGTATTGTTACGAAGTAACATACGCCTTTGCGCTTTTTTAACGATCAGACTAACGGCTTAGAATAATATCACCCTAAGGTCTAACACGTCTATTAGCAGATTATTAAAAAGATTATTCGCAGTCTCTGCATATTTCTTGGCGTTTATTAAAAAACAATCTGTCGTATACAAGAGAACAATAATATCACGATTTTTTAAATCTTGTATCATGAGTACAAAAAAGAGGTTACTGATAATGATTTCGACTGTCGTATTTGCAAGTAGTGCAAACTTTTACTTTTTACAGATATAACCTTTTTAACACTTCGCCGGCCGATGTGGGAGATCTCCCTATTTCCTCTTCAAATACTAAACTTTATAGCAAATTTTTACTTTCATATATTTTGTATAAGCTGTATTAAATATAAGATAATCATTGTTTTATTAATGGAAGCTGTTTATATGCTTTACGGATGCTTGAGCTTAGCCCTTTGACTGCGTCAGGCGTATATATACACTTTCAGGTGTCTATGAACGTATACGAAAGACGTATATATACGTTCTGTAAATGTGCTCGGTAAAACGCATTTAATTTCTGATTAAACTAGTAAAGTATGGAACATACTCTTACGTGTCACATAACAACTGATCAAATAACTGAATCTTAATAATTATCAGTTTTTCATATTTTTAACGAAACAATTTACAGCTTCCGTTAGCTTCCGTCATGCTTTTTTGTTAGAACACGCCGCAGTCAAAGGGTTAAGAATGTTTTTCTTCCTCACTCGCGAAAAATGCGCGGTGGATATGCGCGCAGTGAGAAAAAATCGGTTCGATCGGCAAAGTGTTAGATTCGAATTTTTCGAAGAATTTCAAAAGAGTCCCTAATGTTGACACTTATAAATTGATGTAATACAAAACATTCCGACTTTAAATAACTCTTACATAACCTAATAGTACTTATACCTACTACTTGTTTTGATAATTACAGTATTCTACCTATAGGCACACGAATTTAACTGTCATTTGTTATCACGAATCGAAATGTACACCATCATATAAGTCTACAGCGTACGTTTCAGTATTCTATAACGTATACATACGTACGTGTCTTCCATGCTTCCAGGACTTCATAGCTTGTTATTTTAACAAATCGATTGTACTTCCTTTTTCAATGGTCGCACAATACATTGATACTAGAAGCTTTTTCATAACCTATAAACTATAACTCTTCAAAAAATGCGACTCTAGCTTTAGTTGATCCAGACTTCACCTTTTTCAATGTACTGTACTTGTTTTCACCAAGCCGCACTTGTTCTTCGTGTAATTGATCCAACTCACACTGTTTCTCGCCAACCTTCATCACCTCGATCTCGGTACGCAATTCTCTTAATTGTTCTTGCAAATGCTTGCTTTTCTCCCAGTAGTCCACTCTTTCTTTTTCAATTTCTAAGGAGAGTTGATCAACATCTCCATCAGCGATAAGATCATATGAGGTTAAGTCTGTGGGTAGAGGTTCTGCATCCAATTGCAGCGTCTGAAGATCAGCTTGCAGGTCTGATGTAAGCACTTGTGTCGAAGGAAACAGATTTGGCACCGGCTGTTACAAGACAAAATAGGATTGACGTTAAACATATATGATATATAGGTTTTGCATGTCAAATGCATCCTTTTGCAAATGAAAATCACCTGTTTTACTGTCTACTTTAAACTTTACCAATCTACTGTAAACTCCCATATAATGCGTTATATGAAATCGTGTTATGGGGGAATTCCCGAATTTTATTACATAGCACGTTGTACGAAAATCGTGTTACATAAAAAAAGTCGACGCAATATCTTTCGCGCGATGCAGTAATTCACATTCAACGGGAGTTTACTGTATTGTAGTATTGATTGTAAAAGTGAATTGTTTTATGCAATTTTCATGGATACCAATCGTAAATATAAGACACACGCATTGGTGTATGTACTCACAGCTATAGTGGCAGTATAAGCGTTTCTACTAAGAAACTCTAACAATTTTTCTTTCGCTTCCTTTTCCGCGATTCGTGCGCGCAATAATTCGTCCTTCAATTTTTCTGCTTCCGCAGCTCTCCTCTCCGATTCTTGCACTAATCTTTCTGTGAGTAATTCAGCCTCTCTTGTCTTTCGCTCGAGATGAACCTTCTCTTCTTCTGTTTTCATGTTATTTAATCGAATACGAGTAATCTCCTGTTCCGCTTCCGAAGCTTTTTGACTTAACAGCATTGCTTCTTCCTCGGCTACGCGACTTTTTTCAGCTAAAAGGTCAGCAGTTTCCTCGGATCTTCTCTGGAATTGATTTAACGTTATATTATGTTGAAGCAGAGCAAAAATTAACGATACGGATTTAGTTCTTTTTCATCGCTTTTGAATTAAGTTCGTCATGCGCATGTCAGAGGTGTCTTTCTCGCTAGACTAGTCTTGTTTTGTATAAACAATGTTAGTTGCACTGTTGCAAGAATGTATTAAGACCCAATTAAGAAATCTAATCACTTGTTTCGCAAAATATTAAGTACGTTAAGACTTTAGGGACTAAAGGAAAACAAGTATCAAACTGTAGCTTGATAATCACTAGAGTATTTGTTATATGTTTTACCTAATCGGGAGTGGAATGGCGATACAGAAATAATAAAATAAAAATTGAAAAACGTTGTTATGCGGTAGTTTTTCCATTTCTCCCTACTCTATTAGAATTTCGATTGATCTGAAAACATGTTTTGTCTTACTCATCGTTTCAAAGATGTTTCTTGGGACAAACTTAATTGTATGAAATAATAATTGCTTGTATCAGAATAATCGCAGAAATGAGAGCTCTTGAATGATATCACCGATCAACAAGAATAATCCATAAACATGGTTCTTAGAAACAAAAAAGAAGGCGTAAAACAGAAACTAGCGAATTTAGTTGCCAACTTAGTACAATATGAGTGCACGATGATAATTCCTTGATAAAATAATGAGGTACAGTCGAGTCTCTTTTTACGCGGTGGTTACGTTCCACAGAAATCCGTATAAAATACGCACGAAAAATATAGATTTCTTTGCAAAATATGGCATATTTCTTTGTTTTGTTTTGTTTATGCATAACAAGATTTTAGATTCGAATAAGAAAAGATTGATTTAGGTCTGGGAATGAATTCTCTTCTTTCCTAATTCCCAGGCAAAAAACGTAAAAAGAACGGAAATAAATGGATAAGCACGTTACGCTGTTAAAACTTCCTAGATTTCATGGATTACTTATTTTCTCTTGCTTCAATGTGTAACTTCAAAACCGCATTAAAAAGATACGCATAAAAAGAGACTCGATTGTATTTTTGTGTCTTACAAGAGCTTCGTTTGCAAGCCGTATTTCTTCTTGATATTGTAAAAGTCTCTGTTCCATTGCTGCCTTTTCTCTCTCCGCTGCTTCCCTTAGTTGCTTTTCCCTGGCCAATTTGTTTCTTTCGATTTGTCTCCTAAGAAAATAGAATTTGACAAAGAAATTAGTGGACGGTGAAAGGTAGAATAAAAAAACCTTAGAATATCTAAAAAGCCTGCTAAAAAGTCGAACTGTTTTTTCGTAGAAGATTGAAAGAAAAGTTGTTTATGTAAAATAAAAGAGACTGTACTAACCTCGAAAAGTGTAAATTTATGGATAAACTTCTATTTCTATGAAGTTAGACAAAAGAGAAAGAGGACGAGGACGTCTCCGTTATGCTTAGAAGTATGATCACTTAATTAATTGTAAAACAGGGGGTAGTTATTTAATTAGTGCTAGAAAATAAACGCTGTAATGCTTTGAATAAACATTTCGATGTAGTAAATAATCTGCATCAGTTATGTCGAGTAATTCGGAACGTAACTGAGAGGAAAAATGGAAAAACCCATGATCAGTGACTTTAACAAGAACTTTTACAGTATTTGCGTATAACGCGCTTAATAGGGGAGTTTTTAATGCCCGAACGTTGCTGACCGGCCACGAGTTAACTCGTGTTCATTAGTTTATCCAGCTTTTAAGCCTGAAATTATACTGCAACTATAATTTATAAAAAGAAATATAATGCAAACCAGAGCTAGGCATTTATTTAGATGTTTTCACTTTATATTCAGTTGCGGAAAAATAACCGGCTGCGCGGAAGAGTTTTGCCGTGAAATCGTCGGTCAGCAAGGTGCACCCTTTGCACTCGGTGGCGATTCTCAGTCGCCAATCACTTAATTGCGGTAATTCGAGTGACGATTAAAAGGCGGTATTAAAATTGACTTTAGTTGACGGTGATTTAACGTCTAATAACAAAATATAACTGGATAATCACCTCCGAGTCGCCACTCAGTTTATTCCGGTACCTCGAATGGCGACTGAGAGGCGACATTAGGATTTTCTCCAGGTATATTTTATTGTTACACGTTAAATCACCGTCAACTGGGCTCAATTTTAATGTCGCCTCTCAGTCGTCACTCGAATTGCCGCAATAAACTGAGTGGTTACTGCGAGTCGTCTCTAGAGTGCAAAAGGTTAATATTTGTAGCATTCAAGAATAGAAACAGATTCAAGGAAATTCTCATACTTTCTGTAGTTTTTGCAAAGAAACTTACCTGGATTTTTCTTCTTTGGCCTGGGCTTTCATTTGTTGGACTTCCATGGAATCAGGCTTGCGTCTCCTCATAAACAGATCGTGGTTGCCAATACACAGGTCCAGGATCTTAATAAATAATATGTGAGAAGCTTTGTCACAGCTACGTTCATCGAATCCTAAAGCTATTAAGCCCTTCACCCAGCTACCAACATCTGACTGTTTTTTTACCAGTTTATTCATGCGAACTTTCTGCGAGAAGAAGACGAAGTTCGGCGACGTTTTCTCCACAGGTTTTATCACAAATTTCTTGTCGTCAAAGCTGATATGCCGTATCTCGGACCAAGTGAATGTAGTTTTTGGTGCCAATTTGTTCTCTTTCTCGTAAATGTTCAAACCTAGCGCCGTCACTCCAAGCCAAAGATCAGTCTCTTTTTTATTCTAAAAATAGAAAAGCAGTATAAGAATCATTTCCATACAAACTGATATTACTTTGAAATAATGTTAACTAGTTTTCGAGATCAAAATTATCGTCTAAATATAATACACGGAATTACCGTTCATCATTATCATGAAAAGATTTCAGTCTTCAGTCATTGTTTTGCTAAGGAATTGCGAATATTCATTAGTGTTTTATTTAACGTTAAAACAGAACTTATTATGTTATACCGTGATGCCGTATTTCATAAACATCTATTGTGTCGTCAAACACAAAAAATACGGAATTTAAATGCGCAAACATTGATTTACTTAACAAGTTAATATGAAACTCGAAAATTCTATTGCATAGAAGGAGTCACCTAAATGGTTGCTTAATTTATCATTTAAGGCAAAATAACAAAATGTTTACGTAAATATATTGCTCGGGAAGCGTCAGTTCAGATATAAAGGAGATTAATCGGAGACAATGTTCGTAATATTCAAAAGTATTTGGAGTCTAATAAAATTTGACTACTTAATGATGTATCTGTTATTATAATTATGAAAAAAATTGGAGTAGATCTTTTTTTAATTAAACGTCGTTTATTGTACTTGATAATGATATATTGTTAGTTTAATAGATTTTGAATAAGATTAATAGAAGAATGGCATTCAATTGAAGCAGAATATTTAAAAGAAATAACGTCAAATATGCCAAAACGCTCAAAGCAAGTGATGCAACAAAAGGAATATCCAACGAAATATTAACACTGCGTTTATTTGACAAAAGACGTGAAAAATATTAATTTTCGAATACTTTTGTCATGGAATAATTATACATAATTTCGATTAATTTATATTACAATTTTATATATGAAAATTTATTACACTAATAATATATCATTTTAAATTACAGTAAATGACGTTTCACAAAACAAAAGGCTTAGTCCAATTCGTTGATAATTGACATAGATACATCACAAATTTTATCGTCAAATTTTATTAGTGTCCGAATACTTTTAGGAGTAACTGTATATATGTATTCTAGAAAGTCAATTATATATTCAAGCAATGATTTCAAATATTGTGTCATTTATACTTGTTTGATTTGTCATCAATATGTTTGTGATGTTGTTTGGTATTCGTTCTGTTTTGTTTACAAAGTAATGTTTAGCTCATGCAAATATTTTCATGTTGTTCATTGTACTATTAATTATATTTGCTGAAGTATTCTATCGAGGTATTTACAATTGTAAGTAAGTTCCTTTACTGTAAATTGTATTAACACGTTGTTGCGGTAATCGAAAAATTCCAAGTTATTCAAACAATTTTTCTGTTTTAACCCTTTCACAGTGAGGTAAAATTACGAATTCTGGTCCAAAGAGTGTTTAGTTCTTTAAAAACGTGTTTTATATGTACCTTGTTAGTAATCAGTTCGTTTATGGTAGAGTTTAAAACACTTGACGCTTTGCCCGTGACTGTCACGGGAAAAACTGTTTGGTACTGACGCTCTGCCCGTGACAGTCACGGGATACACTGTGAAAGGGTTAACACGTTGTCGAAATGTATTACCGAAATCCGTATTATATGATACCTCGCGATACGCACCCGTAATGTCTATATAACGTCTAAAAATAACACTGTTGAAGTGCTCTATGATACACTGGTTACATTACATCATTATCGTAACGTTATAAATATTGAAAGTTTTACGAACATTCGCGATATATTTGATTCGATTTTGAGTAATATTGGCATCGGTGACCGTCACGGAGCGTGTTAATGGAACGTGGAATCAACGTGTTAATGGAACAGAAATATTATAATGTTGCATTAACACATTGTATCTGGGAGAGGTACTAGTACGTTTCTCGTGGACAGTCGGCAGTCTGCGGGAGACGTACTAATACGTTTTTCGTGGACTATCGGTAGTCTGCGGGAGACATTCTAATACATTTTTCGCACATCGTCAGTTGATTGGCGGACACGTATCACTATTTGCCTGTGCAATAAGTCTTTGAAAATAAACACAACATAAACCCAATGAGTTTGATCTTATCGCATCTTATCTAAACATTCGACGAAATGTAAGTGTTAGTAATTAGAGCGATTTCTAGAAAGTCCTTTCTGGCGCAGTCAATCGCTAAAAATGACCCGCGCCACGTAGATTGAAGCGCGCCAGAGAACCCGCATACAATGTGTTAATAGTATTAGTAAGATAATAATTCCATATGCACATGTTAACAAAAGATAATTATACTTACGCTAATAGGAAAATAGTTAACACCATACATATCAAGGTCTTGAGCAATTTTTAGGTATTCCATTTCTGCTTCGTCCCGAGACATTCCACGATGATCGGCGTACCAAATTTTTATCCTATCCTCCCACATTTCGGGAGTCATTTGATATTGATCGATAACTCTTTGCGGTAGTAAGTCTTCACTGGCAAGCATTCCTGGACGGTATGAAACTTCATCATAGTCCCCATACTGACAACATAATATTCTATGTTTATCAAATAATTATTCAGAAGCTTATATGTATTAGCAGTACATAAATTTATAAATATGTCGCTACTTTGTTTATAAAGGAAATGCAATTACTTTTGCTTGCACAGCGTACGAAGCTAATAAAACAGATGCTTCTGGTGGACAATATATATCCATTGAAAGAATCGCTTGTTTTACTTGAAGAAAAAACAAGTGCTGTGTTACTTCTTGTACCAGTTCTTCGGCAACATCTTCCGGGTAAAACTTTGCTAAGAACATGAAGGGCGTCGTAGGTTGTTGAGAGATGCATTGATCTTGTACTGAAACAGGATCAATATCAACTATAAACAAAGAACATTCTTTAATGATAACTTGCTTTGAGCCGAAAAATAACTTACCTTTTTTGTCTAATTTCAACCAGGATATAAAACCTTTTGAATCTTCATATTGAAGCCCAAAGTACCAAGTTTCTCTGAGCCCTATAGTGCGACAAACGAGGTCGAATAAATCCCTTCCTGTTGATCTCCACTGTGAGTAATTACATTTAAGATATATTTCCCAGGAAATGATCGAAAAAAAACAACGGAATGCGATTGGTGTCAGCTGTACAGAAAAACTAACCTCTAAGTTGAATTCCAACTCAGCGTCCAATGTACAGACTTTAACAGGAAAAGATTTTCCAGACTTTTTCCTTCGAAAGGGTGGCATTTTACGCTTCATTATGTTCACTCAACATCACGAAAGAAAAGATAATCAATGTCGTAAAGAATAAAAATAAAGATAGATACTTTTTCTATTATTATCATACATATCGGGTAGATGGAAATATATGTAGTTCGATTGGAAAATATAAAGAACTGGATGGCAGATAACCTTACCTACGTATTCGCAGCATGTTTACGAAAGACGTAGTAACTACACGACTCCTTTAAAACGAAAAGATCTTTGAAAACGGTGATGTTTCACGTAGTCACTTGTATTATATCACATCATATTGTCAGTTTTTTACTTGTGTTATTATAAACAATGACAAACAGTAGACTTTTACGAAGAACCGTCTATAGAACGCTTACAAACAGTCTATTCCCAGCTTTAACAAGCTACTTTAATTTCGATTTCGGCACCATCTATACAGAGACGATGCACTAGACGATCATTAAGTTATTTTAAAATTTGCGGATTTGAATTTGAGAAGACTAACTCTATACTGAAGTCATAATTACCACGAGGCTATATATACTGGTTTATATGTAGAATGAACTAATTCTGATTCAAATAGACTGTCGGGTGAATCATAATGCAACGTATTTCTTGTCATTTTCAAGCATTGTACACTCGCTGCAAAGAGTTTCATTCAATGTACATTCCGCGCAAGTATTTTGTGTCATCGAGTGTCATCAGGCGCAAGGTGGAGAGGGTAAACTTCCCCTCCCGAGAAGTCTCTATTGGTTCATTTTTATTTGCGGTGGGGGCACGATGTCACCAAAATATTGGATTGGTCCATAAGTTCGCGCGGTTTTTGTTTCATATTGAATATACTTTGTAACAATTGCCTATTACCTATACATTATACGTCATTCGATAGTTTGTTTTATGTTTTTATGTGATTGTTAAATTATGATGGAGAATACATTGTAGATTAATTCGTATTAAATATTTAAAAGAAAAAATACAGAATTTTTCGTATTCAACATAACCGCACGAACTTATGGAACAACCCAATATATGATATACAGCCGAGCCTCTTTTTAATTTATTTACATGTATCCTCAGAATTTTACGTAAATCAGTTAACAGAATCAAGAATTATTGTGATTTTCATGTTTTACGTTCCCGCTCACAAGTTTGGGGCGTATTAGGATTTCTATAGAGATAATGAGTTTCTTAAGTAAATAAATATTTTATTCATAAGATTGTGCTTTTATAGTGTCGAAACAGCAGTTCTTTGTATTATATTTGTAACAGTAGTTAGTTATAATTTGTTTTAACCAAAAAGTACAGGGTTCTCTAAACTTTTGAGCGGGAATATAAAACACGAGAATCGCAGAAACTCTTGTTCCTGTTAATTGATATACGCGAAATTTCGAAGATATATCTGAATAAATGTAGTCTAATAAGAAAACTAACAAAAAAACAACAATAACTAGCGTGCCACCGGAATTTGTCCGTTATTTTTTAAACGACACCGCCAGGGTGCCGCCGGCACTTGCCCGTCTTCTTGCAAGGCAGTAAAGTGTTAAAGTAATATTAGTTTCATACGTAAATGCAATATTTTTAATAAAACATTCGCTGTACGAAACTACCGTTTTATATTGTTTTATAAACTTTTGAACGGGAGTGTACCTTGCTCAATGTCCATATTTCATGCAGTCATTACATACTGTTTATGAGTTGGCCCAATAGTTTTGCTAAAGCTTTGTCGTTTCCGTATTTACATAGGGAATAATTATTAAACTTAATTAGAAATGGAGAGATAGACTGGAGCATAGATACATTAGTACCAATGTCCAATCGATAAAGAACTAATTTTGCCAAGATTCGCCAAGGAATCACGAGTTTCAGCGGAAATTATACCTTCGAATCCGAGCGAAGTCCTAATTGCCAGTATTGGCAAATTCGATTGCACCAACATTCGAAAAGGGTGTGGTTTATATAGCATAAGAGTAGAGCAATTAAAAAATTATCGAAAATGAGGCGGACCTATTTTATTTCTGAATTCAACTGGTTAATTAGATCCCATCGACGCTTGTTATTCTAATTGGTATCCGTAAAAGAACAAGAGTTATAAAAAGGCTTCCGCGACATTGACGGCCTTAACAGTGAAAGTAGTACTGGGCGTAAATCGTCTGGGTGCAGTTGGTAGAATGCTGTGTTTGTAGTCACGAAGGTTCTGGAACTAGGATCAGGTTTTACTTCCAAGAGATCCAAACGTTTTTCCGTCTAATTCTATAACCTTATTCAATTTCTAATTCTTTAAGCGCGTACTTTAATTTATGTATTAAGTTGTTAGGTATGAAATGTCGGATTTTTAGTGGGTAAATGAAACACGCTTTTTATACATTTTAACATAACTGTAGTCACACTTTGATGGCCGCACATTTCACTCAAAGGTTCGTGGCTACCAACGGTAATACATAAAACCGATATTTTTCAGGAATTTAAACGCTGAAAAAGCTTGTAAAAATTGAAAGGGAGGAGCGCAGAAACAGTTAAAGTTCATTAACAGACAAATGTCAAGTCTGCGATCTCGAATCATTTATATAATGCCGGTTTAAAATTGGTAGTGCGAAGTCACATCTGCGTGACGCCGGCCGGTAACCGCTGGCTAGCAAAGTCACGTATACGTGACAGTGGCCATCGGAGCGATAATCAAAATACGATACATTAGAATCTACAGGCTTCTGCCAATGGAAAGGGAAATACAAAATGTGTTGCGGAAAAATTCTGTATTTTTGTGGGCAACGAAATTTGTTCCAAAAACACGGAATATTTACAGTTATGTTAAAATGTATAAAAACTGTGTTTCATTTACCGACTAAAAATCCGACATTTCATACTTAAAACGTTAACAGCACAATGTAAACTTCAGATATTCTTTTAATAGTTCCTATAGGTAAAAATTAATTTCCACAACAATAAATTGCAAAACCAAATGCATACAACATCCGCCTTTCGAAACTGTAACCTTAATCGCCAAAGGAAAATAGCAGTCGAATGCTGGGACTGCACGGAGGAAACGAAAATCTTCGAATCGGCTAGAATCGGCATATCGTGTCGATGTTACTTTCTCGAGTTTTCAATGATTTACTTATCATTCGATGCAATAACAAATGCATATAACATCCGCCTTTCGAAACTATAACCTTAATCGAAAAAGGAAAATGCAGTCGAATACTGGGGATTGCACGGAGGAAAGGAAAACCTTCGAATCAGCTAGAATCGGCATATCGTGTCAATGTCACTTTCTCGTGCTTTCAATGATTCTTGATTTTCTCCCGCCGATAGAAGTCCATTCTTTCCTGCAGGCGAGGAATGTCCGACGCGCCCTGATCACGCGAGTGGAAGAAAGATCGAATGGTGTTCGGATACTGCAGGAATCTTTAAGGTGTCCGCAGCTCTCTTCACGAACTCCCTGTTTGCGTGGGGATAACTGGAGCTGCGAGTTAAGTGAAGTGTATCGCGATGGGACGAAGTAGTACACTGTTTCTTTACGGAGTGCGTGGATCGGATCGAGATTCCGAAAGATTAAACCAGTTCACGGAAAAATACGACCCAACGCTGCCTTTCGAAAGAAGAATTAACGACAAGTTCAACGTTACTGTTCGCCGATCTACCAGGAATTAGAAGACATGAGACTCCATCGTGTAAGTTCCTCTGTGTCATAATATTTATTGGAATTTTCTACGAATTTTTTGGTGAATTGTGTGAATGCATTTGTTTATTTGGTAATGGATGCACGTTGATCGGTTTTTGCTGTTACGATTAGTGGTAAGTTTCGTTTGCGGATTTGTGTTTTGCGGTCTATTCGAGGGATTTATGTCGATGTCTATCACTATCATTAATATTATTACAGGGTTTGCATTCAAAATTAATCCTTTTGCAGAACATATTCACTATTTTGTACTCCAAATCAACCTCTTTGCAAATCACATTCACCTTTTTGCTAATCAAATTCACCCTTTCACAGATCAAATTCACCGTTTTGCAAACCAAGCTTTTCTACAAATTTGTATTCTTCAATTTTTGTAAGAAAAATAATATCCAGCGTAAAGTTATTGTTTCGAAATAAAAATTTGATTGCTTGTATGTAATAATACTTGAACATAAAATAACATAAAATACTTATTTAACAGAAAAAATATTTACAAATATTTAATTTATAAATTTATAAAACTGCATTGAATTTTATTTTTATTACAATAGCTAAAAAGCGAAAGTTTGTCTTCAAAGGGTGAATTTGATTTGCATAAAGGTGAATATGATCTGCACAATGGCTAATTTGGTGTGCAAAAAGGTTAATTTCGTGTGCAAAACTTGTAGTAAAAAACATTGCATTTGCTATTTGAAGTAAAAACAGTATTATTCTCGTTTTTAAGAATAAATTATATTTTCAATTTATCACTTTTCTTTCCCAAATATTTGATTTATCAACAACTCGTAAAATATATTTACATGTTTTATTCCTGTTTTACATTATAATAGAATTATCAGTGAATCTTTCTTTCAAAAAACAACATCACGGGGGTTGTTTTGTGCTTTTAATTCAGTAATAAAATAAATCAGTGCGATCTGTTTATAATTGTGATGTACATGTATATTTGATTGTTCGTTTCTGATGTATCCAAATATCCAAAATTAAGGATTACGAGAGGAATAATTCTGATTTAATTCGTCGTCATCGAGATAAGCGTAGATTCGAATGGCGAGTTAACTCGTCATCCCCGGTTAACAGGTTGAGAGAAGTTGATATCGTGCTAAATAATTTTTGAATTAAACTTTTCAACATAAATAAGATATATATACATATATATCTTATATTATATATTACATGTACAATGTACACCCCCGTGTATAAGTATGTGGATACTTCCTTCATTCTTACAACTACCTGAAAAAAGTTTCAATGAAAATCGAAATCTTTAATCATTTTTGTATATTATAGTTTGTGCCACATTAGAGAATATATTTTAACAATAACTTATTAAATATCTCACAATAATAATACAAAATAATGACATCTTCTCATCTACATATATACATATACTACCGGCCATAAGTTTGGGATCATTTACTATCGTTCAGCATAGTATGAAATATCTTGTCTATAAAATGGAATGGGATACTTTTCGTTGGGTATATCTGTAGGTTGATGTACGTTGATATTATAAGATAGAAGAGTCGTATAAATTTCGTATATTTTATTCTATATTAATTATACATTTCCCTTAATACGCGATTCCTCGAAGTATCCCCCTCTTTTCATTATTGCTATTTTACATATTTTTGACATACCCCAACAAGTTTGCGCAATGTTTCTTGCCGCATAGTTCGCCAACCTTCTTGTAGTAAAGTAATTTGTTGCGGGGAAACTAAAAACCGACCGATAGTAATAAACGCACCCGACCGATTTTAAAGGTAACAAAATCTTATTACACCCAGGTGCCAATACAATATGTGTCTGCATGGCAAGAAAATAGTTTAATATTAATGCTAAAATTACAAAATGGACAAAGGTTTTAGACGTTTACTTTAAACGTTAGAATGAAGACAAAGCAAGTGATCCCAAAGTTTTGACCGGTAGTGTACATATCCAACGCGTGCTGATATAACCACATTTACGGGTCGTGGTATCCTGGCTACTAATTTTTTCACCGTTTTATTGTTAATAATGTTCCATTCGGATTGGAGAATGTCCCTTAAATGTTTTTTGACTTTCTACATTGTTTTCGGACTTGTTTGTCCAAGTACAGACATATACATACACATTTATTTTTATAAAAAATATGTATATTCTTATAAAATGAAGCTTTCAGTAAATGCCACTCTCAGATTTCTAATCGATTTAAGCAAATACTTCTTATAAAATTCGAGATTATAAGAACTTGCACATATTTTCAAGAATCCTCATTGCGAGGTTCGTTAGGTTTTTCAGCTAGTCTCGTTTTACGCGGTCCTCGACGGTGTAAAAAAGACCACGTGGAACGAATATTCCACGTAAATCGTGGGACGAGCGTACATGTTTTACTTTCCACTCGCATTTGAAAGATATCGAACGATGGAAATAAGAAATGACCTAGTGAGCGGCGATTGATTGTTTATGCTACTAGGAACAAATTATGAAATGGAGAGAAAATTAACGGGGAATCGGGAACACTTTCATTTCTGATCTGTGGCCAATGCGAAGGGTGGGTGATGCGGGCGATTGCTTGAAACCGCTCTCTCCTTTATGGGATCGTCCATCATACATTCACAAAGCTCGTGAAAAAGTAATAAAAAACTAACAGCGATTGAAATACAAAATAATCCAGAAAGCCGTAGTGCTTCAGTTGTAAGACGCAAAACTATTTAATCCATAAAACTGCTTCTTGGGTTTGTATTAGAATTTTGTTTTACTGCATAATGAAATACAAAATACTCCAGAAAGCCATAGTACAATATTTGAATTTTCAAATGCATTGGGTTGTCTGGAAAATCCATGCGGATATTTAAGAGAAATTTAAAGGCAACATTTTTATGTGTTGATATATATTTATTCAATTATGTATGAAACTCTTTTATTCCACAACTTTTCTCCATTTTTAAGGAACTTGAAGATTCCATTCTTCTGGAATTTTGCAGGTTTTTCACGGAAAAACTACTGAAAATCAGCATGAACTTTCCGGACATAACAATATTTCAGTATTTTTATTTCATCGACAGACACAAACATTTTTTAGTAAGCTCGCGATGAAGTTTAAAATAAAGATTCATAATTTTCTGTGATACCTCGTGTAATATTCAGGGGACTCGAAAAGTATAGATAACACCAGTTTAATGAATAAATGAATTAATCTAGCGTTATATGTTCTCTTTAATTTAATTAATTATTTACTTCATCTGCAGATTTTACAAAACCAATATCCCTTATTATATTAGGGGTACCGGAAAGCAATCAATTTCGGAATGGAGAATTCTTTCGCATCGAAATTTGGGAATTGGTTTTTTTCAAAATGGGAATTATTCCATTGGAGGATCGTCGGCCGAGGTTCATAGATAACGATGGGTATTATCCAATCGAAAAATGTTTAATATGAACAAAATAAATGGGGATTCATAAAGTTTGGGAAAAATGATTGATTACTTTCCGGTACCCCTAATAAATTGGAGATAGTAATAGAAGAATAAATTAACTAATCTGGCGTTATATTCTTTGTTTCATTTAATTAATTATTTACTTTATCTACAGCGTTTATAAAAGCGGTATTACTTATCGTAAATTGGAGATAGTAATGCAAAGTGCAAGTAGCCATAACCAATCAGCTAGGGGAAACGCATCTATTACGTCTGTTTCCATAATTCGCGAAGCATGGACTTAAGTTACTAGATCTTATACAACGCAGTGTTTCATAATGCGTTGTTTACATCATACACGGGAAAATAGTGATGAAACTTTGATATTGTTTTGTATTTTACCTGACCTTATATTTGCATAATATAATACAAAATAATATTATATTATATTATTATAATATAATACAAGGTAAAATACCAAATAAATACTGAATCGAAAATATGGAATAAAATTTTGTCATACGAGACTTTGTTTCCGAGAAAAATCGCTTTGAAGATTTCAAGCTTTTTCGAATTTCAAGAGGAACATCTTTCAATAAATTCCGGCAATTGAAACTTTGAAAGCGATTTTCCTCGAAAACAAAGACTCGTACGAAAAGATTTTATTCTATAATTTCGATTGGGTATTTCATGTAGAATCGCCATTTTCCAGTTTGTACCATTAGTTACATGACACCCAATATAATATAATAGATGACATATCGCACGTCGGCTTCAATAACGTCACGACACAAAAAACACTAGTTTTCAGTATGAGCAAAAAACACTTTCAAATAAATGCTGAAATCGCCCATATATACATTAATATTTAGTATCGTATTATATTGGTGATATGTTGTCTGTCAAAGGATAATAGTACTTTTGAAATACTCTTAAGTACCTAATCTAATAATGGGTTTGGATCAAATAAACTGACAAATGTTGAGTTGTGACGTTATTGTAGCCGAAGTGCGATATAGCCGTCTTAACTTCTTACAGTTACTGTACCCCACTATGGTGGCTTTCGCGTATGTCATCTTTTTGAACCGTACGCCACTATAGGTGGCTTTCCCGTATGTTACCTTATTACGTGTTTTTTCAAACTCTGTACATGAAAATGTATAAAGAAACTATCATTTATTCATCTCTAACTCTATTCTAATGTAATTTCATAGTGGAAAGCACCACCAGACACAAATCGCAGTGCTATTTACATTATTTTTTGCACGCAGTCCGCGTCGAATATGGTCGTACAAAGATGCAGGCGTCGCGGAAAGTCCAGCCGTAGCTAATTGTAAGAGGTTAAATCAACGTGTGTCTTCTTTCTAGAACCCTACAGTACACTAACGCTCATAAGTATTATATTTGGCTATCCTCGCTGGAAGTATTTGCAGTTAGAAATAGAAAGCGTAATATTTAATGTTTGAATAAGATGAATTATCGAATTTATTTCTGTATAATCGTATTTTACAATGAAACAGATATAAATAGTTTTTCTAAAATCTTTTAAGTGTTGAAGAAGTTGAAAATAATGCCGGTGGACAAATTCTTATTACATTATATAGCATATTATACTGAATATCTATATTTATATTTATATTTTCTAGGTTGTCTTCGTCATATGGATAGCAACAATAATAACCAGATCGAAATCGGATTCTTCTGGCAATTGGAGCGACGAAAGGGTAAGTTCGCCAATATAAACTACTTTAAATACGTTGCTTCGCTGTACACTACCGGTCAAAAGTTTGGGATCACTTGCTCTGTCTTCATTCTAACGTTTTAAGCAAACTTTACTTTATACGTTAGAACGAACATTAAAAATAAATAGAATATAAAACCTTTGTCCATTTTATAATTTTAACATTAATATTAAACTATTTGCTTGCCATGCAGACACATATTGTATTGGCACCTGGGTGTAATAAGCTTTTGTTACCTTTAAAATCGGTAGGGTCCGTTTATTGCTATCGGTCGGTTTTTAGTTTCCCCACAACAAATTACTTTACTACAAGAAGGTTGGCGAACTATGCAGCAAGAAACATTGCGCAAACTTGTTGGGGTATGTCAAAAATATGTAAAATAGCAATAATGAAGAAAGGGGGATACTTCGACGAATCGCGTATTAAGCGAAATGTATAATTAATATAGAATAAAGTATACGAAATTTATATAACTCTTCTATCTTATAATATCAACGTACATCAACCTACAGATATACCCAAAGAAAAGTGATTTTATTAGACAAGATATTTAATAATTTGCTTAACGATAGTAAGTGAAGCCAAACTTATGGCCGGTAGTGTAAACCTTCTTAATGCTATACCGGGCGTACCAGTAATCTATAGAATTATATAAATTTCAAAGTGCATACTCTGAAATGGGTTTTCTCAATGAACATGTACTGTACCCTCCATTCTGATATATCAGTTTGTTCGTCTTGGCAAGAAGAAGGTCTTAACGTCTTTATTTTTTAAAAATAATTCTTTTAGAGGAAATAATAAAGGTTTATTTAACACATAATTTATAACCTATAAAACCGCACTGTTATCCTATCATATTGTCCGGTCGCAAATAAGTTGTACAACTGCGGAAACAAAAAGTATTCAATGTTCTCCAAAGAGACGACTACATCGAAGGGATGAAAATAATGGTTCGCGAAACGGATTTGCAAATGGCGGAGGTGCGGGGTCTCATTATAAAGTAAAAGTAAAATTCAAAGAGCACAGTCGAGTCTCTTTTTGTGCGGTACATACGTTCAACAGAATCCCACATAATGAACCGCACAAAAAAGATACATAATTTTTTAAAATACCAGCTGCATAAATCAAGTAACTTACACACATTCAGTTGCTTTGTTTTGTTTCTGCATAAAAGGTTTCTAAATTCGAACGAGAAGATCTTTATCTGTGTGTAGGAATATTCTCTTCTCTCTTAATTCCCAACAAAAAAACATAAAAAGAACGAAAATAAAACTTCTTCGATTTCTTGGATTACTTATTTCTTCTTGCTTTTTGCTTCACCGAATAACTTCAAACCCGCATTAAAAAGAGGCGCATAAAGAGAGACTCGACTGTACTTTACGCTATCGCAGAAGATTTGTCGAGATATTTACTAGATGAAGATTGTTCAAAGGACACTGTGTAATAAACTTTCACGGAACTCATTAGTACATTTTCCGGTAAAACTGCTGTAAAAAAGAGTACTTCTAACCTAAAGAGAGATTACAGTTTAGCAGTCGGCAAAGGTGACGCATTCAAGCGAGGATTCATGCGTTTTAAATTTCTTCCTGGAATAACGTTGCGTGTATTGCACGCATTTTCAATGATCTGTAACGACTATTGAACTTCCGTAGAAAGCTTCTACTCTTCATCGGGAAATAATAGTGCAATATGAAAATCAGTATGGAAAATCAATGAAAGTGTAGGCGTTTGAAGTGCGTCGTTTGAAAAAGGGAAAGTTCTGCGGAGAGCGCTTTATAACGCCATCTAACTTTTAACCCTTTCGATGCTTATGTCGGGCATATTCGTCATGAAAAGATGGCATTCTTTTGTTTAACCCTTTTAGTACCTTAGAGCCGATAAAGCAGATCGGTTTTGTGGGTTTTCCCAGAAATACTCCGAGAAATTAATTTAAATATATGCAAGGACGTGCAAATATTAATATTAACCCTTTTGCAGATCATATTCACCTTATTACAAATCAAATTCATCCTTAAATAAGTATTTTATGTTAATCTTATGTTATATTGGAATTATTTTTACTAGAATAGCTTGAGAAAACAAATTTGTAGAAAAGCTTGATTTGCAAAACGGGTGAATTTGATTTGCAAAAAGGTGAATATGATCTCAAAAGGGGTTAATTTGGAGTACGAAACCTGTATAAGGGTTAATGACGACTATACTCGTTACGTAGCAAAAAAAATGTGCATTTGCTACTTGAAGTAAAAACAATATCATTCTCGTCTCTAAGAATAAATTCAATTTCTAATTTATCATTTTTCTTTCCCAAATATTTGATCTTGTACTTTTCATAACGAATTAATCAAACTGTTGTCAATTGCACTTATATATAATTTTGTATGAAGTAATACAGTTTTATAATAGAGTTTTATAATAAAAATATGAATTCCAAAAAAACAACTAGAAAATTTTGTTATTTTATAATAATATATTTCAATTTTACAGCAAATGCATTTACTCTGCGTTTGTCGAGTATACTCGTCATAGCTTAAAAATAATTCAGCAAACCAGTGCACGTTTTCAAAATGAAATAAAACAGAGTTTTCGCAACGCAAATTTCTATAACACCCCAAAGATGTTACGTCTACTGTTTTCATAGAACGCGATTCTTCGTACAACGCGTCAAATAATAAAACACAGGAATTACCTGATTTAAGAATGAAATCTGCTTTAGTTGAGCATTAGATTGCTTTCTTCATCGTATATATGCCATTTATTTTGAAAATACTGTCCTATTTGATAAAACATAGAAAATCAAAGTTGGCATAGCAATAATAATTTCAAACATGTTACTTCAGATTATGCGCGTTATACGAGAAATATTCCCGTGCGGCACGATTTGCTATAACGCGAATGCATATAGCTCGTAATGTATTAACCGCGTTAACAGCAGACTATTGTTTTACGTATGCTTCATATGTAAATGTCTTATTCATCACCGCATTATTTATGTACAATTATTATAACTTTTATATACTAT
Source organism: Nysson spinosus (assembly GCA_910591585.2). NCBI lineage: Eukaryota > Metazoa > Arthropoda > Insecta > Hymenoptera > Crabronidae > Nysson > Nysson spinosus. The sequence goes on along the minus strand of OU342844.1, from coordinate 1,410,616 downwards.
AAACTCTCAAATATGTGTCTTGTATTTGTATACAAGAAGAATATTAACGACCTTGAAATAACAGGAAATGATTACGGTGCAAATTTTTTCATATTACTGCATTCGCCCCCGTGGAGCGCTGCTACTTTCTCCCGCGTCGTTTCTTCATGCTTTTATAAGTAACGGGAATATTCAAGTGGCCTCATTCATATGCATCAGATTGTAGATGCGCGTGGAGCACAATTGTTCCCGCAACTTGTTACAGATGTTATTATGATACTTTTTACAGATTATCCGGATGATTTTAATTTCATTCGGGTTTCATTATGTCTTTTCTAACCTCTACATACTTAACTTTATTTTTAGTAATCATTTCATTTGCGTTTCATTATGTTTTTCTAACCTCTACGTACGTGAATTTTTTGCACGAAGAAAGTATTTAGTGTGCACATACAGTTATTATCATTGAAGTGCATTGAGACATAAACGTATGTCCTTATATTATAAATCAAAATGCATCAAAGTCATGAATTATAGAATTATGAGAATTATATTGTGTCACAGGGGGGCATCAGGATTTTAGGTTGGGAACCACTGTCCTTATCGTATTTTAACCCTTTACGTTCCGAAGCGACTCCTCCGTCATCGTCATCGTCATCGTCATCGTCATCCCCCATTAACAAGTTAACAGTAGAACTACGAAGGGGGTGAAGACGACTTGTCCGCCATTTACAGTTAAATTATTCCAATATACCGCGGCGAATTTTTTGAGATTTGATATACATTTATTTTACATGTACACTATCGGCCATAAGTTTGGGATCACTTACTATCGTAAAGCACATTATTAAATATCTTGTCTATAAAATGGAATGGGATACTTTTCGTTGGTTATATCTGTAGGTTGATGTACGTTGATATTATAAGATAGAAAAGTCGTATAAATTTCGTATATTTTATTCTATATTAATTATACATTTCGCTTAATACGCGATTCGTCGAAGTATCCCCCCTTTTTCATTATTGCTATTTTACATATTTTTGACATACCCCGACAAGTTTGTGTAATGTTTCTTGCTGCATAGTTCGACAACCTTCTTGTAGTAAAGTAATTTGTTGTGGGGAAACTAAAAACCGACCGATAGTAATAAACGCACCCGACCGATTTTAAAGGTAACAAAATCTTATTACACCCAGGGTGCCAATACAATATGTGTCTGCATGGCAAGCAAATAGTTTAATATTAACGGTAAAATTATAAAATGGACAAAGGTTTTATATTCTATTTATTTTGATTGTTCGTTCTAACGTTTACTTTAAACGTTAGAATGAAGACATAAATAAATGTGTAAAGCACAACTGATTGTGAGTACATGTTCGGTAGTTCCAGTGTTAAAAGAGTCCCTCAGAATATGTTCAAGGCCTGCTAATTCGTTGCGGCACCTAGAGTATAAAAAAGTGAGACTTATCTAATCAAATCATTACCATTCATTTATTAATTTGTAGTACAAAACCAGTATATTCAGCATATTTATATATTCACGTGTACATCCTAAAAAAATAAGGATAGCTGGAGGAAATTAATCGATTCAATTACGTCCATTATGCAACATGAGCCGCAAAAAATCTCAGAAAATATAACCTGATTAATTTGAATGTTTTTATTCAATTCCACGGATCCGTTTACTGTTATTTTGCTGAGTTCGGTAGTTCTAATGTTAAAAATCTTATCGAACGGAATTTAAAGATTCTAGGTTATAAAAGACGAGACACTAGGAAGTAATGAGATTAACATGTTACCGATACAATTAGTTTGGCGAATGTGACAGTTCACACATTCTCATGGCGAAACGAAAGCTGTTGACCTTAATACGGTAGAAGTTACTTTCCATCACCGGTAAATAAAGTAAATGATGCACGAGAGATGTCGCGGAACGAGTTCGTTACCTTACGTTAAGTGAGAAAACCTTTCACGCATCACTCCGGACCAATAGACCGCGTAGAAACATCTTTAACCTTCAGGCATAGAAATCTTTAACCTCGATCTACTTGTTTCTATAGTTTAAGTGTTACTTTGTCTATCGATGCGACAACTGCATGCCTATTACAGTTATTTGATTGCATCGTCATTTTCCATCATATCATTTTCGTAATTTATTTAGAAAATAAATATATTTGAAATACAAAAGTACGATTGCAGTCAGCGTATTAACACATGGTTGGCGAATGATGAGATATCTCGCGTTTTCTAGTTCATCGTTAGACGTGGATATCTTGACAAGATATCTCACATTTTCTATTTATCAATCAAAAGCAATTGTCACTTTCTAACTGCGAACGAATCGTAATTAATTTAAAAATATTGTACGAGAGAGAAGAATATGGTTGGCAATAAAATGTCTGCTACGAAATGTTCAAAAGAAAGGGCATTTACCGTGGAAAGAAGTATAGCTTTTTAGGTTATAGTTCAAAGAAAATGGTGGAAAATGTTCCTATTTTAAGAATGTTAATATTGCACAGATAACGCTTGTATTAACACTGGAACTACCAAAGAAGTTAAAATGGCGGGTGCTTGGTATTTAATAAAAATATTCAAAGGGGGAGAAGGGGGTGAAAAGTGTCCCAAAACCAAATTTGACTTGCGACGGGTCATTCGATAGCTTATCAAGAAGAAACAATCTTTCCCAAGTTTCAACTTTGTATCTCGACTGGGGGTAGTAAAAAGCAAAAAATAAAAAATCATATTTTTGCTCAATTTCTTCCAACTTAGTGCGCGAAAAATTTGGAAAATAATCACGGACACTTCAATTAACGAGATACATATTACAGAACTTTTTCAGATTTTTAAATTGTAAACTCAAGCTGTAAAAAATAAAACACGCAAAAAATGCCGATTTGGTATCGAAGAAATCGCCGAACTAGATTCATATTTTTCGAGTAAACATATATTACTGATACTATTGCTTTCAATTTTTCTGAAATTTTTCGCGGTTCAATGGACGTAAATAAATCGATTAATTTATTTATTTCAACCATCCTTTTTTAAGGATGTACACTTAAAGATACAAATATAAGTGAATATATCGCCGGTAGTTCTAGTGTTAATTATTTTTCTTAATTATTGCATAGTTTACTGCGTTATACATAGCTTATATAAGGAATGCTAATTGCCTTCATTCAACGGAGTTATGTGGTATTTGCATTTGAAAAGTATACATTCTTTTCCTTTTGCTATATTTCGAATGTATAATTTTCACGAGCAGTAAATGCAAATTATGCTGTTTTCATTTCAATTAACTCCTGTCGTAAAATAGTTAACAGTGAATCTTTTCTCAAGGAAGCATTAATGTGAAAGGGAATAAGCATAACTGCAGCATAAACGCTTTCCCCTTATTATTGCTTTCTCAATTTCTGCCGAGTAATTACGTCTGATACGTTAATTATAATATGCATGAACCCCGGAAGACCAACCTCAAGGTACCTGAGAGGCAGGTTCTTGAAAGTTTAAAAGCTGTTCATGTAAATTAATTACTGGATTCCTAGTTTTGTGTAGTTATTGTTACTAGATAATGTTTTGCTTTTTTTCAATCGTATACAGTAGACTGCCGTTTAAGGCGGTTAATGTGTTGCGTGTTGTATGAAATCGCGTTATCCGGGAATTCCGGCATTCTATCATATAGCGCGTTGATGAAATCGCGTTATCGAGGAATTCCCGCATTTAATTATATAACGCGTTGTACGAGAATCGCGTTATATAAAGAAAGTCATCGCAATGTCTTTAACGCGGTGTAGGAACTCGCGTTATATGGGAGTCTACTATAAATTCCTGTATAACACGGTTAATATGTTACGTGTTGTATGAAATCGCGCTATGGTGGAATTCCCGCATTTTATTATATAGCGTGTTGTAGGAACTCGCGTTAGACGGCAGTCTACTGCAAGCTCCTGTATAACGCGGTTAATATGTTACGCGTTGTATGAAATCGCGTTATCAGGGAATTCCCGCATTTTATTATATAACGCGTTGTACGAGAATCGCGTTATATAAAAAAGTCGTCGCAATATCTTTTGCGCGTTGTAGGAATTCCCGTTGTAGGAACTCGCGTTGTACGGGAGTTTACTGTATTTATAAATGTATTAAAAATACATGCTTCCAATGTTTCGACTTTTAATTGGGTTTTCTCAGTGGTCCACATATTATTCACTAATGAAAATACTCGTTCACTGTTTCCCCGGATCATTAGATAAACCACTTGATTAGATTAGACTATTTTCTTGTTTGCTAAAATATTTGAAATAAACAAAGTTCTACGAGGTTTTTCTTAATATTCCCTGGTATACGAATACTTTTCACATGCACTGTACATAATAATAGGTCAGTAAATATTTTCTGCTTCATATAAACTGTGTGATTATATACAGCTTAACATGCAAAGAACTTAAGTCAATGGCTTTAGAAAACGTTTCAAAAAACAAAGTCGCAACCATAATCTCAATGTATATTGTTCCATTGATCATTACAGTGAGTGTAAAAAGTATTAGTACAACAGTGAATGTTAATAAAAACCTCGTAGAACTTTGTTTCCGCAAAAAAGAAATGGTCAATATTTCCATAAAAAATATGGATGAATAATATGAATGAATTTTTGTTATCAAATTCATTGCGAAGACCTCCAGGAATATGTACATACCACTTGTTTGTTAAAATGTTTCAAATAAACAAAGTTCTGCGTGGTTTTTGTTAAAATTCCTGTTTGAAAATGAAAATACCCGTTCACTGTCTCCCCGGGGTTCATTAGACAAAGCACTTGATTAGATTTCACTAACCACTTGTTTGTTAATACGTTTTAAATAAACAAAGTTCTAAGAGGTTTTCGTTAAAATCCGCTACTGTACCGATACTTTTTACACTCACTGTAAATACAGGACGTAGTGAGCGAAATGACCTAGATCTTGATAGCAACAGTCGGAAGTTAAGGTCAATGTGTATCTACTGGCAGTCCACGATAAGTTTGACCACAGCTCGCGCAGCCCCCTTAACCTTCTTCCCTCCAATGTTTCCATCCCCGACGTCACAGCGGGACTAAGCCAATCGCGTGTTCGGAACAGGGTATGGTGGTAGGGGACTTGCGCACAACGAACGAAAACTCGTCCGTGCCGTTGTCCAACTTATCGTGGATTCCCAGTAGAATCAAGCTCGCAAGGCTGTCTCGAAGGCTGACTCGAAGGCGAATGTACGGTTAACCGAAATGCTTCCTGTATTTTTATGATGCATTCCGCTTAAGGAGTTGCGTGTATTTAAGAGCGAAAATATTGGATCTGGCTACTTTCTCTTTGAAGGTAAATGGACGAGATAGTGGCTGCAGTTTCGCATCGAGCGTCAGGTTTTCTTGCTACTTGTACACCTTCCGCAAAAAATACAGTCTCCCGTGGAGTTCTCACGAAGAGAAGTTTACAGTCTCCACCTGATATTCGCGGAATCAGTATTACAGTTATCGGCTGTAAATATTCACGATTGATATGATTTCAATATTTTTTAATAATCTTGGCTGCTTAATTATGACTATTTATGTAAGTGTTTGCGAATATTTTGAGTATACAGTGGTACCTCGTACTTCGAACGTTTGGGAAAGCAAGCAATTTGATTCGATGTTTGAACGTCGTTTCTAAGTTCGAACTACAGTCCAGGAGCAATATTTTCGTCTTTGTGCTTTTTATATTAAAAAAGTATTCTTCACTTCTATTTTTATGTTGTAATAATTAAAATTAATAAAATAAATGTGAAATTATTTTGTTTAATTTTTCCTAAGTTATTAACATTAAAAAACCTAAAATCTAGAATCTTGATTCGCACTTCGAACGTGACGTTAGCGGCACACATATCGTTCCTGGGTCACTGCGTGTGTACCCGCGTTCCGCTGACGTCACATTGTATAGCGAAAGGTGCATAAATGTATGGAAATGGCGTCTAATATTAAACCTAATGTAAACCTTACCGTATCGTTTCAATGAATATTTCCTTATAAATACTTGAATTTGTTAAATAGTATCGCTCGATATTCAAACACGTCACTAAATTCTCCAAACAATTTTCCGAAATTCCGCCTTCCATCTACGTTTCCGTTTTTCTAAATTCAGTCTATTTAATTACAGGTGGCTCCAGTGTTCAGTTATATATACGAAATCAAGCACGGTGTAAATGATGGACAAGTAAATGCAGATGTCAACCGAAATAACTCTTCAGGGACCCTGAGCCAAGATGCAGAAGATCGCGTATATAATGTTACATGGGACGCAGGATCAGTAGAAGAAGAAGACAAAACAATTGCCAATGAGTCCGCTAAAGAAGATAGAAGTGATAAAAAGGTTCGTATTTTCTAATACCTTATTATTACACGGAGTTCTTTGCATTTCGAGCATTTTTTGACGCAACCGACCAGTAACTTGAACACAGTTTTGCAAAGAAGCTTTTGGAATGCAGAGACAGCACGCATAAAGTGATCTTTCGTACGCAAAACTTTGTTAAGTCGCAAGTTGAGTTGCTGTTGTCTGGATTAATTACCGCACTTCGTGGTTGGCAACACAATAATAGAATTAACGGGTCCTCATTCTAAAGGTCCCAATGGACATGTATGGTGTGGTTTGGTTTACTTCGGTTACTTTGGTTAGAATTAACTCTTTGCACTCCGAGGCGATTCTCAGTCGCCACTTAGCTTATTGTGGCAACCCGTAGGGCGATTAAAATGAGACATTAAGATTTATTCCAGTTGCCGGGAATTTAAAATGCAATCAGAAAAAATGAGCGAGTTAATCTTGAGTTAATAAACCGCCTATGTTTTTCCTGTTGATTAGTGCTGACTGTTTTGGCGCAAACTTTTGAAACCGATTTCGAGCAGTTCTTTCCTTTACTGCATCTTGCCCAAATGTCATACAAATGTTTCGACATGCCTGTGATGCATTAGAATCAAGTTTTAACAAATTGGTGTCCCTGTGAGAAAACCTAGATTCTTCGCAATAATGCAAATCGAAAAGTCATTTACCATTTTTTCGTTGTCGGCTTCGATTGCGGGATATTAATGTCTAAAGTTTCGGAATCTTACATCCTGCGCGCGCACGTTTGCGCCCCATTTGAAGCAGCGCGCGCAGGCTCACATAATAAAACACAAAAATAAATAAATACAGCAGATTAACGTGTTCTAGCTCCTTTCGACATTTATTAAATTTCATTTACACCTTTCATTGCGTAGCACTTTATGCGATTGTTAAGTAGTTACTTTATATATTCTCTAAAACCTATTTGCAAAATAATAACATTTCACACTTTCCCCTTTTACAGGTTGTAAGGAGTGCCAATTTTCAACGCCGAGCACCTACGCAGATAATACAACCATACATCATACACCGTACGACAGAATCGATTGAAGAAGAGCTACGGAACCAACCAGTCAACAAGACCGACATTGATCTCAATAGATTAACTCGCACAACTCCGGACAATTCAAATGACTCGCTTAACGTTGGCAACACAGTGTCCCAGGAGATACATAAACTGAGAAACCTAAGTGATTTAAAGACTTCCGATTATATTGCCATATCAGAGAAAACTACAAACGATGTGCAGTACACGGTGCCTACTGGTTTGGTGAACATTGAAAACGTTGGAGGCTTTGGTCAACGACTTCAGACATCTTCTACTGTCAGTAAAAGCACACGGCATCCTGAACGTATCGGTAATGCTTCTGCTAGAGGTAGTTCGAACTTTTTTACGCACGCAGGCCATTATAACACGAATGACAAAGATCAGGTTGTTTATCAGCCACTAAAGGATGTCACAGATGCTCCAACAGGAGACATCATCAAAGAGTATGTTAATGTAGATTATATGTATAATAATAGTGAAAGAGACTCAGTGAGTGGTCCAGAAGTAGATGGCGGAGGGCAGCATCGACCAATAGGCAGAGAATATAAGCAGACCAGGTACAGGAAGCTGAAAAATGGGAATGAAGCATATACTTCTAAGGATTCATTGTCAACTGTCACACCTTCAACTTCGACATCCTCGGGAAAGTTCTCTGGTCCGATTATAGTAGCTGACCTACCGAAATCCAAGCTCTCTCTTTATACTAGTACAAGTAATTATCCTGAAAGTAATAACGTGTCTGATGCACCGGAATCTGAAGTATTCACGGCAAAGTCTCTTTCACCAGCGGAGAGTATAATTGAGAATAAAAAAGCGGATGATAGTTCTGCGACAACGTCGTCTGCCATTTTGAATCATCTTCAGGTTGGCGTTGCTCTCGTGAATGCTCAATTCGTTAAAAATAACACGTTTGATCTGTCCACACTGCCAGAGGCTATCAGATCAGAATCCTGGGATGAATTACGAGATACTTCGAAGGCAGAAAACTCGGGCGAACGCGAAACGTTGAAAGACTCGAATTTGGAAGATGATCAGGTAGTAGAACAGGAACAGATTTCTGAAGTAGCACACAAATCACCAGTGGAGTCCATAGAAATTCAGAAATCCGTGGAAGTGTATCATACAGCTCCTATACAGGAAATACATTATCCCTTGGAATATATTCCTAATGCATATCCGGCATTAGGGAAACAGCTTTACAAGGAAACAACGTTTTCAAGGAAGCCAAGTCAAGCGTCGTCATTTAAAGATCCCCGTCCCACGCAAATCAATTTCAGTCTTTATAAAAGCAACGAAGTCACCGTGGACAACTTAAATCCACCAAACGTACAAAGTGTACACCCAGAAGGGACCTATCATGCGCATAATGCGGACACAAATGAAGTAAACAAAGTCTCTCTTTCACCACCAAGTAGTTCGCATTTGCCAAATGGTAGCAATGGAGACCACGTTACCGGTTTGACGATGGAAAACGCTGCTTATGAGCAACCTGAAGTTCGTGCGCATGCTCAATCACAAGGAATACGCTATCAACAGCATAATCTGCAGCATGTATTTGATGATGCCTCATTGCAGGTACAAACAGTACCACTGACAAACACACTCACACAATTTTATGGTCAGAATGTTGTTAATCAGCATGGAAACGAGTTTGGAAAGAACGTCTTCAAGGATAATCTTCAATCAGAGCAAACCAGGGTGAATCAAGTAGCTGATGGTCTACGCAACGGATATATTTCAGAAGACTCAGTGATGCAGAGTCGGCAAGTGCCACAGTTTATCGCTGTAAAAGGTATACAAAACAATTCGTCACCTCAAGTTGGACAAAAGGTACAGTTGTTGGTCTCTCAATCGTATCCAGTTGAGAAGGTTGTTGAGAAAACTGTTCATATACCACATATGATTGAAGTGGAGAAGAAAATCCCCTATCCAGTCGAGAAAGTAATCGAGAAACAAGTGACAATACCACAGCTATTCCCTGTTCATATTCAAGTGCCTGTTGATCGAATAGTTGAGAAGCAAGTTCGTATTCCACAGATGTATCCGATTCACGTAGAAAAGGTGATTGAGAAGCAAGTGCCATACGCGTTTCAGAGATACTTGATACAGCCATTTCCCATTCGACTTCCACAAAACTATGCTGTAGAAAAGCAGGTGCACATTCTTGTTCCGGTTGATAAGGTCGAGAAAACGGTACATTTGCCTAGTTCATATCCGATGGACGTAGAGAAGTCTATTGACCATAGAAGACAATATCCGGTAGACATTGTGAAATTCGGAAGAGGTCAACCATCTTTACATGGTTATAAAATCCACAATAATAATCAGCAGTTTATAAAGCCGTATGAACATCAAAATTATCAGACAATACTGACTCCTCCCTATGCACTTAGAGCTGATGAGGATAATCAGTTGAATGACACGCAATTTAATGAAAACACCCATAATTATGTTTCATCAAACTTTCCCTTGTTCCTTAGACAACCCTTCGTTCATGCATTCTCGAAGAACAATGGAATCAGTGATAAGAATTATCCGCATTCGGGAGTGTTATCTTACTCCACTATGTTTGGTTCAAGATCTTTTAAAAAACAGAAGGGACGCGGAGAGACTGATGTGAAAGAGGAGTATAAGAGCCATTTACCTCACAAAATATCAGGATCTCTTGGACTTCAATCAAAGTCAACCCAATATAAAACGCCTGATCTGTTATTAAATAATATAATACCTTTGCGAAGACCTCGGCAAGAAGGACCGCAATCTGGAAGTACTGGAAGCTTTAGGCAATCAAAGATGGAGTATGGTTTTAAACCACCTATGGTGCCTTCTATTCAATACGACGAAAAAACAGCAACTAAAGTAGAACGTTGAACATTACATCGAATGCCTTTTTCTATCGATTACTCAGAATATTGGCTATACTGAATCCCAGTTTAGGTTTCGAAAAACTCGGACGAGTTTCGTTCGATGTGCGCAGGTCCCCCACTAGTACTCCCTGCTCCGAACACGCTATTGGTTGAAGTCCCACCATGACGTCGCAGAAGTGGAGGATAAAGCGGGAGGTGGGAGGAAAAAGTAGGCGGGGCTGCGCGAGATTTTCGAAATCTAAACTGGAATTCAGTATAAGACGAAACCGCGGAAATTTGTTAAATTCGAATGAAATGACGCAATTCATGAAATTATGAAGTAGTTATTTATTTGTTATCGATTTACTAATTTAATAATGTAAAGTATTTATTGATGTTATATACATGGGAGTCAATTGCGGCATTGCGTTTTTATGCTATTTATAGACATTAACCAACTAATAAATATTCCAGCGGCAAAAAGATATTTACATGGCGAAGAATGATATCTCATACTTTGAGGGAAAATAATTTAATATGATCTTCCTATGTCTTTGTGATATTGCGAATAGTGCTATTTTTTAGTTGACAGTGCGAGGTTTTTAGAACTGTTTACAAATAGTAGTGCATGAAATTTTCATTATTTTCCTTGAAATGTCTAATTTACAATGATGGTGCTTCCAGATCAGCTGATCGATTTTATTAATTTATCGAAAGTATTCCGAATACAAATGTGCCTGAGGCGGGAAAAATTATTTTTTCAATAAACAATTTTTATAAATAACTTGTGCAAGGCTCCGTTCTTTACTTTCCTTCTAAGGTAAACATGGAAATATCGTATAATCAGAAAAAAACAAAACTTGCAGCTTAATCTTTGAAAAGCAGTGAGGCGCACGTAATTAAAGTCTTGGAGTGCCTGTATTATACAAGTTTTGCACTCCAAATTCGACTTTTTGGCAAATTAAATTCACCCTTTTGCAAATCAAATTCGACATTTTGCAAATCAAATTCCCCCTTTTACAAATTAAATTCGTCCTTTTGCAAATCAAATTTGACTTTTTGCAAGACAAATTCGTCCTTTTGCAAATCAAGGTCACCCTTTTGCAAATCAAATTTGACTTTTTGCAAGACAAATTCACACTTTTGCATATCAATTTCGACTTTTTGCAAATCAAATTCACCCTTTGGAAAATCAAATTCGACGTTATGCAAATCAAATTCACCCTTTTGCAAATCAAATTCACCTAAAATCACATATTTACAGGAGAACATATTTACTCTTTCCCGCAAGTTTTAAGTATTCTAGGTAAGTTAACACTTTGACGGCCGCTCAGTTGACTCAAAGTCTCGCGACTACCGCCGGCATCTCTCGCGTACTGAAATACGGAAAGTTCACAAAACCAATATTTTCAGAATTAAAAAACGCCAATAAACTCGTAAGAATTGGAAGGCAGTATCTCAAAAACAGTTAAAATGGATTAACATAAAAACGTCAAATCTACGATCTCGAAATACTTACATAATGCTGGTCTAAGAATGCTAGTGCGAAGTCACATTTGCGTGACACCGGCCGATAACCGCTGGCTGTCGAAGTCACGTACACGTGACAGCGGCCGTCAAAGTGTTAGTGTCGTTGTAACTCTTATCTCATGGCATTCACATTATGCCTGATAAAAAGTTTTATCCCTTAGGGTACAAAAAATAGGACGAAGATCTCGTAGCACGTTAAAGAGAAAGCAATGGCGGATGTTCATTCCGTCGCACGTCAGTTGAGGATCACTGATTTAGAGAAAGAAGAATATACCCTGACTACAGACGAGATATAAATAGACCAAGCACTATATGCTGAATAAATTAAGTAAATAATAGTTTGTTTCAGCGTCTGAAATGAATATTAATCCGTAATTAACAATTGGCAATATATCATCCGAGTTTATGTACCACTTGGCACGTGTCTCATAAAGTTAATTAAAATTACGATTCAAGTAGATTGTTGAAATTGTTTAATTAACGTTGTATTAATTCTTATTTGCTGTTTATAACTTAATTTTCCATATGGCGTAATAATGAATATTCGTTTGAGTCGCTTAATAAAATGTGAATTAATCTTGTGAAATATTTTTGTGTTTGCTATCAATTTTCTATTGAATATGCAGTAATGCATTGCTCAAAGATGCGAGAGATTTTGAAAAGGAACATTGTCCAACGCTAAAAAAGGTTGTAATAACAAATATGTGATCCTTATAGATTTTGACGCACTAAAAACGAATCCAACTAAACATATAAAACATATAACGAACATATAAAACTTAGAGAGGTTTTATAAATTGCAAAGAATTCTGTGGACTTTTACGAATAAAATGATATAAATCGAGACTGTTTTTAAATTTGCATAAACATTGTGACGTAAGTGTAAAAGGTAAACAGTCTTTATTTATTACCAAAAATGCTCTGGACCTTTAAGAATGAAGTGATATAAGTTAGATCTAAAATATGAGTTAAAAATATGTTTAAACATTAGTTAAAGTCGACAATACACGTTCCGCGATTGCATTTCCAGAGAAATCCTTGTCATTTGAACAAGATTTGTGATGTCCGTGTAAAAGTGAAACAAATTTTGTTGATTGCAAAAAATTCTATGGACATTTGCGAATAAAGTGATGTAAGTTACATATACAATGTCTATTTGCAAATATGTTTAAACATTAGTTATTAACGGGACATGCTCCACGCGCTCATTTTTCGGAAATGTTTCCAAATTTCCAAAACAATTTGGCCTCCAGCGAGAATTCCAATCACTCTACGCGATAGAGCAGACATTTTTCTTTGGAAAGCACTCCCAAAATATACAAAATGGACATTGGTGTCGTAAATAAAAGCCAAAAAGTCGCGGAAGTCACGGTTTGTCAACAAGGGTTCTCAAACAGCATCGAGTGTGCGCACTAAAGAGTGCTCTCGAAGAACCTCTGCGGCCAATGCTTCATTTGCGCTACCCTTTGGCTTTTATTTATGAAATCAAAATCTATTTTGCATATTTTTTTAGTGCTTTTTAAAGAAAAATGATACCCTACTTTTACGGAAATTTTAAAAGAGCGCTCGGGTCTTGTCTCGTGTACTTCAATCAATATTTAAACATATTAATTTTAATAACTTAATTTACGGAAATATTAACAACAGAGCTAGATGGACGGCATTTTTTGCCCACGAATTTTGGGTGACTCAGAAATAAAAATGCAAAATAATTTTCTCCAAATTTCTCGTATACTAATAAAATGTTACTATACGTATGCTAACAAACATTGTTTGTTTTTTAACGAAGATGGCCAAAAGTGTATTTATAATGAAATGTTTCGACATATAACAACGGAATTCAACACGTTTCTGAGAAAGTCAGATCGATATTTTACCGACTTCAAATATTGCAAACTAATTCCGCGAATTTACCGAATTTAAATATACTAATAAATAATTGTTACGATACTGTGACAGAGAAAAGGAAATTGATTCCTCCAAATTCACATTATAAATAAGAATATGCAGGAATGTATTGAAATAATAATAAATTAATAATGACTCATCCGGAACTCAAGGAGCTTCGGTAAGTGAAGTGTTCATATATTGCTGTTTTCATATTACAATACAATTAATCTTTTTTAAAAGTACAAGAGCAAATTGCTATATGAATGCATAATTAGATATTGATCATTAATGTTGTACAATAAATAAAGTTTATAAAGTATAGTTCATTGCCGAAAGATGGTCAAGGGATATCAGACTCGATATTCCTAACTTATTTGCAACGAAGGAAAACCGCACGTAGCCTCCAAACAGATGACCGATACCCCGACCACGAGTGTTTCGATCAATCGTGATTCACGCGACGACCGTCACAAGTGTCATGGCCCTTCCTCGCAGGCACTGAACATTTACCTCGAAATCTGCCACCCTGGTCCAATTACCGGAACCAGAATGAACAGACGCGACTGAGGTCCACAAGGAACCCTCCCAGAATCGGAAACTAACTATGCTATCCAAGATTTTCATTTCGATACTCTGGAAGAGAGTAACGAAAGAGCGAGAAACTTGTCGCTCGTCACTGCAAAACAAACTACTTCACGTCGTGAAACAAAGCAAAGGACAGCAGAAGCTAAACATTTGAGAATTTGCAAATGTTCGCTCTTCGTAAATACGTTTGTCGGTGATTTAAGGTCTATGCTTAATTTCTAGAACAACACTTCCTCTGCCGCTATGTAACTTATACTAATTCTAAAATACTAACGTAATCAAAGTGGCAAGTCAATAGTGCAATATGAATCGGGCGAAAGAGTCTTTACAGAGAAAGCGTTGAACCAACTATACCTAATAAGCTTGTTTCTATTTTGATTTCTATTGTTGAATTTCGCTGCAAGAGTGCTTCTCTTGTACGATTCTTTGTCCTTTCTTTGAGTTCAACTTCGGAGAACTTTTAAACTAAATATAATAGCTTTAAAATCTATGAATCAGTAAATAGTCAGTAAATAATCAGTAAATAATCAGTAAATAATCAGTTAAAAATCGGGAAATAATCAGTAAATAATAATTAATAAATAATCAGCAAATAATAAAATAATCAGTAAACAGTGAAGTGTATCAAGAATCAATTAAATAATCATATGAAAACGTTGACAATAAGATCCTAGAACAGATCAGAAACAAAAATTGAATTAAGGGCAAAATGGTCAGTACTGGTGAGTACTCGTCAGTACTGATCAGCAGTGGTCAGTAGTTGTCAGTATTCGACGGTACTCGTTGGTATTGGTCATCCTAGAAAGTGGAGGGTCGTCGGTTTGGAAGAGGGGTAGTTTCAGAAGAGAGAATTAAGACAGACGTCCTTCCTTCCCGGATGCATCTGGCGGAATGAAGGACCGGTGTGCAGGGAGTATCCATGTCACTTCCTGAGGAACCAAGAAGGGGTAAAAATTGGTGGGGTAGACCCCCCCCCCCCTCCCGTGGCCAACCCAGATCGCTCCTTCCTCGAAGAACTAACCGTCGAATATTGTTTACTTTCTTCGATCGTTATCGATAGTATTCGTATAATTATCGACTTGAAAGCTTTTCGGAAATTATTTTTCATCATTTTTCATTTTCGAAGATTTTTACAAATGACGTGATAATTGGAGCATTGGGTACCAATACACTGAAACGATTCCTTTTTAACGTCGGACATGCGGTCCATTAATAAAGAGGTTCCTTCGGATTCGACTGAGACTTTATTAATTTGTTGTTATTTAATCGAATTGCTCGTTAATAATTAATGAACATGAATAATATTACAATAACTCAAGCGTAATTTAATACATTTATTAAATTATCGATGTAGAAGGAAAGTTCGCCACGATCTTGCATTTTTTAAGGCGACGGAATATTACGATTCAGAGATATTATGCTTTCATTATTTTACGGAACTGCAGCTTCCGGATGCACCAAAGGTTGCACGGTACATACTTTGGACTCGTGCGCGATGAGTGCAACGATAAATAATTTCTTTAAATAATTACTATTAATAGAGATATGACGTCTTTCTAATTTTTGCAACGGTCGTGGTTTGCTGTGGTACGATTGTATTTTGGAAACAAACAATATTGCTTAACGTTAATATAAATCTTGTTCGGTATGTATTGCATAAGGTCAAATTGTTAATTAACAACTGCATCAACTCTCGAATCCACTGGTTATAAAAATGTAATAATTAAAGTACAATGACTGGATTTGTATAACGAAAATTTGCGACATGTAATAATATATACAGGTATTATAATTAAAAACAGCAGACATTTCAGTTGAATTGATCGTTTATGGTAATTAACAAAAAGTAAACTTTCGGGAAATCGATTGTAAAGTTTCGAGTTAAATCAACTGTCACTTACCGTAACTTAATACCAATCTTTTTCTTTTAACAAGAGAACATTCTTCACAGATACCCTCAGATAACGTCATCATAATTCCCAGGTATCATAAACAACAAGCTAGATCAGTTTCCTAATTTCCCTTTAGTCTGAAATCCGCGGCGATGAACGCGCAAAAAGGTGGATACGCAATGGTTACGAAATTAACCGAAAGTTAAGATTTCCATGGCGGATGGACGTTGGTCCTGTCTTAATTAAAACTCAATTGGCTAATTAGGTAGATTAAAATGCGGTAAGTAAGTGGTGCACACGGTTCGCTCAGCGGGTTGTCTCACGCAGTGACGTAATTCGCTTTCTCCATAGTATGGGTCCGTTAGTCCCATAAGAGCACCCGTGACGGACCCAAACTTACACACGGCTGCCAGAACAATGGGAAATAAAGCGCGGGCTTTCCACATGGACGATGTTTCTATGTGAACTAGAGTAGAGAACGACGCCCGAGTTTTATACTCGACAGAGAATCCTACTCCATCTCCGTCCTCGATTACCCTCGGCATTTCTACGAAACGACGAATCCATGTTTGCCATGGAAACCGATTCTCTTTCGATGGGACCACGCTTTCTATATAAGAACCCTATGCGCTAGCTATCTTGCCGGATTTCAGCATTCAGTAACTCAGTGCTCGGTTTTTGTCATACTCGATTCGAATATGGATACGATAGTGCGGCAGGTAATGCATTACTAAATCAAACTCCTAAAATGCAAGTTAGATATAAGTGTTCACCGGTTTATGGTTACTTCAGTGGTTCTCCATATTGGATTGCTGGTTTGTGAGTCTTATTGTCAAAACTGTGAGTACTCTTGAATGAAGGTTAGGTATCAGTGGAGGTAGCTTGGCAAAGTATCGCTGAGTTTTACCAATGAGGGAGTATTATGGTCAATTCACAGTTTTCTTTTATTATTACAGAAAACTCCTGTGTAACGCGCTAAAGGTATTGCGACTTTTTTATATAACGCGATTCTCATACAACGCGCTACGTAATAAAATTCGGGAAATCCCCGCTAACGCGATTTCATGCAAAGCGTAATATGTTAACCGTAAACTCCCGTATAACGCGAGTTCCTATAAAACGCTAAAGATAGTGCGAGGACTTTTTTAATATAACGCGATTCTCGTACAACGCGGTACATAATAAAATGCGGGAAATCCCCGATAACGCGATTTCACACAACGCGTAACATGTTAACCGTAAACTCCCGTATAACGCGAGTTCCTACAATGCGCTAAAGATATTGCGAGGACTTTTTTAATATAACGCGATTCTCGTACAACGCGCTACGTAATAAAATGCGGGAAATCCCCGATAACGCGATTTCACACAACGCGTAACATGTTAACCGTAAAGTCTCGTATAACGCGAGTTCCTACAAGGCGCTACAAATATTGCAAGGACTTTTTTTATCCAACGCGCTGTAGAATATATAGAGGGAGGGTGGAGTGGCGAAATTTCATATCCTAACACAATTAATTTGTTTACTGTATTTTGCGAAGTGTGCAGCCACACGTTGTCGTGAAGCAGAATGAATTCTTTGCGGTTCGTCTGGATGGCTTTCTTTTACGCATAATCTCCTCAGTTTTTGAAATGGAATGTCTAATATTTCTTTCAGAATTCGGATAAACCATAAAAAAAAATTATACCAAATAGGGCC
Organism: Nysson spinosus; assembly: GCA_910591585.2. NCBI lineage: Eukaryota > Metazoa > Arthropoda > Insecta > Hymenoptera > Crabronidae > Nysson > Nysson spinosus. The sequence continues at coordinate 1,392,775 of OU342844.1, read as the reverse complement.
TATAATTAATAATTACTGAGATATCGATAACTACTAGACATTTAATTTAAAAAACTGTTGATCATATCTCTATTCATATCTCGATAAAAAAGCAAAATAAGAAAAAATCGATTAAAGTACTGTATGCCCCAAAGAAACCGTGCAACATTTCGTTTGGAACATTTTTTGATACAGCAAATAACTTATGACTTACATATTTAAAATGATCACGTTTCAAGACTCACCCTGTATAACATCTATAAATAAAGGGACACTTCTGGCAGTCCACGATAAGTTTGACCACAGCTCGCGCAGCCCCCTTACCCTTCTGCCCCCCAATGTTTCTATCCCCGACGTCACAGTGGGACTAAGCCAATAGCGTGTTCGGAACAGGGAATGGTAGTGGGGACTTGCGCAGAACGAACGAAAACTCGTCCGCGCCGTGGTCCAACTTATCCTGGATTTCCAGTACGTCACGAGTGCTTCCTTTCTAGAACCCAACAGTATTTACTATTATTATGCATGTCTTCTAGCTAGAATTCGTGCATCGCTTATTATAATTCGCGTGCGAATATCTCTTTCTCATAAGCTAATAGTACCCTTGGTGACATGCAGATGCTTCCTAGTTCTGCTTCTGTAATGTAATTATTACGCAATTGTCACTTACACAGTTCATTGTGTACTCTTGTATATTTAATAACAGTCGTCACTTACACAGTTAATCATACATTCTTGTATATTTAACACTAGGTTACCAGACGCTTCATTTTTATGCATTTCGAATTTCACAAGGGAAATTACAGAAACCGTTTACATTTCTCTCCTACCACTTACGCTGACTTTTATTAATTTAACAAAAAGTTAATAGTGTTGTAGTAGTAATAATATCTTGTTTCTTAAAACAACGTGTGGTTTTTTAAAAAATAATCGTTCAGGAATGTTTTTCAAAAAATTTAGGCGGACGAAAAGAATGTTACTATTTACATGCTCAAAGTATTGCAATTTACTTTTCAAGAAATACAATTAAAAACGGTAAAAAGTTAGAAAACTAAAATTGCCGCTTCAAGGCAACCGGTTTCCTAGGTTGGATCATTGGCTTCATTTTTAAATTTACCCATTTTCTTAAGTACAATTTAAATATATATGAAATATCCGTAAACCTGGTGTTAACAACAATTGTGACTTACACGGTTAAAAATTCCGCTGTAGATGCAAAAGGAAATCGTTGCGTAGGAAAAATAGTTGATGAAGTCGTAGACTTCGGAAATAATTTCTGGCGGATTAAGGATCGAGAATTTACCTGAAAACTATATAAATACATATTGCAAATGTTTGCATCGTAACGGAATACCTTGTATATCTGATTATTATCTAACACTTTTAATGACTCGATTTAATTTGTTCTAAATTGCATGGTTATAGTTCGAGTATCTTCAACTATCTTCGTTAGAGAGGTTATTCCATTTTGCTGACAGAATAATTGAAGGTTTTGATAGGGTGACAGAGTACACCTTTCTTAGTTAGAATGATTGATTGAACTTGCTATTCCTTGAGTAGCAATGTTTCACATACTAGTCGTTGCTGGGCGGTGCTTGCTAACACGCCCCGATCTGTAATTGGTGCAGCACTTTGGGAAATTTCGGAAAACTGTCAAGGAGAGGGAGGATGCTAGGAGACGGATTAGTTCCAGGAAATTATGTGGTGGCGCTGATTTTGTAGAAGAAATGGCAGACAAGTAGTTAGGAAGGGTGTCTTATAAAATTGAACGTAGATCTCTCTTATCTAATCCCTCGTGTGTTTAACCATTTACATCAAATGGCGGAATATTGCGCCAAAGTATATAAAAATATGTTCACAGCGTCAGATCTACTCCGATTTAATTTCAAATGAATGAAATTTTCGTAAATTAAGAGCTCTGCTTGTACTATTTCTTAATTAGCTCTTGATATATGCAATACATTTTTAGTATTACAATAAACAACTATTTTTGTTACGGTTTCGGGTCAATGGACCGCTTGGTTGGTGGTCCATTGGCGGATATCCTATTGATCTATCGATTTTACCATCTGCCTAACTCTGATTCATCCCAGTCTCCAGTTAGTTTCGTACAAGTTTTTAAAATGATTCTGACGTAACACGGAGCACTTTCTCACGATATAACCAGAGATCACAGAAAAGATAAGCATGCTACTCTAATTTCACGCAAACGCAATATAAGCAACTCGATCTCCCAAGTGCTGCCAACTGGTGCAGATACGGCAGTTTTTCTTTCAATCAACTCCAACTTTTTGTCGCAGCTCCGAATGGCGAGTTAAAGCCTTGGTTTATGTACTTTCTTTATTAATAACCTTAAACTGATGCAAATGATCTATTCTTATTAAATATAACTCTAGTGTTGGGATCTGCAAAGAAGGCACCTGTGACGTAGGGTTTCACGTAGCCTCTCCCGCTAAATTATATATCGCATTCTCCTTGTTTTAGCCACGATTTCATAATTGAATTTACATTCATTTTATATTCATTTCATTCAAAAGCTTATTAAATGACCTACATTTTGACTCAATGCGACATCAATTTCCGCTTTCCATAACAAAATTATTGCATTTTATATTCGACCCAAATATGGTGTACGAATACCTCTGTCACTCAGTTAGTCGAAACCCTAAATCCCGCCCTCTATCTCCACATTTCTTTCTTGTTAGCCTCAACCCCGCCATTTTCCTGAGTCCCTCGAAATATCAAGTATACTTAAGTTAAATAAACTCGTTATTCAAAATCCTGCAGGTTCACGACACTACTTATATTCTATTCAGTATAAAGAACAATTTCATTAACTAACATTAATTAGAGAAATTCATTTGCAAGTTATACATATGTATTTATGCGAATTTTGTAATCAGCCTCTGTTTATGTTGATGCGTCTTATCAATGGAACGACTTAAACGTTACGATTTTATACAACGTGTCCGGTTATTATTTTCATTCTCACGGCGTAGGTTGCCCTGGGGTAGATAAATCAAACAATACGCCATGATGTATTCGAATAATTTAACTAAAAATGGCAGACAAGTCACTTTGACCCCTTTAGTAGTTCTAGTGTTAAAGCTTTAACACTTTCGCAACGGAGCCTGAATTGCTTTCTCGCCATGGGACGACATGGGGGGCGGGGGGCATTTCTTGATTACAGTAATCAGTTTTTTAATTGGTATGAATAATATTAATTGATATATATATATATTTAGGCGGTAAGTATTTACGTTCAAGTAACAATCTACATTCGGTCCGTTTGCAAACTTTTTCCTAATTTTATTAAAAAAGTAGCAGATAAAATTGTTCAGATCCGTTCGTACTGTATATGTTTTGTATCGTGTATGTACCACCGGTGGTACACCCTGTCTCGAACGTGTTAAACGAAAATGTTTGCTCCATGAGATGTTTGATCGTTTCCAAACTTTTTAAACACCCTGTATGATAATGAATTCAATGCCCCATTCATTTTTATCATAACCGACCATTGTAAGCTAAATCTACTGTGTATTTGATAAATATTCATGGCAGCTATTTGCACATCTCCCCTAGGAATTCCACACTTTATGCAATTATTGTATGTAAATGAAATGAAATACTCGTAATTATTTTTAAGATTGTAAGATTGCTGTACATCGTCGAACTTGCATCCAAGGTTATGTTTGTATTTCTCTTTTGGAGTGTTATATTTTATATTAAATGCTTTGATATCTCTGTAAATATTAACTGTTTGGTTTTTTATTCGGACAGTATTTAAAATATTTAGAACTATTTACAATATCGTACCCTAACCTTGGAAGGTGACAATTGTTGCGCGTACTTTTATCCCTTTGCACTGCGCAGGCGCCACAACGCCGACGTAAGTCCGACAATTAAATCAAGATTCAAGACTTATTTATTGTTACACAAACTGAATTTATAAATTACATGTACAAGACTAATATTAGAAGGTATATTCGTCAATTTCTGCAGAAAAGAAGCCTTAAAATAATTCCTCATTTATACCAGAAACTTTCTTGGAGTGCAAAGGGTTATTATTTTGATTACAACGTAAAAAGGAAAGAAACAAAAGACACGAATGGATGAACATGTGACTTCAAAGTTACACGGGGTTATAGAGGGTTAGACCTACAAGTGGCAAAAGTCGCATATGCGCCTTAAACTTTTTTAGTTTTCATGGAAAATTGTGTTCCTTATTTTACAAAATTAGAACAACATTATTGCCCAAATCATTATTTTTAAAATGGTATATAATACGATACAGCAAAACTTCCTTATGTGTTTTTAATACATTTTGTAAAAAGGTCTGCAACGTGCATAAAAAACTGCCATTTAGAGGTTATTGACTGCCAATTCCAGGGTTAAACAATATTTCTTTGAACCCATCGAGTTTCATTTTATTTGTATGTCAAAGAGTTAAGAATTCAAACCATTTTAGGGAATTAACAATATAAATTTAATATTCAATAAAAATATGTGGAATTTCTTTCAGCTGTCGTTGGTTTTAGTAGTAAGTGCAAGCATCGTACACTGTGAACCAGCCCTGAACACCGAATATGGCGTTCCAGGCAATTTTCCTGGTGGTAACAGTAATAATCATGGTTCGCAACATGGTGGAAATGGATTTGATGGACATTCCTACGACGATGGACACTCGAGCCAAGATTACATTGATAATCAGGTATGTGAAATATCAGACACGTATGCGTAATAAACTAACCTCAATTACTGTCGAGTCTCTTTTCATGAGGCAGATACCTTCCTCAGAACTCCGCATAAAATACGTACAAAAAATATATAGCTTTCTTTGTAAAATTAAGGATAATTTGTTTAAATACCAGCAGCACGAAAGAGGTATCTTACAGAAATTAAGTTGTGTCGTTTTATTGTGCATAAAAAGATTTCAATTTCGAACGAGAAAAGCTTTATTTGTGTGTGGGAATTATCCTCTTCTTTCTTAATTCCCAGCAGAAAAACATAAAAAGCACGAAAGTAAATTCATAACCGAGTTACTCTGATAAAACTTTCTAGATTTTTTGGATTACTTATTTTTTCGTCCCATTTGGCTTCAAAGTATAACTTCAAAACCGCAGTATAAAAGATACACATAACAAGAAACGACTATATATCGCTAAAATTCGTAAAATTTGCAGTATTTTTAACGTTACGATAACAATGCAAAATAACAAATGTAGTCTAGAGCGCTAAAACTGTTTTATTGTTAGACGTATGGTCGCGCGTCGCGAGGTATCGTATAACACGGATTTCAGCGCGACTCTCAACGCGTTAACTCTTTGCACTCGGAATTATTTATTATTATTTAACGTTAACGTTTACTACGTCGTTGCTGATCATTTAAAATCCAATAATAAAAAATAACAGTAGTAAATCTTAATGTCGTTTCTCGATAGCCGCAATAAACTGAGTGGCGACTGAGTGTCGCTCCGCAACGTCTTAACGACAAACTGCTTTTCATTAAGGGGGTAACACCGCCCCTGAGATTTGAAAAGATTAACATTTTTTTGGTTCAATCACTAGTTTTTAATCGTATCAATCTGATGCTAGAGGTTTTAGAGCGATATTCGAAGTATAGCATAGTGTTAGAGTCGATTAAAGTGAAGTATTCTCTTACATTCTGTATCTGATTGACTTGAAATTTGGACACAGCCTTCCTAAATATGTACTGCTGAAAAGTACGTAGGATTTTTTCGAAATGTTGAAAACTTTTTGTACAATCACCGTTTATTTAAACAAATTTTGTATGAAAACCACTTTTTTCCTTCAAACATTCGCCATTTTTAAAAACGACTACGTACTTCCCCAATTTCGTATATGTAGATAATGAAACATTTCTGCTTTTTGTTCTGTGATGAACCGTGTCGCAGAAAACCTGCTCGCAAAATTTACTTTTCCGAAAAACATAATTTGGGAAGACGGTCTGTCCGCTGCCATTTTTAACTAAAAAAGTTTATAAAAAATATCGGTTTGCACTTAAACATATATGGAATAAAGCCCTCATTTTAATTCTGAAATAAGATTATTCATTAACCCTATAAAAATTCCGAAACTTACGTATCATTTTAGAGACTCAGGGGTGGTGTTACCCCTTTAAACCTTGCAAAAATTCAATACCTATACATATATTTAGTATATCTCAGCACTGTAAACAATTAGCAATAATTACAGTACTTTGTTTCCCATTAACATTCTTGTTTTTGAGATTCGACTTGCGAAAGGTTCGATGTGATGAAAAGGTTAATAAAGTAGAAAGAAGAGTACTAATGAACGGTATTGAAGTTGGATCAAGAAAACAGAATGTGATGTATCGTATCATTAACTATACGCCTACTGGTAGATTAAAATCACCTGTAATACTTCGTAATTGCTTGTAATGTCGCCATTCTTCTTCCGTGTTTGCACAAACTCTTCTACACTAATGAACGTACCGGTTCTATTTGAATAACTCTATACTATTATATGTGAAATCTATACATTAACCTCTTAGCTACTGTCCGCCACTGTAGTGACTTTCGCGTACGCCATCTTTTTGAAAGGTACACCACTATAGTGGCTTTCCCGTATGTTATCTTATTATGTTTTTCTTTCAAACTCTTTACATGAAAATGTATACAAAAATTATCATTTATTCATCTCTAACTCTATTTTAAGGTAGTTTTATAGTGGAAAGCACCACCGGACACAAATCGCAATGCTGTTTACATTATTTTTTGTGCGCAGTCCGCGTCGAACGTTGCCGTACAAAGATACAGCGCCGCGGAAAGTCCCGCCGTAACTAATCGTAAGAGGTTAACACATTCGCGCGGGGTGACTCACATTTGAGTCTTTAGGATTCTTTAGCAGAATTCGAATTCTTGGACAGGTTTGACACTCGAAATTAACTCTTTTGCACTCGAAATTAACCATTTTGCAGATCATATTCGCCGCCTTGCAAATCAAATTCACCCTTTCACTTTACGTTGGATTTAATTTTTATTACAATAGCTTAAGAGAACAAGTTTGTAAAAAAGCTTGATTTGCAAAAGGGTGAATTGGACGGGTGAAATTAAGTAAAAATAGCTTTCCATTCGCAGATTAAAAATTGCGTCAACTTTTTCGCCAAACCAGTACTTTAATTATTAAGTTCTTATAATATCTATACAATGAAGTGCGTCATTTAGTTTGAAAGCGGTCGAAGTCCATTTTTAAAAAAAATCAAGTTAACGATTGATTTAATCCACCTCCGTAAATATTCTCGATATCCAAATTTCTTCAACACAAATTTCTTTATATTTTTAAATATTTTTAAATTATACAGGGTGGGGTCAAAGAAACTAAACATTTTCAATTATTGAAATACATACAATAAATTTGAAAATTGTTCACGAATTATAGAACACCTTCTGCAACTCATTCGAGAAACATAAATCAAAGCAGTCAATTTCTTCATAGAATCACAACTAATCGTTTGATCTGATGAAACTTGAAAAATTTCATGAAACGTTTATCTCGACTTTATTAAATCATAATTAACTATCATAAAATATTGTTGGGATACTTAAAGGTTTTATGATCGTAGATTAGTAAGCAGTGAACGAGACATTGAACTTTATGGTAGGTGGGCCTCACCTAACCTCATTTCGCAAATGCTGAATGAATTTATTAAATATGCTCTCGACGCCGCTATTTATTTTTCTCCAAGTTATGAAAGTCTCTCCCATTCTAAATTTATCTAAGCCACTAATGCAATAAGTCAGTGGCTCTAGTTAGAAGATAATGCAACATTGTTAAGACATCCGTTTCTGCCTTTTCGCGCAAATTGCTTGCGGCGTATCAATTATTAAATCGTTATGGGACAGAACACTCTACAGTCAGTGTAAAAAGTATTCGTACAGCAGCGAATTTAAACAAAAGCCGCGTAGAACTTTGTATATTTAAAATATTTTAAGAAACAAGAAATAAGAATACTTTTTACACTCACTGTAACTCGAACGAGATTCTCCAAACGATTTAATAACTATCGAAAATATACGTACTATTAACGTATTGAAAAATGATTTGCACCAACATTAATAACCTCCTGGAGCACCTTTGTCATTACTTCAACTCATGATTATAATAAATGTATCTTCAATTTTGGTCATCCTGATTACCTGACATTAAAATCAGTGCTTTTTTGTGATTGGACGCGTTGGAACGGCATTCCGGCACATATTTCTGAGGACTTTTTTAAAGTTTCAAAAGTTATTTTTAAAATAATGTTCACTCGTCACGAGTTGTCGAAAATATAAAATACTTAAAATAAATGGCTGTTTTAAGTTTCATTTAAATTAAGATTTGGATATCATTTTCTTTAATAAAAAGCTTAACAAGATATGCTTAATAATATGTTACTCGATGCAGCTCGACATTCTCTAGAAAGAAGTGATAACTCACGCATTCGAAAAATTATTACTTAAGGAGATATTTTGATTTTAATATTTTTACCCCTTTGGTGGTTCTAGTGTTAAACATTAAACATTCTCTAAGGATTTTTAAAACAAATTAAAATTTGCAAACTGGAACAAGTATGAAATCATGAGAAATATTAGACACTTCGTATCACAGAATGAAAATATATACAGTTACTCCCAAAAGTATTCGGACACTAATAAAATTTGACTATATAGTGATGTATCTATGTCAATTATCAACAAATTGGGCTAAATCTTTTTTTATGAAACGTCGTTTACTGTAATTTAAAATTATATATTGTTTGTTTAATAAATTTTCATATATAAAATCGTAATACAAATCAATCGAAATGATGCATAATTATTCCGTGACAAAAGTATTCGAAAATTAATATTTTTCACGTCTTTTGCAAAATAAACGCAGTGTTAATATTTCGTTGGATATCCCTTTTGTTGCATCACTTGTTTTAAGCGTTTTGGTATATTTGACGTTATTTTTTAAATGTTCTGCACTGATTGAATACCATTTTTCTGTTAATCTTATTGATTATTTATTAAACTAACAATACTGTATAATTGTCAAATACAATAAACGATGTTTAATAGAAAAAAGGGTTCAGTCCAATTTTTTCATAATTAACACAGATACATCATTATGTAGTCAAATTTGATTAGTGTCCGAATACTTTTGGGAGTAACTGTATGTGCGTTTAACTGCTGTGAACCCATCCGTAACAACTAAACCAGGAGCCCGTCTTGTGTTTATGTTTGGCTCGTAATACTTACCACGTGTCTCACTCGATATTATACGCTAAGCGGCTAATATTATTAATCCTTATCACTCTCAGTGTGCCTGTATAATATAATATAATACCCAAAAATTACATAATTATATAATACACATAAAATACAATATACGAAATTTCGAAGATGTAACAAAATACGTGTCGCTTAGTTTTTTGCGTACTACAAAATATGTGAAAACGAAACAAATCGGAGGCAGATACCTACCTAGGGTTTCTTGTTAGTCAGATTAATATTTTTCATTTGAAACAATATTTCCACTGAAAGAGTTCAAAAACGATGTTACTTGCGGGATGACCTAATGTTTCGATCTCACGCAGTAGGCACTTTCGCTGAATTCCTAGCTGAGGTAAAATTGATGATTCCGCGAGGAATGGAGAACGCGATGATTAGGAGGGACAAAAATCCAGTGGTCATGCAATGGAGGCAAATGAAGCGGCTCGAATCACGTCGGCGAAATCGAAAGCATCCTGCAAACTTGCTAGGAGAAGTCGTTACTGCGAGCAGCTGATCTACAAACGAGTTTATCACAACACGACGAACCTAGGAATGCTATTCGTAAGAATTATTGCGTGAATCATTATGAAGATGCAGGATGCGCTGATGCACCAAAGTGCCAGGGGGAATGCGTACAGTAAAGCTCAAAAGTATTTGCCCACTAGAAGTATGCGTACTGCGATGTAACTGAAGTTTAGTTTTGGAAAGAAGGCATCAGTGACGTAGGTGTCGCGTGAACTCTCAATTCGCTATTGATTATAGAGATAACCCTCTTACAACGCGGTACTTATACAATGCGACTTAAGTACGGCGTTGTACGAGGATTATCTGTACTTGTTGAAGAAGAATGTTATGTCGGAACAGCGTTATACAGGTACTGCGTTGTATTGAAACCACTTGGTACAAGTACCGTGTTGTATCTAAACGCTGTTATATTGAACCGCGTTATACGGAAACGCTGTTTCATCGAATCGCGTTATATCTAACCCGCATTATGTCAAAACCGCCTTCTACAAGGACCGCGTCATATCTAAACGCTGTTATATTGAACCGCGTTATACGGAAATGCTGTTTCATCGAATCGCGTTATATCCAAACCGCCAGGTACAAATACCGCGTTATATGGAAACGGTGTTATATCGAACCGCGTTATACGGAAATGCTTTTTTATCGTATCGCGTTATATCGAAACCGTGTTATATGGAAACGCCGTTATATCGAACTGCGTTACATTGAAACCGCCTTGTACAAGTACCGCGTTATATCGAAACCGTGTTATATGGAAACACCGTTATATCAAACTGCGTTATATCGAAACCGAGTTATATGGAAACGCCGTTATATCGAACTGCGTTACATTGAAACCGTCTTGTACAAGTACCGCGTTATATTGAAACCGTCTTGTACAAGTACCGCGTTATATCGAAACGCCGTTATGTCGAAACAGCGTTGTACAAGTACCGCGTTATATCCAAACCACGTTCTATAAATACCGCATTGTATAAACACTGCGTTGTACAGAGACTGCCTCCACTTGTTGAGTAAGTTCAAATTGATATCGACTGGTGAATACTTATGAACGATAGTGTACCTGCAGTTCTCATGAATTTCACCCTCTGCACGTATGAGGATACACCGAGGATGCCTTCGTTAGAAATATGCACGTGAGAAAGCAGATCTTATAGTTGTGATTTATGTACCACATCTAGATAATAACTGAAATGGTTTGTTAACACATTGCTGTCGGATGACGAGATATTTCGAGCTTCGTATCCGAACGTGTAGGTCGATCACGTGATATCTCGCATTTTCTATTCATCCATCAAAAGCAATTATTACGTTCCAACTGCGAACAAACCATAAGTAACTTTGAAATATTTGACACAAAAGAACAGGTGGCTACTGAATATGATTAGCATTAAAGTGCCTGCTCCACGATGTGTTAATACGACACAGATAACACTCGTATAACACGATTATTTCACATCGTTAAGACCGAAACATAACCTCACAAATACGATAGGGAATCTCCTTCAAGCTTTAAAGTGCCATGTCAATCAATTACCATATTATACGGGGATTACCTGTAATCTACAATCTAATTGCATTAATATTCATTGCAACTCAGAGTTAATTATAAATATCAATGTTTTAAATGCTCTCAATTGTTCCTTTTAATTTACGCATAATTTATTGCGAGTTAACTTAATTAAGTTTCGTGAATATTAATTATAATGATAACATATTAACGGTCTAAGCCGTTAATATAAATCATTAAATCAAGTTTCAAGTGTTTTCTTTCATGAAATCATATTCAGAATTCGAAAGAACGCTTTTGAAAATGGTGGATCAGACATCTCTTGTTCTTAAAATGCATGATTAAGAAAGTAAAATAAGATTTTGTAATAAAAGATTGCAAAAGATTTCAAATTCAAATAAGAAACATGAATGTTGAAAAATCTGAAATACTATTAATAGTTTTTATACTTCTTTTGAAAGTAATTTTTAAAATAATGTTCACTCGTCACAAGTGTGTCTAAAATCAAAAATACTTCAAATAAATATATTTAATTTATTTATGCGACTCCGTGACATGGCAATAGCTCCTTTAAATTTCATTCAAATTAATATTTGAATATCATTTTCTTTAAATTTAATTATCTTATGTTAGGCAATAATATCTATAAGCTTTCTATTATTTAATTTGTGGAGATGCTGGAAGAAAGAATTAGAAATCTCATTGGTGGCCATTGAAGGGGGCGGTTCGTTGAGGCAGAAGGTAAGGGATGGTTTTAGGGAAAATGGAGGTGGAAAAGGGAATCGTGGAAATTCCGGAAAAATGGTGGATGAAGCGATAGAGTATCGAAAATAATTTCGAGGGCATGTTTGTTGCATGTGACGTGCAGCTCAGCAGAATAATTGGCTGGAGGTTTGCAAACTGCATACAGATAGAGTAAAGCGGGCTATTTGAATCAGCGATGGATAAAAGTGCGATAAAAAATGTTTAACACTAGAACTACCGGCGATATATTCACCAATATTTGTATATTTATGTATACGTCCTTAAAAAGAAGAGATGGGTGGAAACAAACAAATTAATCGGTTTATTTATGTCCATTGTACGACGTGAACCGCGAAAAATCTCAAAAAATGAAACGATATAACATTTAACATTTTTATTAGACATCGTGAACCTGCCATTTTGACTACTTTGGTAATATAGTGTTAAAACATATAAAATGCATGGAATCGCGTCTAGTTTTAAACCCCTTCATTGTAAAACGTGTGGGTCATTGCACCTAAAAATTGGGTGCTATAGAATTAGTTGTACCTCTACTACGTCTCTTGCAAATTTCGTTGAAAAATCTCACATATAACTGACAAACTCTGGTTATAAGAACTGGACGCCATTGATCGGCTGAAAACCCACTTGGTTCCGCATAACCGAACACAGATGTTTTCAGGCTCGAAATACCTAGAACGCCATAATTGAAAGTTGCGTCAACCAATGGTATTTTACTAACACATTATTGCCTGGGGAGATACATTCCACTTTTCTGACTGCAATGCTAGTTCTTTCATGAGGAGACATACAATGCCAACTTTGCTTACTAATATCGCACAAGAAAGTAATTGTTGAAGTTGGATTTCTACGCACACTTTCTTAACGGACACCGAAAAATGAAATATGTCGCAGGTCATGAGCAAGCATAAATGATCGTTACATTGGAAGGTCGCCAATTTAATTGATCTCGATGGCTTAATTGCCATAATCAGAATATTCTGATTAGGTTATTAATTGACTTAATTGTTATAATCGGAATATTGTACTAATAAGTATCTTCGAGTTAATTCGACGTAAATTACAAATTGTGAACAATAATAGACAATGTTTTTAACCATTAAAATTGTACTTGATATAGTGAATCGCAAAGGGTTAATATTTATTTATTTATTTATTTATTTATTATTGACGGGAAAGCCGTCAACAATATTAATGAAGTACAGGTAACCCTCGTATAACGCGGGATTTAGGTCCCAGAGAAAAGTGATGTTATAAAAATCAAATTATGCGAGACTCGGATTAGATACACGCGTTATATCGAAGTCGCGTTGTATAAGTCCGCGTGGTATGAAGATTGCCACAAATTGTGAACCGCGTTATACGAGGATCCCAACAATTTATGAACCGTGTTGTAGAAGTGCCGCGTTATATGAAGATCGCCACAATTTGTGAACCGCGTTGTATAAGTGCCGCGTTATACGAGGATCGCCATAAATTGTGAAACGTGTTATACGAGGATCGCCATAAATTGTGAAACGTGTTATACGAGGATCGCCATAAATTGTGAAACGTGTTATACGAGAATCCCAACAATTTATGAACCGTGTTATATCGAAAACAAGTTGTATAAGTGCCGCGTTATACGAGGATCGTCACAGTGTGTGAACCGTGTTATATCGAAACCGCGTTGTATAATTACACCGTTGTACGAGGGTTATCTGTACAGTAGCCTCGCGTATAACGCGGTTAATACGTTACGCGCTATATGAATTCGCGTTATAAGAAATCGTGCTGTACAGGAATTTTTCTCATATAACCCGCATAATCTGAAGTAACATGTTTGAAATGATTATTGCTATGCCAACTTTGATTTTCTATATTTGATCAAATAGGACAATATTTTAAAAATAAATGGCATATATACGATGAAGAAAACAATCTAATGCTCAACTAAAGCAGATTTCATTCTTAAATCACGTAATTCCCGTGTTTTATTACTTTGCGCGTTGTACGAAGCATCGCGTTATATGAAAACAGCAGTCGCCATATCTTTGGCGCGTTATAGGAATTCGCGTTCTAAGAACTCGCGTTATACGGAGTCAAGTGTACTTCGAAATTGATTATGAAATTGAGGTTATGTAATAAACATAAATTAGAACGAATGATTCGATAATTTGATTAACCTGCCTTGTATTGTTCTGGTAAAGATGATACGGTACGAATACACTAATCAAAACGTTCTTATAGCGTAATAATGCAATTAGAAATTGAAAGCGTGAGAAAATGCAGCACTAAAGGATGATATAATGGCAGAGATGGAAACTGGTTTGCAATTACTACTCCGGAGTTTTCGTCACTCCTCGCAAGCAGAAGATCCCTAGAGTAACTCAAGTATTCGAAAATGATTTTCAATTGTCCTAAATTGCTTTGCAGGATAACAAGATTTTAACCCTTTTGCACTCGAAGAAGATTTCGGTTATAAACGAGGACCTTTTCTAAGACGTTTTGTGATACCGATTAACGAATTACAAGCGTTCCTTTTCTACGGCAGTTGACGAATGAATCTTATAATATAAATCTGATAAATTTATTTTATTAATTTAGTTTGTGTGACAAACAGAAAAATTGAATTTTTAATTAATTACTGCGAACGCGTGTCGGTGTTGAAGCACCTACGGAGTGCAAAGGGTTAAGGATGCTCGGGAATTCGAATAACCCGCCAATTACAAAGCAGGATCGCTATTCGCTCAGTCAATGCAATCCTGTGTTTAACTGCTCTTTTTGAAAGTGTACTTCATCAAAGTTATGTAAATTATAAAAAGTTATGATATAACAGCTATTTAAATAAATAACTAATATCGTATTTAATTATGCAGCTAATATTGGATATTACACTTATTTAAAGAATATAATAAAATAATAAAATTAGTTATATTCGATAGGATGGTTCCAGGATGAGAATTGTATTTGTGGATTTGATGTTTAAGAAGTGAAATCTACTTCGTTTTCTATTGGTGAATTTTTGAGAAGAGGGTCTAAGAATATCATTGGCGACTATTGACGGGTGGTTTTTCTAAATAAGGTGTAAAGGATTGTCTAGGGAAGATGGAGATGGAAAAGGAAATGGTTGGAGGTTAGGAAAAATAACGGATAATCTGCATCCGATCGAACATTTATGAGATGTTTTAAAAAGAAATTTGCCAGTAAACGACAGAAAAAGCAAAAATATTTTGATAGAAGCATTAATAGACCATGTCGGAATGGCGCAATATAAGCATGAATGTTATTAATAAATCAATCTGCAGCATGCCAAATCGTCTTAAAGCTATCATAGAAGCAAAAGGATACCACGCGCGGTATTAGTTTATTTAAAATATATGATATTTGATGTGGTTTTGGAAGCATTAACTTATTTTCCGAGGCGAATGTATGTGACGGATTGGTGGGGTAGTGAATGCCACGTCGTAAGTTAATCATAAGGGCTTGTTTCGATCAATTTCTTGAAAACAAGTCGTTTATTTCAAAATCCGCGTCATCCTTACGACTTTTTATCTCCGATATTACTTTAAACGAGTTAATATTTCTAGAACCCTCGTGTTCTCTTTATCTCAAAAAATTCTCTTATAAAATTCCGTAGTTTCCAAATTGTGTTAAAGCAGACCTACTCACAAGAGTTCTACATAACGATTTATATAATTCAATCTCGTAACAAAAATAAATGTGAACATTCAGGATTAGATAAGATCAACAAATAGTCGACGTACGTATGAAAATGTGTAAAAGCAACCGACTCTTACACTAACTCTACCCAATTAACGCGAGTGACTCCCAGGTGGCGAAAACGCAAGTCACCGCTCTAAATTATAGTTCAAATAAATATTTGATATAAGAAGAAATTTGAAAGTGAGGTTAGGCAATTGGCCGAAGAAGATCGTCCGTCCTCGATGACGCGAAATTCAGGATCTCGAAACTTTAGTCCAGAATCCGGCTAGCGCATTAAGTGCTACATATTCGGTGATGATCGGAGTGTGGTGTAAGTAGAATATGATGTAAGAATATTAATAGAGTGAACCACGACCGCAGGCATAATTCATAGCAAATCGTTATTGCTGGTTAGCTCATCGAACCGAGAAACATTGGACGGCTGAGGAGTGCGGGGGTGGCAGGGGTTATATGGAGGCGCGCGTGATCCGCCTGGAGGGCACTGCAGTCTCCGTAAGCCAGATTAGATCATAGCTTCCGACTCATCTGCTCCACTTAATCTATGAAGAAAGTCTAGGATACGTTATAAATGATCTGCGTTAGAAGAGCAAACGACTTTCGAATGCCTGCTTTGGTGACCCTGCACCTTTTGCTAATCGCTTATGTTTTCTTATGCTTTTATTGTACAGTAGGGACTCTTTTTATGCGTGTCTTTTTAACCGCTTAACGTTGAGCGACGTGACATACTCGTCCACGCTAACTATTAATACAAATGTTTTTCTTATTTTTTTTATTCTTATTCTTTTTATGTGTTTCTGCTGGGAATTAAAAGAGAAGAGAATATTTTCAAAATTAACGTATAGAATTTATATTCTAAGATACATTCGTTAATTGCTATACAAAAAGAAGACCTGTAATTTGTTTAGCGGTATTAGAAAATGTTTTGGAATAAGTTCTCGTTTATAACGTTAAATAAATAGTAATTCGGCTTAGAAAAATTAATTGAGTAAGGAATATGAGACAATGATTCATATTCCAACTTTCTTTACTTCTCCCCTATAATAACGATGCTATTGTCAAGTGCACCAACTTCTAAGCGTTGCAGAGTATTCTGGGAACTCATTTGGCCATCGTTGTCGCTTTTCCCATTGTTGCCAACGGCGAAACGCAGGTTGCGTAGTTAACTTTTAATTCAAAGCAGTTTTCATGTTGTTGCAAAATTACAGTTGCTACCAATACCAGGGTTTTCTAATGAACATCGCTTTAATCAAATATATTAGGGGTACTCGGAAAGTAATCAATTCGGGAGTGGAGAATTCTTTCGCATCGAAAGTTGGGAATTCGATTTTGATAAAAAAGGGAATTATGGAATTGGAATATTGTCGACCAAGGATGATACATAATGATGAGGATCATCTAATAGAATAATGTTTAACTTAAAAAAAATAAATGTAGTTTCATAAAGTATGTGAAAAATAATTGATTACTTTCCGGTATCCTTAATAGAATTCATATTTTTATTCGCATCAATAGTATCATAAACAGTTTTTAATTCGTAATGAAAAGTTGCCCAGGGTGGGCCAAAGTGGATATACGGATTTACCAGATTTTACAAAAAAATCTTACCATGATTTGATTAGTATTGTGTACCTACTTCTGGCCCAACCTGCGCTTGCGCAATTTTTCATTACGAATTAACCTAAGCCAGACCTAACCCACCCTGTATATACGTTGGGAATGTCCTACATTCGAAAAATTTCTTGAGAAACTTTAAAATAACTGAACTTTTGCCACAGTTATAAGCATGCTTTATATGGCATTCTTTTCTTTCAAAATGGTGTGAAATAATTAACTAGCTAGTAACATACGCAATGTAAAATGATACGTCGAAATTCCAGACAAGAAAACGATGTTTCTGATGCACCAATTATGTGTACACTACCACTCAAAAGTATTTACTTGCCCGCACTGCACATAATTGCACTTGTAGAAAAAGAGAGCATAATATTTAACTTGTTGCATTGGAGATTATTTATTATTGTCCAGACATATCGTGGCAACTCGGGTGGCGATTGAGAGGCGACATTAAGATTTACATCGATGATAATAATTTAAAATCCGATAATGACAAATAACTGAAGTAAATCTTAACCTCTTCACTCCCTTGGCCACGAAAGTTAAATGTGGAAAGTTATGTTGCGTCCTCTAGAAATGATATTTCTATTCGCGGAATCGCTACAAAAATAAATATGCAATATTTACTAAATTTCCTAACCAGAAAATAATTCCTAATTGTCATAAAGTAAATGAAAACGCTTCTTATATACTTTTTAATATCATAGCTCTGGTAGTGGCACTAAAAATTTGTCCCTGAAGAGGTTAATGTCACTTCTCCGTAGCCGCAATAAATTCAATCGCAACTGCGAGTCGTCTCCGAGTGCAAAGGGTTAATGAATTCAATTAGGCGCGTTATGTACATAATATAATTGTATATGAAGCGTCAAACAATTCGCCGTTGTATGCTTTAATGATTCTGTTAAAAACTGGAGACAAATCATTTTACCTGCTTTAATAATTCTAATGCAGTAATTAACAAATTAGACTCAAAATGCAGATAATTAACAAATAAATAATTAACAAATATGTAATTTGTTAATTACCTGCATTTTTAGTCTAAAAAAACATAAATTTCCTTTTTCCATAACAAATTGCATTTTTAATTTAACTGAACGTTGATACACGAATACTTCGGTCTCTCGCTGTAAACAGTCTTTTTTTAAACTTGCACGCGTCAGAGAATTCAAAATAATGTCGGTATGTAAATACTTATACAGCCCGCGAAATTTCTATAAAGCCACCACGTTTTTTGCTAATATCTTATAAACATTTCATACTTTTGATAAGTTTGTGGGTGATATTATTTTAGGAGTATTAAAGACCCATATTTGTCGGTTTAAATAATTGAAATAACATTTATTTAAAATAGGAAACGGAAATATGTAATATGACATAAAATACAATGCGAAATTTCTATAAAGCCACTTAGTTTTGCGTCCCGGAACCGTTACATTTTCATTTTGCAATTTGTGCACGTGGTACTACTTTCACGGTTAAACGGATGTACCATTTTGAACTTTTTACCATTTCCGACGGAGTTTTTATTACCCTAAAACCGCACGGTCGTCTTGCTTTGGGACGGACCGATGCTACAGCGGCCAGAGGACCTATTGTGTTGTTGGTCTATTGTTGCTAGTTATGCATCGGTCCTTACGCCCTGTACCTAGCTTCGCAAATTATTACTTATTTTTGAGCGAACGGATAAGTCCCACATCTGACGACCAAACGTCGATCCTCGCGGCCCTACCTGGGGCGCACGACCCATAGGAGTTCGCGGATTCCTGGAAATTATTGCAAACAATGGAACCCAATAGTAAGGTTCCAACTTGGTTCGACCAATTAGGATAGTGCAAATTGCAGAAGTTTCTCCGCCTCCGCGAAGGTGGGGACCTGGTTGTCCATCGATAAATAGTGAGAGAAAATCGGAAAAATCAGTCTTTCTTCAAATTGACTTCGAGATGCCACGAGGAGAGTTATTAAAGAGCGAAGAAAAAGCATCCACTGATGCTTATAAAAGTATGGGATGTTCTAATCGCACAATTGCAAATAAAATTAATAGATCACGTACGCTCGTAAATAATTACGCGATATTGGGCGAAGGAGAGGAAGGTGTCAATGAGGTGGTGGTTCACCAATGATTTGGGTTGCATTTCGTGCTGATGCAAAAAGACCTATCTGCCGAATCAGCACAAAAATGAATTCTGTAGGATATACAGAATTATTAGATACAGTGCTAATACCTTTTACAGAAGAAATTGAGCACGATAATTTTATTTATCAGCACGACAATGCCAGTGTCCATACGTCGAACCACACCAAGCAGTGGTTTTGTCAAAAAGACATTAGAATTTTATCATGGCCAGCCGATCTAAACCCAATTGAAAATCTTTGGGGAATAATTGCGAGGAAAGTTTACGGTAATTGCAAGCAATAATCGTCAGTTAATGAATTATGGACAGCGGTGAACGAAGCGTGGGCATCCATCGAAATTGACACACTTCGAAATTTAATTGTATCAATGCCGAAACAAATTTTCGAAGTTTTTCGAAGAAATGGCAGTTATACAAGCTATTAATATATAAATAAAAAATAAATTATTGTGAATATTGATTTTATCTCTCAAAAAATCCGGTGGCTTTATAGAAATTTCGCATTGAATTTTATGTCATATTACATATTTCCGTTTCCTATTTTAAATAAATGTTATTTCAATTATTTAAACCGACAAATATGTGTCTTTAATACTCCTAAAATAATATCACCCACAAACTTATCAAAAGTATGAAATATTTGTAAGATATTAGCAAAAAACGTGGTGGCTTTATAGAAATTTCGCGGGCTGTATGCGGCAGTGTAAGTAAACGGAAAAAAGGGTTTGAAAGGGACTAATTGGTTGCACTGATTGGTAGATTCAGTATCAAGTCATTAACAATGTGGAATGAGGCTGTTTATTGTGCAATGCGCACGTTTTCTTGCGCACGCACGATACTTCTGAATATTCCGTGCATCTACTTTCTTCTGATTGCTCAAATGCGGAGTTAGAATGAAAACGTATTTGTTTGCGATACTTATATCTTAAAAATTCTGTAACTATAATATTGAGTTGGCCAATAAGTAGTGTCGGATTTTTTCGTAAGAGACGGTTTCTGCTGATTTTAAAACAAAAAACTACTCATAACCTATAAAATGCATACACGGTCTAAAAGCGGAGAGTTGAACGTATAATTTAAAAAAAGTACATTATATTTGGTTACATTTTCTTAGTGCATATCATGATTTGAAGCTGAACAACGAGAAGATGTATTTTCGTGCATTTATGCTTTTTTATTTTCGCAAAGGTAAAAATGCGGTACACACAAAAGAGATTTCTGATGTGCATGGTGATGGTGCTGTGAATGAAAGAGTGGCGCAAAGATGATTCAAAAAGTTTCATGATGGAGATTTTAGTCTTACCGATGATAAACGTGCTGGCAGACTTATCGAGATTGATAACGATCAAATGTTCAGCCTAATTGAAAATAATCCACGTTATACAACACGAGAGATTGCTAAAATGTTAGGAATATCGAAATCCAGGGTTGAAAACCATTTGCATGAACTTGGTGTGGTTTCCAAATATGATGTTTGGGTTCCGCACAATTTAAGCGAAACGAAAAATCCGACATTACTTACTGGCCAGCTCAATATAATTTCTACTGACCTCTGATCTTGGCAGTTTTTAATCTTTGTATAATAAAATGGTCCATATATTTAAATAAATAGTCACCTGGCTCGGAAAGATTCGTAGAGTAAGGAAGTTACAGGTTTTGCCCTCCAAATTAACCCTTTTGCGGATCATATTAACCATTCTGAAGATCATATTCACCTTTTTGTGTACCAAATTCACCTTTAAATTAATATAAAGTACTTATTTAATAACAAAATATTTACAAACATTTGATTTATAAATATTGTTGGTGTTGAATAAGTATTTATGTTAATTTTGTGCCGTATTGGGCTTTATTTCTATTATAAATCAAATATACCACAACATTATTATTATTATATTATTATTAATTATTTTATATTATTGGATTTTATTTGTAATACAAATAACTATTTTATACAAAATAATAAATAATAATTTTGTGCAATATTGGATTTTATTTATAATAAAAATAATTTGCAATAAAAAAAAAATCTAATAATTTAAAATAATATAATACTAAATAATAAATAATAATATAGTATAGTAATAATATAATAATATGATATAAAATCCAAAATAATATCCAATATAGCAATATCCTTAGCGCGTTGTAAAAATTCGTGTTGTAGAAACTCGCGTTATACAGGAATTTCCTGTATTACTATATGTGTATACAGTAGACTCCCGTATAACGCGGTTAATACATTACGCGCTGTATGAATTCGCGTTATAGAAAATCGCGCTATAAGGGAATTCTTCTCGTATGCCAACTTTGATTTTCTATGTTTTATCAAATAGCACAGTATTTTAAAAATGAATCGCATATATATGATGAAGAGAACAATTTAATGCTCAACTAAAGCAGATTTCATTCTTAAATCAGGTAATTCCCGTGTTTTATTATTTGACGCGTTGTATGAAGAATCGCGTTCTATGAAAACAGTAGTCGCAATATCTTTGGCGCGTTATAGGTATTCGCGTTGTATGAACACACGTTATACGGGAGTCTACTGTATCTATACATACACATTATAGATTATATCTAATATCTAATGCCGATATATCTCTTGGTTATTATTTTAGCCAAAGTCTTACGAGTTTGGGTATGCAGTGAAGGACCAAGCAACAGGAAATGACTTTGGAAGACAGGAAACAAGCGACGGCGACACTGTACGCGGGGAGTACAGAGTCCAACTACCGGACGGTAGAACACAAATTGTGACGTACACCGCCGATTGGAGAACCGGTTTCCATGCCGAAGTAAGATACGAAGGGACTGCCACTTACCCCGATCAATACAATACGCAAAACAACGATCACAATAACAATAACGGCGGTCAAGGTTTCGGTTACCAAAGGAATAACTTTGGCGGAGGATTTAATGGAGGTAATTACCCTTTTCAAGGAATATTTACGCTACCGCTCGTAAATATTCATCCATGAACATCATTTTAAGTTTTATCAACGTACAAGTTTTTGGAGAAAGCATTTACAACCGCGACAAATATGAGTACAGTTTTTATGTGGTAGAGTCTCTTTTTATGCGGTAGATTTTTCTTTCTTTGTAAAAAAGGGATAATTTATTTAAATACCGGCAGACTGAAAGAGGTTACTTACAACACATTCAGTTGTTTTGGTTTGTTTGTGCGTAAAAAGATTTTAAATTCGAACGAGAAAAGTCTCATTTGTGTTTTCTATTTATAGAAGAAAATAAAAATCTTTCATTATCAGATCGAGAACTTTGCAAAAGGCCACCGTAATTTAATGGATTCCGGGAAAATGTTTCGAAAATTAATGCAATTCTGAAATGTTTTTTTTTTTAAGGAAATAATGGTGGATATAATAACTACCAACACAACAATGGCAACTATAATGACGGTAATAATTATCAGTATCAAATCGGTTCGAATCACGTAAACAACGGATACAACAATTTTGGGGCTCGCACTGGATACAATGTTGGCAACCCTTCGCCGACCTATGGTCCATCTTTCCACTAACTATTATGCGAAGTAAATTAGGTGAAGAAACGTGTTGTAGGAGTGTATGGTTTTTAGTAAAAATAGTATTTTAATACCTTATTATTGATGTGTTTAATTCCCTCCTTTGTTAATAATTAATTAATAACCTAATTCCCCTCCTTTTTTTGGGACGCCTGAACGTGGGATATGAAGGGAATAATTTATTACGAACTTTTGCAACCAAATAAAACTATTAATTCAGAAGTTTATTGTCAACAATTGAAAAGAGTGAAAGAACGCTTGACAAAAAATCGCACATATCTCGTCAATTGAAAAGGTATCATAATTTATGAGAATAATACGCGACAGCATGTGAGTCTTATGACTCAAAACAAAATTATGGAACTAAACTGGGAAATAATCGAGCATCTCCCATACTCCCTTGATTTGACACCATCTGATTACCATTTGTTTACATCGTTGCAAAATTATCTAATCGTAAATGGGAAGATATTCCAAACATACAAAAAAGTCAACTTCAAGAGTATTTCCCGTCCAAACCACAAAAATTCTATCAAAATGGTATTGCGAAGCTCGTAGAATAATGGGAGAGAGTAATAGAAACTAATGGAAATGATATAATTCAATAAATAAATCAAATTCTGGAAAACAATACAGTGGAATGCCGTGGAATAAAAACCCACGAACTTTCCGTTCAACCCAATAGGAGATGTCCTTAATCTACATCTAGAGGGCGCAATGCTATGTATTAGGTTGTTATATGAAATATCCGATTTTACAGTAAGAATGTTCTGAAGTATTTTTGTATAAAATGCATTTATGCCTGTGAATGTGTGAGGTATCACTTTAAAGCTTGCCAATTTTCCTATTAGACCCAATCTTTTTATGATGCCATTTTTACACGGCTGACGTTTCATACTAAATATCTTGAACTTTTCTTTCGTGATAAATCATTTTCCAGTCAAGTGTCCGTCAAAATCATCTTCGAAGTATTTCGTGGTTCGTGGTTTTACTTTTGGAAAAAGGGATGTTGCGCGTCATCCCATGGTGCGTCATTTACCTGACTAGAGGAATAGGGATGCGTCACATTGTCGATACCATAACAACGGTTCCAAGACGAAACAGCCTTTCTTTTCCCTTCCCCGCATATCCACAGCAATCACCCGACTAAGATCCCTTTTCTATCCTAACCTCTGTTTCGGATACAACACACCTACTGTCCAGTGTTACCACGGACACCCTGTATAGTTTGGTCTCTTTTTATGTACGCAATAATCCACGCTTTTATGATGCAAATGGTGCCTACTTTACTAATTCACAAAGTCATTCTCTTAGGAAATGAAAGGATGCGTTCAGACGTCGGAAAGTCTGGTAGACTATGATGACCGTTCAAAGCCGCGCGCATCCTTGCTCCTCCGATTACGTAATCGCTGATAAGAGATCTGCTTAAAAGAATAGAAATGGCTTTCAACATCGCAGTCAAGAGATGCCTCACATTGCGAGATCAATACTGGAGGTCAATGAGATCAATGCCGAATTTGCATTCGCAACATTTCTTTCTAGTGCGCCAACCAGTGGTGGAACAACAAATTTATGGACCCCCACGCAAAATATAATTTTGGGCTTCAGGAAAAACAACTTATATTTAGTTATATTTTTATTACGATATAATAGTAATTCCATAAGTATTAGAAAATAATCACAAAGAAAATCAGTTATAAACAACATCTTCTAATTTTAGTAAAATTAAAAAATAATAAATAAAAAAAATGATGCTGCGTTCCTGGCTCGTGCAGTATTGTAGTTCCGTCAGTGATTCGAACGTACACGTCATACATTAAACCTTTTTATTTAAATCATTCGTAGAAATTGAAGCATTCGCTCGTAAAACATGAACAAAATCTGACATTGCTTGCGAAATTGTGTTAGTGGCATCAATGGATTGAGTATTACTAACACATTCTCGTTGGAGCATTTTCAGTCGAATGTTACACACTTAACATGGGCAAATTCGCGGAATTTGGTTACATAAAGTTATGTTGACAAAAGATGCTATAAAAACCAACATTGAACTTAGGTAAAACGTACTCAAACGTCTTGAGACCAAAGTATAACGTAACTAAAGACTCACATTTGAAATATCTGGGTTCTAGTAAAGAATCTGAAAGGTAGGAACGTGTTAACTCAAAACTTTACAATCGATTCCCCGAAAATTTATTTTTTGTTAGTCACCGTATTTTACGACTGAATGCCTCAATTAATAAACGGATGCTTTATACTTTTTAATTATACGTCAGAAATCCGAATGACTTCCTCTTTAACTCTCGCACTAATACGCGATTAATACGTTGCGCGCTATATGAGGCCGTGCTATAAGAAACCGTGTTATACGAGAATTCTCCTCGTTTAACATGAATAACACATGTATATATGTATATGTTTGTAATAAAATTAATATTACAAAAATACTTAAACATTATATAAATTAAATTTTCTCCTGGAAAGCCATCGTGTGCCTTCTTTCCAGAACTCTATGTAACTGGGTTCGGACGTTCAACAATATTATGACTCAGATGCGACAGAAATAAATCTATTGTACCTTTAAGCCAACTAAAATGGTAACTTGTTGAGGCACTTATGAAATGTCACCTCTGCCTTTTTGGAGAAGATTGATATTTTGAACGATTAGCTGTCAGTTGAGTGGCATTGTACTCGTATTACACGCTTTGCTACTTCACCTTGTCAGCAAGTATTTTATAGTGTGCTTATTTCAGAAGGTGACAGTTAAAACATTAATTTCATTTAATATCAATGCTTGTTCATCGAGAATTAAATAATCGTTATAAGGATTACAATGTTCATCCACATCTATTTACAGAGGATTTAATTCTCGTTATAAATATTTTCTTGTACATCAATATTTATTTACAGAGTATTTTATTCTAATTACAAATGTCATACCTTTCATCTATTAATATCTGTTCACATAGAATCTAATTGTAATTATAATTCACGGAATGGCCTTCCAAGTGGAGCAAATTTAAAAATGGCGGAAACACATCGCAGGAGTCTTCTGCGCAGCGAGATGATCTCGCATCAGTGTTACCAAATATTGAAATGAGGTCACACTCCATTTAAGTGAAAGTACGAAGCGTTGCTTGCTAATCATCGGGCGTTTTCTGAAAAATCACTGCGCCATAATAGTAGCACTATTTGCTTGCACAGAGAGATCTACATATTGAGATAATATTGAGAACTCAGTTTTTTGTTTATGAGAAAAAAAACCTAGAGATGAATAACCAACTGAAGGATTATAAAGTGTGCATTAACTATAATGCTATTTTCAGGTCCATTAATCAGTGTGAAGAGAGATTCTGTTGGTCGATTTCGTCTTAAATACTCAACAGTTCATTAATTATAATATGCAATATTTCACGACTGTTAAGCAAGATATATTTTAATTAATGTAGTTCATCAAAGAAATGTATGTTTATGAGGTTGGCTATGTTTATGGCGAGACATATAACTCCAGACTACATCACTCAATAAGTCTCCGGTCTAAGAAAAACCAATTTTTTTTGTAAATTCGACTTTATTCATCAACATACTCTCCTTCAAAGGTGATACATTCATTCCAACGTTCCTCTAACTTTTCGATGCCTTTTTTATACAACGATTTGTCTTTGCTCTCAAAATAGGCCTCAGTTTCGGCAATCACTTCTTCATTTGAGCCAAATATCTTTCCCTGTCCACTCAGCTGACAATCTTTTTGATTCAGGTTTGTAGCAGTGGATCCATGTTTCATCCATTGTCACAAACCAACGCAAGAAATCCTTTTTATCTCGCTTGAACAGCTCAAAACAGCGCTCTGATTCGTCGACGCGTTGTTGCTTTTGGTCCGGTGTGAGCAAACGCGGCACCCACTTCGAAAGCAACTTACGCATGCTCAAATTTTCGTGTAAAATTGTAAACACACTACCTTCTGATATCTTGAAGGTGTCAGCTATCCCACGCAACTTCCCTTTACGGTCTTCCAAAACTATTTTGTGGACTTTTTTTATGTTTTCCGGAACAACTGTCGATTTTGGGCGACCAGAGCGTTCAGCATCATTGGTATTTGTACGACCGCGTTTAAATCCAGCATACCAGTCAATAACAGTTGATTTCCCTGGTGCAGAGTCTCCATAACACTTATCAAACCACTGTTTAGCTTCAACAGTATTTTTCCCCATAAAAAAACAATGTTTAATCAACACACGAAATTCTTTCGCATCCATTGTTTTGAAAATTACAAAACTGGGGTCACTAAAACCACTGTAACCTAATTGTCAGAATGTCATGCAATTTTGAGACGTATCATTTGAAGGTTGGCACTATCCAGAAATCATATGGTTAACCAGATGTCAACACTGTTGCCATATATGTGTCAGACCGGAGACTTATTGAGTGATCTTGCTCTTGTTTCGTGCAATTAGTGAATGCTGTGATATCCTTATCTACTGGAGAATCTTAATTGGAATAGCTTTCTTGGGAATTATTTTTCGAAATATTCGCGCGGAAATGGGACAAAAATGTTTTCTCTTAACACGTTGAACCGCCATGACGGACACCGGTGACCACCGAAGTTAATATTAGTAAAACTCGAATCAAATATATCGCTAATAAACATAAAATTCTCAATATTTTTAATTTTGGGATAACGATATAGAGTAACCAATGTATCGTAAAGCGGACATGTATCATAAAGTAGACATTACGGACGCGTATCGCGAGGTATCGTATAACACGTATTTCCGCGCGATAATTCTAGTGTTAAAATCTTTGATTATCATATGCCATACAGCGAATTCGCTTACGTAATCACTTAACGAGCAAACCTGAACCGCGCTAAAAATGGTTCAGTTGCAAAAAGCGTTAATGGCCACTTCGTTTCAAAAGCGGAAGACGACTTTGACGTTTCGAAAAAGGAAACTGTATCGTCTCACTGAACGTAAATCAACTGAATTAACATATTCAATAAAGGAATAAAAGTAACCAATAAAAAAAACTTGGTTCGTACTATTTCACGTTGCAGATTGAAGCTTACTTGCTGTCGTTTAAATATTACAGTATTCCGATATATTCGTGAATTAATGAGTTATGTAAATATCATTGCACAAACATTTATTGCAAAGCCCTATAAATTAATCTGGGCAATATTAAAATGAAAATATCTTCTAAACTAATTACTTTTCGACATGCATGGGTAATACTTTATTATATAGAATCACGAGCCTAATCGTCTGGTGCCTTCAAATATATATAATCCTATTTAAAAAACAAACATAACCTTCAAATGTCCACTACGCATCTGCTTACAAGAATGATAATTATATCAACGTCATCAACCTGTATAATATACAGGTTGTTTCCGAACTGGTGGTACAAGCCGAAAGGGATTGAATCTACATGGAAAGGTAAGTCGAAAATGCAGGGTAACATTTTTTCGTACGGTGCTTCATTTCCAAATAAATCGATGTTGAAGATTCGGCGAGTACGCGTGCACTTACATATGATTTCACTTACGTCTAACAATATGTCTGCCAGATATTACTGTGGTACTTGTATTGCTGTTTCGATTTATTGCATTAGATAATAAAGGATGAATATTGAAATATGTACTCAATTGTCGACGATGTGGATAACGATCTCCGTAGTAATTGGCAGCCATAGATGCATTGGCTGCGCACGCACCTAACGCGAGATCGGTGTACTGTAAGTAGTCGATTACCGTATGTCGCCATATTGACAGAAGGACGAAGACTGAGAGCTTGACTCGGAAATGATAACAAGCTGTGACGTCGATGATGTTATGAATACAAACGCAACAATAACTAGTCTACAGCGTAGTCAAGTGTACGAGTACTCGACGAACAACGATTTATTTGGAAATGAAGCTCCGTACGAGAAAATGTTACTCTACATTTTCGACTTACTTTTTCACGTAGATTCACCCCTTTCGATGTACCACCAGTTTGGAAACATAATGTATATTATATAGGGTGATTCACCTAAGAGTGGCAGTTGAAATAGTTTTGAAACTGTTGATTATATCGAAAACTGTCGGATAATAATAAAATTGTATAATAATATAATTTAATAATGATATAACGATCTTAAGAATAATATAACGTTCTGTATTATTTTAGGTACCGGGAAAAGTTCGTGCAGATTGTTTAAGTGAAAATTTAAAATACTGTAGACATTTTGGAAAGTAATATTATTTTACGAACTATCATTTATTAGGGATACCGGAAAGTAAGCAATTCGGGAGTGGAGAACTTTTTTGCGTCGAAAGTTGGGAATTTTATTTGTTCAAAATGAAAGGTCTGCCATTGGAGGTTCGTCAGTCAAGAATCATAAATAACGATAGATATTATCTAACAGAATAATGTTTAATATGAAGAAATAAATGGAGTTTCATAAAGGATATAAAAAATAATTGATTACGTTCCAGTACCCCGAATATTTATGTAACTCTTTTCCAACGTTTCACAAGCTTATACATTCCTTTTTTTGTAAAAATCTAACGTTTTACTCGCAAAGAATAGCGAGATTGTGACACATTGGGAAACTTGGTTAATATTCACATATATGCGGCATTTTAAATGTGCATAAGTGAAAATGTACAGTATACCCAAGTCTCTTTTTGTGCGGTAGATACGTTTCACGGAAATTCACATAAAACACCGCACAGAAAAAGATATAGCATTCTTTGTAAAATTAAGGATAATTTGTTGCAATACCAGCAGCACGAAAGATATAACTTACACACATTCAGTTGTTTTGTTTTGTTTATGCATAAAAAGATTTTAAATTCGAATGAGAAAAGCTTGATTTATGTGGGAATTATTCTCTTCTCTCTTAATTCCCAGCAGAAAAACATAAAAAGAACGAAAATAAATGGATAAACGTGTTACGCTGTTAAAACTTTCTAGATTTCTTGGATTTCTTATTTTCTCTTGCTTTTTTGCTTCGCCGGATAACTTCAAAACCGCATGAAAAGAGACTCGACTGTATATTGTGCGGAAATATGAAAATATGTGTTAATCTAACACTAAAACTACCGAAATTATATTCGGTTATATTTACACATTTAATTGTATAGAAATTATAGCTGGAGGATCCGAGTTTATTAATGGATCGAATTATATGCGCCACGTATATAAAAGCAAAATATCTAAAATCGCAAACAACGTGCCGTTGAATATTGGAATAATTTTAACGAAAAGTGTGAATCGGTCATTTTGACCGCTTTCGTAGCTTTAGTGTTAAATTGCGACTTAAGAAGGAGAAATGTTTCGCTCTCCATAGATATACATATGAAGTAATGATGTTACGAGATTGCAGTTAGCCATCTCTATAAGTAGATCCTAGAATGATTACATAATAAAATTTCTATATACTTAGACCTTAAAAATATAAAGGTGTCGGTATGTAACAAGATCTTATTACGAGCTGAAATGCGAATCATCGAAACCTTAAGTATATTAACCATCTATAACCTAACTTTTGTCGTATCTACAAAAACTTGTACTGGAAATTAACCATTTTGCGGATCATATACACCTTTTTGCAAATGAAATTCAACCTTTCGCAAATCAAGCTTTTCTAGGAATTTGATTTCTTAAGCTATTGTAATAAAAATCAAATCCAATGTAAAGTGGAGGGGTGAATTTGATTTGCGAAAAGGTGAATATGATCAACAAAAGGGTTAATTTGTAGTGCAAAAAGGTGAGTATGATGCACAAAAGAGTTAATTTGGAGTGCAAAACCTGCATAACGTAAATCAATTTAAGCTCGAAGTATCTTACCCATTATAACCTAACTTTTGTCGTGCCTAAAAAAATAGTATAATGCAAAACTATTGAAACGCGAATCTAGCAAAGCTAAATTAGTTGAAAATGGTAACGAAATTATTACTTGAACGCACTGAAAAATAAAGTCAGTCGCCACTTAACCCCTGAGGCACTTAAACGAGTTAGATTTAAAGTTCTTTTAAAACAACTTGGATAAAATGGATAAACTGGATTCTCAACATTATTACTTATACGTAATTCTTAATCATTTGGTTAAAATGATGTAAACACATTCACCAAATAATTTAGGAAATTCATTAGTTATAAATAGTTAAACAAAACCCGAAAAGCACATATTTTATTATACAGTGCATTGCATGAGAATCGCGTTAGATAAAAAAGGCCGTCGCAATATCTTTAGCGCGTTGTTCACTATATATTTCGTATTATTTAGATATAATATTCGTCGTCGATTTAATCATTTCCAAGATGTCCGATTTCTCTGCCGGACCATTTTACCTAACCTCCTTGACACTTTTCTCAGCTGATTCTATGCAAGAATGTCGAATACTTCGCCGTCGCCATTGTTGAATATTCCTGTATGGGGTCAAGCTTTATGGTGTCGCGGCATGCGATACTGTTTTCTGGCGGTTTAAGGCTCTTTCGATCGAACTTTCACGCGGAACATATAATCTCGAACACGAAGATTTACTTTTACAGAGAGGAATCCGAAATTAACATTACATTACATTTGAACGGTTTTGAACAATCTTTAAAGAAAGACTATTGTTTTGAGAGTCTTTATTAGAAAAGTGGTGGAATTTAAAAATCTTAATTCAGTTATAATTTACAGGTTTTCCACTCCAAATTAACCCTTTTGCAGAACATGTTCATCTTTTTGCAAATCAAATTCACTCTTTGATTTTACATCGGATTTGATTTTTATTACAACAGCTTTTAGAAAACAAATTTTTAGAAAAACTTGATCAAGGGTGAATTATATTTGCCAAAAGGTGAATATGATCTGCAAAAAGGTTCATTTGGGGTGCAAAACTTGTATCGAAAACTAGTGGATTGTAAACAATTTACAATTCCGTTTCTAAATGGTTTTACACCAATTCCACAATAAACGCCTCATATTTTTTTACATTCTTTTAGGTTATAAATGTAACTGTAGAAGGAGCTGTTTTTATCCTTCTTGCAGTTATATTTATTGAGACATTAAGAAATAAAAATCGAAAATGGAAGTGCTCTTAAGTTATATTCGAAACAAAATATGCACGAATTTATTTCCTTAGCTTGAACGGTTATTTCTCTTTTTCGTTTTTTGCTATTATTAATATTATGATTATTATTATATAGAAACTTAAGTATATACGAAGTATTGTATTCCACGCGCGATAATTACATCTTAATTAGTTTATAAGAACGATTGCTCTACTTCGACAGTTCGGCGGTACCTTTAAAATGGCCAAATAAGCAGAAAAATAAACAATTACCGCAGAATTTGGAAAATCTTCATTTCGAACATTCTTCGAACGTTTGCGGATAATATAATTCTAGACGAATACGATGTTAACTTACACCCACGCCAATGAAATTATTAAATTGCAATCATCGACTAATAACCAGTTTTCGTTCCCGAGGTATCAAAATTTGTTTAAGTATGTACGGTATAAAAGTGGTTCCGTCATATTTCTGGAGAATATTTTGGTTTTATTCATTTTTATGAAGAGTACCATTACTTTACAGATTATTGGTTAATGTACTATTATATTATTCCTTTCATATCCTTTCGTAGAGTAGCCGAACGCTGAAAAAGCGGGTATCGAGCGTTAAATTAGTAAAGACTTAAATTTTTGGGATTTGGTGGTAAAATTTGAAAGAAATTTAATTTCCTTTTTTGAAAATGTTTCAACGCATTTCGATAGCGTTGAAAGCCAAAGTACCATTAAAATTGTAATTCAACTTTTTGTCGATAGTTCTTGTCATTTTGGAGATAATAGCTGAAAACGAAAAATTCACTTCTTCTTACAAGAGTAAGAAGGGTGACTTGTTAGAGGGGTGATTTCATCCCTTCAAACTGTTTTTGGGCACCGACGAAAAATAGTTTCTTAATCTGCAGGTTTGTGCAAAGTTTTGCGAGTAAAATACCAGATTTTTATGAAAAAGGAATGTATAAGCTTGTAGAATGTTGGACAAGATTTGTAGAAATAAAATGGTGGCTACTTCGTCAAAGAAAAAATTCCAGGATAAAAATTGTATTATTATATTATATTGCATTATTATTATAACTAGACAATTATATTATTGATTAATACAAGAATATGGTTACTGACGAAATTTTGATTTTTATATGGATACCTCCTATTTTCGAAACATCGTTGTCTGAGGAAGACGTATTACGTACGACGGAAAGTGAAGTTATTTTTTTAATAAACAATTTCCATGATTCCCGATTTTATAATCATTTGTAACTTGTGTCGAACTCCATATTAATTTAATGAAGGAAATGAGGCTAGCAAAGAAATATATGTTAACAATATCCAATAAATAAGTACTAAAACTTGTACAAATATCAATTAGCTGTTAGATACAACATCGTCATTACTTTAATTTATTTATCTATTTCTCCATCTTGAAATTAATTTTTTAATCCACTCTTATAAAAATATGGGACTATAACATTTATAAATATTATTAGAAGGTTATTTATATAAAATTAACATCTTTGGTTCTCATTGATTATTCGCATATTAAAAGTCTCTTTAATTTGTCTTATAATTATTGATAACTAATATATATTTCACAGTGTAAAAAAGAGTGTTTCTTTTAAACCAAAATACAATCTCAGACGAAATAAACAAATTCCATAATTAGTTCGTAAAAAACGTGAACGAAGCACATTATTTTCCGGTACCCCTGATACAGCGCGCAGTTTTCTCATAAAGTTCCTACCATAACCTGACTCCCTTGCCTAACTCAAGTAACTACGAGTCAGTAATTCTCCTTAGCACGAGATAAAAATGCAGAGTACGTGTTTAGTTGTTGGTCGAAGGATATACTGAAGCGTCTGTCGAAAAAAACGGAGCGAAACGGAGTCGTAGAACGAAAAGCGAAAGAGGGGCGTCTGCCAAGGAATCGGGTACACATCAGCCACATCCTCGTGGTTGGCTGTTACTTCTCGAGGATCGGAAGGAGTTGTTGAGTTGGCATCTGTGACGTAGTCACTTGAAATTAGTTACACATAGGAGCCCTCTTTCCCCGTCGAGGTCGATGGTAGCCAACTTTCCAACATACACGAATCCCAATCCATGCTTCGGATGGTCACGTGCGTAGCTCCAATTAAAATTTGAAGTCATCAAGTGTATATCTCTTCCCATAATGCATCACTGAGTGAAGGGAAGATGCGCCGTGCTCTCCTCTCCTCCTCCCCCTCCTCCTTA
This sequence comes from Nysson spinosus, assembly GCA_910591585.2. Taxonomy (NCBI): domain Eukaryota; kingdom Metazoa; phylum Arthropoda; class Insecta; order Hymenoptera; family Crabronidae; genus Nysson; species Nysson spinosus. The sequence goes on along the minus strand of OU342844.1, from coordinate 1,358,460 downwards.
CACCCACGAACGGTCATTCTAATACACTCTTTAATACGTGAATATGCAACACCAAGAATAAACCGTAACAAAGGGTCCGCGGGGTATATAAACTGAACCGTGGATCATCATCTCAGTTCACCTCGAATCTTCAATCATACAGCAATATGGATTACCATCAGGTAGGATATATCTGATCGACCTCCTGGCCAATCCGCAATTCCAACCGCACTAACACTAACACATTAATGACCAATATTTCCAAATAGACGGTCATTATACGCTTTTCTTTCTCGTTCGAGGTACTTCTAACGAGGGAATTACCGTAAGACGATTTATTATTAAGAAATATAAGTTAGAATTGATTATTTTCGAAGTTGGCAATGTTACGTGACAAAGAACATTAGCAATTTTACTTAATACGATCGAATTATTTGAAAATCAGCTTTTGCAATAAAAAGGAATTTTGTGTATTGATATTATGTGAATTATCATTTTATCATTTTTATCATTTTAGTGTAATCATTTTGTACCGTGAAAGGCAATATGGTTCATGTTGCACAACTTTTCTTCGAGCTGATCTTAATTTTGCAAATTAACGACAAGTACATTTGTTTTTAAGCTAATTATAATATGCTAATAATAGGGGCATTTCCTGGTAGTTTCATTCAACATAATTTTGATTATTAAAGTCGTTAACTACATAGCATATTACAGAGATATGTTAGCGATATTTCCTTTTAATAGACTCAGAAAATGAATATCATTAAGGATGCGCGGATCGCGTGCGCAGAGCAATTCTTCGCACTCTGGGCATTAGCTACATAATATTATGAGATATAATTAATATTACAGATGTAATACAGGATATTACATCTAGCATTCCACGTACCATTTACTCTTTTATAGCGCAAAATGTTATTATGTTAAAGGTTTAATGATTTGAAATTCGTAGTTGTGCAATACAATATATTTTATTATTAAAAGTATTAAATGATAAGAAGTAAACACTATAATGATAAACCAATAATTAAATAATTAGATTTTAACAAGTTGTGAATTAATTACATAATTAAATACTAACAAGGTATTAAATAATTAAATATTTTAATACCAATTAGAAATTTTAGCTTCTTGTTTAAAATAATACAATATTTAGTAAAAGCCATGTTCTGGAACAAAAACAACTTTTGACAATTTCAAATACATTTTTTTAGGCAGAAAAGATTTAAATTACGAGTTAATTGTGCTTACTTTGTAGAAATAATTATATCCGTTTTTTCCGAAGAATATTAACATATATTTATATGTTTGTTATTAAAGGAAGTAGAAACGAGTTGCAAATTAAAGTTTTATGTAATCAAAAATTAATGAGACTGATTAGGAATCTTAATATCGTCATATTTGGGAAATATATATAAATTTTGGTATTTTCATATTAAGGAAACATCTATTCCCATTAAATTTATATTAAGAAATTGTAAGTTTCTTTCTTTTGATAGTTGCGAAGCGCAGTCGAAATGAGAATGCTTTCTCCGTTGCGCAACATATTCACCCTTTGAACTTTTTTCTGGAACAACTAGATTTCGTGTATTTCTGCTCTCCTTTAAAGATCAAAGATCGACGGTTTTGTCTGCTTGATACAGTTTCGTAACATTTGCTTCACACATTATTGCAATATTTTGGTAATATTCCATTTGACTTCTGTCTTTCAAGTTAGGTTGCTTTTTTAAGCAAACCATTAATGTTGTAAAAATAATACTCTAATGGCTTGGTTAAAGTTGTCTCAATTTTTTATCTAAGTACGGTCGAGTCTCTTCTTACACGGTAGATACGTTCCACAGAATTCCGAACAAAAAAAGGTATAACTTTCTTGGTAAAATTAAGGATAACTTTTTGAAATACCATTTTGAGGAATTCCCAGCAGGAAAACATAAAAAGAACGAAAATAAATGGATAAACGCATTACACTGTTAAAATTACCTAGATTTATCGGATTACTTATTTTTTTCTTGCTTTTTTGCTTCACCGCATAACTTCAAAATCGCGTTAAAAACGAACGAATAAAATTCAACATTCGCCGCTGTACAAATACTTTTTACATTCACCGTACCTTCTACATGTGAGGATGTTGATTTGCATAAAATAAAATTACTTGACACTCTGTCTGTTTTTTCTCGCTACAATTATGCAATGTTCCACTGACAATTATGGTTATAATTAATGTTTTCATATTCAGTATGAAAGCTGTGTCCATTTCTGTGCGCCTAATTATAAATAATGAGGTCTTATTCGGGGTCATATATGTAGACATTCATGCTGTCGTACTTATAATATTATAATTTTTATAACATTATTGTTTTCTGGTTTTAAATGCCCAGATACTTTTCGAAAAATTCAGAATTGAATACATGTCAAGTCGCTGCACGTAAAACGGTTAAGCTACCCAAACCGCATACATTTCTACGTCTTCGAATCTTTTTTTTTGAGTTATACCCATGTTTTTTCACCAAACATGCGCGGTAGATCTACGCAGCTACAACGAAATGTTTGAATTCTGATTTCAGTTGACCAAAGTAGTGATTCTGTTATGCATTACTGGTAATGCATTGGCTGGACTATTACCGGATGGTGGTGCGGGAAGGAATAATGGTTACCAATATAACAGACCAGGCGGAAGTGGATTCGGTGGCGCCGGAAGTGGATTTGGAGGACCTGGAGGAGTCGGTGGTGGAGATGTCCGTGCGAGACCTACAACGTTTTACGGACCTCCTGGTGCTGGCGGTGATGGCGCTGGTTTCGGAGGAAGACCTGGTGGTAGATACCAAGATGGCGGATACCAAGGAGGTTTTGGTGGTGGATTCGGCCGTGACAATGGCCCCGTAAGTTTCCACTTTGCAACATCCTTCATTAACACTAAAACTATGAACAAGTTATTCAATAATACTTATACATTCACGTATACGTCCTTAAAACTAAAGATTGTCGGAAAAAATATATTAATTGATTTAATTTAATTCTACCGTCACGCGAATATTGCATCGTAGGATGTTAATGGTTTTTTATTAGAACATGCAGCCAAAGGGTTAATGTTAGATATAATAACAGAAATTGTTGGAAAAAGTTGAATAAAGTCCATTGTCGACCATGTTTTACATTACAGCCACAGCCATACAACTTCCAATATCAAGTTTACGACCCTCCAAGCGGAAACGATTATTCCCAGCGAGAAAGCAGTGACGGAAACACGGTCCAGGGAGAATACAGAGTACTACTTCCGGATTCAAGGACGCAGATTGTGAAATACATGGCGGATGATGCAAACGGATACACTGCCGATGTCCAATACGAAGGCCAAGCACAATTCTCACGCGGTGGCGGTGGCGCTGGAGGTGGCGCTGGTGGTTACCAAGGAGGAAATGAAGGTTACCAGAGAGGCGGAAGTGGATATGACCGAACTGGTGGCGGTTATCAAGGTGGCGCACCTGGAAGATTTGATGGTGGTTATCAAGGTGGTAAGTATTATCCTATTCACTAACCATTATTCAATATGTCAATGACAGAATATTTACAATACGGCTGTCTCCATAGCCCTCTAGTTAAGGAGTCTAACACTAAAATGGACTTTAAAGTATATACAATGAATGTAAAAGGTATTCGTACAGCAGTGAATTCCAGCGCAAACATTATACAGGTTTATTTCCGTATAAAACAAATTCTGAATATTTCAAATTCATTGCGAGGATCTCTTTTTTAATTAAACTTTTAATTAACACTCGCTGCTGTACGAATAGCTTTTATACTCACTGTAAATTATTTTATTTTACTTATGTGGAATTGTGAGACATCTAGCGATTTCTATTAAAGAACGAAAAGAGCATAAAAGACCCAAATAAGACCCAAAAGATCAGCGGGTCTCGTGACGCAGTGGTAGCGTGACCGACTCTCTTAATTGTTCTCCTGCTGCTATACAACCGCCGTCCATCCAACACTTATGTTATATCATTTTATAATTTCATAATTCTAGGAAGACCAGGTGGATTCGGCGCAGACGCAGCAAGTAATCAGTATCTACCCCCCCGGAATGGTTACAGCAAATAATTCAAGATATATGCTGCATTACAGGCGAGATAACCTCCCGATATCTGCATGACAACCATCACGGACCTCCTCTCTTTACAGCTTGTATATGAAGCACTACAATTTCCCTCCGCTGTAAAACCAGCACATTTTACATATAATTACTTATAAGTATTAAACAATATACAGATTAAGATACTTGATACATCTGTACACGCGATATAAACAAATCATTGTTTAAACAGTGTGTATATTTGTAGGATGTACCATAAATGAAAAAGAGTTGTATGGAAAGAGGCGAGTTAAGAGTTCGTTTTTAAACCGGAGTGAATTAATTACAGTAATTAGACAGCACATAGATCAAAAGTATTCTCTCGAAAATGATTCTCAGCACAGGTAGCATAGAATTACAACTGTTCTGATTTGCAAAGTCAAAACAATATCTTCACATCTGCCTTCGATTAGTCTTGCAGTTGGTATACTTTGAACGATGTCCGCCATATTTGTTCCCACTTGCGTGTTCTAAACCTATAATTCAATGGCAACGATAGGAAAATCTAGTGCGTCAGTTGGTAAAGTTTTTTACTCGGAATGGCAAGAATTGATTCAAGTAAACTTTGCACACTTTGGTTCAGTTAATCTGGAACGCAAAGCTGGAATAGTTTGTGGGTAGTCATGTTGTTCAGTCACATGACCGAATCCGCCATTTTGATGCGCTAGAATCATTGGAGGAAGCTATAGAATCATTGGTTTAGAAAAATATCTGCGATATCCGACATTACGCGCACATAAACATCGTGTTTGTACATGGAACTTGTATTATTAATCGTACGCTTGTATCTTCTGCTAAGCAATTCATATTATACGTTGTATTGTATGTATTTATGCAAGCTTGTAATAAAACAGGAATATCATATCCTTTCTATTTAAGATATATAAAATCATGATTTACTTTTATTGCAAAACCGAATTACTATTCCTTGCTTCTTCTCTTGCAATGCTTTAATTCGTTTTATATAATAATAATTAAGCATTCTCGCCACCGAGAAAAGAAGTATAGTCCCCACATCGGTTCAGGAAGAAATATGCTAATCACCAGTGAAATATATAATACTTCAAATGCAGTCAAGTTGACGCGCTGATTACACGATGCTTCCACAATCTGTTTAATTACACTGACATATATACTTGTACGTATATATATTACATACTTACATATTTATACACATTTATCTTTATAATCTTATACATTATATATATATTAGAATATACACGAATACATTCTCTATATATAATATTATAATGTATTATTATTTTAGATGTAAGATTAGTTACTGAAAGTTTTTGAGTTGCAGTAAATCGAAAGAAACAAAACAAATTGACTTCCGAATTCAAACCATTCATTTCCATTTCTCTGTCGAGGAATTATAAGAATCGGCGGCAAATTCCAAGAATTGTACGAAATCGAATCAAGAAGTGCAAGCTCGCCGTAAAGTTTATTCTGCATTGATAATTTAATAAATTTATTAAATTACGACTTAGTTATTACAATATTAATTGTATTAATTAATAATTAACAAGGATCTGGTGAAATAATAACAAATTAATAAAATATCAAGTGAATCCGAAGGAGTTTCTTTATTAAACGACTGCTTGTCCGCAGCTGTAGGGGGAATCGTTTTAGTGTATTGGTATCTAATGCACCAATTATAAAATCATTTGCAAAAATCTTTAAAAATGCATCAACAAATATTTTCCAGAAAGCTAAAAAGTAAATAATTGTACAAATATGATCGATAACACTCGAAGAAAATAAACAATATTCGACGGTTAATTCTTCGAGGCAGGAGCGGTCGCGGTTGGTCAGGGGGTCGACTACACCAATTCTTACCCCTTCCTGGATCCTGAGGAACCGAGGTGACATGGTTACCCCCTGCACAACGCTTCTTCATTCCGCCCGGAGCACTCGCGGAGGAACGATGTCTCTTAATTCTCTCTTCCCAAACTACTACTACAAACGGCTACTGACCAATGCTGACCAGTACTGACCATTTTGCGGTTAATTCAATTTTTGTTTCTGATCTGTTCCAGGGGCTTATTTTCAATTTATTTTCATGATTATTTGACTGTTTACTGGTTATTTATTAATTATTTGATTATTTGCAGATCATTTGACTCCTTACTGATTATTTTATTATTTCTTATTGCATGCTTGCTTGGGTTCATGGTTTGGTAGAATAGTTGGTAGTTATTATAGATATTATACCTACGAGGAGAGTTTGTCAGGCGTCCCTGAGATTTTTCAACGACACTTTGATGAAACGTAATAGTCAGAACTGATCCTATTGCGCCCAAGCATTCCGACCAATGACCCACGGTTTTTTCAGAAAAAGGGTTTAAAATTAAACGCGGTTTACATACGTTTATATAGTTTTCACTATACAATGTGACACTGGCGGAACAGGTAACGCGCCTGCCTCAGGCAGCGCAAATCCGAGTTCAAATCCTCGATCGGGCGAGACGTTAAACTTTTTTTTCCGTAAAAATAATTCAGAACGGTAAAAAACAAGTTTCTAACATCGAAAAATAATTTCTTAAAGAATAATTACTGAAACGTCAATGACCAATGCGTGAAAAGATATGTTTATAACTAGAGCATGTAATGTACACAAATATATATAAATAATAACGCTACAGTTAAAAATTAATTAATTAAAACAAGTTTCTATGATCGGAAAATAATACGTTAAAAGATAATACCGAATAATAAATACGCGGGAAGGTATTTTTATACATTGGATAATTTATTGTACACAGATATAAACAATAACGCTACAGTTATACAGCTATAATAAATGCATGGGGCAATAAATGCATTTATTATAGCTGTTATTATAGCAAGCTTATTATAGCAAAGGCATAAATGCATTTTTATACATTATATACTAGATTATTTTATGTACACACAGGAACAAGCCATACACACACACATATGTAAGCATATAATACACAAGAATACAATTAACGGTAAAAATAAAGTTATGATTATTATATATAAAAAGTAAAAGTAATGAATAAAACATCGGTAGAAACATTGAATTGTAATATACATATGTGGGGTGTGAAAAAGTATGAGAGAGTGAGTGTGTGAGTGGCTATCTCGAGAGCTGCTATGTGTGTGTGTGTGCGTGTGGGGGAGAGAGCGAGTGTTTCGGTTATGGAGGAATGAGTGTTTTGGTTATGGGGATGAATGCGAGCAGAGTTGTCGGAGACGTTGAAGAGAGTTGTCTGAGACGTTTAAGCGAGTAGTCGAAGTAGTGAAAGAGTGCAGTTTTTGAGTTGTTTAGCATAGTGTTGATTGAGTCATAGAGTTAGTGTTGTAATTTAAATAGTGTAGTGAATTGTTATTACTTTATTTCCTAGTTCATTAAATATATTATATAGATATTAGTCATATCACTTGACGAATTAAAGGTTCAATCTCTCCTCTCTATCCCTTCCTAAAGAAATCCTACATATATATATATGAAATTTTATAGTTACAGAAAGACTTTCACATTATGTGTAATAAAATGAAGAAAAATTAATATATTTACCTGAGCATGTTTTCATACGCTGGTGCTTGCAACTAATTGTGGATCAGTGCATGAATTTTCATTGCGTCCGCGCGGGTGATGATTTCCTGATTATGCTTTAATAAATAAGGGGCATTTTGCAGTCGTCGTATAAAGTTTTTCACTTGGCGGTAAAAATATGCGTCGCACGGCTGACAGTACGCCGTGCACTTCGGCGGAATTATGGACATTGTGCAGGTTGGATGACCGGATTCATTTAAGAATTTGATTTGGTGCAGAGCCGTCGATGTTTGGCCACCCCATGAGTCCACGATGTATAAAAATGGTTCTTTGTTCACGTAAGGCTTGATGACCTTATCCAAAAATTCCTCGTACGTGTCCTTTTGCAATTTCCGGATTTCGTACAGGTCACGTGAACATTCTTGTAGGTCAATGAGTGATGGTCCACATCTTTCTGCACTTTAGGCCCAAATGTTCCGGTTATTTCTTGCAAACATAGGCAACACACTTTCGGCAACAGTTTTCCAGATAATGTTAAACTATATTGAGCCGTGTATGAATGCGTCAGTCTAGTTATTTTATATTCACACCCAGTTTGATCAGTGTTTATTAGGGTGGCCCTTATTTTTCGACATCGGAATTTTTCTGATGGCGTCCGCCCAGTGGTTCCATTTGATGAAAAAATGATTATGTCCAAGTTTCATCGAAATCGGATAACGGGAAAGGGTGCCACCAGGGGTTTTATTATTGCTCAAAAATGCGCGACCGCGCGGCTGTGTAGTTCGCGGCCGCGCGCTACGCATGTACGTCGGGATTTTAACTAACAGCTATTTCACTTAAGAAAAGGTTTCTTTATTTATAATTTTGTTGCAAAATTATTAAGCTCATATGTAGGTCAAGTTATATAATAAATGTACAATACATTTATTGTACTCTGAAATTAATTTTACTGCTCTCTCTGCGATGTCATTTACAACTTTTAATTTCGAAATTATATCAAGGGCTTGTCTGTAATTATCGTCTTGGTACCACGTCACAGTATCGTTTTGCAAAAATGTAGTATTTATATGGAAACTTTAAAAAAAACAATTTGGTTTATTTACTAACAAAATACTCAATGCCTTTTCCAACTAAAACTGAAATATCTTCTAATTTTGCGTTAAATCATTTTGGACTGTGATCAATGTTACTATCCTCTTCCGGAGACTCTAAAGCTTTAACCATTTTTCTTTTTATATTCGGAGAAATATTGCTATCAAAAAATGCCATTGCAATCGGCTCTGGACCTAAATACCATAAATGGTTTGTAAATTTTCTTATTGCCACCTGCGATATGGTATCATCGACATCATTATATAATACGATATTTAAAAAAAAATCTAAATCCGTTTTTGCTGCTTCAGCTGCAAAAGGCGCGCGGAACAACACTTTTACATAGACCCTAACAATGAAAATGCAAATGTCGCAAATACCGTTATATTCCTCGGCACTTAAATTAAATTCTTCGTGAAATAAAAATATCTTTAAACAATAAATTGCCTTTGCGATCCATCGCGTGTGATGCATGGCACCCGGTCTTCGAAAAGATATTTCCCCATTCGACACATCTCCAAGAAATAGAAACGAAAATGCAAAATTCCTTATAATCTTCAAGCGGTTGATTATTTTCTAAATTACTTTGTAAAAATACCTTAAGATTATCTAATTCATATAGGGGTAATAAAAAGGTCTATGCTGTTTTATGATCATCCTTTAACAAAATGCCTTATAGAGCGAAAAGGATTTTCGCAGGTATTGATAGCCCTTAGAGTTTGGTTCCAAGAATAAATTTTCCTTAGTCTCGAGGAATAACATCAAATTGTTTTATGATGGTAACAGAATTAAGAAGCAAACTGTAATTACATGACAGGACCATTCAATAAGGTTGAGAAGTCTTATAAGCCAAATACAAAAACTGTTTGAAAGATCTTCTATTTAATCTATCATTTGTTTCAATAGTAATGTACGGAACAGTTATTAGAGCCGTCCTATTTACTTTGAACGAATGGTAATAGTATTATTACAGTCATATAAGTATATAACTGAAAGCACAATGCACATTAATTGTAGTTATTGAGTCGCCAATAATACACAGTGTGGCGGGAAAAGCCAAGAGGCCAAGAGTTCCTTTGCGCCTATGCGTCGGTCATTAGTGCGACAAGGATGGTTGCGAGATAGTACCGGTCTAACCTTTTGCATAGGCGTAGCCCGGCTGGCGGCCGCGCGCTTTAAAGAGCAGCGCGTTGCCAGAAGATGAATAATAATAAAACCCCTGGTGGCACCCTTTCCCGTTATCCGATTTCGATGAAACTTGGACATAATCATTTTTTCATCAAATGGAACTATTGACCGGACACCATCAGAAAAATTCGAAAAAAAAAATTTCATCAAGTATAACTAAGGGCCACCCTAGTGTGCATGCATAAAATAATTCAGGATATAATGTGTAAAAATACCTTTTCTCGCATTATTCTTTAACAAATTATTTTCCGATGTTAGAAACTTGTTTTTCACCGTTCTGAATTATTTTTGCGGGAAAAAAAGTTTAACGTCTTTCGCCCGATCGAGGATTTGAACTCGGATTTGCGCTAGTGTATAGTGAAAGGTGCATAAACATATGTAAGGCACGTTTAATTTTAAACCCTTCTTCTGAAAAAAACCGTGGGTCGTTGGTCGGAATGCTTGGGCACAATGGAATCAGTTCTGATTGTACTACGTTTCCCCAAAGTCTCGTTGAAAAATCTCTGGGCCGCCTGACAAACTCTCCTCGTGAGTACGGTTCGGCGGACTTCAGGTTGAGGTTCAAACTTTGAATCGCGATTGAGAGTTAGAGTCATTTACTTTCTTAGAATCAATCTCCCCAATTAGTACATTCGCTCTTCGAAATAATGTTCGGTCAGTGACTTAGCGACAAGTTTGGTATAAGAATAGTTGATAAGTTAGAACACTGTATCCGCGACGACATTCCAAGTTCGATTGCCAATTTTTTTCGAGTTTGACTCGAAGCAAAATGTGCCTTGAGGACTTGCAATAAAACGGTGGGTGGTTGGGTCGCGGAACATAATCCGCAGCCCAACCACCCACCGGGGTCTCTGCTAGCGGCAACCTTCACGTGGTGCGACCTGGTAATCGGCTTTATTTATTTATTATGGCTTTGATTTACGATACCAAAATCTGGTTTGCATATTTTGGGAATGCTTTCAAAGAGGAATGTCTCATCTATCGCGTAGAGTAATTGGAATCCCCGCCAGAGGTCTAATTTTTCCGAACGTTTGAAACGAATATCGAAAAACGAAGGCGCGGAGCGTGTCCCGCCAACTTTCACTAATATTTAAACATATTTGCAAGTTCATATTGTAAAAGTATTTCATAGCATTTTATTCGTAATGATCCACAGAATTTTTTGCAATAAATAAAAGTTGTATGACTTATGTACTTACGTCACAAATCTTGTTCAAAGAAAAAAGTACTTTTTTCGAAATTAATTTTTTTCAAAAACGGTAGCTGCTGGAAAGTTTGCGGATTCGTTTTCAACACGTCAAAATCTATAACAATCGCCTATTGGTTATTACAACATTTTTTTGTTGGACAGTGTTATTAACCCATTTGCATCATGCGTCTACTTCAGCTGCCGTACTCAAACGTTAGCGGCGTTGAACTGACGACTCGTATCACCGCGCGTTTTCGGGGTCTTATGTGCAGTAACCGACATCCAAATTTTTCGGGGAGTTTATTAAAACTTTACTGTGTAAAACGATTGATACACAATGTTACATCGCAAACATCGCATTTTACATTTTTCAGTATTTTTCAGTATTATACAATAATTAATGATAGTAAATAGTCGCGGCTCGCGGAATATTCCGCTCTTGGATGCAAATGGGTTAATCACCTTGAAAACGAAGCTTAAAGATGTACACGAACCTTTTTGTCACGTGACTCTGATCATTTAGAAAAATGTCTGCCAGAAATGGGAATGCTAAATCGAATGTAATCGGCTCAGAATTCAGTAGTTTATATGAGAAATTTTTGAAATATTGAAATAACCTCTTAAATTACTTTATTTGTTCAATAAACAAATTTTATCTGTGAGCTCTGAAGGTATATATCTCGAAGAAGACCCGATCATTAAATGCATTTAGTGATTCTCAAGAATTTCGCATTCACGAGCAAAATTAGAGAAACCATTAAATTTATTTTCAAGCAATATTTGCCGACTTTTATTAACGGAATGAGACAAATAAATTTAAGAATCAAAATATTTAAATTCATTTCGCTCTTAGCCCTTTAATTTCGAAACTATTATCCTATTTATACGAATACCCGTCAAATTGACGGGTCAGTTAATTCCATTGTTAATCGTAATAAATTATGAAATTATCATTTTATTATGCTTTATTGATGAAATTATTTCTCCGGTAACAAGTACAAAAAGATATCTCTGCTTCTTCGAACCCAATTTCTTTTAGATTCTGAGTCCTGTAAGGCACCGTCGATATCCAAATTTATACGAATACAATGTTTTCAAAAATACGACACCTTAATTAATTATATCTAATCCATTAAATATTGTTATCAAACTTTATATTACTGTGAAATAAATAAGCATTATCTTAAAATGATTTCAAGGTTATTCTCTGCATGTATCGCCAACAAACCTATACCGAGGTTAAGTTGCAGTTGCTGGTCGACAGTCGCGCTAAACCGTTGGAGTGATAAGCTTTAATATTATATAATTACATTGTTTAAGAAAGAAAGAAATCTATTTTCTGAAGAAAATGCGGCTTTCAGTTCCCCCGTCAATTTGAAGGGTGGTCGTAGAGATAAGTATACAAGAAATGTCCGGAAACATACTGTTAACCCTTTCGCTCCTAACGCCCTCTATAGCCGGCATCCACGATGTGACCCGCGGACGGTTTTCTCCTTTCAAAATATGATATATTTGAATTAATGTAACCGAGTTACATAATTAACACTGGCTAGAACTACCAACATATACTCAGTGTATGCTTGCACATTTACTTATATATGTGGTGTGCAGTGCGTGATCGGTACGTATGTGTCCATGTGTGCGTGCGTGAGATGAGCGACGAAAGGCGATGCGCAAAAACCCTGGCAAAACATGTTGGAACCGAAGTTGAACCTACGTCACACTCTGAATATCTTTACGAATATTGTCCACGACGTTTTGTTCTGTTTCTTAGTTACTGTTTACTTATGTTCAATACATTATACTCTGCAACAAAACAAATGATAAAGGTACGAATGTGTCGCAGATGAGGGAGTTCGATCGACAGTCGCGTAGTACAGATCTTACAGAGTACTTCTTTTATATTCTTGATAATAAACTGTTTTTAAGATTATCCCTTTCCTATTATTATTCCCACATATACAAATGATGGCTGTAGGAGTTAACTTAATTCATGGATTCAATTATTCGAATTATGTATAGCAAATAAAAGTATATCAAATCTCAAACAATCCGACGTGGTATACTCTAATAATTAACCCTTTGCGATCGGCAGATTTCGCTTTTGGGAGTACCAGTAGGTCGGAGCAAATCTATCGTTTCGCAATTACTTTTCCGTACAGGATTTAAAGTCAATATATGGATATTAAAACACACAGGATTTGTTGAAACTGATTTGTTGTATTTAATACTACTTATAATACGTAATGTTCCCGAAGGTTCCCGCTGCGGGGTCATTGACTTCTCCGACTATTTAAAAATGTCCCCGCTACGGGGACACCGACCGCAAAGGGTTAAACTAAAAATGGGGGACGTCATTTTGATCACCTAGGTAGTTCTAGCGTTCAATTTATGTGTATTATTCTGTATTATTGTTCAACGATTTTCAATTGTTAATTATATTATAAATCCGAAAGCCGAAGACTACCTATGGGCAATGTATAATACAGTAAACCCCCGTATAACGCGCTAAAGACATCGCGATTACATCATTATATATAACGCGATTCTCGTACAACGCGCTGTATAATAAAATGCGGGGATTCCCCGCGTACTTTAGTCGAGCATAGCATAGCTTCTTATCTCCAATTTCCTATAACCCGATCTCGTACAACGCGTAACATATTAACCGGGTTACACGGTACTTTACTGTATACACTTTTGGTGGCAATGGCGGAACTTGAACGGAACGAACCGACGTAACAAAAGGGGAAATATTGTTGTAAAAATATATAAGGTGTGGAATAAATAAAATAAGATGTATATAAACTGTGTTTTTTACGTCGTTAACGAATTTTCCGGATTTTCGGTCATTCAGATTGAGCTCGGTCCCGTTTAAGCCGGATAAATGGGTTGTGACACTGATTACTGATACTATTATCAAAAGTACCATTTCATCCATGAGTTTTTTTATTATGTCACATAGATATTATCTTACATATCGATTAGCTCATCATTTAATTAAAAATAGTTTATATAACTTATGGATCAAAGAAAACTGTGTGCTCTTGTATTCTTACAAGTAGTTATACATAAAAGTAATATTAACCCTCGCTTTTTATAGAAATCCACATATCTAGAAAGTATCTCATGAAGTTACAGGTCTCGTCATACGATGAACTTGTAAAAATATTTAAAATACTCATATTTAGTACGTTTAATGAAGTTTTCGCTTATGCTTTCTCATCTTCTTTCTTATGACTTCCTCCATTGGCCCATGGATGATGGTTTAAATCCACGTCCTAGAACAAAAAATATTGCACAAAAATAAAATGCATAATAATGTAAATACTTCTGAGAGTTTAATTATTCTCAATTATTATTATTATTATTATTAGGTATTTACTATTAAAAATGATTGCCATAAGCGACTATTATCAGGGTATCAATAAAAACTCATGATGTCTTTTTGTTTATGCTCATAATACATTTTAGTGAGAAAATTAATAATATACAGGTAACCCTCGTACAACACGGTACTTAAGTCGCATTGTATAAGTACCACGCTGTACGAGGACCACCACAATTTAGCAACTGCGTTATATTGAAGTTGCATTGTACAAGTACCGCGTTATATGAGGATCGCTGCAATAAATGAACCGCGTTAAATCGAAGTTGCATTGTACAAGCACCGCGTTATACGAGGATCGCTGCAATAAGTGAACCGCGTTAAATCGAAGTTGCATTGTACAAGCACCGCGTTATACGAGGATCGCTGCAATAAGTGAACCGCGTTAAATCGAAGTTGCATTGTACAAGTACCGAATTATGCGAGACTGGCATTACATACCCGTGTATAAAAATGGTGTTGTGTTCACGTAAGACCTAGTAGTCTGTAGTGGTATCGGTGGGGGTGGTCTGTCAGTTTTGTGGGGCAGGAGGAAATGTTTGCAACCGTTGAGGGGCTACAGCGCACACACCCGGCTCTTTTCGAACGTTAGTAAGCGAGCCTTTTCGTGATCCTGCCCACGCTATAGGCTACTACTCCCTCGTCTTGGTAAATCCTTCAGAGTTCTTCCCCTAGTGGGCGAAACTCGGGAAACGAACGAGTTGGGCAGAGGGCGAGCGTGTTTGGGATCTCGTCTGCACATTCATATTCGCTTGCCAAACGTCCCTTTAGGCTTTGTTTATTCAGTAAAACTTTGTCTCGCGATGCGGGCTGGTGGACTGTTCGAGGCTGCTCCTGCCTTTCAGCGTGTGCACGCTGAAGCTACCCCCAGGCCTGTTCATCGAAGTTGATCTCGGATCGTCTCACCTGCCTCCCACGTATCGTCGTTAAGGGACCCCTCGCATATTAATTCGGCCCCTTCCGTTCGGCGGTCTTCCCTTGGGTCCTCGCGAGCCGGTCGTGGGCGTTGTTACGGGGCCCCTGGGCGGCTCGTGGGGGTGGCAGGCGGGGCGTTCCGGTCTCGATGCTTTGCGGGTCGTTTTGAGGCTGCCCGTGCCTATTTTGCGGAATTCCGCCGCCTTATCCGGAGGATAAGGGGTTGCCTTTGTTCCGGGCAGGGTTCTAGGGTGTATGAGGGCCGCCGCCCTGTAGCCTATTTCGGCGGTATCTCGTCGGCTCACCTCTCCGGATGAGTATTCGCCTGTGTTTCGGGCCGGATATGTTTAGGGTGCATAAAGGCCGCCCTAGCCTATTTATTCGGCGGTTTTAATGCCTGCTCGCCGCTGGGGTGAGACTTTGCCTGTGAGGGCTAAGTTATGTGGGTGTACAGAGGCCGCCCCAGCCTATTTCTACGGTTTATTCCGTGAGAGGGGGAGGGGATGGGGTGAGGAAAGGTGGAGGGGTGTTGATTGCCTGCCCCCGCGGTCCAGTTTTTGATCTGGATCGCTTTCGTGGGGCTACGGAATCTATTTTTTGTTGTTAGTGGTTGGCTGGCGATCCCGCTTTAGTTGTCGCGGGGCCGTTTGCCACCTCTATCTTTTTGGGAGGGGGAGGGAGTTTGGTGAGGGCGTTTCCGCCCTCCCCGATTGGGATC
This sequence comes from Nysson spinosus, assembly GCA_910591585.2. NCBI lineage: Eukaryota > Metazoa > Arthropoda > Insecta > Hymenoptera > Crabronidae > Nysson > Nysson spinosus. The sequence continues at coordinate 1,342,336 of OU342844.1, read as the reverse complement.
GGTATTTGGGGGTGGGGTTTGGAGGGACCCACCGGCCCTGTTGGTGGACGTTGTCCCTGCTGTGTCCGCTGCTGATGACTGGCCCGGCGTTGCCTCTCCGATCTCCCGGATGGCCTTTGCCCTGGTAATCCACTTGGTCAGGAGGTTCCTCCTGACATCTGGAGCAGGTCGGGGTCTCCGCTAGCCCCATTCTTCACAGTGTGTGCCCTGTGGGGGCGTATCCGATCTCAGCGTCTCAGCGTCTTCAGGGATGTGAGGGCCCTGTTCCCTTGCGTCCTCAAATGAGGCCTCCAGCTCATCCTCCAGTCCAACGTGACACCCAGGTATTTCGCTGTTTTGATGGTCACGAGGGACTTTCCGAAGAGCACGGGGGCCGTGTATTTGGGGACTACGTTCTTTCTGGTGACTAGCACCAGCTCCGTTTTGGTCGGATTAACCATGAGACCGGTGCATTCGCACCAGATCTCTGTGGCTGCGAGAGCCGTCTGGCATCGATCCATAATGGAGCCGATATCCTTGCCATATGCCATTATTAGGAAGTCATCGGCGTAGGCTTGCGCCTCCACTCCGCTGACCTCCAAGGCTCCGATCAGGCTGTCGGCCACCAAGGTCCACAGAAGCGGCGAAAGGACCCTCCCTGAGGGCAACCTTTATTGGTTGTCCCCTCTACCGTTTCCTGACCTCTCTGGACCGCCAGCCGTCTCGAGTTCAGCATAACTTTTAACCACCTGCTGATGGTGGTCGGGATGCAGAAATCCCGGAGCCTTATAGGGTGAGAATGAGTTTATGGCCCATTTCACCCTGGCTTCGTTTACGATTTTGTTCGCCAAGCCCCAGTTAGGGGGCTTGGGAACATCATCGCCGGCGATATCGCCCGCCGCGGCGTTTGACACTGTGGGCTTTCCATGGAGGTGGAAGCCCGGGAAGTGTTCCCTTATTAAGATCTCCGTGATCTCTCTGTCCGAGGTGGTGAGGCTGCCGTCCGATCTCGTCCGAGATTCTCGCTCGGCTCCCTTTCCAAGATCCTTTACAGCCTCACCGTCTCTGGGACCGTCCTGACGTCCTCGCAGTGGTCCTTCCACGCCTGGTTCTTTGCCTTCCTGGTGGCCTTCCTGAGGGCCGCTCTCGCCATCCTCATTTTCCTCCATTGGTCGATTCGACCTCCCCTCCTTGCGGACGTCTCCAGCTTCCGGAGGCGTTTTTTTTGTTGCTCGAGGTCCTCGTTCCACCACATTACCGTGATTTTCTGGGATCTGTCCTTGGCCTCGCTGCTGGTCCCGGGAGAGTTGTCCCTTGCCTCCTCGAGATTTCTGCTGGGTGTCCTGCTGCTCTTCCTTCGTTTGCGGGGGGATTCGGACGTAGGCTGCCATCTGTGCCTCTTGTCTGCTAGATGTCGTGGAGAGAGGGAAAGCAGAGGCATGTTAGCTATTGTCGATTACCTTGTGTTAACTCAGACCTAACCCTTTGCGGTCCTGTATCAAGTGTGACTCGACATCACATTTCGTTCCAAAAGATCCCACGTCGAGTTATTGGACATAAATTATAAGTTATCAACAATAATAAATAATGTTTTGAAACATGAAAATGCCACTTGATGTCCTACAATTTTCCGGATTCAGTGCAAGTCAAAGTGAACATTTTTATAATCTGTGTTGTAGCGGTCCATTTTTTTCTACATTTAACGCTTTGACTGCCTAAGGCGTATATATACTCTCTCGTATGTGCATGAATATATAAGAAAGGCGTATATATACGACCAGTAAATTCTGCACGGTACAAAAAAATGTGTATGTAATTAATCCAAGCACATCCGTAGCAACTAAACCTCGTGCTTCCCGAGTTTCGCCCGAAAAACCGCACCTCGAGTCTCACTCGATATTATAAAGCAAGGGCTTAAAACTAGGTATTAACAAATTGTGTTTGCAAAAGGTATTAATACCGACACTGTTGATTGACGTTGTATAAGTCCAAAGGATTAAATAACCCTTTCGCTGATGAGCACGTACATGGTACGGGCACCCGAAGGTAGATATAAAACTGGAACTGTTTCGTTTTATGTAAAAAGAAAGAATCGTGGATCCAAAAGGCATTTGCAGTTTCGGCTAGATCTAATATGGGAAGGTTAACATCGAAATATTATGCAATTCAAGATTGCAATGTGCGACTATGTATTCCATGTTTTTACTCATTTTTATTGGTTTATTTTTCAGGTTAAGCGATCAACTTGAATGCGCTCGTACTGTTTCTTGCTTGCTGGAATACCTTCCACGACATTGGACGTCTTTCTAACTGCAGATTCATTCTTTATTTCCAGCATGTTGTTCCTCAGTGAACTTCTAATTGAACACCTCTGTAAATCTTCTGTATAGTTCTACACCAATCACTTCGGTTTTTCAGTTATATTATCACTCAAACTTCGATTAACCCTTTCGTTTCCAACGGTGACTATGGTCACCTGACTTTAACGCTCGCTGTATTTTAAAGGTGACTTAACCACCCGTTAAAAGCTTGCAGTAATTCACCACTTTGGTAGAGCAGAGTTTACTATCTCCATGGTTACCAATTATCTTTTATCTCGTAACTATCTCGTTTTACATTACGAGAAATATGCGATTAGCAACATTTAGATTACGCGACAAGGCATCGAGTATTTGCGAACTGGTGGTTGAACTGTTAGTAGAGGAGTGGAATTCCGGACAATGCTCCCCTCGTTTAACTCAATATTCATATAAATGCTGTATTTTATATAAAATCTGCAATACTTTAGGAAATAAACGGCTGTCCGGTATTACGGCGGACACCCTGCGTAATTAAATTAGAATCCCACAATATCACGAGGCCGGCGGTCAAGTGATAGACTGAAAACTCCGCAAAAACGTGGGGCCGGCGTGCAATCGACGTGTTAAACGAGGTGGTTATAATACTGATTAAATATGTAGTTCCTTTTAAAAACAAATGTTTAATTTTGTAATAAAATGATGCATCAAATTAAAATTACACACTAAACAAATAACATGATATTATATAAACGCTAAAACAACCACTAACATCCTAACCTTAATGGTATTAAACAAATTAATTAGATAAAAAGTGTATGTCTAAAACGAGTTATCGTTATTTTTAACAGAGATCGAAAGAGTTATGGAACTTTTGAATAAGTTCTATTGGAACTTAATCAGTGGTGGTACATTTTTGAAAAACGTTCTCACATTATAAGATGCGACGAGAACAGATACACAAAGATTCTTGAAAATCAAAGTTTTAGTTAGAATAGAACTCGTGAAATGTAAAGATACAATTTTTCTATAACAGGAACAGACACTTCATTGTAACCAATACTGAATACTACTTAATGAACAGTGTTACAATAATATTCTATAATTAATACAGTTCATAAATGTTCAGAAATAACCTGTTTCCATGGAACTTTTATTACACTGATTCTAAAGCATCTGTTCAAAGTGAACACTTTTCAAATAAGTTTCTGGGGGTTACAATTCTTTCGATACACATTCTACAGGAACAGATATCTTTTGTAAACATACAAGTTCGAACAGAAACTTTTTTAAAACTAAAGATAACTGTTCACTTCGATCCTTGATTTTTAATATTTCTCGAATAATTTATCAACGTTCAACGAAATCTCGTACGAAATGTAACTATAAAATTGATGCATATTATATTCTTTTTTTGGAAATATAAGTCGGCGAAAAACTGGGTGCGCGAAACCAAAAAACAATTTCTTCCGCATATCCACTCATGCTTAACACAAGATATACTTATTTAAAATAGTTAGAAATTGTTAAATTAAAATTAAAATTATATTTATTTATTAAATCTAGCAAAACATACGTAACGTGCTTAATCTAACCTGAGAATTAAATATCTCTGTTGTGATACGGAACAATATCAAAGGAAGAAGTTGTTCCACTTGGGGGTACGAATACAAAGATCAATGATATTTTTGTTGATATGCATTACTTTTCTACGTTTCATCCCTATTTGTTTAATACAGTGAATATTATAATTTCGTCGCCATACGTTACGAGCTGAAATCAAGACAAGTTCAACAAGATATAGCAATCTGGTTTTCGGTCGACCTTGTGCAAAAGATGAAATTTTTGTAAGATAAACCAAGTAATTCAAAATGGTGCATTTCGCTGCAAGATATTTATTTTAAGGGGTAAATTTAAAACAGATAAATCCAATGTTTCCAGTTTTATGGTTAGGTGGGTGTAAAGTAAGGTGGTTGATAGCTTAATAAATGCGATATTCATAGCAAAATGGAAGACATTTGTTATAAGATGAGGTATATTATATAATAGCAGTACTTTGTTAATTCTTACTCAGTATTTTACTCAGTGCCATCACTATGGTTTAAAGGAGTTAAAAGAAAGCAAATAAAAAGCAAGAACAAGACAAATGTCAAGCGGCGCGATTACGCTTCTCTAATTTCATGTCGAAAAATACTAAGCGCCGTGATTGCACTGTTTTTCTCACGCGAAGAGTTTGTGCACTGCATACAATTTTCCAACCAAATTTTGAAGAGACGTAGCGTAAAAAGAACTACACTATAGCACGCAATTTTGAGGCGCGATGGCCCACGCGTTTTTCCAAAAACGGGTTTAAAGTTAAACGCGATTTCTCGGGTGCGCGCGCTGTGAGCCAGGGGCGTTACGCGTTCCGCTAACTTCACATTGTACAGTGAAAGATGCATGAATGTATGGAAATCGCGTTTAACTTTAAACCCGTTTTTTGGAAAACGAGTGGGCCATGGCACCTGAAAATTGTATGCTATAGAATTAGTTGTGCCTATACAACGTCTCTTCAAAAACTCATTGAACGCTGCCAATTTTAGTCAGTGGGGGGGGGGGGGGGGGGGCAACGACGACGCCTGGCAACTCGAACGATTAATCCATTTCTTTATGCAATTAAATTTCAATACGTAAAAACTTACCTATACCCACAGGGGGGCTTGTATTCCTGTTTCGCCTCCTGTTGGATACTCCTCTTCCTCCTATAATCAGAAAATATATAAAATATAAGTACAGTAAACTCCCGTATAACACGGTTACTAACATTACGCGTGACACGAAATCGCGTTATAGGAAATTGGAGAGACAAGCTCAGCTGTGCTCGACTAAAGTACACGGGGGAATTCCCGCATTTTATTATATAGCACGTTGTACGAGTATCGCGTTATGTAAGAGAAGTGGACGCAATAACTTAAGCCCGTTTTTGGAACTCGCGTTAAAAGGGAGTTTACTGTAATTGTATTTGGGATTAATATCCGTAACTATGTTAAGCAAAGTTTGAATTAGATTCACGACTTATTTCGTAATGACGATCATGATCGTGATTGGCAGTAGATCGAGTACGATCAAAGTACAGTCGACTCTATTTTTATGCGGTGGATAAGTTACATAAAAAGCCGCACAAAAGATACAGCTTTCTTTGCAAAATGAGGGACAATTTTGTTAGATACCAACAGCACAAAAGAAGTAACTTACACACATTCAGTTGTGTTTGTTTATACAAAAAAGGTTTTAGATTCGAACGAGAAAAGCTTTATTTGTGTGCGGGAATTATTCAGTAAAAAACAAAAAGAACGCAAAATAAATGGATAAGCGCGTTACGCTGTTTGAGAACTTCTTGCATTACTTATTTTTTGTTGCTTTTTGCTTCACCGCAGAACTTCAAACCCGCATACCTTCAAAATCGCATAACAAAAATACGCATAAAGAGAGACTTCACTGTACTGATTTCCTAACGGCACCAACTGACGAAAAATTTTCAATTTTAATTCATCAAGATAATTACAGTTAACAATCGTAATTCGACAAAACTATCCGAAATGATTATTAAATCGCAGTTTCAAGAAATCCCGTTTTTACACATTAACCCTTTCGCTGCGGAGTGCTCAGAAAAGAATTGCTCTCTCCGCAGCAGGCGCGATAGTAGAAGGTTGTCCGCGCGATAACATCGTTCCTAAAACGGTGTGCGGAGCCAATTTTGAATAACAATAATAATAGCCAAACAATAATAATAATAATAAGAACAATATTAGTAATTTTTAATAATCTTTAATAATCGAAGACAAACGAATTAATGGACATTATTTTGCAGTTATTAATAGCAAAAATGCAAAATAAATGCACAGCGCCTATAGGCGCTGTTCTCTCAGGAGAAGCGTCTATAGTTGAGCGCCTAAAGGCGCTGTTCGCAGCGAAAGGGTTAAAATAAGTGTCAATATTTACCAACTGCTGGGAAGTTATCGTCGTTGAACGCTGGAGGAGATTCATGTGGGCTATCATTCATGGCGTATGCTGAAACAAATGAAGGTTTATATTTAAAAATATATTTTATAGCACTGTTAGTTGTGAAAGCCGAGAAAAAGCGTGTCAAAGTATTTGGTACCAAATCGCATTCTCGAAGTTTTCAAATTGTTAAGTTAGAGTGTTAATTTAAGTTATTTTTTCGTATTAATATCGGACGTTATAGATGGCGATTTAACCGTTACTTGGGTCTTTTCGACAAGATTTTTCCAATAAGTCCTAGGACTCGATTAAAGGATTAACTTGAGGTATGCAAATACTTACATGTTGTTGTCGGTGCACGCAACGGTCTTTCAATTACCTGAAAGAAAACAGAACGAATTATATAATCTGGCTGCTACAGATTTTCACTTCTACACATTTGAAAGACAGTAAAAGTGAATTTTCTTCAGTTATATATTGTCATTGAACATTAAATCACCGACAACTGGACTGAATTTTAATGTCGTTTTTCAGTGAGCTACTGTGAGCTACTGAGCTACTGTGAGTGGCCTCTCGAGTGCAAAGGGTTAAAAATATGTATGAGACACGGTGATATGTCACTATACTTACTTGGAAACTTCCTTGCGAAGTAGTTGCGTTTCCACTTGCATTTCTAGTTGTATTTGTGGATTCACGTTCCGCATTAAGTTTTCCGTGATCTATTATCACAATTGGTTTACATTCGTTACGGCGGCGCTGCTCCTGCTCCCAAGTTCGTTCTGAGGTTCGCCATCGGTGTTCCCGGCTTACCTGTCATATTAGAAGAACAATAATTAGTCAATGCACATGACTAACGCAATTACACATATTCTTTGACACAGTGAATTTATTTGAATAAAGTTGTTCGGAACTCCAATAATATACTGGGAATCGTCCCTTTCTGATATATGAGATAAATATCTGATATATGAATATATAGAAAATGCGTATATACAACTGAAATTGACATCTCTCAGGAATATTTAAAATAAAGTATCTCCTAAACTAATAACTTTCCGACATGCATGGGTTAATACTTTCTTACAGAGAATGTCGAGCTGCATCGAATAATGTATTCAAAAACATATAATTCCACTTAAAAAAATAAAGTTGGCGTCCACATAACTTTTACGCATGCGCCTACGAAAAAACTAGTAATATCAGAATATGAGACCCTCGAAGCCATTTCAATTTATCTGAAAGATTTTTGGCTACGGAAATGTAGGCAATAGAGGGCGCTTATAAGCGCTGTTCGCAGGAACGGGTTAACAAACTGTATGCGGTCTACTTGGCGCGCTCCAACCTACGTGGCGCTGGCCATTTTTGGCGTTTGACTTCACCGGAAAGGGCTTTCTAGAAATCGCTCTAATTACTAACACTTACATTTTGCCGAATGCTTAAGATAAGATGCAATAAGATTCAAACTGGGTTTATGTAGGGTGGATTTCTATAGTGTTTAATTTCAAATCTTATTGCGCAGAGAAATAGTTATACGTGTCCGCAAATCAACCGTACTAGTACAAAGACGTACTAGTACGTCTCCCGCATAGAATGTATTAATGTAAGTAACTTACCCCAGTCATAGAGCGCAACGAAGATTCTGGAGTGTAATTGAGGTTTAATTCTTCCAATTTAACGTCCAGCTCGTTTGCAGTTTCTTCCGAGGGGTCAAACTTCTTAGGACAGTGAATTCCTTGAATCATCGTAATACCGAGTGGTTCACAACAATGATCGCACAGGGTGAAGCCCCATTGCTTTACCACCGTCATGCTGCAATGTTCTGCACTGTCCTCCAAGTGCTTATGGAACTAAAAATAGAAGACATTTTAAGGAATATATAACAGAGAAGTGAGTGAGGGACAAAATGTCATGGCAATACATCAAACACTTACGGCACATTCGAGTCCGGGGTTGTACAAAAAGCCATATTTCAAGAATTCATTCTCTGTGACGGTGGCATGAATATCTGGTTCACCTTCTTTCTGCGAAACGGCATTTCGCAATTTCGAGAACAACGTCTCCGCATAGTAAACTTGGAACTTCTCCACCGGTTCACCTGCAACATAAAAATGTACCACGCGCGTGAGATCCAGTTGCAGAAAACGATTCGTCCATACCTCAACTAGACCACGGCAGCCAACGTTACACACACGGTATTTACCTTGCGTTTGACATTTCCAAGTACTTGTGTATTCAAAATTCCCAAACTCTTAGTTTAATCATTTATCGTAGTGCACGACTATGATAAGAAAGCAATGATTCTTGCACAAGTTGGCAACACTGCCGAGTAACGACTCAGCGATGAGAAACATGATGTAGAAGAGTCTTTTCAAGGTATACTAATCGAAATGTATTCTATGAAAATAAGTAAAGTGTAGTCTTTTGTGATCTGAGTCCGGGAACTTTTGTTACACACTGTACTGATACAAGGGTTGAAGTAAGCTGCGTCTGCGCGTGTAATGTGAACTACAGCGGCCAACTTCAGACGTGAACGTATCGTTTTCTGCAACTGTACCTCATCTATTATGTATTTATTGTTGTTTGCAAATTTATGAACCGACACTTATGATTTACTTGTGAAAAGTATGATAAAATCTATTTCATATGTGGGGAAGCAGAATTTTTAATAAATTCTGTTTGTTGAACAAAGTTGAAAAATATCTTTTATTTTCTTCAAAACGTTAGGTTGCAACAACATTTACGAACTGAAATAAGCATTTGCATTCGATTTCCAAAATAATAATCTATTATTTGCATTTGCATTAAATTTCCAGAACAATAATCTATTAATGTATCGATAAACATTTCGGGAGTGCTACTCAAGGAAAAGTAAGAGTTCCTGATGTCAGTTGTCCAGCATGTTCTGTGTACGCGAATGCAATTGAATCTATAAAGTTGACATAAACAAATATATAAGGCCCAATCAATAAATAAAGCACAATATCGATACTTATTTATTTACATAAATATCAACCAGGGAAGATGATATTAAATTACATTCGCTCATCCACAACCAGTTGTGTGCACCAATTTTCGTGCCCATGTTAAAGTACGCCTGGTTTGCATCAGGCATGTCGACGGAAAGAGAGGTATTTGAAAACGTCAACGAAGTCTACTTTCCGCAAGAAATACAAAGCAGCAGATGCCTATGCAACAATACTGCACTAATTCGATGCGCGAGATGCTTTTCGAAATTATGTTTCATTTGCTTTTATGACAAGTTTCACTATTGTACGGACAATGAGGGGTAAGAAACTAGTGGTAAGAAGGGTAAGAAGAGGGGTAAGAAGAGCCAGTAGATCAAATAGTAACAGATACAAACAATCATGCTGCACAAAAATTAGAGGGGAGGGCATTATCATCACGTTCGATTTGGCAAACATGATATTGTAAATCTGGGGACGATACCACTGGCCAATATATAATACAAGAATATTGGTCAACAGACACAAGAAGCCACATTCCATTTTATCCGAATAATTTTCCAAGAGATCGATTTACCCAAATTTTGTAGATGTTACATGTAAAAATAGTTTCGGCACAAGGTAGCAACACTACAACACGTTTAACAGCTGATATCTGGCTACCTTGATTATATAAACTCAAAATTTTTGAAACATTTTACACCGAGTAAAGAATGTCGCAAAATTCATAGGACGAATTTCATTTATTACGTATAACCCAAAGAAACCGACTAAATGGGGCATTCGAATTTATACACTGGCTGATTCCAATACGGGTTATATTTGTGGAATTCTATCATACTATGGCAGCCTTACAACACAAGAATTCCGTTACACTTATACACAATGCTATTGTATAAAGTTCCTGGTGCGCAGGGACATCACATGTTTACAGACCGATATTACACCAGTTATGTTTTGGCTAATGAATTACATAAATTAAAGTGTCATTTGACTGGAACAATATTGACTAATAGAAAAGAGTTGCCAGATGCGATAAAAAACGACAACTTCCAAAAGGAAAATCAATGGTAGCTTATCGCAGAAATAATAATGTGATTCTGGCGTCGAAGGATAAGAGGATTGTCACCCTATTGACAAATTGGCATAATGCAGAGATGAGTACCGTAGAAAGAATACTCCGTCATGATGTTCAAACTGTTGTTAGAAAACCCAATGCAATCAGAAATGATATCAAATTCATGGGCGGCGTTTATCAGGCAGATCAGTATGCCTCGACATAGTGCTTTATGGGGAAGTCACTGAAGTGGTCGCGCAAGCTATTTTTTGGGGGATTGGAAATTTGTTTAATTAATTCCTATATTCTCCACAAATTAGTAAAAAAGCAAAGAAACGAACAGCCACTTAAACATTTGCAATTTAGAACAATTTTAGTAAACCAGTTAAAAGGAGATTTTCAACAGCCGCGAGATCGAGCTTCAAAATCGACCTCCAATTATGATGAAATTCGGCTAAAGGGAAAGCTCCACGTGCTTCTTACAGGTATGTTATATAAAAGGATTGCAAAGTTTGTTCTAGTCGAAACTAACCAGGTCGAAGACATGAGACAACCTATTACTGTGATATATGTCCAGATAAGCCAAGAATGCATCTTGGTCAATGTTTTATAAATTATCATACGAAAGTAAAATACAGAACTTAATCCTACAAAATGATATTCTTAAAGGAGTAAATATAGATAAACTATTAAAATATAACGTTTTTGTAAGTTAATTTGTGTATAAGATCATTTTATGGTAACTGTAAGACACTCGTCACATTCGCGAAAATCGCATCGAGTTGCAACCTCGCCCGGCCGAAAAGTCGTCGAGCGCAAAGGGTTAACTGAAAGTGTTTGTGCGATTTTAAATGATATTTAAATGACTTTTGGATTAAATAAAGTCTTTATCCAGTGTTTGTCTCGCAGAGAAAGTATATTCCAGGTGTCTGGAGTTTACTTTGAACGAAACGTACATTGATAGAACTAAAGCTACTGCTGATAAAATTGGCACCAAAGGCTTTGGAATTTTGTTCAACAAATGGGTTAAAGTTAAAGCCGCATTATATGCGTTCATTGGTGGCTAAAGTGGCTAAGATGGCATTTGTGTAAAATGCCCACGCATTTTGAAACAGTTTACACTCAGAACACTAACATTGTTAAAGAACACCTTTCAAATATCATAAAACAAAAAGTGGACTCTTTAACCGTTTGAATGCTATGAGCCATTACAAAAATCTGGTCGAAAAATGCCAAACGGCGGGGATCACATTTCGTTTCGTGTCGAAATATGTCAGGCAGCGGAATCGCGCTTCTCTAATTCGATGTCGAAAAACACCAAGCGACGCAATTGCGCTGTTTTTCTTAGCGCAACCTCTATAAACTGTAACAGTAACGACATGCATCGACAAAATTCGAGAGTGCAGTATTTGCGATTGTTCCGACCAATGAGCTTGCACTTTTAAGCACTGAACAAGAAGTGCGACCGCGGCGTCTAGTTAAAAGACGAAATAAACAATGACAGACGAAACATTAATTGCATATTAAAGGCTTTCACAACGAATATTGTTAGTAGACGTTGCAGTTCCCGGGTCTGTGTAGTATAGGGATTGGTTTGTAGACCAACGCTTCGCCGACATTGCAGCTGGCTTCTTCAGGGTCAAGGTGGCACTGATACTGAAGGCCACCTTCGATTAGGTCTGCGATTTGCACCGTTGTTGAACTTTTCGCGTCAGTCATCTGACCAATAGATCTTTTCAATTGGTCGATCAATTAAAATACCAGAGAAGGATGCTGCAGACACTGTCAACTTGCTAATCGTTGTCCCGATTAAAGTTATAGGGTGCTTTTGGGTTTCTAATGCTTCCCCATAACTTCGCAAAATGTAATCTGATGTTCTGGCTAGCGCCTTTGTTTCTTCTCATTTAACATGTTGTTGATTGTATACCGTGATCTGTACCACCTCTAACACGTTCCTTGAAACAGGTGCCAACGCTTTTCCCAGTTTCTCCGGATTTTTGGAAACTTGTCTCTCCCATCTTCGCAGATGGTTGTTGCCATTTATTTGGAGTACCTTCTTGAGCTGTCCAGTTTCTTATATAGCTGTTCTGACTCCGATACTTGGAATGCTCCTAAAAACTAGGGATCTAGTGTTAGACTAGAGACTGGGGAGCTCGGAACCGCTTGTTTCTCGATACGTATAATCTCAGCAACAGGTGGCACCCCTTGAGCATGATACTCTTCGTCATGGCGGCGTCTAGTGTATAGTTGTTCTCGGATATGGTAAAATTGAGGTGTTACCTTTGCCTGCGGTAACACAAGGATATCCGGATGTTATCTCCATTCTTTCAAACCTAGTTTCTCTACTCTGCCAAGGTTCTAGGGTCTGGACTCCTGGGATTCCTCAGTGCGTATGCCGTTAGTCTTTTCACTTTATTGCTGATATTTTATGTGACCTTGAATATGGCTCTTCCAATATGACAAATGAATTCCTCGGATGGGATTGTGCTTGGAGTGATGATGGCCAAGCTTAGTCCTTTAGCTAGGAACCAAAACCAAAATTAAGAGGTATTCATAAACTGAGAGGGTTTTCACTGTTTCAGCATTTTTTAAACTTCTTGGTCTGCCATTTCTTCCTGATATCGTGTTCTTTTGGGCCTGAGCTAATATGAAGCCTCGGAAGATTTTCGAGACTTGATTCAGTTGCTTTTTGGTGGACTTGATTCTTTCCCGTAATAGGGTTAAACATGTCCAGTGAAGGATCTTCCTTGATTGTGTAAATTCGTGGAAGACTTACTTAGAGGAAGCGGGAATCACATTGTGATCCCGGAATCTCTTCAAGAAAGGAAAGGTACAAAGATTAACCTTCTTCATGAAGGACTCCCTGTAGAGTTTCCGAATTAAAAGCATTTGGCCATTACATGTTTTCAATTGGTCGATTTGT